>CM046943.1:71579825-72984864 GCA_025698515.1 Gossypium sturtianum | reverse complement strand
GTTGTTACTTCGTTTCAGTTACATGTGCCTAATCGGAGGAATAGGTTCAAAGGAGTTGAGGACGTCCCGCGCTTGGGCTGCGATGAGAAGTAGAATGACCGCGTCGAGCCGGTGAGTGCAGCCCACCCGGAGTGAGAAGCGAGAATCTGCAAGGCTAGGTATCAGAGAAGGAGAATTCCGGGATGGGAGCGCCGGAGATGATCTTTGTATCTCGAGAGCGATGTGGGGGATTTAGAGAGAGGATTCTTTGGAGTGAGGCATGGAGCACGGGGCCAATGTCACTATCTTAGAAGCGGCAAGGCCAATGGGCGAGAAGTGTTTCTGGGAGTTTACGGGTGTAGCCTAACACAGTGGAAATATTGGATGGAAGCGGCCCAGGCGCATAATGGATGAATTAGACTTCACGGTGAGAGGAAAAGTTGAAAGGAGTCGTGTCTTCTTCTTCCAGAGAACTAGGCTTATCGCTGGTGGCTCGCAGTGAAAGAGAGAGACGCCGCAGACTTGTATTGACTAGGATTTCTTAAGGAATCATTTCAAGGGAAGTATGTTGAGAATGGCCACGTGGATGCACAGAGGCGCATTCTGATTCTCTGTGTCTGAGGGAAGTAAGTCTGTATCGGTAGTACGAGGCGTTTAGCAGCTTGGCCCATGCCGCTCGGGGAATGGTAGCAACGGAGTATGAACGTTGTGTATGCGGTTTGAGGATGGGCTGCGAATGAGTTAAAGGTTCTGATAGCACCCCGCAATGGGAGAGAGTTTTTGTTGTTTTGGTAGATAAGGTTAAAATAGAGGAGGAAGTGAAACTGGTCGAGAGAAAAGAAAGGGATAAGGATAGGAGTAAGAGTAAGAGAAGTTTTGAGCAACCGTGGAGCATCCGGGAATTATAAGAAAAGGCCTAGGATCGATGGGCCACCTCGTGTTCGACGGTCGAATCGAGCATGTCCTACATGGGGAGGATGCATTATGGGAGTGCAGTAATGAAAACCGGTGGATGCTTTGGGTGTGGATCCACAGACATCCGATTAAGGACCGCCCTCGATGGATCGGCACACCATGGACGAGGTTCGATCAGCCGGGAGAGGTGATCAACAACCACCAAGAGGCCAGCAGACAAGCCGGGGCGATAATGGTAGTGAACACGATCGTGGAGCACCGAGTAGAGGTGCGTGTTCTCACGAGGTGAGGCAACCAAATGCTGGTCTATGCAAAGACATCGCCAAGGGGGAAGAAGACGCCCCAGATCACGAACAATGGTGCGCACTCTACCATAGTATACTAAGTGTTTATTTTTTTTTTGGCTTTAGAAATTAGAGTATGCAATGTAAGCATAGTGGTGCGATTTAGGTAGTACGCGATTACTAGTTAGTTGGAAATTTTGAGGACTAAATTTTTTTAAGGGGTAGAAATCGTAACATCTTGAATAATTGGGTCTATGCATTTTATGTGTTTGGATGCTTAAAATATTAATTTGAGAATTTGAGGTACAATTGGGCTCAAATTGGGCTAAGGCCTTGTTTTTAAAATTTTGCTTTAGACACTCTAAGGGCTTAAATTGAAGTTGTAGTAGTTTAATTGACATATTGGGCTGTGGCCCAAAGAAATTAAGCGACAAGACGGCAGAGTTCATAAGTGGCGTCACTAGTGCATAAGGAAGGCCCAAATTTTTGGCTGCTTGAAGCCCAAGTTATAAGGCTAGATTTCTGACTTAATTGAGTAAGGGGGACGACACAAGGCTATTTTTTTTGGAATCTTATTATATTTATTTCATGTGGATAATAAGCGTATAAAGGCTATTATTTAGGGATTTAGTCTTTAAGGATAATAGCAGATAAAGGCTATTTTTGAGGAGATAACAGATTAAGATAAGGGAAAATGGATAGGAGCTATCATGTGTAGAGCAAGTTGGCAATAAAATCAATATCCATGCTAAAGGAGGAATCGGTTTTCTATATAAAGAGGGTGTGCAGAAATTTGAAGCCTCTTTTTATTTTCTTTTCTCATCTTTCCTCTCAAAAGTTTAAAACTACCATCTTCTTCACTTTCTTCCTCTCTAAAATTTCCCCGGTTGGCCGAATCTTTTAACCTCTATTATTATTCTTCTTTTATCCCTAAAAGCCTAAATCACATCTCTATTATTCTATTCTTCTCCTAATATTCATTGGCCGAATCTCTCTTAGCCATCTCTTCAATTTGTACATCTTCTAAAAGCCGAAATTCTTAGATCTCACTTCCTGAAGTTGCGAATTCTCTTCAAAGGAGTTTGTTTGTGCTCTAATTTTGAAGGAAACAATAGGTAAGTATTGATTTGGATTTCAATGTTCTTCCGCTTTCAAAAGTCCTTAGTCGAATGGTCATTAGAAACTAATCTCTTTATTTCACTCTTCTTTTTCGCATTCTCGGGATTTGAAGAAGGAGGCCAATCGCATAGATCTCTAAGTTATAGAATCGTGGTTACTTTAGATTTCAAGGTAAGAGGATTTGTTTATTATATATATAAAATCGGTAGAATATACTAACCATGGCACTAATATAGGAGAGGCCTATTTTTGCAATTGTTCCGGATTTTAAGCAAGGCTATAGATTGAGGATAATAGATCCGGATAGCAAGGACATCGACTAAGAATATTGATTTCAGCAATATCGTGTGTGTAATTCTCCACACCATCTAGATCTGTTTGATTAGTATATAATTATAAGTCTTATATGTTTTGTTAAATGTCAAATCCCTGTGATAATGATAATGGCCAGAAACCTGAAAGAGGGTAAAAGCAAATCACCGAGTTAGTGAATGCTACGATTAAATGATTTAAGAATATTGATTATTTGTGATTGCATGGGTTGGGTTGATGAAAGGAGGAAGTTATATGTTGTAGTGGTTTTTACCGCTTATCTGCAGTTGTAGCGTTCCTTTACCGTGATCTGCTGTGGCGTCGCCGCGGATTCGCTGTAGTAGTAGCTACGCCATGATCCGATGATGAGCAAGACGACCGCCATCAAGGCGCAGTAGCGCGTGGGTTGATTGAGAAATCCCCAATGGTGTGAATGGTCGTATGCGGGCGCAAAAAATAATGGACACCTAGGATATGGGTTGGGCTTTGCATATTATTTTTGTTATTTATATTTTGATTATTCTATTTTATGGGCTAAAGCCCAAATCTAATGGTGCATGAGGGTTGCACAATCCAGTCTCACGTGACTCAACCTTTAATTTTAACCATCTCAGGTGACACTTAGGGCATCTGGATCAATGGAGAGAGGAGAGTAAGGTGGCCATGCGATGAAGCTTTGAGAATTCAGCAAAAAGACTTAGTCTAATATTTGATTTTCATTTAATTAATGGGTTCAAATTTCTTTGTAATAAGGCCATGGGCCACTAGACTACCATTTATGTTTTGGGATTTTGTTGGGCTTGTATTACATGGTTTTAAGTTTTATGTTTTCAATTGTTAAGACTGCATGAAATTTCATTTTTTATTTAAAATCTACCAAGATAATTGGTAACTTAATATTTTATACTTTAATGAATTATTAAGCTTTCAAATAAAGGTGTAAACCTAGTAATCAAGCTCAAATATGACATGTTATGTAAAATCTCTTAAGTGACATACCGATCCCATTGTAGCGTTTGGGTTGGGTTTAAAGTTACACCATTAGCGAAGTATGTATATATATATTTTACTATTTCAATATTTTTTACAGAAGATAAAATTACTTATATGAGACTCGAGTGCTTCTATTAAGTAATTTTAAAGAGCTAACAATTTCCATAAAGTGTTGACTTAGCCACAATATTTTCAATTCTACAAAACACTTGGCAATCAAATTAAGCAATAAGAATTTATTCATGAATTACCCAATTATTTGAATTAACTATGCATAGGATTTGAAGGTTCAATTTCAAAACAAATTAAAGAATAATCTCAAGATAAAAATTAAGACATGCAATGAAGAATGTGTAATATCATGGCATGTCCTACTTAATCCCCCACTTAGTCCACATTGCCCTCAATGTGCAATTTAAAAGAATAATAAGGAGAAGGGGTTATGTACTCTCGCTTAATTTGACAGTAGGGTGGTGGATATGGCCACTTTGCAATATAGCTAGGATATTTGAGATTTGAGCCCCCAATGTGTCTAGGCGAGCCTTAATACGGCTTAGTCATTCCTCCATAGCAGTATCGGGGCTACTCCCTTGCTCCCTAGGAGCCGGATTGTGTCGCCAATGAAAAACTCTATTGTTCCGAAAGTGCCTGTGTACCTGGGAACAAAATAAATGCAGATGGTGCCGGCAAGTAATCCCATTGAATCTAGACAAAGATTCATCTAAACAATCCATAACATATGCACATGTAAGAGATGAGAAATCAATTCGGATGGAAAATTGTGTGGCTAAATGCGTGATATATGGGTCGAGAATGAGTGGGCAGATGAGCTCAGAAACAAAGATGGAAACCACGCGCAAACTAGTATCCTAAATTGACCTTATAACTAAAGTGCATGCACCATAAGAAGAAGAATTTTGTTTTGTTAGGTAGTCAAAGTTTCACACAACCTAATAACTAAAAGCGAGAAATCTATGAATGAGATTAAATTTTAGGCATCTTTCCAATATCTTAGTGAGATTTAAGTGATATTTATCGTAAAGAATTACCATACAATCGTGAAGTCATCCATAAATACCTCTATTATTTTCTCATATAGTCGAAAAATATGTTTACCATACACCTCTAAAATGTGGCCACCTATTACAAAGTCCAAATGGTATCCTGCCTATAAGCTTAATGTGCCAAAAGACATATAAACATCGTCTTTTCTTGGTCCTTCGATGCTACTAGAATCTGGAAAAACTTAATAACCATCAATATAGTAATAGTGAGATTTACCTACTAAGCGCTCAAGCATTTAGTTAATAAAAGGAAGTGGAAAGTGATCTTTTCGAGTTAAAGCATTCAACTTCCTATAATCTATGTAAACTCTCCACCCATTTTGGACCCGGGTGGGAATTAATTCACCTATTTAATTTTTAATTACAACATGCCGGAGATTTTCTTAGGCACAACATGAATCTGGGCTAACCAATTCCATCATTTTAAAATTAGGTATACCATTCGCATCTAGCAATTTATGAATTTCTTTTCACGACTTCCATCATTGATGGAATAAGGTGTCTTTGAGTTTCTCTTTTACGGTTTGCGCTTCTCTATTGGAATTCTATGCATACAAAGTTGAAGGATTTAAACATTTTATATCAAATTCATCCATTCGATCTCCCTTTGTAGTCCTTCAAGATCGAACCATGTTTTCTTCTTCCAAATTAGAAAGTTTACTTGAAACTATTATCGGTAAATGTTTCCATCACCCAAAAGGTGTACTTTAAATGTTCCATATGTAGCTTTGAGCTCCAATTTAGGGCTGCAAAATGGAAGGCAAAAGTTTAGTTTGCAAATCAAACAATTCAAAATTTTTACCAAGACTTCTAGAAAATCGTGGTGCCTCCATGAGAATAACAACTTCACAAATTGGTTCTTTGATCGTTACTAATTTCTCTAGTTTTTCCATAGCATCGAGATATTTAAAATGTAATTTTGTTAATGGTTTAATAATATCGATAATAGAGACATTTGTCATTGCACTAGGTGGACCATCGCCTCATAAACATTGAGCTTGACCACTTCACCGTCGAACTCCATAGTGAGTGTTCTACTTGAACATCAATTTTTATATGCACGCTGCTTAAAAATGGTCTCCCGAGTAGAATATCAGAGGATTTTTTCCCGTTGTCATCCTCTATTTCGATGATGTAAAATCTTCCGGATACACAATCGACTCTATCCGCTAATCGAATGATCACCCCTATTTCTTTCAAAGGATCCGTCTTTAGAAATTTATAAATAGATAAAAGCATAATGTTAATAGATGCACCTAAATCACACATGGCCTTTTAATGCTAACTTTACCTATTTTACAGATATAAAAACATACCTTTGTCCTTACACATAGGCGGGATTTTCTTTGTAAAACCGCAAAAACATTTTCTCCTACATTTACCCTCTCATTACCCAGAGCTTTTTCTTACAGTGTGCACAATTCTTTTAAGAATTTCGCATAGTATGGAACCTGCTTTGATCGCATCAAGTAAGGGGATGTTAATTTCACCTTTTGGAACGCCTTTAGATTTTTTCTCTCTCGCTCCTTTTTTCATTGAGCGAGCCTTCTAGGGAATGGGGTGATACCACGAACAGCTTTTGTAGTGCCGAATCCGTGGTAGTCGCTGGGTCAAGTTTCTATACTTTTGTTTAGTGCCGTGATCATGACTCGTGCAAGTGCTAGCTCCAAAATCGTTTCACCTTTTAAGGTCATAGCACTTGCATTTTGTCGTGGGCTCGGCTTCGTTTGAGACGACAACTTCTTTTAGGATTCCAATCGATTGACCGTAAGCGCAAGCTTACTTATTTGCTTATCTAGTTTTTTAGGTGCGTTTCGCCTTCCGTTGGAACTTGTCGGTACTAACAGCCTAACCTCCACTATAGTCTCAAGAGATGACCTTAGGGGTTGAAATTGTTGTGTCGATGTGGCCTTGGCTGATACGGTTGGTTGTACTGATGATTCGATCCATAGCTCAAATTTGGGTGATCCATCCACTCTGCATTGAAAGTATTTGAATGTGGATCATAACACCTTTGAGATGGCCCTGAGAAGTTCCCCTGATGACATCTACTTGTGTTGTTTTATCCTCGTGCAAAAAGGGAGCCTAACCACCAAATCACCCAAAGAGAAAAAGAAAAAATGAAGCCCAAACCTACCCAAATTAAAAACCCAAATCGCTTAAAAAAAGATTCACTAAACACAACCTACCCTATTTTCCTTTCCTTCTTCTTCTTCTTCTTCTTTTCATTATACCTAAAATAAACCCTAAAATTCCATTAAAAACCTCACATTCTTCACGTCGCCACCGCTTACTACGCTTGGTTGTCATTCGCCTCCCCTTCACCTCCCTAATTATTGAAGCTTCTTCAAACCCAAACATCACTTTCTCATCCTTCAAACACCAAACCACCGCACCTACAACCATAACCGATGTCACCCTTCAACCCCACATACCACCATACCAATACGCCACCCTCAACCCATATAACCACGCTTCAAACGCTATTTCGCCGCTTCTTAAAACCAACATCAACACTACCCAAAAATACCAAAACCACCGCTTTCATTAAAACCCAAACATCACCACTACAACCATGGTTCAACTGAAATCAAGCAACCGTCTGCTTCCTAACTTCTCTTAATCGAGGTCGTAACCAAATGTCGGTACATCACCAATCATCGACATTGATGACGAAGATTCGTAACCGCTCCATCGTCGCCGATACAAGTTTTTGGACTGAGTCGACACTGGACAGGGTGGAAAATCCATAAATTAGTTCTGACGCTTCGACGGAATAAGGTACGGTGCCCCAAATTTCCAACCAATTTTTCATAAACATATCCAATAGGACATTGCATTTAAACCAAAGACCTCTCATTACCATGGCATAGAACCTTCGAATCAACATGAGCAACCTCATATATTTCGAATGAGAGCAACCACCGCACGTGATCGACAGAAACCGTCACACCAGCCAAGTGTGGAGCTAGTATCAACTCTAGATAGCAGTACTGGAGCTACTAGTATGTCGAGTCTGTAACATCCCTAACCCGAATCCATCACCGAAACAGGGTTACAGAGCATTACCAGAGTTTACAAATTAATTATCAAACATTTCATTTCATCTAGAATTCATATTAGAAACCAATCAAAATCATACATATTGTCCATTAAACGAGCCCTTGAGGTCCAAATTACGTATTAGAAACAAATAGGGACTAAGTCAAAGACTCAGAAATTTTTTTTTTTGAAAAATATTTAAAATTTTCAACACTGCAAAGGTCACACGGCTGTGTGGCTAGGTCGTGTGACTCATACGATTTGGAGGCATGCTCATGTCTCAGGCTCTGTGGTCATTCGAAATAGGGACACAGCCGTGTCTCAGCCCGTGTTCGTGCTCGTGTAAGTATTCAATTTTGTGCAAATTTAAGATACAGAGGACACACGGCGGTGTCACCTGCCCATGTTCACACATGGTTGAGACACATACCCGTGTCTCTACCCGTGTGGACGAAAATAAGCCATTTTATAAGCCATATTTCTCACCCAATTCTATGTCAATATGTACATACCATTATAACCAAAATCAAAACATTTGAAAGTACCGATAGAACCGATGGATAGTGTGATACAACTCCGACAAGCTTCCAACCCAATCGAGCTTTCGATAATATGAAAAGTAAAGGAAAACAAATACATAAGAAATGAATGATTAGTAAGCTCGTATAACTTTAATTATAATACTTCTTTTCAAATATGAAATTTAAACATATCAAGAATAATTCAATATTGATGCCACAATACTCATGAAGTTATATTTAATAGCTCACTAAGTGAATAAATCTACACAGATCACTAAATATATATTATTCCTAACATAGTAGGAATTTTAAACAACTTTAACTCTTCCAAAATTTCTTTATTTTCATTTGCGTTTCTTTACCTTCCACACTCATTCTATATGCATAACACACCAGTTATAAGCATATCATTCAACCATAGCTACAAGCTAGTGCATTTAAACATAAACCTTTTTTGAATTAATCACATGATAACTCATTTCATAAAAATTTGCATAACTTAAACATTACAACTCTTTCATGAGCACGATCATATTTTCATTTGAGCACTTACCATTTCAATGCACTTTATAATTAAACATATTACCATTCAACCAGTAATTTGGCATTTGCCTAAGCATCAAACAACAACACTTGTTAGCGTACTTGAACATATTTCATATAATTTCAACATAAATAACCTTATTATCTCAACATGTCACACTTGATTTTATTACTTGTCTCAACTTACAAAATTTTCATGTATCAACATATCAATATATTAATATATATATACATTTCATGATACATATCATCTTTTACTGTTTCTTCATATATCATCCAAGATAACTCCCGATAACTTACCATTTGAGGAACAACTTACGGATATGAGTACATCGTTTTCAGAAGCCCGAAGGCTAAACAGAAGCTCATAAGAGCTAAACAAAAAGTAAACACGAAAGTTCGCAACAAATGCTGAACCTCGGTTTACTTGGGTAATTTACCGTCAATTCATCCTTTACATTTTTCGTCAATTCATCCTTTACATTCGTAGTGCCATAACCCAGTTGTGGTCTTATCATTAGAATGCAATAGCCCAGCTACGGTCTTACATATAAACACTGCCATGGTCCAACCATGGTCTTATTGCTCATAGTGCCATAACCCGCTTATGGTCTTATCATCGTAATGCCATAGCCCAGCTATGGTCTTACATAAAAACACTGCCATGGTCCAACCATGGTCTTACGTTAATAGTGCCATAACCTAGTTATGGTCTTATCCATCAATTCAACCTTTGCCACGTAATCGATTGTACTCAATCCCGCATTCCACTGCTTTGAATATTTAATTCAATTTCATAATTTAACAATAATATTATTTTCAGCAATAGATATGAATAAATACATAATACCATTCATAAATTTAATAAATAAACATTATAGTTTAACCATACGAACTTACCTAAATTGAATTGTAATAATTGCAGGAGTTCAGGGACTATTCTGCTATTTTTCCTTTTTCACGAGTATCTAGGAAATCTTGATTCTAAAATATAAAATTGCTCATTCATTAGCATATATTTCAGCTCCAATCCATTTCACAATTTATACCCTTCAATTTTTTTGAATTTACATAATTACCCCAGCTTTTATAACTTTTACAATTTAGTCCCTTAACTAGTTAATCTATCAAATCAACTAATTTTTCTCAATTAATAATTTATCCAAATATTTTAGCTATCATACAACCCTTAATAAAATAGAAATTCAATATCAAACCCTAATATTTTAACCATTTTCACAATGTGATCCTAACATCAATATTTAACAAAATCACTTTATAATATCATTATACGACAAAATTAAAGCTCTAAACCCACTTGATATTAATAATTTCTTTCAATATATTAATTTAGACAATAAAACAATTCATTTCATGCAATTTGGTCATTTTTGACATTTTTACAAAATTGCTCTTTAAAATTTTACTTTTATTCAATTTAGTCCCTGAGCCTAAAACATGCAAATTGGTCATTTTTAATGTAAACCCATGCTAGCTGAATATTCAAAGATTTTCCTCCTCCTCCTCCTCTCCATTCTACATCCTTAATGTATATAACATGCTTATATGTAATATTATCTATAATTCCACTATTTGCTTATATGTTCATATCAAAGCTATCCACTTGAGTCATAGTCACTAAATTATTTATATCTTGAGCTACAGAATTCTAAATTAAGATCCGCTTGATGTTTTTGAAACTAGACTAAAATATATTTCTAAAATAAAAAAATTAGAATTTATAGTTTAGCCAATAAGTACAGTGAAATCTTCAAATTTATCCATGTTCTGATGTTTGACAGCTTCGACCTTTCTTTACTAAAAATTAATTATCTCTTAGTACGGGGTTTAGATGATGCTTCTGTTTGTTTCTATTGCAAATAGACTCATTAAGAATTTAAAAATATAAATTTAAACCCCTAATTATTTTTTTTACAAGTTTTGATGATTTTCCAAAGTCAGAACAGAGGAACCCAAAATCAATCTGACCTTGTCTCACAAAAATTCATATAACTCGTAATATGAAACTCTTTTGCTTACACCGTTTCTTATATGTAAAACTAGACTCAATATGATTTAATTTAATACTTTAATTAACCTATAATTCAATTTCTACAATTTGTGGTGAATTTTCAAAGTCAGACTACTGCTGCTGTCCAAAATTGTTTTAGTGCAAAATGTTGATAACCAAGTTTATAACACCCTCCTTTCCTTTCTCTACAATATTTCCCATCACTTCCTCTTATTTCCCTTCACTAACATATCAAAGAACATAGAACCTTATATAAGAAAACTCTACTTTAACATCATTTTCATGCTTTTTCAATAATATCAAACTTAAAAATATATTGAAATCTTGATGTTCTTACCTTGTGCTATTGATTTCAATCTTTAACTTGATTTTCTCTCTCCTCCAGCTTCTACTTCTTGAATCTAACTTGATATTCTAGCTCCCCATAATCTCCTTATTATTTTTCTCTAGGTAGGTATGGAAATTCTTTTGATTTCTAAGTGAAAATGGTGAATTTTTTGTAAAAGGACTAAATTGTAAAGAAAAGAAAATTTATTTCTTCTCTTCTCTTCTCACGTGGTGCATGGAAAGATGAAGAGAATTCTTCATCATTCTTTCCTTATATACTAAATAAAATAATAATAAAATAATAAAATATCTCATTAAAATATTAATAAAATAATATTTATCTAATTAAATAATTATAAAATATCATCAAAATACCTCTAATATCATCATTGCCTTCTAGAGTTCTCTCTCTTTCTAATTGACCATTTTACCTTTATGATCTTTTAAAATTCCATCCTTGAGTCATCACTTAATTTGGTAAAATTACATTTAGTCCTCATAATTTTTCACCTATTCAATATGGTCCTAATTCATCCATTTTCCTTAGTTTCTAGATCATTCCAACCTTAAAATATTTGCGCTATTGGTCCTTCAACTTTTCATATTTACACTTTAACCTATCAAATTTTGAGTATTTACTCTTGGGCCACAAAACTTTTCTCACTTTTATGATTTAGGGCTAGTTTGGCAATGCTTTTGAAAAGTGCTTTTGAAAAGTGTCAGGAAAAGTGTTTTTGAGAAGTGCTTTCAAAAATTTGAGTGTTTGGTATTATCACAAAAAGTGCTTCAGAAATAAAATGTCCATTTTAGACATGATATTATAAAGTAACAAATATGTATTTAAATAATGTTCAAATTAGTTAATATTATGATATTTTAGCAAAAATATAAAAATAATTTATTATAACTTATTGTTAATATTTTAATATATAATATTAATTTTAAATATTTCTAATTAATTAATATTAATTATTTATTAAATTTAATTAGAATATATAAACTATATTTAAATATTTAAATATAATAATTAAATATTTGTAATTAGATATTAACACAATTGTATTATTTTAAAAATTATTTTTATTTTTAATTAATGCTTTTAACACATTTGTATTATTTTATTTTAAAATGTATTTGAATATATAACTCATATTAGATATTAACATAACATAGAAAACATAAACCTAACAAATTAAAATATTACATATATTTGGATTAAAGTTTCAAAAAGGGATAATATTTATATACCAAATATAAATACTAAAATTTTTACAATAGAATTTACAATTTAAAGTGAATTCATTAAACTAGAAGCTATAGCATCTCTTGTTAATTCCATTTCAAAACCACTTGAATTGTTTGATTCACCATCATCATCACCATCGCCATCGCTGCCGCCATCATCATCACTTTCTCGACCATGCGCATTTTCTCAATCAATAATATTCTCATATGCCCAGTTAATATCTTCGTATTCCATAAAATCTGCATCATTTCGACCGACATGTTTTCGAATAAAATTGTGTATCGTCATTGTAGCAACAACGATCATCGCTTGCTTTTCAAAACTATAACTTGGCATATCCCTTTAAATGGCCCATTTTTTTCAAAACACCAAAAGTTCGCTCAATCACACTACATAATGATGAATGTGAATTATTGAATATCTCTTCTTTACCAGATACCAATCTACCTCTACGAAAGTCAGGTAAATGATATCGCTGACCTCTATATGGTCCACGATAACCTTTGATTTGAGGATATCCTGAATCAACAAGATAATATTTTCCTACATGTCCTAATATAACAAACAATTAATTCAAGAATTTTTTTTATAAAAATTATCAATTAAAGAACTTATACTTTATTATTTAAAAAATCACATCTAAATAAAATATCTAACCATTTGGTGGGTGCGGAAATTTGTTTTTTGGATCTCGAATTGCATCAAGAAATATTCTAGTGTCATGAGCCGGTCCTTCCCATCCAGCCATGACAAAGGTGAAACGCATATTAAAATCACATACTGCCATAACATTTTGAGTCGGGATACCTTTTCTTCCAATATAAGGAATTTGTTCATTTGGTGGAAGAATAGCGGCAATATGAGTACCATCAATTGCACCTATGCAATCCTGAACAAATAATCATATTAGTCTCGTGCATATTTTTAGTAGACCAAAATATTAAAATATAATAATATAAAATTAAATTTTAACCTTAAAATGCGGCATATATCTAGAATCATTACGTATTTGTTCGGGTATTGAGCTAAAAAGGATCTTCGGTGCAATTAGATCACAATATCCTTGAAACTTTCTCAAGCACAATTGCAAAGTATCGACTTATTGTTGATCCGCACCTTTGAAATCTTTCTCGACATTGGAAAACTTTTGCACCTATGCCCAAGATGTATAAAAAATTCCCAACATTTCATTAGAAGGTATGTTTCTTGAAGTTTGCAAGTTGTATCTTGTCTCCAAAACTCTCAACAAACTTGTGAATACCATTTTAGACATCCTAAAATTAATCATACAACGTGATTCGTGACCGCAAGGATCTTTCGGATCCATGTCTCACCCGATCGCTTTTGAATTAATGCATGGTTGCTTCAATATATGCTTCTCGTAATATAATTGCACGGAAGAAGATGCAACAACAAATAATCGGTTAAAACATTCTATGCGTTGTAAAATCTCTTTCTTTTCCCTTTCATCATCACTTTCATCACCGCTGTAATTCTCAACTATACTCATCACCTGTGAATAAATTTTATATCCAAAATCATATATAAATAACTATTGATAAAACTAATTTAGTATAAATAACTAGAACATAAATTCAATATCCAAAGACCAAACATAAACAACTATTAATAAAACTAGATTACACATAAATAAGTAGAACATAAATTCAATATCCAAAAACCAAACATAAATAACTATTGATAAAACTAGTTTAGCATTGTTGTTTAGTCACATAATAGATATCTCTGAACCCTAGAAGATTAGAAAATTTTCAACTATCCTCCATTTCCGTCTTAAGCCACAAAACTCTAATCTTGGGATTAATTGATAAAAATATAATTCGCTTGTCCTTATTGAGCAATAATCTAAGTGCGAAAAAGTATAGCGGACTAGCTTCTGGAACTTCTTCCGACATGCTATCAAGCACTTTGACTGCTTGTGGAATACCATATGGATCCATAACAGGAGTCAAACTAGATGTGGCTTGACTCATATTGTCAGCTGCATTGCATAATTTTTCTATTTGACTGGACAATCTTGCAAATTTCTCCAATTTGCTTTGAGGATTTCTTTCTTCCGCTTTTAAAATGTGAACTTGATATCTCGTGGTTTTTTCTTTTTGACCGCTTCCATCAATTTGAACATCATTTGAAATGAGAACATCATTTGAAATGTGAACATTATTTAAAATGTGAACATCATTTCTCACATTTTCTTCTTCATTCTCTTCTGTATTTCGTTGTTAACATCCTCAAAAAAATCACTACGAGTGTACTGTAAGAAGGTGCCCATGCTTTATCACCTATTGCAACTATCCTCATGAACATTTGGTCCAACTTCCTTCGAATTCGTGGATCAATGCCCGATGTTCTAAATTTTTGAGCTTCAGCACAACCTACATATAAAATGATAGTTTAAGAACAATAATTATCAATAACCTCATAAATAAGAAAAAGAAAAACAAAAATATTCGTAATTATTAATGTACCTTTAGCCTACTCTCCCACCAATCATCCGATGCATCAACTGTTCTTTTATAGGATTCCACCCTAGACCAAGATCTTCACCTTTAAGTTTCTTCTAAGCTTTCCATTCTTTTTAGGGCATCCACCTATTTTTAAGTTGTCTTTGTGAAAAGCCTTGCCTGCTTCTTTCTCAAAGTTGGTCATTATTTTCAACCATCCATCTTTTGTGAAATGAGTACTGTGCCTATTGCCTTTCAATATCTCTTTAATACAAATATCACAAAATATTTCACAATCTCTTATCCCACATTGCTTTGACTTTTTCACCACTAACTTCAATCGCCAAGTACTCATCTATTGTGTATACGAACAGATTCATTTCAGCCAGTAAAGCAATCAAGAAAATCAAATGTCACATAAGTATATTTTTTTACATGTGTATCAAAATCAAGATAGGATTTTAAGATTTTTTTTTCTCAATCAAATTCAACTTTCCAAGACCGGAATAATAACCAAGAAAGAGAACACAACTAATAATAGCATCAAACACAATTAAAAAGTCAATATTGAATGAAATTGATTGAGTTATTAGGATTGTATAGTGCACGTTATGCCATAAGGCTGATAATTTTTAACATCATGTTCACTAGTTATATGGTTGCATCAACTTTTTATCACAACTAAAGATAAAAATATTCTCCATATAACTTGGTATTTACTCTTAATTTACCACATCCGAAAGTTATATGGATATTACGTATCAAATCATAAATCATTAAACCATGCAACTTCTATGGCAAAACAAGCAAACTAATAAAACATAGAGAGGCTATTTAATGCTAAAACATATACAAGCTAATACTGCATATGGTCAATTGAAAACATCTATTAATTTACAATTTATGCAATACATTTGAAGGAATAAAACACCAAATTAATACTGCATAACATCATGAAATGACCATTTGGAAATGAAAAAAAAAATCACAAAACAAAGATCAAAATGAAAATAACAAGTTGAGAAAGCTACAACAATCTTAAAAGAGTATAAATCAAACAAACCCAGAAGTAAAGGAAAGAAAATTTACACAACTTATATAGTACAAAATAAATATAAAAATTCAAGCTTTCGTCTATCTATCTATCTATATATATTACTTTATCTAGTAAATCCAAATTAGCTGAAAAAATTTACATTATCATCCATATAATTCACCAAAAAGTATCCTAATTCGAACAAAAATCAAAGAAACAGATAACCTAAATCCACCAAATTTTAAAAAGAAAATCTTGACAAGCAAATCTTTATAAACCCAAAATTTTGTTCACTAATAGTAGTAACTAAAGCACCATAAAAATGTAATCCTCAACCTCTAAGCATAGGGGTAGAGAATCCAAAAATGAGAAGCAAAGGGTAAACAAACATGAAATTTAAAACAAACCAAGAAAAAGTTCACCCATAAATAATGAAAAGAAGCATTGAGAAACCAAATAATATTAAACTTATAAGCAAAGCAAAAACATAGTATTTTAGAGGGGAGAAAGCAAGGAAAAGCCAGCAGAGATATTTACCTGAGAAAAGAGTTGAAATCTTTGAAGAGAAAAGATAATTGAAGAAAGAAATGGGAGCAAAACAGAGACAGGAGATGGGAGGGAAATGGATTGTGAAGCCTGTGACGGTCTCCTATAAATATAGAGACAAAGGCCATTAATGTTTTTTTTTACTGCATAATGAACATTTAAAGAGAAGAAGAAGAAGAAAAGAGAGACTCACCTGTGGAGAAGAAGAAGAACCAGAGGAAAAGTAAGGTTTAGACAAAAGAAAAAAGGGGAAAAAATGGGTTCTAACGTCTGAAAAATGGGAAAAAAGGAAGAGAACAAATAAGGTTAAAAAAGTAATATCAGCCTCAAAAGCACTTTTGGCTAAAAAAAGCACCAAATTTCTGCTTTTTCATCTGAGAAAAAGGACTTTTCTTAAGTTGAAAAAGCTTCTACTTTTTACCTCTGTTCTTTATTGCTTTTTATATAAAAGCACTTTTTCCCCTAAAAGCTCATCTAAAAATCAATGCCGAACGCAGCCTTAGTCTTTTCTTAGATTAATATATCATAATATACTTCCCAATGTTGACATAACTCAAAATTTCCCTTTTTGTCACTTTATTTCCTTATTTTACTATATCAAGAATACTATCTTACTTTCTTACTGTAGTAATTTTCGGGATATTACAGAGTCCACCAAATAGTCTGCCCAAAGAAGAGTACAACCACCTAGAGATAATAAGCGCGGCCAGTGAGGGCGTACCTACACGATGCTTCCGGAGGCGAGACTTCGGGGATTTCTGAATTTTACATCCTTAGAACACCACACAAGATATGACGAAATTCGACATCACCTAATCTAGATCTGTAAGTGTATCTCTCTTTTTACCCTTGATATACTAAATTTACGAGATGATGTATTTAATTATTTTAATACTATTGATTGGACATCTTATGCAAATATTGAATGTGCTACATTCTATGAATTTTGTCTAGATTCAATGGGATTACTTGTCAAGACTTCCCATCAGGTTTTGTTTTTTGTTCCCAGTACACGAATCGCCGCAACAATAGAGTTTTTCGTCGACGACACAATCCAACTCCTAGGGAGCAAGAGGAGCAGCCCCCTTCTACTGTAGAGGAACGACTAAGCCGTATTGAGGCTTGCTTAGACACAATGGGGGCTCAAATCTCAAATATCCTCGATATATTGCAAAGCGGCCACATCCACCACCTTTCGCCAAATTAAGACGGGGAATACATTTAACCATTCTCTTTATTATTCTTTTAAAATTGCACATTGAGGGCAATGTGGGCTAAGTAGGGGGATTCGTAGGACATGCCATGATATTACTTGTTCTTCGTTGCATGTGTTAATTTTTATATTGAGATTATTCTTTAATTTGTTTTGAAATTGAACCTTCAAATCCTATACTTAGTTAATTCAAATAATTGGGTAATTCATGAATAATTGCTTATTGCTTAATTTGATTGCCAAGTGTTTTGTAGAATTGAAAATATTGTGGCTAAGTCAACACTTTATGGAAATTGTTAACTCTTTAAACTTGTTTAATAAAAGCACTCAAGTCTCATATAAGTAATTTTATATTCTGTAAAAAAATTTGAAATAGTAAAATATATATACATACTTCACTAACAACTTAGTTATGAGTGAAGTTTTCGAAAACGTGACCAAATTGAGTAACCGCGATGAGGTGTTTGGGTTGTCATCTCATTGTGTGTCAAAAGATTCGAGTGATGAATCGAAACTTACAACACTCCACTAACTGAGCTGCCATGAAAAAGGAAAAATAATTTGTTTGAGAGATGTGTCAAATTGAGTAACCGAGGTGAGGTGCTTTAGTTGTTATCTCATTTCGCGTAAAAAGATTCAACCATGTCCCAAACCTGTTGGAAAATTGATTGAGAACGATCACCTTGCAAGTTTGATTAAGCTTTAATTTAGTGAAGTAATTGATTTTTGCATAATGTTAGAATTTTATAAAACGCTTGTTGGTTAAACCTAGCCACTGCTTATTCATGCTTCACTTAAATTGTTTGCATTATACTTGGTTTTGGAAGGAGACTTGATTTCGGAAATTTTTTTTGAATGATTTCTAGTATGAGAACACACAACATGCTTGAGGACAAGCATCGACTAAGTAGGGGTGATTTGATAGCAAGCTAATTTTATGTGTTTAATGTAATTATTTTTTAATATAATGCTACTAAGCTTGTGATTTCTTATTTAAATTTTATCAAGATGCAATTGGAATGTTGAAGTTAAAAAAATCAAGCAAATTGGGCTAAATTGGAACAAAAAACAAGAAAAAAGGCCCAATTGAAAAGTTACAGAATTGGTGGCTGATGAAAAAATCAGATTTTGATTTTGTCAAATCCTATAATTTGAAAAATATCTGATTTTTTATTGGTTGTTAAACATAATTTTAGGAGGAAATCATGCTAAAATTAGCTTTTGAGAGGTGTATAAAAGCCTTGTAACTTTAGCTTTGAAACACACAGACTTGAAACTTGAATTCAAAACAATTTTTCCTTTCTTACGCTTGTAGCTTGTCAAGCATTCTCGCCATTCACTTTCTTTTTCTTTTTCTTATTTTGGTGCAATTGCTTTTAAGTCCCTCCATTTTTCACTTATCATCATTACATTAAAATCCATTCTCATAATCCAATAAAGCATGATTAATCTCATGCTCAACTAATCCCCTATTTAGCTTTAAACCGGTCATCGTTCCTGGTCCAAGAATTGTGAGAAATGGATCCGCACTAAAACCTTACAACACAAAAGATTCATTATCTCTCCTAATATAGGATAGTTACATTCATCCTCAAAGTTAATCCAATTTCACTCAAAGTGCACATTGGGAAGGAGTTGTTTTGGTGTACAGTTGGGAAAGTGAGTTGGTCGTCTGCCGTATTCGAGTTCCTGCAAACAAATTGGTGTGTCTAGTTAGAAAAAGCTAGTTGGATTCCGTCAATGTAGATAGTGATCAAATATAAACAACCTACGCGATTGAGGCCGTTAATTTGAGTTAGGCTCTTCTAGATTGCAAGGCTACCGAGATCTTAAATTTCGGACGCGTGTTACGTGGTTAGATAACCGGTAAGGGTTAGTTTGTAGGTCGTATCGGAACCAACTACACAACGAAGAGTTGGCAGTTAAAGCTTCCTTGATCGCTATAACTATCTTATCATTTGGAAGGAAAAAATCCACTTTCAAGGATCGATTCAAGTTAGAAGTGTACTGAGGCTAAGGCTAAGCACTCATATATTTGATTTACCAATTCAATTTAAATTACTTAATTTTATTTTGCAATTATCATTCTATTATTATTACGTTCTATTCAATTTTATTTTTATTTTCCTTTATCAACTAAAATCCCTTTTTTTTTATTTTTTCCAGCTCTGCACGTATAAGTCGTGCAGCTGCCTAGATTCAGGAATCTAGTCACGTAACACGAAAATTAGGAGTCTCAGTCCCTGTTGGATCGACCCTACGTTTCTATACTATTGTTTAATTCAGTTAGAGCGTAGGAAATATATATTTGGTGGTTTCAGTCACGCGAACGACCTGGGTTCGATCCCCGGCAACGGAGCCAAAATCTGATGGCTTATGCTGGAAATTACATAAATTAGGTGGAAAATCATAATTTTATGGGAGGAATCCACATGGGTTTTCCGTCAAGAATTTTGATGGGGGTATCCAAATTAATCAAACTATGAAATGTGAGTGTCTAAATTGTAAATTTTATTTTTTGAATGCTTAAAATGAAAATTTTTAATAATTAGATGACTATTTATATAGTTTACCCTAACATTTTAATATGTTATACAACCTAAGGGATTTCTCTAAATTAATTAAGTTAATAATTTTATTGAATTAAAACATGTTTAGTAATTAAAATATTTTCATTAACATTGCGGTTACAAAATTTTAACAAATCATTTTACTGTCATATCAAAAGACTTAACTTTTCATCACTCGAAATGTAACGTTTATAAAATTATTTTGATTTTAAAATTTAATTACTTAAAATTTGATTACAAATCTAGATATACTTAAATTATTTTTAATTAGTATGCTTTGCAACCCAAGTTTCTACGGTTAAAAATAAAGATTTGATAGAAATTTAAAAGATCTTTCAAATTATGTTAAAATATTTAATAATTTCAATGTTAATAAATTATAAAAAATACTATTTTATTTTTAAAATAAAATATTTAATAATTATAACAAGTCCAATTAGTTTTAAAATATTTTATTTATGAAATATTATGTATAAATTTTTTTCATATTTTATAAAAAATTAAATAATAATTATAAAATAATTTAATAAATTTTAATTAATACATACAATTAACTTGTGCATTGCATGAGAAAAAACTAGTATTGGGCTATATCAACATCATATTTCCACATAATATAAAAAAGGGTAAACTATTAAAATAGTCACATTTGTTTACCTTAGGTTACATTTTAGTCACTTATATTTGAAATGTTACGTTTTAGTCACTTACGTTATCACGTTGTAACATTTTAGTCACTGAGTCGTTAATTTCAAGTTAACGATTAACGGTAAGGTGATGTGGCATGTTAAATAATCATTTCAAACAAAAAATTTAGGTTAATTTATACAATCGATCCCCATACTTTTTTTTATTTTGAACCATTTAATTTTTTTTCTTTTTATATTCTTTTAACTTTTCTTTTCTTTTTTTCATTCTCTTCTGCTTTTTCATCTGTTTTCCTTCCTTCTCCATTTCTTTTAACGTAGTTTTTCTATGTTTTCCATTTGTTTTCCTCACTTATGCTTGTGGACTAGTTATAACTAATGGAAAATATAAAAAAAAAACTACGTTAAAAGAAATAAAGAAGAGAGGAAAACAGAGGGAGAAGCAAAAGAGAATGAAAAAAAGAAAAGAAAAGTTAAAAGAATATAAAAGAAAATAAAATTGCTCAAAATAAAAAAAATATAGGGACCAATTGTAGAATTTAACCTAAAATTTAATTTTGAAATGATAATTTAACGTGCCACGTCAGCTTACTATTACACCGTTAATGGTAATTAATGGCTCCATGACTAAAATGTTAACACGATAACGTAAGTAACTAAAACGTAACATTTCAAACATAAGTGACTAAAATGTAACTCGAGACAAATAAAAGTGACTATTTTAGTAGTTTACCCTATAAAAAATACATATAATATTATTTAAAGCCAGTGTATACTTTACTCCTTAAACTTGGCCACATGTAAGTAGGGATGAGCAAAACTTGATTTAATTCGATTTTTTTTTTTTAGAATTCCAAGTTAATTGAATAGAGTTATTCAAGTTATTTGGTTTTTTCAAATATCAATTTTTCGAGTTCGAGTCGAGTTAAATTTTATAACTTGAATAATTCGTATAACTTAA
Source organism: Gossypium sturtianum (assembly GCA_025698515.1). Classification (NCBI taxonomy): domain Eukaryota; kingdom Viridiplantae; phylum Streptophyta; class Magnoliopsida; order Malvales; family Malvaceae; genus Gossypium; species Gossypium sturtianum. Next base: position 72,963,049 of record CM046943.1, on the reverse strand, counting down.
ATAAAAAATCAACATAAATATCCTTTGAGTCCCTGAAAATTTTGAAAATATGCAAATTGGTCATTTTAAAAATTATAAAAAATTTAAAATAATCTTCAAAAATTCAAAATATTTATAAAATATTTTTTTCCAAAATTTTTTAAATACACAAATTCTAAAAATAATATAAAATAATTAAAAATCTTTAAAATATATAAAAATGCTAATTTATATATATTAAAATTTCAAAATGATAAATTAGATGCCTTAAACAAGTAAATTATAAAATTAAGTCTATCATACTAATTATCTTGGTTTTTCTCTTATTTTGTTTTCAAAGAGTTTTCAAATATATATATATATATATATATATATATAGTATTTATGTTCTTTAACTCGAACAAAGTTTTTTCAACTTAACTCAAATCTCATTTCACTCGATTCAAGTCGAAAATTTTTAAATCGAGTTATGATAAAATTGGACTCACAACTCAATTAACTCAAATCATTTTACTTTATTCGACCAACACTCACCCCTACTTGTAGTTAATTGGTATCTAAACTTTTTGGACCTAATTGACACTAAATTTGGAATCTTCACATACTTTAGTACCTTTGATGTAATGTTGTTAAAATATGATGACATGGCCCTCAAGACGATAATATGACAACACATGGAAATCTTATAATATGGCATGTTATAAGTTTAATAAAAATATATATAAATTTATAAAAAGAATTATAAAAATTATCTCATGTTCGAAATGAATCCAAGCAAAGGGTGTTCAGATTCAATTGAACCTGACGTTCATTTGTCCTAATTCATTATGGACATTTTTAAGAAAAAATTTATATTTTTTCCATTTTTGTATTTTTCTAATTTTTAGAAAAAAAATTAGAATATTTTTGCTCTTTTCTATATAATTTTCAGATTCAATAAATCCAATTTTACACATAAATTTTAAGTTGAAAATTGACTTAAAAATTCGGAGCCAAATTTATTGATAACTTTGAAAACAAAATTAGAATCTCTTGAAATTTTCTTGAATACAAAGAAAACTCCTTTGATTCTTCTCTTCAGTTTGGCTTCAATCCAAGGGTTGTCTAACTTGATCTTGAATGGATGTGCATTGCTTCAAGGGTCATGTTGGCTTGTTCTTGAAACAAGTTTAGACCTCCTTTCTTCGGTTGATTTGAATCAAAAGATTGTTTTCTTCATAAACGACTTTTTACTTCTTCTCCACGATTGAACAAGATCGGAAAGCAACTTTTCTTCTAAACAAAGTAAGGTGTTCGTCATAATTTCTTCAAGTTTTTGGCTTCTTCAAAGATTTCTTTAAAGATCTTTTGGGCTTCTCAAACTTGTGTATGTGTAAAATGGTTTAGGTGACCCTTTTTTATTGTACTGTATATGAATAAAATATAGTTCTTGTAGAATTTAACTGTAATAACTCTCTTTTATTTATGTGATTGGATTAAATTCGCATTCCAATTCTGTTTAATTGTGAAGAAGAAGATAAAAGCCGCTTATAAAGAAAGTCGCCTTTCAATCTAAATCAATCAAGAATGGAGGTCCAAACCTATTTCAAGAGCAAGTCAACACAACACTTGAAGCAATCCATATTCATCCAAGATCAAGTCGATGACCCTTGAATCAAAGTCAAACATGAAAGAAGAATCAAAGGAGTTTTATTTTTATTTTTGTAAAGAAATCTAAAGATTGTAACTTTCTTTTTAAAATTATTAATAAAATTAACTTCAAAATTTCTAGTCAACTTTCAATTTGAAATTTGTGTCAACAAACTTTTGGCACACCTAGTGGACAATCTCTACATCTTTTCTCTCAAAAAGTCAAAAGTTAAAAAGTTGTGATGGCCTTAAAGAAGATCATCATTAGTGACTGCGCCATAGTGTTCAAACACTACGTAGAGAAATAAGTACAAAATATCGAGAATTAATAAGCAACTTTTACTACAAGTGTGATAGGTCAGTTATAATATTTATATATGTTACAATGGAACACACGAAGTATTTTGAGAATCCAATTTAAAGGAGATCGAGTAATAGAATGAATTAACTAAGATTAAGCATACATATAAAGAGTCTAGCTAGTTAATGGCCAAGCAACATAGTACGACAAATTATAGAAAAGAGTGATTTAAACTAAATTATAACCTACACGATTAAAATGCAAAAATACCAAACTTACAAACTTAATAATAAAAAAACACAGAGTAGCTAATTAATATCCATGTCAACAATCGGATTAGGATCTCAACCGATCAATTTCCTAATTGATTCAATTTTAACTCATAATTATCATTTTTTCTAATTAAGTAATTTAATCTAATTTATTTCTCAAGATGAACCCATTTGGAGAGTTTCCCTTAGAGGAGAGGAAAAAAATATGAACACAATTATTTGTCATTCTCTTTGAATTACCTAAAAACATTATTAACAAAATTATTTTAAGACAAAATGTCAAATGTAATATGAAGTAGACTTTTTGTTATTTTATTATTTTAAAATTTAAACGCTTAATCTATATTTTAGTTCCTGAAGTATATCATTTTTTTTTTCATTTTAGTCTTTAAAGTTTTTTTTAGTTCACTTCAATCTCTAATGTTATCACATGTTTTCAGTTTAGTCTTTTGAATGTTTAGGATTTAACGATTGAAATATTTAACTAATCATATGCTGCCATGTGACATATGATGATGTCATCATTTGAAAAACTTTAAATTTTTTTTAAAGTATGAAAACAATTTAAAAATTACAAAAATGATTAAAAATAGATAAATTTTAAAATTTAAATTTACAAAAGTATAAAATATAAAAAAAAATTTATATTAGAAATTTTATAAATCACATTTACTAAGCTTGAACATGAGATCATTGTCTTTTAAAAAGATATCACCTATGGTTATTGCTTTGTAATTCAGTCATTTGAAATTTATAATTTGTAGATATTTTTAAGTGATAAATTTGGATAACTTTTTAATTATTTAAATAATGAAAAATAATGTTATTTATTATTTAAATTATAAAAATATATTTATTATTTAAATAATGAAAATTTTTAGAAATTTTTATATTGTTTTTAATTTTAATAATTTTTTATATTTTTTGTAATTCTTTTTTTCATTTTAAATATTTTTAAGATTTTTTTAAATGATGACATCATAATTATGTCATTGTATGATATGTGGTAGCATATGATTGGTTGGATATCTTAGTTTATCTTTTTTTAATGTCTAAAAGACTAAATTGAGAATGTCTGATAATATTAGGGACTAAATTAGGAACGTCTAACAACGTTAGGGACTAAAGTGGGCTAAAAAACTTTAAGGACCAAAGCGGGAAAAATGGTATACTTGAGGGACTAAAGTATGGATTAAGCCAAATTTAAAATTTAATCTTTCTATTTTAATTCCTTAAAAAAAACTCTTTCTACTTTAGTATAAAATAAAATAATGTGGATTTTTATGAGCACTATAAGAATTGTTCTCTGTTTAACGATAATCTGGACTGAAACTAGAATTGAACCGCCTGAAATAAAAGCAGGACTCGGGATTTAAACCGCCCCAAGCCAAAAGGTTCACTAAACTGAGCTAAGATTTTTAAAAAGCAACTTTTCTTTCATCTGCTTCCTGAACTAAGTTGAAAAATTGGTATTCTAGAGAGGAAAAAGAATGGAATTTGCAGAGTTGAGAGAAACCATAGAGCAAATAGAGGTGGTGGATTCTCATGCTCACAATATTGTTCCTTTGGATTCTTCTTTTCCTTTCATCAATTCACTTTCTGAAGCAACTGGCCACGCCTTATCCTTTGCTCCTCACTCCCTCTCTTTCAAGGCAAATACACCCTCTTCTTTTTTTCTTTTTAATTAATAGAAATCATCCCATTTTATCTTTTTTTTTTTGGTTGATTAGTGTTATTAAACAGATGGAGTTTTTTTTTTCGGAAAAAAAAAGAAGCTTTTGGGACTTGGGTTGTTTTCATTGAGCTGTATAAGTATTTGTGTTTTGTTTGACTTCGATTTGGGCTAGTTTCAAACGACATTCAAATTCTTTAATGCCTTGTTTCTTATATTTGTATAATAGATGGAGCCATGGGGAGCCAGTTATGAATCTTTTACTTTCTAAGCTTGTTATTAGAGATCATGATTGGTTTTGGTTCTAAGTTTAAAAATAATACTAGAAGAGTTAACTTTTCTTGACGTTTTCTGGGAATATGTTGAAAAGCTGCCGTTTGGAAATGAATAACAGCTAAAACAAATACTGGATTTTGTGTTATTTGCTTTTACTTGTAGAATAAAGGAAGACACTTATTTCTACAAAAGTAAAAGAAAATGCAGTTTTTTAAATAACAAAGAGCGGGTTACCTTTAATTAGACTAATCATGTTATAATTGATGTTAAATTTTAACAATTTGTAAACAAGTAGTAAATGTCAATCTTCAGCTTGATAGCTTTGGAAGTTGGGCTCTATCCTTGTATTCTGACTGCGTAAATTTTGGTTTTTGGCAGAGGAATTTAAGGGATATTGCAGAACTCTATGGCACTGAGTCATCATTGGATGCCGTGGAACAGTATCGCAGATCATCTGGCTTGCAAGCCATTAGTTCAAAGTGCTTTAAAGCTGCAGGAATCTCGGCTATTCTCATTGATGATGGACTGAAACTTGACAAGAAGCATGAAATACGGTGGCATAAAAATTTTGTTCCATTTGTTGGTAGGATACTCAGAATTGAACGCCTGGCTGAGGAGATTCTTGATGGAGTAGGAAACCTTCTGAATCTTCCTTTTCAACTTGATATTATATTCTGATTTAAAATCTATCAGCATACTATTTCATGGAGCTAATTCATGGTTTACATTTTATTTCTTTGCAGATTCATTAGCACACACAAACGCAATTTTAGTGAATATGTTTTTACATCTTTTTACATTTTAGAAGCATGAGATTATCTATTTATATTTAGGTGAGGAGGCATAGAAGATAGCCTTATTGAGAAGTTAGCAGTTATGTTCTGGAGTCCATTTGCTGAGGGGAGGAATATTCATATCAATTTTATAATTGAGTATTATATTGGCAACTAGTTTGCTGAGAGGGAGGGAGGGTGATAAATAATGATATAAAACCATTAGAACCTAAAGGGAGTATGGTTGCGGGAAGGAATGAGTGGAATATGAGGACTGTGTTCCTGATGTGACTGGTTCTATGTCTTGGTCCTTGTAGGCAACCTCAAATATATTTGGATTAAGGCTTGCTGGTTTGGTTTGGTTTGGTATAGGGAACCTGTATGCAGAGTGAATATGAAGTGGATATGTCTGTCTTTTCTTGAAAACATTAAATGGAAGACTTAGACCTGAGAGAAATATACCAGGGGTATCAAATTTGAGAAGTTTCTTTTTAAGTTCTTATTGATATTCACCCATGTTTCCATATGCTGCTGGCATAAGTGTGGTTGTCTGTTTTGATTTAGTGAAACTGACGTTTTCACTTTGTCCATCATAAGTTGTCCTGGTTCTGTTTGCTAGGTATGTTTATACATCTTTCATATTGGTCTGTACTTATACTGGATGCAATCTCCAAGACTTATTTTTGAAACTTATCCTCTTCTATGAGTTGCACTGACCCACAATAAATTCTCCAATGACTTATGCCTGTGGACTTTTGAGGGTCTAGTCATAATTTGCAAGGTTGAGGTCCTGGTCTAAGCTGCATCTTTGAATCCAATTACGCCTCAAGATTTCTTGGTAATATCGGGTTTTCAATAGTTTGGTTTTTTTATCATTGGTATTATGTATGTTTCTGGAGATGCCAAATGGATCTAATTGGACATTGGGTGCATTCACCAAACATTTTTGAAAAGCTTGAGCTCATATCCTTCAGAGATGGTATAGACATTAATAATATGGTCATATTTTATTTGTCACGGATATGTAGTTTGAACAAGTGTCATGCACCTTTAAGCTTTTACCACAAATTATCACCGAATGACCTTGTCATGCATTCTTTGAAAGACACCTATTTCCAGTGTATTTGTTTTCACGCTATGAATTTTATCTGCGCTTCCTATGATTGGATTTTAAAGATAGTGCATGTAACTTTGGTTGATTACCAATGCATGGTTATTGAAGTTGGGAATTGATAACGATGAGCAGATAAAAGAGGAGCTTCTTGTTTTAAGTGGTTTCTTTAACTCAATGTTACTGATTGCAAATGAGATTGTTGGCTTGAAAAGCATAGACGCATACCGCAGATGGTTTAGAAATCAATCCATATGTCACCAAAGAGGATCTTGAGATTGGTCTTTCGAAGTTTTACAAAGTGAGTAGCATTTTGATTGGATGTTCAGTATTCAAAGACACGGGATATAAGTAACAATTTCCTATTTCGGTGGGAAGCTTTGTATGCATTACAAATAAAAGCTTTATTGACTATATTTTCACACGTAGTTTGGAGGTTGCTTTGCGCTTTGATTTGCCCATGCAGATACACACACGGTAAGATTGGACTTAGCATTTAGATTGTAATATGTTCACAAATAAACTCTAAATGGCTCGGAAGATGAGGAAATAAACTTGGAGTCTGGTTGCAATATGAAAAGTGGTATGGGAAAAATGGTCGGTTGAAATTGAAGTTGGTATTAATTAGTGTTGGTATCTATGCGGAAGAAGTGGCCTAGCTTGTCCGGTCCCCTTCTAGAAGCACCAGATCTGACAGACTCCTCCTAGTCCTTATCTGTGAGCTATCATCAATAGCACTAAAGCAACCTGTATGCTCTTTCGGTGTTTGTTTTCACCCTCATTTCTCATTTATTTCTTTTCTTCCCAATTAGTTTTGGAGACAAAGATTTGGATTTACGATTATCCAATCCACTTCATCTCCTGACACTTTTAGAAGATAAAAGATTTTCTCGGGTGTCGCATAGTTCTTTTACATGCATCGTATCCATTCTCGCAGAAGCTTCATATCGGCCTCTGTTTATGCCCAGTTGAAAATTCTCTTGCCAATGGATCACTTCATTTGTTGAACTTGGTATTCGATTTGCCATGTTATGTTCCTATCCATGTAGTCGTTTGTTCTTTCAGTTTACCTTGACTTTGGGTTGGCGATTCCCAAGCTCGGTGTACATGGGATGATATCCTCGCTCAAAGAACTTTTGGGTGGCCCCCTTAAAGAAGGTGAAAATACTCGAAGGAAATATTGAGAACCTTGTACTTTTTTTTTTCTAAAGAGTTTTGTCCCAGTTCTTGACCACAAGTGAGAAAATATGAGTGTTTGTCCACAATATCCAACCAACCTCTCTTACAAGGGCGGTTGTGATATGATTACAATTTTAACTACCACATCTATGTTTCTCCCTGGTCAATATACTTAGCTTTTCCCTTCTTTGGATTTAATTTTGTAACCTCATTAATTGCATATGCTTCTCGTTGTTCGTAGAATATGCTTCACTTGATAGTGTATAGAAGGACAAATTATGATTTCCTTTGTCACTTTGTCATATGCGATTTTGTTTCCTTTCCTTCTTTCTTCCCACTAAATTTGCCCCAGAGTTGTTCCTGGAATAAGTTTCATTTGCATTTCACACGTGGAAGTCATCAATATTTGATATAAAAGGTCTAATTTTTCCTTTTATATGTATGCTATGTTTATTTTACATGAGTTGATCTCAAACACAAAATTGCAGGTGATGTTCAAAGATTGATGCGTATGCAACTCCTGAAACATACTACATAGGTCCGTTTAAGTTATCATCCACAGACATATCATCAAATAGCTCAAGAATGATTGTTCTTCTCAATTTGCATCTGGTTTCTAATGCATTCTATTGTTAAAGTTCTCATGTCGCAGTCCAATCACTCATAATGCCTTGAATATAATTTTTCTTGATGGCTCTCGCTTTCACTTTTGTGTGTGCTTTGCGAGAGATCCAGATTCTTGACCTAGATAGTCAAACAAATTCTTGGTATTGCAAGAAATGATATATTTTCAAGTTGAAATTTTTTGGTATTTATTGAAGATTCTGACTACACAACACAGAATTACTCTTCAAAAATAGCCCTTTAATATGATGATTGATGAAACCAGAAACTACTCAATTAGATGCTACTTTCCCCCCGAATGTTTATTAATGTATAACACGTAGACATTTTGCTATGTGGATCTGTGTTTATGTTGGTTGTTTATGAACTATGCACAAATGTAAAGCTTATTTCTTTTTTGATCGAGTATGTGCCTGGCCACATGCATGAGTTTGGCTTGAACCTTTCATTCACCATGTGAGAAAAGTGAGAAAAGAGACTAATTTGTTAAAGCATTGGAAAAGTATAAAGCCTTGACATATCAGTCTATTTATCTGATAAAACTTGTGAAGCATAAAAAGGAAGTATTCATTAGAAAGCAATTGATTCTTCAAGTTTTAGATCCCATAGCTTGCTTGAAGTACATTCTTTATAACAATAGTGTGAAATGTTTGACCTATTCCTCTTTCAGGTGCCAAAAGAGCTCGTGAGGTTGTCTTTTTTGTCCTACGTGATGCATGCATCGACCGTGATCTCTCTATTTCTGAAGCTATTGAAGCATCCAATGATATCTTCGCTCAGAATGCAATTCAGTTATACAAGATCAATATTGGCAGGTAACCTCACTCTCCTTGGATACTAGATTCGGGTGCTTCGGACCACATGACAGGTAACCTCACTCTATTCCAAACTTACACCACCTGTCATAACAAGTCCCGAATCAGGATTGCTGATGGTTCATACTCACCTGTGGCTGGAGTAGGGATAGTAAAAGTAGCTGAGAATTTTTCCCTTGATAATGTTCTACATGTTCCAAAATTATCTTGTAATTTACTTTCAATAAGTAAACTTACTAAAGATGGGAAAATGCTTGCTTTGATTTTCTGCATTTGGTTGTGTAATACAGAAATGTAAATCGGGAAGATGATTGGCACTTTGCTAAGGTTGATGATGGATGTATGTGTGGAATAAAGACAGACACACAAGGGGATTAGCTCTATCTCTTGCAAAAAGAGGATACTATTATGCTATGGCACCGTAGGTTAGGACATCCAAATCTTTTGTACCTAAAAAAGCATCTTCCGCTGTTATTTCGAAATAAAAAGATAAATTCCTTGAAGTGTGATATTTGTGAATTGTCCAAACATACCCGTGTTCCATATCCTTTCAAACCATATACACAGTCCAAACCTTTTTCGTTAATACACAGTGACTTATGGGGAGCTAGCCGAGTGAAAAACATTACTGGTGAGAAGTGGTTTATTACTTTTATTGATGATCACACTAGGGTATGTTGGGTCTATCTTTTAAAAGACAAATTTGAAACTCCCAAAGTTTTTCAAAAATTTCACTCAATGGTTCGAACCCAATTCAACTCTACCATCCAAACTCTCCACACTGACAACGGGAGAGAATACTTTAATTCTGTCCTAAGGTCATACCTTTCAGACTAAGGAATTATACACCTGAGTTCATGCCCAAACACCCCTCAACAGAATGGGATCGCCGAGAGAAAAAACCGACACCTCCTTGCTGTTGCTCGAGCCTTAATGTTCACAATGAACGTCCCTAAATATTTATGGGGCGAAGCTGTTCTTACTGCTTGCTACCTAATAAATAGGATGCCTTCAAAAGTCCTAAATTTCCAAACACCTCTGTATATTTGTTGGGTATTCTCCTACTCAAAAAGGCTACAAATGCTACTCACCAACCTTACACCGGCTATTTGTCTCTCGGGATGTCACTTTCTTTGAAACCGAACCTTTCTTTAGACCTTCTCATCTTCAGGGGGAGATTCTTAATGAAGATGAGAACCTTAATACCCTCCTTATTATACCTTCCGACCCTACTACCACTACTATCGATAAACCTCCCAACCTTGATCTCATTATTTCTCCTCCCATGCCGCAAGAAATTAACACTATACTTCCCGATACCAACACCATCACCGAGCAGTCCCTTGATCAAGGAAAACAAAGCAACAACAACAGTGCAACAGTGCGAATCTGCGAGTTTATTCGGGCGGAATCGATGTCCTGAAACGATCATACAAGATGCCACTCACATCTTCAACCGAGGACTGCTTGCGAAACGCGAAGTCTCACCTCCATCACCATCCATCTATCTTCCAATTGCAATGCGAAAGGGGACAAGGAGTCGCACTCAACATCCTATCTCTCGGTTTGTATCCTATGGTAACTTATCTAAGTCTTATCAAACCTTTGTGACTAATGTTGATTCTATAAAAACTCCAAAACCATAGAAGAAGCATTTGAATCAGTAGAATGGAGACAAGCCGTGATGGAGGAAATGGAGGCCCTCAAAAATAATGGAACGTGGGAAGTTTCGGATCTACCTAAAGGAAAGAAAAGCATGAGGGTTTGCAAATGGATTTTTACTACCAAATTCAAGCACGATGGCCAGTTGATCGATACAAGGCTCGTCTAGTGGCTAAGAGCTTCACTCAAACTTATGGGCTGGATTATGAGGAGACATTTGCACCGATTGCCAAACTAAACACAATTAGAGTCCTTTTGTCCATTCTTTGTCAATCTGAATTGGGAATTGACCTAGTTGGATGTTAAAAATGCTTTTCTCAATGGGAGTTAAATGAAGAAGTTTACATGGACTTCCACACAGGTTTGAAGAAAGAAAGGGCCAAGTGTGTAAGTTGAAAAAAATCTTTGTATGGGCTGAAACAATCTCCAAGGGCGTGGTTTAATCGGTTTGCAAAAGCTATGATGAGCAGGAAATATACTCAAGGACAGGCAGACCACACCATGTTCTACAAGCATTCAACACAAGGAAAATGTTGCATTCTAATTGTCTATGTGGATGATATAATAGTAACAGGTGATGATGCAAGTGAAATTGGAAGGTTGAAAGAGTTTCTTGGAACAGTTTTTGAACTTAAAGATTTGGGAAATCTTAAATATTTTCTTGGCATGGAGATAGCAAGGTCTCAAAAGGGTATTTCTATCTCCCAAAGGAAATATGTCCTCGATTTGCTATCGAGAAATTGGGATGATGGGTTGTAAACTCTTTGAAACTCCTATGGAGTTTAATCTCAAGTTAGGTACTAATGAAGATGGAGAAGAAGTCGACGAGGGAGATATCAACGCCTAGTAGGAGACTTATCTACTTGGCTCACACTCGTCCGACATTGCTTTTAGTGTCGGCGTCATAAGTCAATATATGCATGCTCCAAGGAAAAACACCTAGAAGTCGCATATCGAATACTAAGGTACCTAAAGGGAACTCCCAGTAAGGGCCTATACATCAAGAAAAATGATAGCGAAATGTGGAAGTGTATACCGATCTTGATCAAGGGGTTCTATTAATGACGATTTATCAACCAGTGGTTATTGCAGCTATGTTTGGGGTAATCTAGTGATATGGAGGAGTAAAAACTTGATCAGTGGTAGCACGCAGCAGCGGAAGTGTTTAGAGTATCGAGCACTTGCACAAGGTATTTGTGAAGGAATTTGGATACAAAGGCTGATGAGAGAACTAAAGGTTCCTTATAATAGACCTATACAAACCGCATTGTGACAACCAAGTCTGCTTTGTCAATATAGCTCACAACCACAGTGCATCATGATCGTACCAAACATGTCGAGATAGACCGACACTTCATAAAAGAGAAGATACACTCGTGGAAGTGAGCGTCACCTATCTATCTACCGGATAACGAGGTTGCAAATATGTTGACAAAAGTTTAAACAAAAACATGTTTGAACAACATGTTGGCAAGTCGGGTTTGATAAACATCTACACTCCACTTGAAGGGAGTGTTAGAATCCCTAGAATTAGGGATAGATTATTGAGGAAATCTTGTAAATAGAAATTAATCATAGTTCTTGATTCTTAGAATAATTCACAGTCTTTTAGGGATTATTTCCTTTCTTAGAGTAGTTTATCTCTTTTTATACCAGTAACTTAATTAGCTAAAGTAAGAATCGATTTCTCACAGTTTCTACATATATGATAGGGACAAATGTTCCAGAGCATGGTGTTTCCCTTGTTCGTATAGTGTGGGTTGACACTTCTGGACAACATAGATGCCGTGTAAGGTTTCATTGTCTTACTATAGATATAAATCAGTTATTCTTTGACTTTCCTTTGTTAGTATCTTAGAAATGAGGAAAACGAAAAAAATTACTGGATGTAATTTCCAGTTTGTGATGAAATTAGAGATGAATACTCTAATGTATTGAGGAAAAACTCTTTCAAAGTATATATTTCTTAGAAATATGTACAACTATATATACATGTAGGATTTAACAACTAAGGAAATAATATCTCTTAATTAGAATATTTAAAAATATCAGTTGTAATCTCTAAAGATACTATTTAATAATATCAAATAATCAAATATTCTCAACACTCTCCCTCAAGTTAGTGCATAGATGTCTTGCATGCCTAACTAGCAGATTATGGTAAGTCTTACAGTTGAGCCCTTTAGTAAAAATATCAGCCAACTGTTTTTCGGATGCTAGTTAAGATAGACTTAAGTCACCACTGGCTACTTTTTCCTTGATAAAATGACGATCTATTTTTGATGTGTTTGGTTCTTTCATGCTGTACTGGATTTTGAGCTATGTTGATGGCCGCCTTGTTGTCACAGTACAAGGTTGATCCATTTTCGTTCAACAACTTCAGCTCTTCCAATACTTTTTGTAGCCATAAAAGCTCACAAACTCCTTGAGAAATGGCCCTATACTCACCTCTCCTCTGCACTTGATCGAGACACAACACTTTGTTTCTTGCTCCTCTAAGTGACTCGCTTTCCTCCACAAGAATATAATAACCCGTTGTAGACCTTCTCATCATCAAGAAAGCCATTAAACTGCATCTGTAAATACTTCTATATTGAGATGACTATTTTTGAGAAGAGAATACCTTTGCTCGGTGCAAGGACTTCAAATAGCACAAAATTCGCAATATTGCTTGCATATGAGCTTCGTGAGGATCATGCATAAACTGGCTTACCAAACTAACAACATAGGCTATATCAGGTCGAGTATGAGCGAGATAAATTAAACGTCCATCGAGTCTTTGATATCTCCCTTTATCCACCATTTTGCCGATCTTTGCTTGTAACTTGTGATTACTCTCAATAGGTGATTCTACTGGTTTGCAACCTAACATGTCAGTCTCTGTCAGAAGATCTAAACATACTTTCTTTTGGAAATAAAAATTCCCTCTTCGATCCGCCACTTCTATTCCGAGGAAATATTATAACTTTCCCAAATCTTTGATTTCGAATTCCTGAGCCAATTGTTTCTTAAACTGGGTCATTTCTTCCTTGTAATCTCCTATCATAATTATGTCGTCAACATAAACTATAAGGAGAGTAATCTTACCTTTGTGATGTTTTATAAAGAAAGTATGATCAGCATTACTTTGTAGATAGTCAAACGACACCATGGCCTTACTAAATCTGTCAAACCAGGCTCTGGGAGATTGCTTTAGTCCATATAGGGCTTTTTTCAGTTTACATACCTTCCCTTGAGTATCTTTATCCTCGAATCCTGGAGGAACTTTCATATACACCTTCTTCCAAGTCTCCATGTAAGAATGCATTCTTTACATCAAACTGCTGTAAGTCCCAGTCGAGATTTACTACATATGATAAAAGGATCATAATCATGTTCAATTTAACAACTAGAGCAAATGTTTCTTGATAATCCACTCCATATGTCTTGAGTGAATCCTTGCGCTACTAATCTGGCTTTGAGTCTTTTAATTGAACCATCAGTCTTATACTTGATAGTGAACACCCATTTGCAGCCAACCAATTTTTGCCCCTCAGGAGGATTAACCAGTTCCCACGTCTCATTTTTTGCTAAAGCCCTCATTTCTTCAATCTTAGCCTTCTTCCATCTTGGATTAGTGATAACCTTTCTCCAATCCTGTGGAACAGACATAGAGAACAAAGACAAAGAAAAAGCTCTATAGGATGGGGATAAGGAATCATAAGAGAAAAAGTCAGAGATAGGATGTAAAGTGCAAGTTCTAACACCTTTTCGTTGGGCTATTGGTAAATCCAAATCAGTAGCAGCTTGAGGTAAAGAAGACTCACCTGACAGTGAAGAGTCAGGGCATAAAGTAGATTGTATGATGACATCTTCTTTCTTGCCTTTTTTGGTGTTTGTCCGTAAATCAGGCCTATCCAACAACCGTCCACTAGTCTTCTCTTGAACCAAAGTCTCTGCTGGAACTAAATTTTCCTTCAAAAGAGTAACAGAACAAGGTGTCATCTCTTCATTTTCAACAACCTCCCCCTGAAGAGATGGTTGTGATGAAGAAAAGTAGGGTTCATCCTCACAAAATGTTATATCCATACTTACATAATATTTTCTAGATGGCGGATGATAACATTTGTAACCCTCCTGCGTGGGAGAGTATCCAATGAAAACACATTTGACTACGCGAGGATCCAGTTTGCTCCCATGTCGAAGATGAACGAAGCAAACACAATCAAAGACCTTTGGTGAGACTGGGTAATCCGTCTTGCCTTGTAAGGTTTCTATGGGGCTTTTAAAATCAAGGACCCGAAGAGGCATCCGATTAATGAGATAAACCGCAACCAAAATCGCATCCCCCCAATAAGGTTTTGGGAGATTCATAGTGAACGTAAGTGATCTAGCAACCTCCAAAGATGTCGATTTTTTTTCGGCAACACCATTTTGAGCACTTGTACCTGGACAACTGGTCTGATGCAAAATCCCATATAATTCCAAATAATCATTAAAGTTATGCTTGGTTCCATTATCAGTTCGCAAAATTTTAACCTTAGCATCAAACTGAGTAGTAATCAATTTATGAAAAGAACGAAAACACAAGAAAACATCACTTTTGGATTTTAATAAAAATACTCATGTCATCTGAGTGCAACAGCCAATAGAAGTAACAAGCCAACGATAACCAGATAAAGAAGTAAGGCAAGTAGGGCCCCAAACATCTGAATGAATAATCTCAAAAGGAATAGTACTTCTATTATTACGCAAAGGATAACTGTTTCTTGTATGCTTAGCAAACTCATGAGCATCACAAACTAAAGAGTCTAAGCGAGTTCTTGAAAACAAATTAGGAAACATCTTGGTAAGAACAATGAAATGATGAATGTCCTAACCGCCTATGCCAGCTCGAATTATCTTCTAGTTGACATCTTTATTGTCTCCAAATAATGCTTGAGACATACTGGACGATCGATCTAGAAGATAAGCCATCACACAATCCACCACTGCCAATCGTCTTCATGTCTGGAGGTGCTGAAAGACACAGTGATCGGGAAAAAGTTCAAGTTTACAATTTAAGGCTTTAGTGATAGTACTAATAGATAAAAGGTTAATCGGGAATTTAAGGACAGGGAGGACAGAGGATAAAGTGATATTGGGAGTACAAACAACAGAACCTGCTCTAGAGATGGAGGTAAGGGAGCCATCGGCTAGTTGCACACTATCTTTAGATGGACAAGTAGTATAGTTAAATAAACTTTTATTTGACCCTGTCATATGTCTATTCGCACTGCAGGAATCAATAATCCAAGAGTCAGAAGTAGATGGAGCGGTTAAAATAAGATTACTGAGTTCGCATGATTAGACTTGGCAATCGAGGTAGAGTCCAATTGAGACAAGAAGCATCGAAGATGTTGAATCTCGTCCAAGGTAAAACTTCCAGTAGAAGTGGATTTATTCTCTGTTGTCCCAGAGTTTGACAAATTTGCTTGAGGCCGAGAATTACCCCTCGTTTTCCACTACGACCATGAGTGGGGCGACCATGCAACTTCCAAAGATGAATCTTTAGTGTGCGAAGCTTACCACGTGAGTCACACGCCAAGTGGTCCTTGGTAGACTTACCACCCGATGGGCCATCCCGATTAGCAATGAGGTCGACTTTCTCTAAAGGTGGATTATAGCGTAACACCACGACGACTCTCCTCTTGTTGTACATAGGAGAATGCCATATGAAGAGAAGGGAACGAGTCTTGTTAAGAACTTGAACCAAATCTGATCATACTTAGTATTCAACCCAACTAAGAAATAAAAACACACCTTTTCTACCATCTTACGAAAATTTTCTCATGCATCCTTGGCACAACTCGCTTGAAAATCTTGATAATCAAGTTCTGCAACAACCCACTTAATTCAGCAAATTATTGAGAAATTGTTGGCTCCCCTTGTTTTGTAACATGGACCTTATTACGAATTTCAAAAATTTGCGCATCATTCCCAACACGAGAGCAGGTGAGAGCAGCAGCATTCCAAATCTTTTCCGCAGTATCAAGCAACAAATAGGTTTTGGAAATATGGGGTTGCATAAAGTTGATAAGTCATGCCATAATAAGAGAGTTCGTTGAATCCCACTAGCTAAAGATTGAATAAGTGAGTTTAGGTTTCGACAATTTACCGGTGAGGTACCCCTGCAAGCCACGAGCCTTGATAAGCAACAAGGAGGACCTTGACCAAGCAAAGTAATTATGTCCATCAAGCTTCACAAGACTAATTTGCAACGAGGGATTATCGGTTTGAATCACGAGATTCTCATCTATAGACATAATGCTGGAAAAAAACAACCCCCAAAAAGAAACTGCTTGCACAATTAGAACAAAAAATAACAATAAAAAATAAAAAATCACCAAATATATCCTTCCCAAAAAACTTAGCCAAAAACACACCACCACTTAGAGGAGAATGACCGGAATAGAGTAGAGAGCACAACGACGGCGTTGGAAAACACACGGCGGCAGCAGGTGGAGTCCACGCACAACGCATGAAACGGAGCAGCAGAAGCTTGCGACAGCGCTTGGGGCCTATGCGTGGGTCTTCTGGTCACTGGATTCTAGGGTTTTGTCGGCTAGTGGATTCC
This sequence comes from Gossypium sturtianum, assembly GCA_025698515.1. Lineage (NCBI taxonomy): Eukaryota > Viridiplantae > Streptophyta > Magnoliopsida > Malvales > Malvaceae > Gossypium > Gossypium sturtianum. The sequence continues at coordinate 72,946,161 of CM046943.1, read as the reverse complement.
GACTCAATTGGTAGGGGCGGTGAGAAGAGAAAATAAGGCTAGGGTGGAAAGTACCAAATTTGTGTTTATAGGGTTTGTGGGAAAAAAAAATTTAAATCAGAAAAAAGATCTCAAAAATCGGATAAAAAATCTGATACCATGATGAAATTAGAGATGAATACTTTAATGTATGGAGTAAAAAAAACTCTCTCAAAGTATATATTTCTTGGAAATATGTAAAACTATATATACATGTAGGATTTAACAACTAAGGAAATAATATCTCTTAATTAGAATTTCTAAAATTATCAGCTGTAATTTCTAAAGATACTATTTAATAATATTAAAAATCAAATATTTTGTATGAGCAAATCTTTAATTTTCAGAAGTGAGTTGATCCCCTCTTCCTTCTATTGATATCTGAAAAGGGTAAACTATACTTTTTTTCTGTTTCTCCCTAATTTATTTAGCATTATTCATGTCAGAAAGAATAAAAATACATTTTAGTTCCATCTCCCTAATTATCTTTTAACATTTCAGGTTGTTCCAAAGAAATGCTTTGATGATGTTGTGAAGAAAAATGGTGTTGGTTTGACTTTTGCATGTATGGCTATGAGTTCGTCTATTGACGGTCCAGCTGATGAGACTAATCTGACTGCAACGGGTGAGATCAGGTTGATGCCTGATCCATTGACTATGAGGAAAATTCCATGGTACCATATATTCAAGGAATAAATAAATGGTTTCTACAATGTGAAGCATTTGTATCTGACTTTTTAACACCTTCACATATTTTACATGCAATTATATCATTCCAATTTCTTATTGTGCTGTATGATCTTTGATGGTAATCATATTGCCATGACAGTGATCATCATTGGTACAAGCTAATTTTCATTATTTCTTCAAAACAATGTCATAGGAAAAAACAAGAGGAGATGGTTTTGGCTGATATGCACCTTAGACCTGGTGAACCATGGGAATACTGCCCTAGAGAGGCATTAAGAAGGGTTTCAAAAGTTTTAAAAGATGAGTTTAACTTGGTATGTCAGGTTGTTTGTCATACTTGTCATAGGGGGTTGTATTTCATGATGAACTAATAAATGGTATATGCACAGGAAATGAATGCAGGATTTGAAAATGAATTTTATCTCTTGAAAAAGATCATAAGGTGGTTATATATGTGGATTTGTTCCATTTATTTTACCAATCTGAAGTTCTGCACAATTTAAGAAAATTTTACATTGAAATTTTGCAGAAAGGAGATGGAAGAGTGCTGGGTGCCAATTGACTCGAAACCTTACTGCTCCTCTTCTGGATTTGATGCTGTCTCCACTTTATTTCAAGAAATTATTGCTGCTCTCAATTCCTTGAATGTTGTTGTTGAACAGGTACGGATTAGAAGTCATATATGCTTGATATCTTCATTTGTTGGAGGCACTTTCGCGTTATTTGGACTTGGGTTTGAGTGTTAGTTACTGTATGTGCCCGACGTGGGTATTTTCAATTCTTTGAAAGTTTTTCATGTATTTGAAGGGTCGTTATAGGGTTGTCTCCTCATACCCATTTCCGAAAAAAATGTAGCAGAAATGAGTGTTAGACCCCATCACTTAAAGAAAAATGTATGGGTTGGCGCAACATAACTTTCTATCAAACTGATCATGCGTGTGGCCCAGTCATATCCTTTATGGTCATATTTAACTGACAACTAATTTGTCTTCATTGTGCAATTTATTTGGTTGAGCATCTCCATCAAGACATGAAATAATCCAATATAATAATATATCGTGATCAACTTTGAGTTTGCCTGGATCAACTTGCCAATATAGGATCCAGTAGTAGTGAAAGCATCGAGCATGAGTGCATGTAATGAAGATCTTTTCTTTATGCGTTACTTTCTAAAATGAAATAGAATTTGAAGATGGTTAAGTTTCTTGCTTTTTGTGTAAGTGGCTAGAGACAAAGGTCTAGTACAGTTTTTCATCAGTAATGCATCACCGATGACTAATTGCTTGCATATGATATAATGTAATAATTATCCATGAAACTATGTTCCTTTTTCTTAGTTAATCTACTGATGACAGCATAAGTTTAGTTCCTATTTAACTCGTAGTAGAGACAGAAATCATTTTTTTTCTCTCTTTTTACCTTACTGTGTATGCTGCATTGTGTTTCTTTGGAAGTGCAAGTGTGATTATTAGCTGCTTCTGTTTACTTTAGCTTTAAAATTTTGCAGTTGCATGCAGAAGCTGGAAAAGGTCAGTTTGAAATAGCTCTGGCGCACACTGCTTGTACATATGCTGCTGACAGTTTGATTTTTGCGCGCGAAGCTGTTAGGGCGGTTGCAAATAAGCAGGGACTGTTGGCAACTTTTGTCCCGAAGTAAGTTGCAGTTGTTTCTCTTATTTCAATCAATGCTTGCATCGCTGCCCTCATGGTCTACATCTATAGTTTCCAATATTTTGGGATAAGCAGATGCAGATAGAAAGACAGGGATTTAAGAATGATGAATAGTTGTCCGAACATGGCTGATCATTATGATTATTATTTTTTGAATATAGTTTAAATGGTTCGTTCAAATTTGTGTTTGCTGATGAAGGATTCATTCAATTTCTATACGAATAATACTAATTTATTCTAAAATATTCAAACATCCAAATTAAAACTAAGTGGTTAATATAACAATGTATAGATGATTATGGGAACACTCTTTTGCTAATCATTTGAGCTAAAGTTTATGTCAAATGTCTAAATCGCAACCATGAGGCTTTCTTGCATGTCCAGCTTTTTGGAATTCTAGAATACCTAACACTTTTGACCTATTCCTCTGCCTAGGTATGCTTTGGATGACATAGGTTTGGGATCCCATGTGCATGTCAGTTTATGGCAGAATGGACGAAATGTTTTTACAGCGTCCAATAAATCTAGTCAGTACGGAATGTCGAAAGTTGGGGAGGAGTTCATGGCTGGGGTTTTGGCCCATCTTCCTTCAATTTTGGCATTCACGGCACCACTTCCAAATAGGTTTATTCTATTCTTCTAAATATTATTATATTTTTGTAATAAAGTTAAGGTCGGACTTAACCTGACTGATATGAAGGATTCTCCCCCCTAACATATATTGGAGGGACTACCTATTCAATTTCTGGCCTCACTTTCATCTACTTAGGTCCTACTTCAACTTTTATTTGTCTTCAGTTATGACCGGATTCAGCCTAATACATGGAGTGGAGAGTATCAGTGCTGGGGAAATGAAAACCGAGAGGCACCTGTAAGAACTGCATGTCCACCGGCAGTTCCAAATGGTTTTGTGAGCAACTTTGAGATCAAATCTTTTGATGGATGTGCAAATCCACACTTGGGATTGGCTGCTATAGTTGCTGCTGGAATTGATGGCCTGCGGAACCACCTTCCTCTGCCTGAACCTATTAGTAAGAACTATTTGCATTTTTCTGTATTACCACTTGGGCTACCAAATGTTTTGCACCTTGAAATTTATAGGCATAACTCACAAATACCTATAATATCTCTGAGACTGAACAAAATGCACTCGTCCACAAAGAATGCTAGAGACTGTTGTGGCCATAACTCATAACAAGATCTTCATATATATGAAAATTTCTCATCCAATGGTCATATGTAGGATATTATGAATTCTCAGATGATAAGCAGTTCTCTTAAACACCGTAAGCTGTTAAGCTCTTAGTACTGCAAAGATTGAAGTTAAGATTCTTATTTTCTTTCCAACGCTTTGAATAAATCGGCTAAAAAGTTATGGTAATGGTTCCTTTGACTAAATGTTCACTGTATAAATTTTTATACCGAAGTCCCTGACAATAGTGTCTTGTTGTGTTTTATCAATGAAAAAGATGAAAATCCGGCTACGCTCGACCAGAAACTACTGAGACTCCCAACATCGCTTTCTGAATCCATAGAAGCTCTTGAGAACAACAATGTGTTGAGGGAGATGATTGGTGGAAAGCTTTTCACGGCTATAAACGGAGTTCGAAAGGTAAGTTCCGACCATGGTTTCCAAAATGTTAATATTTTAGATAAAGTTTCAATGCATAAACTGATGCCGAGCATGAAATTAATACTTATATACAGGCAGAGATTCAGTACTATTCAAAGAACAAGGATGCATACAAGCAACTTATACACCGTTATTAAGATGCCGATGATATCGGTCTTTGTGCAGTTCCATTAGGCAAACTCTATGATCTCTGTGCTTGGTTATTCCCATTGTGTTTAAAAATGGAAATGGTGTTGAGAAATAACACGGAAAATAATCTAGAGGTTCTCAAACTTTAATCTCATTTGTTTTAAGAGGTGGATCATACACCGTTGGGTATGTTGCATGTTGTGGAGTGCATAAATCTACGTGATATTGAGACTCCTGTTCTTTTACAAGGGATTAGATCGTCTATTTAAGTATTCGAAACTTTCAATTCAAAGTTCTCAAAACATAACAAAATACCAAACTGACTCAACTTAGGTACATGTCGTATAACCAAAAAAAAGAAAAATATACAAACATTGTTGAGTCTATGATCTTTATCTGGATGCTAGAGTCAATGCTCGAGAGCTCAATATGTACCTAACCTATGCATGAAAAACAAACCGTATGCTAAGTGATAAAGCTCAGTGGTATTGATTTCTATATTTCAATTCAATATAACATATGAAATAGTCAATAACATACAATTTCCATGTTTATACTATCAATTAATACAAATGCACCATATAACCAATCTCATTCAACACATCTATATATGCATATATCACCATTATGTCAATACTTAAGATGAACTATCTAAACTTTTCATGAACTAGTAATCTATATGGATATTTCATAACATTATTACAATGCTAGTCAAATTTGCATAATTACTCAACTTGTAACATAAATTCATGTTTCGTTCCATTACCAAGTCAAACGATTCATTCCTTATCTTACCGTCGACTCTCCGACTCATTAACCAATTCACATGATATTTTACAAACTCTCGACATTCAACGTTGTATATAAGTGTCTATATTCCAAATTTGTAACATTTAATCAATTTCAATCACTATTCAACCAAATCACAATATATATATCCCTTATTAGCATGACTTGGAAAGCAGATACATGGATCTCGACCATCACACCAATTTGGCACTCAGTGCCTCATCAGAACGTCTGAAGTAAATAGATTGCGCTAAGCACTTGTTGGTATAACCGAAATAAATTTGTGCCCTGCATTCATTGGAACATCCGAAGGAAAAATGCACCCAATACTCATCGACATATAGTCAAAGTAACTTGTACTCAATCTATCCTATGGCATGTCAACTATATCCAATTCTGCCCGAAGAGTTAATAGGATAACCAATTATTCAATTTACCAAATACTACAAAATGCATTTCATCATCTCCAATTCACAATTCAATTCATCAATTTATCATATAACATAACAAGTTCCAGCCCAATTCAAAGTCAATTTCATATTTTCATCAAATTACACTATTTTTAATTTTATTCAATTTAGTCCTCTATTTCGATAATGAATCACAATCACAACAATTCAATTCAAATAATCATTTTCAACTCACATTCATATCATACTATACAAAAAAATTATAAATATGTAATAATTATAATGATTTGAATCATAGAAATACAAGCCAAAGGCTCGAGTTACTCGTCGTCGGCTTTCGCCTTTCCTTTCACTCTCGACGGCCCTGCGTCGTCTTTAACTACGAATAATAACCAAATATACACAATATTAAATTCCAGCTCAAATTGAATCAATTACAAAGTCACACATATTTTTCAATTTATTCAATTTAGTCCCTAAAACTAGGACTAGCATAACTTTTAATTTAAAGCCTCGAATTAAAATCAGGTTTCACCAAAACTCATTTGGGACCCTCTATTTTCTATCCTTACCAATAATTCATGATATTTTTTCATTTTATTCAATTTGGTTTCTAATGTATGAAACTAACAATTAAGCTTTACAATTTAGTCATTTTCTTAAACTAAACTTAATTTCTATCAATTTAACACCTAAAACATTCAATTCTCAACAATGGTATCTCATAAAAACTTCACTAATTGATCAAATTGATCCTTGGGTTAGCTTGATCAAGCTTCCAAGATAAAAAAAAATCTATAAAAATCAAATAAAAATGGTTAGGGACTTACTTGAAATTAAGGCCAAAAAGCTTAAAGAAAACAACAATGGTGTCCCCCCTTTGTTTTGATGTTAGGCCGTTGGAGAAGATTATTCTTCTTCTCTCCTTCCACTAATTTACATATATATAGATTAATTTTTAATTAGTTTAATTAATTAGGATTTAATCTTAATTAAACTTAATTTACTTAATTTAATCCAAAGTCATCATTGCCATCCACTAGCACATGATTAGTAATGGTTTATTAGTCATTTTGGCCCTTTGAGTAATTGCAATTTGAGTCCCCAAGTCATTTACCAATTAAAAATTCATAGCGATTAGATTTTACAATTTAATCTCTGGTCCTTAATTAAACATAATTTCGACTAAACTAAATATTCAAATTTTAATTAATCTAAATATTAACTTCGTAAATATCCCTAACTAATATTTACGGACTCAATTTACAGAAACAAGGTCCTGAAACCATATTTTTCGATATTGCTAGAAACCGGGTCGTTACATAAATACTATAGAACTATACTCACCTATAGTTTTAAAATATTGTAACCTCGTATGCATCCAATTATAATGAGCTTTAGGTAGAATCACCATTTCTGATGGTCATATCTTTCTTTTAATCATTTTTAAGCATATTTAATAATCAAGAATTTAATAGTCAATCAAGCATCTAACTATTTATGCATAATATAATTTGATAATGGAATCTTTTATCTATCCTTTTCAAAACCAAAATAAGTACAATATTGATTCATTTCAAATATAATCCCAAAATTTTAAAAGAATTTAGAAACATACCAAGATTGAATTTGATTAAATATATTATTCTGTGCAACATAAAAGTACTAATGAAAAATTGTAATCAATGTTGTTGGTGTAGGTTCAAGTCCTCTCTTGGGCATTCTTTTTTCCTCGAATCTTGTCTTCTTTTTTTTTCTCCGATAACTGATTGATTAGGCAAGTGGTCAAGGGTGCTTAAAGCTTTGAGGTACAAGTTTGATTCCTATGCTTCAATTGTGTTTTATTTATTTATTGCCATCTTACTTAGCAATTTTAAAAACAACAAGATATAGAAGAATAGAAAAAGATGTATATTATTCATCAATAGGGATATTTATAATATTTTTCTAAAATATATATTTATAAATATACGCATAAATGATTATAAAATTCTACTTCTAATGGACATTAAAATTCTAAAATACAGCAAATTTATTATTTTAATAGACATCCACTCTATAATAATAAAATATTTATAACAATTCTGATATTGTTTCCTTTATTAATCGAGATCAACTCCACTAATTCGAGGGAACAACCTTAAAACTCACTTTGCACCCGAAACTCTACAACTGAAGTTAATTTGAGTGTTGATACAATTAACCAATGGGAACCCCATTTGAAAGAAGAGCAGTACAGAAATATAGTACGAAATAATATATCATATACAAATATTTGTTCACAATCTGTTAATTAAGACGGAAGCTTAAAGCCACCATATGGTTGCATATCACTGCAATTTATGAGCAACATCCACCGCCTTGATGACCTCTATACTCTGGTTTATGCTTTAACATGTTTCTCTTCCCTATAGCAGACCCTTCTTCTAAAAAACTTGGAACTTCCATTATCTGTAAGAAAATCCAAAGCTGGTTACAACATAGAAGAATTGGACACAAGTACAAGTGATATGTGCCTAGTTGCAAGATATGAGACTTGGATCCCACATAGGAGAGAATGTGATTTCCTTTGTGAGGTTTACATAGTCCTAGGCTCAACAACCTTGAGAGCTAGATTTTTGGATGTGGTTCTCTAAAAGTTCATATCAGTAAGATGCGAACACTCTTAATGATTATGTTATATAACAGCCCTACTGCATCATTTTGAACTGACCTACAGCCAAGAATATTTTGTATTATATTGGTTGAAAGGTTGACGAGCAAACTTGCTGTCACAAAAATATACCTTCAATGCAAGCCCCTCAAAGCATTGCTCCACGTTTTTTCTTGTTTTGGCACTGCATTCAAGAAACATGCATCCAAGCTCCTTTGCAAGATCCATCCCTTCTTCTCTACTTACAGCCCTTTCAGAATCCTTAAACATAAACAAATCGGATATAATGAAGCAGAATAAGTAGGCAGTGCAACAGTATGAGAGACATGAAGTGTCTAGTCTGCATTAGTAAGGATAGATATACTGCAGCTAAATCATTAAAATGTATTTATTGTTAGAATTATAAAATAAATCAGAAATAAAACTTAATAAACCAAGATCTATCATATCAATTCATCAAGAATAAAACTAGATGCGGAAGCTTACTTGAATCCATGAATTACTTGAAGTTTTTCCGGCTTCCAAATTAGCACACAAGAAATGTGATATTAAAAAAGATATCTTGCGTGTAATTTGGGGACCATAACCCTAATATTTATAACATTGGCATATTAGTTCTAATTCTTAATTAGCCCATCATTAATTAGAATTTGATTATCCACACATATTTGACCCATACTTTATTTAATAATTAAAGCCTAATAACATGTAATTACCCTTATTATATAGATATGTCTATGATGTTCATATTTTCCAACATTTATCTCAATTTTGTTACAAGTTTTATTTACATGAAACACTCATTGATGGTTAAACTGCAATACTATGTTTTTTTTTTTTTTCTCATAAAATCTTGTATCTAATTTCAATATAGGAGAAAACGTAAGCAGAGTATTCTCTCATTGGCTTTTGAAGGAATTACAAGGGTGCAATGCTCCCTTTACAACTTATAAGCTTTGTTCCATGAAGTTTTCTCAACATGAATAGAGCAAAGGAGTTCTTTCGAAGATTATGAAACAGTCAGAAACTTATTAATGTTTCCATAACCATTTCAAGTGTTAGGTGTGAAGTGATTGAATTTTCTCTTCAAAAACTAAATTCACGGATCGGAGAAAGAACGGTAGACTTACTCTATCAACTTTATTTCCAACGAGCATCTTGACACAGTCCTGGTTGGTAGAATAGAGCTCCACTTCTTTCGCCCAAACAGTGGACAAATTTGTGAAGGTTTCTCTCCGTGTTACATCGTAAACTATAACCAAAGCCGAGAAATAAGTCAAACAATTGTTGTGGAATTTAAACACCGGACAAACAATAGTGAAACGATGAGGCAAAGGGAGTAATACTTGTGCAGAAAAAAGAAAAAGCGCCATGGAATTGCAAACAGATAGAGGTCCTCCAACCCAGCAGAGATGAGGTTCATAGCAAGGATTGGTCAAGGCATTGATAATACAAGTACAACTACATTACGGAATAAAGGGTACAATACAAATAAACGGTTTCTTATTTTCCTTTGTGTACGAGATCGAGAGAAAGGGACCGGTATTTCCAATTTGTTTCCTGTATGCGGTCCTTCAGTCTTAGTTAAACTATTATTCCTTTTATTTTTCTTAAACAACTTCTAAGTTGTCATAATCTTTCATCACACATAACCAATCTCCTAATTAGCCAGTCCAAGAGGAAAGCTTAAAAACTAATTTAACATTATCTACCGTGTGAACTAAGAGCCGATTTTAAGATCATTATCAGATGCATGAAAGGTTATGATAATGTTTTGCAGTCAGTCAAAATCATACATGCACCATAAAGATAATCTCACCAAGTATGATCCCTTGGGCACCTCTATAGTAAGAGCTTGTTAGTGTTCTGAACCTTTCCTGTCCAGCTACATGAAGCATTATGGTTCCACAAATCAATCATATTATTTCTCCATATTGCAAGACAATTACTTTAAGAAAATAGGGAAGATTAAATAGCTAGTCAAAGATTAAAGACGCAGCATTAAGCTACGTAAAGCTGTGATGAAAATGATGCCAATTTCATATTAATGTATTAGTGAGCATTAAATCAGTGAAAATGAGTGTAAAATAAAGAAGCCAATGGAAATTATACGAGGTTCATACCAGTATCCCATATGGTAAGCTTTAATCTTTTCCCACCAACTGTTAAAAACTTGATCTTAAAATCCACACCTAAAACATGGATTCAAACAAAAAACACCTAATAAAATTTCACCATGAACACTAATCAAAGATCCAGGACTTTGAAAAGATGAAGAGTGAAGAAGAGAAAACGAACCAATGGTGGGAGCTAGATCCTCAGCAGAAGCTGAAATGAAGCTAACAAGCAAACTACTCTTGCCAACACCTGAGTCTCCTATCAATAAGATCTTGAATGAAAGATCATAGCTTCCACTACTTTGCCCTGAAGATGATCCCATTTCGATTTTTTTTCTATCCAAAAACGAAAACCCAAACTTTTAAAAATCACTGTTTTTTTTAATCTTCTTTTAGAAGGTCTCTGTTGTATCCAATGATGATCACCCTGCTGAATGGCCTTTTTTTTCCTCTCAAAAGCACAGCACAGTGAAACTTGTTTTTAATGTAGAGGAAGAAAGGAAGGAAATTTCGTTGTACGAGAAAAACAAAAGAGAAAACTGAGAATCAGTATGTTGTTTGAGAGAAAGGAACACGAGCTTACTGGGAACTCCTCCCCACACCAACGTTGTTCTTTTCCTTTTTGGTTTGGTTTTTTACTTTCTCTTGGATTCGCTGTCGTTTTCTTAGAGAAAGATTGGGGGATGGTTTAGATTGTAGTGACGTGACACGCGAGATATGGGAGCGTGTCTTCAACGCTTCTTCAACTGTCTGGTGGAAGGGGGTTGGTTTACATAGGGGAAGTGATTGAATTAATGTCTAATTTTAGGAATAACGAAGGAATTTCATTTTTTCTTTATCGTAAGTGTAGATTTTATTCCATATAAATAAACCACCATTACAGCTCAAGGAGTGATACGAGATCCTGCGGGGGAAAAAGTACTCAATCATTAAGGTTATAACTACCAATCCTAGCGTGTCTAGCTGTCCAATCCACAACTCTCTTACTTTTTCTAATAATAAGAGAGAATTGACTAGACTCTATATTATTATTTAATCTCTAAGTTGGTCCCCTTTGATCTTTATATTTAAAAAATTTAAATAAAAATTTTATTTGAGGTTATATTTTTTTTACTGAAAACTGATGAATTACCATTTCAAAGAAATTGCAAATTGAATGGATTATATGTGTCACTAAGCTAGTGACTCAACCTACAGTGACTGCCCTTAATTAATTAAAAAAATAGAACCCAAAGAAACAACTCAAGAATAAAAAAAACTCAATACTCAAAACGTCCATATGCTCGACAAACTCCAAAAACAAAACTTGAAAATTAAAGAAAAAATTGAAAGGACCTAGATAAAAACACAACAGTCTTCGTATCCATATGTTAGGATGTTATTATGAGATATTATCTTTTAAAAATTTAATTCTTAATGAGATATTATAAGAAATTATCTCTTAGCAATTGATTCTTAATGGGATATTATTATGGAATATTATTATGAGATATTATCTTTTAGTAATTTGATGCCTACGTAACTACTACTGTAAATATATATATACACTTGTGGTCTATCAATAAAATTCAAGAGATTAATCTATTCTTGTTACGGCATCTGTGCAAGGTTTTTGACACAATTTTTTTTCCCTTTCATCAGTCTAAATGGCTGGCAGCGAGACTTCTCCTCCACCACCACCTAAAATTGAACCTAACTCTCCATTTTTCTTAGGTCCTTAAGATCAACCCGGTGACTTTATTACTCCTATTCGATTAAAGCTCAACAATTTCAATGATTGAGTTTATGCTATTTGTGTCACTTTGTCTTCTCGACGCAAATTTGGATTTCTTGATGATACCATTATAGATCTTGTTCCATCTTGCTCGAAGGATGATTGGGTTATCATTCATTGTATGCTTGTGTCTTGAATTCTCAATACTATCAATCCGGAGGTAAGATCGATGCTTTCCAATTATGATAATGCAAAAACTTTGTGGGATGATTTACATGAACTTTTTTCATTGTCAATGGTCCACATATTCAACAATTAAAAGTAGATATTAGTCGTTGTGAGCAAACTAAGACTATGAGTGTTGCAGTTTATTTCAGCAAATTAAAGGTATTGTGGGATGAATTAGATAATCATGAATTTTTTATTTGTTGCAAGTGTGGACAATTTTTATGTAACTTAGGGAAGGTGCATGAACAATGTCATGAGCATGATCGACTTCATTAATATCTTATTGGTCTTTATTCTGATTATTATGCCGAGATTAGGTCTACACTGCTTTCCCAAAATCATTTGCCTTCCTTGAACCAAGGATTCTAGCAAATTACTCAAGAGGAACGCGTACGCAGCATTACACAGGTCAAAGAAAAGAAGCCCGAAATTTTAGGCTTTGCGGTGCGCATGGAGGGTCGTAATAAAGGTCGGACTGATTATATTGATATGTCAACATTGTTGAACACTTATTGTCATCGCAAGGAGCATGAGGTGGCTACCTCTTTTGACCTATATGGCCGCCCAGATTGGTGGCTCGAGAAGTATGGGAAGCCAAAGATGAAAAGTGATGGGCGCGGTGGAAAGATAAGTGTCGTATCTTTCACACAACAAGTTTCTCATGGCAAAGGCAATGTGCGAGCCAATGCTACCACTGTACCTACCAGCCATGGAGCAATATCAGTGCAGAACACAGCAGGGGCAGCACAAGAGTCAGGGGGCAGCACTTCCCAATTTTACCACTGAGCAATGGTAGTCTTTTTTGGCAGTGTTCGGTAATAAACAATCAACTTCGAATCAGTTGAATGGTAAGTCCAAGAATAATTGGATTATTGATACTGGGTGTTCAACTCATGTTACGAGTGATCTTATGTGTTTGACGAATGTGAGAGATGTTGTAGCATGTTACGTAGGACTCCTTGATAGCCAAACAGTGGTGGCTACCAAATAAGGAATGGTTCAATTGATGGGCAAAATTCACTTAAAACACGTTTTTTACATTCCTAAATTAAACTGCAATTTAATTTTGGTTTCCCAGTTGAATGATGATATGAAATGTTTTGTCCAATTTTCTACTAACATATGTGCTATTCAAGACCTTCATTCGAGAGAGCTGATTGGAGCGGATAAGAGACGAAATGGACTTTATGTAACACCCTATACCCAGTTCGCTCGCCCAACTCGAGCTATAAGGTATTACAACTATAAAAATATAACATCGTTCACAATTTAAATAAAAAAATACCAAATAATTCATTTACAATCATTTTTCCATGTTACTCAATCAAAATGGAACTTAATTCGAACTTACAGAACATTTAAAACAAATCATGAACAATTCTAGATGAAAATGAATTTTTTACAAAAATTTGAGTAAAAAGTCTAAACAGATGTCACACGACCGTGTGACAAAGCTCAGCCCGTGTGGCTCAAGAACATGGTCGTTTGGTCAAACCGTGTAACAACCTATGCCCATGTAACTCACGGTCACATAGCCGTGTCGCTGGGTCGTTTGAACAAACCTGTACCCAAAATCAAATAGACCACACAGTCATGTCCTGTAACCGTGTGGGGCATACGGCCATGTGGCAGGCCGTGTGTACCCTAAAATACATTCAAACTCAAGCAATTTCGCCTACACTTCCTTAGATACCAAGCCATTCAATTACTATCACATAAACCTATTCAAAATGTAACAAAACATGTCAAAATATATCAATTCACATTCAACCTACGTGCCTAACCAATATGTCACAATTGGCACCACAATTCAAACATGAAACATCAACCATTCATGCCATTCAAATTAATCATTCCAACATCAAAAATTACCAACGGCCATAGCCAAAATATTTTATTACCTAAACACATATAAAGTCATTCAAAACTTGACCAATATCATCTCATTACCATATATCAAACAAGTACTAAACATTTAACACATCAAAGTTTCATATAATCTCATTCACAACCAAAATACCAAAACATGATCATTAACTTGCAACACAAACATCCTATATACATGCCACAAGTAACCAACTATCGAACTTCAAAATCTACTAAATTGAGTGACGATAGGTGTGAACTTCTCGTTGATCCAATCGACACGTTCTGAACATCCAAAATCTACAGAATGGTAATAATATGGGTAAGTATATAAAATACTTAGTAAGCTCATACAATATAAACATTCACTTCCTCAAATTCTTATCATAAACAAATTCAATATAAGATACAAATAAACCTATCAAAATTCAACCCACATCATCAGTTAGATATAATGCCTTGAGCTCAACCATATGAACAACCATAAGTATTCTCGTCTCCAAGCAAACCAATTTTGATCTCATAACCGAAATATAATAGTCATTTAGTCGATCTCAAATAGTATGTCTCCAAGACTTTAATAGCAATCATTCCCGATGGAATTTCGTAAAAGACATCAGTATACAGGTGAAAATAATAGTGTCTGGTTACCCGTTAAGGTTAAACCTACACAATAAATTGCCTGGCCAGGGCTTAATATTCATGTATTCTCAAGTCCGCAACATATGCAGGAACTCAAAACCTAATCCTTTATTCTCAAGTCCGCAACATATACAGGAGCTCGGAACCTATTCATGTATTCTCGAGTCCGCAACATATGCAAGATCTCGAAACTTGGGCTAACTCATTAACCTGTATACAAGAATTTTCTAATTTCATCGGGATACATCTTAGAGTATAACATAGTCCAATCCACCAACAACCAATATTAAAAATCTTAATGTAATATACAAACATAAATGAATAGATTCATAGTGTATGAACTTACCTGTCAAAATGGTAATGATTCAACTATCAAGTACTAGTCGGTAATTTTTCATTTTCCTCGTACGTCCTTCGATCGTTGAAATTTTTTATCTAAAGTATAATTTGATTTAATTAACCAATCCAAGCAACATAAAACAACATAAAAGAATCATGTTCCGCCTCAATTTCATCTATACCAAAATTCCTCAACTTTTATATTTTTTTTACAATTTAGTCCCTAAAATCGAAACTATTATAATTCTCACATTTGAGTTTCGATTCCAAAATAAAACTCAATTTAGTCCTCCAACAATCCACTAAAATACAAAAATTCAGAATTTTCTTACACAATTTGGACTTATTGCATTTTAGTCCCTAAGTTCAAAACTAACAACTTTTACATTATAAATTAGTCCATTAACATCTCTAAGCTTTAAAACTAAACAAATAACCACAAAAGCTTCAAGGAAACATCAATGGAAACTTTAACAACCTTAAAAAGTTTCACGAAATAGTCTCTGGGTTAGCGAAATCAAGTTCCTGGGATTCCAAAAACATAAAAATTACAAGAAATGGATTGGAAAAACTCACCAAATTGGAGACTTGAAGCTCAAACCCTAGTAAGCGATTCTTCTTCTTGCGAAAATGGTGCTTTCGAATGGAGAAGGAGATGAAAAACATTTTCTCTTTCTTTCTATTTGTTTAATGTTTTTAATTTAAACATAAAAAATTATTTTCTTAAGCTTAATTAGCTTTTTGCCGTCCTCCAACTTTCAAGGTGGTTTAATTTCCACTTTCAACCTTGTTTTTAAACTAATGAACCTTTACAACACATAAAATCAATAGTGATAGACTTTTATATTTCTTACAATTTAGTCTTATTTCCTTATTAACCAACCAAACATAAAAATTACATGGCCAACACTTAATACGACACTTATACAACTTAATAAATATTAAATATATAATATTTACTAATTCACATGTTAAAATTATGGTCTCGAAACCACTGAAAAATGGGTTGTTACACTTTACTACTTTCGGCAGTTTTCGACGGTCAAAGCGGTTTCGGTTGAAACTTCATCCTCCTTGGATCTTTGGCATAGAAGATCGGGTCACCCTTCTGAGAAAGTAGTAAAGTTACTTCCTTATGTTAGTAACTCTAGAGATTATCTTAATAAAGCATGTGAAATTTGTCATCGTGCTAAGCAAACTGGAAATAGCTTTCCAATTAGTGAACAGAAAACCACTCGTATTTTTGAGTTAGTTCATTGTGATTTATGAGGTTTTTATAGCATTCCTTCATCTTATGGATCTTGTTATTTTTTGAAATTGGTTGATGATTTCTCTCGTGCTGTTTGGGTATATCTATTAGTTAATAAAAAGAAGGTTTTCAAAGTTTTCATATCATTTATTGCTATGGTTGATCGTCAATTTTCTTAACAAATAAAGTGTGTTAGAAGTGATAATGGGATAAAATTTAATTGTCTCTAGGATTATTTTCTTACAAATGACATTATTTTTCAAACATCTTGTATTGGTGGTACTCATCAACAAAATGGAAAAGTAGAGAGGAAACATCAACATATTTTAAATGTAGCTCGAGCTTTGCGTTTCCAGGGAAATCAGCCTATATCTTTTTAGGGGGAGTGTGTGTTGGCTGCTTCTCATCTCATTAATCAAACTCGTTCACCTCTTCTTCACAATAAAACACCCTATGAAATGTTGTTTGGTAGCCCCCATTTGCTTAATAATCTTCGTGTGTTTGGTTGCTTATGTTTTGCTCATAATCAACATTCTAAGAATGATAAGTTTACTAATCAAAAGTGTGTTTTTGTTGGGTACCATTTTGGAAAAAAAGGGTTGGTATTTATATGATATGGATTCTAATAAGATATTTGTGTCCCGCAATGTGACTTTTTTAGGATATTTTTTCGTATTTAGATGGGAATGTTGCAACAATTGAGCCTGACAATGTTGCCCTGGCATATGAGAGTGCAGAAACAATTTTTCATATATATTTTGATGAGTCAGAGGTGTTGCGACCCACGACAGTTCCTCCTTTTGCTACTTCGCAACCTGTGAGTTCGTCACTTATGAGTTCTCTGACACCTGTGGTATCTTCTTCTTCCTCCAATGACACGGTAGTACAGGGGGCTTTGGGTAATGATGCACCTGAATTGGGATGAGGGCATAGAGAGAAATTTCCCACTATAAAGCTTCGAGATTTTTTCACTCATACCGTCATAAAAAAAAGTCCATCTCCCATCTCACCTGTTTTAGAGCCTTTCTCAAGTACTCCATTTCCTATAGTACATTCTGTTAATTGTGACAAATTTAATATGAAACACTAAAATTTTCTTGCAGCTATTATTGTAGGGGTCGAGCCACAGTTTTTTAAAGAAGCTGTGAATGATGCAAGATGGCGTGATGCTATGCAAAAGGAGATTTATACTCTGGAAGATAATGACATTTGGTCTATGGAAAACACTTCCTCCTGGAAAGAAAGCACTAGGTAGTAAGTGGGTGTATAAGATTAAATATAACTCTGACGGAAGTATTGAGAGACTTAAAGCTTGTCTTGTTGTTTTTGTTAATCACTAGGTAGAAGGTATTAACTATAATGAAACTTTCGCACTTGTGGCGAAAATGGTGACTGTTCGTGTTTTCTTAGCTATTTTAGCTTCGAAAAATAGGGAGTTACATAATATGGATGTCCATAATACCTTCCTACATGGTGATCTTGATGAAGAGGTTTACATGCAGCTTTTTCCAAGTTTTGCTCCTGATAATCCTGGAATGGTTTGTCGTTTGCGCAAGTCTTTGTATGGGTTGAAACAGGCTCCTCAGTGTTGGTTTACAAAGCTTGTTACTGCACTGAAAGGGTATGGATTTCTTTAATTATATTTCAATTATTCTCTCTTTATATTCACTAAGGGATCTGTACACATTGATGTGCTAGTTTATGTTGATGATTTGCTTATTTCTGAGAACGATTCTACTGCTTTGAAAACTTTTAAAGGGTATCTTAGTTCTTGCTTTCGTATGAAGGACTTGGTGTTTTAAAATTTTTTAGGGATAGAGGTAGCTCATAGCTCTTTGGGATTATTTATTTGTCAAAGGAAATATGCACTTGATATTATTTCGGAGGCGGATCTTTGCCCACAAGATCGCCAATAGAGCAAAATCATAAATTAGCGCATGCTACAAGGATGTTTTTGTTTAATCCTGAGTCATACAGATGGTTAATGGGTTGTTTAATTTATAAGGCAGTGATCAGACCAGGTTTGGCATACTCAGTTCATGTCCTATCCCAGTTTATGCATGAGCCAAAGCAGAAGCATTGGGACGCGACTCTGCGTGTTGTTTGGTACTTGAAAGGCTTTCTTGGCCAAAGAATTCTTTTTAGATCTGATAGTGATTTTTCCTTGAAAGGGTGGTGTGATTTGGATTGGGCTGCTTGTCCGTTAACCCGACTTTCACTTATTGGTTGGCTTGTCTTTTTGGGACAATCTCTTATTTCTTGGAAAACTAAAAAACAACATACTGTTTCCCGTTCTTAAGAAACAACATATTGTTTCCCGTTCTTCTGCTGAGGCTAAGTAGGTCTATGGCTTTCGTTACTTGTGAGCTCAAGTGGCTAAAGGCCTTGCTATTGAACTTAAGTGTTCATCACTCTAAAGAAATTCCTTTATTTTATGATAGTCAATCTGCATTGTATATTACACAGAATCCCATATTTCATGAGCATACTAAACATATTGAAGTGGATTGTCACTTTGTTAGGGATGTAATCTAAGATGGGTTGATTGCACCTTCTTATGTTTCGACCTCCATTCAGATGGCTGACATTTTTACAAAGGCGCTTGGTAAACCGAAATTGGAATATCTTCTCAACAAGTTAGGCATTTATGATCTGCATGCTCTAACTTGAGGGAGTGTTAGGATATTATTATAGGATATTATATTTTAGTAATTTGATTCCTAATGGAATATTATAAGATATTATCTCTTAACAATTTGATTCCTAATGGGCTATTATAGGATATTATTATGGGATATTATCTTTTAGCAATTTGATTGCTACGCAACTACTACTATAAATATATATATACCCTTAAGGTCTATCAATAAAATTCAAGAGATTACCCTATTCTTGTCACCATGGAATCATTCACCAGTATAACTACTATCATCGTCTTACTTCCCACATATCAGCAGCTTTGAAGAAATCACGATGGGTCCTGTAGATCTGAACTGTCGGATATCCATTTCCTTCGACCCATTCAACTTATTCACATTAGGTTTATTCTATCCATTTTGGCCTCTTCTTCCACCCTTGGCGGTGCCTCATATGATGTTAGATTTGAACCAATACTACTTACATCAATAAAATATTAGTTTTACCACTAAATCAAAACTTTAATATAATATTTATATTTTAATTATATTATTCATACTTTATTATCTCCAATTGTATATCATTACTTACTATTATTTAAGTGGAATTAGTGTCACAAGTCAACCAGACACCAATTCATTACGAAAATGTCCTTTCATAATTAAAACAAGTTATATTATTTAAAAATATTTTAATATTTTTTTAAAAAAAACAATAAAAATTTTGCATGAGATTAAGTTTAAACTAGTGCTCCTTACATCAATAAAACATTAATTTTACCATTGAACTAGTTGGCCCATATTTAAGCATCCAGTGCACTACATATTCCCAAGTTGCTTGCATAACTACAAAGCCAGGTCCCTGTACTATCTCTCAACAGTCAGGTCCCTGTACTATCTCTCAACACCCCACCACATGAAGCAACACCATCTAACAACTGACCAGCACAATCCGTATTAAGTTTGTGCCACTCCATGGGCGGAGCTTCCCAACCAACCATCCTCAATTGTCTCGCAACAGAATGACTCAACCCCATCTATCGGGTAGAAAAGGCTTTCACAATACCCTCTACAAGTCTTGAGTTACTCGCACTTACGCTCTCAGTTTCAATGAAGCTTTGACTAAAAATGCGGTTATTCCTCCTATTCAATAGCTTCCAGTAAAGGGCCCCAAACCATACATCCCAAATTTTTGCTGTAATACCAAAAAAAAATTCTGGTTTTAACAAATTTATAAGGATCCGGCTTTTTCTTTCCATAGGCAAAAAATCCTCAAAATTAGAATTGTCAAAAAAGTTGGTCCATGTAGCAATAGCAGTGAGACATGATTCACATCTTTGCCACAAGCCCTACACATAGCCAAGTACGGAACATCTGTCAATTGTTGCTTTATGCATTCCTCATTGGTGAGCAATTTACCAACGCAAGCCAACCATAGAAAAGTCTTAATTCGTTGTGTGCATATCGATTTCCATATTTTTCTCCAAACACATATTTGTGTTCGAAATATATGGTTTTTACACGCAGACCTGTGATAGGATTTATATATATATATATAACTACTTGAATTTGGTAATTTATACCAACTTGGTATTTAGTGTTTTCTTGACCTAATCGGTACTTACTTAGAAATTGTAAGCCAACTTTGCACTTTTTTAGGTACCTAACTAACACTATTAAAATAAGTTGATGTGTCGTTAACATGGCATTGGAAACCAATAGCATGGTGACAAGTGGCAAAATGTTTTTTTTATTTTTATTTTTTTACCACGGGTCAAAATGTGAGACTGTCATGTGAACCATGCTATTGATCGTAAAGGTCACACCAACGTATTTAACGATGTTAGTTAGGTACCTAAAAAAAGTACCAAGTTGGCTCGTGTAACACCCTAACCGTATCCGACACGGGAATAGGGTTACGAAACATTACCAGAAATTTTAGAACATTTTCAGATAATTCATGATATTTACTGTTCATAGTGAAACTATCCACTTGAGTCATAGTCACTAAATTATTTATATCTCAAGCTACAAAAATCCAAATTAAGATCCGCTTGATGTTTTAGAAACTAGACTCAAATAAATTTCTACCATAAAAATTTCAGAATTTATAATTTAGCCAATAAATACAGTTAATTCTTCAAACTTATCCATGTTCTGCTATTTGACAGTTTCGGCATTTCTTCACTAAAAATTAATTATATCTTAGTACGAGATTTGGATGATGTTTTAGTTTGTTTATATTGAAAGTAGACTCATTAAGAGTTTAAAAATACAAATTTAAACCCCCAAGTAGTTTTATACAATTTTTAATGATTTTCCAAATTCAAAACAGGGGAAACCGAAATCAATCTGACCTTGTCTCACAGAAATTCAAATATCTCATAAAATGAAATTCTTTTGGTTACACCGTTTCTTCTATGTAAAACTAGACTCAATAGTATTTAATTTCATATTTTATTCAACCTCTAATTTGATTTCCACAATTTTTTGGTGAATTTTCAAATTCGGACTACTGCTGCTGTCCAAAACTGTTTTAGTGAAAAATGTTGATAACTAAGTTTATAACACATTCACTTCCTTTCAATTAAACCCTATACATGACATATAAACCTTAAGATGCACAATAAATTTACCGAAGTAATCTGGATAGTGTGCCCTGATGTGTTGATCCGATCCACCGATTTCACATCAATTTACAAAGAACATTAAACACAGGAGTAAGCTTATGTAAGCTTAGTAAGTTCAAAGGCATAGAAAATAATTCTTACCGAACATCTTATAACAATTATACAATATATAATTTCACTAATTCTTCTTGTCAATCACAAAATCAATGACAAAATTCACTTGATTGAGCTCAATATCAATAAATAATCAATTTCAATCTCTTGGGTCCATTTATCGCTTACTTTTCTTAATCAATTTAGGGAACGGTTACGGAATTGAGTACTTCGTTTTCACAATGCCATAGTATAACATGGTCTTGCACATAATCACATTTCACACACCGAAGCCATAGCCCAGCTATGGTCTTACACAGAAGCACATATCACACTGATGCCATAGCCTAGCTATGGTCTTATACGGAAATCACATATCACACCGATGCCATAGCCCAACTATGGTCTTATACGTCAATCACATATCACACCGATGCCATATCCCAGATATGGTCTTATACAAAAATCACATATCACATATTGCCATGGTCCAACCATGATCTTTTCCGTCAATGCGTATGAGTCACTGAACGAAAAAACTCAATCCAATGTTCCACTAAATTAGAACTTTTATTCAAACATTCATATTTTCACAATTATCTCAGTTTAATAACACTCATATACAATAACATACCATAGCATTCATGAAATTTTCATAACAATTCATTAAATTTAGCCATATGAACTTACCTGGGCCAATCAGTAGAATTTGTAAAAATTCAAGGACTAGTTTGATATTTTCTCTTTTCCGCGTTTATCTTCGGATTCCCGATCTGTAATATAAATTTTTCCATTAATTAGCATCTAATGCAATACTAATTCACTTTGCAATTTATGCCCTTCAATTTTTGAAATTACACTTTTACCCTAAAATTTACAGTTTTTACAATTTAGTCCCTACTCAATTAGCACTTTAATTGAACTAATTTTTTCTCAAATAACATTTTATATAATCATTTTAGGCTATTATACATCCTTTGATATTCAGAATTTCAGTACAAAACCCCAATTCCTAGATTTTTCACAATTAGGTCCTAAAAATCAATTTCTACTAAAATCACTTAATAAAATCATAATATAATGAAATTAAAGCTTTAAATCTATGATAATTAATCATAAACTTCCAGTACTCACTCATGGTAACTTTAAAAATCATTCATAGAATCAAAAACAAATGAATTCAATAGTTGGACTTAATTGTAAAAGTCACAAAACATGAAAAATTACAAAGAAAAAGCAAGAATTGAACTTACATGATGAAAAATATGAAAAAACAGCTTGAAAACTCTCTCATATGGCATTTTGGCTGAAGAAAAATGATGAAATCTCTAGATTTTTAAATTTTGTCTTTGTTTTATATGTTTAATTTGCAAAACTTCCAATTTTGCCCTTGTTTCTCCTTATTTTCTTGCTGATCTTCTTGCCCAAACCGTCCATCCCCTATAATTTGGGCCTAATTTCCTTTTAAATCCCTTCTTATTAGTCACTTAAGCTATTTAATCACAATTTAACAAATTTTGCACTATTTTCAATTTAGTCCTTTTTAATTAATTGACTATCCAAACGTTAAAATTTTCTAACAAAACTTTACTACTAACTCAATGACACTCAATAAATATTTATAAAAATATTTATGACTCAGCTTATGAGTTCGAGGTCTCGGTACCTCGTTTTAGACCCAATTTACCTATTAAATTCTTTTTAAATCACAAAATTTACTAATTCAAAAATTCTTCTAAATTCACACTTGACCCATAATTATTAATTTATTAAATTTTCAAACTTACTTGTCAGATTTAGTGATCCCAAATCACTGTTTCCGACAACACTGAAAATTAGGCTGTTACAGCTCGATCTCCAAGTTTAGACACCAATTAGGCCTAAAAGAAGTTTAGACATCATGTAGATACAAGTTTCTAACTTTATGTAACAGCCCTCTGGGCGAAGCCTCTGTTTTTTGTTATTGTTTAGTATATAGATGGTAAATTAAGGAGAGATTTGAGTAGGTAAAGTATTTCTTCTGGCTAAGATAGAATTCTGTGTAATACGCTATGTAACACCCCTAACCCGTAATCATTGCCAGTCTAGGGTTAAGAGGCATTACCGGACAATCGGAAACTTTTACAAACATTACACATCAATACGAATATCATCGTCAAATTGTAACAAAATACAAACAAATAGTCCCTTAAAGAGGTCTACGAGACCTTAAACATGCATTAGAAAAGGGTCGGGACTAAACCAAGATCTTACAAAATTTTTCCAAAAATTAAACATTTTTCAAAGTTACAGAGGTCACACGCTCGTGTGGACAGGCCGTGTGCCTCGCACGGCCTCAGACACGCCCATGTCCGAGCCGTGACAAAACAGGGCATACATACTGACTTGTCCACACGGCCTGAGACACGCCCGTGTGCCTCACCCGTGGTCGAGCCTGACTTGCACCACACGGCCAGTCACACGCCCGTGTGTCCAACTTGTGGTCGAGCCTGACTTGTTTTGAAATTCAACCACGAAGGACACGGTCGAGCCACACGCCCATGTGCTCAACCGTGTGGGCAATTATAGGCCATTTAGAAGGCCAAATTGCCACCCACACATTAAGCTATACCTACAAGAAACTATACCAATTCAAATAATATCACTAATGCAACAAAACATACCAAAATGGTCATCTTTTCTAGCCATTCAAGAAAATATTCAACACACCAACTTATATACCATTTAGCTCAATCTAATCACAAACATTTTTCAAGCACAACTCATCCACAACTTACCAATTCATCATGATACTCTTTCATCAATATAATACTAGTTTTGCATCATAAAGCTTACCATAAGTTGGACTATCTCATTAGCTCAAACATTGGCCAACAAACCATGCTAAACTATGCATAATTTAGCATGAAATACTCATTCATATCATATTCATTACCTAGTCATATCACATGGCTATTTACACATCTCAAACATATTTCAAAACTCTCTAAACTATACATGCCATACTTTAATATATACACTTTCAAAAGGTACCAAAAATAGAGTTTGATAGTGTGGTGATGATCCTCGACGATCCCCGAGCCTTCCATAGCTTTAACGATCTATAAGACAAAGCAAACACACACAAATGAAGCTTTTCAAAAGCTTAGTAAGCCATATACAAATAAACTTATCATATAACATTCTTAACATATCAAATACATAGCCATTAGTATATCACATATGTAAATTCATAATTCTCCTTTGGCTCATTGGTTTAGCCATTGCATACCAACTAGTCATGTCTTCAACTATCTCTTTTGTACATATCACATTCATACCTATATCACATTTTGTCTCATTGAATCTATGAACATAAATCTCTTGCAAGTTCACAAATACTTACCTTTCATACTCAATCATAGAGTACATCACAAACATACCTGAAACGATTACACATTTCATATAGTATTTTATTTCTCGGAATTGCCCGTTGAACCATTCGGAATCAAATAGGATACTCAGAATACTCAGAATAATCGTACAATGCCAACGTCCCAGACGTGGTCTTACATGTAACCAAATATCGATGCCACTGTCCCAGACAGTGTCTTACACGAATCAAATACGATGCCAATATCCCGAACACGGTCTTACACGTAAATATCATACCGATGCCAACGTCCCAGACGTGGTCTTACACGATATCACATATCAGAAACCTATGTCATGACATATTAATCCTATCTATTCCTAAGGTTCGTATGGGACTTTTCGAATATTGATGCCTTGTCGATACTTACTCAGATTTCATGTATATATCATCTCATACACATTCATCACAATTAAATTTCATAGATACACAAATAAACTAATTCAAATACATTTATTTGTATATAGACTTACCTCGAATTCGGAATAAACAGACGGATTCGGCTACTCAATCACTTTCGACTTCCCTCAGTCTAAATCCGTTTTCTTTGGTTCTTGATCTATACATATTCAAATTTAATCCATTTATTCACCAAATCATTCAATTCAATCCAAAAACACACATTTAGGGCAATTTACAAATTAGCCCTCATATTTTCACATTTTGACATTTAAGTCCCTATTTCACAAAATCACAAAATACACAAAATTTCATATCACCCATGCTTGGATGAATATTCATGTACTTCATACAAGTCCATACATTTCATTTATTTCACATTTTAGTCCCTCAAAATATTATTTTCACAATTTAGTCCAAATTACTCAATTTCACCAAAAAGCCAAAGACAAACTATGTTAATCTATCACATATCTTTCATATTTCATCCTCAAACATCACAAAACTCATGAATTCATCAATGGCACATTTCAAAATCATCATCAATTTACAAAATTAAGACATGGGTTTTAAAGTATTCGAAGCAACGATTACAAAAACGTAGAAATTATCAAAAATCGAAACCAAAACATACCTTAATTTGCTTGAACAAGGGCCGAATACCTAGCTTGGTTTCTTTCTTTTCTTTTTCTTTCAAATTCGGCACAAAAGATGAACATGGCTCATTTTAATGCCTTTGTTTTATTATAATGTATATTATTAACTAATTTACTTAATTAACCTTTTAATATCAACATTAAAATTCCACTAACTATGTACCTTAATGTCCATCCATAATTCCAATGGTCCAATTGCATTATAAGGACCTCATACTTATAAAGCCATGTCGATATAGCCCTTTAACAAATAGCAAGTCACTTTTGCATTTTACGCGATTTAGTCCTTTTATCAAATTAAGCACACAAACGGATAAATTATTTCACGAAACTTTCACACATACTTAATCACATACTGTAGGCACGAAAAGTAATATTAAAATATTTTTAGACTCGGATTTGTGGTCCCGAAACCACTATTTCGACTGGGATCTAAACCGGACTGTTACACGCTATTTGGTAAAATCCTAGTTTGGCAAGCTCTAAGGTTTGGCAGACTCTTTTGTTAAGTATCTGCCCAACCCAGATGCTTTGGGCGAACTCGTTAAGCTCGCAGTTGTTTAGATTTGTTTATTGTTCTAGTATGGTGATTCAGTTTGTCAAGTTGAAGTCTAGTTAAAACAAAACTAGAGTACTACAGATGATAAGACCTAAATTTTGTTAACTACACTTAATCACGTGAATTAAAAGAGTTAGTGGAACTATCTACTTTTTCCACTAATCCTTGTCTTTGTGCTTAAGTATATAAGGATAGCGGTGGTCTTTTTGAACACTTTTAGTCTTCTTCTTTTTCTTTCTTGATTTCCTTTGAAGTCTCTAAAAAAAATTAAGTTTAAAGAACTTCAAAGTGAAGGTTCGCAGTATCTAGCTAATTTATACGTTAGTACAGCTCACTGCTCAAGAAACTAATAAAGGTCCAAGTGATAAAGGCAAAGAACCTCCTTTGTAGATTTTGCTAGAATTTTTAGTGAGTTCCTTGTTACTTCCATGTGTTGTAAATTTCTTGTTTATATAATTCGTGTAAGGTAAGTAATCCACCTCTATAATAGACGAAACGTGTATATATGGATACTGATTATCCAAAGTCATCAGTCTGAGTTTAGTATGTCTGTGATATAAAGTAACCATCATTATTCTTGCTTAAGTCACTACTATTTGCTTCTGATATGTATGATATGATCTGATTATGCAGTGATAGAAAAGATGAGATATGTTTGTGTAGCCTCCGGTAGGGCAACTATATTGCAAACTAGATTGGCATATCACGATAAAACATGCTATTCTGAATGAAAATGATATGAGGTGTTATAGGGGTGAATGTATGAAAATAAAAATGTATTATATGCTTCTAATTCTGCATTCTAGGTACGTGGGTGGCATGAAGATAGGTTGTCTAAGTTATGTTAAGTCGGCGTACAGTACACACTCATGTGTTATGATAAGTTGGTGTGCTCAATTTGTCCGTGTTCTGTATACGCCATTGGGCATACTATGTTCATCGTGTGTAAGTGTTCCTGAAAGGTTCGGATGTGTTGTAAGTAATGATATGTATGGTTTCTTTCTCGGAACTCACTAAGTTCATATGAACTTACTCCGTTACCTCTTCCTTCTCAGGCTTGCTGACTAAAGGAAGACTTTATTAGAAAGACTACGCTAGAGTGTTGCTGTTATTGTGAGCTAATTGTTTTGTTCTGTATTGTGCATAACTCCTAGGAGTGGCGTATAAATGTGTTTTGAAAATGATCTGTATAAAGAACTTCTACTTTGACAAGACCTTATTTTTACAGGATTTCTGTTAAGTATCAATGTCTAGATTTAAATTATTGTATTCTGTTTAATGAAGTTATTAGATTTGAACTTGTACGCCAAATGGCTTAAACATTACTTCAAACTGTTAATAATTTCATTCAAACTTCAGTAGAACCATAACTATCATATTTATATATATATAACTTTGTAATAATTTTTTAGAGCTTCCGCCAAATTGTTTTGCTTTAAGCTAGTCCAATTTTGATTAGTGACACATCAAACTCGGATCCTATCATAGGGTCGGGTTTAACGTGTTACACTTCAAGTGCATTTATATATTTATATATATTAAGGAAAGTACAAAAATGCTCAAGTTCTATTTTAGTCACTAAACTTTTAATTTTTTCTATTTTGGTTATTAAGCTATTTGAAATCAGTTTTATTTTGCTACCAGATGTTAACAATCACCGAAATTTAACCAAAGTGCTAACATGAACTTGTTTATTGGTCTAAAAATGAATTTAGCCCTCTGGCATTTAAATAGAATATCGATTTTATATTAAAAATTTATACAAAAATATAAAAATTTATTAAAAATTCTTAAAAGAGTAAAATAATATTTTGTATGAGCTAATATTCCACTAATTTTTTTCGGAACACATTGTTTTTATTTAATTTCTCAATTTTTTTAAAGTTTTAATTCCTCAATTATTAATGTCATTTCTTTTCTTTTTTATCAGGTCCATCACCTAAAAAAACTTCATCGACGAACAATAAAATTGAAAATCAAACCTTAAAATGATGAATGAAAATTGAAACTAAAATTAAAAATAAACAAAAAAAATTGTTTGAAAATACATTGAAAATTTTAAACAAACAACATTCTTTCTTTAATAAATTAACGAACGAAAACTGAAAACTGTTCCAGTCTTAATCTCAGTTAAAATCAATAAAAAATGAATAAAACCAAGAAATATCTAATCCCAAAATTGATAAACACAATTAAACCTCAATTTCAATTTTTGCTCATCAATCTCAAAAACTCACAAATCAAAAACACTGAAAATAGAAAATCAACTCAACTGTTCAAAACTTTCACTCAACAAAAAGAAATAATCTAATATTCCAACCAAAATATATTAACTCTTACTTCTATAAAGAAGTTTCTATAAATAAATGAAATTTCTATTATATTAAATTACAGTTCATAGTTGAAATGTTCCTTTCAAACGTAATAAAAATAAAAGAGTTAATTCAATGATACTTAAACAATTTAATATAATGATATATGAATTAAATTTAAATATTTTCTAAATAATTAATATAAATTATTTGTGAAATTAATAATATATAAAAAAGTTAAATATAGTAACAAATAAGATTTAAATAATTTAAAATAAATAATATTTAAATTATTTAATATGATAATATATAAAATATAAAATTTATATTTTTAAACAATTAAATAAATAAAAACATTTGATAATTTTCACTTCTAAACTTAAAAACCAAAATCATCTAAATCTCAAGTTTTAGGTTAGAATAAAAAGTCAAATGTTCTTTATTGCTTTTCTAATAAAAATCACTTTTAACCAAAAGTATTTTTTCACCCAACAGATAAAACACCCTAAGAAAAGAAAAAGTGTAGGTGTTGCTATCCGTACGCAAGTTACATAAATACCACTCGAACTTAACTTGGTTAATACAATCGTTCTAAAAGGTGATCTTCGACATTATATTCATTACTCGATGTTTAACACCTACGGTTAGTTGCCAAAATATGAAGAATAGAATGAATAAAAGTACTACTAAGTATTGAAAGAATATATTGAGTATTTGAAAGAAATATTTGTATTTAGTCTAGTAATCTGTAATTGTACATTATAAAGATAGTATTTATAGAATACAAGAGTGACTGCTATGGCTAACAACTTAACTAATTGAGTAACAGCCTAACAGCTAGTAGGCTAGCTCAATAACAGAGTTATCTATACTCTTAACATTCACCCATCTTCCTGATAGGAAAGACCCAAAGAAGATTTCGAAATCTACCAAAAGACGATACAAAAAGCGACTTGGTTAGAACGTCGGCTGATCACACGCAGGGACCTCACCAATAACAAAGGAGCCATCAGCGACCTTTTCTCTTACAAAAAATAGGTCAAGCTTAACATGTTTAAACTTAAAATGTAAAACAGGATTAGCAGCTACGGCAACTGCACTAGAGTTGTCACACCAAATAATAAATGGACCAACACTTTGAAGTTGCAACTCTTCAGTAACGAGACCAGCCAAGTAATATCACTAGTAACTGCAGCAAGACTTCGATATTCAGCCTCAGCCCTAGATCGGGAAACCACCTGCTGCTTCTTGGAACACCAGGAGACAGGTGTGTGACCAAAATACACACAGTAGCCTGTCGTAGAGTGATGACCATCAAAATCTAGTCCCCAGTTAGTGTCCGCATAACCAACTAAAGAAAGCTGGTCGGATGGACGAAAAATAATCCCATAATTAGGTGTACCACATAAATACCGCAGAATTATTTTTAAGGCAACCAGATGAACCAAAATGGGCGCACGCATGAATTGGCATATACGATTTACCGCATAGGAAATATCCAGACGAGTCAAGACTACATACTGTAAAACACCAGCAAGACTTCTATACTCAGTAGAATCAGTTAGACGAACCTTTTCATCATTGGATAGAGTAGACGAGCTAACCATTGGAGTATGAACACTTCTAACATGAGACATAGAGCTCTGTTCAAGTAGATCGCGAATGTACTTTCTTTGGCAAAGATAAAGACACCCTGTGGAGGAACGAGTAACCTCAATCCCGAGAAAATAGTGGAGATCACCCATATGTTTAAGTGAAAACTCATCATTCAATTACTGAACGAAGCTATTTATATAGTTAGGCACACTTCCGGTAATAATAATGTCATCTACATAGACAAGCACATAGAGAACGGAGTTAGTCGCAATTCGAACAAATAAAGATGCATCAGACTTAGAGATAACAAAGCCAACAGAAAGAAGGAAATACTTCAATTTATCAAACCAAGCACGCAGAGCCTAACGGAGACCATACAAAGCTTTCTTCAGACAACAGACTAAAAGTTTGCCATTAGACCCATATTGAACATACCCCGGAGGTTGTTGCATGAACACCTCATCTGCAAGATCGCCATTCAAAAAACCATTCTTCACATCAACTTGACAGAGCTGCCATCCTCTGGAAACTGCAACAGACAGGATTACTCGAATAGTAGCAGGTTTCACCACCGGACTAAATGTTTCCTTGAAGTCATACCCAAGTACTTGAAAACACCATTTTACGACTAACCGAGCCTTTCGATGATCGATAGTGCCATCAGGATTTTTTTTGACTTTGAAAATCTATTTACATCCTATTGGCTTGCGGTTAGGTGGTAACGAAACAAGATCCCAGGTTGAATTACTAATGAGAGCATCAAATTCTACTTGAGCTGCAGCACACCATTCTACAGTAGAAAAAGCCTCATCAATGGTGTGAGGCTCAATAACCTCAATAGACAAAGCCTTAAACTTAAAAATGCCAGCCTTAAGCCGAGTAATCATCGAATGAGTATTTGTCGAAGGCAAAGAAAAATCTGAAACCATAAGAGAGGACGAAACAATAGTAGGAGGCACGACAAAGCTAGGATCAGCCTCACTATTGGGTAATGAAGTAGAGCTACGGGGCCCAGGGTCAGAGCCCACCCCAGCCTAAAGAACTGCAGAAACAATAGGTGAAGGGCAGCAAATAAGGAAAGATGACAGTAGAGCGGACGAGAGCTCCACGGGTCGAGGAGAGCGTCTTAACAAGAGGAACAAACATTGTCATAGAACCAGACGAGGACACAGAACCCCGCATAGCAGACGAAGGAAACAAAAATTGTTGTTCATCAAACACAACATGACGAGAAATGATAATCTTACCATCTGGCAGAAGACATTGATATCCTTTGTGTTGAGAACGTACAAGGTTGATGCCAAAAATCCAACTTGTGACGCTGAAAAAGACGTAAATAAGGAAAACAGCAACACCCAAATACGCGCAGATGATCATATGTGGGATCTTGTCCATGAAGAGCTCTATACAGAGCCTGTCCGTTCAGAACCGAAGTAGGAAGACAATTGATGAGATGAACAGCACAACAAAATGCATAAGCCCAAAATTCCATAGAGAGATTTGCTTGTGCCAAAAGTGTGATACTCATGTCAACAATATGCCGATGGTCGCGTTCGGCCACTCCATTCTGTTCGGAGGTATGTGGACAACACAATCGATGAATTATCCCTTAAATTGCTAGAACAAAAGTGAAAGCTCGATACTCTCCGCCCCAATCACTCTGCAATTGTTTGATAGTTTTCCCAAACTGAGTTTTGACTAATTGCTGAAACTGAACGAATCAATCCACGGCCTGAAACTTTTGTCGAATAAAATAAATTCAAGTAAAACGAGTGCACATGTCAATAAAAGATACATAATACCAATTATTACCACAAGCAACTGACGCAGGTCCCTAGAGATCAGAGACAACCAAAGCAAATGGATCATTGTATTTAGTAATCGAATCGGGAAAGGGCAATTTATGGAACTTCCCTTTTTGACAGGCTGGACAAACACTATCTAGACAAATTTTATTTGAAGCAATACTACATTTATTCAAAACAGATTTAACAACAGAAGTAGATGGATGACCAAGGCGTTTGTGCCACAAAGAAAATATATAGCATAGTCATCGAATTCAGGTTACAAGTCTAATGTGAGCGATGAAGGAGCTACAACAATCGAATGTACGCAAACCGGCGTAGAAAATGATCTGACCCATCATGAATATGGCCCTTCAACAAGATTTCTCGAGTCATGCTGTCCTTAATAACACAATACGTCGGGTGAAATTCAAAAAACACACCATTGCCAGTGGCAAACTGAGATACAGACAACAGAATTTTCTTTATAGTCAGAACGCACAAAACATTTGATAATCGAAGCAATTTAGAGTGCATAGGTAAAACCAAATTACCAAAAGACGAGATCGTGGTGGGAGTCCCGTCGCCCATTAAGAAAGAAGATTTACCTGAATAAGGTGTAGCGTCATGCAACGCAGAGGCATCGCGACAAACATGATGTGTAGCACCTGAGTCTGGATACCAGGATGTAGTTCCAATCGACAAAAGGATAAAAGAATCAGTGCCGTCACAGTTGGAGCCGTATTAAGTGGCATTAATATGAGACTCAGTGGAGTCAGAAACATCAGAAGCATGCAAATCGGGTAGGCGAGAGAGCCCAATACAAGGGTCGGACCCAGTGTAAACACGAGCCCTTGGCTTGGTCTGCCAAGGAACGGACAGCCCGGACACATTACAAGCACCACCAACCGAAACAGCAAGATCTCATCCATGACCAAGGGAAGTAGCAAACTCTACATAGTTGGAATTTGGCCCATGTGGAAGATTAGAAGTATGCGGCCTAAAAGAAGATTAGGCACCCCCAAATTCGTGACTAGGGCCGTCTGGACATGCCCATTAAAACCAGCAGGCCTAATCAGCTTAGAACTTTTATTATTAGCCGGCCTTTGAAACTGACCAGGCCCAAACGACCCAAACGGCCTAGAACCTCCATCATGACGAGACTTAGGCGCACAGTATTGTGCAGGGTCATTTCCAATTTGAAGACCCATCATGGGGCCCACCATACACACCAATATCACCATATTGAACAAACGGGCTATAACCTTTAACATTTCGAGATATAGGAGCATAAGGGCAAAAAGCACATCCCAAAGAGTAACCCTGCTGCTTCGTCAAAAAGGCACCATGAAGCCCACCATAGACCGGCGACGGACCATGGCGATCTGCCGGAGTTGGTGCCCGAACACCCGATGATGTCCATTATACTAACGATTGTAACAGTAGAAGCACCTCTGGGCTAGATGCCCGAACGGTCCGCAGACCTAACATTGGATGCGAGATCGGAACCCTCTCCCACGACCTCCAGACGAGGGACGACCACCACAGACATATCCCACCATAGCTAACGACAGATCGATCTCCAAAAGGTTAGCATGAAGAGGAACCTCCTGAACTGCACGCACTTGACAGTTCTCATACTCGAGCAACACATCGATGAGGCGTAGAAGTGGCAGAGGCTCCGACAAAAACAAAGCTAACGTAATGTCGGCGTCAAACTCTAGAAGTAAGCCCACAAGCACGATCTCTACTCTTTCTACCTCGAAGATCCGAGCTCCGGAGACCTCTATCAAGGCACTAAGATTGTTAATCTTTGCAATATAGTCTTTAATAGAAAGATTACCTTTCTTGAGAAAGAGAAGCTCATGACGAAGGCGAAAGAGCTTCGCATCGGTGGCCGCAGCAAAGAGTCGTGTGGCAGAGTTCCACACATCACACGCCGAACGATCGTTTGTAAAGGAAGAAAGAAGCAAATGATGAATCGTGGAAAGTAACCAGGATGCCAGTAGCCGATCCTGTTGAGCAAAGGCCGACGCATCCGGATTCGGGACGAGCGAGTCCTCCGGAGACTGCACAAATTTCGACGGAGTCGACAAAGTTCCATCCAGAAAACTGGTCAACTCATATCCGTCGACGATCAACCGAACATGTTGCTGCCACTGAACAAATGTACTTTCATCTAACTTGATGGTCTCATGGCGAGGAAATGACTAGACGAGTCGAGCACTGATAAACGCCGAATATCCAGGTTCAACGGATGCAGAATCGGCTGAGGCGGTGGTGGTCATAGAAGCAGGTCTCCAGAACCTTTAGGCGACTTATACCATGTTAACACCTACGATTAGTTGCTAAAATATTAAGTATTGAAAGAATATATTGAGTATCTGAAAGAAATCTTTGTATTTAGTCTAGTAATCTGTAATTGTAAATTATAGAGATAGTATTTATAGAATACAAGACTCGAATACTTAAATAGATGATCTAATCCCTTGTAAAAGAACAAGAGTCTCAATATCACGTAGGTTTATGCACTCCACAACATGCAACATACCCAACGGTGTATGATCCACCTCTTAAAACAAATGAGATTAAAGTTTGAGAACCTCTAGATTATTTTCCGTGTTATTTCTCAACACCATTTCCATTTTTAAACACAATGGGAATAACCAAGCACAGAGATCATAGAGTTTGCCTAATGGAACTGCACAAAGACCGATATCATCGGCATCTTAATAACGGTGTATAAGTTGCTTGTATGCATCCTTGTTCTTTGAATAGTCTTCGAATCTCTGCTGTATATAAGTATTAATTTCATGCTCGGCATCGCTTTATGCATTGAAACTTTATCTAAAATATTAACATTTTGGAAACCATGGTCTAACTTACCTTTCGAACTCCTTTTATAGCCGTGAAAAGCTTTTCACCAATCATCTCCTCAACACATTGTTGTTCTCAAGAGCTTCTATGGATTCGAAAAGCGATGTTGGGAGTCTCGATAGTTTCGTCGAGCGTGGCGGATTTTCATCTTTTCATTGATAAAACACAAGACACTATTGTCGTGGACTTCGGTATAAAAATTTATACATGAACATTTAGTCAAAGGAACCATTACCATAACTTTTTAGCCGATTTATTCAAAGCGTTGGAAAGAAAATAAGAATCTTAACTTCAATCTTTGCGATCACTAAGAGCTTAACACTTACGGTGTTTAAGAGAACTGCTTATCATCCGAGAATTCATAATATCCTACATATGACCATTGGATGAGAAATTTTCATATATATGAAGATCTTGTTATGAGTTATGGCCACAATGTCTCTAGCATTCTTTGTGGACGAGTGCATTTTGTTGATCTCGGAGAGATATTATAGGTATTTGTGAGTTATGCCTATAAATTTCAAGGTGCAAAACATTTGGTAGCCCAAGTGGTAATACTGAGAAAAATGCAAATAGTTCTTACTAATAGGTTCAGCAGAGGAAGGTGGTTCCGAAGCCATCAATTCCAAAGAAGAACTATAGCGACCAATCCCAAGTGTGGATTTGCACATCCATCAAAAGATTTGATCTCAAAGTTGCTCACAAAACCATTTGGAATCGCGGTGGACATGCGGTTCTTACAGTGTGCCTCTCGGTTTTCATTTCCCAAAGACTGATACGCTCCACTCCATGTATTAGGTGAATCCGGTCCATAATCAAGACAAATAAAAGTTGAAGTAGGACCTAAGTAGATGAAAGTGAGGCGAGAAATTGAATAGGTAGTCCCTCCAATATATGTTAGGGGGGAGAATCCTTCATATCAGTCATGTTAAGTCCGATCTTAACTTTATTACAAAAATATAATAATATTTAGAAGAATAGAATAAACCTATTTGGAAGTGGTGCCGTGAATGCCAAAATTGAAGGAAGATGGGCCAAAACCCCAGCCATGAACTCCTCCCCAACTTTCGACATTCCGTACTGACTAGATGTATTGGACGCTGTAAAAACATTTCGTCCATTCTGCCATAAACTGACATGCACATGGGATCCCGAACCTATGTCATCCAAAGCATACCTAGGCAGAGGAATAGGTCAAAAGTGTTAGGTATTCTAGAATTCCAAAAAGCTGGACATGCAAGAAAGCCTCATGGTTGCGATTTAGACATTTGACATAAACTTTAGCTCAAATGATTAGCAAAAGAGTGTTCCCATAATCATCTATACATTGTTATATTAACCAATTAGTTTTAATTTGGAAGTTTGAATATTTTAGAATAAATTAGTATTATTCGTATAGAAATTGAATGAATCCTTCATCAGCAAACACAAATTTGAACGAACCATTCAAACTATATTCAAAAAATAATAATCATAATGATCAGCCATGTTCGGACAACTATTCATCATTCTTAAATCCCAGTCTTTCTATCTGCATCTGCTTATCCCAAAATATTGGAAACTATAGATGTAGACCATGAGGGCAGCGATGCAAGCATTGATTGAAATAAGAGAAACAACTGCAACTTACTTCGGGACAAAAGTTGCCAACAGTCCCTGCTTATTTGCAACCGCCCTAACAGCTTCGCGCGCAAAAATCAAACTGTCAGCAGCATATGTACAAGCAGTGTGCGCCAGAGCTATTTCAAACTGACCTTTTCCAGCTTCTGCATGCAACTGCAAAATTTTAAAGCTAAAGTAAACAGAAGCAGCTAATAATCACACTTGCACTTCCAAAGAAACACAATGCAGCATACACAGTAAGGTAAAAAGAGAGAAAAAAAATGATTTCTGTCTCTACTACGAGTTAAATAGGAACTAAATTTATGCTGTCATCAGTAGATTAACTAAGAAAAAGGAACATAGTTTCATGGATAATTATTACATTATATCATATGCAAGCAATTAGTCATCGGTGATGCATTACTGATGAAAAACTGTACTAGACCTTTGTCTCTAGCCACTTACACAAAAAGCAAGAAACTTAACCATCTTCAAATTCTATTTCATTTTAGAAAGTAATGCATAAAGAAAAGATCTTCATTACATGCACTCATGCTCCATGCTTTCACTACTACTGGATCCTATATTGGCAAGTTGATCCAGGCAAACTCAAAGTTGATCACGATATATTATTATATTGGATTATTTCATGTCTTGATGGAGATGCTCAACCAAATAAATTGCACAATGAAGACAAATTAGTTGTCAGTTAAATATGACCATAAAGGATATGACTGGGCCACACGCATGATCAGTTTGATAGAAAGTTATGTTGCGTCAACCCATACATTTTTCTTTAAGTGATGGGGTCTAACACTCATTTCTGCTACATTTTTTTCGGAAATGGGTATGAGGATACAACCCTATAATGACCCTTCAAATACATGAAAAACTTTCAAAGAATTGAAAATACCCACGTCGGGCACATACAGTAACTAACACTCAAACCCAAGTCCAAATAACGCCGAAAGTGCCTCCAACAAATGAAGATATCAAGCATATATGACTTCTAATCCGTACCTGTTCAACAACAACATTCAAGGAATTGAGAGCAGCAATAATTTCTTGAAATAAAGTGGAGACAGCATCAAATCCAGAAGAGGAGCAGTAAGGTTTCGAGTCAATTGGCATCCAGCACTCTTCCATCTCCTTTCTGCAAAATTTCAATGTAAAATTTTCTTAAATTGTGCAGAACTTCAGATTGGTAAAATAAATGGAACAAATCCACATATATAACCACCTTATGATCTTTTTCAAGAGATAAAATTCATTTTCAAATCCTGCATTCATTTCCTGTGCATATACCATTTATTAGTTCATCATGAAATACAACCCCCTATGACAAGTATGACAAACAACCTGACATACCAAGTTAAACTCATCTTTTAAAACTTTTGAAACCCTTCTTAATGCCTCTCTAGGGCAGTATTCCCATGGTTCACCAGGTCTAAGGTGCATATCAGCCAAAACCATCTCCTCTTGTTTTTTCCTATGACATTGTTTTGAAGAAATAATGAAAATTAGCTTGTACCAATGATGATCACTGTCATGGCAATATGATTACCATCAAAGATCATACAGCACAATAAGAAATTGGAATGATATAATTGCATGTAAAATATGTGAAGGTGTTAAAAAGTCAGATACAAATGCTTCACATTGTAGAAACCATTTATTTATTCCTTGAATATATGGTACCATGGAATTTTCCTCATAGTCAATGGATCAGGCATCAGCCTGATCTCACCCGTTGCAGTCAGATTAGTCTCATCAGCTGGACCGTCAATAGACGAACTCATAGCCATACATGCAAAAGTCAAACCAACACCATTTTTCTTCACAACATCATCAAAGCGTTTCTTTGGAACAACCTGAAATGTTAAAAGATAATTAGGGAGATGGAACTAAAATGTATTTTTATTCTTTCTGACATGAATAATGCTAAATAAATTAGGGAGAAACAGAAAAAAAGTATAGTTTACCCTTTTCAGATATCAATAGAAGGAAGAGGGGATCAACTCACTTCTGAAAATTAAAGATTTGCTCATACAAAATATTTGATTTTTAATATTATTAAATAGTATCTTTAGAAATTACAGCTGATAATTTTAGAAATTCTAATTAAGAGATATTATTTCCTTAGTTGTTAAATCCTACATGTATATATAGTTTTACATATTTCCAAGAAATATATACTTTGAGAGAGTTTTTTTTACTCCATACATTAAAGTATTCATCTCTAATTTCATCATGGTATCAGATTTTTTATCCGATTTTTGAGATCTTTTTTCTGATTTTCCCACAAACCCTATAAACACAAATTTGGTACTTTCCACCCTAGCCTTATTTTCTCTTCTCACCGCCCCTACCAATTGAGTCGGAATCCACTAGCCGACAAAACCCTAGACTCCAGTGACCAGAAGACCCACGCATAGGCCCCAAGCGCTGTCGCAAGCTTCTGCTGCTCCGTTTCATGCGTTGTGCGTGGACTCCACCTGCTGCCGCCGTGTGTTTTCCAACGCCGTCGTTGTGCTCTCTACTCTATTCCGGTCATTCTCCTCTAAGTGGTGGTGTGTTTTTGGCTAAGTTTTTTGGGAAGGATATATTTGGTGATTTTTTATTTTTTTTTTGTTATTTTTTGTTCTAATTGTGCAAGCAGTTTCTTTTTGGGGGTTGTTTTTTTCCAGCATTATGTCTATAGATGAGAATCTCGTGATTCAAACCGATAATCCCTCGTTGCAAATTAGTCTTGTGAAGCTTGATGGACATAATTACTTTGCTTGGTCAAGGTCCTCCTTGTTGCTTATCAAGGCTCGTGGCTTGCAGGGGTACCTCACCGGTAAATTGTCGAAACCTAAACTCACTTATTCAATCTTTAGCTAGTGGGATTCAACGAACTCTCTTATTATGGCATGACTTATCAACTTTATGCAACCCCATATTTCCAAAACCTATTTGTTGCTTGATATTGCGGAAAAGATTTGGAATGCTGCTGCTCTCACCTGCTCTCGTGTTGGGAATGATGCGCAAATTTTTGAAATTCGTAATAAGGTCCATGTTACAAAACAAGGGGAGCCAACAATTTCTCAATAATTTGCTGAATTAAGTGGGTTGTTGCAGGAACTTGATTATCAAGATTTTCAAGCGAGTTGTGCCAAGGATGCCGAAAATTTTCAGAAGATGGTAGAAAAGGTGTGTTTTTTATTTCTTAGCTGGGTTGAATACTAAGTATGATCAGATTTGGTTCAAGTTCTTAACAAGACTCCGTTCCCTTCTCTTCATATGGCATTCTCCTATGTACAACAAGAGGAGAGTCGTCGTGGTGTTACGCTCTATAATCCACCTTTAGAGAAAGCTGACCTCATTGCTAATCAGGATGGCCCATCGGGTGGTAAGTCTACCAAGGACCACTTGGCGTGTGACTACTGTGGTAAGCTTCGGCACACTAAAGATTCATGCTGGAAGTTGCATGGTCGCCCCACTCATGGTCGTAGTGGAAAACGAGGGGGTAATTCTCGGCCTCAAGCAAATTTGTCAAACTCTGGGACAACAGAGAATAAATCCACTTCTACTGGAAGTTTTACCTTGGACGAGATTCAACATCTTCGATGCTTCTTGTCTCAATTGGACTCTACCTCGATTGCCAAGTCTAATCATGCGAACTCAGGTACTGTTTTAACTGCTCCATCTACTTCTGACTCTTGGATTATTGATTCCGGTGCGAATAGACATATGACAGGGTCAAATAAAAGTTTATTTAACTATACTACTTGTCCATCTAAAGATAGTGTGCAACTAGCCGATGGCTCCCTTACCTCCATCTCTAGAGCAGGTTCTGTTGTTTGTACTCCCAATATCACTTTATCCTCTGTCCTCCCTGTCCTTAAATTCCCGATTAACCTTTTATCTATTAGTACTATCACTAAAGCCTTAAATTGTAAACTTGAACTTTTTCCCGATCACTGTGTCTTTCAGCACCTCCAGACATGAAGACGATTGGCAGTGGTGGATTGTGTGATGGCTTATCTTCTAGATCGATCGTCCAGTATGTCTCAAGCATTATTTGGAGACAATAAAGATGTCAACTAGAAGATAATTCAGTGGCATAGGCGGTTAGGACATTCATCATTTACTATTCTTACCAAGATGTTTCCTAATTTGTTTTCAAGAACTCAGTTAGACTCTTTAGTTTGTGATGCCTGCGAGTTTGCTAAGCATACAAGAAACAGTTATCCTTTGCGTAATAATAGAAGTACTGTTCCTTTTGAGATTATTCATTCAGATGTTTGGGGCCCTACTTGCCTTACTTCTTTATCTGGTTATCGTTGGCTTGTTACTTCTATTGGCTGTTGCACTCAGATGACATGAGTATTTTTATTAAAATCCAAAAGTGATGTTTTCTCGTGTTTTCGTTCTTTTCATAAATTGATTACTACTCAGTTTGATGCTAAGGTTAAAATTTTGCGAACTGATAATGGAACCAAGCATAACTTTAATGATTATTTGGAATTATATGGGATTTTGCATCAGACCAGTTGTCCAGGTACAAGTGCTCAAAATGGTGTTGCCGAAAAAAAATCGACATCTTTGGAGGTTGCTAGATCACTTACGTTCACTATGAATCTCCCAAAACCTTATTGGGGGGATGCGATTTTGGTTGCGGTTTATCTCATTAATCGGATGCCTCTTCGGGTCCTTGATTTTAAAAGCCCCATAGAAACCTTACAAGGCAAGACGGATTACCCAGTCTCACCAAAGGTCTTTGATTGTGTTTGCTTCGTTCATCTTCGACATGGGAGCAAACTGGATCCTCGCGTAGTCAAATGTGTTTTCATTGGATACTCTCCCACGCAGGAGGGTTACAAATGTTATCATCCGCCATCTAGAAAATATTATGTAAGTATGGATATAACATTTTGTGAGGATGAACCCTACTTTTCTTCATCACAACCATCTCTTCAGGGGGAGGTTGTTGAAAATGAAGAGATGACACCTTGTTCTGTTACTCTTTTGAAGGAAAATTTAGTTCCAGCAGAGACTTTGGTTCAAGAGAAGACTAGTGGACGGTTGTTGGATAGGCCTGATTTACGGACAAACACCAAAAAAGGCAAGAAAGAAGATGTCATCATACAATCTACTTTATGCCCTGACTCTTCACTGTCAGGTGAGTCTTCTTTACCTCAAGCTGCTACTGATTTGGATTTACCAATAGCCCAACGAAAAGGTATTAGACCTTACACTTTACATCCTATCTCTGACTTTTTCTCTTATGATTCCTTATCCCCATCCTATAGAGCTTTTTCTTTGTCTTTGTTCTCTATGTCTGTTCCACAGGATTGGAGAGAGGTTATCACTAATCCAAGATGGAAGAAGGCTAAGATTGAAGAAATGAGGGCTTTAGCAAAAAATGAGACGTGGGAACTGGTTAATCCTCCTGAGGGGCAAAAATTGGTTTGCTGCAAATGGGTGTTCACTATCAAGTATAAGACTGATGGTTCAATTAAAAGACTCAAAGCCAGATTAGTAGCGCAAGGATTCACTCAAGACATATGGAGTGGATTATCAAGAAACATTTGCTCTAGTTGTTAAATTGAACACGATTATGATCCTTTTATCATATGTAGTAAATCTCATTCGGGACTTACAGCAGCTTGATGTAAAGAATGCATTCTTACATGGAGACTTGGAAGAAGGTGTATATGAAAGTTCCTCCGAGATTCGAGGATAAAGATACTCAAGGGAAGGTATGTAAACTGAAAAAAGCCCTATATGGACTAAAGCAATCTCCCAGAGCCTGGTTTGACAGATTTAGTAAGGCCATGGTGTCGTTTGACTATCTACAAAGTAATGCTGATCATACTTTCTTTATAAAACATCACAAAGGTAAGATTACTCTCCTTATAGTTTATGTTGACGACATAATTATGATAGGAGATTACAAGGAAGAAATGACCCAGTTTAAGAAACAATTGGCTCAGGAATTCGAAATCAAAGATTTGGGAAAGTTATAATATTTCCTCGGAATAGAAGTGGCCAGATCGAAAGAGGGAATTTTTATTTCCCAAAGAAAGTATGTTTAGATCTTCTGACAGAGACTGACATGTTAGGTTGCAAACCAGTAGAATCACCTATTGAGAGTAATCACAAGTTACAAGCAAAGATCGGCAAAATGGTGGATAAAGGGAGATATCAAAGACTCGATGGACGTTTAATTTATCTCGCTCATACTCGACCTGATATAGCCTATGTTGTTAGTTTGGTAAGCCAGTTTATGCATGATCCTCACGAAGCTCATATGCAGGCAATATTGCGAATTTTGTGCTATTTGAAGTCTGCACCGAGCAAAGGTATTCTCTTCTCAAAAAATAGTCATCTCAAGATAGAAGTATTTACAGATGCAGATTGGGCTGGCTTTCTTGATGACAGAAGGTCTACAACGGGTTATTATATTCTTGTGGGAGGAAACTGAGTCACTTAGAGGAGCAAGAAACAAAGTGTTGTGTCTCGATCAAGTGCAGAGGCTGAGTATAGGGCCATTTCTCAAGGAGTTTGTGAGCTTTTATGGCTACAAAAAGTATTGGAAGAGCTGAAGTTGTTGAACGAAAATGGATCAACCTTGTACTGTGACAACAAGGCGGCCATCAACATAGCTCAAAATCCAGTACAGCATGAAAGAACCAAACACATCAAAAATAGATCGTCATTTTATCAAGGAAAAAGTAGCCAGTGGTGACTTAAGTCTATCTTACCTAGCATCCGAAAAACAGTTGGCTGATATTTTTACTAAAGGGCTCAATTGTAAGACTTACCATAATCTGCTAGTTAGGCATGCAAGACATCTATGCACTAACTTGAGGGGGAGTGTTGAGAATATTTGATTATTTGATATTATTAAATAGTATCTTTAGAGATTACAACTGATATTTTTAAATATTCTAATTAAGAGATATTATTTCCTTAGTTGTTAAATCCTAC
This sequence comes from Gossypium sturtianum, assembly GCA_025698515.1. Taxonomy (NCBI): domain Eukaryota; kingdom Viridiplantae; phylum Streptophyta; class Magnoliopsida; order Malvales; family Malvaceae; genus Gossypium; species Gossypium sturtianum. The sequence continues at coordinate 72,902,482 of CM046943.1, read as the reverse complement.
ATGTATATATAGTTGTACATGTTTCTTAGAAATATATACTTTGAAAGAGTTTTTCCTCAATACATTAGAGTATTCATCTCTAATTTCATCACAAACTGGAAATTACATCCAGTAATTTTTTTCGTTTTCCTCATTTCTAAGATACTAACAAAGGAAAGTCAAAGAATAACTGATTTATATCTATAGTAAGACAAGGAAACCTTACACGGCATCTATGTTGTCCAGAAGTGTCAACCCACACTATACGAACAAGGGAAACACCATGCTCTGGAACATTTGTCCCTATCATATAGCTAGGAGATTCACTAGCCTTTGAATAAAAAAGTTCCCTGCCAATATTGATCTTGTATAACTGAATTGCATTCTGAGCGAAGATATCATTGGATGCTTCAATAGCTTCAGAAATGGAGAGATCACGGTCGATGCATGCATCACGTAGGACAAAAAAGACAACCTCACGAGCTCTTTTGGCACCTGAAAGAGGAATAGGTCAAACATTTCACACTATTGTTATAAAGAATGTACTTCAAGCAAGCTATGGGATCTAAAACTTGAAGAATCAATTGCTTTCTAATGAATACTTCCTTTTTATGCTTCACAAGTTTTATCAGATAAATAGACTGATATGTCAAGGCTTTATACTTTTCCAATGCTTTAACAAATTAGTCTCTTTTCTCACTTTTCTCACATGGTGAATGAAAGGTTCAGGCCAAACTCATGCATGTGGCCAGGCACATACTCGATCAAAAAAGAAATAAGCTTTACATTTGTGCATAGTTCATAAACAACCAACATAAACACAGATCCACATAGCACACAGATCCACATAGCAAAATGTCTACGTGTTATACATTAATAAACATTCGGGGGGAAAGTAGCATCTAATTGAGTAGTTTCTGGTTTCATCAATCATCATATTAAAGGGCTATTTTTGAAGAGTAATTCTGTGTTGTGTAGTCAGAATCTTCAATAAATACCAAAAATTTTCAACTTGAAAATATATCATTTCTTGCAATACCAAGAATTTGTTTGACTATCTAGGTCAAGAATCTGGATCTCTCGCAAAGCACACACAAAAGTGAAAGCGAGAGCCATCAAGAAAAATTATATTCAAGGCATTATGAGTGATCGGACTGCGACATGAGAATTTTAACAATAGAATGCATTAGAAACCAGATGCAAATTGAGAAGAACAATCATTCTTGAGCTATTTGATGATATGTCTGTGGATGATAACTTAAACGGACCTATGTAGTATGTTTCAGGAGTTGCATACGCATCAGTGCTGAACATAACCTGCAATTTTGTGTTTGAGATCAATTACTGTAAAATAAACATAGCATACATATAAAAGGAAAAATTAGACCTTTTATATCAAATATTGACAGCTTCCCCTGGGTGAAATGCAACAGAAACTTATTCCAGGGAACAACTCAGGGCAAATTTGGTGGGAAGAAAGAAGGAAAGGAAACAAAATCGCATATGACAAAGTGACAAAGGAAATCATAATTTGTCCTTCTATACACTATCAAGTGAAGCATATTCTACGAACAACGAGAAGCATATGCAATTGATGAGGTTACAAAATTAAATACAGTAAGGGAAAAGCTAAGTATATTGACCAGGGAGAAACATAGATGTGGTAGTTAAAATTGTAATCATATCACAACTGCCCTTGTAAGAGAGGTTGGTTGGATATTGTGGACAAACACTCATATTTTCTCACTGTGCTGAAGAACTGGGACAAAACTCTTTAGAAAAAAAAAAGTACAAGGTTCTCAATATTTCCTTCGAGTATTTTCACCTTCTTTAAGGGGGCCAGCTCCAAAAGTTCTTTGACCGAGGATATCATCCCATGTACACTGAGCTTGGGAATCGCCAACCCAAAGTCAAGGTAAACCTGAAAGAACAAACGACTACATGGATAGGAACATAACATGGCAAACTGAATACCAAGTTCAACAAATGAAGTGATCCACTGGCGGTAGAATTTTCACCTGGGCATAAACAGAGGCCAGATATGAAGCTTCCTGCGAGAATGGATACGATGCATGTAAAAGAACTATGCGACACCCAGAAAATCTTTTATCTTCTAAAAGTGTCCGGAGATGAAGTGGATCGGATAATCGTAAATCCAAATCTTTGTCTCCAAAACTAATTGGGAAGAAAAGAAATAAATGAGAAATGAGGGTGAAAACAAATACTGAAAGAGCATACAGGTTGCTTTAGTGCTATTGATGATAGCTCACAGATAAGGACTAGGAGCTGTCTGTATCTGGTGCTTCTAGAAGGGGACCAGACAAGCCAGGCCACTTCTTCTGCATAGATACCAACACTAATTAATACCAACTTCAATTTCAACTGACCATTTTTCCCATACCACTTTTCATATTGCAACCAGACTCCAAGTTTATTTCCTCATCTTCCGAGCCATTTAGAGTTTATTTGTGAACATATTACAATCTAAATGCTAAGTCTGTCTTACCCTGTGTGTATCTGCATGGGCAAATCAAACTGCAAAGCAACCTCCAAACTACGTGTGAAAATATAGTCAATAAAGCTTTTATTTGTAATGCATACAGGCTTCCCACCTGAAATAGGAAATTGTTACTTATATCCTGTGCTGAATACAGAACATCCAATCAGAATGCTACTCACTTTGTAAAACTTCAGAAAGACCAATCTCAGCATCCTCTTTGGTGACATATGGATTGATTTCTAAACCACTGCGGTATGCAGCTATGCTTTTCAAGCCAACAATCTCATTTGCAACTGTAACATTGAGTTAAAGAAACCACTTAAAACAGTAAGCTCCTCTTTATCTGTTCATCGTTATCAATTCCCAACTTCAATAACCATGCATTGGTAATCAACCAAAGTTACATGCACTATCTTTAAAATCCAATCATAGGAAGCAGATAAAATTCATAGCGTGAAAACAAATACACTGGAAATAGGTGTCTTTCAGTAATGCATGACAAGGTCATTCGGTGATAATTTGTGGTAAAAGCTTAAAGGTGCATGACACTTGTTCAAACTACATATCTGTGACAAATAAAATATGACCATATTAATGTCTATACCATCTCTGAAGGATATGAGCTCAAGCTTTTCAAAAATGTTTCGGTGAATGCACCCAATGTCCAATTAGATCCATCTGGCATCTCCTGTAAACATACATAATACCAATGATAAAAAAACCAAACTATTGAAAACCCGATATTACCAAGAAATCTTGAGGCGTAATTGGATTCAAAGATGCAGCTTAGACCAGGACCTCAACCTTGCAAATTATGACTAGACCCTCAAAAGTCCACAGGCATAAGTCATTGGAGAATTTATTGTGGGTCAGTGCAACTCATAGAAGAGGATAAGTTTCAAAAATAAGTCTTGGAGATTGCATCCAGTATAAGTACAGACCAATATGAAAGATGTATAAACATACCTAGCAAACAGAACCAGGACAACTTATGATGGACAAAGTGAAAACGCGTCAGTTTCACTAAATCAAAACAGACAACCACACTTATGCCAGCAGCATATGGAAACATGGGTGAATATCAATAAGAACTTAAAAGAAACTTCTCAAATTTGATACCCCTGGTATATTTCTCTCAGGTCTAAGTCTTCCATTTAATGTTTTCAAGAAAAGACAGACATATCCACTTCATATTCACTCTGCATACAGGTTCCCTATACCAAACCAAACCAAACCAGCAAGCCTTAATCCAAATATATTTGAGGTTGCCTACAAGGACCAAGACATAGAACCAGTCACATCAGGAACACAGTCCTCATCTTCCACTCATTCCTTCCCGCAACCATACTCCCTTTAGGTTCTAATGGTTTTATATCATTATTTATCACCCTCCCTCCCTCTCAGCAAACTAGTTGCCAAAATAATACTCAATTATAAAATTGATATGAATATTCCTCCCCTCAGCAAATGGACTCCAGAACATAACTGCTAACTTCTCAATAAGGCTATCTTCTATGCCTCCTCACCTAAATATAAATAGATAATCTCATGCTTCTAAAATGTAAAAAGATGTAAAAACATATTCACTAAAATTGCGTTTGTGTGTGCTAATGAATCTGCAAAGAAATAAAATGTAAACCATGAATTAGCTCCATGAAATAGTATGCTGATAGATTTTAAATCAGAATATAATATCAAGTTGAAAAGGAAGATTCAGAAGGTTTCCTACTCCATCAAGAATCTCCTCAGCCAGGCGTTCAATTCTGAGTATCCTACCAACAAATGGAACAAAATTTTTATGCCACCGTATGTCATGCTTCTTGTCAAGTTTCAGTCCATCATCAATGAGAATAGCCGAGATTCCTGCAGCTTTAAAGCACTTTGAACTAATGGCTTGCAAGCCAGATGATCTGCGATACTGTTCCACGGCATCCAATGATGACTCAGTGCCATAGAGTTCTGCAATATCCCTTAAATTCCTCTGCCAAAAACCAAAATTTACGCAGTCAGAATATAAGGATAGAGCCCAACTTCCAAAGCTATCAGGCTGAAGATTGACATTTACTACTTGTTTACAAATTGTTAAAATTTAACATCAATTATAACATGATTAGTCTAATTAAAGGTAACCCGCTCTTTGTTATTTAAAAAACTGCATTTTCTTTTACTTTTGTAGAAAAAAGTGTCTTCCTTTATTCTACGAGTAAAAGCAAATAACACAAAATCCAGTATTTGTTTTAGCTGTTATTCATTTCCAAACGGCAGCTTTTCAACATATTCCCAGAAAACGTCAAGAAAAGTTAACTCTTCTAGTATTATTTTTAAACTTAGAACCAAAACCAATCATGATCTCTAATAACAAGCTTAGAAAGTAAAAGATTCATAACTGGCTCCCCATGGCTCCATCTATTATACAAATATAAGAAACAAGGCATTAAAGAATTTGAATGTCGTTTGAAACTAGCCCAAATCGAAGTCAAACAAAACACAAATACTTATACAGCTCAATGAAAACAACCCAAGTCCCAAAAGCTTCTTTTTTTTTCCGAAAAAAAAAACTCCATCTGTTTAATAACACTAATCAACCAAAAAAAGATAAAATGGGATGATTTCTATTAATTAAAAAAAGAAAAAAAGAAGAGGGTGTATTTGCCTTGAAAGAGAGGGAGTGAGGAGCAAAGGATAAGGCGTGGCCAGTTGCTTCAGAAAGTGAATTGATGAAAGGAAAAGAAGAATCCAAAGGAACAATATTGTGAGCATGAGAATCCACCACCTCTATTTGCTCTATGGTTTCTCTCAACTCTGCAAATTCCATTCTTTTTCCTCTCTAGAATACCAATTTTTCAACTTAGTTCAGGAAGCAGATGAAAGAAAAGTTGCTTTTAAAAAATCTTAGCTCAGTTTAGTGAACCTTTTGGCTTGGGGCGGTTTAAATCCCGAATCCTGCTTTTATTTCAGGCGGTTCAATTCTAGTTTCAGTCCAGATTATCGTTAAACAGAGAACAATTCTTATAGTGCTCATAAAAATCCACATTATTTTATTTTATACTAAAGTAGAAAGAGTTTTTTTTAAGGAATTAAAATAGAAAGATTAAATTTTAAATTTGGCTTAATCCATACTTTAGTCCCTCAAGTATACCATTTTTCCCGCTTTGGTCCTTAAAGTTTTTTAGCCCACTTTAGTCCCTAACGTTGTTAGACGTTCCTAGTTTAGTCCCTAATATTATCAGACATTCTCAATTTAGTCTTTTAGACATTAAAAAAAGATAAACTAAGATATCCAACCACCAATCATATGCTACCACATATCATACAATGACATAATTATGATGTCATCATTTAAAAAAATCTTAAAAATATTTAAAATGAAAAAAAGAATTACAAAAAATATAAAAAATTATTAAAATGAAAAACAATATAAAATTTTCTAAAAATTTTCATTATTTAAATAATAAATATATTTTTATAATTTAAATAATAAATAACATTATTTTTCATTATTTAAATAATTAAAAAATTATCCAAATTTATCACTTAAAATTATCTACAAATTATAAATTTCAAATGACTGAATTACAAAGCAATAACCATAGGTGATATCTTTTTAAAAGACAATGATCTCATGTTCAAGCTTAGTAAATGTGATTTATAAAATTTCTAATATTTTTTTGAATTTTTAGTAAATTTTTTTTATATTTTATACTTTTGTAAATTTAAATTTTAAAATTTATCTATTTTTAATCATTTTTGTAATTTTTAAATTGTTTTCATACTTTAAAAAAATTTAAAGTTTTTCAAATGATGACATCATCATATGTCACATGGCAGCATATGATTAGTTAAATATTTCAATCGTTAAATCCTAAACATTCAAAAGACTAAACTGAAAACATGTGATAACATTAGAGATTGAAGTGAACTAAAAAAAGCTTTAAAGACTAAAATGAAAAAAAAATGATATACTTCAAGAACTAAAATATAGATTAAGCGTTTAAATTTTAAAATAATAAAATAACAAAAAGTCTACTTCATATTACATTTGACATTTTGTCTTAAAATAATTTTGTTAATAATGTTTTTAGGTAATTCAAAGAGAATGACAAATAATTGTGTTCATATTTTTTTCCTCTCCTCTAAGGGAAACTCTCCAAATGGGTTCATCTTGAGAAATAAATTAGATTAAATTGCTTAATTAGATAAAATGATAATTAAGAGGTAAAATTGAACCAATTAGGAAATTGATCGGTTGAGATCCTAATCCGATTGTTGACATGGATATTAATTAGCTACTCTGTGTTTTTTTATTATTAAGTTTGTAAGTTTAGTATTTTTGCATTTTAATCGTGTAGGTTATAATTTAGTTTAAATCACTCTTTTCTATAATTTGTCGTACTATGTTGCTTGGCCATTAACTAGCTAGACTCTTTATATGTATGCTTAATCTTAGTTAATTCATTCTATTACTCGATCTCCTTTAAATTGGATTCTCAAAATACTTCGTGTGTTCCATTGTAACATATATAAATATTATAACTGACCTATCACACTTGTAGTAAAAGTTGCTCATTAATTCTCGATATTTTGTACTTATTTCTCTACGTAGTGTTTGAACACTATGGCGCAGTCACTAATGATGATCTTCTTTAAGGCCATCACAACTTTTTAACTTTTGACTTTTTGAGAGAAAAGATGTAGAGATTGTCCACTAGGTGTGCCAAAAGTTCGTTGACACAAATTTCAAATTGAAAGTTGACTAGAAATTTTGAAGTTAATTTTATTAATAATTTTAAAAAGAAAGTTACAATATTTAGATTTCTTTACAAAAAATAAAAAATAAAACTCCTTTGATTCTTCTTTCATGTTTGACTTTGATTCAAGGGTCATCTGACTTGATCTTGGATGAATATGGATTGCTTCAAGTGTTGTGTTGACTTGCTCTTGAAATAGGTTTGGACCTCCATTCTTCAGTTGATTTAGATTGAAAGGCGACTTTCTTTATAAACGGCTTTTATCTTCTTCTTCACAATTAAACAGAATTGGAATGCGAATTTAATCCAATCACATAAATAAAAGAGAGTTATTACAGTTAAATTCTACAAGAACTATATTTTATTCATATACTTGGTACAATAAAAAAGGGGTCACCCTAAACCATTTTACACATACACAAGTTTGAGAAGCCCAAAAGATCTTTAAAGAAATCTTTGAAGAAGCCAAAAACTTGAAGAAATTATGACGAACACCTTACTTGTTTAGAAGAAAAGTTGCTTTCCGATCTTGTTCAATCGTGGAGAAGAAGTAAAAAGTCGTTTATGAAGAAAACAATCTTTTGATTCAAATCAACCGAAGAAAGGAGGTCTAAACTTGTTTCAAGAACAAGCCAACATGACCCTTGAAGCAATGCACATCCATTCAAGATCAAGTTAGACAACCCTTGGATTGAAGCCAAACTGAAGAGAAGAATCAAAGGAGTTTTCTTTGTATTCAAGAAAATTTCAAGAGATTCTAATTTTGTTTTCAAAGTTATCAATAAATTTGGCTCTGAATTTTTAAGTCAATTTTCAACTTAAAATTTATGTGTAAAATTGGATTTATTGAATCTGAAAATTATATAGAAAATAGCAAAAATATTCTAATTTTTTTCTAAAAATTAGAAAAATACAAAAAATGGAAAAAAATATAAATTTTTTTCTTAAAAAATGTCCATAATGAATTAGGACAAATGAACGTCCAGGTTCAATTGAATCTGAACACCCTTTGCTTGGATTCATTTCGAACATGAGATAATTTTTATAATTCTTTTTTTTATAAATTTATATATATTTTTATTAAACTTATAACATGCCATATTATAAGATTTCCATGTGTTGTCATATTATCGTCTTCGAGGGCCATGTCATCATATTTTAACAACATTACATTAAAGGTACTAAAGTATGTGAAGATTCCAAATTTAGTGTCAATTAGGTCCAAAAAAGTTTAGATACCAATTAACTACAAGTAGGGGTGAGTGTTCGGTCGAATAAAATAAAATGATTTGAGTTAATTGAGTTGACGAGTCCAATTTTATCATAACTCGATTTAAAAATTTTTCGACTTGAATCGAGTGAAATGAGATTTGAGTTAAGTTGAAAAAACTTTGTTCGAGTTAAAGAACATAAATAATATATATATATATATATATATATTTGAAAACTCTTTGAAAACAAAATAAGAGAAAAACCAAGATAATTAGTATGATAGACTTAATTTTATAATTTACTTGTTTAAGGCATCTAATTTATCATTTTGAAATTTTAATATATATAAATTAGCATTTTTATATATTTTAAAGATTTTTAATTATTTTATATTATTTTTGGAATTTGTGTATTTAAAAAATTTTGGAAAAAAAATATTTTATAAATATTTTGAATTTTTGAAGATTATTTTAAAATTTTTATAATTTTTAAAATGACCAATTTGCATATTTTCAAAATTTTCAGGGACTCAAAGGATATTTATGTTGATTTTTTATTTAAGTTATACGAATTATTCAAGTTGTAAAATTTAACTCGACTCGAACTCGAAAAATTGATATTTGAAAAAACCAAATAACTTGAATAACTCTATTCAATTAACTTGGAATTCTAAAAAAAAAAAATCGAATTAAATCAAGTTTTGCTCATCCCTACTTACATGTGGCCAAGTTTAAGGAGTAAAGTATACACTGGCTTTAAATAATATTATATGTATTTTTTATAGGGTAAACTACTAAAATAGTCACTTTTATTTGTCTCGAGTTACATTTTAGTCACTTATGTTTGAAATGTTACGTTTTAGTTACTTACGTTATCGTGTTAACATTTTAGTCATTGAGCCATTAATTACCATTAACGGTGTAATAGTAAGCTGACGTGTACGTTAAATTATCATTTCAAAATTAAATTTTAGGTTAAATTCTACAATTGGTCCTATATTTTTTATTTTGAGCAATTTTATTTTTTTATATTCTTTTAACTTTTCTTTTCTTTTTTCATTCTCTTTTTTGTCTCCCTCTGTTTTCCTCTCTTCTTTATTTCTTTTAACGTAGTTTTTTTATATTTTCCATTAGTTATAACTAGTCCACAAGCATAAGTGAGGAAAACAAATGGAAAACATAGAAAACTACGTTAAAAGAAATGGAGAAGGAAGGAAAACAGATGAAAAAGCAGAAGAGAATGAAAAAAAGAAAAGAAAAGTTAAAAGAATATAAAAAGAAAAAAAATTAAATGGTTCAAAATAAAAAAAAGTATGGGGATCGATTGTATAAATTAACCTAAATTTTTTGTTTGAAATGATTATTTAACATGCCACATCACCTTACCGTTACACTGTTAACGGAAATTAACGGCTCAGTGACTAAAATGTTACAACGTGATAACGTAAGTGACTAAAACGTAACATTTCAAATATAAGTGACTAAAATGTAACCTAAGGTAAACAAATGTGACTATTTTAATAGTTTACCCTTTTTTATATTATGTGGAAATATGATGTTGATATAGCCCAATACTAGTTTTTTCTCATGCAATGCACAAGTTAATTGTATGTATTAATTAAAATTTATTAAATTATTTTATAATTATTATTTAATTTTTTATAAAATATGAAAAAAATTTATACATAATATTTCATAAATAAAATATTTTAAAACTAATTGGACTTGTTATAATTATTAAATATTTTATTTTAAAAATAAAATAGTATTTTTTATAATTTATTAACATTGAAATTATTAAATATTTTAACATAATTTGAAAGATCTTTTAAATTTCTATCAAATCTTTATTTTTAACCGTAGAAACTTGGGTTGCAAAGCATACTAATTAAAAATAATTTAAGTATATCTAGATTTGTAATCAAATTTTAAGTAATTAAATTTTAAAATCAAAATAATTTTATAAACGTTACATTTCGAGTGATGAAAAGTTAAGTCTTTTGATATGACAGTAAAATGATTTGTTAAAATTTTGTAACCGCAATGTTAATGAAAATATTTTAATTACTAAACATGTTTTAATTCAATAAAATTATTAACTTAATTAATTTAGAGAAATCCCTTAGGTTGTATAACATATTAAAATGTTAGGGTAAACTATATAAATAGTCATCTAATTATTAAAAATTTTCATTTTAAGCATTCAAAAAATAAAATTTACAATTTAGACACTCACATTTCATAGTTTGATTAATTTGGATACCCCCATCAAAATTGCTGACGGAAAACCCATGTAGATTCCTCCCATAAAATTATGATTTTCCACCTAATTTATGTAATTTCCAGCATAAGCCATCAGATTTTGGCTCCGTTGCCGGGGATCGAACCCAGGTCGTTCGCGTGACAGAAACCACCAAATATATATTTCCTACGCTCTAACTGAATTAAACAATAGTATAGAAACGTAGGGTCGATCCAACAGGGACTGAGACTCCTAATTTTCGTGTTACGTGACTAGATTCCTGAATCTAGGCAGCTGCACGACTTATACGTGCAGAGCTGGAAAAAATAAAAAAAAAGGGATTTTAGTTGATAAAGGAAAATAAAAATAAAATTGAATAGAACGTAATAATAATAGAATGATAATTGCAAAATAAAATTAAGTAATTTAAATTGAATTGGTAAATCAAATATATGAGTGCTTAGCCTTAGCCTCGGTTACACTTCTAACTTGAATCGATCCTTGAAAGTGGATTTTTCCTTCCAAATGATAAGATAGTTATAGCGATCAAGGAAGCTTTAATCGCCAACTCTTCGTTGTGTAGTTGGTTCCGACATCGACCTACAAACTAACCTCTACCTGCTATCTAACCACGTAACACGCGTCCAGAAATTTAAGATCTCGCAGCCTTGCAATCTAGAAGAGCCTAACTCAAATTAACGGCCTCAATCGCGTAGGTTGTTTATATTTGATCACTATCTACATTGACGGAATCCAACTAGCTTTTTCTAACTAGACACACCAATTTGTTTGCGGGAACTCGAATACGGCGACGACCAACTCACTTTCCCAATCTGTACACCAAAACAACTCCTTCCCAATGTGCACTTTGAGCTGAAATTGGATTAACTTTGAGGGATGAATGTAACTATCCTATATTCCGGAGAGATAATGAATACTGTGTTGTAAGGTTTTAGTGCGGATCCATTTCTCACAATTCTTGACCGGAACGATGACCAGTTTAAAGCTAAATAGGGGGATTAGTTGAGCATGAGATTAATCATGCTTTATTGGATTATGAGAATGGATTTTAATGTAATGATGATAAGTGAAAAATGGAGGGGACTTAAAAAGCAATTGCACCAAAATAAGAAAAAGAAAAAAGAAAGTGAATGGCAGAATGCTTGACAAGCTACAAACGTAAGAAAGGAAAAATTGTTTTGAATTCAAGTTTCAAGTCTGTGTGTTTCAAAGCTAAAGTTACAAGGCTTTTATACACCTCTCAAAAGCTAATTTTAGCATGATTTCCTCCTAAAATTATGTTTAACAACCAATAAAAAGTCAGATATTTTTCAAATTATAGGATTTGACAAAATCAAAATCTGATTTTTTCATCAGCCACCAATTCTGTAGCTTTTCAATTGGGCCTTTTTTCTTGCTTTTTGTTCCAATTTAGCCCAATTTGCTTTATTTTTTTAACTTCAACATTCCAATTGCATCTTGATAAAATTTAAATAAGAAATCACAAGCTTAGTAGCATTATATTAAAAAATAATTACATTAAACACATAAAATTAGCTTGCTATCAAATCACCCCTACTTAGTTGATGCTTGTCCTCAAGCATGTTGTGTGTTCTCATACTAGAAATCATTCAAAAAAAAATTCCCGAAATCAAGTCTCCTTCCAAAACCAAGTATAATGCAAACAATTTAAGTGAAGCATGAATAAGCAGTGGCTAGGTTTAACCAACAAGCGTTTTATAAAATTCTAACATTATGCAAAAATCAATTACTTCACTAAATTAAAGCTTAATCAAACTTGCAAGGCGATCGTTCTCAATCAATTTTCCAACAGGTTTGGGACATGGTTGAATCTTTTTACGCGAAATGAGATAACAACTAAAGCACCTCACCTCGGTTACTCAATTTGACACGTCTCTCAAACAAATTATTTTTCCTTATTCATGGCAGCTCAGTTAGTGGAGTGTTGTAAGTTTCGATTCATCACTCGAATCTTTTGACACACAATGAGATGACAACCCAAACACCTCATCACGGTTACTCAATTTGGTCACGTTTTCGAAATCTTCACTCATAACTAAGTTGTTAGTGAAGTATGTATATATATTTTACTATTTCAAATTTTTTTACAGAATATAAAATTACTTATATGAGACTTGAGTGCTTTTATTAAACAAGTTTAAAGAGTTAACAATTTCCATAAAGTGTTGACTTAGCCACAATATTTTCAATTCTACAAAACACTTGGCAATCAAATTAAGCAATAAGCAATTATTCATGAATTACCCAATTATTTGAATTAACTAAGTATAGGATTTGAAGGTTCAATTTCAAAACAAATTAAAGAATAATCTCAATATAAAAATTAACACATGCAATGAAGAACAAGTAATATCATGGCATGTCCTACGAATCCCCCTACTTAGTCCACATTGCCCTCAATGTGCAATTTTAAAAGAATAATAAAGAGAATGGTTAAATGTATTCCCCGTCTTAATTTGGCGAAGGGTGGTGGATGTGGCCGCTTTGCAATATATCGAGGATATTTGAGATTTGAGCCCCCATTGTGTCTAAGCAAGCCTCAATACGGCTTAGTCGTTCCTCCACAGTAGAAGGGGGCTGCTCCTCTTACTCCCTAGGAGCTGGATTGTGTCGTCGACGAAAAACTCTATTGTTGCGAGTAGTTCGTGTACCTGGGGGAACAAAATAAAACACAGTAGGGGTGCTGACAAGTAATCCCATTGAATCTAGACAAAATTCATAGAATGTAGCACATTCAATATTTGCATAAGATGTCCAATCAATAGTATTAAAATAATTAAATACATCATCTCGTAAATTTAGTATATCAAGGGTAAAAAGAGAGATACACTTACAGATCTAGATTAGGTGATGTCGAATTTCGTCATATCTTGTGTGGTGTTCTAAGGATGTAAAATTCAGAAATCCCCGAAGTCTCGCCTCCGGAAGCATCGTGTAGGTACGCCCTCACTGGCCGCGCTTATTATCTCTAGGTGGTTGTACTCTTCTTTGGGCGGACTATTTGGTGGACTCTGTAATACCCAAAAATTACTACACAGAAGAAAGTAAGATAGTATTCTTGATATAGTAAAATAAGGAAATAAAGTGACAAAAGGGAAATTTTGAGTTATGTCAACATTGGGAAGTATATTATGATATATTAATCTAAGAAAGGACTAAGGCTGCGTTCGGCATTGATTTTTAGATGAGCTTTTAGGGGAAAAAGTGCTTTTATATAAAAAGCAATAAAGAACAGAGGTAAAAAGTAGAAGCTTTTTCAACTTAAGAAAAGTCCTTTTTCTCAGATGAAAAAGTAGAAATTTGGTTTTTTTTTTAGCCAAAAGTGCTTTTGAGGCTGATATTACTTTTTTAACCTTATTTGTTCTCTTCCTTTTTTCCCATTTTTCAGACGTTAGAACCCATTTTTTCCCCTTTTTTCTTTTGTCTGAACCTTACTTTTCCTCTGGTTCTTCTTCTTCTCCATAGGCGAGTCTCTCTTTTCTTCTTCTTCTCTTTAAATGTTCATTATGCAGTAAAAAAAAAACCTTAATGGCCTTTGTCTCTATATTTATAGGAGACCGTCACAGGCTTCACAATCTATTTCCCTCCCATCTCCTGTCTCTGTTTTGCTCCCATTTCTTTCTTCAATTATCTTTTCTCTTCAAAGATTTCAACTCTTTTCTCAGGTAAATATCTCTGCTGGCTTTTCCTTGCTTTCTCCCCTCTAAAATACTATGTTTTTGCTTTGCTTATGAGTTTAATATTATTTGGTTTCTCAATGCTTCTTTTCATTATTTATGGGTGAACTTTTTCTGGGTTTGTTTTAAATTTCATGTTTGTTTACCCTTTGCTTCTCATTTTTGGATTCTCTACCCCTATGCTTAGAGGTTGAGGATTCTGTTTTTATGGTGCTTTAGTTACTGCTATTAGTGAACAAAATTTTGGGTTTATAAAGATTTGCTTGTCAAGATTTTCTTTTTTAAAATTGGGTGGATTTAAGTTATCTGTTTCTTTGATTTTTGTTCTGAATTAGGATATTTTTTGGTGAATTATATGGATGATAATGTAAATTTTTTCAACTAATTTGGATTTACTAGATAAAGTAATATATATAGATAGATAGATAGGCGAAAGCTTGAATTTTCATATTTATTTTGTACTATATAAGTTGTGTAAATTTTCTTTCCTTTACTTCTGGGTTTGTTTGATTTATACTCTTTTAAGATTGTTGTAGCTTTCTCAACTTGTTATTTTCATTTTGATCTTTGTTTTGAGATTATTTTTTTCATTTCCAAATGGTCATTTCATGATGTTATGCAGTATTAATTTGGTGTTTTATTCCTTCAAATGTATTGCATAAATTGTAAATTAATAGATGTTTTCAATTGACCATATGCAGTATTAGCTTGTATATGCTTTAGCATTAAATAGCCTCTCTATGTTTTATTAGTTTGCTTGTTTTGCCATAGAAGTTGCATGGTTTAATGATTTATGATTTGGTCTGTAATATCCATATAACTTTCCAGATGTGGTAAATTAAGAGTAAATACCAAGTTATATGGAGAATATTTTTATCTTTAGTTGTGATAAAAAGTTGATGCAACCATATAACTAGTGAACATGATGTTAAAAATTATCAGCCTTATGGCATAGCGTGCACTATACAATCCTAATAACTCAATCAATTTCATTCAATATTGACTTTTTAATTGTGTTTGATGCTATTATTAGTTGTGTTCTCTTTCTTGGTTATTATTCCGGTCTTGGAAAGTTGAATTTGATTGAGAAAAAAAAAATCTTAAAATCCTATCTTGATTTTGATACACATGTAAAAAAATATACTTATGTGACATTTGATTTTCTTGATTGCTTTACTGGCTGAAATGAATCTGTTCGTATACACAATAGATGAGTACTTCGGCGATTGAAGTTAGTGGCGAAAAAGTCAAAGCAATGTGGGATAAGAGATTGACAGAAATATTTTGTGATATTTGTATTAAAGAGATATTGAAAGGCAATAGGCCTGGTACTCATTTCACAAAAGATGGATGGTTGAAAATAATGTCCAACTTTGAGAAAGAAACGGGCAAGGCTTTTTCACAAAGACAACTTAAAAATAGGTGGATGCCCTAAAAAAAGAATGGAAAGCTTGGAAGAAACTTAAAGGTGAAGATACTGGTCTAGGGTGGAATCCTATAAAAAGAACCGTTGATGCATTGGATGATTGGTGGGAGAGTAGGCTAAAGGTACATTAATAATTCTGAATATTTTTGTTTTTTTTTCTTATTTATGAGGTTATTGATAATTATTGTTATTAAACTATCATTTTATATGTAGGTTGTGCCTGAAGCTCAAAAATTTAGAACATCGGGCATTGATCCTGAATTCGAAGGGAAGTTGGACCAAATGTTCATGAGGATAGTTGCAACAGGTGATAAAGCATGGGCACTTTCTTCTGGTACACTTCGTAGTGATTTTTTTGAGGATGTTAACAACGAAATACCTGAAGAGAATGAAGAAGAAAATGTGAGAAATGATGTTCACATTTTAAATGATGTTCACATTTCAAATGATGTTCTCATTTCAAATGATGTTCAAATTGATGGAAACGGTCAAAAAAGAAAAAACCCTGAGATATCAAGTTCACATTTTAAAACTGGAAGAAAGAAATCCTCAAAGCAAATTGGAGGGGCTGCAAGATTGTCCAGTCAAATAGAAAAATTATGCAATGCAGCTGACAATATGAGTCAAGCCACATCTAGTTTGACTCCTGTTATGGATCCATATGGTATTCCACAAGCAGTCAAAGTGCTTGACAGCATGTCGGAAGAAGTTCCAGAAGCTAGTCCGCTATACTTTTTCGCACTTAGATTATTGCTCAATAAGGACAAGCGAATTATGTTTTTATCAATTAATCCCAAGATTAGGGTTTTGTGGCTTAAGACGGAAGTGGAGGATAGTTGAAAATTTTCTGATCTTCTAGGGTTCAGAGATATCTATTATGTGACTAAACAACAATGCTAAACTAGTTTTATCAATAGTTATTTATGTTTGGTTTTTGGATATTGAATTTATGTTCTACTTATTTATGTGTAATCTAGTTTTATTAATAGTTTGTTTATGTTTGGTCTTTGGATATTGAATTTATGTTCTAGTTATTTATACTAAATTAGTTTTATCAATAGTTGTTTATATATGATTTTGGATATAAAATTTATTCACAGGTGATGAGTATAGTTGAGAATTACAGCGGTGATGAAAGTGATGATGAAAGGGAAAAGAAAGAGATTTTACAATGCATAGAATGTTTTAACCGATTATTTGTTGTTGCATCTTCTTCCGTGCAATTATATTACGAGAAGTATATATTGAAGCAACCATGCATTGATTCAAAACAGTCAGGTGAGACATGGATCCGAAAGATCCTTGACGGTCACGAATCACGTTGTATGATTAATTTTAGGATGTCTAAAATGGTATTCACAAGTTTGTTGAGAGTTTTGGAGACAAGATACAACTTGCAAACTTCAAGAAACATATCTTCTAGTGAAATGTTGGGAATTTTTTTATACATCTTGGGCACCGGTGCAAAAGTTTCCCAATGTCGAGAAAGATTTCAAAGGTCTGGATCAACAATAAGTCGATACTTTGCAATTGTGCTTGAGAAAGTTTCAAGGATGGCCACTGATCTAATTGCACCCGAAGATCCTTTTTTTAGCTCAATACCCGAACAAATATGTAATGATTCTAGATATATGCCGCATTTTAAGGTTAAAATTTAATTTTATATTATTATATTTTAATATTTTTGGTCGACTAAAAATATGCAAGAGACTAATATGATTATTTGTTCAGGATTGCATAGGTGCAATTGATGGTACTCATATTGCCGCTATTCTTCCACCAAATGAACAAATTCCCTATATTGGAAGAAAAGGTATCCCGACTCAAAATGTTATGGCAGTATGTGATTTTAATATGCGTTTCACCTTTGTCATGGCTGGATGGGAAGGACCGGCTCATGACACTAGAATATTTCTTGATGCAATTCGAGATCCAAAATACAAATTTCTACACCCACCAAATGGTTAGATATTTTATTTATATGTGATTTTTTAAATAATAAAGTATAAGTTCTTTAATTGATAATTTTTATAAAAAAATTCTTGAATTAATTGTTTGTTATATTATGACATGTAGGAAAATATTATCTTGTTGATTCTGGATATCCTCAAATGAAAGGTTATCTTGGACTATATAGAGGTCAGCGATATCATTTACCTGACTTTCGTAGAGGTAGACTGGTAAAGAAGAGATATTCAATCATTCACATTCATCATTACGTAGTATGATTGAACGAACTTTTGGTGTTTTGAAAAAAAATGGGCCATTTTAAGGGATATGCCAAGTTATAGTTTTGAAAAGCAAACGATGATCGTTGTTGCTACAATGACGATACACAATTTTATTCGAAAACATGTCGGTCGAAATGATGCAGATTTTATGGAATACGAAGATATTAACTGGGCATATGAGAATATTATTGATTCAAAAAATGCGCATGGTCGAGAAAGTGATGATGATGACGACGACGATGACGATGGTGATGATGACGGTGAATCAAACAATTCAAGTGGTTTTGAAATGGAATTAACAAGAGATGCTATAGCTTCTAGTTTAATGAATTCACTTTAAATTGTAAATTCTATTGTAAAAATTTTAGTATTTATATTTGGTATATAAATATTATCCCTTTTTGAAACTTTAATCCAAATATATGTAATATTTTAATTTATTAGGTTTATGTTTTCTATGTTATGTTAATATCTAATATGAGTTATATATTCAAATACATTTTAAAATAAAATAATACAAATGTGTTAAAAGCATTAATTAAAAATAAAAAATAATTTTTAAAATAATACAATTGTGTCAATATCTAATTACAAATATTTAATTATTATATTTAAATATTTAAATATAGTTTATCTATTCTAATTAAATTTAATAAATAAATAATATTAATTAATTAGAAGTATTTAAAATTAATATTATATATTAAAATATTAACAATAAGTTATAATAAATTATTTTTATATTTTTGCTAAAATATCATAATATTAACTAATATGAACATTATTTAAATACATATTTGTTACTTTATAATATCATGTCTAAAATGGACATTTTATTTCTCAAAAGCACTTTTTGACAGCAATACCAAACACTCAAATTTTTCAAAAGCACTTCTCAAAAATACTTTTCCACAGCACTTTTCAAAAGCATTGCCAAACTAGCCCTAAATCGAAAAAGTGAGAAAAGTTTTGTGGCCCAAGAGTAAATACTCAAAATTTGATAGGTTAAAGTGTAAATATAAAAAGTTGAAGGACCAATAGTGCAAATATTTTAAGGTTGGAATGATCTAGAAACTAAGGAAAATGGATGAATTAGGACCAAATTGAATAGGTGAAAAATTATGAGGGACTAAATCGCAATTTTACCAGATTAAGTGATGACTCAAGGATGGAATTTTAAAAGATCATAAAGGGCAAAATGGTCAATTAGAAAGAGAGAGAACTTTAGAAGGCAATGATGATATTAGAGGTATTTTGATGATATTTTATAATTATTTAATTAGATAAATATTATTTTATTAATATTTTAATGAGATATTTTATTATTATTTTATTTAGTATATAAGGAAAGAATGATTAAGAATTCTCTTCATCTTTCCATGCACCCACGTGAGAAGAGAAGAGAAGAAATAAATTTTCTTTTCTTTACAATTTGGTCTTTTTACAAAAAATTCACCATTTTCACTTAGAAATCAAAAGAATTTCCATACCTACCTAGAGAGAAAAATAATAAGGAGATTATGGGGAGCTAGAATATCAAGTTAGATTCAAGAAGTAGAAGCTGGAGGAGAGAGAAAATCAAGTTAAAGATTGAAATCAATAGCACAAGGTAAGAACATCAAGATTTCAATATATTTTTAAGTTTGATATTATTGAAAAAGCATGAAAATGATGTTAAAGTAGAGTTTTCTTATATAAGGTTCTATGTTCTTTGATATGTTAGTGAAGGGAGATAAGAGGAAGTGATGGGAAATATTGTAGAGAAAGGAAAGGAGGGTGTTATAAACTTGGTTATCAACATTTTGCACTAAAACAATTTTGGACAGCAGCAGTAGTCTGACTTTGAAAATTCACCAAAATTTGTAAAAATTGAATTATAGGTTAATTAAAGTATTAAATTAAATCCTTTTGAGTCTAGTTTTACATATAAGAAACGGTGTAAGCAAAAGAGTTTCATATTATGAGTTATATGAATTTTTGTGAGACAAGGTCAGATTGATTTTGGGTTCCTCTGTTCTGACTTTGGAAAATCATCAAAACTTGTAAAAAAAAATAATTAGGGGTTTAAATTTATATTTTTAAATTCTTAATGAGTCTATTTGCAATAGAAACAAACGGAAACATCATCCAAACCCCGTACTAAGAGATAATTAATTTTTAGTAAAGAAAGGTCGAAGCTGTCAAACATCAGAACATGGATAAAATTGAAGATTTCACTGTACTTATTGGCTAAACTATAAATTCTAAATTTTTTATTTTAGAAATATATTTGAGTCTAGTTTCAAAAACATCAAGCGGATCTTAATTTAGAATTCTGTAGCTCAAGATATAAATAATTTAGTTACTATGACTCAAGTGGATAGCTTTGATATGAACATATAAGCAAATAGTGGAATTATAGATAATATTACATATAAGCATGTTATATACATTAAGGATGTAGAATGGAGAGGAGGAGGAGGAAAATATTTGAATATTCAGCTAGCATGGGTTTACATTAAAAATGACCAATTTGCATGTTTTAGGCTCAGGGACTAAATTGAATAAAAGTAAAATTTTAAAGAGTAATTTTGTAAAAATGTCAAAAATGACCAAATTGCATGAAATGAATTTTTTTATTGTCTAAATCAATATATTTAAAGAAATTATTAATATCAAGTGGGTTTAGAGTTTTAATTTTGTCGTATAATGATATTATAAAGTGATTTTGTTAAATATTGATGTTAGGATCACATTGTGAAAATGGTTAAAATATTAGGGTTTGATATTAAATTTCTATTTTATTAAGGGTTGTATGATAGCTAAAATATTTGGATAAATTATTAATTGAGAAAAATTAGTTGATTTGATAGATTAACTAGTTAAGGGACTAAATTGTAAAAGTTATAAAAGCTGGGGTAATTATGTAAATTCAAAAAATTGAAGGGTATAAATTGTGAAATGGATTGGAGCTGAAATATATGCTAATGAATGAGCAATTTTATATTTTAGAATCAAGATTTCGTAGATACTCGTGAAAAAGGAAAAATAGCAGAATAGTCCCTGAACTCCTGCAATTATTACAATTCAATTTAGGTAAGTTCGTATGGTTAAACTATAATGTTTATTTATTAAATTTATGAATGGTATTATGTATTTATTCATATCTATTGCTGAAAATAAAATTATTGTTAAATTATGAAATTGAATTAAATGTTCAAAACGAGTGGAATGCGAGATTGAGTACAATCGTTCTATGGCAAAGGTTGAATTGACGGATAAGACCATAACTAGGTTATGGCACTATGAACGTAAGACCATGATTGGACCATGGCAGCGTTTTTATGTAAGACCATAGCTGGGCTATGGCATTCTGATGATAAGACCATAACTGGGTTATGGCACTATGAACGTAAGACCATGGTTGGACCATGGCAGTGTTTATATGTAAGACCGTAGCTGGGCTATGGCATTCTGATGATAAGACCACAACTGGGTTATGGCACTACGAATGTAAAGGATGAATTGACGAAAAATGAAAAGGATGAATTGACGGTAAATTACCCAAGTAAACCGAGGTTCAGCATTTGTTGCGAACTTTCGTGTTTACTTTTCGTTTAGCTCTCATGAGCTTCTGTTTAGCCTTCGGGCTTCTGAAAACGATGTACTCATATCCGTAAGTTGTTCCTCGAATGGTAAGTTATCGGGAGTTATCTTGGATGATATATGAAGAAACAGTAAAAGATGATATGTATCATGAAATGTATATATATATTAATATATTGATATGTTGATACATGAAAATTTTGTAAGTTGAGACAAGTAATAAAATCAAGTGTGACATGTTGAGATAATAAGGTTATTTATGTTGAAATTATATGAAATATGTTCAAGTACGCTAACAAGTGTTGTTGTTTGATGCTTAGGCAAATGCCAAATTACTGGTTGAATGGTAATATGTTTAATTATAAAGTGCATTGAAATGGTAAGTGCTCAAATGAAAATATGATCGTGATCATGAAAGAGTTGTAATGTTTAAGTTATGCAAATTTTTATGAAATGAGTTTTCATGTGATTAATTCAAAAAAGGTTTATGTTTAAATGCACTAGCTTGTAGCTATGGTTGAATGATATGCTTATAACTGGTGTGTTATGCATATAGAATGAGTGTGGAAGGTAAAGAAACGCAAATGAAAATAAAGAAATTTTGGAAGAGTTAAAGTTGTTTAAAATTCCTACTATGTTAGGAATAATATATATTTAGTGATACTGTAGATTTATTCACTTAGTGAGCTATTAAATATAACTTCATGAGTATTGTGGTATCAATATTGGATTATTCTTGATATGTTTAAATTTCATATTTGAAAAGAAGTATTATGATTAAAGTTATACGAGCTTACTAATCATTCATTTCTTATGTATTTGTTTTCCTTTACTTTTCATATTATCGGAAGCTCGATTGGGTTGGAAGCTTGTCAGAGTTGTATCACACTATCCATCGGTTCTATCGGTACTTTCAAATGTTTTGATTTTGGTTATAATGGTATGTATATATTGACATAGAATTGGATGAGAAATATGGCTTATAAAATGGCTTATTTTCGTCCACACGGGTAGAGACACGGGCATGTGTCTCAACCATGTGTGATACACGGGCAGGTGACACCGCCGTGTGTCCTCTGTATCTTAAATTTGCACAAAACTGAATACTCACACGAGCACGAACACGGGCTGAGACACGGCCGTGTCCCTATTTCGAATGACCACAGAGCCTGAGACATGGGCATGCCTCCAAACCGTGTGAGTCACACGACCTGGCCACACGGCCGTGTGACCTCTGCAGTGTTGAAAATTTTAAATATTTTTCAAAAAAAAAAATTCTGAGTCTTTGACTTAGTCCCTATTTGTTTCTAATACGTAATTTGGGCCTCAAGGGCTCGTTTAATGGACAATATGTATGATTTTGATTGGTTTCTAATATGAATTCTAGATGAAATGAAATGTTTGATAACTAATTTGTAAACTCTGGTAATGCTCTGTAACCCTGTTTTGGTCACGGATTCGGGTTAGGGATGTTACAGACTCGACATACTAGTAGCTCCAGTACTGCTATCTAGAGTTGATACTAGCTCCACACTTGGCTGTTGTGACGGTTTCTGTCGATCACGTGCGGTGGTTGCTCTCATTCGAAATATATGAGGTTGCTCGTGTTAATTCGAAGGTTCTATGCCATGGTAATGAGAGGTGCTGGTTCCTTCTGAATGTCCTATTGGATATGTTAGCAACAGAAAAATTGGTTGGAAATTTGGGGCACCGTACCTTATTCCGTCAGAAGCTTTTGAACTAATTTGTGGATTTTCCACTCTGTCCGGTGTCGACTCAGTCCAACAACTTGTATCGGCGACGATGGAGACGGTTCTGAATCTTCGTCATCAATGTCGATGATTGGTGGTACTGACATTTGGTTCTGACCTCGATTAAGAGAAGTTAGGAAACAGTCGGTTGCTTGATTTTTAGCTGAACCATGGTTGTAGTGGTGATGTTTGGGTTTTAATGAGCAGTGGTTTTTGGTATTTTTGGGTAGTGTTGATGTTGGTTTTAAGAAGCGACGGAACGACGTTTGAAGCGTGGTTATATGGGTTGAAGGGTGGCATATTGGTATGGTGGTATGTGGGGTTGAAGGGTGACATCGGTTATGGTTGTAGGTGCAGTGGTTTGGTGTTTGAAGGATGAGGAAAGTGATGTTTGGGTTTGAAGAAGCTTCAGTAATTAGGGAGGTGAAGGGGGAGGCGAACGACAACCAAACGTAGTGGCGGTGGCGACGTGAAGAATGTGAGGTTTTTTAATGGAATTTTAGGGTTTATTTTAGGTATAATGAAAAAGAAGAAGAAGAATAAGAAGGAAAGGGAAAATAGGGTAGGTTGTGTTTCGTGAATCTATTTTTTTAACTGATTTGGGTTTTTTAATTTGGGCCGGTTTTGGGCTTCATTTTTTTCTTTTTCTCTTTGGGTCAGATTCGACTGGTTAGGCTCCCTTTTTTGCACGAGGATAAAACAACACAAGTAGATGTCATTAGGAACTTCTCAGGGCCATCTCAAAGATGTTATGATCCACATTCAAATACTTTCAATGCAGAGTGGATGGATCACCCAAATTTGAGCTATGGATCGAATCATCAGTACAACCAACCGTATCAGCCAAGGCCACATCTGACACAACAATTTCAACCCCTAAAGTCATCTCTTGAGACTATAGTGGAGAGGTTAGCTGTTAGTACCGACAAGTTCCAACGGAAGATGGAAACACACCTAGAAAACTAGATAAGCAAATAAGTAAGCTTGCGCTTATGGTCAATCGATTGGAATCCTAAAAGAAGTTGTCGTCTCAAACGAAGCCGAGCCCATGACAAAATGCAAGTGCTATGACCTTAAAAGGTGAAACGATTTTGGAGCTAGCACTTGGCACGAGTCATGATCACGGCACTAAACAAAAAGTACAGAAACTTGACCCAACAGCTACCACGGATTCGGCACTACAAAAACCGTTCGTGGTATCACCCCCATTCCCTAGAAGGCTCACTCAATGAAAAAAGGAGCGAGAAGAGAAAAAAATCCTAAAGACGTTCCAAAAGGTGGAAATTAACATCCCCTTACTTGATGCAGTCAAACAGGTTCCATACTATGCGAAATTCTTAAAAGAATTGTGCACCTGTAAGAAGAAGCTCCTAGGTAATGAGAGGGTAAATGTAGGAGAAAATGTTTTTGCGGTTTTACAAAAGAAAATCCCACCTATGTGTAAGGACAAAGGTATGTTTTTTATATCCTGTAAAATAGGTAAAGTTAGCATTAAAAAGGCCATGTGTGATTTAGGTGAATCTATTAACATTATGCTTTTATCTATTTATAAATTTCTAAAGACGGATCCTTTGAAAGAAATAGGGGTGATCATTCAGTTAGCGGATAGGTCAGTTGTGTATCCGGAAGATTTTTACATCATCGACATGGAGGATGACAACGGGAAAAATTCCTCTGATATTCTACTCGGGAGACCATTTTTAAGCAGCGTGCATATGAAAATTGATGTTCGAAGTAGATCACTCACTATGGAGTTCGACGGTGAAGTGGTCAAGCTCAATGTTTATGAGGCGATGGTCCACCCTAGTGCAATGAAAAATGTCTCTATTATCTATATTATTAAACCATTAACAAAATTACATTTTAAATATCTCGAAGCTATGGAAAAACTAGAAAAATTAGTAACGATCAAAGGACCAATTTGTGAAGTTGTTATTCTCATGGAGGCACCACAATTTTCTAGAAGTCTAGGTAAAAATTTTGAATTGTTTGATTTGCAAACTAAAGTTTTGCCTTCCATTTTGCAGGCCCCAGAATTGGAGCTCAAACTGTTACCGGAACATTTAAAGTACACCTTTTTGGGTGATGGAAACATTTTACCGATAATAGTTTCAAGTAAACTTTCTAGGCTGGAAGAAGAAAACATGGTTCGATCTTGAAGGACTACAAATGGGAGATCGAATGGATGATTGCTGATATAAAATGTTTAAATCCTTCAACCTGTATGCATAGAATTCCAATAGAAGAGAACGCAAACCCGAAAAGAGAAACTCAAAGACACCTTATTCCATCAATGATGGAGGTCGTGAAAAGGAAATTCATAAATTGCTAGATGCCAGAATGGTATACCTAATTTTCGACAGTAAATTGGTTAGCCTAGTTCATGTAGTGCCTAAGAAAATCGGCATGACTGTAATTAAAAATTAAATAGGTGAATTAATTCCCACCCAGGTCCAAAATGGGTGGAGAGTTTGCATAGATTACAGGAAGTTGAATGCTTTAACTCGAAAAGATCACTTTCCACTTCCTTTTATTAACTAAATGCTTGAACGCTTAGCTGGTAAATCTCACTATTACTTTATTGATGGTTATTAAGTTTTTTCCAGATTCTAGTAGCATCGAAGGACCAAGAAAAGACAATGTTTATGTCTTTTTGGCACATTCGCTTATAGACAGATACCATTTGGACTTTGTAATAGGCTGGCCACATTTTAGAGGTGTATGGTAAACATATTTTTCGACTATGTCGAGAAAATAATAGAGGTATTTATGGATGACTTCACGGTGTATGGTAATTCTTTCGATAAATGTCTGCCAAATCTCACTAAGATATTGGAAAGATGCCTAAAATTTAATCTCATTCATAGATTTCTTGCTTTTAGTTATTCGGGTTGTAACGAAACTTCGACTACCCTAACAAAAACAAAATTCTTCTTCTTATGGTGCATGCACTTTAGTTATAGGGTCAATTTAGGATACTAGTTTGCGCGTGGTTTCCATGCTGTTTTATGAGCTCATCGGCCCACTCATTCTCGACCCATATATCACGCATTTAGCCACACAATTTTTTCCATCCGGAATTGATTTCTCATCTCTTACATGTGCATATGTTATGGATTGTTTAGATGAATACTGTCTAGATTCAATGGGATTACTTGCCAGCACCCATACTGCATTTTATTTTATTCCCCCAGGTACACGAACTGCTCGGAACAATAGAGTTTTTCATTGACGACACAATCCAGCTCCTAGGGAGCAAGGGGAGTAGCCCCATTCTTCTATGGAGGAATGACTAAGCCGTATTAAGGCTCGCCTAGACACATTGGGGGCTCAAATCTCAAATATCCTCGCTATATTGCAAAGTGGCCACATCCACCACCCTCTGTCAAGTTAAGGCGGGGAGTACACTTAACCCTTCTCCTTATTATTCTTTTAAATTGCACATTGAGGGCAATGTGGACTAAGTGGGGGGGGGATTCGTAGGACATGCCATGATATTACTTGTTCTTCATTGCATGTCTTAATTTTTATACTAAGATTATTCTTTAATTTGTTTTGAAATTGAACCTTCAAATCCTATGC
Source organism: Gossypium sturtianum (assembly GCA_025698515.1). Lineage (NCBI taxonomy): Eukaryota > Viridiplantae > Streptophyta > Magnoliopsida > Malvales > Malvaceae > Gossypium > Gossypium sturtianum. Next base: position 72,875,508 of record CM046943.1, on the reverse strand, counting down.
TTAGTTAATTCAAATAATTGGGTAATTCATGAATAAATTCTTATTGCTTAATTTGATTGCCAAGTGTTTTGTAGAATTGAAAATATTGTGGCTAAGTCAACACTTTATGGAAATTGTTAGCTCTTTAAAATTGCTTAATAGAAGCACTCGAGTCTCATATAAGTAATTTTATCTTCTGTAAAAAATATTGAAATAGTAAAATATATATACATACTTCGCTAATGGCTTAGTTATAAGTGAAGATTTTGGAAATGTGACCAAATTGAGTAACCAAGATGAGGTGTTTGGGTTGTCATCTCATTTCGTGTCAAAAGATTCGAGCGACGAATCGAAACTTGCAACACTTCGCTAATCGAGCTGCTATGAGTAAGGAAAAATAATCTATTTGAGTGACATGTCAAATTGAGTAAATGGGGTGAGGTGCTTTGGTTGTCATCTCATTTCGTGTAAAAAGATTCGACCACATCCCAAACCTGTTCAAAAATTTATTGAGAATGATTGTTTTGCAAGTTTGATTAAGCTTTAATTTAGTGAAGTAGTTGATTTTTTTATAATGTTAGAATTTTATAAAACGCTTGTTGGTTAAACCTTGCCACTATTTATTCATGCTTCACTTAAATTATTTGCATTATGCTTGGTTGTGGAAGGAGACTTGATTTCGGAAATTTTTTTTTGAATGATTTCTAGTATGGGAATACACAACATACTTGAGGACAAGCATCAGCTAAGTAGGGGGGATTTGATAACAAGCTAATTTTGTGTGCTTAATGTACTTACTTTTTAATAAAATGTTATTAAGCTTGTGATTTCTTGTTTAAATTTTATTAGGACGCAATTGGAATGCCGAAGTTCAAAAAATCAAGCAAATTTGGCCAAATTGGAACAAAAAGCAAGAAAATGGGCCAAATTGAAAAGTGTCAGAATCGGTGGCTGACGAAAAAAATTAGATTTTGATTTTTTCAAATCCTATAATTAGGAAAATATCTAATTTTTTGTTGGTTATTAAACATAATTTTAGGAGGAAGTTATGCTAAAATTAGCTTTTGAGAGGGGTATAAAAGCCTTGTAATTTTAGCTTGGAAACACACAAACTTGAGATTTGAATTCAAAACAATTTTTCCTTTCTTACGTCTGTAGCTTGTCAAGCATTCTATCATTCCCTTTCTTTCTTTCTTTTTCCCCCTTATTTTGATGCAATTGGTTTTTAAGTCCCCTCCCTTTTTCACCTATCATCATTACATTAAAATTAATTCTCATAATCCAACAAAACATGATTAATCTCATGCTTAGCTAATCTCCATTTAGCTTTAAATCAGTCATCGTTCCAATCGAGAATTGTGAAAAATGAATCCGCACTAAAACCTTACAACACGGTATTCATTATCTCTCAAGAATATGGGATAGTCACATTCATCCCTCAAAGTTAATCCAATTTCAGCTCAAAGTGCACGTTGGGAAGGAGTTGTCAAGGGAGATAGTGATCGGATTTAAACGACCCATGTGGTTGAGGACGTTAATTCAAGTTGGGCTCTTCTAAATTGCAAGGCTGCCGAGATCTTAAATTGCGGACGTGTGTTACGTGGTTAGATAATTGGTAAGGGTTGGTTTGCAGGTCGTACCGGAACCAACTACACAATGAGGAGTTGGCGGTTGAGGCATCCTTGATCATTATAACCAACTTATCATTTGGAAGGAAAAATCCACTTTCAAGGATCGATTCGAGTTCGAATTGTATCGAGGCGAAGGCTAAGCATTCACATATTTGATTTACCAATTTAATTTAAATTACTTAATTTTATTTTTCAATAATGATTTTGTTATTACTACGTTCTATTCATTTTTATTTTTATTCATTTATCAACTAAATTTTTTTTTCAGCTTTGCACGTACAAGTCATGGGCACGACAGCTACTTAGAATCAGGAATCTAGTCATGTAAACACAAAAATTAGGAGTCCCAATCCCTATGGGATCTACCTACTTCTCTATACTACTGTTTCATTCAGTTAGAGCAAAGAAAATTTATAAACATTCATCCAAATCTCATTTGCCACTCCTCAGTCCAAATGTTCCCTAATATTTGTTTCCGGTAAATTCCCTCTTTCCCAAGTAAACCAAGTCCCAGAATAGCCAACATCCACTAACTGACACTCCTCCAAGACTCTTCTAAAAGCCTCTATTCTCCTCTCCTCACGTGGTATCCTGATAATTCTTGAAAAGAGTTATATTTCATACCTTTAAATCTAGCTAATGGCCTATACTTAGGTACATTTAGTTGCATTTTAGGATATTATTTTAGCATTTTTTAGAACATTGCATAAGGAGCTTAAACGGTGCTTAAATATTGTAATTTGTTACTTTTAATTGCATGTGGAAGGGTTGTGTTTGGTGGTTTTGCAAGTGCACGATGAGGAATGAGAAATAAAGGAGTGAAGGTTTGTCGAGGCAAAACGATGGATAGTTTGCCAACTTGTATGCTGTGGCAATTCGCGATTTCGGGAAGATGACTAAGTCAACAGTCAATACGCACCAGTTTCAGCCAACTCTACTTATACCAGATAAATCTGCCTAAAAAGAGGAGGAGATAAATCTTGGGTTGTTGGTTTTATCTTAGAGAAAAAGAATTTAAAAAGAGGAAAAAGATCATGAGATAATGAACTGATAACCACCTACCCAAAAAGAAAGGATTTTTAAACCAAAAATAATTTAAAAAGAGAAAAGATAATCTTGGGTTGTTGGCTAAACCCTAGTACACTTGCTTATAAAAGGCCAATGAAGGAGACCTCAAGAGGAGATAGAGAACAACAAGACGGGAAGATCTAAGGCAAGAGTAAGAGGGTTCGATTGAAAGAAGAAGTCATCCTCTCGGCTAACACAAGGCACTGTGCTGTTGAAGTGTGAACCAGCAGAAGCTGTTCTCCCGACGTTCTTCCATTATTTCTATCATGTTCTCTTGTGAATTGATTTGGTTGTAAACGATGGTGATGGTTTGGAATTTTATTTCCCAACCGATGAGTTAAATCTCATCGGGTTGGGATTATTTTGATGACACTTAACTATTTTTAATTTTCATGGTATAAATCTGATTATCTTGCTGCCCATTCAATTGTTTAAGTGCAATCCTTAGGAATAGTTGATGGCATATTATTCTTGTTAAGTTAATTTAAGATGAAAAATGTTAGATTAATTTAACTAATATTGGATGGCATGAGCAAGCATTCAAATGATGCTTGCGTTATACAGAAAGAATTACACATGCTGCTGTAGTAAGACCCTTTATGAGTAGGGACAGTAACTTGAAGTTTTGCCCCCGAAAGAGACAGACCACTTTAGGACTCTTCTGCACAGTAAGTTAATCAAGATTTTGCCATGGCATTATCAATAGTGAAGGTTGATTCTGAATAATCCCAACCTACCGCATAAATATCGTAGACACTATATCTTTATTCTTTGTTGAAGTATATTTGCCACAACATATTAAGTAGTTATTTATTTATAAAATATTTGCATATCACTCTCATATTTACCTTAGTTTTGCCATAACATTTCATTCAATCGTTTTTCCATAGTATTAACTCGACTTTATTAAAATAACTTGACCAACTTTGTGCCTCAATTCGATCCTCGTGGGAACGATACTCACTCATCACTTTATTACTTGAACTGACGTGTATACTTGCACAAAAATCGCACATCATTTCACACGTGACACATCCCTCCCAATTTTTCATGTGCATACAAAATTTCATTAAAATCACCACAAACTAGCCAAGGTGAAACTTGCCCAAGTCCTAGATTCCGCAGCAAACCCTAAGAGTCCTCTCTATTATGCTCATATGGAGTCCCATAGAATCCCATAAACCTCCATTGTTGCCCCTCCTCATTTTCGAGAATTTTTACATTGACGTGATGTTTTGAATAACTTCTGAGACTAATCAAAACATTCTCCCTATATGCCAAACAAAGACCACCTATTGAACCATCTGCTGGCACCTTAATGTTATTAAAAATATCCACATCTTCTCTGAACACTTTCCATCTGTACCATACTTAGTTTTGTCTCCATAAAGAAAACCACTTGGGGATTATACACCTTCAGTATATGCCAAAGTTTCCTAACTGCCCGTGGGCTCCCCAAACCACATACATTCCAACTTATAATTTTCATTGCGACCGGTCGGCTTGCCCTTTGGCAGCCACCGATAAGAAGTAGTTACTTTCCAACACCCTCCTGTCTCGAATGATCAAGCCACCCAGTTCCTTCCCTTCAGACTAATTATCGCTATCCCTCCTTGCCTCTTCTTCCCATAAACCCCTTCAATGGCACTATCTTCCGAATCATGCTCCATATCCGACCGACCTTGCATATTCAGAGACTCCCCTTTTAAGCGAGAATCAACAAATAAATCTCCTTCTAGATTCACTCCTAAAATGGGATCAATACAACTTCTCGCGTCTCCTCTAGCCTCCTCGTCCCAGCCTCGCCCATCGGAATCAAAACGGTCAAAACTACTTCCCTTTTTCATACCGTTTCCCTCCTCTCGTAACCACTCGCTATTCATCGCAAGAGCTCTTCTAGATTGAGCTCTCAGCGACAAATCTCATCCCATCTCCGTGCTTTCCATCCTTAAAGCCATTTTTGCCTGACAGAAAGAGTCACTATATCCCAACTGCCCACTAAAAAACAAAATAAGGTCAAAAGCTCATATTTGAAAGAAACATAAGAACACACCCTGGAAGAAAACATAACCTTTTTATTTCTTTTCAAAGGCCGTCTAACATCCAACTGAACCCTTATGCACAAATAACTCCGCAAACCCTTCCCAAAACTGGTACCATCGAACTCCAAATATTGGCCAAGAAAATCATCCAATTGCCTCGCCAAAACTTCATTAAAGAAACTCGTAGGAACCTCGGGGATTTGTATCTAGAAATTTGCAAAATTTAACAGTACCTTCAAAGGATTCTTTCCCTCCACCAAGCGGTGTATCACCAAAACGTCCAATGGTACCCATTTAAGACTCTCTCTAAGTCCATATTATGAAAAAACTTAAATAGAAATCTTTTCTCCCCCATATCTGAGATCTGGGCCCCTCTAATAGGATATCATAAATTCACCATCGTGCTTCTCGTCGCCGAAAAATGATAACACTTGTTGTTAGGAAATAGCCTACTAGACAAAATTCATACTCCTCTACGGCAGAAACATGATCCTTTTGTACCTGCAAAATGTCATCCTCATCATCATCCAAAGTCAAATCAGTCAAATCCCTCTCCATCACTTGATAACCCCCGTCAAAACAATAAAAACCAGAAAAAAATGTAACAGATGCACTCCACAAATGCCGCAATCGCTAAACTAAATAAAAAACTAAACAAAACCCTAACAGGAACCAAAACTTGCTAGAACAGCAGCCAGAAACGTGCCAGGAATGCATACTCTATTTACTCTTTGGAATTTGTTATAGTTTAAAAAACCGAAGCACATTCTTTAAAAAAACTCAAACCATTAAAAAAATTAATGCAAAATTTTAATAAAATCTACCAAAAAATTTAAATATAACCTTTATAAAAAAAATTTAGTTAAAAGAACTTTTACCCAAAAAAATTAATTAATATTTAAAAATTACAAAATTGTTTTGACATACCTACAATACTTAATATCAAATGAATTATAATTTTTAACCATGAGGCGTGGTGTGATGCTCACCTAATCATTTAATCATATGGTCGGAGGTTTGATCCCTACTTATAGGAATGAAGCACATCTCATGACCAATCGTTTACCTCTTTGAAAAGTACCCACGACAAAAGAATTAATCACTACTATCTATAATAAATACCCTAATTACAACAAAAAAAGAAATTATAACTTTTAACAATCATATAGTTTTCCAACTCTGCCTTGTAAAAATCCTCACGATTCATTTATACTTCTCATAGAACCTTCTTCAACAATCTTATTAAGAAAACTAAGTTTTATGTTACACAAATACCAAAAGAAATCCTAATTTATAAAATAAAAAAACTAATTACAATAATTTTTTTTTAAAAATAACGTTACATAAATCTACTAAATTAGAGATAAAGATATAATTGTACATTTTTTTTATGTTATATCTCTTTTCATTGTCAAAATCTACATAAAATAAATGTAAAATTGTGCAAATTTAAAAAATTAGCAAAAAAGTATGGAATACAAAAAAAAAATATACGTATACCAAAATATAACTAACAATTCATAACTTTGCTTTTATTTTCCTTTATTCATCATTTGTGCAAAGATATAATTTATAAAGTAAGAGTGCCAAATAAAATATTTTTAGTGATTCTGGCATATATGATAAAATATTTCCTTAAATTGTTTCTACCTTTACTTTTTACACTGACATAAAACAAAAGAAGACCGTTAAACTTCAAAGAGATGCGTTTGGTTCATTTGTAATGGAATAAATTTGTAATTGAATAGAGTTTGTAATGGAATAGAGTCATGTCGATAATTCAACTTGTTTGGTTGAATGGAATGTAATAGAGCTGTAATAGGATTCTTGTGTTTGGTTGAATGGAATAGATGTTGTAATAGTATAAGGAAAAAGGTTTAAATGACCAAAGTACCCTTAACAGAATTTTTGTAAGTAGATGATTATTGTTATTAAATTTTAATAAGATTATTGTTAAATATATTTTAATAAAAGTAAACATAAATAATTTAATCATATTGTAACATAATTATTATTAAATACAATTTAATAAAATAATATATAATTTAATAACATTCTTAATATAATTATTAAAAATATTTAATAATAATTTTAATATAATATTAACATTTTATTTTAATAGTCAATTTTAATTGTAATTTTATTTTAATAATAATATAAAATGAAGTTTAACATACAGTATGATAATCCTCTAATAAAATTTTATTTTAATAGTCAATTTTAATAAAAAACAGATTTTTTATATTTTATTTTATCCTTTATAATAACATGATAACAACAATTTGTTCAACTACTGCAACCGAAAACTACTGCAATGGGTAGCCTTTGATCGAACTATGAGGGCGTATTAACCATACATGATGTGCTCCAATTATTATAAGACTTTTCTATTACATTTAAACTTCCATCTTTTCGATAAATTAATTTGTTTTGGTTGTTATTTGATTTTATCTGTATGTTATTTCAGTCTTTTTTCTACAGAATTTTGTTATGTATACAAACATTTTGTTTTCAATTTACTTCATATTTTTTATGTTTCATATTAGTGTAAGTAAATCTCTTCGTGTATATTGTTGGCTCGAAACAAAGAAGAATCCTTACCACTTGCTTGCAAGAAAGAGCGATCTCTAGCTAGTTATAAATATAAAATTTACAAATGCAGATTGACTTCAAAAAGTTACTGAGGAATTTTGTAAGTTCTCTTTATATCCATGAATCTATACTTTCTATTTGTTTCTTTTTTTCTATCTCACTTGCGTATATACGTATGTATGACTTACAAGGGAGATTTCCATTTGTTTTTCATCTAATTGGAGTATCTTTGTTTGGGTTGCAATGCATGAGACATTTGGCGCAACCTATTTGTTATCTCTGTAAATGATTGCACCTTGATGGCTCAAACAACCAACACTCTTCCATTAACTTTCTCCATTACGGATCACAACGTTCGGTGTCAGAGGCCTCGCGTATTGTTTACAATTCCACCTTCACTCATAGTTTATTTGTCAATGCTAGCATGATAACGTCATGTAAAAATCATGAATGTGGTGAGACATATAGAGATAGGAAAAGAGTCATAGATCTTTGGAATTTGAAGTATCTAACGAAATCGAGTTTCACCGGGTGCAAAAGCTAGTTGTAAGCAAGATCTTTGTTGTATAATATTTAGCTTTGAAGTATTGAGGATGTATAGTAATCAAAAGTATACCAATGATTGCACCACAATGCATACTTGCATATGGCTCTTCTCCCGTCAAGATTTCCCATAATGCAATACCAAATGAGAAAACATCAACTCTGCAAAAGCAATGAACAAGCACATAATGATCTTATTTATTCTTCTTGAATAAGTTATCCATTCCTCCATTTGTGTGTATAATCATTGAGAATGAGTTATAAGATTGGTAGGTGAACAAAGAAAAATGAAGCATTAGAATGAGTTATAAGATAAAGTAAATAATGCGATTATAGTGCTAAACAAGTACCATCTGTAATAACCATAGTTACGTCTTTAAGTTAAGGGCCTTCATAGAGCAAAGGTGCGACTTAAACTTGAAGTCCTTTAGAAATTTGCAAGATGTTGCAAATTTATTCTTGACTTAATCAAGGATGTATGTCGATCTCAAGGTATAGCCGAGGCTTGCTATCTATATAAAGCATTACAATCTTTGGAGGCGAGAATATAAGTTGTTGTTATCCAAGTTATATCTAAATAATATATTTCAATCTTATAACTAAGTCCAAAGAACAAAATACGAGATGAAATAACACGAGAAAGTTTAAAATTAAGGAGCTAAACTTATTTATCCTCTGATTTCCCTCGTAACCAAGAATGATTTCAATCTTATAACTAAGATCAAAGTCCAAGCATTGAAATGAAAGTAAAAGCAGTTGACAATTAAGCAGTGACTTATTTATCCTATGTAGCAGTATCTACACCTATTTTTTGGTATATTCAATATGAGTACCCGCAAGTTAAGGTGGCTTGAGCGGTCTCGAATGTTGAAACTCCTTTGGTGGTACCGTGCCGCACAAAATATCAAATTTGCTCACACAGCATTAAAGTATCAAAATCCCTTGTCCTATATATAGGATTAAGAAATAAACTTCACAAACCTTGTTAACTTCAAAAGGTTTTATAAGCTCATTTGACAAAGGTGTAACCCATTTCGAACAAGGATATTTTCAATTGTTTCACCAAGCAAACATCCTCGGAAGCATAAGGAGATCTTCCGACAATAACAGAATGCAGTAAGCAGGTTGAAGAAAGTATGAAAGCAGAGCCCTAAGGCGAGACACAAAATGTAAAATCATAAAAAGAAAAAATATATGCCGCCGAAAGTTATCCATGTTTCATGATCGATGATAGTAGAAACAAAGCATGTAGCATGCAAATGATAGTAGACTACGTATATAATAGCAAGTGATGAATCTTGAACCTTGAACACCAACAACATTCCAACGAGCTATCTTATCGAGCGACTAATCGACAATGTTGTAACACCTCGACCGGGCTTCCTTTGAACCAATCCAATTAGTTACGAACAATCTCCAAAGCGGTGGTACCGATTCAATCAAAGGCACGAGGATCATACATATTACTATCAAAACTAATGTATAGTATAACCATTTCACGAAATCTTAAATACAAACCCACACCATGCTCACCGATAGAAAATGGTACGGACTAAGTGAAGCATCCCCACCTATTAAACACAACAAGAGGTATAGAAACTTAAAATGCATTCTCAAAAATGAAATTGAAAATCAAAAAGAAAAAAAAACCATTAAGGAATTACATGGTAATTGAGATATGTACAAATGTAATTTCCACCCTGCTCGGATTTTATACTTTATTCTGCCGGAACCATCCAATTCCGATTCAAAAATTGAGTTTTGAAAACCATTGTTATAGTTAAGACATTGAATCTCTGCATAGAAGAACCTGGCTCAATCACAAAAGGGGAAAAATATATAAAATCTTAGAAACCCTAAAACTTAATTTTACAAAAATCCCTAAAACCCATTTTAGCAAAAAAGGGGGGGGGGGAACCTTAATAAAGCTCTGCGAGCAATAATTTCAGCATGGGAATCATTGACAATGTTACCACTGTGGGTTAATTTTGAGCGGCCAATACATTTTGTTCCCGTGCCTAATGCAATCACTTCCGTATCTGAACTGCAAAAAAGAATAAAAAGTAAGTAAATTAATTCATTATTTCCATGGAAGCACCATCTTCAACAAATTGATTGAACCTTGAGAGGGAGATGAGAGAACAAAAGCGGCTAAAACGGTGACTTCACGTCTTTGAGGCTTCCCTTTCTTGAGAAGTGATTTGTAGAGTGAAAACACTTTGTCTGCAACTACGGTTCAATAAACAAAACCCAAAACAAACAAGTAAAGGAGAAACCAAGCCGAATGTTTGAAGGCGACGAAAACGATAGTGGCGGATGGGGAAATAAGAAGGAAAAAAGGGAAATAAGATGAAGGGAAATAAGAAGGAAAAAAGGGAAATGCAGATATGGAAAGGAAATGAGAAGATGAAGCTGAGGGCAAAAAATGAAAATGGGAAAAAAAATTCATACAGTGGAATGGAATGGCTATTCAGTGGTGAAGGAAGGGAATGCCTATTCTACATTTTCCCGTAATAGAGCCTAGAATAGATTCAGGCTGTAATACCATTACAGCCAACCAAACTAACGTTTGGTGGTGGGCCCACCGAATTTGGGGGGAATGCATTCCTATTCCCCCCAACCAAACATGCTGCAAAGATTTTTATATAGCATATTTGATTTGATTTAATATATAAAGGAAGGAATAATTTTATATATTTTTATAATTATTTATATGATTAATATTTTAATGATTCAATCGTTATATTTTATGGTCTATTCATGTAAATCATACATGTCAAATTTAATGCAATTTTTTCGAAAATAAATCTGATTGGGCTATTTATTAATAAAACCAAAGTATAAAACCTACAGACTGCAAATATGGTCCTAATCAAACAAAACTAAGAAAAGGACCAAATCCAAATGGCCCACAAGATAAACGGATAAAACAACATAATTAGAAAGTAAAGGCACCGACTAACTTGCCCAATCAAATTGCTTCAAATCACCGTTCCCCAAATATCATCATTTCCTGACGCTGACGGTTCCAAAACTCGGAGAGGAGCTCTTCCAAAAGCCATTTCAACAAAACCTCTCCTCAACTCTCCTTTTGTTCATCGAAGATTTCAATCCGGTTCCCTCTCCCAATCAACTTCCAGTGCTCGTTCAACATATACCGGAACCTTGCGCACCAGGTAAGACAATTCCCTTCTTAACGCCTCTTTTGCGATTGTGTGTGCTAAACCATTAGCCGTTTGAGGCACATATGTGAATCTAACTATTCGAAATCTGCCTGTGACTTGCTTAATGTTGTGGATATATGGTCCGATAACCGATTTGTCTTGGATTTTTGCTTTACATTTCTTAACTATAGATAATGAATCCCCTTCCACAATAATATCTTCCCACCTCATTTCTGACCCATTTCTACTGCCTTTTGACATGCAATGGCTTTGGCTGCAAATGCGGATGCCACTTCGTCATGAACTTCTGAACGAGAGCATAGGACCGCCCCCTCGACGTTCATAGCGACAATTCCTGAAACCGATCTAAAAATACCATCGTCATAAGCGCCATTGAAGTTTTTCTTCATCGTATTCCCAGAAGGCTTTCCTCATTCCCCCCCAGATTCACACTTTGATAGGTCTGTATCTTCACCCCTTCTAACTTATTAATAAAGTCTCGTACAAAAGCAATTAAGGGTGAGTTTGGGTGCGCGATTGAGTGCGGTGCGGTGCGTTTAGCTTACTTTTTGTCTCACGCTACAGTATCTAATCTCACCACTACCGCTGTTTTTACACTAACCGCAAGTAAACGCACCGCCCATCCAAACCCACCCTAAATCTTTACATGATTTTCTTCTCTTTTCATGGACCCACGTATTCTTATCTCCCCAAATTGCCCAAAGTGCACATCAAATGATACACTTCTAGTTAAACGAACACCCCCAATAGCCCAGGTAAACCACTGTTCAAAATCCAAATAATCAAAATGTAAAGTCCATGACAATTGTAAACCTGACAAAACTTCTTTGGAAACAGGACACACTCGAAATACATGGGTGATTATTTTAGTTACTTCCCCATATCGAGGACACATTGTAATATGGGTAAGCTTATTATGGTTTATGTTCACAAAAGTGGGGATGTAATTCCAGGAGATCCTCCAAACTGTAATCTTATTTTCCCAAGGAGATCTTGGCCCCAAAGTAGTTTGTATAATTCTTTAGCATTGTTTTTTAATGCATAAGCATTAGGATCCATAGGATACTTTTGTAATAGTTTGTAAGTATTGCGAACCGAGAACTCCCTAGAGGGCTCACCACTCCACACCATCTGATTGTCATGTGGTTCTCGTACTAGCGGGATACGGAGAATTCTAGTGGCATCCTCCCTCCCAAAGGTATTGATAATTAGATCTTCTTTCCATACTCTATTATTAGCATCAATCAAATTCACTACTAAAGAATGTTGCATGCCATGGTTCGGATTAATCAAATGATAATTAGCAGCTCCAATAATTCAGGTATCATTATTAATGGAGATTTTACTACCCGTTTCGACCCTCCAACATAAACCTTCTTGCAACACACCTTTCGTAACCCATATACTTTTCCAAGTGAACGACGACATATTACCTAAAGGTGCACCCATGAAATTAGACCGCAAATAGTATTTAGCTTTTAGAACACGAGATAATAATGAATTGGGAAAATTAAAAAGTCTTCATCCTTGCTTTTCTAATAAAGAAATGTTAAACTTTCCCATGTTCTTGAAACCCATACCCCCTATTTTCTTTTGTCTTACACATGTGACTCTAAGTACACCAATGAATCCTTTTCCTCCCATGATCCTTCTGCCACCAAAACCTTGCTAACAATTGTTTAATCTCCTTACAAAGGGAATTTGGAAATAGGAAACAAGACATTGCATAGGTTGGTATAGCTTGTAGAATTGACTTAATAAAAACCTCATTTCCCCTTTGTGACAAAACCCTTGTATTCCACCTCTCAGTTCTATCTTTAATCTTATCTTTCAAATTCTGAAAAGATGCACGTTTTCCCTTCCCTACAATGTTAGGCAACCTTAGGTATCTCTTTGAATTATTAGACATCCCATACCCAAAATATTTGCTAATCAGTTTTTCACCTCCTCCAAAGTATTCAAATTGAAAAAGATTGTAGATTTATCAAAATTAACACACTAACCTGAGCATTCTTCATATTCATAGCGTATCTTTTTCATGCCCAAAGCACCTCTAGTGGATGCCTCTCCAAAGACAATACTATCATCCACAAAGAACAAATGAGAGATTTGTGGGCTTCCCCTACTAGCCTTGGCCCCCTACAAACGTCTCTCATTCAGTTTCAAATGTAATAAAGCTGAGAGGCTTTCACTACATATAAGAAAAAGAAACGGGCTCAGTGGATCACCTTGGCGAAGTCCCCTTGACAGCTTGAACATCCTCCCTTTGGCTCCATTAACATTGACCAAATAAGAAACAGGAAATACATTGCATAATAAGGGCCACCCAACCGCTGTCAAATTTCATTCGCAACATCATACCTTTCAAAAATCCCTATTCAACTATATCATAGGCCTTGGTCATATCCAACTTAAGTGCCATAAAACCTTTTTTCCTGGTATGCTTCTGCCTAAAAGTGTGTAAGATCTCGTAAGTTATCAATACATTATCAGAGATTGATTTGTCGGGCACAAATGCACATTACGCACTATCTATACACACTCCAATAATTCCTTGGAGACGGTTTGCTATGACTTAAGCAATAATTTTGTACAAAAATGTGCATAAACTAATAGGTCTAAAATTGGCCATTTCCCTCGAATTTTAAATTTTTGGGATAAGCACTATCTCCGTTCCATTAACCAAATCAAGCTCTTTACCCTAATTTAAAATTCCCAAACAAAACTGTGACATCATTACTTATAGTGTGCCAGTACCTCAGGAAAAATAAAGCCGGAAAGTTATCCTCCCTCAGCGCTTTAGTATGAACCATCTCCTTTAAAGTAGAAAAAACCTTTTCCTCTGTATATTTAACCATTAATGAATTATTAGCTTCAAAATCAATACTCACTTCAATACTCGATAAGAGGTGTGAAAGCTCTCCTATTCCTTTTGAAGTAAAGATGTTTTGGAAATATTCCATTTCTATCTCCCCAATCTCCTCATCATTATAGACCTCCCCATTGTCATCCCTCACAAACCTTCTTATCGTATTTATTTTTTTCCGAACAGACACATTTATGGAAAAAAAAGTTAGTATTGCAATCCCCCAATCTCAACCAATTAGCGCGAGCCTTCTGCTTCCAATAAGCTTTATCCTTATCAATCTCTATATTAAGTAATAATTTCGTATCTAACAGGTCTGCCATTGTCATCGTTTCGTACCCCATCCTTCAAACCTTCCAATTTCCTAAAAAGACCCATTCGCAGACCCTCCCGTTTAGCCTTTACCAACTTTCCCCACTCGACCAAACCAGTACGCATCTTGTCTAACTTTTCCATAATAGATCCTGAGGAGGAGTCCCAAATACACTGAACTTCTCCCTTAAATGATTCTTCTATTTCCTACCAAGCCCCAAATCGAAATATCGCATGTCTCTAACATACATTTTCTTGATCTGTACAAATCAGAAGTGGGCAATGATTAGAGAATGTGTGGAAGATGTCTCACCCTGACAGATGAGAATCTATTCAACCATTCATCATTTGCCACTCCCTGTCCAACCTCTCTCTAATATTTATCTTCGGAAAATTCCCTCATTTCCAAGTAAATCATGGGCCATAATACTCGATATTTGTTAAATTGCTATCCTCCAAAGTAACTCAAAAATCCTCCATCCTGCGCTCAACTATCGACAACCTTCTAGACTTTTCAAAAGAGTACAAGATATCGTTAAAGTCCCCGCAAACCAGCTAATGTATTCATTGCTCATTTTCTAAACACCTTAATGCGCTCCAAGACTCACTTCTAGCATTATGAAATGGATTACCATAAAATCTCGTAAATCTCCAAATTTCACTTTCCAAACTATCTTTTACCACGACATCAATGTGATTCTTTGATAAAGTTTTTAAGGTAACTGTGATTTCTTCTTTCCATGCTAAGCAGAACCCTCCACAAGAACCTTCCGCACTCACCTAAATTTTGCTCAAGAAGTCACACCTTCTTCAAACCCTTTCCATACGCCTTCCATTAAGTTTTGTCTCCATAAAGAAGACCAACAAGGGATTATGCAACATCATCATATGCCGAAGCCTCCTAACTGCCAGTGGATTCCTCAAACCATGGACATTCCAATTGATGGTTTTCATTGCGCCTGGTCAGCTTGCCTTATGGCAGTCGCTGATATTAAATTAGAAGGGTTGGAGTATAGCTCCAATGTGACCATCACTTCATCCGTCGAGCCATCACTATCGTGACCCTTATCCCAAACTTGACTTCTTTTAACACATGTCATATCAATTATGGGAACCTCATTGTAGGGCCCAATTTTAGCCCGGGCCCATACCAAAAACAAAAAAACCAAAATTAAACTACAAAAAAATTACAGCAGGCCCAAACTTAGCCCAATACATTGCAAGGCCCAAATGGCCCAAAATTTTTAAACAAACAGAAACCCTAGAGGACCAACGCCGCAGTCAGCAGCTAACCCAACGCCGCACCGTGCGCACCTCCATCACCGAGTCACGTCTACTCCACGTCGCCGTACCTACAGAAAAGAAGGAAACAACACAACAAAATCTAACAATATCTAGAGTTTTTGTATTTTCTTTTTCCTAAAAGGCTGTAAAAGCCGAAATAAAACAATGTAAAAGGGAGGATAGGATTAATATAAAAAAGAGTAGATTTCAAGCAAATACAGAGGTTGTTTTCTATTTTTATTTCTATTTCTCGTTTTGTTTTTTACTTTAAATCGAAAAAAAAACAAAGAAGGGAAGCCTTACCTCGCTGGTGGCCGGAAGGGAGGAAGCCGTAGAGTCTTTCGATCTTCCAGTGATCTTCGAAGGCTGTTTTAGACATTTTAGGGCGGATCTGAGGTGTAGGGATTAAAACGATCAATTTGGGGTGCTTTTGGGCATTCCAGCCACTACGGTGGCCGGCGGTGGCAGATTGGGGGCGGTCTGGCGCCGGTGTCTCGACCGAAAATCGCCCAGAAGAGAGAGTTTTTGAGGGTCAGAATTTTTTTTTAAAAAAACCGAAGGAATGAATGAATTTTTTGAAAAAAATTGGCTTTTATAAGGTTGTTGAAACAACGTCGTTTCGTCCTGGGCATTTTAGAGCCAAAACGGCGTCGTTTTGATAAGCCCGACCCACCTCAGGATCCGCGTGTTTTCTATGGAAGGGGTAATTGCACTTTTAGCCCTTCCGTTTTTTTTAAACTTATAGTCAAGTTTTTTTTATTTTCTAATTTGGCCCTATAATTTAGGGCAATTTCAATCGGGTCCTTTATGAAACGCATTGTTTTGGAGGGAGGGGATATTTTCCCCTTTAGTCCCTCCAGGTTGTTCGCGCGTTCGGATAGGTCCATTGCTTTTATTTTTTTTTTAAATTTCGCCCCAAATGTTTGGTTTTATGTTCAATTTCGTCCGTTTTTATTTCTTGTGTGATTTTGGGTATTTTAATTATTAATTTTATTATTATTATTATTATTATTAATTTTAATTCTTTTTGTTATTAATATTATTATTATTACTATTATTATTACTAATTTAGTATTGCTATTATTTTACTATTATAATTATTATTCTAATTTTAAAACTACTATTATTTTTTATTTTTTTAACTTTATGATTATTATTATGTTCATTAGTATTATTATTATTTTTATTATTACCCTATTATTTTATATATATATTATTATTACTATAATTATATTTATTATTATTATTATTATCATTATTATTATTATTATTTATTATTATCAACATTATTATTGTTATTTTTATTATTCCTATTATTTTTTTATTTTTTTATCTTTTACTATTATTTGTTTATTAATGTATTTTGTTATTATTATTATTGTATTTTTTTACTATTATTATTATTTTATTTTTTTAAATTAGTATATAGTATATAGTATTTATTTATTTATTGATTTACCATTATCCTTTTTTCCTATTATTTCGTATAGATTGTTGATTTTAAATTTTATTTTATTTTATTGTATTTTATTTCTGCTTTTATTTTTGTTATTTACATTATTACCCTTGTTTTTATTCTATTATGTATTTGTATTATAATTCGTCTTCCATTTTATTACGGCTATATCATATTTTATTCAAGGCACTACAAGTTTTGTTTTGAAATAAACAAACATTCCGTATTTTAAGATCCGAAAGAAATTGTACCCTAACTTACTGAGTTTCGAATTTTTTCTCATCGAATCTAAAGAACCAATCATTTTTATTAAAGCATATGCTAAATAAAACTTATTCTCGAAAATTCAAAATGTTGTGTCCTAACTCACTGGATATGACATTCTGTTATCTCGAGTTAAGGATTTCTAAAAAACAAAGGCAATGTTCTGTATTTGGAATTTTGAGAACTTGTGCCCTAACTTACTGGGTTTCGATTTCTCATTTAACCTAAATAATCGAATATCCTTCTTAAATTTAAATGTATGAGTTTTAAATGGCGAAACACAAGCTTAGTTTTGAGGACTCAAAATGTCGTATCCTACCCACTGGGTATGATATTTTATTCCTTCGAAATAAGCGGGTCTGAGCATTTGGTTTAATTTGTTCAATTTTTTTAACAAAAAGGATCGTATTTTAAAATCTTTTCAAATTTTCGACATAAAGACATCAAATAATCAATTAGGTACCAATTTTGGGCGTCACAATGGTGCTAATGCTTCCTCGTGCGTAATCGACTCCCGAACCTGTTTTCCTAAATTTCGTAGACCAAAAGTATCGTTTTAATAAATCACAATGTTTTAATAATAAATCTCAAGGTGGCCTGATCACACCTCAAAAAAGATTGGTGGCG
This sequence comes from Gossypium sturtianum, assembly GCA_025698515.1. Lineage (NCBI taxonomy): Eukaryota > Viridiplantae > Streptophyta > Magnoliopsida > Malvales > Malvaceae > Gossypium > Gossypium sturtianum. Next base: position 72,857,659 of record CM046943.1, on the reverse strand, counting down.
ACGCCATTTTCGTTTTAAAGTTGACCCCGTTTTCCAAACAAAAAAAATGGTTTCGACAGCTTGGCGACTCCACTGGGGATCAATAGGAGAGTCAAGCCGTGGAATTGATTATTCTTTGTCCTTTTATCGAAAATTAAAATTTGATTTTGATGCTTTCACTGCATGAGTTTGTGTCGTGTCATATGTTTGTTGTAGCTTGAGTCTCGTAGGATATTCCCGCATCATACTGCATGACCGTTGTGGTCACACCTTTTAAGTGGGAGTTAGAAACTATGCCTTCGTGAGGTTTTCAGCTCCGCATGAGCTAGCGGACTGCTTCCGGGATACATCCGTACCTATGTCTTCGTGAGGTTTTCACCTCCGCATGGCCATAGGGAAATGGATTCCCCTGAACTGAACTCGATCCATATGAGCCTATAATGGGTGAGGATTGAGGAATCTGCTGGTTCGAGTACCTCAACTTTAGAACTCAAATCGCATATAAAAGACCCTACGAGCTCACTCTAGATAGTACCGCGATAAACCATAGTGGTCACCCGAATAAGTGCTTTATTTGTTTCCTTCTTGCTTGCTTTTAATTTGTACTAATGTGTTTCATTTTTTTTTGGTTGCGATTGTATTACATGTCATTTCGTATTTGAAAGTGTGTAGATTCATGTTCAATTACTAAATTAAAGAGCTTGTATAGAGAATGAATTTCTTAATAAAATGGAAGAAAATACGGCTGTCCGCATATTTGTAATCCGTTTCATGTAAAGAATTTTGTCATCTAGTAAAGTTTTCTAAAGAAAATTGAAACAGAATCGACACCTTTCATTTTTGCATTCATATCATGCATTTGCATTACATCGCATCATATGCATTAAATGTCATAAAAGAACCCTATTAACTAAAGATCGTATTATAGTTACCCTGGAATATCACTACTACACACGAATAAAAACTAAAGTTATGGATTAAAGTTTGGAAAAACTGGAACAAATGAAGAAGGAAATGCAGGACCGGCTGCAAGCTCAGATGCAAGAGTAACTGACCAAGATTCAGCAGGACATGAAAGATCAGATGTTAGAATCGCAAAAGAGCATGATGAATCCGTTAACACAGTTACTGCTTGGAGGGCCAGAAAAAGGAAAGAGCCCTATGGTCAACCCCGGGGATGACAGTGAAGACCCTGTCTATCCACCGGGTTTCGCCCCGACAAATACCCCAGCGCAGCCCAATGCATACCCATCTAGGGTGTCCGTCAATATCAGTCCTCAGTATCAAGTCGGCGTTTCAGCATTAACACACCTCCCGACGGGCTCAGGCACTGGAGTCAATCTAGTAAATCCCGGTGTCCCTATTTCGGATGACATGGCGGAGATAGAAAAGGCGAAAGAAGAACTCCCAAGGCAACTGAAAGACCGATACAAATGGCTGGAAGAGAAATTCAAGGCACTGGAAAGCGCTGATTATCAGCGTGGAATGGATGCTAATGAGTTAAGTTTGGTTCTGGATCTAGTGCTCCCTCCGAAGTTCAAAGTGCCGGAATTTGAAAAATACAACGGAACCAACTGCCCTGAGGCCCACATCACGATGTTTTGTCGGAGGATGACTGGTCATGTCAATAATGATCAATTATTAATTCATTATTTCCAGGACAGTTTGACTGGGGCTGCGGGCAAGTGGTACAATCAGCTGAGTCGCACCCAAGTCAAATCATGGAAAGACTTAGCACAGGCCTTTATGAAGCAATATGACCATGTGAAGGACATAGCGCCTGACAGGATCACATTACAGAACATGGAGAAAAAGTTGAATGAAAGTTTCAGGCAATATGCTCAGAGGTGGAGAGAAGTCGTTACAAAAGTCCAACCCTCACTGTTGGAAAAAGAAACCACCATGCTCTTCATTAGTATTTTTAAGGCACATTTTATTAATCACGTGCTGGGAAATGCAACTAAGAGTTTCACAGACATAGTGATGTCCGAGGAAATGATAGAGAATGCAATAAGGTGCGGAAAAATAGAGGTTGGGGAAAGTATCAGGAGGTCAGCCCCGAAGAAGAGAGAAAACAAGGTTGGCAATGTGAGCGAGGGTTATGCAAAACTAATCTCGGTAAATCAACCGAGAGCGGTGGCCACGGGCCAGCAAGCTTCACCAAGATAAGAGCCTAATACAAAGCAAAACACGGAGAAACTCCAGTTTACTCCCATTCCAATGACGTACCGGGAGCTATACAAAAGTCTATTTGATGCGCACGTTGTGTCCCTAATCTACTTAAAACCGTTCCAACCTCTATACCCCAAATGGTACGACGCAAGTACTCAATGTGAATACCATGCGGGGATAATAGGGCACTCGATAGAGAATTGCTTCTCTTTCAAAAAGCTAGTCGAAAGGCTCATCAAAATGGGTATTGTGAAGTTTGATGATGCGCCTGGTGTAGGAAATCTGTTACCCAATCATACTGATAATGGGGTGAACGCGATAATCAAGAATGCGAGAAAAAGAATCAAGTTGAATGTTGCAGAAGTAAGAACCCCGTTGAGAGAGGTCTGGAGAAGAATGGTGGAAAGAGGTTTAATCATGCAAGATGTAGGGAGTAAATCCCGAGAAGTAAGGAACTATTGTGAGTTCCACGAGGAGGAGGACCATGAGATTTAGAGGTGCACTAAATTTAGGGCCCTGGTGTAGGGTCTAATAAACAATAAGGAGCTAGAGTTCTTTGAGTTCACTAAAGGGGAGGACGTGTGCACCATAAGAGGAGAGTCGGTAGAGAAGGGCGCTGAGGTCAAATAGGGATCAATGACTTTTTCCCATATATCCAATACATTCGTATTGGGGGAATTATCCATCCTGAACCGGGGATGACAAGAGAAGGAATGGCTGAAGATATAATGAAAACTTTGAGCCTCAACGGCGTATTTGAAGAGCGATCGAAGGAAAGAAACTTAGCAGGCGTTTGCCCCTATGAGCCTGGAAGTGTTTTGAACAACTGGACTGCGGAGGAAGTTCCTATAGTTTTTAGAGCTAACACAGAGTAACGTTCAAAACACACTTATTATTTTAAGCCTAGAAACAATAGGCATCTTTTGTGAAATAGGCTCATGTTCAAACATCTTTATTTTTAATAAAAAATACATTTTTGTGTTTCATGCCGGGCAAATATTTTTTATTCTCCCATTTCATTCATAATCATGTCATACAAATAAGCCACTCTTAGATTTATTCTTTGGATATTCTTTCAAGCCTACAATAGGTCTCCAGATATCAACGATACGTGCGGCGCTGCTACGGATCCAAGATCTCCTTTTGAGCAAGATATGTTTTTAGAGGGATCTCAGGATTTTGAAGATGACAAAGACTGTGGATTATCTTCGGATTTGTTAAGGAGGGTAAAATGGGAAGAGAAACAAATTCTACCCTATAAAGAGACAATCGAGAGTGTGACTTTGGAAGAAGGGAAAGAGGTGAAAATTGGAACCTGCATAATCAAGAAAACAAAGCAGGACCTCGTTAAACTACTGCAAGAGCTCAAAGATGTCTTCGTATGGTCGTATCAAGACATGCCTGGGTTAAGCGCTGATATTGCAGTGCACCGCATCCCTATAAAAGAAGAGTGCAAGCCCGTTCAACAGAGGCTCTAAAGGATGAGACCCGATGTCGCAGTAAAGATAAGAGAAGAGGTCAAGAAGCAATTTGACGCTGGGTTCTTACAAGTGGTTAACTACTCAGAATGGGTAGCCAACGTCGTCCCCGTCCCTAAGAAGGATGGCAACGTGCGGATGTGTGTAGATTATAGAGATCTAAACAAGGCTAGCCCAAAGGAAAATTTCCCATTGCCTCACATTGACACCCTAGTGGATAATACGGCAGGCTACTCCCTGTTCTCTTTTATGGATAGGTTTTCTGGATACAATCAGATAAAGATGCATCCTGAAGATATGGAAAAGACCACATTCATAACCTTGTGGGGAACTTTTTGTTACAAGGTGATGCCATTCGGGTTAAAGAATGCGGGAGCAACATACCAAAAAGCCATGGTAACCTTGTTTCACGACATGATGCACAAGGAGATCGAGGTCTACGTCGACGACATGATCGCAAAATCCCGAACGAAAAAGGAGCATATATAGGTTTTGAGGAAACTGTTCTTGAGGCTGAGGAAATTTCAGCTAAAGCTCAATCCAACCAAGTGTACTTTCGGGGCTAGGTCAGGAAAACTGTTTGGTTTCATAGTCAGTGAAAAAGGAATTGAGGTCGACCTGGATAAAGTCAAGGCTATACAAGAATTGCCTTCGCCGCACACTCAAAAGGAAATTCGAGGTTTTATAGGAAGACTAAATTATATTGCCCAGTTCATTTCGCAATTGACTGAGAAATGTGACCTCATATTTCGTCTTCTTAGGAAACACAATCCAGGCATTTGGGACAATGAATGCTAGAAGGCTTTTGACAGAATTAAACAATACTTGTCTAATACTCCAGTACTAATGCCACCCAGTCCTGATAGACCATTGATTCTATATTTGACGGTATTCGATAATTTAATGGGATGTGTTCTTGGCCAACACGATGAGACAGGAAAGAAAGAAAGGGCGATATATTACCTCAGTAAGAAATTTACTGAGTGTGAAACGAGATACTCGCCAATTGAGAAATTATGTTGCACCTTGGTCTGGACAACTCGGAGGTTGAGGCAGTACATGTTGTACCATACGACTTGGTTAATCTCGAAACTAGACCCTCTTAAGTACATGATGGAGTCAATTACTCTGAATGGAAGAATGGCTCGATGGAAAATTTTGCTCTCCGAATTTGACATAGTCTATGTGAACCAGAAAGCGGTGAAGGGGAGTGCAATAGTAGATTTTCTAGCTAGCAGAGCTCTAGACGATTACGAACCCTTGAACTTTGATTTTTCCAATGAAGATCTAATGTTTGTAGCGGCGACTGAGGAAGATACCCTAGAAGATCGTCCTTGGAAGTTGAACTTCGACGGAGCGTCAAATGCCGTTGGTAATGGAGTTGGGGCAGTCTTGATATCCCCGAGCGGAGATCATTATCCATTCACTTGCAAGTTGGATTTTGATTGCACAAACAATATGGAACAATACGAAGCATGTATCATGGGAATTCAAGCAGCCATAGACCACAAAATCAAGATGCTAGAGGTATATAGAGATTCTGCGTTGGTGATTTATCAGCTCAAAGGTGAATGGGAAACGAGCGATCCCAAATTGATCAATTATCAAAAGTTAGTTTTGGAGTTAATTGAGGAGTTTGATAATATCACCTTCTTTTATCTCCCGCGTGATGAAAACCAGATGGCTGACGTCTTGGCCACATTAGCTTCTATGATCAGAGTAAATGAACAGGAAGGTATGAAGCCTATCCAAATGAGTATTTGTGAGGCTCTGGCTCACTGCTACAATATCAACGAAGAGGAGGAGAGAGATGATCATCCTTGGTATCATGATATTCTGCGATATGTGAAGAGCCGTGAATACCCTGATCAAGCAACTGAAAATGATAGGAGAACATTGAGAAGACTGGCCAATGACTATGTCTTAGACGGAGAGATCCTATATAAGAAGAGGAAGGATCAGGTGCTGTTAAGATGCGTTGATGATGTTGAGGCTGAGAAAATCCTGGAAGAAGTCCATGAAGGTGTCTTCGGGACGCATGCCAATGGGTTTACAATGGCCAGGCAAATCATGAGATTCAGGTATTACTGGTCCACGATGGAAGGAGATTGCATCCGTTACGCCAAGAAGTGCCATAAGTGCCAAATTTATGGAGATAAGATCCATGTGCCTCCTTCACCTCTTCATGTTATGACTTCTCCGTGGCCTTTCTAAATGTGGGGCATGAACGTCATTGGGCCGATTTCGCCGAAGGCTTCTAATGGACATCGACTCATTTTTGTGGTTATCAATTACTTTACCAAATGGGTAGAGGCAGCTTCATATGCCAATGTCACGAAGACGACAGTTAGCAAGTTTTTGAAGAGGGAGACCATATGCCGCTATGGTATGCCGAAAAGGATCGTATCTGACAACGCGTTAAACTTAAACAATAGTGCGATAGCGGAAGTCTATAGTCAGTTCAAAATTAAGCACCACAACTCGTCGCCATATCGCCCGAAAATGAATGGTGCAGTTGAGGCAGCTAATAAAAATATCAAAAAAATTGTGGGGAAAATGACTGAGACCTACAAGGATTGGCATGAAAAGTTACCGTTTGCCCTCTATGCCTATCGAACATCTGTTAGAACTTCTACCGGGGCAGCACCTTTCACATAGGTTTATGGGATGGAGGCAGTTTTGCCCATCGAAGTTGAGATTTCTTCTCTCCGGGTTTTATCAGAGTTGAAGTTGGATGAAGCGGAGTGGATCCAAGCTCGGTATGACCAACTGAACCTAATTGAGGAAAAAAGGTTAACAGCCATCCGTCATGGTCAAATGTACTAGAAGTGAATGATACGGGCTTACAAAAAAAAGGTCCACCCTAGAGTATTTCATGAGGGAGACTTGGTATTGAAAAAGATCTTCCCTATGCAAAAGGACTTTAGAGAAAAGTGGATGCCTAATTGAGAGGGACCTTATGTTGTAAAGAAGGCCTTTTTTGGAGGATCATTAATACTAGCTGAGATGGACGGCAAGAGTCAGCCAAACCCAGTTAATGCGGACTCAGTCAAAAAATACTTCGCTTAAGGAGGAAAATGGGGCAAGGCGAAAACCCGCAAAGGGCGTCTTGAGTTCCAAAAAAAAAATGGAGAGGCCAAGGTGAAAACTCGCAAAGGGACACTTTGAGACCAAATGAGCTTTGAATTAAAGGGCAATTCAAATTTTTGATGAGGAATAGGGCATGCGCTAGCCATCCTATACTTGAGTTAACAATGAGGAGATATGCTACATCTTAGGGGCATTGACAAAGTACCACAGATCTCCTAAACACATGTTGAACTCAAGATGATCTTCAAAAAGTTCGTACAAAGAAGCTCAAGCTGTGATATCTGGGGCACCAATTCCACATTTACTCATTTTTTGTACCTTAGTAAAATTTGCTTCCTTTGCTCAATCCATTCTTTACGGATTTTGTCCCAAATAAATTTCAGTTTTATTCATCTCTATAATCTTTTTCAAGCATTTCATATTGAAATAATGATTAATGAACTAATAATGCTTTCACAAAAAAAGTTATGCATATTACTCTAAAAGTTTCTAAATAATGCAAGAGTCTGAAACAGGACAATTATTTAGAACTCACCAAGCTTAAAGGGCTGGGAACACTGGAGAGATAAGGGTCTAAGCAATGACTACATCTTTAGATTCTCTGTTGAAAATATCAGCTGAACGAGAAGACATACGTCAGGGATATCACCTCAACAAACGGCGAGCAATGACAACCCAAATGTTAAAAATGGATCATTCTCATGACATTTTGCATTCATTCATATAACATCTGGTTAGGAGCATTTTCCGATCATGACATCCTAATCATTTGACATAAGCATAGACCCCATGAAATCAATTCTACAGGTAGGTTCCCCAGAGGACGATGTAGCAAAATTGATTAGAATTACAGATTTTGGCGAGTCTTATCTCCATGTATCGACAATAGAGCAGACTGAAGATTGTAGATCTTGTCTCCCTAAGCAGTAGTGGAGCAGATCGAAGACGGCGAATCTTACATCCATATAGCAATGGAGCAGATTTAAGCCACCAGCCTTATCCCCCTAAGCAGTAGTGGAACAGGCTGAAAATTACAAGTCTTATCTCCATGTATCGGTAATAGAGCAGACTGAAGATTTTAGATCTCGTCTCCTTAAGCAGTAGTGGAGCAGATCGAGGACGGCAAATCTTACATCCATATAGCAATGGAGCAGATTTAAGCCACCAGGCTTATCCCCCTAAGCAGTAGTGGAACAGGCTGAAGATTGCAGATCTTATCTCCCTAAGCAGTAGTGGAGCAGATCGAAGACGGTGAGCCTTATCTCCCTGAGCAGCAGTGGAGCAGGCTGAAGATTACAGATCATATCTCCCTAAGCAGTAGTGGAGTAGATTGAAACGAAAATTCCAATGCCCTTGAAGATGCAATGGATGGAATGAAGCTACTTAAAGAAAAGAAACACCGAAAGAAGTCAAGACTCAGCGAGGCTGGGACAATGAGCAAAGAGGGGCAGCTGTAGGGCCCAATTTTAGCCCGGGCCCATACCAAAAATAAAAAAAAACCAAAATTAAACTACAAAAAAATTACAGCAGGCCCAAACTTAGCCCAATACATTGTAAGGCCCAAATGGCCTAAAATTTTTAAACAAATAGAAACCCTAGAGGACCAGCGCCGCAGCCAGCAGCCAACCCAACGCCGCATCATGCGCACCTCCATCACCGAGTCACGTCTGCTCCATGTCACCGTACCTGCAAAAAAGAAGGAAACAGCACAACAAAATCTAACAAAATATAGAGTTTTTGTATTTTCTTTTTCCTAAAAGGCTATAAAAGCCGAAATAAAACAATGTAAAATGGAGGATAGGATTAATATCAAAAAGAGCAGATTTCAAGCAAATACAGAGGTTGTTTTCTATTTTTATTTCTATTTCTCGTTTCGTTTTTTACTTTAAATTAAAAAAAGAAGGGAAGCCTTACCTCGCTGGTGGCCGGAAGGGAGGAAGCCGAAGAGTCTTTCGATCTTCCAGTGATCTTCAAAGGCTGTTTTAGACATTTTAGGGCGGATCTGAGGTGTAAGGATTAAAACAGTCAATTTGGGGTGTTTTTGGGCATTCCGGCCACCGTGTACAGTGGCCGGCGGTGGCGGATTGGCGGCAGTGTAACACCTCTTACCCGTATTCAAGTCAGAATAGGGTCTGAGGCATTACCTAACTAGTCTTGCTTAAACATCTCGAATAGGGTTATAAAATTTCGTTTAAACCCATCACTTGCACATACTCGGCCTAGGAGGCCCTAACATACTTCCGAGAGGTATCGAAACTATTCCGGGAACTTTTACGAGTTCGAGAAACTTTTCAATGAAACAGGGGCCACACGCCCGTGTGGGGTTCTAGGGACACGCCCGTGTGCCCCTAAGACATGCCCGTGTCTTTCACCCGTGGTCGACACTGACTAATTTCACACGGCCTTGACACGCCCGTGGTCCTGGCCCGTGTGCCAAACCTTGGCTTTCTGACTTATCCACACGGGCTATACACACGCCCGTGTGCTTCAGCCGTGTGGCTATTCAAATTCCATGTGCAAGGTGCAGACTTCACACGACCTGGGCACACGCCCATGTTTTAGCCTTGCCTCCCACACGGTCTAGACATACGCCCGTGTGTCTACCCATGTGGACAATTAGCAGGCTATCTACCAAGCCCTTTGCCACCCTACATTGCATACATTCATACACCATCATACAACACTCTCAAATCATTGATTATAACACATTTGATTTATGAAAATGAAGTCTTCATCCCCTACACGAGGGAGAACTATTTCTAGTATAATTACAATCGACTTAAGCCATCATCTATGGCTATGCACAACCTAACCGTAAACTCTCTTAGGCCAACACATTTAGCTATATCAACTATGACTTAATCAACTTTAAAAGAGATCCCTATACATGCCATAACTCATAAGGACTTGAAACCTCATACCAAGTGTCTGCTCGATAGTGTGAAACATCTCCGGTGATCTCCGACCCGAGTTAGCTAAATTAACCTATAAGAGGTGAGAAATAAAGAGAAGTAAGCAATAATGCTTAGTAAGTTCATATGCATATAATAATTAACTACTGATAATCATTGATTATAATAAATCGCAAGGTATTATAATGAGTTTTACATCTTAAACTCATGGTTACCTACATAATCATCCTTGAAGCTTACTCATTCTGTCTCTTACCACATTCTAACCATGCCACAAGCCAAATGCTCATGTTAATTAGCATACATCCCTGCACTTGTCACCACATAATCACATAAAACAACATGTCGAATATTTTCAATAAGCCATTCATACTATCAATTACTCGGTGGTTTCTCACTCAGCCCACCCTCAATCTCTAATAAGGTGGTATCGCACTTAGCCCACCAATCATTTATAATTACGGTGGTATCGCACTCAGCCCACCAATAAGAATAATATAAGCGATGGTATCACACACAGCCCATCATTTAATAATTAATAAGGTGGTAACGCATAAAGCCCATCGTTATTATACATTCATGGATAGTTATCCACATGCATTTCTCTATTTCAAATGTTCCTCCCGGGAACATCCTCACACATACTACCATCCTTACTTAGCTTTCTACGATAATCGTTCGCATCCACACAATGCATTAATAATTATAACTTATGCAACCAAGGTGCATCATTTACACATAACCCACTATGGGTTCATCATATACTGAATTCATCTCAATTCAGTTCTAACACATACCTCTCGTGGTACAACCACATTCATTCTCATTTTCAACATACTTATTGAATCACTCAAATTGTTAGATAACACCTTTGAGTCTCATACACATAAAGTCACACTTACATCATACCCCCGATAGGGTCTTACATGAATTAACATATCGATGCCATGTCCCCGACATGGTCTTATATGAAATCCTATACTGAGGCCATATTCTAAATATGGTCTTACACGGAACCTTAATTACCATCATATCATGTTATTTGTATTTCCACTATTCATGGTTTAATTCAAGACTTTCATTTCTTGACATTACATCAAAACATATTTAACGTATACATGGAGGCAATAAACAATCTATACAACATTGAAATATTAAAAATACTTCACTTAGAGTTGTACAATTTGACACATGAACTTACCTCGATACCAAAAAGGGTAGAAAGGGACCCTTTTGCCCACATTTCTCTTTTCTCCCGTTCTAGGTCCAAATCTCATTTTCTTTGATCTAGAACAATAGAATTTACTCATTTAGTCACTTATAATTCATAATACAACAAAATCTATACTTAGGCAAAAATGACTATTTTGCTCTTATACATTGGCAAAATTATGATTTTGCCCCTAGGCTCGTAAATCACTTTTCATCATATTTTCCTATTAAACAAGCCTAGCTGAACATTTAATCCTCTTACAACTTTACACAATTCCAACTATTTCATGCATTAATGAACAAATTACACCATTTGCATCTTAGTCCTAATTAGGTGTTTTCATGACAACACCTTTCACAAAAGTTGTTTCTCATCTTCCTAACATTCATTTTCTTCCATAAAAAATCAGCAACCAACATAAACTCTCTCATGGCAAGTCCCTAGACTTTCAACCATATTGCAAATTAGTCCCCTCATTAGCTAGCTTAAGCTTTGGGGACTCCAAAAGTACAATTTTTATCAAGAAAGATCACCAAAATCACTTACTTGTGAGGAGAAATGTTTGCTGAAATTTTTGAGCTCTCCAACCCTTGTTTGCTGCCAATTTTCGTTGGTGATGAAGAAAAGAAAAGATGATACCCTTCTTTTCTTTATTTTTCTCTTATTTTATTCATTTAGTCAACAAAAGTCACCAACTCTTGTCAACTTTTTAATTCCTTGTCCCCTTGACCGTCCATCACTCTTAGGAAGGTATAATTGTACTTTAAAGACCTCCAATTTACACTCTATAGCTATTTGTCACCTCTAGCAAATAAAATAGGACTTTTGCACTTAATGCGATTTAGTCATTTTTCGCGATTAGGCAAGAAATCGCTAAAATTAAAGCACCAAAATTTTCATGAACCCTTATAAACATGTTATAACACATAAAATAACATGAAAATATTTTTCTCTAACCTCGGATTAGTGATCTCGAGATCACTGTTCTGACTAGCCCCTAAATTGGGCTGTTACATGCGGTTCGGTGCCGGTGTCTCGACCGGAAATCGCCCAGAAGAGAGAGTTTTTTAGGGTCTGAATTTTTTTTTGAAAACCAAAGGAATGAATGAATTTTTTGAAAAAAATTGGCTTTTATAAGGTTGTTGAAACGACGTCGTTTCGTCCTGGGCATTGTAGAGCCAAAACGGCGTCGTTTTGATAAGCCCGACCCGAATTCGACCCGACCCGCCTCAGGATCCACGTGTTTTTTATGGAAGGGCTAATTGCACTTTTAGCCCTTCCATTTTTTAAACTTATAATCAAGTTTTTTTTTATTTTCTAATTTGGCCCTATAATTTAGGGTATTTTCAATCGGGTCCTTTATGAAACGCAGTTTTTGAAGGGAGGGGATATTTTCCCCTTTAGTCCCTCCAGGTTGTTCGCGCGTTCGGATAGGTCCCTTGCTTTTATTTTTTTTTAAATTTCGCCCCAAATGTTTGGTTTTATGTTCAATTTCGTCCGTTTTTATTTCTTGTGTGATTTTGGGTATTTTTATTATTAATTTTATTATTAATTTTAATTCTTATTGTTATTAATATTATTATTATTACTATTATTATTACTAATTTAGTATTACTATTATTTTACTATTATAATTATTATTCTAATTTTACCACTACTATTATTTTTTATTTTTTTTAACTTTATGATTATTATTATGTTCATTAGTATTATTATTATTATTTTTATTATTACCCCTATTATTTTATATATATATTATTATTACTATAATTATATTTATTATTATTATCATTATTATTATTATTTATTATTATTATTTATTATCAACATTATTATTTTTATTTTTATTATTCCTATTATTTTTTATTTTTTATCTTTTACTATTATTATTTGTTTATTAATGTAATTTGTTATTATTATTATTGTATTTTTTTACTATTATTATTATTTTATTTTTTTAAATTAGTATATAGTATTTATTTATTTATTGATTTACCATTATCCTTTTTTCCTAATATTTCGTATAGATTGTTGATTTTAAATTTTATTTTATTGTATTTTATTTCTGCTTTTATTTTTGTTATTTACATTATTACCCTTGTTTTTATTCTATTATGTATTTGTATTATAATTCGTCTTCCATTTTATTACGGCCATATCACATTTTATTCGAGGCACTACAAGTTTCGTTTTGAAATAAACAAACATTCCGTGTTCTAAGATCCGAAAGAAATTGTACCCTAACTTACTGGGTTTCAAATTTTTTCTCATCGAATCTAAAGAACCAATCATTTTTATTAAAGCATACGCTAAATAAAACTTATTCTCGGAAATTCAAAATGTTGTGTCCTAACTCACTGGATAAGACATTCTGTTATCTCGAGCTAAGGATTTCTAAGAAAACAAAGGCAATGTTCTGTATTTGGAATTTTGAGAACTTGTGCCCTAACTTACTGGGTTTCGATTTCTCATTTAACCTTAATAACCGAATATCCTTCTTAAATTTAAATGTATGAGTTTTAAATGGCGAAACACAAGCTTAGTTTTGAGGACTCAAAATGCCGTATCCTAGCTCACTGGGTATGATATTTTATTCCTTCGAAATAAGCGGGTCTCAGCATTTGGTTTAATTTGTTCAATTTTTTTTACAAAAAGGATCGTATTTTAAAATCTTTTCAAATTTTCGACATAAAGACATCAAATAATCAATTAGGTACCAATTTTGGCGTCACAATGGTGCTAATCCTTCCTCGTGCATAATCGACTCCCGAACCCATTTTCCTAAATTTCGTAGACCAAAAGTATCGTTTTAATAAATCACAATGTTTTAACGATCAATCTCAAGGTGGCTCGATCACACCTCAAAAAAGATTGGTGGCGACTCCATTTTCGTTTTAAAGTCGACCCCGTTTTCCAAACAAAAAAAATGGTTTCGACACTCATCTTCTCTAGTATCCACCAAATCTAATTTTCACTTACCCAGTTTATCCACCAAATCCAATCCTTAGCAATTCTTTTTCAATTGGGCCTCTTGGACCTTTATATGTTAACCTCTACTATCCTACTTAGATTACCCTCATCCACTAAACCTGAAACTCCCTCTAAATTTAAAATGGTAATGATCCCTTTATCGCTATCTTTCTCCCTAATTGATGGAGAGATAATACTCTCATTATCCCTCAAATTTTACCGTAAATCAGGAGTATCCTTATGCAGTAAGGACTCTGTCGGGTCTGTCCTCTCCTCCCCTAGAGCACCAAAATCTGGCAGCTGTACACCACCCTTACTACCGCAAGCGTTGGTTGCCAATCGCACATCCATCTCCACCTCCCCTATATATTGACTTTGCTTCATAGATTTTTTATTGGCAATACCCAATAGTAAGCTTTCCTTCCCAATCATACTCGATTCTGCTCACAAAGCAATTGAATATGGGAGTTCATCTCCTTTTTCCTTTTCAACAATTGTGAGTGCCTCACAATGTTTTACTCCATGGCCTATTTTACCTCATCCAAAACAAAACACCGAGAGATTTTCATGCTTAAATGGAATCCACACCTTTTCTCCAATCGCAACCACTACGAATATACCCCTTAGTGGTTTTTGAACATCTAAAAAAATCCTAGTCGACAAAACTCACCCTTAATCTCCAATCTCATTACGCCTCCAAAGGTTGATCCGATAGCATGCATAAGATCCTTCTTATCACACCCTGGCTGGCAAGTACCAATTTTGAGCCAAAACGGCGACGCACTAACCGGATCTAATTTTGCTCCATTGGTGCACTCAAACAATCAAACACAATAATTTGTTTGCGGAACAACTAGGGTCTCCTATTCAAAATCATCTCCAAATCACTCTCATCCTCAAACAAAATTAAGAATAAGTTTTGACCTGCCCCTTGTTTCTCAAACTTCTTCATTTTCCAGATACTTCTCATTTGTACACGGAAAATATCCGGGTTATAAGACTTTTTTTGTCCAAATAGAACAAAGTGACGTTGGATTCTCATTCGGAATCACCCTCGAACTCTTGACCGTCAGTTGAACGAGTTCTTCCTTTAGTAGGGAGATCTCATCTCTCCCCATTATTGCAAAACCACCACCCTCATTCAACCCAACCACAGCAAGCACTATTTCTCTGAGAAACTGGAAGAGAGCACTCTTGGCCCATCATCTTAAAAATTTAATGCAAATTTAAAACTTTTAACTATTTGTTTTATGTAAAAAAAAGTTCAACAGTTAAATATATATATATATATATATATATATATAGAGAGAGAGAGAGAGAGAGAGAGAGAGAGAGAGAGTATTTTAAATCGATGTGATAGAGATATTGGATATGTTCAAAAATTTACATGCATGACAAATATAATTATATTAATAGATTCTACGATTGGATCATTAAAATATTAATCATATAAATAATTACAAAAGTGTATAAAACTATTTTAATTTTCATACAAATTAAAAAATATTCCTGGATTGCCAGTAAAACAAACCATTCAACATAAGATCATTAAAAAATTATACCTTAACAAAGGATAGCAAAACATAACAATTCAGTGAAATGTCTAAAATTTCCAAAGACTAAAATCAGGCTCTACAAATTGTAGTTTTTAATTATTATGCTACACATCCGGTAAAATGGAATTGTTATGATGATTATTTGAATTATATTTCAAACTAGCTAATGTTATATCATAATTGTTTTCTCTAATTTATTTAATTAATATGTTCTTTTTTTCTAATTTATTCCATTTAGTTTTTGATTTTTTTGATTTTTAAATTTAATATCTGAAAATTTTAATATGTTAAATTTAGTCCTTCATTCAAATCTCATTACCTTCAATTTTGACACCTGCATTTCATTTTGGTATTATATGAATTTTTTTGGTGTTTTATTCATTTATTTGTATAATATATTACATATGTATTAATTTTAAAAATATAAAATATCACAACAAAATTTTTAAAAATATTATATGTACATTAATATATATTACAGATATGTTAATATAAAAAAAATATATTAATTTTAAATATAATCTGATTATCAAAATTAATATATTGTAATAGTATTAAAACCACAATATTTGCAATAAGACCAAATATCCATATTAAAGCATAATATTTTGAAACAACACAATATTAAAGCACGAACACTTGGCACAAAACGAATTATTCTAATCTTTCGTCTGTCACTTTGATTTGACTATAACTTGAAATTTACTCTTCGAAAATATATATATTTTTAAATGTTCCATTGTTTTTGAGACAATTCAAATTTACTAATGCTAATAAATAATAACTTAGTTTCTTTTGTTGAATGCTATTTATAATGATAAGTTTTAATTTTAATAAGTATATAAATCTAACACTAATTAAATTATAATTGGTTTCAAATAATGTAAATTATTAATAATTAATCAAGCCAATAAAAACTCTATTATACAAAAAAAAAATTATTGATATGATTTTATCTATTAATTTTTTATAAGACATTTTATCTATTTTTATTAATTATATAATTAAAATAAACAAAAACTCTATTATTAAAAATATATTTATTTAATATCAATTTAATAATTAAATTAACATTAAAATGTATTCTTATCAATTTAAATGATTTTTTTTTAAATTTATGCTTATATATATTATAGATTTTGTTTGGGAAGAATTATAGATAGATATGCTGTTTTCCTTATAAAAGAAAAACTAAAAGTAGGAGTAGGACGGATGGGAAGGATATATATACTTGATACATGATATATATACATTTTTATGTTATAGTTTAATTGTAATTTGGTTTACGTGACATTTATTAATGTTTGAGTATAGCAATCCTATGGAATAATAAGATTGTAGCCCAAGATTGAGATATGGGAAACTTAAGTGGGAGAAAATAAGTGTTGTCGACTTCTTCTTGTGTGTGTTTAGGAAAGGAAATCCAAAAGATTGTGGAATATGACCGGCGACGGCAACGAGACAACGGCTTCATATTTTATACCACACAGAAACCAAAACAATACGTTTTATATCCTACATTTGTATGTATACAAAACGTGTGATGCCATGAGAATATAATTATTCAACGATTTATGAATGGCTTTCTGTCGTTTTTTCACCACTTTTACGTTTACAGACAATTCAAGACCTCAAAATTAGTTTATTTTTTATTGTTTTTGGCTTATGCCAAGACTTTTTCTCTGTATGAACCCAAACTGTTAATATTTGTTGGTTCTTGAGGGGCAGTGACTCAAAAGAGAATTCAGCATTAATTAATCAATACTATTATTGACATGCAAAAACATAATCTGCTTTCAATATAAATTTCCCTAGTTTTTGAAATTTCGCATATGAATGCATGCATCTTTATTCTCTGAACTTAATAAAGGAAATTCACACTACAGCAAAACAGACTTTTAGCGGCATTTTTTTTTCCTTTAGCGGCGTTTATAAGCACCACTAAAAGTATATGCAGCGCTTTTGGAAGCGCCGCAAAAAAACACCGCTAAATCAAACGCCGCAAACTTTAGCGGCGTTTATGAGAAAAAAACACCACTAAAGGTCATGACCTTTAGCGGCGCTTTCCCCACAAACGCCGCTAAAAGTCATGACATTTAGCGGTGCTTTTCCAACAAACGCCGCTAAAAGTCATGACTTTTAGCGGCGCTTTTTTCGCAAACGCCGCTAAAAGCCATGACCTATAGTGGCGCTTTCCCCACAAACGCCGCTAAAAGTCATGGCCTTTAGCGGCGCTTTCCACACAAACGCCACTAAAAGTCATGGCCTTTAGCAGCGCTTTCCACACAAATGCCGCTAAAAGTCATGACTTTTAGCAGCGCTTTTTTCACAAACGCCGCTAATTTGTATAGATTTGCAATGTGCAATTTGTTTTATATCATACCCCTCCTGCACTAAAACAACCAATAACAGTAAATATAGCATATAATTCCAACCCAAAACAGCAAATGTAGCATAAAAATCACACCAAATGCATTAATTCTAAATGATACTTGAATTCAATAAATTAAATAAATTATAACTGAAAATATTCTTACAATAATGTTAAATGTAATAATGTTAAAATAATCTTACAACGAGAAACTAAATGTCTAAGATGGCGCTTGCGATTTCTTTAAACATCTGCATCATTTGTCAAGTCGTAGCTGCAGCTTATCGTATTTTCTCGCTCGCTCATAGCATCGATGCTACCTCTACCTCTCTCGTAGCTGTCACTGCCTCCCTCGCTACTACCACTGCCTCCCTCGCTGCTGCCGCTTCCGCATCCGCTCTAAGCTGTTGCTGGAGTTCTTCATATTTTCTTTAAACATCAGCAATTTGCTGTCTCTGCTCAATCGTGCTCTCTTGCATCTGAGTTATCTAGTCTTTTAGCCTCTGAACTTCAGCACGAGATTGACTCTTGGAAGGCATGTATTGCTGGGAGCCGGATCCAAAATATTGGGTCGGGGTAACACCAGATCCTTGAAATCGAACCCGGCCATACCTTTCAAAACCAAAAACATCAGTGATAATTCTATTATAAATATAATCAAGATTAACAGAACTATCAGTCGAAGCAGTCGTACCTTTCAGGACCCAAAACATCGGTAATAATTCTGTTATCAATCCTTTCAAGATTAATAGAACTATCAGTCGAAGCAGCCGCTTCATACTCCGCCTTCTTCTCCTTTAGTTTATCCTAATAAATCAATGAAAGAGTTAGAAACGAAATATATAATAAGAAGGAATGCAACATAACTTAACACTATAAATTTAAAACTACAAACGATGAATTAAACTATTATAATTAAACATTAGAAATATTTATATTAAATTAAATTTTATTAAGTAAATATACCATAATTTCTGCAGCTTCGGATGTCATCGGAGATCCATCCTTCTTCCTATGCGTAATGTCAAAAAGCTGAAGGCGTCCAACTTTTTGACCAGACGAGGCTTCCTACATTATAGTAGAAAAAATATAATTTAATAGTATAAAGTCATTAATATTTGATAGAATTAATAAATTATAATACCTCGGTCGCAGCTACACAAGCAAAACTTCTAGACCTTGCCGTGTGTGTGAATTTTTGTTTCTGTCTGTTGCTTGTTCCAACTCGCTCACGGTCCTACATAATGAAATTTGAATTATGTATATAGTAATACCATAAACCGAAAAATTTATAAGACTTTAGAAGTACGTAATACCTCTCATTTCTTTGAATTCCAGAATCTAACTTGATCTTCCCATTGGTACCTCAACATTCCAGGCGGGACATTTCTTAATTTTTCGTCAAGGCTTATGTCTTTCTTAAAATATTATTTTTTCAACGTGCTTTTATGGTCTCTCCATCTTTTACCCAATGTCTTCTTAATATAGTCATCGGAGACCTCTAAAGCAAATCTCTCCTGAAAAAATATAAGTTTAAAAAGTAAATATAAATGAAAGTTAAACCAAAGTATTATAAATTACATTCACGTTTTGTTACCTTAATATTATCGAGAGCCTGATTTTTGTTGGCATCAGGCATGTGATGCCATGATTCATAGTTAATGGGGAACATATTGGTATTTCGTGCTAGAATGCCCAAATAGCCTGCTAATAGTCGAGCTTCAGATCCAACGGGCTGGCCATGAGTATTTCTCCTTACTTTAACACGCTCGACAGGATCTAGCTCGTACAAATCTTTAAGGAGTGTACGTCCCGACCTCTTCAAGGCCCCACCACCTTCAAATGAAAAATGATATATTATTATATTAAAAATGACAAATGAATCAATAATAAAATTCAACATGCATGTAAAATAAATTAACATTACTTTGAAATTCTGCATGCTCGTCATCTATGTCCGGCACACTAGAAGATCCAACAACTGCTTGTTGTTCACTATTTGCTTCTTCCGAATTTGGAGTATTCTAGACAATACTTAAATCTCGTAATCATCTTCTAGGCATTTTTCCCCCAATACACATAAAAGAGTGCAAAATTTTAGTAACAAATAACAACAATAATAGTACATTTAAAATAGTTACATTATATTACATGACCAATATTAAAATTATAATATTACATATAAATAAAAATCGTAAAATCTTACTACATCATATTTCATAAATATCTTCGTCCCACATCCCGATTTAACCCATTGAAATTGTTGACTAGTACTAGGGATATTTTCATTCAAGTTTTGTTCTGAAAAGGCAAAGTTTCGGTCTTTCGACTATGTCATCTCTACTTCCATTGCCCATGTCGAACAAGTCTCTAGGGGTGTTCCGAGTACAACGTACCAACCCTCATCGCTTGGATCTTTTGAGTAAAAACTTGTTTCACTTGAGAAGAAAATACATACGGCTCGTCCCATCAATTGTTCTCCAAAGGTGTGAATCAATCGAGAAAAATTCACCATTGTAAAACTATATTGATCGTTTTTAATTCCGCGAGCCGTATTCACATCAGCCCAATCTCCTCGAAATAAGACAACTTTCCATCTGCCATAATAATCCAACTCAATGATGTCAGTAAGAAGTCCGTAATACTCCACATTCCCCTCGACAGGATTATTGTCCCTAGCACTAGCATAACTTGTAATTGAAGAATTGACAACAATTCCACAATTTTGGGTTCTCCTCAATCTCTCGCGATACTTTGTATGAAATCTGTATCCGTTGATGAGGAAGGCACTATATCTTTTCACTATTCTATTTGGACCTTGTGAAAGCCATTTAACTTCATCATTTACTTCATTCCAGCTCCAAACCTATTGAATCGATAGTAAATTGAGTAACTATAAATGTTATGAGAAAACATTATTACTTGTCAATGAAAACTTCAATTGCATACTGTTTGGCTTAACCATTCATGAAATGATTCTATGAACAACTTATTAATTTCTCGTTGTTGTAATCTTCGGGACCGTGAACGAGCTCTCAATATTTGTTTGTACTCACTATGTTAAAAAAAGGTTTACTTTGTTAGAAGACAGAAAAATTATAATTGATGAATATTTATCAAATTTTACAACTTACTTGTGTAATGGTTCCATTGAATCGTGATGAAAAAGAACATATCGATGTGCTTGGACCCACGATCTATCATCTAATTCTGTAATTTCGACTTTGCCAGTTGGTTCTCCAAAACTTTGAAATAAATAAGTTCCGCCAAGTTATGATCCAGGAGCCCAAAGATTTCTACTTGGTCTGCTTCATTCTTGTTTCAACATCTTCCAAATACCTTGAACAGAAAGTCATACATTCCTCTGCCAAGTAGCCTTCGGAAATTGATTCTTTCGGATAACGTTTATTGCGACAGTAAGACTTCAATTTGGATAGGAACCTAAACACGGTATAGAACATTATCAAAAGTTGCAACTAAAGGCATTTAGGTGAATGAATGAATAATTTACAAATTAATTAAGACCTTTCAATGGGATACATCCATCGATAGAAAACGGGTCCACCAAGTATTGCTTCACGAGGGAGATGAATTAACAAGTGCACCATAATTGTGAATAAGGAAGGCGGGAAGATCTTCTCCAGATTGCATAAAGTCAATGCGGCTCGATCTTGTAGTGTTTCAAGTTCTTGAACATCCAAAACTTTGCCACAAATGCCTTTCATTATATTGGACAGTTTAATTACAGAAGACGTCACCTTTTTCGACATACAACACCGCATAGCAACTGGCAGTAAGTCTTGCATCAAGATGTGATAGTCATGCGATTTTAAGCCATATAGTCTTCGATCTTTAAGACTCACACATCGAGATATATTTGATGCATACGCATCCGGGACCTTTATATCCTTCAACACCATACAGAACACTTCGTTCTCCGTCTTCGACATTGAAAAAATAGCAGGCGGCAATCGATATTTCATATTCGGAAGTGCTTGGGGATGAAGCTCACGCCGAATTCCCATGTGGACTAAATCAAGTCGACTCTGAAGATTGTCTTTCGATTTTCCATCGACATTCAGAATAGTCCCAATGATGTTCTCGCAGACATTTTTCTCAATGTGCATGACATCAAGATTATGTCGTAAAATCTGATGCTCCCAATAAGGCAACTCAAAAAAAAAAAATACTTCTTTTTTTCCACAAGTCCGCCTCATTAGGATCATCCTCTTCATCAGATTCATCATCAGATTCATCCTTTGATCTTCTATTTCTTTGCGTGTTGGCCGGTTGATTCATCTTCCTATAAATGAAATTCATATCTTTCAACATGAACAATATTTCGGATCCACCGGTCTGTGAAGGAGCTTTTCCGAACTCTTCAGTACCGTCAAACTGAGTACTCTGAAATCTAAATCTATGATTCTCCGGTAACCACCGACGGTGCTCCATGTAAGAGAACTTCTTCCCATGTAAGAGAACTTCTTCTCCGGTAACCTTTGATCAAAGGGAAAAAAATGGGTTATTGATGGAGGTTCAAGTTATCTTTGCCCTTTCTGTAACATCCCCAAACCCGGCCCATTCACTACGACCGAATCTGGTTATGTCACTGGGAAAGACGGTTGGAAATCTTTGTTTTTAGAACTAAACTTGAAAATTTGTTATCGCTGAAAATCGTGTCCATTTAAAATTTAATAAAAAGAAAATATAAGTTTGTTGAAAATTTCGAATTACAACATTATTATAAGTTGCTATAACATGAATCCTTTTTGCGAAATTATTACTAAGCGTAGTGTAAACTTCAACTTTAATAAATAGAGTACTTTAAACCAAAGAGGCCCTTATTACATCAATAAAATCCCAAAATACTGATAATATAAAATACTTAAATAAAGTGAAACATCTTCTTCTGCATGGGCCACCTTGTATCCACTCCAACCCGTCCACTAATCACGACTCACCTGCGATGATTAAAAAGTTGGGTGAGTCATACAGACTCAGTGTGTAAGATAACCACTGAAATCCACCCACATGCTTAGCCACATAGTATCCCAATTATCAAAGGCAACAAGTATATATATATATATTCATTTAAACATTTACCACCATCTGGGCTTGGCCCACATTCAAATCATACTCAAATACTGGGCTAGGCTCATTCCTCAATAAACCACATATCAACTGGGCTTGGCCCATTTCCACGTATGTTCCCAAAACATACCTATCCACATGTCATATTGGGCTTGGCCCATTTCCATATTATTACAAAAATGATGCAACATGATTCCCAACCCAACCTAGGGTCCATCCGCTACACACCCCCTTATCCAAATTTACCACACACCGGGGACTATCGAGTCACCCTCTCCTTTTCCCTCCAAAAAGGCAACCAATGCCATCCACGATGTAGCGTATAGCTAACATCAAACCACGATGGAGCACACAAAGAATCCATCAAGCCACGATATGGCATAAAGCTCATATCAATCAAGGTAACCACGCGAACTAAATCGCAAAGATCCACAACGCGACCTCGATCAACGCCAATCCACGATGTAGCACAAAGTCGACATCAACCACGTACTCAAGTACACCCGCACCTTCTTTTCATATCCCACCCATGCACATGCCATATAAAATATTATCATGATAATGCATGCACATGCTTATTAACGTCCATAAACGTACTCATAAACAATTAATCACACTTTGCAATAGATTCGATACTAACTCTGTCATCGCTATACCCTTTAGGGGTATATATGGCACACTTATTATCACGCACTTGTTAGTAAAACATATAACACATAAAACCCGAAACAATGGGTTAGTTACACACCTTACTACTAGGAGTTCTAGACTCTCGATCCTCGATGCTATCGTCTAGCGAAACTACGGCTATTTGCTTAACGTTTTCTGCTGGCCGCCCACACCCCGTGGCCAATCTCGCATGTGAAACCGCTCTCTTCTTAAACTTCTAATAGGGACCTTCCTTGCCCACTCACCGGTTGTGGCCTCCATGCAAAAGCTTAATCAGTAAACAGGTTAACCCCAAAACACCACTTAAGCACTTAACCTTAATAAATAATCTTACCTCCACTTGATCAAACCGATCACTACAATGGAGGCTTGGCCAACCACTAAAACCCCAAGTATCTCAATCCACGGAACTCGAAAGGATCTAAGTTAACATTCGGCCCAAGTGCTATCAAGTTGAGAGAAAGAAATTCGGCAAAGGGGTGATGGATGTAGATTCGGCTATTAATTAAATCAAGGGGCGAGGAACACCTGTTTCAAATGCAAAGAAAGGAGAAAGAAAGGTGTCGGGTGTGCTTTTGGTTTTGAAGTGAAAAGGGAAGGGAAATAGGGAGAGTGGAAGGTTCGGCCACTTGGAAGAAAATGCGAGAGAAGGAGAAAGGAGAGAAGGCGGATGGTGAATGAATAATGAGCACTCCCCTATTTATACTAAATGGCCAAGCTCCAACCCCCAAAAATAGTCCCCAAAATCCTCCTAAAATATCTCCCTACCACCCATTCAAAAAGTTTGAATGAGTCAAACCCAACTAGCCAAAATTCAAAAAAAGACCAAGTCTTCTCCACCTTTTAAGCCTTTCAAACCGTCCATCCACCCCACCAAGATGACGCAAAAAGAATGCCCATCTCACGCTCTTGCGAATCGAACTGAGCCTCTTCCCCCCTGCAAATGGCATCACACACACAAGGCCTTAGTGGCGCCTATCCTGCCACTCCACCAGCTCCTTTCTTGTGACATAAACTCCCAAACAATTCTCTTAAGACACCCCTCGCCAAGCTCCTCTTTTAACCCCTAAAACTAAAAATTTTCTAAGGCAACCTACCACCACCTAGGGTTCTCAGGACTCCTAAAACTTACCCAACCACACACTAGAGTGTGCCAACACCCGAGCTAAGCACCAAAAGCCTAACCCCTAAAACCAGGGTGTTACAATTCTACCCTCCTTAAAATAATTTCGTCCTCGAAATTACTTTACTAACAAACGTCCATACAACCTATCTCACCACCTTACGCTTATGCTGCGCACTCTGATCTCACTAAGGCTAACGTACCTACACAATCTCCAAATTCGCGCTCAAAATTCGAAACGCCTCTCTTAGCAACACAGGAAAGGCTAACTTATAAGCAAACAAAGCAATTAACGCAAGTACCCAAGCAAAGGAGTTTACCTAGAATCACATCCTTGGTTGACTCCGACTAGAACCATACCTTCCATGACTTGAACCACGACCCCTCGTCGCTTGAGGACAATTCTTAACCAGATGTGCCTTAGATCCACACCGAAAACATTCTTTACTATTCCCCCAGCACTCTCCTGTGTGAGGTCTTCCACATCGAGCACAAGAACGATTCCGATCCACTGGTACAAGTGCACTTACAGGATTCTCGATCTTTGGTCTTTTCTGGACATTACCAAACGATGCTGACGGTCCAATATTTCTCTTATTCTCGTTCCTATTCTTTTCTCGGTTTCCCCTTACCGTCCTCTTAACTTCTTCGGCTATACGAGCTTTCTCCACTAGCACCGCGAAGTCTCTTTCCCTCTGCGGAGCGATCAGCACTCGAAGCTCATCTCGCAATCCGTCTTCAAACCGGACGCACCTCTCATAGTCAGTGGCCACAATTCCCTTAGCATATTGACTTAGCCGCATAAACTCGCTTCAGATTCTCGCTATCGACTTATTTCCTTGCACCGTTTAGAAACGCCTTCCTTTGCGCATCCAAGTAGCTTGCTCCAACGTATTTTCCTTCAAACTTTTCCTTAAAGTAGTCCCAATCCAATCGCTCTGCAGTACACCTTGTTTGACAAAGTGAGCCACCAACGATAAGCCTCATCCCGAAGAAGCGAAACAAAGACCT
Source organism: Gossypium sturtianum (assembly GCA_025698515.1). NCBI lineage: Eukaryota > Viridiplantae > Streptophyta > Magnoliopsida > Malvales > Malvaceae > Gossypium > Gossypium sturtianum. Next base: position 72,832,024 of record CM046943.1, on the reverse strand, counting down.
TTTAGCTTTTCCTCCGGGCGCAATCCAAGTCGTCCCATAACTCTCTCGACTCCTTCTAGCCAATACTCCGCTACGTTCGAGCTACTCCAGATACTCCCTAAAAACTTCAGCCCCGTTAGACCTAAGCCTCTGCACCGACTTCCGAGCTCCATTTCCCCTACTAGCTCTTGCCACTTGCTTTGAAGCACGCGTAACATAGCTCGCGACATCTGCGTTCTCTTCACTTATCGGATCTTGTTCCTCTACATCCACTCTTTGGCGGCACTTCGCTTTCGACCCATAGCCAGACCCTACTGGTTCCGGTCGCTCATTCTTCCTCTACCAAGGCCCCTAGAACTCATCTCTAGCGCTTGATTTAATCTGTTTAGAAAGTTTTATGAATTAGAAATTATTGTTTCAATTGCTTTATCCACGAGCAATCTTATGCAATGAAGGTTTCGAGTAGTTCTTTCGAGCAATCAAGTTTCCTTTTCCTACCTGGTAATTTCGTCATTTTCCTACTGGGGTATTTTTGGTAATTTTGCAAATCGAGAAAACATCTTTCAAAAACTGATTTAGAGCTTACAAACCCAAGGAGTAGAGTTGAAAATTTTGAAACAGGAAATTTAAAAAAAAAAATAGCAAGACTAATTCCCTTTCGGGTTTTAATAACTGGTTTAGCCTATGAACAAGTCCTCTTGGTTAAGGTGAACCGTAGCTACGCACTGTAGGGATTCTGCGAAGAGGAGGTGAGTCACGAGGATCGCAAGTACCGAGCTCTTCCGGATCCACTCCTAGACATGCGCACAATGGTTGCCACACCTTAACTCGGCGACTCATTTCACAGGTTTGTTTAGTAACCTTAAGTCTTATGCATGTGTTTGAGTAGACTAGTCCTAGGGTCCAATAGCCCTATCATTCTATTCTACGAGCCCAACTAAGCCCAAATTAATCCATAACAATTCAAACAAATCACTTCAAAAGTCCGAAGTACTTACCTGGTGGACTTCGGGCCGGAGGTACAGGTGCCATGCCAGAATAACCTGAAAAAAATTCCTTAAAACCCATATTCTTAAAAAAAAAAAAAAAAAACCCATTTTGAAAATGTTTTTGGGCCCAAAACCCTCAAAGTCGAGTTTTGAACCGGACTCTGATACCAAACTGTAACATCCCCAAACCCGGCCCATTCACTACGACCGAATCTGGTTATGTCACTGGGAAAGACGGTTGGAAATCTTTGTTTTTAGAACTAAACTTGAAAATTTGTTATCGCTGAAAATCGTGTCCATTTAAAATTTAATAAAAAGAAAATATAAGTTTGTTGAAAATTTCGAATTACAACATTATTATAAGTTGCTATAACATGAATCCTTTTTGCGAAATTATTACTAAGCGTAGTGTAAACTTCAACTTTAATAAATAGAGTACTTTAAACCAAAGAGGCCCTTATTACATCAATAAAATCCCAAAATACTGATAATATAAAATACTTAAATAAAGTGAAACATCTTCTTCTGCATGGGCCACCTTGTATCCACTCCAACCCGTCCACTAATCACGACTCACCTGCGATGATTAAAAAGTTGGGTGAGTCATACAGACTCAGTGTGTAAGATAACCACTGAAATCCACCCACATGCTTAGCCACATAGTATCCCAATTATCAAAGGCAACAAGTATATATATATATTCATTTAAACATTTACCACCATCTGGGCTTGGCCCACATTCAAATCATACTCAAATACTGGGCTAGGCCCATTCCTCAATAAACCACATATCAACTGGGCTTGGCCCATTTCCACGTATGTTCCCAAAACATACCTATCCACATGTCATATTGGGCTTGGCCCATTTCCATATTATTACAAAAATGATGCAACATGATTCCCAACCCAACCTAGGGTCCATCCGCTACACACCCCCTTATCCAGCCTACCACACACCAGGGGACTATCGAGTCACCCTCTCCTTTTTCCTCCAAAAAGGCAACCAATGCCATCCACGATGTAGCGTATAGCTAACATCAAACCACGATGGAGCACACAGTAATCCATCAAGCCACGATATGGCATAAAGCTCATATCAATCAAGGTAACCACGCGAACTAAATCGCAAAGATCCACAACGCGACCTCAGTCAACGCCAATCCACGATGTAGCACAAAGCTGACATCAACCACGTACTCGAAGTACACCCGTACCTTCTTTTCATATCCCACCCATGCACATGCCACATAAAATATTATCATGATAATGCATGCACATGCTTATTAACGTCCATAAACGTACTCATAAACAATTAATCACACTGCAATAGATTCGATACTAACCTGGTCATCGCTATACCCTTTAGGGGTATATATGGCACACTTATTACTGCACTTGTTAGTAAAACATATAACACATAAAACCCGAAAACAGTGGGTTAGTTACACACCTTACTACTAGGAGTTCTAGACTCTCGATCCTCGATGCTATCGTCTAGCGAAACTACGGCTATTTGCTTAATGTTTTCTGCTGCTGGCCCACACCCTGGTGGCCAATCTCGTCTGTGCCAGAAACCGCTCTTCTTAAACTTGAATAGGGACCTTCCCTTGCCCACTCTGGTTGTTGTGGCCTCCATGCAAAAGCTTAATCAGTAAACAGTTAACCCCAAAACACCACTTAAGCACTTAACCTTAATAAATAATCTTACCTCCACTTGATCAAACTGACTGCTACAACGGAGGCTTGGCCAACCACTAAAACCCCAAGTATCTCAGTCACGGAACTCGAAAGGATCTAAGTTAACATTCGGCCCAAGTGCTATCAAGTTGAGAGAAAGAAATTCGGCAAAGGGGTGATGGATGTAGATTCGGCTATTAATTAAATCAAGGGGTAGGGAACACTGGTTTCAGCCAAAGAAAGGAGAAAGAAAGGTGTGGGGTGTGCTTTTGGTTTTGAAGTGAAAAGGGAAGGGAAATAGGGAGAGTGGAAGGTTCGGCCACTTGGAAGAAAATGCGAGAGAAGGAGAAAGGAGAGAAGGCAGATGGTGAATGAATAATGAGCACTCCCCCCCCTATTTATACTAAATGGCCAAGCTCCAACCCCCCAAAAATAGTCCCCAAAATCCTCCTAAAATATCTCCCTACCACCCATTCAAAAAGTTTGAATGAGTCAAACCCAACTAGCCAAAATTCAAAAAAAGACCAAGTCTTCTCCACCTTTTAAGCCTTTCAAACCGTCCATCCACCCCACCAAGATGACGCAAAAAAGAATGCCCATCTGCTGCTCTTGCGAATCGAACTTGAGCCTCTTCCCCCCTGCAAATGGCGTCACACACACAAGGCCTTAGTGGCGCCTATCCTGCCACTCCACCAGCTCCTTTCTTGTGACATAAACTCCCAAACAATTCTCTTAAGACACCCCTCGCCAAGCTCCCCTTTTAACCCCTAAAACTAAAAATTTTCTAAGGCAACCTACCACCACCTAGGGTTCTCAGGACTCCTAAAACTTACCCAACCACACACTAGAGTGTGCCAACACCCGAGCTAAGCACCAAAAGCCTAACCCCTAAAACCAGGGTGTTACACTTTCCCTTGCCATTTTCTTCTTCAATGGTAAATAATTTCCCCTTCTTTTTCCTTCCATACTTAAATTTTGTTTGAATTTTCTATTTTTAAAATTTTTAATTTTTATTGCAGAGGCTCAATCATCTACATTCACGTTTAAAAACAACTGCCCTTACACAGTGTGGCCTGGAATTCTAACAGGTGCAGGTCCTCAATTATCCTCAATAGGTTTCGAGTTAGCCTTACAAGCTTCACTGAACTTAAACGTTCCACCGCCATGGTCTGGCCGTTTTTGGGGTCGAACTCATTGCGTCACTACTGATGGTAAGTTCCAATGCGCCACTGCCGACTGTGGTTCTGGTCAGATTACATGCAATGGCGGTGGTGCAATCCCACCAGCATCTTTGATAGAGTTCACCTTGGCACCAAACAATGGAAAAGATTTTTATGATATTAGCCTTGTCAATGGCTTTAACTTGCCAGTTTCAGTCACCCCACATGGCAGATCATTAGGTTGCAACACCACGAGTTGCGTTGTCGATGTCAACGCAGTTTGTCCCTCGAAATTGCAAGTTATTAAGGGATTGGGAGGAGGTGTTATCGTCTGCAAGAGCGTATGTTTGGTGTTTAAGCAGCCGCAATATTGCTGCACCGGTGCTTATAATTCCCCGGCAACGTGCCAGCCGACGAAATATTCAAAGATTTTTAAGAGTCAATGTCCTCAGGCTTATAGTTATGCTTATGATGATAAAACTAGTACGTTTACCTGCACTGGCGGAGCAAATTATATTGGAACTTTCTGTCCTTGAGTTTTCTTTCTTCATATTAATTTCTAGTTCATCTTTCATAGATTTTTTATGAGATTGTAATTGACTGATTGATTGATTATAATTGTTTTTTAAGAATGTATTATATGTTGATTATTTTTAAAAAACATTTTCGGTGCTATATAGTTATATAGCTCACATTCAATGCTATCAGGTTTGATAATAAAAGGATGCTACTTTCTAGATTATGTAAGACAGTCAAGAGATATATTGTTTTGGTCTCCTCAACTTGGCTCCCTGAAAATTAACGTGGATGGCAGGTTAGGGGCAAGCCGGGTGATGTTGAGTGTGGTGGCATCCATCTGAGCGATATCATGGGTTTTTTTTTTCTCAGGCCTTCTAAGGTTCCCTTTAGAGTACATTCTCTTTTATTCTTTCTCATTGATACTAAAATAGCTTTTGGATGACAATGGTGAAATTACTTCACCGCATCACTGCTTTTCATTTTCACTGTAACATTGATCTTTAGTGGGTGAAAACAACTTCAAATGGAAGGGTTTCCTTTAGGCTCGTAAAAAAAGAAGCCATAATTAAAAAATAAGAAAAAATTAATTGGGCTTTTATAATAAAATAAAGTTGTACCCAATTAAATTTTTAGTGATTAAAAAAAAATCAATTGACCTTTTTTGTTAACAAACTGTCAATTGATCAATTTGATAGTTAATCTTGTCGACATGGTTGCAGAAGTCACAAAAAACTGCCATATTATTAAAAATTAAAAAAAAATCAATTTTTCTTAAAAAAAATCTGGTATAGAATGAATATGTACCAATGATTGTTTATATTCATTTTGGATGAGTGAAACATTTTAAAAATTATAAAAAAATATTAAAAACTCTAAAAAGAACATATAAAAAATTGAATATCAATGCAATTGCATGATTTTCTCTAGTTTGATTAAGATTGGAAACAATAATCAACTTCATCATAGCTAGTAGATATATTTTCCAGCAATGATTAGGAGTGAGTAAAACTCGATTCGATTAAAAAAATCGAAAAAAATTTAAATTTTGAGTTAATCGAATTGAGTTATTTGATTTTTTTGAGTCAACTTGAATAAGTAATTTGAGTTCCAGTTGAGTTGAATTTTATAATTTGAATAACAAATTGGTATAAATACCATTTTGATCCCTATAAATTTTGAAAATGAGCAAATTGTTCTCTCTCAACAAAAATTACAAAATAATTCAAAATAATTTTTAAAATTCAAAATATTTATAAAAAGTTCCAAAATTTATATTTTTAAAAAATTATAAAAATTAAAAAATTTCTAAAGAATATATAAAGAAAGTTAGAATTTTAAATATTTTCTAAAATAATAATTTTGGGATCTAAATAAGTTAATTAATGATTTAAGTTTATCAAAGTATCCTTTTTTTTGTTATTTTGCTTTGAAAAAGTTTTTAAATATACTTGGAATTAGTTATACTATAACAAGGTTTTTATTTAACATGTTTAATTTTTTAATTCAATTCGAACAATTTCACGTGATTCGATTTGACTCGACTTGAATTTCATTTCACTCAACTTGATTCGAAAAATTTTCTAATTGAGTTAGGATGATAAAATAAAACTCGTCAACTCAATTAACTCAAAATTTTTCACTCGATTTGATCGAGCGCTCACCCCTACCAAAGTGATTCAGGTAGATAAGAATGTGGTTTGTGTCTTATCATTCAACAATTTTATGTGAAGTTCCGTCATCATCTCCGAATATTTGCAGTAGCACAAATTATTGCATTAACATCTGATGGGTTTCGAATTCATAAAAATAATATTCTTAAACCTAAATAGTATATAAATAGCAATGTAAGAAGTAAGGTCGATCTTACAGAGACTTGGATATCCCAAATTTCCATTTGATATAAACCAAATTGTGTGTCAGGAAGCTATTGTGCCCACAACGTGTGATGACCTATGTGAAAATAAAAAAGGGAATTAAGTTTGATTAAAAAATAATAGAAATAATTAAAATCGAAATAGCAGTAAAATAAAAAGAAACAAAATTGATTGAATAAATCGATGTGATGATATTCTAGCTTCAGACTCGATTTTTGCTTTGGTTTCGAATTGGTCCTTGATAATAGGTCTTTGATGGGGGTCGAAACCATCAAATATAAATTCCTACGACAAAATAATAGTAAATAGCAGTATAGAGCAGTAGGGTCGAATCCACAGGGACTAGCTATCTAATTTCGCCTTTTTCCGTAACCAAAATCGCTGTCGTGGTCACAGTCGTGCCCATGACCCATGAGTAGCAAATGTTGAAAAAAACGTAAAAATAGGGGATTTAAATTGATTAAGATGATAAAATAAAGAAATACGAAGTGTAATAAAATAAAACAAAAACAGGTTTGAAAATGCAAAAATAAATTTAAGAAAATAAAATAAGTGGATAAATAAAATATTTTTAAGCTTAGCCTTAGTCTCGGTGTACTCCAATATTGAATCGATCCTTGAAATAGATCTTCCCTTCAAAGTAATAAGCTGGTTATAGCGACCAAGAACGTCCTGACTGCCAACTTTTCCTTATGTAGTCGATCTCGGTACGACCTGTAAACCGACTCTTGCCAAATTTCTAACTGCGATACATGTGTTTGCAATGTAAGATTTTGACAACCTTGCAATCTGAAAAGCCCAACTCAAATCAATGGCCTCAATCGCGTGGGTTATTTAAATCAGATCTTTATCTCCCTTAACGGAATCCAACTAGTTTTTTCCACCTAGACACGCCAATTTGCTCACGGGAATTCGAACACAGCATGGTCGATTCGTCTTCCCAACTGTACGCCAAACAACTCCAACCCAACGTGCACTTTTTAAATCCAAGCTGAATCAACTTTAAGGGACGCATTTGTACTATCACATATACCGGAGAGATAGAAAATACTGCATTGAAAGGTTTTTTTAAGCGGGTTCGTATCTCACGATTGTTTTGTTGGAGCAATTTCCGGGCTAAAAATAAAAAAAAGGTTTAGTTAATCATGAAGAAAATTATGCTTTGAAAATAGATTTGTGGAATTGTGGGTGATGGAAAGGGGAAGGGCCTTGGAAGGTAATTAAACCAAAAAGGGTTTGAAGTAAAAAAATGAAACAGAATAGAAGTTTGCAGAATATAAATGGCACAGGAAAGGGGAGGAAAAAAAAAGGAATTTGTTAAATGCCAAAGCAAAGTGTGTGTTTAATTGGCTGTAGCCATTAGGTATTTATACACACTTCTAGTGCTAAAATTTAGCTAGATTTTCCTTAAATATTATCACTAAATAATTTAAAATTTAAAAATCAAATTTAAACTAGAGATTAAATTTAAACTAATTACAGAGTTGTAACAATATAAAAAATTGTAACATCCTGGAAAGGGCCTATGCATTTTCGGTTTAGTTCTACGAAGTGACATGTTTTATGTACTAAGAATAAATTTTGAATATTTTTGGAAACCCGGAAATGAATGAAAATGAGTTAGAAATGAACATTTTTGGAAACCTGAAAATGTAAGAAAATGTCAAGTTTACAGAGCCGAACGAAAATTTTTGGAAACTTAGAAATGACCTAGAAATGACGAGTTTTAAGGTTTAAAAGGGGAAATTAAGGCAAGGTGACCTTAAAAGAAAAAGTTTGTGGAATTTGACACACAAACAGGCTTGGAAAAGTGGTCTGAAGATGCCACTTAGGGCCTATGGAAATGGCGCCATATGCAAGAGGAATGGGCCTGAGTTCGAGTCACTTGGGAAGCAAATAAAGGAGGTTTTATTTTTGCTTCCAGAAGACTGAGGTGGACGGCACATGCTTCTAGAAAGGAGGTGTTTTATTTTCATAAATATTCGATTAAAAAGGGTGATAAATAAAGGATTTTTAAATTGGATTATTATGAAGAGATAAATGTTGGATTTAAACTCTTTTATTTATGATAATTAAAGGGTGAAGTTATCAAATAGAGGAGTGGTGGCCAAGTAAGGGACTCCTTAGATGATAATTTCGGCTATAAAAGGAAGGAGGGCTACTCATCAATTTTTGCTTCCTCCTTTCTCTGCCGAATTCTTAGTGCTTTCTTCTCTTCTTTGCTTTCTTTTCTTTTGTCAAGCCGAAATTAAGTAATTGTTGGAACCTAGCCGAATATTTTCCTCTCCATTAGAAGCCATAGCCGAATCTCCTGTGAATCTAAGTAAGGAAGTAGTCATTGAAGTATTAAGGGGATCTCTCGGGTTTCTACAATCATCGACTACAAGGAGGAATATTTCGGGATCTAAGGTAAGAAACTATAAGATCCAAAGGTCTTGTTTTAAGTTTTAATGTTAGATTAAACCTAACATGTGATTATAGGAATTTCGACATCCCTAGGAAAGCAAGGATACTTTTCGGGATTTGAGATCACAAAGGTATGTGTTTAAGACATTCGGCCAAAGCCTATTTTAAGTATTTGGATTTATTCCCAAAAGCCGAAACTAGCCTATGATGTGTTTTAATGTTGGCCGAATGCAAGAAGGAATACAACAAAGTTTTGGGACTTGATTCTTAAGTCAATCGGCAACAAGGTAGGTTTTTGAAGATACAAATCCTGCTAGGATTTGGTTTTAAAGCCAAAAAGGTTTATTAATGTGTTTAAATGATTGGCGAATATAGGAGTTAAGGATCTAAATCGGTAGATCGGTTCTTCGGGATTTCAAGGACTTCGTTAAACGAATCAGGTGTGTACCCCACACTAACTTTTAATAAGATTGATGGTAATATGTAATATATGCATGTTTATAAGAATGTGGCTAAGGTACCATAATATGGTACAAAGTACTCAGGTACGTTTCCTACTTCCACTAGGATTATGAAATATGTTATTTATAACATGTGAAAATTTATAAGAATGTGAATTTAAGTAGGATATGCATGATATGAATAATATGGGTCATTCGGGATATATGAAAAAGGGGAAGTGAATGTGATGACTACGGTCTCACTATCTGAATGTGGTGACTTCGGTCACATTATCTGAATGTGGTAACTTCGGTTACAATATCTGAATGTGGTGTCTCATGACACAATTATCTGGTGGCTATGCCACAAATTTTATATGGGCGATGAGCACGTCGACTGCAGCGACTGCCTTCGATGGTGTGTAGCGGATGGAGGGTTGACTTAGTAGTCCCCACGGTGTGCAGGTTGGTACGGGGATGTGTAGCGGATGGCACCTAGGTTTGGGTTTGGGTTGCATCATCATTTTTATATGTTATATGAATAAGTATTGGATATGAAAAATGTATGCCTGATCTATTGAATTTTAGTGTTGTGTACACATTGAGTCTGTTGACTCACCCTGCTGTGGGACTATTTTTCAGTGTGAGCAATAATGGACCGGGTTAGGCGGAAGCTTAGGGATGGCCATGCTCACTTGAAGTTTTATTCAATATGGATATTTAAATTTATTTAAGTATTTTAATTTTATTTTGGGATTTTACTTGATGTAATAAGGCCATAAGTTACATTTCTTTACTTTTATTTTTAATTACTATGTTACGAATTATTTTCAATTAAAGTTAAGTAAAATTTATTTCTTTAAAAATAAACCCTAATTGTTTTTTCATCTTAATTAATTGGACTTTAAAATAAGATAAATGGGTTTTTAACTCAAGCCCAACCCAAAACAATAGTTTTTAAAAATCGCACAAGTTTCCTCTGGTAATAAAAGAATTTTGTAACCAGTTTACTTAAGGAACATACCAGATCCGGTCCAGGCTCGTGGGCCGGGTGTGGGGTGTTTCAAAAATCTTTCAATCTTTATCCAGTCACTTTTTAAAAAAAAAAATCTTCAACCCTTCAATCTTTATCCAGTCATCTTTGTATCTTCAATCTTTCAACCAAGCCTTCCTTTTTACTTTTTGTTCCAATTTAGCCCCCTTTTTGTAAGAATTTGAATTCAGCACACTAACTTCATTCCTTATAAGAAAAATCCAAATTTAATAGCATTTTATCCGATAATTAACCAAAAATAAATATATTAAAAATACGAATTTATCTTGCTATCAAATTCCCCCTACTTAGCCAATTCTTGTCCTCAAGCATGATATCCACTAAAAATAATTCGTCAATCCTTTTCAAAATCAAAACCCCCTTTCCTAGTCAAGCATACTGCAAACAATTAGGTGAATAAAAAATAAACAATTGTTAAGCTCAATCAATAAGCATTTTATAAAACTCGAACAGTATGTCATATTCAACTATTTCACTAAATTTAGGCTTAATCAAACATGCGAAATGATCATACCCAATATATACTTCTATTTATATATTTTTTATTATTTGTATTTTTTTAATTTTTTTTTATTTTTCAAACGTAGTCAAGTATTTTGACGTGAAATGAGATGACAACCCAAGCACCTCAGCCCGATTACTCAACCCGACACGTTGTTTTTATTTAATTATTTATTTTTAACGAATTCGAGACATAATCAAACCTTTTGACGCGAAACGAGATGACAACCCAAGCACCTTATCCCGGTTACTCAATTTTACATGTCCTTAATCGATTTATTTCTCCTTTCTCAAGGCAGCTTAGTTAGCGGAGTGTTACAAGCTTCGGTTCGTCACCAAACCTTCTGACGCGGAACGAGATGACAACCCAAGCACCTCATCCCGGTTACTCAACTTGGTTACATTTCCAAATCTTCACTCTTAACCAAGCTATTAGCAACTTTATTTAAAACGAGTATTTTCAATAGGTAAGTTAAAAAAAACCCAACAATTTTCATGAAATATTGACAAAGGCATAACATTTTCAATTCTACAAAATATTCATTGATCAAGTAAGCAATAGTTATTCATGATTCACCCACTTATTTAAATAAGCTAAACATAAGAATTAGAGGTTTATTTCTGAAATGAATTAAGAAATTATTCTTAGCAAAACACATGCAAAAAGAAAGTATGGCATGATCCTCCCTACTTAGCCCACATAACCTTCAATGTGCAAAAAGAATAATAAGAGTGGAGAAAGTGTACTCCCCGTTTATATTTAATGGGCCCGAGGGCGTTGGAAGTGACTGCTTTGCAAGATGGTGAAGATGCTTGAGATGTTGGCTTCCATTGTTTCTAGGCGAGCCTCAATGCGACGAACTCATTCATCCACAGTGCAAGGTGGTTGCTCTTCTTGCTCTCTAGTAGCCGGATCGTGTCTTCGTCGAAAGACTTTATTGCTTTGAGTGGTTTGTGTACCTGGGGGAACAAAATAAAATGAAGTAGGGGTTGCCAGCAAGTAAACCCATAGAATCTAAACAATATTCATCCAAAGGATCCATATTATAAGCATATTTAATGATGAAAAATCAGCTCTAGATGGAAGCATTTTTTAGCTAGGTGTGTGATGTAAGGGCCGAGTATGAGAGGTCAATGATTTTGAATTACAGCATGAAAATTACATGCAAAGAGATATCCCAAATTGACTCTAAAACCGAAATGCATGCACCATAAGAAAAATAGCTCTGTCCTAGTTAAGACGGATGTAGAATCATTGTGCCTTGAATAATTAAAAGCAAGAAACCTATGAATGTGCCTTAGGGCCAATTCATGCACTAATAAAGCTTTAGAGGCCTTAGAATTGTAAGTCCAAGATACCGAGTTTGTCAAAACTGAGTAAGCGGAATAGGCATCAAAATCCCTAGGTATATCAAGAAGAGCACTATGGTATGAGTCGGATTGGACATTGTTAGGGTCAACGAAACCCATGGCTATGTTAAAATTAGAAATAGACATAGAAAATGAATTACCAAGCAATCTTAATTTAATTATATCCGGGGTTTCAACAGTCGTAACTTCAAACATATTAAAATTAAATGTTGCATAAAATTCGAACACAAGTTCATAGTAAGCAACATAATAAATATTTGCATATGATGTCTAACAAATAGCAACAAAATAATTAAATACCGACTCACGCATGTTAAGTGCATTAAGAGTAAAGAGAAAGATATATTTACAGACTGGAATTGGCCGATTTTGAATTTCCTCATATCTTGTTTGGTGTTCTGATATTGTAAAATTTAGAAATCCTCGTAGTCTTTGTTCTGGCGGCATTGTATATGTTTGGCCTCGCTGGCTGCGTCTATTATTACGTGGAGGCTGGTACTCATTTTCGATTAGGCTTTGCGGTGGGCTTAATATATCAGCAGCTTCAGTACTGCTATTTGGGGTTGATTCTGACCTTTCATTGGGCTGGTGTGATCGTGTATGTCAAGCACGAGCAGTGGTTGACCTTGTTCACCGTGGACTAGGTTGTTCACTTGGGTTCGTCGTTCTAACTCAGTCTAAATAACCAGTAGAAAATGTTAATAACAGTAAATCAGTTTGTGGGTTCTAAACGTTATACCTTGTGTTGCTAGACTCGTCGGGACAAACGTGTGAACTTTCCATCTCGACCAATGTCGGGCTTCTTTGTCGATGTTGATTCGTTCTAGCAACATGTATCAACGGTGGTGGTTCTAGAACTTCTTCGTCAAGTTCGATAGCTGGTGGTGCTAAAAATTAGTTTCGGCCTCGGTTTAATGAACTCGGGACAATGTTGGTTGATTGGCGTCTAGTACGAACCATGGGATTTTTTTGGGCTAAAAAATAATCGGGGATAACTATTTAGTGGCAGCCCGCAGTGGAGACCAATAACAGGCGGTGGTGGACAGTGGCAATCGGCTACGGATGGTGGTTGAAATGTCGTTACAAATTATTGTGCTTCTAAGGGTGGCGGCTATGGGATGAAATGTGGCGTTTTTGGGGTGGGTGAAGGTGGTGGTTGGTTTAGGGTTAGAAAATGTGATGTTTTGTGGTGTTTTAAGTGAGGGGGTGTAAGTCGGTGGTGAGGTTGCAGACGACGGTGGTGACGGCTTCAAATGGAGGTGTTCGACGGTGGGGGATGTGGAGAATGGTAGTGCATTGATGGTGTGAGGTGGTGTTTGGGGTGGTCTTTTTCTCGACAAAGGTGAAGGCTAACGACGACAGTGTTGGCGAAGAGGTCGACGGCAGTCAAAGGGTTGACGGCGGCGGCTTGAGGGAGTTAAGGTTTTGGTGAGGAAGATGAGTGAAGAAGGAAAATAGGGAAAAGAAAAAGAACGGATAAGGTGGGGGTTTGAAAAAAAAACTTTATTCTTCTTCTTTTTTTCTTTCTTTTTCTTCATTGGCCGTCAGGCCCTTCCTTCTTTTCTTTTTTTTTTTCCTTATTCTTTTCTTTGGTTGTTTGGCCACCTTTCCTTCTTTTTCTCTTTTTTTTTCTTCTTGGGCCGCTTTGGCCTCTTTTCTTTTTTTCTTCTTTTGGGCTAGCCTTGCTAACCCTTTCTTTCCTTATTCTTTTTGTTTAGGGCTTGGTATGTTGGGCTCTTATACTTTTGGGTAAGGATATTGGTTTGTTTGTTTGAGAAAGATGAATGCATCGAACGCAAACGTGCCTACGCTGTAACACCCCATACCCGAGTCTGAGGCTAAGACCGGATACGAGACATTACTATGCTTGAACTTTCTTATACATGTACTTACGGCTATGAAATTTTGTTCCAAATTAAAAACTTCTCTTTCTTAGTCAAGTCATTCGTATCGTGGGCCTACGAGGCCTTAAACTTGCGTTCAGAAACTTTTACGAGTTAAAAGAAACTTTTCTTTGAAACAGGGGTCACACGCCCATGTAGAATGAGACACGCCGTGTGTAGACACGCACGCCCATGTTCAACAACCGTGCTTAAAAACCCAAGCATTCTGCCAAATGCCCCACGGTTAAGGCACACGCCCATGCGGTTTGGGAACACGCCCGTGTGCCCTATTACATGTCCGTGCCTCCAACCCGTGGTCGACACTGACTAATCACACACGGTCTTGACACGCCCGTGGGCCTAAACCGTGTGCTATACCTTGATATACTGACTTATTCAATATGGCCTAGGCACACGCCCATGTGCTGGCCGTGCGTAACACACGACTTGAACAAACGGCCATGTGATCAGCCCGTGGTCTAATCTGACTTAAGATACTAAGGTGCAGGAGACACACGGCCTAGACACACGCCCGTGTGTCTATCCGTGTGGGCACTTAGAGGCTATCTTACCAAGCCTTTTACCACTCCCATTTGCATACATTTATAAACTACTTCAATACATTCTCAAATCATCAATTGAAACACATAAATTAACACGTTTGGTTCATGAAAATAATGTTTTCCTCTCGTACACTTGGGAGAATTGTTCCCACAACATTTACAACAACTTAAACCATCATAAATGGCTATACACAACCATACTATGAATACTCTTTGGCCAACAACATTTGGCTACTACAAATAGACTTCATCAACTTTAAACGAATCCCTATACATGCCATGACTCTTAAGGACTTGCTACCTCATACCGTGTGTCTGCTCGATAGTGTGAAAAATCTCTGGCGGTCTCCAACCCGAGCTAAGTAATAAAACCTATAAAAGATGAGAAAAGTAAAAGAGTAAGCAATAATGCTTAGTAAGTTCATCTGTATAATTTGAAAAATATTGATATTCACTGAATATACATAACCCCAAGGCAATATGTTGAATTTTTCTCATTAACTCATAGTTACTTACTCAACCATTCTTGAAACTTACTCATTCAATCTCTTACCACATTCTTACCATATCACAAGCCAATTCGTTCGTTTAATTAGTATACGTTCCTGCACTGATCGTCATAAGGTCATATATAACAACACATCAAGCATTTTCAATAAGCCGCTCATGCTACTAATATCTCGGTGGTTTAGCACTTAGCCCACCATTGAATCTCTAATAGAGAGGTATTGCATATAACCCACCAATCATTTATAAGTGATGGTATCACACATAGCCCATCGATCAACAATCAATAAGGTGATATCGCACATAGCTTACCGTTATTTACATTCATGGATGATAATTCACAAGTATAACTCTATTTCAAATGTTCATTCAAGAACATTCTCACATGTTTCCATTTTTACTTAACTTTCTACGATATTCGTTCTCATTCACACAGTGCATCAAATACACATACCCCACTAGGGGTTCGTCATTTATTTAATTCATCTCAATTCAATTCTACACATACTTGTGCTACTCATGGTACAACCACATACATTCACATATACAATGAATCATTCGAATTGTTAAATAACTCTCTTGAGTCTCATGCACATAGTTCTCGTTGTCAATCTACCCCAATTGGGTTTTACATACACTAACATATCGATGCCATGTCCCTGACATGGTCTTATACGAATTCTTACACCGAGGCCATATCCCAATATGGTCTTACTCGAGCCTTTACCCATCGTCCTATCGTGCTATACACCTTTCCCATTACTCTAAATTCAATTCCATTGACATCTCATCAAGAGACATTTCATACATTCATATAGTAATATACATTCCATACAAAATTGGAATACTAAATAAGCTCATACGTAATTTCAACATTTGCACATGAACTTACCTCGATGTCGAAAGAGCCGAAAAGGACTTTTTGCCCATATTTCTCTTTTCATCCGTTCTAGGTTCGAAACTCATTTTCTTTGATCTAGAACAATGAAATTCACTCATTTAATCACTTAATGATCATATTAAAATATAATCTCTACTTAGGCAAAAATGACCATTTTGCCCCTATACTTTGGTAAAATTACGATTTTGCCCCTAGGCTCGTAAATAAATTTTCATCACATTTTCTTGTTAAAAAAAGCCTAGCTGAACATTTAATCCTCTTACAACTATTCTCAATTCCATCAATTTCATGCCTTAATGAACAAATTACAACTTTTGCATTTTAGTCCCAATTAGGTGTTTTCATGACAACACCTTTCACAAAAGTTGTTTATCAACATCCTAACATTCATTTTCTTCCATAAAAACTCATCAAACAACATGAACTCTATCATGGCAAGTCCCTAGACTTTCAACCATAATGAAAACTAGTCCCCTCTTTAGAAAGCTTAAGCTTTGGGGACTCCAAAAGTACAATTTTTATCAAGAAAAATCATCAAGATCACTTACTAGAGAGGAGAATTGCTTGCTGAAATTTTAAGCTTCAAAAACCCCCTTGTTGCTGCTCATTTTTGGTGGAGAGAAGATGGAGAAAAGATGATAGCTTTCTTTTCTTTATTTTTCCCTTTATTTTATTCCTTTAGTCAACTAATGTCCCCAACCCTTGTCAAATTTTAATTTCTTGTCCCCTTGACCGTCCATCACTTATAGGAAGGTATAATTGCACTTTAAAGACCTCCAATTCACATTCTATAGCTATTTGGCACTTCTAGTAAATAAAATAGAACTTTCGCACTTTATGCGATTTAGTCATTTTTTCGCAATTAAGCCCTCAATCGCTAAAATTAAAGCACCAAAATTCTCATGCCTCTTTATAAACATTTAATAACACATAAAATAATATCAAAATATTTTTCTTCAACCTTGAATTAGTGGTCCCGAGACCACTGTTCCGACTAGCCCCTAAATCGGGCTATTACAATTCTCCCCCCTTAGGGATTTTCGTCCCCGAAAATCTTATCAGGAGGGTTAGCTACTAACATTCTAAAAAAAATGTTTCCATCTAATCTTCAAAATCGTAAATCCACTTATCCTCAAATTCCTCTTGCCGATAACTCTTAAGCTGTGATATATAAGATCGAAACGTAACTTGAGACCTAGGTTATTCTTCCTCTGGGGCTTATACTATATCTAGAAATCCACTAATTTGGAACTCCGTACATGCCCAAACGATCGTTCGGATCTTCACTGGTTGATTTACTACAATTCGAATGACATTTCCTTTTCTTGGAAATTTTGTCAAACCAAATTTGAAGTCTGTAAAGTTTCATCTCACTTTCTCATTAAAGCATTCACTGACTTTAATACTCTTGACTTGTACGCTTTAAAAACTCAGCTTTTAGTGGTCAACTACTCCTGACCATAAACTCAATCATATCGGGAAATGTACTCTATTGTAAAAACATTTATGCACATAACTGCATTTCCTTATTCTTGCATTAGTAGATATGCTACTACTAAATCTCGTACCAAACTTCTGTATAAGTTTTGGATTCATCATCATTCAAATTTTATCTCGAGGAAACTTTAACAACGGTAATCTTATTCAATCTGGATTTATAAACTAAGGTCAATCGAGTAACCAACTCGTATTGCTTAACATGGATCATTCATTCAGACATCTATACTATGTCTACTATCCGAAAGTATTACAATAACTATACCTATCATTGTATTAGCTCTAGCCATTTCACTATTTCATTTTCAAAATCTCCTGTAGTATATGATACTCTTTCATCATAAAAAAAATTTAGAAAATACGCATCGATGATCCCATGGATCATTTCATAACATCTAGCTTACAATAAAGACACAAAAGTGATCGTCTCTGGATCACCAACTCACACTCTTTTTTCTCGATTCGTCTTTGAACTCGGTGCTAAAACTTTCGCCAATGAGCCCCTTTATAGCCTTCAACTCAACCATCACGGTTTGAACATTTTGATGAGTATATCTTTGTATCATGCTCTCTACTCATATACACACATAATTTTATTCTCTTTACTGATTCATGCTTGAATATACTCAGAACTTGAATCATTTTTCAATACATTAATCTACTCTTTTCTCCATGCTGAAAACGTATTTTAAGCACACTCTCATCTGAGTTGCTCTTGTTATGCTAATCTAAGACCTTTACTATCGTCATATCACACGATAGTAGAGACATCTCGATCGAATTCATTAACTCTATTCGGCTTACCCGAAAACCCATCACGCAACGTGAAACTTGCGATTTCACCTCTTATACACAAATTATCACCAACTTCCTCCTCAAAGTACCCAATTAAGGTTACGAAAAGATAAAGGAATGTCGATTTCAATTAACCAAATCGACAACCGTTTTGTCTGATTTTTACTATCAGCTACCATTCTCACACAATCACAATTTATGAAAAGAACAACTACATCAGCCTTGAAAGGTAATAGCTATTTATACGTAATACTCAAGGGGATTATTATTATAATCCATCCATGGCATCAACTAACCATGCACAAACTACAGGCTTTAAGCCAACTTAATCAAACTTGCCATTTATTTAGCACATACCATGCCACACATCGTACTCATTTCTTCTTGACTCATTCACGAGTGTCTATATTTACTCATTCACATGGCTTTAGTACAATTTCCATTTCTACCTCTAGACTCATCTATGTGTCCCATTGATCACTAGGGATAATCAAAGACACATATTCATCGTCATTCATGTAGGTACGAAACCAATGCCACATCCTTGAGGTGGTCTTATATGGACTTCTACATCAAGTATCGATGCCATATTCTGAACATGGTCTTACACGATTCTCATATTCATTACCGATGCCATATTACAAATATGGTTTTATCTGGAACTTCAACTCGATGCAGAGGCCATGCCCTAACATGGTCTCATACGAGACCTTATCTATTTCATATCTCAATGATAGCCTTTTCATTATAGTCCCCTAGGACTTCAACCTCATGTTCAACAACGATTACTCTATCTAATAGAGTATCATGTATCAATGTGATACAAATCATTCTTAAAGTGCTAACATAAATCTTCGCATTAATCACATGTAAACTTACTCAATTTAACTCTCTTAACATCTCATCATAATTCAACAATGGTAAGGAGAGTGAGGCCACAGAGCCCCTTAACTTGGCTCTCGTGACTACATACATATGACTTAATATTCATCATAGTCATATAACTCATCTCGAGTGGGTTTTCACATTTATCACTCTACAATTGTTTCTATCCCTTATACTTTTGAACTCAGACTTTTAATAATTCAAGTTCCACATTAATATCTGCTCGAGTACTCAACATTTAACCCTACTTTCTCTTACAATACTTATCAATTAATGAATGTTGTACGGGTTTGAGTACGTCGTCTACCTGATTGCCATAGTCCAACTATGGTCTTACTCGTATCACGACGACAAAGATAGTCTAGCTACTTCTTTATATGTCATCACGATGCCATAGCCTCGCTATGGTCTTACATGAAATCTCATACCAATACCAATGTCATATCCCTGATACGATCTTACATGGAACGCATGTCAATGTCGATGCCATATCCCAGATATGGTCTTACACCAGCTCTTGTCTTAATGCCGATGCCATGTTCCAAACATGGTCTTACACCGCACTCATAATACGGTGATGCCATGTTCCAAACATGGTCTTACACTGACCCTCATAATACGGTCGATGCCATGTTCCAAACATGGTCTTACACTGACCCTCATAATACGGTCGATGCCATGTTCCAAACATGGTCTTACACTGACCTTCTCATTGCCATGGTCCAACCATGGTCTTATTCATCTTTTCATCGTTGAACGAATCGTACTCATATCCTGCATTCTACTAAATCAAACTTTTCAGTTTTTAATCATGTGAACATATTTATCATAAACAATGGCATCACAAATCGCAAGTGCTTACTTACTCTTACTACTTTTCACATACATCATGGCACTTACTAGTCTCATGCTTGTAAGGTAAACAAAGTACCTGTAACACTTGATCACATAGATCAGTATGCTTTACTATAATAAACATAATCTCAAAGATCATCATTCATAACATGAATTATACTTGTTAGTCAGCCTTAACTAGCATGACATAATATCAACTTTACTACTAACTTTCTTGCTATTTCATTTAAGCTTTACTCTTTTGCCCAATGAATTATTGTGAATAACCGAGGATACTAAATCTCGTCCCACATAACTTGATGCCAAAGCCATATCCTAGATATGGTCTTACAAGGAATATCTCTTCTTGAATCAATGCCAAGCTTACCTTGGACTTACATGATAACTTGCTCAATTTCCGATGCCATGCCCTGGCTTGGTTTTATACGAACTTTCTTATCTCAAGTGGTAGATCGAGTATCCTAGAAAATTCATCTTCAATCGGGACTTACTAATACTTAATCTCATTGATTTCTTTGTTTATCAGATCATTGAACATTTTCATAGAAATAATGTGCACATAGCAACATCACAAGCCGTTCAACGAAATATTCATGAAACTTGAAAATCATACAAACTTATTGAAATTAGCTCGGTTGGGAATCGTCTCTGTCTTAACAAAACCATTTCGTTAGAGCCGGGAGATATCACACTATCACGGTCCACATATGGCATGTATAGCTAGACTCTTACTCACGCTAGGTTAGTCCTAGAACCGACTAAACCGTAGCTCTGATACCACTAAATGTAACACCCCATACCCGAGTCTGAGGCTAAGACCAGATACGAGACATTACTATGCTCGAACTTTCTTATACATGTACTTACGGCTATGAAATTTCGTTCCGAATTAAAAAATTCTCTTTCTTAGTCAAGTCATTTATATCGTGGGCCTACGAGGCCTTAAACTTGCGTTCGGAAACTTTTACGAGTTAAAAGAAACTTTTCTTTGAAACAGGGGTCACACGCCCATGTAGAATGAGACACGCCCGTGTGTAGACACGCAAGCCCATGTTCAACAACCGTGCTTAAAAACCCAAGCATTCTGCCAAATGCCCCACAGTTAAGGCACACGCCCATGCGGTTTGGGAACACGCCCGTGTGCCCTATTACATGTCCGTGCCTCTAACCCGTGGTCGACACTGATTAATCACACACGGTTTTGACACGCCCGTGGGCCTAAACCGTGTGCTATACCTTGATATACTGACTTATTCAATACGGCCTAGGCACAAGCCCATGTGCTGGCCATGCGTAACACACGACTTGAACAAACGGCCATGTGATCAGCCCGTGGTCTAATCTGACTTAAGATACTAAGGTGTAGGAGACACACGGCCTACACACACGCCCGTGTGTCTATCCGTGTGGGCACTTAGAGGCTATCTTACCAAGCCTTTTACCACTCCCATTTGCATACATTTATAAACTACTTCAATACATTCTCAAATCATCAATTGAAACACATAAATTAACACGTTTGGTTCATGAAAATAATGTTTTCCTCTCGTACACTTGGGAGAATTGTTCCCACAACATTTACAACAACTTAAACCATCATAAATGGCTATACACAACCATACTATGAATACTCTTTGGCCAACAACATTTGGCTACTACAAATAGACTTCATCAACTTTAAACGAATCCCTATACATGCCATGACTCTTAAGGACTTGCTACCTCATACCGTGTGTCTGCTCGATAGAGTGAAACATCTCCGGCGGTCTCCAACCCGAGCTAAGTAATAAAACCTATAAAAGATGAGAAAAGTAAAAGAGTAAGCAATAATGCTTAGTAAGTTCATCTGTATAATTTGACAAATATTGATATTCACTGAATATACATAACCCCAAGGCAATATGTTGAATTTTTCTCATTAACTCATAGTTACTTACTCAACCATTCTTGAAACTTACTCATTCAATCTCTTACCACATTCTTACCATATCACAAGCCAATTCGTTCGTTTAATTAGTATACGTTCCTGCACTGATCGTCACAAGGTCATATATAACAAAACATCAAGCATTTTCAATAAGCCGCTCATGCTACTAATATCTCGGTGGTTTCGCACTTAGCCCACCATTGAATCTCTAATAGAGAGGTATCGCATATAACCCACCAATCATTTATAAGTGATGGTATCACACATAGCCCATCGATCAACAATCAATAAGGTGATATCGCACATAGCTTACCGTTATTTACATTCATGGATGATAATTCACAAGTATAACTCTATTTCAAATGTTCATTCAAGAACATTCTCACATGTTTCCATTTTTACTTAACTTTCTACGATATTCGTTCTCATTCACACAAAGGCATCAAATACACATACCCCACTAGGGTTCGTCATTTATTTAATTCATCTCAATTCAATTCTACACATACTTGTGCTACTCATGGTACAACCACATACATTCACATATACAATGAATCATTCGAATTGTTAAATAACTCTCTTGAGTCTCATGCACATAGTTCTCGTTGTCACTCTACCCCAATTGGGTTTTACATACACTAACATATCGATGCCATGTCCCTGACATGGTCTTATACGAATTCTTACACCGAGGCTATATCCCAATATGGTCTTACTCGAGCCTTTACCCATCGTCCTATAGTGCTATACACCTTTCCCATTACTCTAAATTCAATTCCATTGACATCTCATCAAGAGACATTTCATACATTCATATAGTAATATACATTCCATACAACATTGGAATACTAAATAAGCTCATACGTAATTTCAACATTTGCACATGAACTTACCTCGATGTCGAAAGAGCCGAAAAGGACTTTTTGCCCATATTTCTCTTTTCATCTGTTCTAGGTCCGAAACTCATTTTCTTTGATCTAGAACAATGAAATTCACTCATTTAATCACTTAATGATCGTATTAAAATATAATCTCTACTTAGGCAAAATGACCATTTTGCCCCTATATACTTTGGCAAAATTACGATTTTGCCCCTAGGCTCAATAAATAAATTTTCATCACATTTTCTTGTTAAAAAGCCTAGATGAACATTTAATCCTCTTACAACTATTCTCAATTCCATCAATTTCATGCCTTAATGAACAAATTACAACTTTTGCATTTTAGTCCCAATTAGGTGTTTTCATGACAACACCTTTCACAAAAGTTGTTTATCAACATCCTAACATTCATTTTCTTCCATAAAAACTCATCAAACAACATGAACTCTATCATGGCAAGTCCCTAGACTTTCAACCATAATGAAAACTAGTCCCCTCTTTAGAAAGCTTAAGCTTTGGGGACTCCAAAAGTACAATTTTTATCAAGAAAAATCATCAAGATCACTTACTAGAGAGGAGAATTGCTTGCTGAAATTTTAAGCTTCAAAAACCCCCTTGTTTCTGCTCATTTTCGGTGGAGAGAAGATGGAGAAAAGATGATAGCTTTCTTTTCTTTATTTTTCCCTTTATTTTATTCCTTTAGTCAACTAATGTCACCAACCCTTGTCAAATTTTAATTTCTTGTCCCCTTGACCGTCCATCACTTATAGGAAGGCATAATTGCACTTTAAAGACCTCCAATTCACATTCTATAGCTATTTGGAACTTCTATCAAATAAAATAGAACTTTCGCACTTTATGCGATTTAGTCCTTTTTTCACAATTAAGCCCTCAATCGCTAAAATTAAAGCACCAAAATTCTCATGCCTCTTTATAAAAATTTAATAACACATAAAATAATATCAAAATATTTTTCTTCAACCTTGAATTAGTGGTCCCGAGTGTTACATACGCCACAATTTAATTCTGACTTTTAACAAATTTCTGTTGTTGTCCATGCTCCTGGAAAATAACACGACCGAATGGATTAAAATAATATTTTATTTAATTTTCAAACTAAACTAGATTCTAAAATTAAATTAAATAAATAAAATGAATTACTAAATGAAAATAATTGTGGGTTGTCTCCCATAAAGTGCTTTTGTTTAACGTCGTTAGCTCGACAACCTGAAAAATTTAATCGTTCGACTTCTCAAAAAATAATTCCTCTACCATGTGTACTTGAAAATTCTCGTTAAAGGGTTTTAACCTTTAACCATTGACTTTAAAACACTTCCCGGATTCCTTGCTTTTAATTTCAACCGAATCATGAGGAAATGTATTAGTAATAATAAAAGGAATAAGCCACTTGGTTCGAAGCTTACCCGAAAAAATTCTCAGTGTAGGATCGTAAAGTAACACTTTCTGGTCAACTGAAAATTTTTGAGAGATATTTTCTGCTCATGAAACGCCTTGGTTTTGTCTTTATAAATTTGGGCGTTTTCATATGCGTCTCGCCGGATCTCTTCGAGTTCTTGAATGTCCAATTTTCGATAAGTACCTGCGGCATCTAATTCCAAGTTGCATCTTTTCACCACCCAAAATGCCTTATGTTGTAACTCTACCAGAAGGTGACACGATTTACCGAATATGAGTTGGTAAGGGGTCATTCTTATGGGTCCCTTGTAAGCAGTACCATACGCCCACAATGTGTTGTTTAAACGTAAGTTCTTGTCATTCCTATTTGGTTTCACGGCCTTTTCCAGAATCAACTTTATTTCATGGTTCGAAACTTCTGCTAGACCATTTGTTTGTGGTGATAAGTCGTGGCCACACGTTGTGTCACCCCATACTTTTTCAGTAGAGTATCAACTATCTTGTTGCAGAAATGAGTTCCCCAATCGCTAATTAGTGCTTTCGGTGTGCCAAACCTGGAAAAATAGAGTTCGTTAGAAAATCCACTACAATTTTAGCTTTAGCTTTAGCTTCTACCCATTTAGGTATGTAATCTACAGCGAGAATAATGTAAACATTATTAAATGATGAAACAAACGTCCCATAAAATCAATGCCCCACATATAAAAAATTTCACAAACATGTATAACTGTTAGGGGCATCTCACTCTTTCGGCTTAAATTCCCCATTTTTTGACAACTCTCGCAAGTTTTGCAAAATAAATAAGCGTCACAAAATATGTGTGGCCAAAATAATCCACACTCAAGTACCTTACGTGCGGTACGTTTAGGACCGAAATGCCCTCCACAAGCATAAGAATGACAAAAAGAAAGGATAGATTGTAACAGCCTGGTTTAGACCCTAGTCAGAATAGTGGTTTTGGGACCACAAATCTGAGGTCAAAAAAATAATTTAATATTATTTTTGGTGTTTATAATATGTGATTGAGCATGTGTGAAAGTTTTGTGTGAAAATTTTATCGATTGTGTGCTTTATTAGCAAAAAAGACTTAATCGCATAAAATGTAAAAGCTGTGTGCTGATTGTTAAAGTGCTTATTTGGCATGGCTTTTTAAATGAGAGGTCCTTATGTTGTAAATGGACCATTAATTTTTAGGATGGACAAAAATGGGCTTATATTAGTGAAATTTTAATGTTTTAATTAAAGGTTAAAATGGTAATTGAGTTATTAAGTCATTATAATTAAACAAAACAAATTAGATGGCCATTTTCTCATCTTTCTTCCACCGAAAATAGAAAAGAGAAATATCCATTGAAGCTTTGTGATATTCGGCTAGGTTTTAGCTTGATTGAGGTATGTTTTGAGCTCGGTTTTTGATAATTTCTACGTTTTTATAATCGTTGCTTCGAGTTCTTTCAAACCCATGCTTTAATTTTAGAATTTGATGGTGATTTTGAGATATGCCATTGATGAATGCTTGAGCTATGTGTTAGTTGACAATGAAATATGAAAGATATATGAAAGATTAACATATTTTGTCTTGGAATTTTTTGGTGAAATTGAGTAATTTTGGGCTAAATTGTGAAAATAAGAAATTGGAGGACTAAAATGTGAAAAAAAATGAAATATGTGGGCTTGTATGGACATAGGAAGAATTCGGCTAGGCATGGGTGAAGTTAAATTTTGTGTATTTTGTGATTTTGTGAAATAGGGACGAAATTGTCGAAATGTGAAAATGTGAGGGCTATTTTGTAAAATGCCCTAAATATGTGTGTTTGGACTAAATTGAATGAATTGGTGATTGAATGAGCTAAATTTGAATATGTATAGACCAAGAAAGGAGATATTCAGATCGAGATCGAGACAAAGACAAAGTGCTCGATTGATCGACTAATCTCGGTATTTCTACATCCGAGGTAAGTTCGGATATAATACAAGTTGTTAAATTTATATCTATGTGATGTGAAATGAATGAATGTATAGTTATTGAATTAGAAATGTTATATATGAAATTGAGAAATGTGGCAATAAGTGTGCGTAATTGGAATCGTGACAGAGATAAATAGCACTGTGTGTGCAAAGTAATGGAAGCTTCAGGTTTATTGATTGGCACTGTGTGTGCGATACTGAGATAAATTCGGTTTTATGTAAAGGCACTAAGTGTGCGATGATATTTAAGCTTCGGCTATAAATTTGGCACTAAGTGTGCGAATAAACTGAATGAATAACAAAGGTTAATCGAAATGATGTATTGAGCATTGAGTAGCATAAATGGTGAACAACTAAGTGTTGGCCAAGGTACGTATTGAACCTATGTGGTTGATGAAATTGTAAATGAATTTATGAATGGTTGAGTGAGTATATTAGCTATGAATGATATGGTACATATTTATGAGTTGATCTACGTGATGAATTTGTGACAGTCTGAATTTGACCCTAATCGGAACGGTGGTTTTGGGACCACGAATCTGAGTCTGAAAAATTTTAAATATTATTTTTTTATGGTGTTAATTATATGTGATTTATGATGTGTGAAAGTTTCGTATAAAAATTTTATCGTTTGAGTGTTTAATTTAAGTGAAAGGATTAAATCGAACAAGTGGATAAATAATAGCTTTCATGAAATTGGCGGCCAAATTGAATTGCCTTCTTTGAAGTAGGTGTTGAAGTGATAAATTAGCCATTTTGATTGTATAGTGGACAGCTAGTGTAATAAAATAGTACTAAGTGGATGTTTTATTTTATAAAATGGAAATAGATAATAAAATTGATATGAGATGATTATAATACTAAAAACAAAACATTAGTGGGAGAGAAGTGTTCATCTTTTACTCTTGTTATTGCCGAAACTTTGAGGAAGGAGAAGGAGAAGGATTTTCACCATTTTCAGCCATTGCATGTCATAATCAGGTGAGTGATCAAGTTTATTTCTTGATAATTTTTTATAATTGAGGTAGTCATCTTGCAAGTTAGCTAACCCATGACCGAATTTTGTTATAGAAATGCCTTTCGAAAGTTGCCATGAATATGATTTTGTTTGTGTTTGAGTGATTTAAGTTAAATATGCTATATGTATGTTAGACTATTAAGTTTTCTTTACAATCTCTAATGGAGATTATCTTAATGAAGAATTCATGAGAAGAGAAACTCATGGATGAACTAAGTAGCTTGATTAATGAAAGAAATGTGATGATATATGTATTATGAACATTCGGCTTTGGCTTGATGTTGTGGAAAATTTTGATAATTGGTGTTTGGAGTCTTAAGGACTTAGTTGTAAACGGTAAAAAAAAATTGTTGAACTAATAATGCAATTTGACGGTTTGTATAGATGTAATAAATGAAGGAGAAAATTCGGTCCTTAACATTTTAATTTAATTTATGTGTATTTTTGAGTGAAATGCTTTGGGGAGTAAATGATAAGAATTTAAAATTTTGGGGGTTAAAGTGGCAAATTTTATAACTTTGAGCTTTGAGCTAAAATAGATAGAATGTATATGAATGAGCTTTACTTGATATTCTCAGATCGAGAACAAAAAGAAAAGGATCTAGATCGGGGAAAACCTAAAGTATACGAATAACCGGGAAATTCAAAGTATTCGACTTCCGAGGTAAGTCTGTAAACAAATTGATATTGTATCGATTATATCATGGTTTATATGTTGAATTAAGAAATTTGTAGTAATAGAATGTGGTAAGCCGAAATTGGATAGTAAATTATGGAAACGAAATGTTGTTAAATTTTGATTGAATGACGTGGAAGTGATATGATTAATGTGCGATTATTGAAATTTTGGACAGCATGTAATGTGAATAAGTTGGTAATAATACCGTTATTCGGGCTTGAGCCTAGCGGGCCTTGTGCCTGGTGATCTATTTCGGCTTCGAGCCTAGCGGTGCCTTGTGCTTGGTGATCTATTTCGGGCTTAATGCCTAGCGTGCCTTGTCCGGTGATCTATTTCAGCTTAATGCCTAGCGGGCCTTGTGCTTGGTGTATTATGTCGGGCTTATTGCCTAGTAGGCTTAATGCCTGTGATATGTTATAAACGGAGAATCCGAGAATCAAGCAAGTTGAGACATGTCTATATAATTCTATGTGCTACAAGCTCGGGTAAGAGTTAGCTTATTATATTAGTAAGGAATGAGGTAAAGTAATTTGTAAATGTTTTGAGTTGGGTGTGATGTAATGAAGTTGATGATACAAAATATATATTATTTTGTGATATTGAGCTTATCATTGATAGGCATGAATTAGATATATATATGTGAGATTAAGGCATATACATGTGTGTATATCACTTGAAGTTTCGATTATAATTGAGGAGGACAATGGTAAAAGAGATCGATAATTATGATATGTTTATTTGATTTGGAATGTACAAATGTTTATGATATTCATATGATTAGATAATGTATATGTTCATGGTAGTAAAGTGTTAATAATTAAGTTAAGGGCATTAGGGTATTCGGCCATGAATAATTCATTTATATAATGTTTATATTCATTGCTATGAATTTATTTATTAAAAGTTTAAATGTTTGAATATTAAGTTGTATTTGTTTAAGACTTACTAAGCTAGTAAGCTTACTCCGTGTATGTTTAAATGTTTTATATTATAGATTTGGTCAAGCTACGGGCTCGAGAAAACGCCAGCAGAGTCAACCACACTATCATCTTTTTGGTACACCTTTAGCTTGGTTTATTTTTGGATAAAGGCATGTATAGGGTGATTAATGTTTTTGTTTGATTTGGAAACTTGGATAAAAAGTGTATTATAGCCATACGAATATGGCTCTTATTTTGTGTTTTGATAAAGATACATATGGTTTTCTTTTAATGACTAGATGATGCATATGGTTATGTCATTGTGATGCAAAAGTGGTAAGGATTTGTTTACCATATATTTGGCCATGGTTTTGATGTTTATTATAGGTACAATTTGGTCTTGTGAATAATGACATCATAGGCTAAAATAATAATATCTTATTAATATGAAGTTTGTCATGGACTATAAAGACGATATTTTTGTTATGTTTGTGTTTTGTATTCAAGCTTGTTAAATTGGGTTTGACATAATGGATATAACCGAATAGGTGGTTTATGTATTGATTAATTATATAAATTTTGATTAAATTATTTGATTATTCGAATTTAGTGTATTTATAATTGTTATTTATGCTAAGATGCTTAAAATGACTATAGACTAATTTGATAATCTGTTAATGAAATAAAGTGATATATTATATGGTAAGATGGTATATGTATGATGTTTTGAGTACTAAGCAAATGAATTTAGTATGGTATGAACTGTTCTTTATGTTCTTGTATGTGCTATAAGATCATATAGATATGCGACACATGTACCCTATAGACATCTTAGATTCAATTATATGCACACAAATGAATTCATGTGAGCTTTGTTTTGATTGGATCAATCTGAATTTTTGGTATGAACTACTAGTTGGAAACTTGAAATTCATTCTATGATTTTGGAAATGTGTAAAATGTATGAATTGCGTTAAATGCCTACGATGTTCTCAGTCTAGTTCGGTAATGCCTCATAACCTTAATCCGGTGACGGATACGGGTTAGGGGTGTTACAGAATTAATTTGTGTATTGTTATTGATTCATTGAGTTAAATGTATTATATTACGAACTTACTAAGCTCTAAAGCTTACTGTGTGATGTGTTTCTCTGTTTTACAGTGTAACACCCCTTACCCGTATTCTACACCGGAACTGGGCCTGAGGCATTATCGAATTAAAACCACTTGATCGCCACTTAGGCTCAACGCGTGACTACTCTCAATAACTACCACAACTACCACATTAAGGACCTCGAGGTCTTAAACATACATCTGAGAGCTCAGAGGCTCTCACCGAAACTTTATCGATCTTAAAATTTCTTTCACTCAGACAAGGGTCACACGCCCATGTGGAATGGGACACGCCCGTGTACCCTCAAGACATGCCCGTGTCTTCCACCCGTGGTCGACACTGACTAAATTCACACGGCCTGGACACGCCCGTGTTCTCCACCCGTGGTGAACACTGACCACTTTACACGACCTAGGCACACACCCGTGTGGCTAGTCCGTGGTCTATTCTGCTTGAAATGCTAACATGCAGGGGACACACGACCAAGTCACACGCCCATGGGCTGACCGTGTGTCACACATGGCCTAGACACACGCTCGTGTGTCTACCCATGGACAAGAACAAAGCTATTTGTCATGCCCTTCTCACCCCTCTAGCATACACAATAAGTACTCAATCAACACATCCATAACCAACTCATAATGAACATAATCTTACATGGATAAATACATCTTTTCATATAATAAAGTAGCCAACAACCATGGCATTATACAAAAATAGTTTATCCATCTAATGGCCAACACCTCTTAGCCAAAACAACAAAATTCACTAACTTATCTAGCCCCTATACATGCCATATACAAAACATTAAGTCCAATGTACCAGAGTGTGCTGATAGTGTGGGCGATCTTCCGATTAATCAGCATATCACGATTCAATCCCTGTTCTCTATAAGACAAGGGAAAAGAAAGGAGTAAGCTTGAGCTTAGTAAGTTTACACATAAACAATTTAAGCATTCTAGTATAAGCTAAACAACAATTAGCATTATACTAACATATGTAATTCACATCCACTACTATGCTTACTCTTTCTATCCCTTACCACATCTCCAACACATCATGAGTCACATACTCATAATCATTGACATGCACCCCTGCACTGTAACATCCCAGTTTAGGGCCTAGTCAGAATAGTGGTGTGAGACCACAAATCCAAGGGTTATAAATGAGTTATTGAGGTTTATGCCTTGTATGCATGCTAGTGTGAAAGTTTCATGAAGCAATTTTGTGAAATTATGGTTGAATTGTCCAAAAGGACTAAATTGCAAAAGTTGCAAAATGTGTGTTTCTAGAAGCTATTTGTGTGAAATAGCTTTAGATTATTAATTAGAGGTCCTTAAATAGCAATTTACCCAAATTCTAATTTTTGGACAAAAATGGGCATGGATGAGTCAAAATTTGAAGTTTATCAAACAGGGCATTTTGGTCATTTATCAAATAAGTGATTAAAATAGGTGAAAAGATGACAAATTCATTCATCTTCTTCCCTTTAGCTGCCGAAAAATTTGAGAAGCCATTGTTAGGGTTCTTTCAATTTTCAAGCTTGCTAGTAAGTGCTCTTAAGCCGGTTTTGATATTCTTTGTATTTTTGAAGTCCCTGGTAGCATGAGTAAGCTATTTTTAGCTATTTGATGAGCTATAATGGATGTTCAAAAATGTGGTCATGAATGACATGCATGTATTTTGATGTTTTATGGAAGATTATGAAAGCTTGATGTAGTAGAAACATCTTTTGTTAAGTAATTTTCCATAAAAATGCATGTAGGGACTTGATTGTGAAAAACTTTAGTTTGGTCATACATGTGTGATTTAGTGAGATTTGATGAATGCTTTAGTTGAGTAAGTGGTTCGGCTAAGCATGAAAGGATAGAAAGTTGAATAAAAATCACTTTACGAGCCTTGGGGCTAAAGTGTAAATATGAGGAAGTTTAGGGGCAACATAGTAATTTTGCTAAAGTATGAAATGTGGGTCAATTTAGTCAATGTGTGTATTTAATAAGCTGAATTATTCATTATAGATCAAGAAAGACGAAGCCTGGATCGAAACCGAGGCAAAAGCAAGGTGGTGGACTAAATTGCATATTTCCATACTTTTGAGTATCGAGGTAAGTCTATGCATAAATAATGTATTCATACTTACAATTTGTTAATGTTAGCTAGTGTGTAGCATATTTGAGAACCTATGTGGGATGAATGTAGTAGAAAATGTGGAATGAATGTATGATCGAGAATGATTAAGTAAGTAGACTTGTGCATGTGTTGTGATAATGCTAGATGGTGGGCTAAGTGCGATACCATTCTAATGCATATTGACGATGAGCTAGCTATGTGCGATGCTATCGTGAGGTATATCGTCTAGTGGGCTATGTGCTAAACTACTATGAATACCTTTGTGGTAGGCTAAGTGCGATACCACCTTATTAATCAATTGTGGTGTGCTAAGTGCGAAACCACTGAGATGTTGGCTGTGTGGATTAACTGTGTGTATTAGCTGTGTGTAATAGTTGTATGGATTAATTACGTGAATTAGCCGTGTGTAATAGCTGTGTGGATTAGTTATGTGAACTAGCTGTGTGAATAGGCTGTGTGGATAAGTTATGTGGATAAACTGTGTGGATGTATTACGAGAAATAATGATGTGTTGTATATTGTGTAAATGTGACATTGAATGCAGGGGTGCATTTCGATGGTTATGAGAATGTGACTCATGATGTGTTGGAAATGTGGTAAGGGATAGAAAGAGTAAGAATAGTTGTGAATTACTTGTTGGTATAATGCTAATGGTTGCTTAGCTTATACTATGTTGCTTAATTGTTTATGTGTAAACTTACTAAGCTCAAAGCTTACACTCTTTCTTTTCCCTTGTCTTATAGATTAAAAGCGTTGAATCGAGATACGAGGATCATCAGAAGATAGCCCACATATTAGCACACTTTGGTACATGAAACTTAATGTTTTGTATATGGCATGTATAGGGGCTAGACAAGTTAGTGGATTTTGTTGTAAATGGCTAAGATGTGTTGGCCTTTAGATGGATAGCTTATTTTGTATAATGCCATGGTTGTTGGCTATTGCATTATATGAAAGAAAGATGTAGTTTTCTATGTGAGAATTTATTTCAATTTGAGTTGATTATGATGGTGTTAGATGAGTATATGTTGTGTATACTAGAGGGGTGAAAAGAGCTTGGCACATAGCTTTGTTCTTGACCATGTGGTCAGACACACGGGCGTGTGTCTAGACCATGTGTGACACACGGTCACCCCACGGGCGTGTGTTGTGGCCGTGCGTCCCCTGCATGTTAACATTTTAAATCAGGATAGTCCACGGGCTAGCCACACGGGCGTGTGACTAGGCTTTGAGGCCGTGTGTGTGAAGTCAGTGTGCACCACGGGTGGTAAGCACGGGCGTGTGCCTTGGCCGTGGGGCATTGGCAGAATGTTGGGTTTTTAGGCACAGTTTGGGGACATGGGCGTGTGTGTCCATGCACGGGCGTGTCTAATCTTGCACGGGCATGTGAGACCTGTATAAAAGAGAAAAATTTTAAGGATCGTAAAAGTTTCGGATTAGTCTCGAGAGCCCTCGTGTGTATGAGTGAGGCCTCGTAAGTCGAGAATGAGGTTATAGAGAGTAATGACGTTGAGCCTAAGTGGCGATTAAGTGGTTTGAGTTCGGTAACGCCTCGGGCCCGATTCCCAATGTAGAACCCGGGTAAGGGGTGTTACATGCACTCAATAGCACATTTACTCAAAATACAACACATCATTATTTCTTAATAATACATCCACACAGCTAAATTACTCGGTGGTTTCGCACTTAACCCACCACAATCAGCTCATAAGGTAGTATCGCACATAGCTTACCACAAAGGATAATTATAGTGATTCTGCATATAGCTCACTAAATAATATGCTTAACGATAGTATCGCACACAGCCCATCATTGTTAAGTATCAAGGTGGTATCGCACTTAGCCCACTATCAAGCATTATCACTACACATTCACATGTCTACTTGTAATACATTCATCCATTCACAACTACTATCTCATTCATTCCACTAGAATTGAATAGGTTCTCAATCATGCTACACATTAGCTAGCATTAACAATGTATACGCATAAATGCATCGTTCATACGTAAACTTACCTCGGTACTCAAAAAGTATAGAGATGTGCAATTTAGTCCACGACCTTGCTCTTCCCTCGGTTAAGATCTGGGCTTCGTCTTTCTTGATCTAAAATGACAAATCAACCCGTTCAATACACACATTGACTAAATTGACCCTTATCTCATACTTTAGCAAAATTACCATTTTGCCCCTAAACTTCATCATATTTATACTTTTTCCCCAAGGCTCGTAAAGTGATTTTCATTCAACTTTCTAGCCTTTCATGCTTAGCCAAATCATTTACTCAACTAAAGTAATCATCAATTCTCACTAAATCACTCATGTATGACCAATCTCAAGACTTTCACAAACTAGTCCCTACATGCATTTTTCATGGAATTCACTTAGCAAAAGATGTTTCTACTACATCAAGCCTTCATATTCTTCCATAAAACATCAAAATACATGCATGTCATACATGGTTACATTTTTGAACATCAATCCTAGCTCAACATATAGCTAAAAATAGCTTACTCATGTTACTAGGACTTCAAAAATACGAAGAATATCAAAAACGGGGCTTGGATGCACTTACTAGCAAGCTTGAAAAATTGAAGAGCCCTAACAATGGCTTCTTGAAATTTTTGGCTGCTTGGAGAAGAAGATGAATGAAAATTTGTCATCTTTTTCCCTTTTTAATCACTTAATTGACAAATAACCAAAATGCCCCTTAGTCAAACTTTTCCAATACCATCCACTCATGCCCATTTTTGTCCAAAAATTAGAATTTGGGAAAATTACTATTTAAGGACCTCTAATTGATAATCCAAAGCTATTTCATACAAATAGCTTCTAGAATCTCACATTTTGCAACTTTTTCAATTTAGTCCATTTGGACAATTCAACCGCAATTTAACAAATTGCTTCATGAAACTTTCACACTAACATGCAAACATAGTATAAACCTCTAAACTCATACATATACCTCGGATTTATGGTCTCGCACCACTATTCTGACTAGGCCCTAAATCGGGATGTTACATACAGTATATTTAAAGCTAGCTCGGATTCGGGGATCGTCAGCGACTCAATCACACTATCGGCTATCTATTTTGGTACTTTTGAAAGATGTATATACTTGGTATATGGCATGTATAGGCTAGAAGTTATGGTACGTTTTGAAATGTTTGGACTTTTCCATGTGACATGGCTTGGAAATTGAATGATGTTGGTGCATATATGTAGGCTATGAAAATGATGAATGAGGTATGAAATAGTGAGAATGGAAATAGTATATTTTATGCTTGAATTTGGTTGATGAGAATGATGGATTTAATGTGAACTTATGGTATGGATTAAATGAAGTTTGGATAACATGATTTGAATGTGTGGATGATAAGTTAAATTGACTTGTTAAGATGGATTTGTATAGAAAGATGAATGATGATGTTAAGAGATTGAATTGAGTATGTTTTGGTATGTTTGAATGCTATTTAGGGTATGGAATTGAATTGGTTTGTGCTTGTAGGTGTGATCTTAAATGTGGGCGGCATGTTGGCCTTGAAAATGGCCTATAATTGCCCACACAGTTGAGCACACGGGCGTGTGGCTCGACCGTGTCCTTCGTGGTTGCATTTCAATGCAAGTCAGGCTCGACCACGGGCTAGACACATGGGCGTGTGACTGGCCGTGTGATGCAAGTCAGGCTCGACCACGGGTGAGGCACACGGGCGTATCTCAGGCTGTGTGGTCAAGTCAGTATGTATGCCCTGTTTTGACACGACTTGGACACATGGGCGTGTCTGAGGCCGTGTGAGGCACACGGCCTACCCACACGGGCGTGTGGCCTCTATAGTTATGAAAAATGTTTGATTTTTGGAAAAATTTTGTATGATCCCAGTTTAGTCCCGACCCCTTTCTAGTGCTTGTTTTAGGTCTTGTAGACCTCGTTAAGGGACTATATGCATGCATTTTGATATGTTTGAATGATGAAATACTTTGTGTTGTAAAATGATTGTGAACGTTCCGGTTTGTTTAGTAATACTCTTTAACCCTAATTCGGCGACGGTTACGGGTTAGGGGTGTTACATAGATTGTACCTCAGTTTCTACTACACATCGTCGAATTACCTGATCGGAACAGTGTTTCCATAGGTATGGATCATCCCAAATATAATATCGTGAGTCTTTTTTTAGCTTGTCCTTTTCAGAACGTGATAAGTTGAAAGAAATAATACCTATAGCGAGATAATTTACCATATTTGCAAACCATGGGTAAACTGTCTGAGCTGACAAAAGACTTTCATCTGGGAAGTCATCTTTAAGAGGTGTGTCATCTTTTGAAAAGGGAATTCAACTCAAATGATTAGCTACTAAGTTCTCACTTCCTTTCTTGTCCTTGATCTTGAGATTGTATTCTTGTAAGAGAAGAATCCATCGAATTAACCTAGGTTTTGCCTCTTTTTTCCCGATCAAATATTTCAACGCTGCATGGTCAGAAAAAACAATAACTTTAGTGCCTAATAAATACGATCTAAATTTTTCCAAAGCAAAAACAATGGCTAATAATTCTTTTTCAGTAGTTGAGTAATTGCTCTGGGCAGCATCTAGTGTTTTAGAGGCGTAGGATATGACGTGAGGTTTCCTTCCCAATTCTTTGCCCAAAGATATCTCCTACACTTTGGTCGCTTGATCGCACATGAGCTCGAAAGGGTAGTCCCAATTTGACGGCTATACTCTAGGAGTTGAAACAAGCTTTTGTTTGAGAGAGTCGAACGCGTCTTTGCACGCTTTATCAAATTCAAACTCTTTATCTTTTTGCAAGAGATTGCAGAGCGGTCGAGAAATCTTGGAAATGTCCCTAATAAAGTGCCTGTAAAAACCTGCAGACCAAGAAAGGAACGAATTTCCCTCACAATTGTGGGGTGTGGAAGTGATTTGATAACATCAGTTTTTGCCTAATTGACCGTGATCCCTTCAGGGCAAACAATATGCCCTAAAATCAATCCCTTATCTACCATAAAATGGCATTATTCATAATTAAGAATTAAATTAAAGTCTAGGCATCTCTCCAAAATTTTAACGAGGTTTGACAAACATTCATTGAAAGAATTTCCATAAATTATAAAATCGTCCATAAATACCTTAATTATTTTCTCGACATAGTCAGAAAATATACTTACCATACACCTATGAAATGTGGCTGGTGCATTGCAAAGTCCAAACGACATCTGTCTGTAGACGAACGTGCCAAAGGGACATGTAAACGTTGTTTTCTCTTGGTCCTCTGGTGCCACTGGAATTTGGAAAAAACTTAAATAACCATCAAGACAACAGTAGTGAGTTTTTCCCACTAAACGTTCTAACATTTGATCAATAAAAGGAAGTTGAAAGTGGTCTTTTCGAGTTAAAGAGTTCAACTTCCTGTAATCAATACTGACTCACCACCCATTTTGGACTCGAGTGGGAACTAAATCTCCTGTTGTATTTTTTATTACAGTCATACCAGTTTTCTTAGGTACCACATGAATTGGGCTGACCCAACTACTGTCAGAAATTGGATAGATCATCCCGGCGTCCAATAGCTTTTGAATTTCCTTTTTGAAAACCTCCATCATTGGTGGATTAAGATGTCTTTGACCTTCTCTTTTTGGGCTTTTGTTTTCTTCTATCTGTATTCTATGCATACAAGTCGAGGGACTTAACCCTTTTATGTCGACAATCGTCCATCCGGTAGCCCCTTTGTAGTCTCTCAAGACTCGAATTAAATTCTCCTCTTTCAATCCCGAAAGTTTACTGGAAACTATTACTGGTAAAGTGTTTCCATTACCTAGATAGGCA
Organism: Gossypium sturtianum; assembly: GCA_025698515.1. Taxonomy (NCBI): domain Eukaryota; kingdom Viridiplantae; phylum Streptophyta; class Magnoliopsida; order Malvales; family Malvaceae; genus Gossypium; species Gossypium sturtianum. The sequence continues at coordinate 72,794,298 of CM046943.1, read as the reverse complement.
TACTTTAAGTGTTCCGGCAATAGTTTAAGCTCTATTTCTGGGGCCTGCAAAATAGAAGGCAACAATTTAGTTTTAGAAGGAGAAAGTTCAAAGTACTTACCTTGGCTTCTAGGGAATTGATGAGTCTCCAATAGAACAACGGTTTCCTGAATCGGTTCTCTGAATATCATTATCTCATCAAATTTATCCATCGTATTGAGGTTAAAACTTTTGGAAAGTACAATTTGTATCCATCCCCTTTATGATACTCAAAATGAAATTTCGTTAGTAGTTCAATAATATCAACACTAGAAATATTCGACATTGTGTTGGGTTGGCCCATCGCCTCATAAACATTAAATTTTCCCACCTCACTGTCGAATTCCATATTGAGTGTTCCACTACGAACATCAATCTTTGTACGTGCGGTACATAGGAATGGTCTCCCGAGTAGAATATCAGAAGCATTTTTTGAGTGGTCGTCCTCCATATCGATGATGTAAAAGTCTGCAGGAAAAATTAGTTCATTTACCTTTACGAGGACATCTTTCAGTACCTCTTCTAGATATACGCATGACCTGTCTGCCAATTAAATAATTACCCCTGTTTCTTTCAAAGGACACGTGTTTAGCAATTTAAAAATAGATAAAGGCATTACTGTAACATCCTGAATTTTTTGGCCTATGCATTTAATGGGTGAATATGTGTAATGAGTTAATTTGAGCATTAGGGGTCCAAATTGGGCTCAGGATTGGGCTGAAGCCTTAGTTAAATTTTTGTTTGGGCACTATAGGGTTTAAAAGGTGGTATCTGAGTTTAAAATATTAAAATGGGCTTGTGGCCCAGTGGTCAGGGGCGCCACTTAGGGAGCAAGGAGGTGACGCCATACAAGGAAGTAAGGGGCCCAAATTTAAGTTACATGGAGCCCAACTCTTTTAATTTAAGTTAGCTAAATTTCGGCATTAGGGTTAGGTAGAGTGGACGGCAACAAGGCTCAAAAATAGGAGGATTTATGTGAATGGGATAATGTAGATAATATAGTTGATAATATGGAAGGAAAAAAAAAAGAGAAAAGATAGGAGCTATCTACAAGGCTAGGAGTTGGCCGAAATTCCATCACCTAGAGAAGTGAAGAAATCGGTTTCTTTATGGCAAAGGGGTGCCGAATTTTCCCTTTTATTTGATTAATTTTTAGTTATCAGGAAGGGCACTTTCGGTTTTCATAGGTGAGTGCCGAAATTTCTATAAATAGGGAGGGTTCTCTTCTTTATTTTTCGGCATTTAAGGTTTCCACGTTTTCTTTCTCTTCTTTCTTCTAAAAGCCGAAAACCCCATTATTCTTTTCTCTTCTTTCTCCTAAAAGCCGAAAACTCCATTATTCTCTTCTTTCTTCTAAAAGCCGAAAACTCCATTTTTCTTCTAAAAAGCCGAAAGCCGAAAACTCCATTATTCTTTTCTCTTCTTTCTTCTAAAAGCTGAATCTCTATAGATTTCTTCGAATCATCTTCTCTTTTGATCTTCTCAAAAAAGCCGGAATCTCTAAGGGGTAGTCGAATTCTCTGCGTTAAGCTGAGTGCCAATTTTCCTATCTCTTCAATCTCTCTTTCGGTTTTTAAGAGACAAGGCCGAATGGCCACTTGGTTGTTAAGGCTGCCGAATAAAGCTAATATTTCATCTCTTTTGCGTTTGGGCGGTATTCTGGGATTTGAAGGAAACCTGATCATCTAGATTTAAAAGCCGGAAATCGCTAGTCTCCAATTTTGGGATTTTAAGGTAAGGTGATTTTCCCTAGATTTTCACTAGATTCGTTCATCGCATGCGAGATCTTAACTTTTTGATGTGGATTAACGATCATATGTTGTGATAGTAGTTCTGACAAGGACTTGTGATGGAATTAAATATGGATCAGGCAAAGGAGAGAATCCCTAAGTTTAAGAAACGAGTCAGTCAAGAAGATGCGGGATTGGCCACCGTGTTGTGGACCTGGCTTCGAACAACACCTTAGGCAAGTAGCAGTTGTATCGACTTCTGATAGTGTCGACATAGAGAGTGTCGTTTTAACGGTAATCAGGTTTGTAGATCTCTAACACACTAATTAATCTGTACTAAATATATGTTATGGGCTAAAAGCCGGAAAAAGGCTGTATAGTAATCTGTACTAAATATATGTTATGGGCTAAAAGCCGAGAAAAAGGTCAGTATAGATAGTCGGATTACCCAAAAGGGTAGGCAAGGGATGCCAGTGCGTAATCATAGAAACTTCTCTATGTGTATCGATGTATGTGATAGGATCGTGAACTTTTAGATAGTATATTGTTTTGATTCTGCATGTATGTATGCATGGGATGGGATTGATATGATAAAGGGGAAGAAGGTCGCATAGCGATCGGTGGCTTTGCCACATAGGTCACATAGTGATCGGTCTTTATGACAGGCAGCTCAGCTGTCGAAATGCTACGATGTATTATTAAGGTCGCATGGCGATCGGTGGCTTTGCCACATAGGTCACACAGTGATCGGTCTTTAAGACAGGCAGCACAACTGTCGATATGGTGTGTAGCGGTTGGAGGGTTGATTGTAGAAATCCCCAAGGTGTGATGGTTGGTACGGGTTGGTGTGTAGAGGATGGATTTCTAGGCTGGGATGGGCCATGATGCATATATAGTTACCCTTGTATATGGGCCAAGGCCATAATGTGTTTGTGGGCCAAGCCTTTGATGTGTTTTCGGGATTTACACACTGAGTCTTGGTGACTCACCCTATTATTTTTCCCTAACTTTGTAGATGAGCAGTAGATCGTGGACATGGGAGCAAAGGCGGACTCGAGGGGCCCTCAAGTTTTTATTCTTATAGATTATTTCAGTTTTTCCTTAAGTTTTTAATTTTGGAAACATTTATGTAATAAGGCCCCATAGTTTATACTCACTACTTAGTTTTTAATATTTGCAACTTATGGAACTTTGTCAAAGGTTTTATTATTCAAAATAATAATAATACAAGGTTTTCTTTTCAAAAGTCACTTGTTTATTCGAATTTTGCCTAATAACTTATGATTTACTAAAACCAACTTAGCAAAAGTTTTCAACGTACAACCCGTAGCATACCAGATCTGGTCGAAACTTATGGGCCGGGTTTGGGGTGTTACATTTTGGTATCAAGAGCCCGGTTCAAAACTCGGGCTGTGAAATGGGTCTAGTACTGTTTTAAAGTTGATAAGAATTTGGAAAATTTTGGGTTGAGAAATGGCCTTCGAGTCTTCCGGCACCCGATCCACGCAGGTAAGTATTCTGAAGTTTTGGATGTGATATGAATGTGGGGCTTGATGGGTTTTATGGACATAGACTAAGTATGACAGTATTTATGGACTTTAGGGCTAGTTTACACAACTCTTCACTTTCATAAAATTTAATCCAACCAAACAAACCTGTGAATAAGTCGTCGAGATAGGGTGTGGCAACAGGCATACGCATGTCTAGGATTAGATTCAAGGAGAGCTTGGTATTTAAGCAGTCCTAGTGACTCACCTCCTCTTCACTGAATCCTACAGTGCGTGAGTATCTGCTCACCTTAGTCATGATGACTTGTTGACGGGCCAAAATTTATAACTAAAACCCGAAAGGGACCAGCCACCCTATTTCGCAACCAAAATACCCCTAAGTTTTGTAAAATTTCCAAAATACACTTGATTTGTGAAAATTTCCAAGCAACCGTGATTTTATAAAATACCCATGTTTTGCAAATTTACCCGAAAACCTCTAGATTTACAAATGTGACCCGGTTTGAAAAATTAAATTTTCCAAAATACCCCTGCTAAAAAAAATGAAAATAACAACAACACAAAGATACCCTATTTTGAGAAAATCACCAAGACACTTTATTTTGGAAAATACCCTGTAGGGAAAAACTACGGAAATACCCCTGGGTAGAGGAATGACGGAAAAAAAAACCTTATGCGATGAATGTGTGTGCATGGATACTACTTGTGTGATTGATGTATGCGGGTTGATGTATGTGGTTTCTAGAATTACTAGATAAACTTGAGACTGAAACTGTAGATAGGTTCGAATTCGAAAGAACCACTCTTAAAACTACTTTTCATAAGATTGTTCGTGGTTAATCAGTGAAAGAAATTAATAGTTCATAAAATTTCTAATTCAGATACTACGAGAATCGACAATGAGTGCTAGGAGAGGAAGAAGAGGCCGCGGCCGAGGCCGAGGAAGTATTAGGACTGATGTGCTGACTCAGCTAGTTAGGGAGGTACTGAAGGAGGTTAAAGAAATCGGTGAAACATTTCGGGTTGAGTGCGTGGACTGTAAGAAAAAAAGAGATCGTAGTTTTCTAGGGTTGCAGTCTCGTTCTGTGAAGCATGTTAAGGTACGTCCAAACTTTTGGGTTTGCAAATATTGCAGAAGGCGTCATCCGGGTGAATGTTGGAGGAAGTCAGGAACGTGTTTAAGATGCGGGTCTGAGGAGCATAAGGCTCAGGATTGTTTAATCACCATTAAGTCGGGTATGTTTTGTGTGGATGCTATATTTTTGGGTATAGAAACTGTATGCGTGCAATGGTTATATATTATTAGATTAGAGTGCGCAGTGAAAGCATAGTGGTGAGACTTGGGTAGTACGATTAGTAGTTAGTTGGAAATTTCGAGGATGAAATTTCTCTAAGGGGTAGAACTGTAACATCCTGAATTTTTGGGCCTATGCATTTAATGAGTGAATATGTGTAATGAGTTAATTTGAGCATTAGGGGTCCAAATTGGGCTCGAGATTGGGTTTGAAGCCTTAGTTAAATTTTTGTTTGGGCACTATAGGGTTTAAAAGGTGGTATCCGAGTTTAAAATATCAAAATGGGCTTGTGGCCCAAAGGTCGATGGTGCCACTTAGGGAGCAAGGAGGTGACGCCACACAAGGGGAGTAAGGGGCCCAAATTTAAGTTACATGGAGCCCAACTCTTTTAATTTAAGTTAGCTAAATTTCGGCATTAGGGTTAGGTAGAGTGGACGGCAACAAGGGTTAAAAATAGGAGGATTTATGTGAATGGGATAATGTAGATAATATAGTTGATAATATGGAAGGAAAAAAAAGGAGAAAAGATAGGAGCTATCTACAAGGCTAGGAGTTGGCCGAAATTCCATCACCTAGAGAAGTGAAGAAATCGGTTTCTTTATGGCAAAGGGGGTGCCGAATTTTCCCTTTTTATTTGATTAATTTTTAGTTATCAGGAAGGGCACTTTCGGTTTTCATAGGTGAGTACCGAAATTTCTATAAATAGGGAGGGTTCTCTTCTTTATTTTTCGGCATTTAGGGTTTCCACCTTTTCTTCCTCTTCTTTTTTCTAAAAGCCGAAAACCCCATTATTCTTTTCTCTTCTTTCTCCTAAAATTCGAAAACTCCATTATTCTCTTATTTCTTCTAAAAGCCGAAAACTCCATTATTCTCTTCTCTTCTTTCTTCTAAAAAGCCGAAAACTCCATTATTTTTTTCTCTTCTTTCTTCTAAAAGCCGAATCTCTATAGATTTCTTCGAATCATCTTCTCTTCTGATCTTCTCAAAAAAGCTGGAATCTCTAAGGGGTAGTCGAATTCTCTGTGTTAAGGTGAGTGCCGATTTTCCTATCTCTTCAATCTCTCTTTCGGTTTTTAAGAGACAAGGTTGAATGGCCACTTGGTTGTTAAGGCTGCCGAATGAAGCTAATATTTCCTATCTTTTGCGTTTGGGCGGCATTCCGGGATTTGAAGGAAACCTGATCATCTAGATTTAAAAGCCAGAAATCGCTAGTCTCCAATTTTGGGATTTTAAGGTAAGGTGATTTTCCCTAGATTTTCACTAGATTCGTTCATCGCATGCGAGATCTTAACTTTATGATGTGGATTAACGATCATATGTTGTGATAGTAGTTCTGACAAGGACTTGTGATGGAATTAAATATGGATCGGGCAAAGGAGAGAATCCTAAGTTTAAGAAACGAGTAGTGTCGTGATGACGAGATTGGCCACCAGGTTGTGGACCGGCTTCTGAACAACACCTTAGGCAAGTAGCAGTTGTATCGACTTCTGATAGTGTCGTTTTAACGGTAATTAGGTGTGTAGATCTCTAACACACTAATTAATCTGTGCTAAATATATGTTATGGGCTAAAAGCCTGAAAAAGGCTGTATAGTAATCTGTACTAAATATATGTTATGGGCTAAAAGCCGAAAAAAAGGCTGTATAGACAGTCGGATTACCTAAAAAGGGTAGGCAAGGGATGCCAGGTACGTAATCATAGAAAATTCTCTGTGTGTATCGATGTATGTGATAGACTGTGAACTTTTAGGTAGTATATTGTTTTGATTCTGCATGTATGTATGCATGGGATGGGATTGATATGATGAAGGGGAAGAAGGTCGCATAGCGATCGGTGGCTTTGCCACATAGGTCACATAGTGATCGAGTCTTTATGACAACGACTCACCATCGAAATGCTACGATGTATTGTTAAGGTCGCATGGCGATCGGTGGCTTTGCCACATAGGTTACACAGTGATCGGTCTTTAAGACAGAAGCGACAAATTGTCGATATGGTGTGTAGCGGTTGGAGGGTTGGTTGTAGAAATCCCCAAGGTGTGATGGTTGGTACGGGTTGGTGTGTAGAGGATGGATTTCTAGGTCGGGATGGGCCATGATGCATATATAGTTACCCTTGTATATGGGCCAAGGCCATAATGTGTTTGTGGGCCAAGCCTTTGATGTGTTTTCGGATTTACACACCGAGTCTTGGTGACTCACCCTATTATTTTTCCCTAACTTTGCAGATGAGCGATAGATCGTGGGACATGGGAGCAAAGGCGGACTCGAGGCCATCAAGTTTTTATTCCTATAGATTATTTCAGTTTTTCCTTAAGTTTTTAATTTTTGAAACATTTATGTAATAAGGCCCCATAGTTTATACTCACTACTTAGTTTTTAATATTTGCAACTTATGGAACTTTGTCAAAGGTTTTATTATTCAAAATAATAATAATACAAGGTTTTCTTTTCAAAAGTCACTTGTTTATTCGAATTTTGCCTAATAACTTATGATTTACTAAAACCAACTTAGCAAAAGTTTTCAACGTACAACATGTAGCATACCAGATCTGGTCGAAACTTATGGGCCGGGTTTGGGGTGTTACAATTACATTAATAAATGCTCTTAAATCACACATGGCTTTCTTTATGCCAATATTACCTATTTTGTAGGATATAAAAAACATACATTGGTCCTTACACTTAGGTGAAATTTTTCTTTGTAACACTGCAGAAATGTTTTCCCCCACATTTACTTATTCGTTTCCTTAAAGCTTCTTTTTGTCGATGCACAGTTCTTTAAAATTTTTTGCATAGTGTGGAACTAGTTTATTTGCATCAAGTAAAGGAATATTAATTTCTACCTTCTGGAATGTCTCAAGGATTTCTTTTTCCTCTCTTTTATTTTTAACTTGGGCGAGCCTTCCAGGGTATGGGGGAGGTACAACAAATGGTTTATGTGGTGTCGACTACGTGAGAGTTGCTGGTTCGGCTTTTTATTCTTCCTGTTCAGCGTCATGGTCACGGCTCATGCTAGGCACTAGTTCTGACTCTGTTCCATCCTTTATGGTCACAGCACTTATATTTTAACGTGGGTTTGGCTCAGTTTGAGATGACAATTTTTCTTGGTTTTCCAAACGACTAACCGTGAGTGCTAGCTTACTTATTTGCTGATCCATTTCTTGGAGATGCACTTCAGTTTTTTGTTGGAACTTTTTGATGCTAATGGCTAACCTCTCTACTATGGTTTCAAGAGATGACTTTGGAGGTTGATATTGTTGAGGCAGAGGTGGTCTTGGTTGATATGGTTGATTATTTCGAGGATTTGATCCATAGTTTAGATTTGAGTGGTCCCTCCACCCTGCAATGTACGTGTTCGAGTATGGATCATAGCGCCTTCGAGGTGGCCCTGGGAAATTCCCAATGGCATCTACTTGTGCAGTTGTATCCTCCAGTAAAATTAGGCACGAGTTAAGTTGGATGATTAGGCTGAGCGCAAATCCCACATAACTTAGCTGGGTTAGATTTTCATACAAGCATACTTTTAACCACATTAGTAAGTTCATCAATCTTATTTACTATGGAAGTAGTACTTAGTTCATGAACCCTTCTCTTAGGTTCCATAAGTGGTCGATACTGTTGAGAATTTGCAGCCATAGTCGAAATTAATTCCCTAGCTCTTTGGGGAGTCATGTTCACAAGAGCCCCTTCACTAGAGGCATCAATCATCTTCATTTCTATTGGGAGTAACCTATCGTAGAAATACTGTAAGAGTGATTGCTCAGATAGGCCATGTTGTGGGCAACTTACGCACAACTTCTTGTATCGCCCCCAATATTCATAGAGTGATTCTACTTCTTTTTGTTGTATCCGACTATACTCCTCCTTAATTCAGCTACTCAAGCTACTGGGAAAAACTTGTCAAGAAAAAATCGAGACATATCAGTCCAAGTATTAACAGATCCCGGAGATAAATAAAACAACCATTCTCTAGCAGAGTCAGCTGAAAAAGGAAAAGCTCGTAGTTTTATTTGATCCTTAGTTACTCATTCGGATGAGTATGGAGGTTCTCATTTTTCATACAAATGAAAAGTAGGCAATAAATGTATTAATCTCGACTTCAACTCGAACGGTGTTTCGCCTGCCAGATAAGTTATGCATAGCGGTTGTTGTTCATTTGGTGTAGCTGCAAGTTGGCGTATAGTTTGATCTGCCATGTCGTCTGAATCTTCGGATGAGTAAATATCTTCTGTGTAAGATCCTTCTTCAAAGTCGGGTTGTGGTTGTTTACCGCGCTGAATAGCTTCTTTTCGAAGTGTTCGAGCCAACTTTTCTATTTTCGGTTCAAATGCTAGAGTCCCCAATTCTGACCTGTTCATAAAGAAAAATAAACAAAAATTAGAAAATTTTACTAGTCCCTGGCAATGGTGCCAAAATTTGATTGGGGTCGAAACCACCAAAAATATATTCTTACGACAAAATAACAGTAAATAGCAGTATAGAGTAGTAGGGTCGAATTCACAGGAACTGACTATCTACTTTCGCCTTTTTGTGTGACCAGAACCGCTGTCGTGGTCACAGTCATACCCACGATCTGTGCATAGCAATGCTGAAAAAATTAAAAATAGGGGGTTTAAATTGATTAAGATAATAAAATAAGAAAATACGAAGTGTAATAAAATAAAATAAAAGCATACTTGAAAACACAAAAATAAATTTAAGAAAATAAAATAAGTGGATAAATAAAATATTTTTAAGCTTAGCCTTAGCCTTGGTGTACTCCAATCTTGAATCGATCCTTGAAATAGATCTTCCCTTCCAAGCAATAAGTTGGTTATAATGACCAAGAATGTCCCGGCCACCAACTTTTCCTTATGTAGTTGATCTCGGTACGACCTTCAAATCGACTCTTGCCAAATTTCTAACTGCGATACACGAGTTTGCAATTTAAGATTTCGACAGCCTTGCGATCTAAAAAGCCGAACTCAAATCAATGGCCTCAACTGCGTGGGTCATTTAAATCTGATCTCTATCTCACTTAAGAAATCAAACTGGCTTTTTCCATCTAGACACGCCAATTTGTTTGCGGGAATTCAAACACAGCACGACCGATTCGTCTTCCCAACTGTACGCCAAACAACTCCAACCCAACGAGCACTTTTGAATCGAAGCTGAATCAACTTTAAGGGACGAATTTGTACTATCCAAAATACCGGAGAGATAGAAAATACTACGTTGAAAGGTTTATTTGAGCGGGTTCGTATCTCACGATTGTTTTGTTGGAGCAGTTTCCGGGCTAAAGCTAAAAAAGGTTTAGTTAATCATAAAGAAAATCATGCTTTGAAAATAGATTTGTGGAATTGTAGGTGATGGAAAGATGAAAGGCCTTGGAAGGTAATTAAACCCAAAAGGGTTGAAAGTAAAAAATGAAACAGAATAGAAGTTTGCAGAATATAAATGGCACAAGAAAGGGGAGAAAAAAAAGGAAATTATTAAATGCCAAGGCAAAGTGTGTGTTTAAATGGCTGTAACCACTAGGTATTTATACACATTTCTAGTGCTAAAATTTAGCTAGATTTTCCCTAAATATTATCATTAAATAATCCTAAGTATTATCACTAAATAATTTAAAATTTAAAAATCAAATTTAAATTAGAGATTAAATTTAAACTAATTATAGAGTTGTAACAATATAAAAAATCCTTTAATCTTTATCCCGCCACTTTTTAAAAAAATCTTCAACCCTTCAATCTTTATCCAATCATCTTTGTATCTTCAATCTTTCAATCAAGCCCTCCTTTTTGCTTTTTGTTCCAATTTAGCCTCTTTTTGTAAGAGTTTGAATTCAGCACACCAACTTCATTCCTGATAAGAAAAAATCTAAAATTAATAGCATTTTATTTGATAATTAGCCAAAAATAAATATATTAAAAATACGAATTTATCTTGCTATCAAATTCCCCCTACTTAGTCGATACTTGTCCTCAAGCATGGTATCCACTAAAAATAATTCGTCAATCCTTTTCAAAATCAAAACTAGATGGACAATTTAGTTACTTATGAAAATAAGAAAATTCAAATGAGGGTTATAAAAAAAATTTAATTGAAAATAAAAAAGATAAAAGAAAGAAAAATTAAAAGGCAAAGGTGCAATATTGAGCTAAAAATAAAAAAAATAAAAAAAATTATCCTAATGAAAAATTAAAAGTATTATTTTTATAAAAAAATTCTAAAATAAAATTTTTAAAAATAGATTATTGTTCATCAACTTGTTCTCTGGCTTAAAGATTTTACGATGTGAATTCGTTCTTTGAGATGGACTCCGTAGAGATAAGATTACCAATTTCGAATTGTATTCATAAACTTGGTGTTTTTTTTTTTTTTTTTTTGAATTACAATAACAAGGTAAAGCTCGAACAACAAACGCGACTAGCGCGACTTGAACCCAGACTACACCTGGGACGGTGAATACCCTTAACCATCATGCCATCACATGGGGTTGAATAAACTTGGTGTTTTGTTTTCTTTCCTTGTTTATTTCTTATTATTGCCTTGTTCTTTCTTTTGTTCTAAGAACAAACGCAATAACAAAATGTAGCAAAAGCAAACCAAATCCGTTTTGGTGGCAAAATATCTAACCATCAATGGTAAAAAGAGACACTTCTTAAAATTAGGGGCGAAGCCAGAACAAATTTTTAGGGGGTCGAATGAAATTTTAATTTTTTATAGTCTATATCTTTATAATTTTTAAAGGATTAAATTGAATTTTTATAATTTTAGGGGAGCTAAAGTGTAATTTTATCTTTACTAATTTAAAATTTTTAAAAAAATTTAAGGGGCTAAATAAAAATTTTACATTTTTAAGTGCACACCCCTGCCATTTTCTAAATGCACTTTGCTTAAAATATATAACTAAGTATTATATCTTTATAAATATAAATATATATTGACTTTCAATTAAAACACAACTCACTTTTTAGCTTCAAAGTTAAACCGAGTTGTTTATCTTTTGACTAAACAAATCGAGTTTTTATTATTATATAATAACATAAAAAAAAACATGAGTTACAGATTAATCACCAAAGTGATATCTTTTCTACAAAAATTGTAGTGTCCCACATGAAATGTGCCAAACCAACAAAAATTACCCCAATCATTATATAATTATTAAAAATTTTAAAAATATTTTATACAAAAGGGTGTCGCATACCACTCAAGTGACACCCCTCTCACAAGTGAAAGTTAATAATAGTAAAAATTAATAATAAATTAAGATTTTTATTTAAAATTTCACAATAATAAATTTAATATAAAATAAACATTATTAATAGTTAGACGAATTTTAAAAATTAAAATTAAAAATTTAAATTTTTAAAAATAAAAATATAAAAATTAAGTTTTAAATTTTTGAAAAATACAAACATATATTTTAACCTAAAATTTATATATAAAAACTTTATTTTTCACTTTTGAGAGTGCTGTCGCTTGAGTGGTTTGCAACATTCCTTATGTATAAAATATTACTTTTTATATATTTTATTCAAAATTTTTAATATTCATATAATGATTGGGGTAGTTTTTGTGCCATACATATGCGACACTACAATTTACTAAAAAAAAAAGTCATTTTGGTAATTAACTTATACTTCATGTTATTTTCATTTTTTATTATTGTATTAAATAAAAAACCCCCAAAAAAGGCCTTGTATTTGTTCAATTTATTTAAAAAACTTCATCATGAAACCCTCATCTTATATTTTAAATTTCGCACTTAAAAACCCTCAAAGTTTGAATTTTCCCAATTAACATTTTATTGTGATTTCATTTTTTAAATAGGTTAGTAACCAATATTTTTCTTTAATCCACTTTTATTTTTTATTTGTTGTGAGCTTGGTAATCGCTCCAACAAAACTTGGATGATCTATTTATTTACAAGTACATTATTTAATTTAATTTTTATATATATTTTTAAAAATTATTGAAACATTTAATGTAAATTCATTTTTAGATGAATTTCGTGACTTAAAAGAATGAGGCGTTATATTTTAATAGATCAAATGCATGGGTATAGTACTAGAAAAGGCCCATTTCTTAAATTATTTACGGAAATGGACCGCTCCAAAAGATATTTACTGGAATGGACTAAAAACACTAAAACGCACTGACGTTGACGCATTTTCAGGGGAAAACGCAGAAAAGCGCACTGATGGGGATGTGCTTTTTCCCGTGTCAGCAAAAGCATGCTGACGTGGATGCGCTTTAGTAAAAAGCACTTATAGGAACGCGTTTTTCCCCGTGTTTGATTAGGATTTTTGGGTTATTTACAAATTAGGGCTTAGGTTTAGGGTTAAGGTTTGTTTAGGGTTTAGTAAAAAATAAATTAGGGTTTAAGGTTTGTTTAGGGTTTAAGAAAAAAATAAATTAAGGTTTAAGGTTTAAGGTTTATTTAGGGTTGAAAAAATAAATTAAGGTATAGGGCTTATTTTTTTTTTAATTGCTAAGTATTGTTCTGGAAGAAATAAATTTGACAAGGTGGGATATGAAAAAATAAATTTAAAGTGATGTGTTCTGAAAAAATTATTTTGACAAGATGGATTTTGTTTTTTTTTTGTACAGCCAGTAATAGTACACAAAAAGCTTTCAGCTGGACACTTTTTTTGTACTGTTGATTTTGAAAAAAAAATGATTTTTAGAAGATGGTTCTGAAAAAATATCCCGAGTTTCCCTGGAAATCTGATAGTTGGGGTTGAAAAACGCTTCAAGCAGGATGCACTGTCAATAAAAGTACTGAAAAAGCTCCCAGCTGGACGCTTTTTTCAGTAGTGCTGGTGACAGTGCATCCCATTATCTCTGAGGCTATAAATGACCCAAATTTTATTATCTTGTTGCATAAGTTACAACAAGAGAAATTGAAGAAGTTTAGAAGAATAAAAATTGAAGAAGTTGAGAAGGTATAAGTTGATTTATCATATTAATATTTATACGAATCATTATATTTTTGCATAAAGTTTTTTGTTTTGAATTTCTTTCGACAGATAATTTGGTTGAAAATGAGTGGACGTATTAGTGTTGTTATTTACTACGACGGTGAGGTCTGTGACACCGAGAATGATGTTTTTTTATCGGAGAACACAACGCGACTGATTTTTAACTAGAACATAGAATTGACAGAACTTTGTAAAAGAATTAGGCGCAAAATCTTTGGAACAACGCCAATGAGAGTTTCGTCTATTAAGTATCGACTTTGTGCTTCAGCTGATCCCATGACATATGACTCATTTGATATCAAAGGTGTTCGTGGCTTGGAATCGATGGTGCAGACGCACCTCGCTAGTGGATCACCCTATCTTTATTTATATGTGGAATTTTAAACGCCAAATAAAACACTTGCGACTTCAACATCTACTATTTTTTGAGACGAATACACAACCCCTACTCGATACTCCGTTAGTGGGAGGCAGAACATGGAACCGTCTGTTTTTGGTGGCAAGATAGAATTCATGACCCTTGCACGACACTCCATTAATGGATGAGACATGTACCTCGGTGGGTCGATGTTCAATGTTGGAAATACTTACTGGGGAATGGCATCAACTTTTAGTGGTTGGCAATCCACATCTAATTGGGGACGTTATGAAATGTGCATGGGAAGGGATGATGTACTCTCTTTTACATCCACCAAATGAGGGACCTCCTACATTGTAGATGTTGGTGGGTCGGATGATGACTCGATGTGGACCCACCACGATGGCCCAAGTCTTGATGGTACAGAAGTTGTATTATTTTTTGAATCGGAGCCTGTTCCAACCGAACTTGAAGATGGTGAAGGGGGTTCAAATGAAGAAGAAGAAAATCCATGATTCACGGCGTACTCGCCTCCAGCCCACATGCATAATGTTGCTCTATCGGCAGATGATGCGTTGGAGTTTCCATATCTACCCCACAGGAGGTGTGGCCACACAAGTTCATCGTTAGATTTGGGTGAATTAGAAATTGGTAAGAAGTTTTCCAGTAAGGATGGTTTTCTCGGTGTATTAAAGCAATATAGCACTATGAACGGGGTTAACTACCACATGGTTAAATCCAAATCCGAGAATTTCGAGGCCAAGTGTGCAGTGCGAGATGATACATGTTCATGGAAAATCATGACTTCGGTTAAGAAGAAGATAGGGTTCTGAGAGATAAAGAAGTTCACCGGTCCGCATACGTGTATTGCCTCTAGTACAATATCAATGGGTGTTTAGGGTTTTTGAATATTACTGTTATTATTTAATGTTGCATTATTTAACGCACTCATGGGTTGACAGGTGTTTCACAAGATCATCCCAAGCTAGATTCAGAGATGATAGCGGGCTTAATACTACCGATGGTGAAAGCGGATCCAAGGACTACTGTGTCGGTCTTAATGGCCAATATTCGTAGCCGATTCAATTACACACCTTCTTACCGCAAGGCCTGGATAGCTAAGCAGAAAGCGTTGGAGAAGATGCATAGTGGGTGGGATGCTTCATACAATGAGGTATGGCAGTGATGTCAGGTGCTGGAGAGGTACGTCCCAGGTTGCGTAACAGACTTTGAAACGGTTTCTATGTACTACAACGACTGCTTGCTCCATGGATGCTAAGCGTTCAAGTGTCTGTTTTAGAGCTTTAAGCAAAGCTGGGACGCATTTCAGTACTGCAAGCCATTGGTACAAATTGACGATACCTTTATGTATGGTAGATATACCCATCGACTATTGCTAGCTGTGGCACAGGATGGTGATAGGAGGATCCTTCCAATTGCGTTTGCAATAACATTGGGCGAGTCAGGTGACGACTGTGAATTCTTTCTTTCTAGGCAGGTTGAGGCATGTCTGCCCCCAACCTGTTATCTATGTTATATCGGATCGGGGTGCTGGAATACTAGCCGCAATTGAATGACAGGAAAGCCTCTGAGATCGTACACACCATCGATATTGTCTAAGGCATGCTGCGTCCAACTACTACGGGCAATATCGGTCTACCACTGAATGACGACAGGTGACCAACATGGGTATTTAATCGCCACCAATATTATTTGGTTTGTAATATTCAATTTGTTCTGAATGGAAGAGTGGTATGTAATTATTTCTATCCACTTATATTAACAGGATACAAGATCAATAAAGACCGTTTTTATGAGATGTTAGCAATTTTGCGGTCAATTAATGATCAAGGTGAAAACTACCTCTGTAACATACCTTTCGATCAGTGGACACAATCATACGACGCCTTTCTACGATATGGTCAGATGACCTCAAACCTAGCTGAATGCATCAAGTCTGTTTTAAAAGGAATGCGTCATTTGTCGATAACCTTGGTTGTGCGGGAGATATACTTTCGTTTGGCAGCACTGTTTCCAAAGCGAGTAGCGAGTTATAAAGGCCAAATGCAGGAAGGCCATGTATGGTGCTAGAAGGTAGTGCAAGAAATTAATAAGGCTAAGGCGCGGGTCAACTCCTTGCACACAGTTTGTCACAATCGCGACAACCTATGGTTTCGTGTGACGGAGTTTGACAGACCGAACCAAGGTATTCCCGGCGAACAATATTGTGTACACCTGAGAAATAGGACCTGCGACTGTGGGAGGTTTGATGCACTTTGTTATCCATGCACTCATGTAATTGCAGCTTGTCAGAATCTCTCTTTGGATCCCATGAGCTATGTCGATGAAGTGTATGTAACGCCCCGAATTTGGGCCTAGAAGGATTGGGCCTTGAGCATGGGATCAGCTAGGAGAATGCACATAAATATTTATGTGTGCAAGAAAATGACATAAGTTGTTTGTTTGCTTCAATGGTTAAGTGATTTGGGTGTGTATGGGAGTGTTTGAGAAGCCTGGGTTCAAGTCTTGGCCCTTGCAAAATTTTTAGTTTTTACTCTTAAATGAATCTGGACACTGGCACTTAGGCCTTATTAGTAATAATGCTTGTTTTATGACACAAAGAGGAGCTTGTGGCTTAGTGGCAAGTGGCGTGTGACACAGCTGAGAGGTCTGAGGTTCAAGTCCTGGGTTGGGCAATGGAGTGTTTATTTTGCTATTTGAGCTGTGTAGGTAGAAGAGTTGGACTGAAACACTATTGAGAGGAGTTTGAACTGGTCATGGAGGGATTTTTGGAGCAAGTCAAAGAGGAGATTGGGGAGAAAATCAAGGAATTTCGAAATGGGAGGTTGGTAGGGTGTTGTGGCCGATTGGGACTCTAAGGCTCTATTAGAATTCGGCTAGAGGGAAATAGGGAGCAATTTTGGCTGTAGGCATATTCTTTGTTTCGGTTTTATGAAGCTTGAAAGGAGAGGGCCGAATTTCCCTTGTGATTTTTTCCATTCGAGATTTCTTTCGGGTTTTGCGTTTTTTCAACTGTGGTGACCAAAAGTGCCACTTTTTTCTCCCTTTCTTCAATTGCCAATTAGGTAATATTCTTCTGTGGTCTCACTTCTCTTTCTCTGCCTATTTTTTTTCTATTTTCTTTACTCTCCTAACAGTGCCGAATGTACTTCTCTTCTCTCCCCCTTCATTCTTCTATTTTCTCTCAAAGCCGAACCTACTTTTCTCTCCCTCTCTCACCCTTGGCCGATTGTGGCCCTTTCTTTTTAGGTTTTCTTTAGTGACCGTCCCCTCTTGTCTATCTTCCTCCCTCGTTCTACTCTGACGATTGTTGATAGCCTAGGGATTGGGGATCTATTATTAGTGCCGATTACCACCATCATTTGTCTACTATGCCGAACCTAAACTGCTGTATTCTTTGTTCTTCTGATTCTTACGAGTTTTTCGTTACACGATATCGGTAAGCGTGTTCATTAAGGATCAATTGTGTCATGGTTATATATATACATTAATGGTGATTCGTTTTGTGTGTAGATACTAATCAAAGAGTGGGTAATCACTTTTGATCAACGATTAGTTGTAAATACCCATTGGTTCAAGCAAGGCGATAGTTGGAGAGCACTTGGGCTAGTTTACTCGTTATCACGAATAGGTGTGTAATCACACTATCACTTCTTTGAGTCGGTAAAAGCCGAAAAGTCGAAAAGCTGAAACTTCGACGTTTGAGGCCTCGCAGCATGCGATCGCTCGTGTGGTGAATCGAGCCCACAAATCATGGGCGATAGATTGTAGAGGCCACTAAGAGCGTTCTTATGATCTTGGGCCTCGTTTGGCTGAAATGGGTCGTGTGGGCCTAATGGGCTTGTGGGCCCTACATAGATAAAATCCATGTTAAGTGGCAAATACTGGACTGGGCTATGTAGTTCGCATAGCCGTGACTGAATTTGGGCTAAATGGGCCACACGAGCGTGTGGGCCCACTTGGGCCATATATTGAGCCTTGGGCCCATTTACACCGAAATGACCGTAATGCCCCTGTAGGGTAAAACGATCGTAATACCCTTGTAGGGTAAAATGACCGTAATGCCCCTATAGGGTAAATGACTATTTTGCCCCTCGAGGGTAAATGACTAACTTGTGCTATGATTTGACTGATTTGACTATGATTGTATGACTATGATTTGATTGACTTAACTGTGAATGATATGATGAGTTGTAGGCCAGACATTCTGCATACATGACATACTGCATGGGGTTGGGATATTGGTTATAGAGGAAGTACTGTTTTGATAGGGTCACACGGGTCGCACGAGACGACTGTGGACCCAGAAATAATCTGTTAAGGTCGCACGGGTCGCATGAGACGACTATGGACCTACCGATGGCTTTAAGCCAGTTAATCTGATTATGGCTCTGTGCCAACCTAATTATGGTTCGGTGCCGTCTTGATTATGACTTTGTGTCGATCATATTTATCCATGGCTGTGTGCTGGTCGTAATTACTGATTACTTTGTGTCGATCATACTTATCCATGGCTGTGTGCTGATCGTAATTATTGATGGCTTTGTGTCGATCATACTTACCCATGGCTGTGTGTCGATTATATTACCGTAGTTGATGGTTATGTGCCGATCTTATTACAGTTACCGATGGCTATGTGCCAATTATGAGACCGTTACTGAAGGCTTAAAGCCGCATATATACTAGCGACTTTGCTGCGATTTCGATTAGTCTTTGCAAATCGGTGCTAACACCGTAAGTGTAGGGATGGCGTGGGTGATTTATTCCCACACGTGTAGTGCGAGGTTGGACGGAGGCAAGTGCGGTGGTTGGATGGGTTTGCATGCATCATGCATCATTCATCTTGAGATCATTCATCGTGATGGGCTAGGCCCAATTGATTCTGCATGGGCCGTGACCCAAATGATATTATTTTGGGCTTTGGCCCACATATACTCCGAACTAAACTGCATCTTTATTCTTGTTAAAGGCTCGAGCCCAGCATCGATTCTGCTTTTGTATACTCGACTATTTCTTTAATAAGGGGATTACACACTTTGAGTTTTGTAAACTCACCCCGCTTTAACCTTTCGAGTAATCCCAGCGTTAGACGGTTCGGAGTCTGCGAGGACTCGGAGAGGGCCACACAACTGCACATGTTTTATTCTGTTTTGCTCATTTACTTAAGTACTTTGATTTTGAATCGGGTTGTAATAAGGCCTCTATAATTTTCTGGATTTTTAATTTGAGATTTTATTGATTGTGATTTATATCTGCTAGACGTAGAACACGGTTTTCCAAAAGAATAACATTTTCAAACACTACGTTTCCTCAACCCAATTTTTAAATATCACGTTTTCATAAATCATTTTGTTTTAAATTAAGCTTCCACAACAAATAAGGTTTTAAAGGTAATAACGTTTTAAAAGGGAATAACTTTTTAATAGACCACGATTGAAAATAAACAAATGCAAACTGAGTTTTTGTACAAGTTTTAAATGGAAAGAAGTTTGAAATTTCAAGAAGGGTTTTCAATGAAAACATGGTTTTCGAAAAACACTTCAATGTGACATGCCAGATTCGGCCATAACGTCTAGGCCGGGTTTGGGGTGTTACAGTGTACAAATTAGAATACATGTACAACGTGTGGAGACACGTATTCCCACCAGTCCCAGATGAACGTAAGTGGTCGTCTGTATCGCTTGCTTCGTTTAAGTTTTTACCAGATAGAGAATTCGTCACAAACCAAAAAGTTGACCATGCTCGACTAGAGTACGTGATAATATAAATATTTGGGAAAGAACGAACCTACAGAAGTTATGCGGGTGATATAGGAATTCGGGTCATACAATGCCAACATGTCCACATCGAAATAACTCCTAATTTATTAAATGAAATAATATAAAAATAATTTGTACAAACATATTCAAAAGAACTTCCATTTTATTAAATGAAAAAATATAAAAATAATCTGTACAAAAATATTCAAAAGAACTTTTATTTTATTAAATGAAACAATATAAAAATAATTTGTACAAAAATATCAATGCATGTGCCGGTTGGAATCAATGCCACATGGGGGTGGTCAACGGTTATGCGTTGGATTCCTTCTTGGTTCAGCTTCTGGCCGGGGTTGTGGTTGTTTGGGATTAGCTTCTGGTTGTGGGTGTTGAGAGGATGGCCCACATCTATAGAACTAAGATTGCGGAGGTGTTTGCATCACCCACGATAGAGGTATTTGGATCTCATAAGGCGATTGAGATTAGAAATGTGTTGAGCTCCCTGACGGTGCCTCGTGTTGTCCCTCCTGCGACGATGGCCTATATATCGTTGGTTGACTCAGAGTCATCGGGAAATGAGATGCACCGAGCCATGCATTTCAACCTTGCATAGGAGTGGAAAAAGGAAACATATAAGGGTTAGGATATGAACCTGGCATAATCTGAAGGGGTTTGGTGTGGGCATCGTCTCTTGCTTCGTTGGGGCCGGTGATTGCCTGGGCACTGTTGATGAGCCCGCCTCACTAGCCATTGTTCTTGGATTTAAAGGGCCCTGTCGTTCCCTGGATTTAAACCTCATTGGATTTGCCGATGCCTCTCCTCTTCCGAGAGCAAATATGTCTTGCCTTACCATGGATCCTAAACCATAGCATGTAATTTGGATCACACACTAACTCCGGAATGATAATCGGTTCGCGAGTAGGTATATTATCATACTGATTTTCCCATATTTCGATATATTCTGAGGGGAAGACCGGCCAATGTATATTCGGTCACCGTAAATCGATTTTGTGCTCATCATCGAGCACCTCAGGTGCCATAGGAATTAGTTGTCAGAATTTGAATTGCCACAACACTCTATCCATTTGGTGCATCTCGACTGTAGCGTAGTTGACCAATGAGACCCTAACGTGCCAAATGTTCGAATTCTGTAGGAATTCATCCGGAGTTACTGCCCGAATTGCAAGATCCTCGTATGCTGTCCATTGAAACTATATGAACGTGATAAAAATATTAGTTATATACATAATACATAATATGAAATACGAAATCGACTATGTTATGTATATATAGTTCAAAATGAAATAAATACTTACATGTGCTTTCGACCGTTGGTCTAATAGAAGCTGTATATCTTCAAGAGCGGTAGGTATTCCCCCGTAACTCGGCGAAATAAAATTTTAGCATAAAATTATATTTTAAATCTTTTTAATAATTGTAAAATCTAATATAAATTTTACCTTGTTAAGAGTGGGAATGTAAACGGGTGGTCCACTCGAGGACGTAAAAATAGAAAGCGAAACCGAGCCCATGATTGTAGCAGTGAGAAGCAACCTCCAATTTTGATTTTATTTGGCTGTGTCGCCCGACACATCTCCTGGTATAATATCGACAAAACGGCAGACCCCCAACTGAGTTCGCTAGGTGCTCTAAAATCGATGAGTTTCAGTAGCCACCTCAAATGTACGAGGTTTCGTGACTTGTCTGACATCAGATAACCTTTGAGGATCTGAAGGATGTACACCCGAGCATATCGTACTCTTTATACTTCAGCCGAATCATCCCCCAACTCCGGGAATGTGTCTCGTAACCAGCCCATATCAATCCGGCCTCCGTAAATAATATCCGAAATCACACCCAAAAGATCGTAACATATGGCTTCCAAATTAGCAGATTGAGCGGACTCGGTGAGTACGGACCCATCCATCGATAACCCCAATTGTATCTGCACGTTCTGTAAAGTGATGGTACACTCCCCACATGGAAGATGAAATGTGTGCGTCTTGGGTCTCCACCTCTCCTCAAACGCGTTGATGATTTTCGGGTCCAACTTGCACCTCCGGCCTATATTGGCCACGTGCCAAAAACCCGTTTCCCTCAAGTAATTTTCAATCAACGATGGTGGAGGACTAGGTACATTACGAATAAAACATTGTAACACTCGATCTACCAAGTGTTATAAAAAAATTATAAAAAAAATATTAATTAAATTACAAAAATGAAATAAAAATATTAATTAATTTTAAAAATGAAATTAACCCTTACCATTTTCATTTGGTCGACAGAGATATGTTTATCATCGAGACAAATTAATTGCCAGGCCATTGCTAATACGATCAAATTTCTTAGAAATTATAAAAAAAATAATACTAATTTAGACAAAAATAAAAAATTTAGAGAGCTTTGAGGGATGTTTTGAGAAATTTAGAGAGATATTTGGAAGAATTATAATTTGGACGAAATTTTGTGTGAAAAAAATGGGTGGGGGGTTTATAATTTTTTTTCTTGGCCGTTGGGCCCAACGGTCAAATTTTTAAATGGCTGTTGGAGGTGACTGTTGAGGGAAAACACGGGGAAAAACGCGTCCCCATCAGCGCTTTTTACTAAAGCGCATTCACGTCAACGCGCTTTTGCTGATATGGGGAAAAACACGTCTCCATCAGCATGCTTTTTTGCGTTTTCCCCTGAAAGCACGTCCATGTCAGCGCGTTTTAGTGTTTTTGATCCATTCCAATAAATTTTTTTAGAGCGGCCTATTTCCGTAAATAAATTAGAAAATGGGCCTTTTCTGGTACTATGCCCCAAATACATATGTATTTTGAAATTATTTTAACAATGAACTATATTTTGTTACTATTTATATCTAAGCCCATATTTTATCCTGATTTCGTTGCCTTGCCTAACCGGTATAAATAAATATTGATTACATTTTACACTTTTGCCTAACAATAGTACGCATATCATTTGCTTTCTTTATAATAAAATGAACTAGGGAAAAGAAAACCATTGTGCATAGTGTTAATGCATTAAATTACCATATCATATAAAATTTAATTTCTATAAGAAATACTCACTCTTTTCCTTTTCTTTTGGTTTATTAAGTATACAATTGTGCAAAAATAGTACTAATTGGTACTAATTTACTTTCCCCACTTAGTTTTAGGCGGATAATAACTCATATCAATTTAATTATTTAAAAATAATTTATTTTTTAAAAAATATAT
The DNA here is from genome assembly GCA_025698515.1 of Gossypium sturtianum. Classification (NCBI taxonomy): domain Eukaryota; kingdom Viridiplantae; phylum Streptophyta; class Magnoliopsida; order Malvales; family Malvaceae; genus Gossypium; species Gossypium sturtianum. The sequence continues at coordinate 72,771,417 of CM046943.1, read as the reverse complement.
CAAAATTTTTATTAAATCAAATGAAAAATAATTATGTAAGCATAGATTGTTTTAAGTTAAATTATGGTTATGGTTCCTATACTATTTTTAAATTTAGGATTTAGTATCTATAATTTAATTTGTTTCATTTATATAATATCATTAGTTAGTCAGAATAGTTGACACTCTTAATTACTCCTGTTAAAATAGTGAGATGAATTTTTTCTTAAAAATACTCGTTTCATCTTATCGTGCTGAAGTTCAATTTGTGTGTGGATGTGGGTGCGCGCGAATGCATGCATGTGTATCTCTATGTGTATGTGTTAGAAATGTGTTTTTAAGAGAAATTGACGTTATCATTTTAACTGCAATGGTTAAAGATGCTAATTATTTGGGCTAACCAATATTATTGTAAAACTAGTTGACCAAATAATATCAAATTAAAATATATGGATTAAATTCCAAATCAACATGGTAGATTGATCAAAATGTAATTTTACCATTATCTTATAATGACTAACTCAAAGAAATCAATGATATCATATGAGGGTAACAAACACATGACGAGGTCATTGGACAAAGCAGTTAGGTGAATTGCTTTCGTAAACAGTATACAATAAGGAATTTTCAACCATGGTACTTCTTGTGGATTAACTCCATGATTAAGTAATTGCAAATTATCGGAACGATGCTTTTAAACATAATTGCAATTACTAGAGTCTAATTGTATATGTCCGATTGGTCCTCTACTAGTGAACAAAAGCTCGATCGGACTACTTTTGAAATAGAAGAAAATTCTATGACTTTGGAAATAATTTAATTGAGTCGATTTATTCGATGGGGAATTAAATTGGGCGGTCATAAGAATTGTTCAACTAGAGAATTTGATTAAAGAATTTTCTTGAAAAATTAATTTGAAAAATCTAAGTGATTTTTGGGAAAATTAATTTGGATAAACTAAAATTAAATTAATAAAATTAATAACATATTTTTGGAAATTAATTTTCAAGCCAAACAATTGGGCCAATAAGTAATTGAACTTGAAAATTTGACCTGAGATCGTAAATTGGGCCCGGGAGTCTAAAACTGAAACAAAGACCCAAAAACTGGTCAAACTGATCCTGATATGTGAAACATGGCCGACGGTCCAATCGATGGTTGGACTAGACCGGTTGGGCCGTCACTGGTCCGGACCTAACCAACAGAAACCAAACCAACTCGGAGTGCCGACGGCGGCTATGATGGTGACATTCGGTGGCCAAAAATGGTCGCGATGGTGGGTCTTCGATGGTTGAGCAATGGAAGAAATACAATTCTCTTTGGGACTACCAAAGAATTTGATTTTAGATTAACTATTCTAAAAATAATATTATTTTAATAGATTTAATATTAAATTTAATCTAATATTTATCAAGATAAATTGTATATTAATGTAATATTAAAGTGATTAAGCTTAATCATAGTTGAACTCTCTAAACTCTTCCTATATAAACAGAGCCTTGAGTCATTATTTACATACACTTGAATTCAAGAGAAAGTTGTAATGAGAAAATTCTCTAAAGAAATTATTTCAGAAAATTTCGAGAGATATTTTTCATACTTACATCTTGGCCTAAAAATTTAGAGAAAATTTGAAATTACCCCACTGTAATTTTTTTGAAAATTTTTCTAATTCAAAGCAAGCCCACACTTTTGATTAAGTATTTATTACTTTATATATCCTCACTTTTGATGATAGCGAAGAAGACTACTCGATCGAAGTGTTCATCCGAGATTGAAAAGGTACAATTTTGATTAAGTGTTTATTACTTTATATATCACAACCAAGTTCTTGTTTTGAAAAAAAATTAAAACTCTAGTTTTTCCCTAAATTTATTTTTCATTAAGTTTTCTAAACTCGATTTTCCAACACTCTTTGATACTTCTTTATTACTAATTTCTTAGAAGGAGAAGCATCAACTTTTTCCTTAGCACGAGCTTCCTTCAAATGATTTGCGATATTCATATCTTGTGATTGATCTGGCGTGGTATGAGAGTTTGTAGAAGATCTTGCACCATCAACAGGAGCATTAGCTCGATTTGGTGAAGAGTAAGGAGAAAGAATACTTAGAGGAGTGATAAGCTAATTGCAAGAACGAATCCCACAAACTTCATAGGAAATGGAGATTCCCTAGTACGCCCAGTCAAAACCTATGCTAAAGTGCTTGGAGGATTAAAAGGCCAGGCCTTAGAAGCTGATGGGACATTAAAGTTATTTAACCAATTGATGGGACAATTTACTCTATGACCATTTGGACTTTGATTCTGTAAACACTGTTGAAAGACATTCCTAACAGTCACAAACTCTCCCAGTTCAAGTGTATGCCCCCTCTATAGCCTCTTAGACTGTTTTAACGCCACTTCTGAATCAACTGGCTGACTGTGAGCACAAACAAATTCCCATGAAAGTGACCAGCGTGTGGGAAAACCAAACCCACTTTCAGGCCTACAGATCATTCAAATGAATTTGTCTTTCTTTAAGTGCAAGTTTGAAATATTGTTTTGTATGATTGGCTCACAACCTTGTCGAATACTGAAATGGGCAATTCCAACACCGGCCCTTGTCTTGTAATCTTCAACTGATAGAATTTTTGGAAAACACCCAAAAGGAATGGTTCATTATGCATGCATCAATCAATGAAAAATGCAACCAAGGTCTACTAGGACAATGCTGACAATTGTCCAGGTGCAATGCCATACTTTGTTAGTATAGAATAAAAGAATGGATGTAATGGTAGGTGGAAGCCAACCTCCAAAAAAATTAAAGGAAGAATGAAACATATGGAGTTGTCATTCAAGCGAGACCTTGGTGGCAGTCTAAACTCGTAGGCAAAATTCAGGTGAAGAATACATCGAGTTCCAAAATATATATGAACCTTATCTTAAGTTGTATTGCACTCATATGATGGAGTAATCACACACGATGGAGTGTATTCGAGACCGTAAGGTACATAGATGAAAGGACTTATGGGGATTGTGTTCTCGTTATTTTGGCCTCTGCCCTTCCCTCGGTTAGTTGTTTTGACAATGTTTGTACATGTAAAAGAGAAAAGAAATGAAATGAAAGAAAGAAAAATGTTACCTTTGGAAAATTTGAGACTGAAGATGAAAAGTGTAGAAAGATTAAGCAAAGGAAAGGTTAGGGTTTTAATTGATTTCACAAAAGTGTTTGAAGGAGTATTTGTGTATCAGTTTTATAGAAACAAACTTTTCCAAGAAGTTTATTTCGAGGAAGCTGTTCAGGTTCTCTAATATAATTTTGACATCTCACAAAAAGTGTAAATATGTAATATTTAAATTATCATGCAGCATGTAGTCAAATTTTGAATTTGCCGATTGAAAAGAAGTTGTTTCGAGTAAAAGTGCAATTCACCCAACTTATAGTACGCACCTAATGTGATCAATTAGTTATCAATTATACATTGAAATTCTCAGAAATTTCAAGGATGAAATTTTGATAAGGGGAGGAGATGTAACACCTCAAGTCTGGTAGGTCTAAAGTTTTAGTGTATAGTAGTAAACAGTCTATCGGTGAAGTGTTATTCGACCAATTGATTATGTTGGTGTATATGTGTAAGCGTTCAGTATCTGTCACATAAGAATGTAAGAATTTGATTTGATATCCTGCTATATTAAGGATAAGTTCATATTAAGTGATAAAGGGTAAATATGGAATGAGTATTCGCCAAAGGTATAGTACGGCTGGTTTGTCTGGAATCCTATGCTAATTAGCTATAAAGTAATTTGGTTAGAAATCAACTATACAACCTAATCTGATAGTTGTGAATGCAAGGAACTTTTTTATGTTTCTGTAACATCCTGGATTTTGGGTTTATGCATTTGTGCTTAAATAAATGTGAAAGCATGTCTATGTGTGTGTTAAATGTGTTTTATGAATTTTTGTGAACCCTAGAGTGTAGTGAATGCTTTAGAAATTATTAGATTTTAAATTCAAAAGAGGAAGCTAGGCAGAGTAGCCTTAAGAGAAATTGTAAGGGAAATATGACACACAAATGGGCTTGGAAAAGTGGCAAGGAGGCGCCACTTAAAGCCCAGTGAATGATGCCACAAGCATGAGTGCAGGGCCAAGGATCGAGTTACAAGGGAAGCAAAATAAAGGTTTTATTTTGCAGCAGAAATGAGCAGCAAGGGACGGCACTAAGGCTAAATTTTAGGAGCTTTAATCCTTTTAATATTTTTAAGAGATAAATGGTGATAATTAATTAATATAGGGGATAAATGTTGGATTATTTTTAATTAATTTGAAAAAGGTGAGAGATAAAGTTATCAGAATAGGGAGAGTTGGCCGAATAGGGGGCTCTAGGTAGAGTAATTTCGGCAAAAAGGGGAAAAGGGTGGCCATTCTTCATTCTTTTCTTCTCTTTTTCCCTCTGCCGAATTCTTTAGCAACACTTCTCTTCTCTTTTATTTTGCCAAAAGCCGAAAACTCAAGAAAGCCTAGCCGACTTCTCCATCTTTTTCTTCTTCAAAGATTATCACCATTGCCGAATTGCTCAACCCTTCTCTCCTTCTTCTCACAAGTTCATAAAAGCCGAAACTAAGTACTTGCTAGATCCTAGCCGATTGTTCATTGAATCCCAAAGCCGAATCTTTTGTGGTGACAGACAACAAAGGGTGTTGTCGATTTCTTCATGAGGGTTTTGGATTTGCCTATTGTCGACTTCAAGCAAGGATCATTCGGGATTTAAGGTAAGTCATGTGGACTTCGGCCAAAGGCCATGTATTGTGATTAAATGTTAGTTTTGGATCTAACACATGTCTATGGGGATTTCGGCAGATACCATAATCAAGTAGCTATTTCGGGATATTTAGATCCACAAGGTAAGTGCATGTGATATTCGGCCAAGGTCCTATTTAGTGACTTAGATCTGTTTCTTATTTATTCAAAAGCCGAAAACTAACTAGTTAAGGGAATTGGTGTCTAGCCGATTGCAAGAGGGAATATCACAGAGTTTCGGGATTTGATTAGTAATCAAATCGGCAGCAAGGTAAGGATTTTGGTTACAATAATCCTTCGGGATTTGATCATATAGCCCAATAGGCTTTTGCTTAGCATTAAGCGATTGACTAAATGTAGGAATTAAGGATCTAAAGCGTTAGATCGGGATTTTCGGGATTTCAGTGAAAACGATAAGTATATCAGGTGTGTATCCCACACTGAATCTTGATTGATTTATGGTATTATTTTAATATATGTGTTAATAATAATATGAAAAGTGGGCTAAGGTACCATGCAATGGTACAAAGTACTCAGGTACGTAATCTTAACATCATGTTAATAAATGTTATGAACATGTGGAATATGGCATGTATGTGAACATTGATAAGAATGTGAAATAAGGCCTATGCCATGATAATTGCATGATTTGTATGACATGGGGCATATGGGTTATATGGAAAGGGGAAGTGATCTGGTGGTTTATACCACAATATCTGAATGTGGTGACTTCGGTCACATAATCCGAATGTGGTGACTTCGGTAACATAATCTGAATGTGGTGACTTATGTCACAAACTATATTATCCGGTGGCGATGCCACAATATATAAGGGCGATGAGCACGCCGTCATGCTTGCGCGCGCTTCGATGATGTGTAGCGGATGGGTGGGTCGATTTAGTAATCCCCACGGTGTGATGGTTGGTTGGTGCGGGTGATGTGTAGCGGATGGCATCTAGGTTTGGGTTCGGGATTGCATCATTATATTTAATTGCTATTTGTATATGTATGAATTGTTATGCCTAAATCGTTGGGATTTAGTGTTGGTACATACACACCTGAGTCTGCTTTGACTCACCCCGTTGTGGGGATATCTTTTGGTGACACTCGGTGATGGACCGGGTCGGCAGGAGCTTAATGGTGGCCATGCTCAGCTCAGCTTTTATTCTACTTTATTTTATTTTGAACTTTAAGTTTGAATTTCATTTCGGGTTTCCTTTGATGTAATAAGGCCACTAGTAGAAAACTGTTTATGCATGCATTTTAATTATTTAGCATGATACGAATTTTATCAATATAAAGTTTAAGCAATTTTTTTCTTAAAAATAAATTTTTAATGTTTAGACACCTAAACACAAACGATTTTCGAATTAAAGATTAAACCCCAAAACAACTCGGTATTTTTAATTAAAACCACCCCAAATTTTCCGAAGTAATAAACATGAAATTAAAATGTTTTACTCGAGGAACATACCAGATCCGGTCTGGGCTCGTGGGCCGGGTTTGGGGTGTTTCAATTTGGTATCAGAGCCCGGTTCAAAACTCGGCTCTGGGGTTTTTGGGCTCAAAACGTTTTCTAAAAAAATGGGCTTTCTTTAAAGGATAACAGGTCTGTTAGCTCGGCATGGCACCTGCGTCTCCGGCCCAAGTCCGCCAGGTAAGTACCCTAAACCATTGTGTGATATACATGTGGGCTTTATGGGCTTTATGGGACATAGAATAGTTTAAATAGACTCTGATGGACTATAGGCTTAGTTTAAACCACTTCTTAAATTTTCATAAGACTTAATTTCACTAAATAAACCCGTTAACAAGCCGCAAGACTAGGGTGTGGCAACCGCCATCATACGCATGTCTAGGATTGGATCCTAAGAGCACAGTATATTTAAGCGGTCTTAGTGACTCACCTCCTCTTCGCTGGAATCCTACCCGTGCGTAGTACTGCTCACCTTAGTCGAGTTAGGGTGTGGCAATAGGCGACGCATGCCTAGGAGTGGATTCAAGGAGAGCTTGGTATTTAAGCGATCCTAGCGACTCACCTCCTCTTCACTGAATCCTACAGTGCGTGGTGACTATTCACCCTATTTATGAGGACTCGTTGATGGGCTAAACCCTATAATTAAAACCCGAAAGGGACCAGCCACCCTAGTTTGAAAAAAAAAAGAAAATTACCAGAATACCCCCAGATTTCAAAATTACCAAAATACCCTTATTTCATAAAATCACCGAGGAACCCTGAATTGGAAAATTTACGAAATCACCCCTGATTTACAAAATTTTCAAATCGACCCCGATTTATTACCAAAATACCCCTGTAGGTGAAATGACGAAAATACCCCTAGGATAGGAATAAGACGAAAATGTTTGAATGATGAATGTGTGTTGAATGAATGTGCTTCTCTAAATTAGGATAGAAGACTTGAAACTTTGAAATGATCGAAAGAACTGCTATTAAACTTCTTTTCATAAAATTTCTTCGCGGACAATCAGTGGAACAAAAGACTAATGCATAAAATTCCTTAAAACAGATTAAAGCGCGGTCGTAGAAATGAGTTCTAGGGGGCGCGGTCGTAATGTGCGAGGACGTGGTAGAGGCAGAATGACCGTATCAGAACCCGTTAGGTCTGGACAAGGGTCCGAAAATGAGGTACCACCACCCCCACCACCAGCTGTTGGTGTTGAGTAGCAAGATCAGACGGGGGATGATGCAATATCGCAGGCAATACTGCGAGTTCTTGAGATGGTGGCTGGAGTAGGTAGAGGTATGGGAGCTCGGAAATTTGTACCCGAGCGACTCCGAGCCAATGGGGCTGAGGTGTTTCGTGGTGTATCTGGTGTGGCACCCAGTACGGCTGAGTATTGGTTGGAGGTGACAGAGCGAATCATGGATGAGCTCGATTTAACCGCTGAGGAGAAACTGAAAGGAATGGTGTCACTACTTCGCGATGAGGCATATCAATGGTGGCTCACAGTTCGGGATGGTGCCACAGCTGAGGATCTCACTTGGGAGTATGTTAAAGTGGCGTACGTGAAGAAGTATGTTGGAACTAGTTATCTTGATGCACGAGAGGAAGGCATTTACGGGCCGGGTTCAAGGGAACAAGTCCGTAGCGGAGTACGAGGCCGAATTTTTAAGGTTGAGCCGGTATGCTCGAGGTATCGTGGCTATGGAGCATGAGCGATGCGTCCGGTTTGAGGACGGCCTTAGGGATGATCTAAGGTTGTTGATAGCTCCGCAGCAGGAGCGGGAATTTGCCGTGTTAGTAGAGAAGGCTAAAGTAGCCGAAGGAGTTAAGGAATCTGTAAGGCAGAATACGGATCGGAACAGGCAAAAGAGAGGTTTTAGGTCATCAGGGTCATCTGGGAATACGCAGAAGAGGCCTATAGTTGATGGGCTGCGAGGTCAGCAAGTTGTGACAGGAGGGCAGTATCGTACTTGTGATCAGTGTGGGAAGAGGCACCTAGGAGAGTGTTGGAAGAAGACAGGGGGATGTTTCAAGTGTGGGTCCAAGGACCACATGATTAAGGACTGTCCTATACAAATAGACGGGGGTCGACAAACAGGTCAAGGTTCTAATCAGGCTGGAAGAGGGGGACAGCAGCCTCAGCGGGGTCGTGGTCCGAATGGCGGAGGGCGTGGAACACCGGTAGAGGTGTTGGTATCATCGAGGCTAGACAAACAGGAGGCCTGGTATATGCGATTCGTCGGAGGGGAAGACGGTGATGCACTGATGTTATAACGGGTACGTTCCTTATTTCGGAGTTACCCTTTATTGCTTTGATAGACATAGGGTCAACTCATTCCTATGTTGCTAGTAAAGTATTCGAAACTTTGCATGTGAACTTTGAGACTGAACCTAAGAAGATGACTGTACTTAGTCCTTTAGGCGCATCGTGATAGTAGATAAACTCTTTAAGGAAGTGCCTTTAGAAGTTCAGGGGATGCAGTTCCCAGCTAACTTAGTGGAACTACCATTCGGGGAATTTGATCTAATCTTAGGCATGGATTGGTTAGTGAAGTATCGTGCGAATGTGGATTGCGCCGCTAAACGCATGTCGTTGAGAACTCCCGACGATAAGGAAGTTGTGGTGATGGATGAAAGACGGAACTATTTGTCGAATGTAGTATCCGCTCTTAAGGCGGAGAAGATGGTAAGGAAAGGATGTCCGGCTTTTTTGATGTGGGTCGATGCCTTGGACACTAAGGAAACAAGTGTTGAAGGGGTTAGAACAGTAAGGGAATTTGTGGATGTCTTTCCGAAGGAATTACCTGGAATACCCCCTGATAGGGAGGTGGAGTTCGGAATTGACTTGCTGCCTGGAATGACGCCAGTATCTATCGCTCCGTATAGAATGGCACCGAAGGAATTGGTTGAGCTCAAGGCTCAAATTCAAGAGTTGCTTGATCGTGGGTTTATCCGACCCAGTGTGTCTCCATGGGGAGCACCGGTCTTGTTCGTGAAGAAGAAGGACGAAACTATGCGCATGTGCATAGATTATCGTCAACTGAATAAGCTGACCATCAAGAACAAGTACCCTTTGCCAAGGATAGACGACTTGTTCGATCAGCTTAAGGGGGCAGCGGTATTCTCAAAGATAGACCTAAGGTCTGGATATCATCAGCTTAAGGTGAAGGAAGCAGATATCCATAAGATAGCCTTTCGAACAAGATACGGGCACTATGAGTTCGTAGTAATTCCGTTTGGGTTAACGAACACCCCAGCCGCGTTCATGGATATGATGAACCGGGTTTTTTAACCTTACTTGGATAGGTTCGTCGTTGTGTTCATAGACGACATCCTAGTGTATTCCAAGTCAGAGGAAGAACATGATGAGCATCTCCGGAAAGTTTTGCAAGTCTTAAGGGAGAAGAAGCTATATGCCAAATTCAGCAAGTGCGAGTTTTGGCTTAAGGAGGTTGCATTCTTAGGGCATGTGGTGTCTGCTGAAGGAATAAGGGTGGACCCTAGGAAGATTGAGGCAGTGCTGAAATGGAAACCACCTAAGTCTGTGGCTGAGATTCGAAGTTTCTTGGGATTGGCGAGCTACTACTGTAAGGTTTGTGGAAGGATTTTCATCAATAGCCGCACCTTTGACGAGTTGTTGAGAAAGGAAGTACCTTTCGTATGGACAGATAAGCAACAGGAGAGCTTTGAGAAGCTTAAGAGGGTTTTGACTGAAGCTCCGGTCTTGATTCAACCGGAGGCAGGAAAGGACTTTGTGGTGTACTGTGACGCTTCTCACACAGGATTGGGATGCGTATTGATGCAAGATGGGAAGGTAGTCGCTTATGCGTCTCGGTAATTAAGGCCACACAAGGTTAACTACCCGACGCATGATTTGGAATTGGCGGCAGTGGTCTTTGCTCTTAAGGTATGGAGGCATTATTTATATGGAGAAAAGTCAGTGATTTACACAGACCACAAGAGCCTTAAGTATCTGTTGACTCAGAAAGAGCTAAACTTGAGACAGCGAAGGTGGGTGGAGTTATTGAAAGACTACGATTGTTCTATTGAATATCATCCGGGCAAGGCGAATGTAGTGGCAGATGCCCTAAGTCGGAAAGTAGTGTCGGATCTGAGGGCAATGTTTGCACATCTTAGCTTGTATGATGATGGAAGTTTATTGGCAGAGTTGCAAGTCAAACCGACATGGTTGAATGAGGGGAAGGAAAGTCAGTTAATGGATGAGGATCTAAGTGCTAAGCTACGGCAAGTGCAGAGTGGAGAGTTGGAAGATTATAGTATTAATGACGAGGAGTATTGTGTTTCAAGGGTAAGGTTTGTATGCCAAAACTAAGGAGTTAAGGCGGAGGATTCTTCGAATCGCATGGTAGCCCTTATGCTATGCATCCCGGAGGTAGTAAGTTGTCTGAGATCTAAGGGAACAGTTTTGGTGGCTTTGGTCTTAAGCGGGAAGTTACCGAATTTGTAGGAAATGCTTGACGTGTCGACAAGTTAAGGTTGAACACCAAGTTCCGTCGAGGATTGCTTCAACCGATAAAGATTCCGCAGTAGAAGTGGGAGAGAATCACCATGGACTTCGTTAGTGGGCTTCCCCACGCGCCTACTAAGAAGGACTCGGTATGGGTGATAGTGGACCGATTGACAAAGTCCGCGTATTTCATCCCAATGAAGAGTTGATTATTCTTTACGTGAAGTTGGCGAAGTTATACGTGGCGGAAATTGTGAGGTTGCATGGAGTGCCTGGTGTCGATTATCTCGGATAGGGATCCAAGGTTTACGCCTCGATTCGGAAAGCACTACATCGGGCTTTAGGCACCGATTAGACTTCGCGACGGCTTTTCATCCACAATCGAGCAGGCGATGCGAACGAGTAATCCAAGTGCTAGAGGATATGTTGAGGGGTGTGTGATAGACTTGAGAGGAAGTTGGGAAGAATATTTGTCGTTAGCGAAATTTGCATACAACAACAAATATCAAGCCGTGATTCGGATGGCACCGTATGAAGCATTGTATGGATCGGAAGTGTCGCACACCTACGTGTTGGACAGAATTGGGGGAACGACGAGTTTTGGGTCCAGAGATTATGGCAGAATCCGAGGAGAAAGTTGAGGTAATTCGGGCACGGTTAAAGGAAACATCTGACAGGTAGAAGTCGTACGCAGATCTTAAGCGTAAGGAGATAGAATTTGATGTGGGGGATCAAGTGTTTCTTAAGGTATCGCCTTGAAAGAAGGTTATGAGATTTGGTCGCAAAGTCCAAGGTTTATAGGACCTTATCAGGTATTAAAGCGAGTTGGACCAGTGGCATACCAGTTAGAGTTGCCTTCGGAGTTGAAACAGATGCACAATGTATTCCATGTTTCTATGTTACGTCGTTATCGATCGGATCCATCTCATGTAGTACCAGTTGAGGAGGTGGAGCTAAGACCAGATTTGTCCTACGAGGAAGAGCCGATTCAGATTTTGGAACGAGATGTGAAAGTGCTACGAAGGAAGTCGCCTCCTTTAGTCAAAGTGTTATGGCGCAATCATGGATCGAAGAAGCTTCGTGGGAGCGGAAGAAGTAATGTGACAAAGAATACCCTCACTTATTTCACCCGGTAATTTCGAGGAAGAAATTATTTTAAGGGGGTAGAAACTGTAACATCCTGGATTTTGGGTTTATGCATTTGTGCTTAAATAAATGTGAAAGCATGTCTATGTGTGTGTTAAATGTGTTTTATGAATTTTTGTGAACCCTAGAGTGTAGTGAATGCTTTAGAAATTATTAGATTTTAAATTCAAAAGAGGAAGCTAGGCAGAGTAGCCTTAAGAGAAATTGTAGGGAAATATGACACACATATGGGCTTGGAAAAGTGGCAAGGAGGCGCCACTTAAAGCCCGAAGGAGGCGCCACAAGCATGAGTGCAGGCCAAGGATCGAGTTACAAGGGAAGCAAAATAAAGGTTTTATTTTGCAGTAGAAATGAGCAGCAAGGGACGGCACTAAGGCTAAATTTTAGGAGCTTTAATCCTTTTAATATTTTTAAGAGATAAATGGTGATAATTAATTAATATAGGGGATAAATGTTGGATTATTTTTAATTAATTTGAAAAGGTGAGAGATAAAGTTATCGAAATAGGAGAGTTGGCCGAATAGGGGCTCTAGGTAGAGTAATTTCGGCAAAAGGGAAAAAGGTGGCCATTCTTCATTCTTTTCTTCTCTTTTTCCCTCTGCCGAATTCTTTAGCAACACTTCTCTTCTCTTTTATTTTGCCAAAAGCCGAAAACTCAAGAAAGCCTAGCCGACTTCTCCATCTTTTTCTTCTTCAAAGATTATCACCATTGCCGAATTGCTCAACCCTTCTCTCCTTCTTCTCACAAGTTCATAAAAGCCGAAACTAAGTACTTGCTAGATCCTAGCCGATTGTTCATTGAATCCCAAAGCCGAATCTTTTGTGGTGACAGACAAGGGTGTTGTCGATTTCTTCAGTAGGGGTTTCGGGATTTGCCTATTGTCGACTTCAAGCAAGGATCATTCGGGATTTAAGGTAAGTCATGTGGATTTCGGCCAAGGGCCATGTATTGTGATTAAATGTTAGTTTTGGATCTAACACATGTCTATGGGGATTTCGGCAGATACCATAATCAAGTAGCTATTTCGGGATATTTAGATCCACAAGGTAAGTGCATGTGATATTCGGCCAAGGTCCTATTTAGTGACTTAGATCTGTTTCTTATTTATTCAAAAGCCGAAAACTAACTAGTTAAGGGAATTGGTGTCTAGCCGATTGCAAGAGGGAATATCACAGAGTTTCGGGATTTGATTAGTAATCAAATCGGCAGCAAGGTAAGGATTTTGGTTGCAATAATCCTTCGGGATTTGATCATATAGCCGAATAGGCTTTTGCTAAGCATTAAGCGATTGACTAAATGTAGGAATTAAGGATCTAAAGCGTTAGATCGGGATTTTCGGGATTTCAGTGAAAACGATAAGTATATCAGGTGTGTATCCCACACTGAATCTTGATTGATTTACGGTATTATTTTAATATATGTGTTAATAATAATATGAAAAGTGGGCTAAGGTACCATGCAATGGTACAAAGTACTCAGGTACGTAATCTTAACATCATGTTAATAAATGTTATGAACATGTGGAATATGGCATGTATGTGAACATTGATAAGAATGTGAAATAAGGCCTAAGCCATGATAATTGCATGATTTGTATGACATGGGGCATATGGGTTATATGGAAAGGGGAAGTGATCTGGTGGTTTATACCACAATATCTGAATGTGGTGACTTCGGTCACATAATCTGAATGTGGTGACTTTTGTCACAAAATATATTATCCGGTGGCGATGCCACAATATATAAGGGTGATGAGCACGCCGCGTCTCGCGATCGCTTCGATGATGTGTGTAGCGGATGGGTGGGTCGATTTAGTAATCCCCACGGTGTGATGGTTGGTACGGGTGATGTGTAGCGGATGGCATCTCGGTTTGGGTTCGGGATTGCATCATTATATTTAATTGCTATTTGTATATGTATGAATTGTTATGCCTAAATCGTTGGGATTTAGTGTTGGTCGTACACACCGAGTCTGTTTGACTCACCCCGTTGTGGGATATCTTTTGGTGACACTCGGTGATGGACCGGGTCGGCGGGAGCTTAATGGTGGCCATGCTCATTTCGACTTTTATTCTACTTTATTTTATTTTGAACTTTAAGTTTGAATTTCATTTGGGTTTCCTTTGATGTAATAATGCCACTAGTAGAAAATCTGTTTATGCATGCATTTTAATTATTTAGCATGATACGAATTTTATCAATATAAAGTTTAAGCAATTTTTTCTTAAAAATAAATTTTTAATGTTTAGACACCTAAACAGAAACGATTTTCGAATTAAAGATTAAACCCCAAAACAACTCGGTATTTTTAGTTAAAACCACCCCAAATTTTCCGAAGTAATAAACATGAAATTAAAACGTTTTATTCGAGGAACATACCAGATCCGGTCTGGGCTCGTGGGCCGGGTTTAGGGTGTTTCAGTTTCCTTCAGAACTATAGACCATTAAGAAGGCAAATTCTGAAATAAGTGACACTTGTTAAGTTCTACTAAGTAGGTTGGGTCATATATATATGTGTGAGTTGGGTTCTGAAAGAAGTTCTTCTTCTTCTTCCTAAAATGTTGGTTTCTGATTCTTTTGATATCTATTCCTCAATTAACTGTAAGCTAAGATTCTGAGTTAAATTAGTGGTTATTTCATCTCAGGGTAAGTATTTCAGCTCTGCATGTTAAGTTCTGAATGAGGAAGTCTATATGTGTTATTTGAACAGTAAGATGTGGTGTAAGGTTTTGAATAAGGCTGTCAGCGATTGAAATGATGAGTAAATTATATGCATAAGAGTTGTAATAGTGAAATTTTCTTTCTAAGTAGTGTTTATTGCTGGTTCAAGAGGGGTGTCTGGGTCTGGAGCTTAGAACTATAGTAGGTGAGAATCAGGTGAGCCTCTACCCTGACTCTCTTGTGTAACCTTTGCAAGTAGAAGTATTTATAAATGAAGTATGATGATATCTTTTGTAATCGGTATCATAGTAAAGATGAAGTAAGTGTATGATGATAAGTGTAAGGTTCTGTTGAGAAGAATATTGATTGGAAAGAATGTAGGTACAATTATGATATGAAAAGAATGTCAGTCAGGAATACGATCACATCTAGGTAAATAAGTAATGAGAAATGTCTCATTGTAAAGCCTTTAGTAGGGCAGCTATAATGCTAACCAGACTGGCAAATCACAGATTGAAAATGAGTGTAAGACTATAAGGTAAAGGCCCATGGCAGCTTGGGATGATTTGGAACCACTCATGGTGTAGCCTCTAGTAAAATGAGACTTGAAAGGCAGAACATGATACATAAATGTGTGTAGACCATATGGTTAAGACCCATGACATGATATGTTTGTATATATGTTCATGGTGTAGCCTTCGATAATGTGTAAATTGAAATGATAGATTACAATACATGAAACTCTATATAAGGCCATGAGTGTAACACCCCTTACTCGTATTCAATGCCAGAACCGGGCACGAGGTGTTACCGTAATAAAACCCTCAAGATCGTCACTTAGGCACCACGTGACCACTCTCTTTGGCCATCATAACAACCTCAGACCCGACTTATGAGGCCTCTCTCAACCACACAAGGGCTCTCGAGACCATATCGAAAACTCTTACGATCTTAAAATTTTTCCATCTATACAGGGCTCACACGTCCGTGTAAGATTTGGCACGCCCGTGGATGTCACACACGCCCATGGTCACTACCCGTGCATGAAAACTCAAGCATTCTGCCAATGCCCCACGGCTAGGGAACACGCCCGTGCTCTCCGCCCGTGGTGCACACTGACCACCTTAACACGGCCTAGAGTCTAGACACACGCCCGTGTGGCTAGCCCGTTGTAACATCCTGAATTTTTGGGCCTATGCGTTTAATGGGTGGATATGTTTAATGTGTTAATTTAAGTATTAGGGGTCCAAATTGGGCTCAGATTTGGGGCGAGGCTGTAGTTAAAATTCTTGCTTGAACACTTTAGTGGAAAGCTTGATAAGTTAGGGCATAACAGATATTAGCTATGTTTTAAAACACAAATGGGCTTGTGGCCCGGTGGTCAGTAGCGCCACTTAGAGAGCAAGGGGGTGACGCCACACAAGGGAGTAAGGGGCCCAAATTCAAGTTTCTTGGAGCCCAACTCTTTTAATTTAAGTTAGCTAATTTTTGGCAATTAATTAAGTGGAGTTGGACGGCAACAAGGCTTAAAAATAGGAGGATTTAGGTGAAGGGGATAATGCTGATATTATAGTTGATAACATGGAAGGTAAGGGAGGAAATTTAGGATCGATCTGTTGGTCACGGTGGTGGTCGAATTTCAAACTCGAGAGGAGGAGAAATCGATTTACGATATGGCTAAGGGTGCCAAATTTCCTTACTAATTAACCGGTTTTAGTTGTCAAAAGAGGGCAATTCCGGCTTTTGGTTAGTAGGAGTGCCGAAACTTTAAATAGTCGGGGGAGGGTTCTTTTCTTTATTTTTGGCATTTAGGGTTTCTATCTTTTCTTTCTCTTCTTCTCTGAGTAAAAGCCGAAAACTCCATTGTTCTTTTCTCTTCTTTCTTCTAAAAGCCGAAACCTCATAATCCTTCCTCTATATTCTTTTGATCCTTACTAAGGCCGAAACCACCCCTAGTCTGCCGAAATTCTCTTTTCCTCTTCCTGCCGATTTCTTTATTAAAAGCCGAATCATCATAGACTTCTTTGAATCATCTTCACTTCCTGACTTTCGCAAAAAGCCGAAATCTCCTAAGAGTAGCCGAATCTCCTTTATTAAGGTAGGTGTCGACTCTTGTTATTTCTTAAGATCTCTTTCGGTTTTTAGGAGTCAAGGCCGAATGACCACTTGGTTTGTTAAGGCTGTCGAATGAGGCTAATACTTTCTCTCTTTTTGCGTTTTGGGCGACATTCCGGGATTTGAAAGAAACCTGATCGTCTAGATCTAAAAGCCAGAAATCGCTAGTCTCTAATTTCGGGATTTTAAGGTAAGAGGGTTCTCTTTAGATTTCCGTTAGATTTGCTATCACATTTGAGATCTTAACCATATGTTATGGTTTAACAACCTTATTTCGTTATAGTAGTTCTGACAAGGACTTTTGATGGAATCGAATATGGATCAGGCAAAGGAGAGGATTGGGTCTGTAAACCCAATCCCTAAGTTTAAGAAACATGCGGTGTCAGTGGTTCGAGATTGGCCACCGGGTTGTGGACCGGCTTCTGAACAACACCTTGGCAGATAGCAGTTGTGTCGACTACGGATAGCATCGACATAGGAAGTATCATTTTATCGGTAATCAGGTGTGTAGATCTCTATCACACTACTTAACCTGTTTATATACATGTGTTATGGGCTAAAAGCCGAAAAAGTAGGTCATCTGAAATAGTCATGTTACCCAAAAAGGGTAGGCAATGGATGCAGTGCGTTATCATAGAAATCTCTATGTGTATCGATAAATGTATATATAAAAGCCTGTTCTCTTAAAGATGGTATAATGTTTTCAATTTTTCATGTGTGTATGCATGGGGTGGGATTATGATAATGAAGGGGAAGTGCATAAAAGGCCACATGGTGATCGGTGGTTAAACCACAAATTCAAATGTTAGGTCACATAGTGATCGGTGGCTATGCCACGTTTAATGATTCCTGATTAATAGGAATAGGCAGTACGGCTGTCGTTATGGTGTGTAGCGGATGGAGGGTTGATTGTAGAAATCCCCGAGGTGTGATGGTTGGTACGGGTTGGTGTGTAGAGGATGGAATTCTAGGTTGGGTTGGGCTATTCATCATTTATTATTTATCATGTAAATATGATTGTTGCCTTTATGTATGGGCAGGGGCTCATAATGTGTTTGTGGGCCTCAGTGTCGTTGTGTGTTTTTAGGGATTTATACACTTTGAGTCTTGGTGACTCACCCTTTTATTTTCCTACTCTTTCGGATGAGCGGTAGATCGTGGACATGGGAGCGAGAGCGGACTCGAGGGGCCATCAAGTTATTTAATTTCATAGACTATTTCAGTTTTTTTATTTAAGTTATAATTTTTGGGATTAATTATGTAATAAGGCCCAGGGCTTAGGTTATCGTTTTCTTTATTTTATTTGCTGATGTTTACAGTTTAAAATTTATGTTCAAGGACTTAAGTCTCAAAAAGTAATAAAATGGGTTTTCCAAACATGTTCAATGTAAAAACAAAGGTTTCCAACAAATATCTTATTTTTACCAAATGCTTAAGTAAAGAAACTGAGATTTTCTAAAATCAATTTAAGTAAAGTTTTTAACAATAAACCCCGTAGCATACCAGATCTGGTCGTAGCATTTGGGCCGGGTTTGGGGTGTTACACCCGTGGCCAACACTGATTAATCCCACACGCCCTAGGCACACGCCCGTGTGACTAGTCTGTGGTCTATTCTGACTTCAAATACTAACATGCAGGGGACACACGGCCAAGTCACACGCCCATGGACTGACCGTGTGTCACACATGGCCTAGACACACGCCTGCAGTGTCTACCCACATGGACGAGAACAAAGCTATTTGCCAAGTTCTTTTCACCCATCTAGCATACACAATCATGCACTCATACAACACATCCATAATCAACTCAAAATCTTACAATCTCACATAGATAACTACATCTTCTCATATAATAAAGTAGCCAACAACTATGGCATAATACAAAATAGATTACCCATTCAAAGGCTAACTCATCATAGCCATATACAACAAAATTCACTAACTTGTCTAGCCCCTATACATGCCATATACAAAACATTGAGTCTAATGTACCAGTGTGTCTTTGATAGTGTGGGCGATCTTCCAATTGATCCTCGTCTCTCGATTCACTTTACTCTATAAGACAAGGGAAAAGAAAGAGAGTAAGCTTTGAGCTTAGTAAGTTTACACATAAACAATTAAGCAACATAGTATAAGCTAAACAACAATTAGCATTATACTAACATATAATGTACAACTATGCTTACTCTTTCTATCCCTTACAACATTTATTCCAACACATCATGAGTCACTTACTCATAACCGTTGACATGCACCCCTGCATTCAATATCACATTTACACAATATACAACACATCATTATTTCTCGATAATACATCCACACAGCTAATTCACACAGCTAATCTACACAGCTAATCCACACAGCTAATCCACACAGCTAATGTCTCGGTGGTTTCGCACTTAGCCCACCACAATCAATTGATAAGGTAGTATCGCACTTAGCCTACCAACAAGGTATTCATAGTGGTTTCGCACATAGCCCACTAGATAATATACCTAACGATAGCATCGCACATAGCCAGCTCATCGTCAATATGCATTAGGATGGTATCGAACTTAGCCCACCATTTAGCATTATCACAACACATTCACAAATCTACTTACTTAATCATTCATCCATCCATTTCACTTGAACCACATAGGTTCTCAATCATTCTCAACCATGCTATACACTATCTAGCATTAACAAATTGTAAGTATGAATGCATTGTTTATGCATAGACTTACCTCGATACTCAAAAGTATAGAAACGTACAATTTAGTCTACCACTTTGCTCTTGCCTCGGTTTCGATCCGGGCTTCGTCTTTCTTAATCTATAATGAATAAATCAGCTTATTCAATACACACATTAACCAAATTGACCCACATCTCATACTTTGGCAAAAATTACTCTTTTGCCCCTAATCTTTCTCATAATTACATAATTGCCCCCAAGGCTCGTAAAGTGATTTTTATTCAACTTTCTAGCCTTTCATGCTTAGCTGAACCACTTACTCAACTAAAGCAATCATCAATTCTCATCACAAAACACATGTATGACCAAACTCAAGATTTTTACAAACTAGTCCCTACATGCATTTTCTATGGAAACTCATTTACCAAAAGATGTTTCTACTACATCAAGCTTTCATAATCTTCCATAAAACATCAAAATACATGCATGTCATACATGGCCACATTTTTGAACATCCATCATAGCTCATCAAATAGCTAAAAATAGCTTACTCATGCTACAAGGACTTCAAAAATACAATGAATATAAAAAACGAGGCTAGATGCACTTACTAGCAAGCTTGAAAAATTTGAAGAACCCTAACAATGGCTCTTGAAAATTTCGGCAGCCTTGGAGAAGAAGATGAATGAATTTTGTCATCTTTTCTCCTATTTTAATCACTTAATTGTTAAATGACCAAAATGCCCTTTTTGATAAACTTTCTATTTTAACTCATCCATGCCCAAATTTGCCCAAAAATTAGAAATTGGGAAAATTGCTATTTAAGGACCTCTAATTAATATTCTAAAGCTATTTCACACAAATAGCTTCTAGAATCTCACATTTTGCAACTTTTGCAATTTAGTCATTTTGGACAATTCAACCGAAATTTCACAAAATTGCTTCATGAAACTTTCACACTAGCATGCATACATAGCATAAACCTCAAAAACTCATTCATAAACCTCGAATTTGTGGTCTCGCACCACTATTTCGACTAGGCCCTAAATTGGGATGTTACAACTCTCCCCCCCTTTAGAGATTTTCGCCCTCGAAAATCTTACCAGTAAAGAGGTTTGGATGCTGCTCTCTCATAGCTTCTTCTGTTTCCCACGTAGCCTCTTCCACACCGTGTTTCTGCCATAACACTTTCACTAGTGCTATGCTCTTATTTCTCAACTATTTCACTTCTCGGGCCATGATCTTAATCGGCTCCTCATCATAAGACATATCCGGTCTTATCTCAATTTTCGTCGGAGGAATCACATGTGAAGGATCGGAGCGATACCTTCGCAACATCGACACATGGAACACATTATGAATCTTTTCCAACTCTCATCGCAAAGCTAACGGTATGCTCTTTGGTCCAAATCTATCTGTAATCTCATACAACCTATGAATCTTGGACTCAATTTTCCTTTTCGTCCAAATCTCATAATCTTCTTCCATGGGGACACTTTCAAAAACACTTTGTCGCCCACTTCAAACTCAATTTCTTTTCTTTTCAGATCCGCGTACGACTTCTGTCGGTCCAAAGCAACTTTCAGACTATTACGGATTATTTTCACTTTCTCATCGGTCTCTTTTACTAGATCGACCCCATGGATCCGCTTCTCACTAAGCTCAGTCCAATACAAAGGAGTCCGGCACTTACGACCATACAAGGCCTCATACGGTGCCATCTGTATACTCGACTGATAACTGTTGTTGTAAGCAAATTCAACTAAAGGTAGATATCTCTCCCAACTACCCTCGAATTCTAACACACAGCATCGAAACATATCTTTGAGAACTTGAATCACTCTTTCAGACTGACCATCGATTTGTAGATGAAACGCAGTACTGAAATTCAACTTTGTTCCCAAAGCCTCTTGCAACCTCTTCCAAAACCTCAAGTGAACCTCGGATCCCTATCTCGATATTATACAGACACAGTACACCATGTAACCTCACTATCTCTCGCAACATACAACTCAACTAACTTATCCGTTGAATAATCAACACGTCTTCGGAATAAAGTGAGCCGACTTCGTTAGTCTATCCATAACCACCCACACAAAGATCTCTCTTTTTCGGAGTCATCGACAACCCCGTCACAAAATCCATGGTAACTCGATCCCACTTCCATTCGGGTACCATCACTGGCTGAAGCAATCCCGAAGACACTTGATGCTCAACTTTCACTTGTTGACAAATCTGACACTTTGTCACGAACTCTGAAATATCTCTTTTCATACCCGGCCACCAATAAGACTTCTTCAAGTCATTATACATTTTCGTACTGCCCGGATGTACTGACAAACATCCAATGTGGGCATCATGCAAAACCTTTTGGATTAGCTCCTCATCTCTAGGTACACAAATTCTATCACGGTACAGCAAACAACCATTCGAGCCCACTCGAAGATCGGAATCACTTTCTGATCCACACTTAGCTCTCTTAGCTAGCATCTCACTGTCATTTCTCTGAGCCTCGCATATCTGTTGAACAAATAGTGGCTTAACTCGCAACTCTGCTAGAATAGCACCATCATCAGACAATGCTAAACTCACCCTCATAACTCTTAGAGCGTACAAGGATTTCCTACTCAGGGCATCCGCAACCATATTCGCTTTTCCCGGGTGGTAATCAATGACTAACTCATAGTCTTTCAATAACTCAAGCCACCGTCTCTGTGCAAATTCAGATCCTTCTGATCCATCAAATATCTCAAACTCTTGTGATCCGTAAAGATTCGACACTTCTCACCATATAAGTAATGTCGCCAAATCTTTAACGCGAAAATAATCGCAACTAACTCTAAATCATGAGTCGGATAATTCTTCTCGTGCGGTTTCAACTGTCTCGAGGCGTAAGCGACTACCTTACCCTCTTGCATCAACACGCAACCGAGACCATTAAATGACACGTCACTGTAAACCACGAACTCTTTTCCCAATTACGGTTGAACCAAAACGCGCGCCTCGACCAATAATGTCTTGATCTCTCGAAACTCATTGACATGTCTCACCCATTCAAACTTGACATCTTTGTGTAATAGTTTCATCATCGGGGTAGAAATCATAGAGAACCCTTTTACGAAATGTCTGTAATATCCTGCTAATCCCAAGAAACTTCTAATTTTCAACACATTCCTCGGCGGTTTCCAATCCACAACAGCCGATATCTTACTCGGGTCAACTCTAACACCATCACCCGACACAATGTGTCCTAGGAATCCGACCTCACGGAGCCAAAACTCACTCTTGCTAAACTTAGCGTACAACAGCTTATCTCTTAAAGTTTGCAAGACAATTCTCAAATGTTCTTCATGATCGTTCTCATCCCGAGAATAGATCAATATGTCGTCAATGAAGACAACTACAAACTTGTCCACATATGGTCTGAAAACACGGTTCATCAGATCCATAAAAATCGCCGGTTCATTCGTCAAACCAAACGGCATAACCGAAAACTCAAAATGGCCATACCTTGTTCGAAATGCAGTTTTCAACACATCCTGCTCTTTCACTCTCAACTGATAATAACCAGACCTTAGGTCTATCTTGGAGAACACTATAGCTCCCTTCAGTTGATCAAAAAGATCATCAATCCTTGGTAAAGGATACTTATTCTTAACCGTCACTTTGTTAAGCTGTCTATAGTCTATACACAACCTCATAGACCCATCTTTCTTCTTCACAAACAATACCAAGCACCCCACAGTTGAGTAGCTCGGTCTTGCAAAACCTTTATCTGTCAACTCTTGCAACTGAACCTTCAGTTCTTTCAACTCTAAAGGTGCCATCCTATACGGAGCAATCGAGATAGGTGTTGTTCCCGGAACTAACTCAATCCCAAACTCAACCTCTCTCACTGGAAGTAATCCCGGTAACTCTTCCGGGAATACATCCAGATACTCACAAACCACCGCATCAATTTGAACTCTACTCCAACCTCTCGAGTATTCAACACAAAAGCAAGATAGGACTCACACCCTTTTCTCAAGCATTTATCAGCCACTAAGGAAGAAATCATCACTGGTAGACTATCTGATCCACCTGATTCAACCCGAACCACATCTCCACTCTCACCTTTCAAATCAATAAACTTATTACCACAGTTCACTAAGACACTATGGGTAGTCAACCAATCCATGCCTAGGATTAAATCAAACTCATCAAACGGCAACAACATTAGGTTTGCCGGAAAGCAATGACTCTCAATCTTCAAAGGACAATTCTTACACACCTTGTCCACTAACACATGCTTACCTAACGGGTTTGACACCTTAACCACAAAGTCCGTAGACTCAACAATCATACTCAAACTAGATGCCAATCTCATGCAAATATAAGAATGAGTAGACCACTGGATCTATTAAAGCAATAACAAGGGTGTTAAAGAGAGAAAAGTACCCGTTATTACATCAGAGGATGATGCCTCTTCGCGAGCGCGAATGGCATACGTCCTCGCAGGTGCCCGACCCTCCGGTCTCACGGTAAAGTCTTTAGATGCACCTCTACCACTATTCCCGCCTCTCGGGTTCCTTGGTGGTCTACCCCTTGCAGACACATCATTGGATCTCATCTCTTGCTTCTCTTCCTTATCATTCCTCTCTGGGGCAATTTCGGATAAAATGGTCGGAGAACCACACTTATAACAGGCCTCCGATCGTTACCCCAACACTCTCCGGTGTGATATCTACCACAACTTGGACACTCTAGTTTGCTCTTCGGATTGCCCACACTTTCTATCGAGGTAGCTTGGACTCTCGAACCCGAACGAGTATTGCCCAAGTCTCGATGCGAATAACCCATCTTTGTCATCGTCCTAGGACTCACTTCCTTGGACCTTTTCGAGTGGGCTTGATACGACTTGCCCATCAGCCTCTTTCTAACATCTCGGGCTTCACTCATAGCCCTTCTTTTTTCTATACTCAACTCTTCGGCATTACTTTCCCTTTCGACCAACACCACAAATTCTTTCAACTCCAATATACCCACTAGGAGTTTGATGTCCTCATTCACTCCGTCTTCGAACCTCTTACACAGTATGGTCTCTGACGACACACATTCTTGAGCGTATTTGCTAAGCCTAACAAACTCACGCTCATAATCCGCTCTTGACATTCTTTCTTGCTTCAACTCAAGGAATTCCTTCCTTTTCCGATCGAGAAACCTCGGCTTATATACTTCTTTCTAACTCTTCCGGAAAAGAAGTCCCACGTCACACGCTCTCTGGGACCACCGACGCCAACGTCTTCCACCAATGGTATGCCGAGTCCTCAAAGAAGGATACGACACACTTCAAGCTCTCTTCAGAGTACAAGAGAGTTCATCGAATACTCTCATCGAGTTCTCTAACCGAACTCGCCTCTTAGGGTCATCATCAACCTTAGCTCTAAACTTTTCAGCCCCGTGTTTTCTAATCTTATCTACTGGGGGTTTCGATATCCTCACTACATCAATACCTTGAGGATCCACACGAATTGGCTGAGGTATAGGAGAAGGAGGTGGAGGAGGTTGAGCATTAGGGTTCGCTCGAACATAATCCGAGTACCAATTGCTCATCATCTGGAGAAAGGCTTCCCGAGCCCCTTCCCCTTGACCCCTAGCCTCGGGTCCACTTTGAACAGGCACGATTCCTTGCACAAGAGCCGGCGTATTACTAGCTGCTTCATCAGTAGTCAATGGATCGGAATCCATATTCTATATAAAGCAAGATTTAAAATCATCAGAAGCCACCACACTATCATTGTACACTTATGGCATGTATAGCTAGACTTTTACACCTACTACGGTAGTCCTAGAATTGACTAAACCATAGCTCTGATACCACTAAATGTAACACCCCTTACCCGTATTCAACGCCAGAACCGGGCACGAGGTGTTACCGTAATAAAACCTTCAAGATCGCCACTTAGGCACCATGTGACCACTCTCTTTGGCCGCCAAAATAACCTCAGACCCGACTTACGAGGCCTCTCTAAACCACACGAGGGCTCTCGAGACCATATCGAAAACTCTTACGATCTTAAAATTTTTCCATCTATACAGGGCTCACACGCCCGTGTAAGATTTGGCACGCCCGTGGATTTCACACACGCCCATGGTCATTACCCGTGCATGAAAACTCAAGCATTCTGCCAATGCCCCATGGCTAGGGAACACGCCCGTGCTCTCCGCTCGTGGTGCACACTAACCACCTTAACACGGCCTAGAGTCTAGACACACGCCCGTGTGGCTAGCCCGTGGCCAACACTGATTAATCCCACACGCCCTAGGTACACGCCCGTGTGACTAGTCCGTGGTCTATTCTGACTTCAAATACTAACATGCAGGGGACACACGACCAAGTCACACGCCCATGGACTGACCGTGTGTCACACATGGCCTAGACACACGCCCGTGTGTCTACCCACATGGACGAGAACAAAGCTATTTTCCAAGTTCTTTTCACCCATCTAGCATACACAATCATGCACTCATACAACACATCCATAATCAACTCAAAATCTTACAATCTCACATAGATAACTACATCTTCTCATATAATAAAGTAGCCAACAACTATGGCATAATACAAAATAGATTACCCATTCAAAGGCTAACTCATCATGGCCATATACAACAAAATTCACTAACTTGTCTAGCCCCTATACATGCCATATACAAAACATTGAGTCTAATGTACACGAGTGTCTGATAGTGTGTGGGCGATCTTCCAATTGATCCTCGTCTCTCGATTCAGCACTTTACTCTATAAGACAAGGGAAAAGAATGAGAGTAAGCTTTGAGCTTAGTAAGTTTACACATAAACAATTAAGCAACATAGTATAAGCTAAACAACAATTAGCATTATACTAACATATAATGTACAACTATGCTTACTCTTTCTATCCCTTACCACATTTATTCCAACACATCATGAGTCACTTACTCATAACCGTTGACATGCACCCCTGCATTCAATATCACATTTACACAATATACAACACATCATTATTTCTCGATAATACATCCACACAACTAATCCACACAGCTAATCCTCACAGCTAATCCGCACAGCTAATCCACACAGCTAATGTCTCGGTGGTTTCGTACTTAGCCCACCACAATCAATTGATAAGGTAGTATCACACTTAGCCTACCAACAAGGTATTCATAGTGGTTTTGCACATAGCCCACTAGATAATATACCTAACGATAGCATCGCACATAGCCAGCTCATCGTCAATATGCATTAGGATGGTATCGAACTTAGCCCACCATTTAACATTATCACAACACATTCACAAATCTACTTACTTAATCATTCATCCATCCATTTCACTTGAACCACATAGGTTCTCAATCATTCTCAACCATGCTATACAATATCTAGCATTAACAAATTGTAAGTATGAATGCATTGTTTATGCATAGACTTACCTCGATACTCAAAAGTATAGAAACGTGCAATTTAGTCCACAACTTTGCTCTTGCCTCGGTTTCGATCCGGGCTTCGTCTTTCTTAATCTATAATGAATAAATCAACTTATTCAATACACACATTGACCAAATTGACCCACATCTCATACTTTGGCAAAAATTACTCTTTTGCCCTTAATCTTTCTCATAATTACATAATTGCCCCCAAGGCTCGTAAAGTGATTTTTATTCAACTTTCTAGCCTTTCATGCTTAAATTGAACCACTTACTCAACTAAAGCAATCATCAATTCTCATCACAACACACATGTATGACCAAACTCAAGATTTTTACAAACTAGTCCCTATATGCATTTTCTATGGAAACTCATTTAGCAAAAGATGTTTCTACTACATCAAGCTTTCATAATCTTCCATAAAACATCAAAATACATGCATGTCATACATGGCCACATTTTTGAACATCCATCATAGCTCATCAAATAGCTAAAAATAACTTACTTATGCTACAAGGACTTCAAAAATACAATGAATATAAAAAACGAGGCTAGATGCACTTACTAGCAAGCTTGAAAAATTTGAAGAACCCTAACAATGGCTCTTGAAAATTTTCAAGTGCCTTGGAGAAGAAGATGAATGAATTTTGTCATCTTTTCTCCTATTTTAATCACTTAATTGTTAAATGACCAAAATGCCCTTTTTGATAAACTTTCTATTTTAACTCATCCATGCCCAAATTTTTCCAAAAATTAGAAATTGGGAAAATTGATATTTAAGGACCTCTAATTAATATTCTAAAGCTATTTCACAAAAATAGCTTCTAGAATCTCACATTTTGCAACTTTTACAATTTAGTCCTTTTGGACAATTCAACCGAAATTTCACAAAATTGCTTCATGAAACTTTCACACTAGCATGCATACATAGCATAAACCTTAAAAACTCATTCATAAACCTCGAATTTGTGGTCTCGCACAACTATTTCGACTAGGCCCTAAATCGGGATGTTACAATGAGGGAGAGACCCATGGCATCTACTGTGAAGTTCATCAGGACAGTAAACATTAGATTCTATATAATGCCTTTATTGCTTGTCCTGTTTGGCCCTTTTGGTGTGATCTGTCATGTATGTTCTTGTGTTGTCCATGAATATTTAGCCTTTAAGGAAATGTTGGTTCATCCTTGAACAAGTAATTAAATTTAAAATCCATGCACATGCATTAACTTGAATGGTCCCTTCATGCACTCCATTAAATAGCCGAAATTTATGCATGGATAAGGGTGGTGGATGGGCTCTTAAGTTGTTGGTTCATGCACACCTTTCCCCTCATACATTCATCTAAAATTTTCCATTAAAATACTTCCATGTATCAACTTTAATGTGACCGAATAAACACCTTTTCATGCCTAACCGAACAACCTCTTAGGTGTGAAAGCATTTAATTCTCTTGGAAAAATGAACAACCCTTGGGTAGCTTTAAATAGGTGGCCGACCATTGGACTCTCCTAGGACAAATTAAAGACACCTTAGGACTCTTTAAATCTAATTATAAAGCTGTAATAAAATGGAGAAATTCAATAACTAGTTTTTAAGGCATATTTAAAACGCAAATAAACTAACTACCTTAACTACCAACTAATTTAACTAAAAAAAAAAACTAGAATTAAAACATGTTTCAGGACACATTAAAACGCAACAAACTAGACATAATTTAAGGCGCAAATAAACTAAACTTTAAATTAAAAGGCTGTGGAATTATTAAATAAAATAAGATTGGTCAGTTTGGGCCCTAAAAGCCCACAAACGCTTCTTTGAATTCCTTAGCTTTAGATCGCGTCTTGAGCCCAAAGAGGATGAAAGATGGCAGCTTAGGATCAAACCCATTTAGTGAACTCGAGATCACATCACTGTGTCTATCTATTCTATGGTAAGTTATGGATAAATCTGTTAGTCTAGAAATAAGTATGGCTAAGATAAAGTATTGAGAAGTTTAGGGATTAAAGACTGAGTATGACTTGTGAAACAATTGAATAAATCTTTGAGAAGAAATATATATTTGTGTGGTATAAAAGGTGATAAGCGCTAAAAGTAACATTTTATAATCTAATTCTTGATGTATTTTTGGGTGATTATTCGATGTTAATGATGAATTTGATGCTCCTAATCCTTTAAATTCATGTTTTTATACTTAAGAGAGCATTTGGGAGCAAAAGAAGTGAAAAATGAGCAAAAGCTGAAACATCAGAGCAAGGTAAAAGAGCCACATAGGCTGACCCATTCCACACGGCATGGACACACACCGTGTGAGCCACATGGTTTGCCACATGGCCATGTGGTAGGCCGTGTTGATTTCATGAATTGACAGTCTAAACTGTGGGAAAACATGATTTTTAGGTTTCTTGGGCATTCTAAGACGTATAGAAGACAAAAATAAGAAGATAGGAGCGAATCGTCATAGAATACTCAAGAAAACAACTCAAAAAATACCATTGAAGTCAATTCTGAAGCAGATTTTCGTCAAGATTAAAGATTCCTAGTTGATTTCTAAGGAGATTATAATGAGTTTCTTTATTTCTTTCAGATATACTATCTTTGGGATGTTTTTATTTTCAAGCGCAAACTAATTTTCTAAATACCTAGGGGAGATGAACCCTATGATGAATTATGTCTTTTGATTTTTATTTTACGCAATAAATGCTTAGATATTGTTCTTAATTATGTGTGCTTAATTCTTGGTTTGATATTTCTAGATTATTGATCCATATTTGATGTGGATAAATCAGAGGAGGAATAGACCTTGTTTAAGAGTAGATCTTGCATAATTGAGTGGAATTGCACGCAATCCTAGACATAGGACGACATAAATCTACCGAATTAGAGTCAAATCTAACAAGGGAATCCATAGCACGAGTTAATGCGATAATAGGGGTTTTAATTAGAAAGAATGTAGCCACCCTAACTTGGCCTAGACGTTATGGCTAGATTGAGAAGGCTACATTAGCTTCCAAAATGGCTAAGTAACTTACGTTACTTTTGAAGACCTTAAATAAACTCATTTTTGAGAAAAATCGTAGTTGTACTTTGAGTTAGTTTAAAAACCTTTATTTATTAGGTCATCTGTATTTAAGATTCATTTTATTATTGACAGTGTTGTTTTAGAAAGAAAATATTTGTTCGTCACTTTAATTTGTAAAAAATTGATGTTAACTAGTGCAACGGAAAAACCACTACTCATGTCATTTTGGAAATCTAGTTGTCTTATCGATTTGTAATTCAGAAACGCCTTCTTTGCAATGCAACGAAAATTAGGGAACAATGTCAAATTTTACTTAAGCCAGATATCATGCATTGTCCAGTTATTATGCTTGAGTAGTCTATGCATGCAAAATCCCCAAATGAAAAGTTACCAATCCACAGACCAAAAATAATTAAAAATTACAAACCAAAACTAATAAAGACTTATTAATAATACTTATTAAAAATAGTTCGAGGTCCAAAATGATTCTCTGTATGCCAGGTTTGGTCCTAGTTTCGAGGTTTACCAGACAAGTTAAACACTATGGGAGAGTGAGCTTATGAAAGCTTAGTGTGACTTGAACAATTATTTAAACAGACATAAATATCAAATACAGTGAAACATATTAGCATTAACAGAAGAACACATAACCATAAATGGAATTTCATATCATTACATAGCCATTATTAAATCGATGTCAAACAATGTATGAGCATGTGGTGAAGCAAATGATGCAATGCAAAAGTTCCTACCCTAACCATCCGCTACACTCCACGAGTACCCCAAAACCTCTCTACCAAACTCCAACAAATGCGAGCAAAGGTCAATGTGGTAAAACCACCGAATGAACATATTTGCAGAAAATTTATCATTTAACGAATAAATACGATAAAATCACCAAATATCCTCAAATCTCTGGTGCAATGCACTAACTACGATTAAATGCGGACTTAATATGTGTAACGTGTAGGTTTGTGCAAGTGTACACAGTCGTTATCAAGTAATAAGTAAGTATCAAGTTATCATCTCCACAGGGATTTTATTTGTGTTAAATCACTTAATTGTAAAATTATATTAACAACTTGGTAAATAAAAAACACAATATGATTGAGAAGTGATGATTAAAATTAAATATATTAAACTAAATGCAATGATCCCCAATGCAAATTATCCTAAATATGCAAACTATATGAATGAAATAGATTTTAGCAAAATTAAACAAAATTTCCAACAATTATAACATAAATAAACTAGGAAAATTACTTTAATTAAACTCAATTTTATTATCAACATGCTTAATAACATTCGAAAAAACATTCCATGGCAACTCGATCTTTCATGAGTTTGGAAACCACATTAGGTCCTTTTGGAATCCTTTACTTAGTAAATATACATTTTATCGATCCTTATATACTAAGGGTTTCTTAGCATTCGTATGCGAGGTAACAGGACATGTTAGGTTTGAAATAGTTTAATCACACAAATCTAACAACTATGCGGATAACAGAGCTTGGTTAGAGTTGTTATGCAACCTGCAATTTAATCAGGTTAGGATCTAAATTGAGCATGCACATTTCAATTATGTGTCCACTATCCGTCGTCTGGTTAGGATTGCTTAGCTAATTTAGGTGCATTTCAATCACGTATGAACGAAATACAGACTTGATTTTAATTGAAAACATGATCGATTGAGGAACAAACATTATAAACATGAATCAAATAAATATTATTTAATCAAACCAATCATCCTAGCTTAAATAAAATTAAGCTAACATTTTTGTAACAAGAACAAAGAACACATAGCAAACATTTTCAGATTAAATCAAAGAAAAGAAAGATTAAACCCAAATCAAAGTGGCTGTCACCCAAGACTCTGACCGATGAGGCTCCTTCGCTCCTTCGCTTTGCTCCTTTACTGATGGCTCTCCAAGGTGGTCGACCAAGGGCTCTTTAAGAGACTTAATTTCTAAAATCTGTATGAAGAGATGATGCTAGGCGTGGGGAATGGAAAATGCTAAAGAGAATTGAGAGAAAAGAGAGAATGATGAGGGATGAGGGATGATGGATGAGGGATGAGGGATGAGGAATGAGTGAAATGAAGTCTTATTTATAGGTGAAGAGAGGAGAGTAGTTTGCTAAAAATGAGTGGCCAGCCATGATTAATGGATTTTGAGTTGAATTTTTCTTAATTTTTAAGCAATTTAAATGCCATCACAACTCAGTACTGAGACTCGGTCAAATGTAAATCTTCGGGCAAATCTCTAATTTCTTCAATATTGCAAGGACCTTGTGTAATTAAACCAAAAAGTGGTTTATGTGGACAGCCATGTGTAGCCAAAATTGGGTTGACTTGGTCTTCAATTTGGACGGTTTTTTTTTTGTAATCCAACAAAGCTATCAAACCTGTCCAAAATAAATCAATAAATTAAAAGACCAAATGATACGAACTCGGTTCGATGATGATTCGAGTCATTTTAGTTGCCCGATCGTGAAATTAAGTAAGCGTTGAATTAAATCAAAATAGGTTGGAAAAATGGAAAGATAAGTTTGAAAAGGCTGGAAGTTAGGTTCGAATAAAGGTCTCAAAGATAGTTTAAAAGATGGCTGGAAGGTGTTCGGCTAAGACAAAGGCTGAACCAACAATATATAGGATTGTTGACCCAAGTCTTAAAAGCACTTAGATGGATAATAGTAGGTGAAAATAGAAAATAAAACCTTGACCTGCTATCGATCGAGATAGGAACCAAAGGTATAACGAACGCCACACTTTGGTAAGTGATAAGTTCGGATAACAAGGAAAGAATGACGCCATAAGCTGAGCTTGATAAGTCGTTTCAGTCCAAGAGAGAACAAGGAGAGTTGAATTCTCACAAAGAAGAAAAGTTCATATACTTAGCAAAGAGTCTAACCCAAAATAATTACAAAAACAAACTATTTATAGGCTTGAACATGTTCCAAATTAATGGACACAAACTAATCAGCTTAAATGAGTTATTGATGAACTTAATTAAGCTAATTAAAACTAAAAGACCTTTGAGAAACTATAACATATGTAATGGCTATGAACAGCTTATTTAATCTTTCCAATTAGCTAATAATTAGCTCTAATGAGCTGAATGAATTTGAATCAATGCTTGATCAACTAAAAAGGTTATAATAGCCTTTTATTTCTTCTTGGGCAGCCGAATGGACAGGAGCAACAATTGGCTTAAATTTGGCACACGAACAGCCTCTTTGCATGAATGCTTGAAGAAAATTGATTCAAGGTGTAAATGGATGAATTGGAACAGCCATTAACACATTAAAATGTTTGGAAGTTGAATCGCTTGTGTAATCAACTCCTTGTCCATTAAAATCTTCAAACTGTTACTTGAATAAGCTCATAACAGCTGCTGGCCTTTAATTCATCTTCATAACAGCTAAATTCATTTCTCCCTTTAATGCCAATCCATGTAACAGCTGGTTCAATGATTAATCCACCTATAAGCACAATTAAACAAGTTAAATGTTTAAACAAGTTAAATGGTTGTAGCAAATTTAATTAAGCTGGAACATATTAATTGCCGAAATTATTTAAGCAACTAAAGAAAATTAAAAACAACTTAATTAATTAAACTAATTATTTAAGCAACTAAAGACAATTAAGACAACTTAATTAATTAAACTAAAATAACTAAACACATTAAAAGTTTATTCCAGCAACTTTTAAGCTCAAAAACGCATAAATTAAATAAAGCTAAATTTGAGCTGAAACCGAATTAGATATTCCAGCAAGTTGATGCTCAAGCTAAAACTGATTAATGTTAAGCTCAATGAGCTTGGATGAACTATGAACCAACTGAATGAGCTTGTAGCAAATTGCATGGGACACTTGAATCGGACTTCTTTGATTGTTCGATTATTCCAGCAATGGTTTCCACCCCAAATTCGGTCAATTAAAACCTGCACACAAATTAACAAACTAAAATTAGATTTCATTTTGCACTTAGGCCCCTCGCGTTTAGGCCAATCTCGATGGCGTCGAGTTGTGTCATAACATGATGCGACCGGGTTCACATCATACCCACTTTCTTGAAAATGATTTGTCCTCAAATTGGGCCATTTGCTCGAAAAAAATTTTCATCGTCACAAACCTGGAAACTACACAAGACTCGAAAAGGAAACATATTAGTTGCTTGCCCTCCCTCTTTAGGAGAAATCCAATTCAAAGCGTCACCTTCACAAAAATGAAAGAGGTTAGTGACAACATGGATGATGAACTCGAAGGAACTTTCTGAAATGTAATGCACAAATTGAACATATGTCCCTATGCCGGGATAAAAAACATGAGTTTTCCTTACCTTTTCAAGATGAATCAAGAATTTCATGTACAGCCACATAGAAGAAACATGAATTAATTCAAAGTTGTAATCGTGATGCATAAGTTTCATTTTCTTATTTAAAGTCCAAACAACAATTAAACACACATTGTGCTCACACTTATCTTCACAAAATTTGTAAGGCTCGATCTCTCTCAATGTCGAACCAGAATGATAAACTCCCGGTTTGAACACATGAAATTGTTCGCTCGTTCCAAAATGCGGCACGAATTTCTTAATCACCAACAATTCACACAAGTGAAACAAAGAGAATTTGGGTATGTACATATTCAAACAATCATACATCGTAAATCTCATTCGAACAGACTTGCTCAAACATGGGGATTTTGCACAACAAATTAAGGAATTCACATTATCAACACAAACAAGCAGATTAGGCACTTTAGGTGTCAATTCCTTACAAAACAAAATAAAATTTTGTTTGTGCCAATTCATTCTTACTACATCAACAAACTTGTCAACGCAATAATCATCAATAGTAAGACTCTTCATACCACTTTTTAAAACAAAATCACTAACAACAACCAGAGAATGACAATTAACCAATTTAAAGTGAGGAGATCTTTTGAGAATGAATTCATCGGTAATTTTATCAACAACATTCAAATGTGTACCTTGCTTACCTTTAAGCGCTTGTGGTTTGATTTCACTTTCAATCTTACCTTTTTCGATCAAATAGAATCGTCTCTCATCGGGAAGGTAATGAAGTTGAAACTTGTCATTTGATTCTCTAGAAACCTGGAAAGAAGAAACAGTACGAGGATAACTCGCAGGTTGGTTAGTAAAAACATTCCTCGCTTTTTCTTGTTCACTTTCATCTTTTCCACTAGTTTCTTTTTCAGGCTTTCTTTCTTTTTCTGTAATCTCCTTCATTGTTGTAATCTCACTTTCACTCATCAATTCTCTTTCATTTTCAACAACACTTGTTTCTCGCACTCTTTCTTTACTTTCTTCAATCTTCTTCTCTTTTTTAATTTTCTTTTCTTTTTCATATTCTTTTTCTTTTTCTTTCTCTTTTCTTTCAAGCTCACTTTTTCTTTCAATTTCTTTTTTTATCATTTCTTTTTTTCTTCTCTCAATTTCTTTTTCTCGCTTCCTTTCATTACAAGAAGAAGTTAACATAAAAGATTCGGAAAGAGTAGACTTTCGTTTGGTAGAAATGGACGGAGTTACATTTGAAACACGATCACCTCTTCGTGATTGACTCTCCATAGACAAGTACTTCGATGCATACGAAGAATGACTTGTGTTTTCTCATTCGTCACCTTGATAGGCTTCAAGCTCGAAGCTTGCTTTGTTTCGTCTCGAATTCCTCGTCATATAAGAATCACAGTATGGATCTCTTCTCAAATAACCATTGGACATTTGTCTTCGTGACGATCTTCTTTTCGTCCCTTGTCTTGAAGAAACTCATTCTCGTTGGTATCGTTGCTTGACTCGGTCTAATCTTTCCTTGATGGGTTTGAGCCTTCGAACAAATAGACGCTCCATTTCACGCGGGAAGGCTTGGAGTGTAAAATCTGGCACGCCTCCACCAACATTCCTTATAGGTTGAAAACCACTTCCCTCGTTTGGGTTTCTTTCCGGACTTCTTGGTATATTAAGTTCTCACAAATAAAACCTCACTATTTCTCTCCAAAGAAAATTCATGTAACACCCCCAGACCCGGCCCAGACGTTATGGCTGAATCTGGGAATGTCACATCAAAGGCATAATTCAAAACGATTTTACCTTTTAACAATTTAAGGCCCAAAAGCCCAAAATCCAATATTTTGTTAAGTTAAGAGGAAAATCCCACATTTTAGGAAAACGTTCACGTATTAAGCTATTTTGAAAACCATGTCATCTTTTTAAACTTGATGGAATTTATTAAGCAAATAATTGGAGAAATAATAATAAACCCAAAGTCTAAAGTCAATTAGGAGTTACATGGCCTTATTGCAATTCAAAAAAAAAAAAAAACAAAGTATTTAAAGCAATTTCCTTTGACCAAATTAAAGCATTTAAACAACTTGTAGTGTGGCCATCTCCGAATCCTCTCCCACGTCGAGCCGTCTATTCAGGATTACCTGAAACATTTAAAATTAAGGGTGTGAGTTTCGAAACTCAGTGTGTACGACCCTTGGCAATCAATTCACATACAAATATTCACATTAGGCCTAAGCCCTAACAAATTAGTGGTCTTGGGCCTTAGCCCACCATGACCTCATATCACATCATATCGCATCATATACAACAAGATAATGCAAAACCCACCCCAAAAATCCATCCACTACACACACCATTTCCCTTCCAACCTTATGACTCCTGTGGGGAATTCTAGCTCGACCCACCCCTCCGCTACACACCATGGGTAGCCCGATTGCGGTACTACCGAATGTTGCAGCAAAGCTGCTAATCATATATTGGGCTTAAAGCCCCCGGTGGATCCATACCATACGGCCATGCGATCCTCAAATCTTCCTCCATACCATAATTCCCACCCATATGCATCCTAAGCAGAATATCATATGAATGCATCAAACATACGAGTAACATCCATAAACTCATATTCGTCACATATGGGTATTTTCGTCATTTCATTACCCAGGGGTATTTTGGTAATTCTGCCCTACAGGGGTATTTTGGTAATTTGGCAAAATAGGGGTATCTTGGTAATTTTGCAAGACAGGGGTATTTTGGTACTTTTACAAAATAGGGGTATTTTGGTACTTTACAAATCTAGAGGTATTCTAGTTATTTTACACATATAAGGGTATTTTAGTAATTTTACAAATATAAGGGTATTTTAGTAATTTTACAAATATAAGGTTATTTGGTCCCTCTCGGGTTTTAGTTATGAACTTTGGCCCATAAACAAGTCCTCGCGGTTTAAGTGAACAAACACTATGCACCAGGTATGATCTCAGAAAAGAGGAGGTGGGTCACTAGGACCGCTTAAGTACCAAGCTCTCACTAGATCCAATCCTAGACATGCATATGTCGGTTACCACAGTCTAACTAATCGACTTGTCCACAGACATGTTTAATTAGCTTAAGTCTTATGAAATTACAAAGTTGTTCAAACTAGGCCTAAAGTCCATTAACCCTAACATACTTGTCTACGCCCCCATAAGCCCATCAAGCCCATTTCATGTCCTTACGGCCCGTTAGGCCCAAATCTCATCATATGGCCTATTAGGGCCAAACATATCCAGATCATGTATCAAGCTTGGCTAACTTAATTCGTATAATCAACCAAACCACTTTATCAAACTTAGCCTCAGGGCCCACCGGGCCCGTTTAGCCACTTTTCGCTTTTCGGCTTTTCGGCATTACCGATATCATGTGTGTAGTGTTTGTACACACCTGGTAACCTCGCGTGCTACAAACCCCTTAGTCACAAACCTACAATTGACATTACTAGCGATTAACCAAAGCTTTAACAAATACTGACAAAAAATTGAAACCTCACCGTACCCTTACCGTGTGCCCCACGTTCTAGAAGCCCTTCCTTTGCTACTATTGGCGATTATCCTCTAGATCTGTACCTAAACACCCATATCGTCAAAACCAGGTGACCCATACTGATCATAAGTCACCCCTATGAGCCACATAAGATTCAGCCATTTACTAAAACCCTAACTGAGTCGAGAATACTTACTGCCTTAATAGCAATCCTTACCTACCGCGCTTGCGATTGCTGAGCCTCACCTTTGTTAATACATGGTAACGGCAAAGAGGTGTTAGATAGCCCTTCAGCTTTTAATAAAAAACACTAAAAATTCAACTAAGCTCTTACCAAAATCTTCCTTTGATCCTGCGGCCTAAGTCTGGCTTTCAGACTCGTAAGGTTACAGAGGCAATTCGGCAATACTAGGGAGAATAAGAAAAGAGGTGATTCGGCTAGAACCAAATGGTGAAACAAAAAGGGAATTTGAGAAGGGAGAGTATGGAGGATTCGACTTCTAAACACTTAGAGAGAAAAAGGGTGTTTGGGCATCTCACAAGTGAAGAAATTCGGCCAGAGGGAAAATAAAATTTCGGCATTACTCCAGGAACTTAATTCGGCACCCATATATATACTAAAAATAAATAAATAAATAAATAAAATAAACCTACACTCCCTAGTCAACTCAAACTTATCACCAATTAAATTCCTTTATTTTCTCCAAATTTTATCTTCATCCTCATCCAAAAATTCCTTTACTTAGCCAAAAATTCAATTTGAATTACATTCAAATTGCTTTCCCAAACAAAGACCATCCTTTGGTGTTTCGGTCCACTTCAAACACCTTCCCACGCTAGCAAAGAAAATAGCGGTGTTATTGAGCACAAGGCAACTCAAAACCAAGACCTCTAGGCACCACCGCACGCTACCACCACCATGCACCACAACTCTTCTTGTGATATATTCCATTCCCAACTTCTTTTAAGGCCTATTTCCCAGCGACCGAATCATCCAAAGAAATCTAAAAATATTTTCCAACACCCAGTGTCGAACCTCCAACCTCTTCACTATGATACACGCCCCTTGCCATCACTGCGCGCCGCTTTATTTGAGTCATAATTCCTCCCCAATTAATTATAAACCTTTCTTCCGCGCTCCAGGTTTACTTAAAAAAAAAAACATTTAGCGCACGTCGCGATCAGAACCCTGCTCCCCCTCCTGCTCCTAACGCCTCTGCCACTAGGCCAGGCATTTCTTTGTGTCGTGAATCAGACCCAACTAATTATAAGGCCTAAACCGTGGCCTTCATACTAACATATGCGCAATAAATTTTTTTGCCAAGTCCAGGACTTGAACCTTTGACCACCAACTTATTCAGAACGCCCCAGGCCACCAGACCACCTACTTCCTTGTTCTATCTTTTAACCCAACAATATTTTAAAAGCCTTCTGACTACCACCAACCTCACTTAAGGGTAAAAACAAAATTTTTGCTAAAGCCCTAGATCGAGCCTAGGACTTTTCCAACACTACCAACCCTTCCTAAATCACCTAAAAATTAAACTAAACATACAATCATAATTTTTTTTATACACACTTAATTCATTATTCCCTATTTTTTTTCCGAACGAAAAAATCCATTCTCTCGACACAGGAAACCCATTCATTCTAGGCCTAATTTTTGGGGCGTTACAACTCTCCCCTCCTAAAAGAAATTTCGTCCCCGAAATTTCCAACTAACAGGGTGGTCGTGTATCAACTACCCCACCATGCTACCGCTATGCGCTCTGACCCTAATAATTTTAATACATACCCAAAACATCCACCTATCGCAAACATTCTCAAACATACGCAGAATAAGTACCAAATTCCGATTCAAATGTTTACAAAGCCCTAACACTTCCACAGCCTCAGCCGCGGCCTCTTCCTCCTCTTCTAGCGCTCATCGTTGATTCTCGTATTATCCGAATTAGGAATTTTATGAAATTAGTACACAGTTCCACTTGTTTAGGGCACATGTCTTATGTAAGTAACAACAATTTTCTTAAAGTTATTCCGCGGTCGAGAATCCACTGCAGGCTTAAGTTTCCTACGGGCTTTAGTCTCTAAAAGCCTATTTTTAAGTAGCCCATTATCTACACAGTTCAGTAATTTAAGCAAATGTAGTACAGATAACTTACTTGGCTCGACGTCGAGGGCTCGGTGAACCACACTTCAGGAATCCTGCAAAATTTTTTTAATCTCCTTGTTTTAAAACCAAAATCTAAGGCCCATTTCACAGCCCGAGCTTTACAACCGAGCTCTGATACCACTAAATGTAACACCCCCAGACCCGACCCAGACGTTATGGCTGAATTCGAGAATGTCACATCAAAGGCATAATTCAAAACGATTTTACCATTTAACAATTTAAGGCCCAAAAGCCCAAAATCCAATATTTTATTAAGTTAAGAGGAAAATCCCACATTTTAAGAAAACGTTCACGTATTAAGCTATTTCGAAAACCATGTCATCTTTGGAAACTTGATGGAATTTATTAAGCAAATAATTAGAGCAATAATAATAAACCCAAAGTCTAAAGTCAATTAGGAGTTACATGGCCTTATTACAATTCAAAAAAAAAAAAAAACAAAGTATTTAAAGCAATTTCCTTTGACCAAATTAAAGCATTTAAACAACTTGTAGTGTGGCCATCTCCGAATCCTCTCCCACGTTGAGCCGCCTACTCAGGATTACCTGAAACATTTAAAATTAAGGGTGTGAGTTTCGAAACTCAGTGTGTACGACCCTTGGCAATCAATTCACATACAAATATTCACATTGGGCCTAAGCCCTAACAAATCGGTGGTCTTGGGCCTTAGCCCACCATGACCTCATATTACATCATATCGCATCATATACAATAAGATAATGCAAAACCCACCCCAAAAATCCATCCACTACACACACCATTTCCCTTCCAACCTTATGACTCCTGTGGGGAATTCTAGCTCGACCCACCCCTCCGCTACACACCATGGGTAGCTCGGTTGCGGTACTACCGAACGTTGTAGAAAAGCTGCTAATCATATATTGGGCTTAAAGCCCCTGGTGGATCCATACCATACGGCCATGCGATCCTCAAATCTTCCTCCGTACCATAATTCCCACCCATATGCATCCTAAGCAGAATATCATATGAATGCATCAAACACACGAGTAACATCCATAAACTCATATTCGTCACATAGGGGTATTTTCGTCATTTCACTACCCAGTGGGTATTTTTGTAATTACGCCCCTACGAGTGGGTATTATTTTGGTAATTTGGCAAAATAGGGGTATCTTGGTAATTTTGCAAGACAGGGGTATTTTGGTACTTTTACAAAATAGGGGTATTTTGGTACTTTACAAATCTAGGGGTATTTTAGTGATTTTACACATATAAGGGTATTTTAGTAATTTTATAAATATAAGGGTATTTTAGTAATTTTACAAATATAAGGTTATTTGGTCCCTCTCGGGTTTTAGTTATGAACTTTGGCCCATAAACAAGTCCTCGCAGGTTAAAGTGAACAAACACTATGCACCGTAGGATCTCGAGAAAGAGGAGGTGGGTCACTAGGACCGCTTAAGTACCAAGCTCTTACTAGATCCAATCCTAGACATGCATATGTCGGTTACCACACTCTAACTAATCGACTTGTCCACAAACATGTTTAATTAGCTTAATTCTTATGAAATTACAAAGTTGTTCAAACTAGGCCTAATGTCCATTAACCCTAACATACTTGTCTACGCCCCCATAAGCCCATCAAGCCCATTTCATGTCCTTACGGCCCGTTAGGTCCAAATCTCATCATATGGCCTATTAGGCCCAAACATATCCAGATCATGTATCAAGCATGGCTAACTTAATTTGTATAATCAACCAAACCATTTTATCAAACTTAGCCTCAGGGCCCACCGAGCCCGTTTAGCCACTTTCAACTTTTCGGCTTTTCGGCATTGCCAATATCGTGTGTGTAGTGTTTGTACACACCTGGTAACCTCGCGTGCCACAAACCCCTTAGTCACGAACCTACAATTGACATTACTAGCGATTAACCAAAGCTTTAATAAATACTGACCAAAAATCGAAACCTCACCGTACCCTTTCCGTGTCCCCCACGTTCTAGTAGCCCTTCCTTTGCTATTATTGGCGATTATCCTCTAGATCTGCACCTAAACACCTATATCGTCAAAACCAAGTGACCCATATTGATCATATGTCACCCCTAAGAGCCACATAAGATTCGACCATTTACCAAAACCCTAACTGAGTCGAGAATACTTACTGCCTTGATAGCAATCCTTACCTCATCAAGCTTGCGATTGCGAGCCTCACCTTTGTTAATACATGGTAACGGAAAGAGGGGTTAGATAGTCCTTCTGGCTTTTAATAAAACACACTAAAAATTCAACTAAGCTCTTACCGAAATCTTCCTTTGATCCTGCGGCCTAAGTCCCAACTCGGACTGTAAGGTGACAGAGGCAATTCGGCAATACTACGGAGAATAAGAAAAAAGGTGATTTGGCTAGAACCAAACGGTGAACCAAAAAGGGAATTTGAGAAGGGAGAGTATGGAGGATTCAGCTTCTGAACACTTAGAGAGAAAAAGGGTGTTTGGGCATCTCACAAGTGAAGAAATTCACCCCGATGGGAAAACAAAATTTTGGCATTACTCCAGAACTTAATTCGGCACCCATATATATACTAAAAATAAATAAATAAATAAATAAAATAAACCTACACTCCCTAGTCAACTCAAACTTATCACCAATTAAATTCCTTTATTTTCTCCAAATTTTATCTTCATCCTCATCCAAAAATTCCTTTACTTAGCTAAAAATTCAATTTGAATTACATTCAAATTGCTTTCCCAAATAAATGACCATCCTTTGGTGTTTGGTCTACTTTAAACACCTTCCCATGCTAGCAAAGAAAATAGCGAGTTATTGAGCACAAGGCAACTCGAAACCAAGACCTCTAGACACCACCACACACTCCCAACCACTGCACCACAACTCTTCTTGTGATATATTCCATTCCCAACTTCTTTTAAGGCCTATTTCCCAGCGACCGAATCATCCAAAAAAATCTAAAAATATTTTCCAACACCCAGTGTCGAACCTCCAACCTCTTCACTATGATACACGCCTTGCCATCACATGCGCCGCCCGCTTTATTTGAGCCATAATTCCTCCCCAATTAATTATAAACCTTTCTTCCGCGCTCCAGTGTTTACTTAAAAAAACAAACATTTAGCGCACGCCGCGACTAGAACCCCGCTCCCCTCTCTGCTCCTAACGCCTCGCCATGGGGCGGGCGTTTCTTTGTGTCGTGAATCGGACCCAACTAATTATAAGGCCTAAACCACGGCCTTCATACTAACATGTGCGCAATAAATTTTTGCCAAGTCCAGACTTGAACCTTTGACCACCAACTTATTCAGAATACCCCAGCCCACCAGACCACCTACTTCCTTGTGCTATCTTTTAACCCAACAATATTTTAAAAGCCTTCTGACTACCACCAACCTCACTTAAGGGTAAAAACAAAATTTTTGCTAAAGTCCTAGATCGAGCCTAGGACTTTTCCAACACTACCAACCCTTTCTAAATCACCTAAAAATTAAACTAAACATGCAATCATAATTTTTTTTATACACACTTAATTCATTATTCCCTTTTTTTTCCGAACAAAAAAATCCATTCTCTCGACACAGGAAACCCATTTATTCTAGGCCCAATTTTCGGAGCGTTACAATTCACTCACTTGGCTTTTGTTCACTCGAATAGGCTCACTACACTCTTGCGTTTTTCCGCTCAATCCGCCTCTCTATGTTTGCAATGGACTATTTTGACTTAGTAGTCAGTCGATGTGGGTCGGCTTACAAAAGTGATGATGGTTTGGGTAGGAAATGATGTTAGGACGAAGGGTAGGCTAGAAACAAAAGGAAAATAATGTAAGTGTGGCCGAATGGTAGGAAAGATAGAGTAATGAATTCTGGCAGCAAATGAATTACAAACCTTCAAACCTTTTTTTTTAAATATCCCCACGAATTTGTACTTACAAATACTGATACTCACATCTTGAATTTGTAATTGATTTTTTTTATGAATTTTTTTTGATTTTTTTTAATCTCTTACAATCCCGTAATGCTACGAACATCGATACTCACTTCAATTTCACTAGCTCTGATACCAAATGATACGAACTTGTTTCGATGATGATTCGAGTCGTTCTAGTAGCCCGATCGTGAAATTAAGTAAGCGTTAAATTAAATCGAAATAGGTTGGAAAAATGGAAAGATAAGTTTGAAAAGGCTGGAAGATAGGTTCGAATAAAGGTTTTAAAGATAGTTTAAAAGATGGATGCAAGGTGTTCGGCTAAGGCAAAGGCTGAACCAACAATATATAGGATTGTTGACCCAAATCTTAAAAGCACTTAGAT
The DNA here is from genome assembly GCA_025698515.1 of Gossypium sturtianum. Taxonomy (NCBI): domain Eukaryota; kingdom Viridiplantae; phylum Streptophyta; class Magnoliopsida; order Malvales; family Malvaceae; genus Gossypium; species Gossypium sturtianum. Next base: position 72,727,379 of record CM046943.1, on the reverse strand, counting down.
GGATGATAGTAGGTGAAAATAGCAAATAAAACCTTGACCCGCTATCTATCGAGATAGGAACCAAAGGTATAACGAACGCCACACTTTGGTAAGTGATAAGTTCGGATAACAAGGAAAGAATGACGCCACAAGCTGAGCTTGATAAGTCGTTTCAGTCCAAGAGAGAACAATCAGAGTTGAATTCTCACAAAGAAGAAAAGTTCATATATTTAGCAAAAAGTTATCTTACCCAAAATAATTAAAAACAAACTATTTATAAATTGAACATGTTCCAAATTTAATGGACACAAACTAATCACTTTAAATGAGTTATTGATGAACTTAATTAAGCTAATTAAAACTAAAAGACCTTTGAGAAACTATAACATATGTAATGGCTATGAACAGCTTATTTAATCTTCCCAATCAGCTAATAATTAGCTCTAATGAGTCTGAATGAATTTGAATCAATGCTTGATTAGCTAAAAAGGTTATAACAAATTTTATTTCTTCTTGGGCAAATAGAATGGATAGCAAAGAACAATTGGCTTAAATTTGGCACACGAAATGACCTCTTTGTATGAATGCTTGAAGAAAATCGATTCAAGGTGTAAATGGATGAATTGGAACATCCATTAACACATAAAAACATTTGGAAGTTGAATGGCTTGTGTAATCAACTCCTTGTCCATTAAAATCTTCAAACGGTTACTTGAATAAGCTCATATAAAATACTTGGCCTTTAATTCATCTTCATAACAAATTAATTCATTTATCCCTTTAATGCTAATCCATGTAACAATTTGGTTCAATGATTAATTCACCTATAAGCACAATTAAACAAGTTAAATGTTTAAACAAGTTAAATGGCTGTAGCAAATTTAATTAAGCTGGAACATATTAATTGCCGAAATTATTTAAGCAACTAAAGAAAATTAAAAACAACTTAATTAATTAAACTAATTATTTAAGAAACTAAAGACAATTAAAACAACTTAATTAATTAACTAAAATAACTAAACACATTAAAAGTTTATTCCAAGAACTTTTAAGCTCAAAAAGTCATAAATTAAATAAAGCTAAATTTGAGCTAAAACCGAATTAGATATTCTAGCAAGTTGATGCTCAAGCTAAAGCTGATTAATGTTAAGCTCAATGAGCTTGGATGAACCATGAACGAACTGAATGAGCTTGTAGCAAATTTCATGGGACACTTGAATCAGACTTCTTTGATTGTTCGATTATTCCAGCAATGGTTTCCACCCCAAATTCGGTCAATTAAAACCTGCACACAAATTAACAAACTAAAATTAGATTTCATTTTGCACTTAGGCCCCTCGCGTTTCGGCCAATCTTGATGGCGTCGAGTTGCGTCGTAACATGATGTGACCGGGTTCACATCACACCTGGTATAGTTTTGATGCGAAAACACCCCTGAACCACATAACACCCGACTCCTCGAACTCCTCCAACTATGATTCCACGAGAGGTAAGTCTCGTTCTTCACAATTTGCAACCACTCGAAGTACTTGGAAAAATAATATGCTGCGATTTGAAATGAACAACGTTGGTAGATCAAAGAGAAGGTAAGAAATTTTTTGGATGGGAAGAAAATCCAGAAAAAAAAAGTCAGAACTTGGAAATAGGAATTTTAGGGAAAAAAAAGATGATTATCAGAAATTCTATCCCACTAACCACGCAATCATAACCACCCCCTACTTAGAATTCTATTTCCACCAAAACTCTCTCACAAAACGGAGCAAAAATAATTACCTACGCTTGCGCAGGATTCGAACATAGGACCTCCAATGAACACACCCTTTACCACTTGAACCAACAAAGCTCATTCTCGATATGGATTAATAGACAATTTAATATAAGCCCACCAATAAAAATAAGGCTTAGATCCAAAAATAACCAAATTTAATAGAAGTGGGACTTGAACCCAAGACCTCTCCAACACACCCAGAACACTTAACCACTGAAGCAGATACAAAATTGTGTCAAATATTCATAGAAGCAGAAATAAATTATTCAGGGTGTTACAACTCTACCTCAGAAAAGAAATTTTGACCTCGAATTTTACTCGATCGTAAAATATGAGGATATCACGACGATCGAGTCCTCAGGTTCCCACGTGGCTTCCTTCGTGCCATGATTCCGCCATAGAACATTTACTAACGGAATGGGCTTCCTCCTCAGGACCTTAACATCATGATCCAGAATCTGAACTGGCTCCTCCTCAAAAGTCAAGTCCGACCTAACCTCGATTTCCTCAACAGAGACAACATGAGATGGATCGGCCGATCATCGCCTCAACATCAAAACATGAAAGACATCATGGATACGAGTCTAACTCCGAGGTAACTCCAACCGATAAGCGGCCGCCCCCACACGCCGTGAGAATCTAATATAGCCCAATGAACCTAGGGCTCAACTTGCCTCTTACGATGAATCTCGTAACTTTCTTCCATGGAGAAACCTTAAGAAACACAAAGTCCCCCACAGAGTACTCGATATCACGCCTCTTCAGATCTGCATAAGATTTTTGTCTATCAGAAGCCGCTTTCAGACGATCCCGAATCAATCTAACCTTATCCTCGGTCTCAAAAACCAACTTAGGATCCAAAATCCGACGTTCACCCAACTCAGTCCAACATAGCGGAGTACAACACTTACGACCATATAAAGCTTTGTAAGGTGCCATCTGAATGCTAGCCTAGAAATTGTTATTGTAGGTGAACTCAGCTAGCGGCAGATAATCCTCCCAACTACCTCAGAAATTAATCACGCAACTCCGAAGCATGTCCTCCAGTATCTGAATCACCCTCTCAGATTAACCATCGGTTTGAGGATGGAATGCTGTACTGAAGTCCAACCTCGAACCCAGAGCCTCATGCAACTTCTTCCAGAACAGAGAAGAGAAACAAGGATCTTTATCAGAAATAATCGAGACAGGAACCCCATGTAGTCTTATAATCTTAGTAATGGAGAGCTTCGCTAACTTCTGCAGAGAATAGTCCATCCGAATTGGAATAAAGTGAGCAGACTTGGTCAATCAAACCACGATGACACAAACAGAATCCTTCTTAGTGGCTGTTAAGGGCAACCCATTAACGAAGTCCATCGTGACTCGTTCTCATTTCCATAAAGGAATCTTAACTGGCTACAACAAACCTAAAGGCAACTGGTGCTTAGTCTTAACCTGTGGCACGTCAGACAACGAGCAACGAAATCTGTCACCTCACGTTTCAAACCCAGCCACCAGTATAGCTCATGAAGATCGCGATACATCTTATTACCACCGGGATGCATAGCATATGGGCTACTATGCGCCTCCCTCAGAATCGAATGCCTCAAATCAGAATTATTCGGCACACAGATCTGACCTCAAAAGCACATAACTCCATCGTTATTCAGCCCAAAATCTGAAGTACTGCCACTCTCAATCTGGCAAAACCGCAAACCCAGAGTTTCATCCATTAACTGCTTATCTTGAATCTGATTAATCCAAGTTGGCTTAACTTGCAACTCAGCTAACAGACTCCCATCATCAAACAGACTAAGTCGAGCAAACATCTCTTTCAAATCCGTCATCGCCCTACGACTTAGAGCATTGGCCACCACATTGGCCTTACTAGGATGATACTCTATTGTGAAGTCATAATCTTTGAGCAGCTCAATCCATCGGTGCTGCCTAAGATTCAACTCCTTCTGAGTAAGGAGGTTCTTGAGACTTTTGTGATCGGTGTAGATGATACACCTCTCACCATACAGATAGTGCCTCTAGATTTTCAACGCAAAGACCACAGCAGCCAACTCGAGATCATGTGTCAGATAGTTCCCCTTGTGTGTCTTAAGCTGTCGGGACGCATAAGCCACAACCTTTCCATCTTGCATTAATACACATCCCAAACTGACATGCGATGCATCACTGTAGACCACAAACTCCTTACCAGATTCAGGCTGTATCAGAACAGAAGCTTGAGTTAGAACAAACTTGAGCTTCTCGAAGCTCGATTGTTGCGCATCAGTCTAGAAAAATGGAATACCCTTACGCAGAAGCTTAGTCAAAGGAGCTACAATCAGAGAGAACCCTTCGACAAATCGCCGATAATATCCCGCCAAACCCAAAAAACTACAGATCTCAAATACGTTCTTAGGTTATTTCCAGTCAAGTATAGCCTCAATCTTTCTCGGATCAACACGGATCCCCTTAGTAGAAACCACATGCCCCAGAAAAGTCACTTCATGCAACCAAAACTCACACTTGCTCAACTTAGCGTAAAGCTGTTTCTCACGTAGAATCTGAAGTACTACCCTAAGATGCTCATCATGCTCATCCCCGGTCTTAGAGTATACCAGAATATCATCGATGAAGACCACGACGAACTGATCTAGATACGGCTGAAAGACTCAGTTTATCAGATCCATGAATGCAGCCGGAGCATTTGTAAGACCAAAAGACATCACTAAGAACTCGTAATGTCCATAACGATTCCTAAATGCAGTCTTATGAACATCCACCTCCTTAAACCTCAACTGATGGTAGCCAGAACGAAGATCTATCTTAGAGAAAACTAAAGCCCCTCGGAACTGTTCAAACAGGTTATCGATCCTCAAAAGTGGATACTTATTCTTCACAGTCAACTTGTTCAATTGCCGACAATCGATGCACATTCTCATGGTCCCATCCTTCTTCTTTACAAACAGAACTGGTGCTCCTCACGGAGACACACTAGGGCGGATGAAACCAAGATCCAGAAGTTCTTGAAGTTGAGCCTTAAGCTCAGTAAGTTCCTTTCGTGCCATACGGTATGGAGCAATAGACACCGGAGCTGTACCCGGTAGAAGCTCAATTCTAAACTCAAATTCTCGATTCGGAGGTAAATTCGGTAACTCCTCAGGGAAGACATCTGAAAAATCCCTCACCGTTCTGATATCTTCGATAGAAGAGTCCTTAGAATTAGAAACACTGACGTAAGCCAAGTACGCCTCACACCCTTTTCGAACCAGTTTTTTAGCCATAAGAGCGGAGATCACATTGAAAAAATAATCTCTACGCTCACCAATCACAACCACCCCCATATCATCCTTGGTTCTCAGAACGACCCTCTTAGATGCGCAGTTCAAACTGACTCGGTGCTCAACCAACCAGTCCATACCCAGAATTAAATTGAACTCCCCAAACGGAAGCTCCATCAGATTTGCCAGAAAGACAGCCCCTTGTACCACTAACAGAACATCCCTATAGAGTTTACTAACCCGAGCAGACTGCCCCAACGGGTTTAGTACAGTAATCTCACTAGCAAGGTTTCTCAACAGATCCCCATGTTTTCGGATACTATGCTAGCTACATAAGAGTGAGTAGAACCTATGTCTATCAAAGCAGTATAAGGCACATCAAATATAAGGAATGTACTGGTGATGACATCAGGAGCATTTCTATCCTCTCTCGCGTCAGACAAAGATAAACCGGTGCAGTCGCCTCGCCTAAGTCTAACTGGCACCTCTCTCCGGTGCTCTCCGCCCACGACCCATACCATTACCACCCCTAACTCGTCCCACGGCCCCTAGGTGGTCAGCTGGACTACCCTTTGAGGTCGCGCAGAACTCGATCCCGGTTTGCATCCGATCACCCTTTGTGGACACTCTCGAATCACGGTGCTCTAAAGATCCACACCTCGATACAAGCCCCTATCCTCCTTCAACACTCGTCCGGATGGCGCCTATCACAATCACCGCACGCATGAATCCCGGTAGAGGAGTAACAAGAGCCCCCACTCTAACCGACCCATCGGGTTTGACCTTTTCTTAGGCCTCGAATGCAACTAGAGGGTTCAATTCCCTCTTGTTCTTACCCTCTGTCGATCCCTATTCGGTGCTCCATGCGCTTAACATCCTCGACGATCTTCGCCTTCTCAACCAAAACCGCAAACTCCCGCTCCTTCTGTGGAGTAATCAGAACCCTCAAGTTATCCCTCAAATCATCCTCAAAGTGGACGCATCTCTCATACTCAAATGCCACCATTCCCCGAGCGTAGCAGCTCAGCCTCAGAAACTCGGCCTCATACTCGTCCACAGATCTATTTCCTTGCGTGAGATTCATGAACTCATGCCTGCAAGCATCCATATAGCTTGCCCTCACGTACTTACTCTGAAAGGTGGTCTTGAAGAAATCCCAATTCAGACGATTAGGCTGAGTACCCTCCTCAACCATCAACCACCACTGATAAGCCTCATCGTGAAGCAAAGAGACTGCACCCTTCAGTTTCTGGTCAAGAGTACAGTCTAGATCATTCATGATCCTCTCAGTGGCCTTCAACCAATACTCAGCCACATTAGGGGCGACTCTAGTGACACCCTTAAACAAATCAGCACCATTAGACCAGAGTCGTTCAGTTACCAACCCCCCGACCCCTAGCTCTCGAATAGGGTCTAGTGACCCTCTCCAAAATCCACAGCATGGCTTAGGACAGTGCGTCGTCCCCATCCGAACGACTTTGAGACCCAGTCTCAGTAGCAGGCAAAACTGGTGTCTCAATCGTATCTAAATGCGGCATACTACCCAGAGAAGAAGACACAGCTTGAGCTCCCCTATGGCCTCTACCACGGCCTCGAATACCACGTCTGCAAGTTCCACGAGCGCTCATCGTAAATTTTCAAAATTTTCTACATTATAAAGTTTTATGCATCAGTTCCAGTATTTTTTAACAGATATTTATGCATAAATTATCAGAAGTTCAGAATTGTTTTCAGAGGTTTCAATCTCCTAACTATCTCAGTACATTTTCAATGACTACCATCTACAGTGTTTCAGAACAGTTCAATCTAAGTACAGAGATACTTACAGAATTGGCGTCGGAGACTCGGTGTACCACATACTTTCTCAAATTATCCAAAATATTTGAAAATCAATTCTTTTTAAATCACAATTTTGGAACCCAAAATTTACAACCCGAGTTTTGCAATCTGGCTCTGATACCACTAAATGTAACACCCCAAACCCGGCTTAGACGTTATGGCCGAATCCAGAAGTGTCACAAGGTAGAGGTTTTGAAAACGGAGTTGTCTCATTAGAACATTCACATTTTAATCGAAAACACCATTTAGTTAGTTCATTTGCCAAAAACTTATTACAATGGAAGCCTTAAAACGGTTATATTTTGAAAATGCAGTCGTGTTTTAGAAAAAAAATCTTTGTTTGCGTATCAATTGTCATTTTTAAAGAAAAACTGTTTTGCTGAAGCATGCAATTTATCTAACATATAAAACCAAAACCAGCAGTTATAAAACCATAAAGTTCTGAGAGTCCCAGAATTACAAACTCTCAAATGTAAACAAAAATCATAAATAAACCATAAGTAATTAAGTTTAAACAGTTTACGGACGTGTGGTCACCGATGAGTCTCTCGCAGACCGATCCGCTTAAGTCTATCGATTACCTGACAAAATAGACATCCAATGTGAGTTTACAAAAACTCAGTGTGTAACCCATCGAAATTAAGCATGCAAACATACATAATTATATACACAAAGAAACAAATATAGATTCGCATTCGTATTCGATCCAGTTTCGATTCGATTCGGACATGTAGTAGATATGCATAAATCCTACCCCATCCTCTACACACCATCTTCGACCATCCCATCACACCATGTGGGATTAAAAACACCCACCCATCCCTACACACCACATTGTGCCCTTAAGACACATATCAAAATATATGCAACTAAGTCGCTGAATATAAGGGATTAACGCCAATGAATACTTCCTCATATACATATTCCCCTAAATTATAGATGCGTAAATTAGATACAGATTTAACATGCTCATTATGCATATATACAGATATCGATATACATATAGCGTAATGATGTGCATACATTCGAAAGATCCTACTCGAGATCGATCTATCAAAATATCATAGCATACAAATTAGGGTTTAATTAGCCCTTACCGACCCTACAGTAGGCCCACAGTTGATCGGAGCGACCTATGCGACTCTAGGGAAAATTTTAGAATTATGGGCCCACACGCCCAAATTAGCCTTGGCCGTGTGGTCCACACGGCCTGGCCCAAAATCCACACGCCGGTGTGAAATGCCCGTGTGGGTCCACACGCCCAACTTGGCCTAGCCTGTGTGGCTCACATGGCCTCGCACCGACCACCACGCGGCCATGTCCTGTGCACAATCAAGCCTTCGTCGATCACACGGCCGTGCCGCACACACGACCATCCACACGGCTGACCACACGTCCGTGTGGCGTCAACAGTACAGTTTTCTATATTTGGGGACACACATGGTATCATTTTGATGCGAAAACACCCCTGAACCACACAGCACCCGACTCCTCAAACGCCTCCAACTATGATTCCACGAGAGGTAAGTCCCATTCTTCACGATTTGCAACCACTCAAAGTACTTGGAAAATAATATGCTGCGATTTGAGACGAACAACGTTGGTAGATCAAAGAGAAGGTAAGAATTTTTTTGGAAGGGAAGAAAATCCAGAGAAAAAAAGTCAGAACTTGGAAAGAGGAATTTTAGGGAAAAACAAAAAGATGATTATTAGAAATTCTATCCCACTAACCACACAATCATAACCACCCACTATTGACTCGATTCCACAAAAACTCTCTCACAAAACTGAGCAAAAATAATTACCTACGCTTGCGCAGGGATTCGAACACAGGACCTCCAACATAACATACCCCCTTACCACTCGAACCAGCAGTGTAACGACCCAAACCCGACCCAAACATTACGATCGAATTTGATTTGTTACGGAGAAAAACTGTTTGAACACCATTTTAAAACCAATTTAAGTTTTGTTGAAAACTTCTCGCTTTTTAGTTATCTTGCCAAAACTACACTTAGAATTAATTTGGAAATTTAATTAAGTCCTATTATTATACAAATTTCAAGTGTGCTCCGATGGCACGACAAAACATTTTCGTGTTGATTTTAGAAAAAAACATGTGATTTTAATTCAGTTTTAATAATATAGTTTAAACAAAGTATCCAACATATATGAAATAACAAAATTAAAGTTTATGGAGGCCTTATTACAACCAAAATAAAAAATAAACCAATAATAAAATAAAATAACTAAGTTTAAAGTTCAATTTATGCAAGTCCACTTGCATGGCCACCTCGAGTCCAACCTGGCCTCAACCGCCATCTACAAGTCACTGAAAAATGTTAAAGGAGAAGGTGAGTCACCAAGACTCGATGATGTAACCCTTCCCCGTATGTAAACCAATTCATACACAAAGATATAATCAATCATCATGTACTAAGTCATGCACCCAACCTAGCCAACCAAACGCCTTTGTCTACCCCATGTGGTACCAAACCACCGTGACCGTAGTCACAATGTGTTACCAAAACACCGGTGGTGCCAAACCACTTTGGTGACATATAGTCACGATGTGTTACCAAAACACCGGTGTCCGTGAGACACGAATCGATTGATGGGGCCAACCCATCGTGTGATACCAAATCACGGCGCGCATTTCCCATATCTCAAGTGGGGCCAACCCACGGTGGTGTTAACCACGGGGGCGAGTCGCTATGAGGTACCAAACCTCTGGAGCTACCAAACCTCTGGTGACATATAGTCACAGCGATGTGTTACCAAAACACTGGTGCTCGTCAGCACGAAATATCACTGCCCCCTCCACTCATCAATCCCACATCATCATTTATATCACATAATTTATGCTACCATATACTTAATCACATGTACAGGTTTTATCATCAGCAATAAGCAACGTGTACTAGACACACCATGCTTCCCAAAAGCATCTTAAAATATTTCATAGTCAACAAGGACTTACCTGGTTCCTTGCTTATACCATTCATGGTATTAATCCCGAATCTACATGATCCTAAGTTAGCACACACAACATTTAGTACATTTAATTAATTACAAGTGTGTATGTACACACCACACCCTTGGATGTTCTAAATCCCGAAAAGAATCGTTGGCCACCCTAGATCTACTGATCCCTATATTCGGCCAAATACCCAGGTTAGTACTATGGCCTAATCGGCCAACCAATTAATTTGAGAGGGGTTCCTTGTGAACCCGAATCCTTACCTTCACACTTTTGGACACTAATCGCAATACTTGATTCCCGAATCGCTCACAATCACCATTGATTAGTAAGTAAAACTAATAGCCTTCTGACTTTTAATCGAATTGCTATGATAAAGAAATTGATCTTACCACCACTTACCAAAGCCGAATGCTAGAGATTAGGAGCTTGGGTCGACTGCTTCACGAACTTGGGGTACCTAGGAGAGATCGTTTACCAAAACTTTTAGAAGCCTTGTTAACCTTTGCCGAAATCGGCACTTACCCCCCTAATAGAAATTGGAAAGGAACAGAGAGGAAAACCATGGAGTTTCGGCATAATCTTACCTTCACCAAATCAATTGACAACGAGGATCCAACGAGATCTATATTCCTTCCAATCTTGGCCAAAGTACACTAGAATAGAAGAGGGAGTTTCGACAAACTACTAGATTGTATTCGGCCAATAGAGAGTTTAATAAGAGGAGAAGAAATCAGCACTTCCAAGGGAGTGTATTCGGCCAAGGAGAAAGAAAATAATGGGAAAGAAAGGTGCTAGAAATTTCTGGCTTGAAGGGGTTTGAGAGAACAAAGAAAATAAAAGAGCACAAAGGGAGAGGGGTTAGGATTTCCGGCAACTAGCAAGAATGGGAAAAAAACAAAACAAGGTGGTAGGGTGAGGTTTTTATAAGCATTCGCCCCCTCCTTAAGCTTGCCGTCCACCCTTGGCAACAAGGAGTTCAACTCCTAGCCAACTCCTAGTTTTTCTCTTGGCCACTCATATGATTTAATTCAAACAATTTGAATTAATAAAATAATAATCCCCTAATAATCCATATAATAACCTCATTTATCTCCCATTATCCTTGAAATTAAATAAATAAAAATCTAATTTTAAAAGCTCATATTATCTCTTATTAATAATATTTAATAAAAGAGTTTGAAGAGAGGAAGACTCTCCCACTTGTGCCGTCCCCAACATAGTGCAAAAAGAAAGGGAATTTTGTGACTCAGAACCAAGGCTCTCCCTTGCTCCTTGGTGGCGTCACATGCTAGCTCTTAAGTGGGCTTACTTTTCCACTTATTCTAGGCTCATCTTATGTCCAAATTATCCCCATTTATTCTTATAACCCCCACTTGTTAAGGCTCCCTACCTCAAAGCTTGAAAATAATATTTTTCCCACTACTCGAGCTTACTAAAAATCCATAATTAAGCCTTAACATTCCATAAATAATATCACAACAGTTCATAATACGAAAAATAATTAAATTCCAAATAACCCCATATTTGGGATGTTACAAGCAGACTCATTCTGATATGGATTAACAGACAATTTAGTATAAGCCCACTGAATAAAGATAAGGCTTAGATCCAAAAATAACAAAATTTAATAGAAGTGAGACTTGAACCTAAGACCTCTCCAACACACCCAGAACACTTAACCACTGAAGCAGATACACACTTGTGTCAAATATTCACAGAAGCAGAAATAAATTATTCAGGGCATTACAAAAATAATAAAAATGGTGCGAGAGAATGGATTTGAACTTGGCTGTCAAGGAACGTTTCACTAACACTTAATCGATAAACCAATACCTCATTTATTTCCCAAAAACACACAGATAATCTAAAAAATTAGGGCATGACCACTCTTTCTCGATTCACAAACCCGATTGTCCTAACCCTCAATTTTTGGGATGTGACATACAAATTTTAATTAATCAATCTAGAGTTAGTTTCTCTTGCTCTCGAAAGAGATATTAACATAATTTAGGGATTTCTATGGATCAAGATACAAAGTAAAGAAATTGTGTAATTTAGATTGATAGCGACATATGAACTCTAGGTGAATTCTTTCCTAGGTATTTTTTTCATTTCCTAGTTATTATTCGATTACTTTCTTGAACTGTTCTTTTTCGTTTTTGTTAGCAATTAATTTAGTTAAATTTAGTTTTTAACTAATCACTTGAATTATTCGGCTAAATAATAAAAAGACAGTAATTACTAGTACTTTTAGTCTTCGTGGGAACGATATCTTTGCTCGCTGTAGCTATACTATTAATTGATAGGTGCACTTGCCTTGTAAAAATTTTAGTTAGTTTTGCGATGCATCAAGTTTTTGGCATCGTTGATAGGGACTAAAATATTAGGAAAACTTTATTTCTATTAATTTATCCATTTTTTTTAATATTTTTTTAAAATTTAATTGTTATACTTTAATTTTTCTTTTGTTTGATTCTTACAAGCTATTTGGTTTATGACTAGAGGTAATACGTTGGAACCATTAGTGTTTAATAGTGAAATTTAAAAGGCTGCTTGCAGAAATCGAAGAGAAGTTAGAGAAACAAGGCAAGGTCAATAGATTTTAATAGACGATAAAAAAAAGACATTATTGTTGCGATGGTTGATAATCCTAGTAATCAACAACTTCCTACATCTCCCGCTCATCAGACTATTTATGACTATGCTAAACTCACTCTGATTGGGGCTGAATCAAGTATCATCAGATCTATTATTGTTGCAAATAATTTTGACATAAAGCTGAACACAATTCAAATGGTGCAATAATATGTTCAGTTTGACGGGTTACAAGATGAAGATCTAAATGCTAATGTGGCTAACTTTCTAGAGATTTGCGACACATTTAATATTATGCCTTTATTAATGATGCCATACGCTTACGGTTGTTCCCATTCTCTTTGAGGAGCAAGGTAAAACAGTAGTTGAATTCACTTCCATGGGGTTCTATCACGACTTGGGCTCAGATGATTTAGAAGTTTTTGTTGAAATATTTTCCACCAGCTAAAACATCTAAGTTGAGGAATGACATCTCTTCTTTTGTTCAATTTGACATTGAGACACTTTACGATACATGGGAGAGAAATAAGGATTTGTTGAGAAGGTGCTCTCATCATGGACTACCTTTGTGGCTCCAAGTTCAAACTTTTTACAATGATTTGAACCGTTCAACTAGACAGATGATTGATGCAACAGCTGGCGGAACATTGAAGAACAAAATACTTGAGGCATCTCAAGAGTTTCTTGAGGAGATGACACTGAATAACTATCAGTGGCAAGTCATGAGAACAAAACAGATCAAGGCAGTCAGTGTTTTTAAAATGGATGCAGTTGTTATGTTGGTGAGTCAGGTTGAAGCACTAAGTAAAAAGATTGATGGTTTGAGTTGCATTAAACATGGGGATTCAATAATGCAATGCGATGTGACTAGCGTAGGTATGATCAACCAGAAATGTTTATCCTTCGGTTCTAACATGGAGCATGAGCAAGTCAACTTTATGGGTAACAATTCTAGACCTTAAAATAACCCTATAGTAATAATTATAATCCAGGAAAGAGGAATCATCCAAATTTCTCTTGGGGTGGTCAAGGTAATCAAAGGTCACAACCCCCACTGGGTTTTCAGCAACCTTATCAACAAAAAAATAAACTAAACTTTGAGGAGATGTTAGCTAAATTTATTTCAGTGTTCGAGACTAGATTTCAGAACACTGAGACAGCTCTGAAAAATTAACAAGTGTCGATTCAAGGGTTTGAAAATCAGATTGGATAGCTTTCTAAATTGGTGTTAGAGAGAAAGTAAGGTAGCTTACCTCGTAACACTGAAACCAACCCAAAGGAGTAAGTTTACGCAATCACTATTTGAAGCGTGGAAGGGTTAGTCGAGCCTAAAAAGAAGCTGAATCTGGAAGCTATTGAGAAAAATATTGGGATTGGGGAAAGAAAAAAAGAGCATAATTCGGTGGTCAGAGAATACAAACCACAAATTTCATATACGGTAGCAGTGAAGAAAGACTGCATGAACGAACAATATGGTAAATTTCTTGAACTTTTGAAAAAATTGCATATTAACTTACCTTCTGTTGAAGCCCTTTCGCAAATGCTAAAATATACAAAATTTTTAAAGGAGTTGTTAACAAATAAAAGGAAGTTAGATGACTTGTTAACTGTGGAGCTCGATAAGGATTGCTCCGCCATTCTCCAAAATAAACTACCCACCAAGCTTAAAGATCCAGGGAGTTTTACTATTCCTTGTTTGATTGGTAGCTTAAATGTAGAAAAAAACATTGATTGATTTGGGTACTAGTATAAATCTAATACCTTAGAAATTGTTCAAACAACTTGGTCCCGAGGAACCAAAACCCACTAGGATGAGTATTCAATTAGTGATGATGATCAATTAAGTATCCTAGGGGCATTATTGAAGATGTGCTTGTTAAAGTAGATAAATTTATATTTCCTATTGATTTCGTTATATTGGAAAAGGATGAAGATATTGAGGTGCCCATTATCTTAGGTCAACTCTTTTTAGCCACTGCTAGAATTGTTATTGATGTGGGTAATGGTGAACTTGTGCTGAGGGTAGGTGATGAAGATGTTACTCTTTAACCTTGTGATTTTGTGAGAGCTTCTAGTGAGCGCAATGATACTAGTTATTCTGTTAATGTTAGTGATCATGTGGCTCAACGTTCTTTTCAAGAAATCACTCACGAAGACATGTTAGAATTGTATCCTATTCGAGATCATAAAAATCAAGGGACAAGTGAAGAACGAATGGTGCAGCTCGATGAATTAGATGAATGGTGAACAAAGGCTAATGAGAACCTAAGTATGGTCAAAGAAATAACTAACCAATGCCATAGTGTAAATGTAAAGAGAACAAACCAATTTAAAGTTGGAGACAAAGTGCTGTTGGACAAGTCAGATCCACGAATGTTTCATATAGAGCTTAAGTCAAGAGGGTCGAACCCATTTGTGGTACAAAACGTATTCCCATACGGAACCATTGAGGTAACACACCCTGATTATGACACATTCAAGGTAAATAATCATCGTCTTAGACATTATTTTGGTGGTAATACTAATAACGAGAGAGTGGAGCTTTGACTCCAAGATCTGCCTTAGCCGTCAGCTTAGAAAGGGAAGTCGAGCTTAGATTCTAAATAAGCATTTCCCGGGAGGTAATCCGAGTGTTTTTATTTTATTTATTTATTTTACTTTCATGTTATTTTTAAAAAGAAAATAAAAAACATTAGTACATTTATTTTTATTACTTTAAAAAAAATTAAAAAATTAAAAAAATTGGTACATTTATTTTTATTTGTATTATTGTAAAAAAATTGAAAAAAAAAAGGAATCACATGGTCTGGGGTGATCCACATGACCTGGTCACATGCCCGTGGCCTAGACACACGGACGTGTTCGAGACCAAGTGATTACTGGAACTAATTTTTCCATTTTCTTTTGACACACATGGAATCAAAGAGTTACATGGCCTGACGAGCCCCGTCATTGTTCTCATCGGCCATTCCCCTCTCCTTCGCGCCACCATTGGCCATCTGAACTCCACCACCATTTCTCACCACCCCCTCTATTTTGTATATTTATTATATTATTATTTCTATTATTATTATGCTTGTATGGTTTTTCTAATATTAATTTGTGCATTAGATTAGGATTAGTATTAGTATTAGATTTTTAGATTAGTTTATTTTAGTTATTGTTTTTGAATTATTTAGGACCTAGTTAGGAATTTGATTTTCATTTCGGGGTGGATTGCACTTAATTAGTTGTGTTCGTATCTCAATCTGTTTATCTACTTGACTATTATTATTGGTGGGGAGTCTATGTGTTGGCAATATTTACTGATTGATGCGGATTTTTTAGTACTGTTAAAGCTAAATCTGTATGTGACAAATTTGTGATGTTTTGGAGTGAATTATTTCGGCAAATCTATCTGGTATATTTTTATTGTTGCTGATATTTTTTTTTCAGGTACATAATGCCGAACACACGAATAAAGAGTAAGGTACCCGCTCATTCCAAGAAACGAAAGGCTACTGGGGTGTAACATCCTGAATTTATGGGCTTGTGCATTTTTGTGTAGTGTATGCTTAAATATGTTAATTAAGAATTCGAGGTCCAGATTGGGTTCGAGAATGGGCTGAGGCCTTGACTAAATATCTGTGTAGGCACTCTAGCACTTTAAAAGGTAGTTATCTGTGTTTTAAATGTCAGATTGGGCTTGCGGCCCAAAGCAAGGTGGCGCCACAAAGGAGAAAAGGGTGTGGCGTTATTAAGGGATGGTGAGGGCCCAAATTTTGGCTGCTTGGAGCCCAAGTTTTGGGCCAAATTCGGCACTATAAAGGGGACAAAGGAGGGACGGCTACAAGGTAAATTGTAGGAGTTTTATTGTTTTTTTATTTATGGATAACTAAAGCTGATAAAGAAGGGAAAAGTGGAGATAAGTAGGTCTTTGTTGGATGAGTGCTCTATTGTGGATAAAGGATAGAATGATACAAGTGATCTCTTAGTTGCAGAGTTGGCGAAAAAATCAAACACAGGAGAGGGGGAAAATCGATTCAAATAGGCTAGGGGTGTGCCGAAAATTTCATTAGTTTCTCCGAGAACTTTCTTTCGCTTTTCTCTGTTGCTGAAATTTCTCTAGTCTTTTCTTCTTCTTACATTTCGAAATTACTTCCTAGCCAAAATTGCTAAGGCTCTCTTTTATTTATTCTTCATAAGCCAAAACCAAAACTCCATTCCATTCTTCTAAAAGTGAAACACCTCACTCGGAATCTCAAAGCCAAAACGCATCAGTTCATCTTTTCCGGGATTTTCATAAAAGCCGAAATCGTGAGATCTCGTCTCTGTGATTACCGAAATCACTCTAGGGTGTCTGCTTGTGTCGAAATCTAAAGGGAATTTTAGGTAAGTATTGATTTGTGGGATCCAAATCTTTTCCGACTTTTCAAAGTCTCTAGCCGAATGGCTATTTAGTGACTAAACTATTGTTTTTCTCTTATTTTCGGCATTCTGGGATCTGAAGTGGAGTCAATCGCGTAGATCTCTAAGTCATAGTTCAGTAACACTCAAATAGTGTTACTTTCAGGATTTCAAGGTAAGGAGACCTATTGATTTTTAATGTGTAAATTTGGGTATTTATTAACCCTTGGCCGAATGTAGGGGAGGTCAAAACTTCGTGATTTTTCGGCTTTTGTTGAACCAAGTTATAAATCCGGATAGCAAGGATACCGACTAAGAGTTTAGTAAAACCAGGTGTGTAACTTCTCACACCATTAGATTGTTTGCTAATATATATATACATGTGATAAATCTGCTATACTCTGTTAAATGCCAAAATCCCGGCATAACGTTTGGAAACCCGAGAAGGGTAAAGGCTAAATATCAGGTTAGTGATTTCTGCCATTCATTAGTGAATGTTTTTGTTAAAACGATATGATCTGTATGTCAATTTCTATATATGCTTGGGGTTGGGTGATTGATGAAGGGGAAGTGATCTGTTCTGGTGGCTTATGCCATTTCAGCCTGGTGACCGTGTCACAACTCAAGCTTCGTGGCTCTTGCCATTTCGACTGGTGACTTTGTCACGACTTTGACCATGAGCAACTAATCAGAGCATGATTGCCATCGATGGTGTGTAGTGGTGAGGGTTGATTGTAGAAATCCCCAATGGTGTGATTTGCAGGTAAGGGTGGTGTGTAGCGGTTGGAAACCTAGGATTGGGTTGGGTTTTATGTATGTTATCTACTATATTATGTTCTATTTTCTCGATCTGTGGGCTAAGGCCCAACTCGATGGTGCACGAGGGTTGCACACCGAGTTTCATGACTCACCCTATTATTTTAACAATTTCAGGTAGCACTTAGTGCATCGGACCGGCCGAGAGGAGAGCAAGGTGGCCATGCGATAGAGTCATCGAGGATTCAAAGAAAAGACTTTACTCTATTTATCTATTTTTAAGAAATTTATTTAAGTGGGTTTTATATTTCGTTGTAATAAGGCCTTGGGCCATTAGACTATTATTTATGTTTTGGATTCATTTGGGCTTTCATTTATGGGCATTTAAATTTTATGTTTAAACTAAGCTAAGACATGTATGAAATTTTGGTTTCTATTTAAAATTCACCACGGCATTTTATAACTTTATATCTTATATGAACTTAATAAATTATTAAGTTTTCGGTATGACTATCTAAACCTGATAATTGTTTTCTCAAAAGTTCCACATGTTTTTGTAAAATCACTCAAGTGACATACCAGATCCGGTTGTAGTGTTTGGGCCGAGTTTGGGGTGTTACAAATTGGTATCAGAGCCCGGTTCAAAACTTGGCTTTGGGGGTTTATGGGCTCAAAACGTTTTCTAAAGATGGGCTTTTTAAGCATGAATTTTTTTAAGTGGTAACAGGTTTGTTAGCTCGGCATGGCACCTGCGTCTCCGGCCCAAGTCCGCCAGGTAAGTATTCTGAACCATTGTGTGATATATATATGTGGGCTTGATGGGCTGTATGGGACGTAGACTATTTAGATTAGAACTTGATGGACTCTAGGCTTAGCTGAAACAACTCCTTTAATCTCATAAGACTTAATTTCACTAAACAAACCCGTGAACGAGTCGCAAGACTAGGGTGTGGCAACAGGTATGCGCATGTCTAGGATTGGATCCGGAAGAGCCTGCTACTTAAGCAGTCCTAGTGACTCACCTCCTCTTCGCTGGAATCCTACCTGGTGCGTAGTGACTATTCACCCTAGCCGCGAAGATTTGTTGACGGGCCAAAATCCATAACTAAAACCCGAAAGGGACCAGCCACCCTATTTTCACAAAGTTGCTAACCTACCCTTATTTTGAAAACTACCAAGATATCCATGATTTGCAAATATACACCCAGATTTACGAAAATACCCCGATTTACAAAGTCAACGGTTTTAAAAAAAAACATACAACACACAACATCAATCAAAAACCACAAACACCTGAACGCCACTATTATTCTTTTGAAATCAAATTCTCTAAGATACCCCTGTTTTAAAAAAATTACCAAAATACCTCCGGATTGTAAAATTACCGAAATACCCCCGGATTGCAAAATTACCAAAATACCCTTCTTTCACAAAATCACCAAGGAACCATATTTCGGAAAATTACGAAAATACCTTGTAGGATAAAATTACGAAAATACCCCTGGGTAGTGAAATGATGAAAATACCCTAGGTGTTGAATGTGGGTTCATGGATGTCGTCTATATGTTGATGGTTGATGTGTGTGATTCCTAGAACTAGGAGACAAACTTAAGACTGAAACCTGTAGATGTAATTCCGAATTCGAAAGAATAACTCTTAAACTACTGTTCATAAGACTGTTCGTGGTTAATCAGTGGAAGAAACTTATTAATTCATAAAATTCTTAATCAGATAAATGTCGATCAGAAGAATGAGTACAAGGGGTCGAGGACGTCCGTCGCGTGGTCGTGGTAGGGGTAGGATGACCGTGTCAAAGCCAGCAGGTCCGCCACGGTCGAGACGAGATGCCGAGTCGCCACCGTGGAGGAGAATTTTAGGATCGTGCACCCAGAGATGATGATGCGATATCTCGAGCGATGTTGCGGGTCCTCGAAAGAGTTACTCAAGGGCGAGCACGAGTTTAGGAGCTCGTAAATCAGAAATGAACGACTCCGAGCCAACGGAGCGGAGATGTTTAGAGGTGTTTCTGGCTAGCCCCTAACACAGCTGAGTACTGGTTAGAAGCGACTGAGCGCATAATGGATGACCTGGACTTCACGGTGGAGGAAAAGTTGAAAGGGGTCGTGTCTCTTCTTCGAGACGAGGCTTACCAGTGGTGGCTCACGGTAAAGGAGGGTACTGCCGCAACCGGATTGATTGGGATTTCTTTAAGGAGTCATTCCAAGAAAAGTATGTTTGGGCCAGCTATGTGGATGCACAGAGGAAGGCATTTCCGAATTTGGTGCAGGGAAGTAAATCTGTGGCTGAATATGAGGTGGAGTTCCTGCACTTGAGCCGCTACACTCGAGGAATGGTAGCAACTGAATATGAATGTTGTGTGCGGTTCGAGGATGGGCTGCGGAATGAGTTAAGGGTATTGATCGCTCTGCAGCGAGAGAGGGACTTTGCTGTCCTGGTTGAGAAAGTTAAGATAGCTGAGGAGGTAAAACGGACTGAAAGACATGAAAGAGATAAGGAGCGGGGAAGGAATAAGAGAAGTTCTTGGCAGTCAGGAGCATCTGGGAATTTTCAGAAAAGGCCTAGGACTGATGGGCCAGCTCGTGCTCCGACGGGTCAGAATCGATCATGTAATTGGTGCGGGAAAGCACATTCCGGGGAGTGTAGAAGAAGAACCGGTGGGTGCTTCAGGTGTGGATCCACGGAGCATATAATTAAGGACCGTCCCACGTAAGGATCAGTGTGCAACACCCAGACGAGGTTCGATCAAAGCTAGGAGAGGTGATCGGCAGGATCGAGGGTCGTGGGCGCAACCGAGAGGTGGAAATGGATTCGGTCGGGCTCGTGGAGCACCCGGTAGAGGTGCGGTAATGTAGATGCGAGGCGTAGGGTCTAGTTTATGCGACTTGCCGACGGGAGGATGGTGACGCACCTGGATGTTATAACCGTGATGTTTCTTATTGTTGATAAACCATTTCTTGCCTTGATTGATATTGGGTCAACCCACTCCTATGTTGCATGTTCGGTAGCTGAGACCCTAAGTATAGAATCTGAAATAACTTCTAGGAGGATGACTGTGGTTAGTCCTTTAGGACAATCTAGGGTAGTGGACAAACTATTTAAGGATGTACCTTTAGAAACTCAAGGGGTAGTGTTTTCGGCAGACTTAATGGAATTGCCATTTGAAGAGTTTGACCTTATCTTAGGAATGGATTGGTTGACGAAACATCGTGCTAAGTTGGATTGTGAGGCTAAGCGCATGGTGTTGAATACCCCGGAAGGCGGGGAGGTGGTTGTATTAGGAGAAAGAAGGAATTACTTGTCCAACGTAGTGTCCGCATTAAAAGCTGTTAAGATGATTCGGAAGGGATGTAATGCGTTTCTAGCCTTTATCAGTGCTTTGGATGTTAAGGAGATGACTGTCGATGAGGTTCGAATAGTCAAAGATTTCACTGATGTCTTTTCTGAAGAATTGCCCGGATTACCCCCGGATCGTGAAGTGGAGTTTGGAATAGAGCTACTTCTGGGTACGGCTCCGGTGTCCATTGCTCCTTACCGAATGGCGCCGAAAGAGTTGATGGAACTCAAAGCTTAGATCCAGGAACTGTTGGATCGTGGTTTTATCCGACCGAGTGTGTCTCCGTGGAGAGCGTCGGTCCTATTCGTGAAGAAGAAGGACGGATCCATGCGTATGTGTGTGGATTATCGTCAATTGAATAAGTTGACTATTAAGAACAAGTACCCACTACCAAGAATCGATGATCTGTTCGATCAGCTCAAAGGAGCTTCGGTCTTTTCTAAGATTGACTTAAGGTCGGGATATCATCAGTTAAGGGTTAAGGAAGGAGACATTCATAAGACGACGTTTCGGACTCGGTACGATCATTATGAGTTCTTAGTGATGCCGTTCGGGTTGACGAATGTGCCAGTAGCATTTATGGATATGATGAACCGGGTGTTCCAACCATATCTTGATCGATTCGTCGTAGTGTTCATTGACGACATCTTGGTTTATTCCAAGTCAGAGGAGGAACATGATGAACATCTTCGTGTGGTGTTGCGAACTTTGAGGGAGAAGCAGTTGTTCGCAAAGTTCAGTAAGTGTGAGTTTTGGCTAAGGGAAGTAACTTTCTTAGGGCATGTAGTTTCTGCAGAAGGAATCAGTGTGGACCCTCGGAAGATAGAGGCCGTATTGGATTGGAAACCGCCGAAGTCTGTGGCAGAGATTCGAAGTTTCTTGGGATTGGCCGGGTATTATAGGAGGTTTGTGGAAGGGTTCTCGTTAATTGCGGCACCTCTAACTAAGTTGTTAAGGAAGGGAATATCGTTTGTGTGGACCGACAAACAGCGGGAGAGCTTTGAGAAGTCAAGAGAATCTTGACTAAGCGCAAGTGTTAATTCACCCAGAGGCAGAAAAGAATTTACCGTCTACTGTGATGTGTCACACACGGGTTTAGGATGTGTGTTGATGCAAGATGGAAGAGTTGTTGCATATGCGTCTCGACAGTTGAGACCGCATGAATTGAACTACCCTACGCATGATTTAGAATTGGAAGCGGTAGTGTTTGCTCTGAAGATTTGGAGGCACTACCTGTATGGGGAAAAGTCGGTTATTTATACGGACCATACGAGCCTGAAATATATCCTTACCCAGAAGGAGTTGAACCTAAGACAGAGAAGGTGGGTCGAGCTGTTAAAGGATTATGACTGCTCGATTGAGTACCACCCGAGTAAGGCTAACGTGGTGGCGGATGCGCTGAGTAGGAAGGCGATAGCGGATTTGAGGGCGATGTTCGCTCATCTCGGTCAGTATGAGGATGGCGCTTGGTAGTTTGAACTCCAAGTGAAACCAACATGGACAGATCAGACAAGGAAAAGCAATTTGTTGGATGATGTTTTGAGTGCTCGACTCAGTCAAGTGCAGAATGGTGAGGTGGAGGACTATAGTTTAAATGGTGATGGAGTCCTGTGTTTTCGGAAAAGAGTTTGCATGCCAAAGGAGGTGGAGTTAAGGCAGATGATTCTTCAGGAGGCGCATAGTAGCCCTTATGCTATGTATCTTGGAAGGGTTAAGATGTACCGAGATTTGCGAGAGCAATTTTGGTGGCAGTCCAAGCGAGAGGTAACGAATTCGTGGGTAAGTGCTTGACGTGCCAACAGGTGAAAGCGGAACACCAGTTGCCTTCGGGGTTGTTGCAACCGGTGAAGATTCCACAGTGGAAATGGGAGAGAATCACGATGGATTTTGTTAGTGGGTTACCCCTTACGCCCACTAAGAAGGATTCAATTAAGGTGATTGTGGATTGACTCACGAAGTCTGCTCACTACATACCGGTTCGTGTTGACTATTCTCTGCAGAGGTTGGCTAAGTTGTACGTGGCTGAGGTCGTGAGACTACATGGTGTACCGGTGTCGATCATATCAGATAGGGACCCTATATTCACATCACGTTTCGGGAAGGCTCTTCATCAAGCAATGGGAACAAGGTTAGACTTTAGTATCGCTTTTCACCCATGGTGATGATGGTCATCCGAGAGGGTAATCGATCTCTTGGAGGATATGCTAAGGGTTACATCATCGACTTTAGGGGTAGTTGGGAGGAGTATTTACCTTTGGCGACTCGCATACAATAATAGTTATCAAGCTAGTATTCGGATGGCACCTTATGAAGCGTTATATGGAAGGAGATGTCGTACCCCACTTGTTGGACGAGTTGGGTGAACGCCAGTGTTGGGTCCGTAACTAGTTTGAAATGGAGGAGAAAGTTAAGTTAATACGGGCTCGGTTGAAGGAGGCGTCTGATCGGCAAAAATCTTATGCGGATCTAAAGCGGAAGGAGGTGCAATTTGCAGTAGGAGACCGAGTCTTTTTGAAAGTATCTCCATGGAAGAAGGTAATGAGGTTTGGACGGAAGGGTAAGTTAAGTCCTCGGTTTATTGGATCAGACGGGTACTAGAGCGTGTGGGCCCAGTGGCTTATCGGTTGGAGTTGCCTTCAGAGTTGGAGCAGATACATGACGTGTTTCATGTCTCGATGCTAAGACGTTATCATTCTGATCCGTCGCATGTGGTGCCGGTGGAAGAGATTAAAGTAAGGCCAGATTTATCCTTTGAGGAAGAACCAGTGCAAATCTTGGATCGAGACGTAAAAGTGTTGAGAAGGAAGTTCGTCCCTTTGGTCAAAGTTCTGTGGTGATATCACGGCGCAGAAGAGGCGACGTGGGAGCCAGAGGATGTTATCCGACAGTAATATCCCCATCTCTTTTTATCAGGTAAATTTCGAGGCCGAAATTTATTTTTAAGGGGGTAGAACTGTAACATCCTGAATTTATGGGCTTGTGCATTTTTGTGTAGTGTATGCTTAAATATGTTAATTAAGAATTTGAGGTCCAGATTGGGTTCGAGAATGGGCTGAGGCCTTGACTAAATATCTGTGTAGGCACTCTAGCACTTTAAAAGGTAGTTATATGTGTTTTAAATGTCAGATTGGGCTTGCGGCCCAAAGCAAGGTGGCACCACAAAGGAGAAAAGGGTGTGGCGTTATTAAGGGATGGTGAGGGCCCAAATTTTGGCTGCTTGGAGCCCAAGTTTTGGGCCAAATTCGGCACTCTAAAGGGGATAAAGGAGGGACGGCTACAAGGCTAAATTGTAGGAGTTTTATTGTTTTTTTTTATGGATAACTAAAGCTGATAAATGAGGGAAAAGTGGAGATAATTAGGTCTTTGTTGGATGAGTGCTCTATTGTGGATAAAGGATAGAATGATAAAAGTGATCTCTTAGTTGCAGAGTTCAACAAAATCAAACACAGGAGAGGGGGAAAATCGATTCAAGATAGGCTAGGGGTGTGCCAAATTTCATTAGTTTCTCTGAGAACTTTCTTTCGCTTTCTGTTTTGCCTAAATTTCTCTAGTCTTTTTCTTCTTCTGTCGAAATTACTTCCTAGCCGAAATTGCTAAGGCTCTCTTTTGTTTATTCTTCATAAGCCAAAACCGAAACTCCATTCCATTCTTCTAAAAGCCGAAATACCTCACTCAGAATCTCTGAAAGCTGAAAATGCATCAGTTCATCTTTTTCAGGATTTTCATAAAAGCCGAAATCGTGAGATCTCGTCTCCTGTGATTGCCGAAATCACTCTGGGGTGTCTGCTTGTGTCGAAATCTGAAGGGAATTTTAGGTAAGTATTGATTTGTAGGATCCAAATCTTTTCTGGCTTTTCAAAGTCTCTAGCCAAATGGCTATTTAGTGACTAATCTATTGTTTTTCTCTTATTTTCGGCATTCCAGGATCTGAAGTGGAGTCAATCGCGTAGATCTCTAAGTCATAGTTCAGTAACACTCAAATAGTGTTACTTTCAGGATTTCAAGGTAAGGAGACCTATTGATTTTTAACATGTAAATTTGGGTATTTATTAACCCTTGGCCGAATGTAGGGGAGGTTAAATCTTCATGATTTTCTGACTTTTGTTGAACCAAGTTATAAATTCGGATAGCAAGGATACCGACTAAGAGTTTAGTAAAACCAGGTGTGTAACTTCTCACACCATTAGATTGTTTGCTAATATATATACATGTGATAAATCTGCTATACTCTGTTAAATGCCGAAATCCCGGCATAACGTTTGGAAACTCGAGAAGGGTAAAGGCTAAATATCAGGTTATTGATTTCTGCCATTCATCAGTGAATGTTTCTATTAAAACAATATGTTCTGTATGTCGATTTCTATATATGCTTGGGGTTGGGTGATTGATGAAAGGGAAGTGATCTGTTCTGGTGGCTTATGCCATTTCGGCTGGTGACTCACACAACTCGCTTCTCGTGGCTCTTGCCATTTCAACTGGTGACTTTGTCACGACTTTGACGATGAGCAGCTAACTGCAGCATGACTGCCATCGATGGTGTGTAGTGGTGAGGGTTGATTGTAGAAATCCCCAATGGTGTGATTTGCAGGTAAGGGTGGTGTGTAGCGGTTGGAAACCTAGGATTGGGTTGGGTTTTATGTATGTTATCTACTATATTATGTTCTCAGATTCTCGATCTCGTGGGCTAAGGCCCAATGATGGTGCACGAGGGTTGCACACCGAGTTTCGTGACTCACCCTATTATTTTAACAATTTCAGGTAGCACTTAGTGCATCGGACCGTGCTGGAGAGGAGAGCAAGGTGTCCATGCGATAGAGTACTGAGGATTCAACAAAAGACTTTACTGTATTTATCTATTTTTAAGAAATTTATTTAAGTGGGTTTTATATTTCATTGTAATAAGGCCTTGGGCCACTAGACTATTATTTATGTTTTGGATTCATGTTGGGCTTTCATTTATGGGCATTTAAATTTTATGTTTAAACTAAGTTAAGACATGTATGAAATTTCGGTTTCTATTTAAAATTCACCACGGCATTTTATAACTTTATATCTTATATGAACTTAATAAATTATTAAGTTTTAGGTATGACTATCTAAACCTGATAATTGTTTTCTCAAAAGTGCCACTTGTTTTTGTAAAATCACTCAAGTGACATACCAGATCCGGTTGTAGTGTTTCGGCCGGGTTTGGGGTGTTAAATGGGGCCTCATCTTCATCCTCTCCGACTGCAACCACTCGCCATGAATACCTCACCTTTGACCATCCACCCCGTGAGGAGAGGTACCAGCATCTGAATGACAGAGCATTGGGTTTGGGTCAGTGTATCTACTAGGGAGCACTTCAGACTATGGGTT
This sequence comes from Gossypium sturtianum, assembly GCA_025698515.1. Lineage (NCBI taxonomy): Eukaryota > Viridiplantae > Streptophyta > Magnoliopsida > Malvales > Malvaceae > Gossypium > Gossypium sturtianum. The sequence goes on along the minus strand of CM046943.1, from coordinate 72,701,103 downwards.
AATTTGCACTAGTTCATTCACTATTGGGCACAACTCCATGGGAACGGTTCTTCACGATTGTGGAGACGACCTATGAGGAGCTTACTTTAGAGTTTTGCTCCATTTTTTTCTACAGACAGTTCTATTGTCGAGGGACAAACCATGAGCGATCTTTTTCCGTCTTGGCGGTATCACTCAGTATTTGAGTATTTTTGGATTTGGAGTTGCTCTTGGCATATATTCTGATGATTTCTTAGCTACGCCCAAGTTTTCCACCCTCCCGAGGCACATCCATCGATCGGCCTCTCTCCGTTGTTCTCGACATCTCCGGTTGCCACTGCAGCACAACCTAAGCCAGTCTAAGGCTCGATGCCTACCTCCGTCCCTGCGTTACATTCACGCCATTTTAGCTCACACTCTGACTTGTCGGAAGGAGAGTATGAGCGTCATGGGCACTTTTGATGCGTATTACTTATGTAGCATGCATTTGTAATACCCGATTGATCTAGCCCATTTTGTGGCCCAAAGGTCGTTTTCTCATCGAATGAGCGATCGCAAAAAGGACCTATCTATATGGTTCCATATGTGACACGCTAGCTCGTCACTTCGGCCTCCTCGAGACCCCCAAGTAGATTGGTACTCTTACTTTAGTTGGGGACATGGCACCATAGGGCTTGAGTATAATGAAACATATGAGGATGGTCGCTCACAACCCGAGGCCTTCAAAGATCGGTATGTGTTGCATTTGAATCAAGAAGATGAGGACGATGTGCATCTAGACGATAACCTTCCACGACCATAGATACCTATTACTAGTCCCCTACCACCACTCTACTATTGCGTGCTGCACATCCGGTCAAACTCAACAATATCTATCGCCTTCAAAGCAATAGTCACAATGGTTAGATCAACTTGAGCAGTTACATTTGGAGCACGTTGGCCAGCAATCAACATGGATCGATGGCATTGAGGCGTATCTGCAGCAAATATGCCAGCATTTTCATATTTCTCCACCCGATGCTGCACCTCACGATTCTAACTTACCATCTGTCGCCAATCATTGATTTACTTTAGTTTTCTATTTTATTTTATATTTTTAGATGTACTTTTATTTTTATTGTTAGTTGTTTTATTTTATTTTCTTAGACTTATATGTTTTGTTTATTGTTTATTATGCATTGTTATTTTTATTATTTTGTCGGTTTTTTTTCTATTTTGTTATCTCTTTATCTTATTTTTTTTTTCAATTTTCTTATTAGTTTGCTCAAAAACATATACTTAATTTAGAATCACCTACAATTCCGGCTTTCACTATTCCGACGAATTCATCCAAATTTAGGGTAGTTTTAGTTCTTTCTCCCCCTTTTGATATTATATTTGTTTGTACATTGAGGGAAATGTACATCTTAAGTACGGGGAAGATGTTTTTATGTTTATACAATAGAGTTTCTGAATTATTGTTTGTGTTTAAGTAATTCTCTCAAACCTATCATTGAAGTTAATTTTTTTAATTTGGAGTTTTATTGATTCTATTTTAGAATAATTTGTGGATTTTTTTGCATTATTTGATTCATACTTTAAGACACGAGAGGTTCATTCATGATAAGTTGCTTTTCAAAAATTATTGTTTTAGGCTATCTCTGTGAACTAAAGAATTATTTTGAAATTTTAAAATTGCAAGTTTGACATCAAAACCATAATTTTTTGTGAGCTTTTGAGCCTATAGAGCATATTTATTATTTCGTGCTCATTTTATTTTTAGTTGTGAGTATGCCGACTTAATTTGTTATTATAGAAATTGCTTCAATTATACATGTTGAGACCACATTATAGATTTGATATACTAAGATGATAGAGACACTTCGGATTTAACCCACCTAATTTTTAATCAACTTATCTGTTGTATTAACCCTTAGTAAACCCCGTTGTTCCTAACACATTTTTTTTTCTATCACCCATTTATGTTAAGTCATAACCCATATCTATGTTGTTAAATTATCCTTTTTATTGACCCATTTTTTTCCATATTTAATTTGGTTAGTTTCCTAACTATGTTCCATCATTTCTATTGCTGAATTTTACTCTGTTAAAAAAAATCATCAGAAAAAAATAGTAAAAAAAATTTTGTGTTAGTTTCAGATTCTGTTGAAAAGCTCATTTTTATTTTTTATTTTGTGTTGATGTAAATTCTTTAGTTCAGCAATTGTTTCTTTTCTAGTTTGTTAACTTATCAACTCGTTTCTCAATTATAATCAACTCTTTTGACTTTTTCCATACCCTTAACCTCAGCCCCATTACAACATTGTAAAGACCTCTTGATTGATGTGTCATTTCATTCTATAGTGGTGGAGATTTGATTTTTAAGCAAGCTTATGGCAATGACATTTCTTATTCGACTATTGAGTGCATATTACTCAAACCTTAAACACTTTGAGTGCTTTAAGTGAATCTTTAGTGAGGATGTTATTTCTTGTTGATTTTGAATTTCAGGTAATTATTAAGATAGAAAAGATGCCTAATGTTTTTAAAGCTTAAAATTCTCTACTTGGATTGCTTGTGCTGTTTAGTGTCATTGTAATGTGAATTTCCATTGCATGATTATATGTAAATTTTCCTAAGACATTATCGGTGGAAACAATAAATTGAGAGAAGTTAACTTGAATATGGGTCGAGAATTTTGCTTGAGGACAAGCAAACGCTTAAGTATGGGGATATTTGATAAGTGCTAAAAGTAACATTTTTTAATCTAATTCTTAATGCATTTTTGGCTGATTATTCAATGTTAATGATAAATTTGATGCTCTTAATCCTTTAAATTCATGGTTTTATACTTAGGAGAAACAAACGCTTAAGTGTGGGGATATTTGATAAGTGCTAAAAGTAACATGTTTTAATCTAATTCTTAATGCGTTTTTGGGTGATTATTCAATGTTAATGATAAATTTTATGCTCCTAATCCTTGAAATTCATGTTTTTATACTTAGGAAAGCATTTGGGAACAAATTGAAAAACGAGTGAAAATCAAAAAATCAGAGCAAGGTACAAGAGCGACACCAGTTGACCCATTCCACATAGCATGGACATATAGCCATGTGGTAGGTCGTGTCAATTTCACAAATTGGCACTCTGAACTACGAGAAAACATGATTTTTAGATTTTTTGGGCATTCTAGGACGTATATATGAAAAAAAAAGAAGATAGGAGAGAGTCGTCATAAAATACTCAAGAAATCAACTCGAAAAAATACCATCGAAGTCGGTTCTGAAGTAAATTTCCATCAAGATTGAAGACTTCCAGTTGATTTCTCAGGAGATTATAATGATTTTATTTATTTTTTTTTCAGATATACTGTCTCTAGGATGTTTTTATTTTCAAGCATGAACTAATTGTCTAAATACCTAGGGGAGATGAACACTATGATGAATTCTGTTTTTTTATTTTTATTTTACACAATAAATACTTAGATCTTGTTCTCAATTATGTGTGCTTAATTCTTGTTTTGATATTTCTAGATTATTGATCCATGTTTGATGTGCTTAAATTAGAAGAGGAATAGACCCTGCTTAAGAGTAGATCTTGCGTAATTGAGTGGAGTTGCCTGCAATCCTAGACATAGGATGACATAAATCTACCAGATTAGAATCAAATCTAATAAGGGAATCCATAGCACGAGTTAATGTGATAATAGGGGTTTTAATTAGAAAGAAATTTCATTTAATCAACCTAGAGTTAGTTGTTCTTACTCTCGAAAAAGATATTAACATAATTTAGGAATTTCTACGGATCAAGATACTAAGTAAAGAAATTGTGTAATTTAGATTGATAGCGGCAAATGAAATATAGGTGAATTCTTTCCCGGGTATTGTTCCGTTTCTTGGTTATTATTTGATTATTTTCCTGAATTTTTCTTTATCGTGTTCGTTAACAATTAATTTAGTTAATTTTAGTTTTTAATCAATCACTCGAATTATTCGGCTAAATAATAGAAAGGCAGTAATTACTAGTACTTTTAGTCTTCATGGGAAGGATATCTTTTCTCATCGTAGGTATACTATTAATTAATAAGTGTACTTGCCTTAGTCAAATTTTTAGTTAGTTTTGCGACACATCAAAAAGTAGTTGCCTTAATGATATGTAAATACTGAAAATAGGTGTAATCATAAATGTGAAAGACTTTGAAAACTATTAAAAAGGTTGGTCCGTATTATGTGAGGGTTGAAGCCGAGTTATGTGGAATTGACCATATCTATGTGGTATTGTATCTTCTTCTGAAATTATTCTGAATTTGAGTTAGTGCTATCTTGAGTTTATGGAATTCATCTAAATGATCTATGCAATAATATATCAGTATGGGTATTGTGGTATTGAATCAAGGTATGTCAAAGTGTGAATTTGAAGGTCTCTTATTCTGTGTAAGTATTCGCCAAACACTTACGTATCCTCCCGTGATAAATGTCAGTGAGCACTTGTTTTGAGATAAGCGTATGGGTTAAGACAAGATTTGTTGGAAGTAGGCTTCGAGAGTATGTTCTGTTAAGAAATTGATATGTGACAAAGAGATTTATGAAATGTTTGGAAGGACCCTCAGTTAGTTAAACTAGGAAGATGGCAGTATGATAAGAGCATGAAAGTTGACGTATAAGGGTATGATAAAACTGTAATGGTATCTACCCGAAATAATTAGCTTAGAAGAATGGTTTGCACACAAAAGCTTCTATAAGAATACAAAGTATCCGCCAATTTAATTCTATGATAAAGTTCACTGAGTTATTTTGAACTTTTTTATGTTGTGTTTATGTTTCAGGTTTCCATGTTGTGAGACAACGCCTGGAGGGGCGATACCAGGACTACGCCAAAGACACAACGGAGAGGAGTATTATGCATATAGTGGATTTGTGGCGTAGACTAGGGTTACGCCTTATGAGTCTGTATTTAATAATAAAGTTCTATATTGTAAATATTTGTATCAAGTTCAATGTAACAACTTATTTTAAAATACTTTTTTTTGTTTTTCAGACAATAAGTTTTTTAGTTAAAATGCTAAATGAAATAATTAGAGAAACGAGTAAATTGTAATATGTTTAATAATTTTTGCTAAGTAATATGTATAGTAACACCCGATATTTGGACTCGATGAATCGGGTCGAGTTGAGGGCATTACAAAGAGTATGCATCAGAGTTTCAGTTGGGCACCAAGAGCCTACCAAGTGTATAAGAATGTTGTACGAGATTTAATTGTCTTTAAGGCCACGCCATATGCAAGTCACCGCCAAGGTATAGTATGATTGATTTGCTAGAGCATTGTTCAAGTTGGTTCATGTGATGGGATTAGTTGGGAGTAAATTGCATTGATTTAACCCTCACTATGCCTAGTCAACAGTAAAGTAGATTTTCGCCAGATTTTCTTTACCTTTCCCCGAATTTTTGTGGAAAGATCAAGAAACTTGGGTTATGTATGCATCATCACTTTTCAAAGTCCATAGTAGGGGAGGCACAGAGAGTTTATATATTGTAAAGGAAGAAGACATTCCAGATGACTTTTACTCACCTACTTTACGTTATGGTTCTTCTCTCTTACCTAAACGTTCTCTTCTCCTTCGTTAAGCTAGATTTAAGATTTCATTTAATCAATGGATGATTCAACCTTCTGGTAAGTCTTATAGCCCTGCATGTTATGATTGTTGATGAGTAGGGATGTTAAAAAGGTGTAAGAACAGTAGGGTATGAGTGGAAGGCCCTGCATGAGGGTTGCATGTAGTTGAATGTTAATGAACTATCTGTTAATGGGGATTTTGATGAAAATTTCATGATCTTTTGAGCAGTTGCTGCTACTGGATTGAGAAGGACTATTGAAACAGAAGTATTAGGCTGAAGTAAAGGTGAATCTCTGGTGAGTCTCTAGACTCGTCACCTGCACGTTATGTTATAATGACCCTTGTATGATTAGCGTCCATATAAATAAGCTGATCTTCTTGAGGAGTTGCAGTGTGTATGTATGCTTTTGTGTTTTCTGTGAAGTATCTGTATGTATGTATTGAAGTGTATGATGTTTTGCATGAATATGACAATGTGTGATAAACACGTATTGGAAATTATGTGCTAGGAAGTATAATTCTGTTAAGAGTATGAGTGAAATCCATATAAATGCGTCCATTATGTTATTTAAGCGGGTTTGGGTGGAGTGTCGAGGAAATATGTGATTTGTTAATGGACCTCGTGATGGTGTTTTGATGACATCCTTCGGGACAGTAAACGCGAAGGCCAATATGGCGAAGTTGTAGTCCGCCAAGACCGTAAACACAAGGTCCATCGGGACAGTAAACTTGAGAAAAGGGGAACGTGGCAGATATGTGGAAAGACAATGGCTATGTCACATTCTGTAAAATTAATGGATGAGCCGTATTTGTCTACTAGGGTTTCTGCATCTTCCGGGGGCGATGATGGGCAAACCTCAGGTGATGCTGAGTTTAGGCAAATCCATATCGTCAAACACAATAGTTATCTGTAAGCCTTTGTGGCGAGTTATCTGTAATCCTTTATGGCGATTCATCAGGAAAGTCTGTATGGAGAATTTTGTAACATCTAAGTGGTGAGTTGATAGTCCACCTTTGTGACAAGATCTGGGTGTGCATTTGAGGAATTTTCTAAGAGAATTATTGACAATGATGCGAGTCTTAAAGCCCAATTTCAGACCCATGAATGTGATGGCTCACACTACCTCAAGGCCCAACAACAATGTCAAAGGCCAAGCAAATCAAACCAAGATTCAATCAAAGACAACGTTTGAGGACGAATCTTTTCGAGGAAAGGGGGAATGATACATGCACGGATGGAGTGAAATTTATTAAATTCCATTCACGAAAGCTGCAAATTTTCGAGCTTGGGAAATCAACAGACTTGCGACGAATTTTTGGATGGGATCCAGCCATTTTTAGGTTAAGATTTCTGCATGGTGTACAAATATCTAACTCTTATCTTCGAAACGCACTTTGAATCACTCGATTTTGAGTTTGGGAGCTAAATTTATGACCATTTTAATAAAGACTGCACGAACAGAATCTCTGAATGTGATTATGACGGGAATTACGAGTTTCCAGCTTTTAATTCGAGTTTAAATCAGATTGATCAGGTTTTGGGCTTAATTTTTATTATATATGAGCCCAATATTGTATTTATCGGCTCTTATTATTTTATTATTTTATTATTTCAAATTTTTAATAATTATTAAGTAGTTTAAGTTATTTAGGAATTTTATGTCAACAAGAAAGTTTAGTTTAAAACTGCTTATTTAGATTAATTAGAGTTCTAATATACTTAGAAGTTTTATTTAGATTTATTTAGCTAGCCTATATATAGGCTTTTTCATTGTACACAAATCACACAATTCATTATTATTCCACTTCTCTTTTGAGTTAATAAATTCTCTTTGAGTTTTTCTTTTCAAGAATTTCTCTTGAGTTTCTTTTAGAAGAGTTTTAACAATCTTTCAAGTAGTGGCAATCATCTTCAAGCTTTTTCTTGCCAAGATCTTTTTTCCTGGAGGGGGAATTAGAGACATTGAAAGGAGTTGTAGATTCTTAATGTTTCCAAGGCTTATTAGGACCTCATCTTCTCATTTCTATCCTTAATTTATTATTTCTTGCTTATTTAAGTTAGTTCTTGCTATTTTGGCTTGATGATTTTATTGATTTTCATTCTAGGTTAAATTTGCTTCAAGAAAGACATTCTCCTATCTTGTTCCATCAAGAAACACATCAAAATTAGGAGTTTTAATCTTATCTTGTTGTTTCAAACATTCTTGCACAAAATAGTTTGCTTTTGTCTTTAAAATCACTTCTAAGAAATCTGTTTGTGTTTTGTTTTTTCAAATCTGGTTGAGGCATTTTCTTGAGGTCCAAAGACGGTTTCTTTCCATCCAAGAAACCCTAATTCATTCTCTTTTGGACTCTTTACCAGTCGATTCATCTTTCTTTTGTTTTAATTTCGTTTGACTCTCCTTTGTGACAACTAATCTATTTTCATTGTTTCTCATTTCAGTTTACGTTTGTCTAGAGATCTAGGATAAATCTGCGACTTTGACAAACTTTACGATCTGCTTCCGCATTCATCCACATCATTCTTTATCATCTGGTATCAAATTTGGGTATTTTGGGTGTTCATGGTTGACTTCTAAACTGATTTCCATTGCAAAACAACCTATAATCAATTTTTACCCATAATTATTTTTGGAAAAAAATATTTTTGAGTGGGTAAACATTTTCCAATTTATCTGAAATTTTATATACTTATTCTTGGAACTGTGTTACAATATAAAAAAATATTTCCCACGAAAAAAGGTGATTGAAAAAGTACAGAAAAATGAAAATATAAAAAAATAAAAATATTCTATGGGTTTAATTTTGTTCTGGAAATTTCCAGATCAAATTTACATTATTTGAGGAGGCTCCAATTTAAATTTCATGATTTTTGGAAATCGAGGAACCCCTCGAACGAAGTTTTTCAAGTTGCTTCGTAATTTTTCGGGTTTCAACAATTTTCATTGACTCTTAGGCTCAGGTTTTCATTTGTTTTTGCTTTTTATTGTTCCTATACACATTTTAACACTTTATTGTTTCTTGTGTTAGTAGGTTAAAGCACATTGCACATTCCTTCCTCCTTGCAACACAAACCGTTGGTGTCTAGCCACTTTTGAACTCCTAGTGCCGTAAGGATATTTAGTAGCTAGATTATTTAAAATTTTGATTGATTGTCATAAATACTCCTAAATGACTCACAAGATTAATTCTTACCTCATTGAGAATTAAATTTTGTAACAACTCATTTTCGGTGAGGTCGGAACAGTGGTTACGTAACCACAAATATGAGCCCAAAAATAAAATTTTAATTTAATTTAATTTATTTTATTTTATGGTTGGTATCATGATAGGAAGTTCACGTGAAAATTTTGATACGAGAATTTTATCGATTGTGTGGTTAATTAGGTAAAGGACTAAATTGCATAAAATACGAAAGTTGAATTCTAGTAGCTATAAGGATTAAATAGCTATGGAGTTCAAAACTAGAGGTCCTTATATGGTAATTAGACCATTAAGAAAAGTATGTAGATTTTTCTTGGTGACTCATCCATGGAAAAATTAGAAATGCTAGGGACTAAAATGGAAATCAACAAAATTAAAAGATGATAGAAAAATAAAAAGAAATTATCATCTTTTCTATTCATCTTCTTCCCAATTTTTTTTATGGAAAGCCTAGGAGAGAGGAAGAGGACTTTTCGAGCTTAGAAAGGTATGAAATCAAGTCCCGTTTTTAATGATTTTTATATTTTTAGAATCGGGATAGCCTAATCTTTCTATTTATGAGATTTATTTGAAAAGATAACAAAGTGTAGAAACTTTTCCATGGATGTAAATGCTGGAAATTTGAAATTTATGGTAGAAAATGAAAGATAGTTGATAGATAAACAACTTTTACAAAGCAATTTTTCATTAAAACTTGATTTAGGGACTAAAATGAAAAAAGTGGTAAAACCCATGGAAAATTCTGAAATTTGTGAAATGTGTGTGCTGTAAAAATTGTTATTAAATCTTGGTGAGGCTTGGAAAGAGGACTAGATTGCATGAATTTCATTTTCCGAGCCTAGGGACAAAATTGGAATTTTTGAAAAGAGTAGGGTCAAAATAGTAATTTTGCCTAGGATGTAGTAGAATGCAAATGTATGTAAAATGTGATGAGTTAATAATTAAATTTGCTTATATAGACGGAACTAGATCGAGGGAAACAAAAAGTTTCAGATTAGTTGGAATTCAAACCCGAACAACTGTCAAGGTAAGTTCGTGTAACTTAATTTGGTATGTTAATATGTTTGAATTGAATTGTGTGATTGTGATAATATGTATGTGGTGATATACATAATGAAATTAATTACAAGTTGGAAATATTGATAAGATATCATGTCCCGGTTGAATATTAAAATTTGATGGATTATGGTGATTTCTTGAAACGGGTATAATATAGCAAAGGTTACAAAAAGGATTTAGCCCAGACGGGTAATCCTGAATTTAAGCCTCTCGAGCATATGTTATAGATTGGGTTTAGCCCGGACAGGTAACCCTAATTAAGCTCTTTAGAGTACAGGTCACTAATAGGATTTAGCCTGGACTGGCAATCCTAAATGACTCTTGCGAACGTTAGATGAAAACCGGGATTTAAGCTGGACTGGTAATCCTGTTGTAAATATGTGGCTCGAGAGTGTGCTCTTCAGACTTATGTCCAATAAGTAATAATGAATAGGAATTGACGTATAATTCATATTTATACCTTATGTACATCACCGAATTTCCATCGAAATTTCATTAGTTCAACGGAAAAGACTCTCGAAATATGGAAAGGTGGAATTAATAGAAGTTTGTATATAATGAGCTCATTTATGTTTACTTGATATTTAAATGATGTTATGTGACTAACTTGTTGATTAAGTGTATATGTTTAGGTGAACTACCTATAATGGATGAAATGTATGTTTATGTACGCTAGTTTGAATAAATATAACTGGTATGTTTATTTTTCGTTATACAAACTTGCTAAGCATGAAAATGCTTACCCTGTTTAATTTTCCCTTGTTTTATATTGCTTTTAAGCTTGCGAAGGTTGGAGGATCGGTCGGAGCATAATCACACTATCCACTATCTCCTTTTTGGTATACTTAGAAATGTCATTTTGGTATAATGGCATGTATAGACTTATTTGGCCCAATGTTTACTTGTAAGTGATGTTTTGTAATCTAGCCATTGGAATGGCTAGTTATGATTTAATTTGGTATGTTATAAGTTATCTCATGTTTAATGCTTATGTGTTAAGTGTGGATGATTGGAGTATGTTTATCTTGTATCTGCTTTAAAAGTATGCTTATAGACATGAATTGCATGTGATATTATGCCATGATAGATGTTAATTTAGGCTTGGTTTTAATGCTTGATTTGGCTGGTATATTCATGCAAGTATTGGTGTAGGTTGTTGGCAAAATTGGGTGAGAAAATAAAGCTAAGAAATGGCTTCATTTTGTCCACACGGGTAGACACACGGGCGTGTGTCTAGGCCGTGTGTGACATACGGTGGAGTATATCGGCGTGTATCGAAGCCGTGTGTCCCCTGCACCTTAAATTCGAGAAAACAGAATGCTCAGAATTGAGCACACGGGCAGAGACACGGGCGTGTGTCTTAGTTGTATGGGAGACACGGCCTAGAACACGGGCGTGTGTCTTGGCCGTGTGAAACCTTCACCTAATTCGAATTAAATCATTTATCCACACGGCCTAGCACACGGGTGTGTGGCATGGCCATGTGGCGCAAGTCAGAGAGCACTCTAAATTTGACACGGCCTATAGCATGGGCGTGTCCCAGGGTCACACTAGCGTGTCCCTTGGACCACACGGGCGTGTGAACCCTGTACCTTTGATAAATTTTGTAATTTTGCGAAAAATTCTTAGAGGTTCTGATTAAGTCCCGATTTGATTTTAATACTCGTTTTGGTCCTCGAGGGCCCATTCAAGGGACAATAAGAAAAATTTGGAATATGAATAGTATGTTTAATACAAATTACATAAGAATGTTCTGTAAATCGAGGTTATACTCCGTGACCCTATTTCGACGACGGATACGTGTTAGGGGTGTTACATTTAGTGGTATATGAGCTACGATTTAGCCGATTCTCGGACTAACGTAGCAAGTACGAGTCTAGCTATACATGCCATTATATAAATCATGATAGTGTGATATCTCCTGACCACTTTTTAATGTATTTTCATAGAGTAATGTCTTCCAACCAAGCTCGAGATGAGTCTGAGAAAGCTGAGAGCACTGCTGATGCTTCTGTGCAACGAGCCGCAACTAGTAGTAGGAGGCCCATGTCTGAGGGTCGTAAAAAGGCAAAAGCTGCCTTCTTTGAAATGATGGATGAATGGTTTAGTGAATATATGAGAACACGTCCTGCTGTTCAACAACCTCCCCCTCCAGTTTTACAACCCGATGAAATGCCATAGGGTACTGGACCCGTCAGAATTAGTAAGGCTCCGGTTGATAAGATTAGAAAATATGGAACTAAAGAATTTAGGGCTACAGCCGACGATGATCCAGAGAGGGCTGAGTTCTGGCTGGAAAATACTATTCGGGTTCTCGATGAATTATCATGTACTCCCGCTGAGTGTTTTAAATGTGCGGTATCCTTGCTGAAAGATACAACTTACCATTGGTGGAAAACCATATCTTCTGTTGTACCGCGAGAAAATGTTACGTGGGAGTTCTTCCAAACCAAGTTCAGAAAGAAATATATTAGTCAGAGGTTCCTAGATCAGAAAAAGAAGGAATTTTTAGAACTCAAACAGAGAAATATGACAGTAGCCAAGTATGAATGAGAGTTTGTTAGACTGAGCAAGTATGCTACTGAATGGGTTCAGATTGAAGCAGATATGTGCAAACGATTTGAAGAAGGGCTGAATGAAGACATTAAGTTGTTGATTGGGATTCTGGAATTAAGGGAATTTGCGGTGTTGGATGAAAGAGCCCACAAGGCCGAGGAATTAAGCAAAGAGAAGGAGCAAGCCGAAAGAGAAGCTTGGGTACCGAGTAAAAGATTTATGAGCAAGATGCAATCATCCGCCTCAAAGAAATCAAGAGGTTACCTAGAAAGTTTTGTCTCATCAGTGGGGTATTCGGGAAAGGAAAGAAGTTCTAAATGCTCCAACCCGATGTCTTCATCTCCCCTAGCAACTAGTGTTGGGAGTGTTGGAAACCCCAAGCCACGATGCAATGTCTGTAACAAATCGCATTTTGGAGAATGCTGGATGTTAAGTGGGACATGTTTTAAGTTTGGGTCTCTCGATCGCTTTCTTAAGGATTGCCTGGAAAGAGTTGAGAAAGATGTTGAAAAGACCCCGAAGCCGAGTAATCTTGTCTCGAGGGGTAGACCACCACGGCATCCCGAAAATGCCGGTGGTAGTCGTTGTGCTACAAAGGACCGAACGGCTAAATCTGAGGCACGGGCTCTGGCGAGGACATACGCCATACGTGTAAGGGAAGATGCCTCGGCACCAGATGTTATCACTAGTAATTCTCTTTACTTGATACTGATATTATTGCTTTGATTGATCCTGGTTTAACGCATTCATATATATGCACGAAACTTGTGACTGTTAAAAATATGATTGTTGAATTCACCAAATTTGTGGTTAAAGTTTCAAATCCCTCGGGTCAGCATGTTATGGTGGATAAAATTTGTAAGAATTGTCCGTTGATAATAGAGGGTCATTGTTTTTCGGCTAATTTGATGTTATTACCCTTTGATGAATTTGATGTAATATTGGGAATGGATTGGTTAACCCAACATGATGCAGTGGTAAATTGTAAGTATAAATACATTGAATTGAAGTGTCAAAATGGTGAGTTACTTCGCGTTGAATCTGAGAAATTGGATGGGTTATCTAATGTGATTTCAGCAATATCAGCCCAGAGATATATTAGAAAAGGGTATGAGGCTTATCTTGCGTATGTGCTGGATACTAAAGTGTCTGAGTTGAAAATCCAGTCAGTGCCGGTTGTTTGTGAACTTCCTGAGGTATTCCCAGAAGAATTGCCCGGTTTACCACCAGCTAGAGAGGTGGAATTTTCTATAGACCTTGTACCAGGGACGGCACTGATATCAATAGCACCATATAGAATGGCTCCTATTGAAAGTGCAGCTACAAGAATTAATTGATAAAGGATTTGCTCGACCCAGCTTTTTACCGTGGGGTGCACTGGTATTATTTGTAAAGAAAAAAGATGGATCATTGAGACTATGCATCGATTACAGACAGCTTAATAAAGTTACAATAAAGAGTAAGTACCCGTTGCCTCGTATAGATGACTTGTTTAATCAATTAAAAGGTGCCACTGTATTTTCAAAAATTGATCTACGATCTGGTTACTATCAACTACGAGTAAAGGATTCAGATATGCCGATGACAGCTTTCAAAACCAGATATGGGCATTATGAATTTTTGGTGATGCCATTCGGATTAACGAATGCCTCGACGGTATTTATGGATTTAATAAACAAAATTTTTAGACCATACCTGGATAGGTTCGTGGTTGTTTTTATTGATGATTTCTGGTTTATTCCGGGGATGAAAATGAGCATGCCGAACATTTGAGAACTGTATTGCAAACTCTGCGTAGAAGCAATTGTATGCCAAGTTCAGTAAATGTGAATTCTGGTTAAAGGAAGTTAGTTTTCTTGGACATGTTGCATCTACAGAAGGTATCCGGGTGGATTCGAATAAAATTTCAGCTATTGTAAGTTGGAAGCCACCAAGGAATGTTTTTGAAGTCTGAAGTTTTCTGGGGCTAGCCAAATATTATCGAAGATTTGTTAAAGGGTTTTCAATGATAGCTTCTCTGATGACTCGATTGCTACATAAAGATGTGAAATTCGAGTGGACTGATAAATGTCAACAGAGTTTTGATAGATTGAAAGCCTTACTGACGGAAGCGCCCATACTAGTTCAACCTGAATTGGGTAAAGAATTTGCAGTATACAGTGATGCCTCATTGAATGGTTTGGGTTGCGTATTGATGCAAGATGGTAAAGTTGTAGCTTATGCATCTAGCCAACTAAAACCGCATGAAAGAAATTACCCGGTACATGATCTTGAGTTAGCAGCCATTGTGTTTGTACTGAAGATATGCCGGTATTATCTCTTTGGTGAAAAGTGTCCTATCTTTACGGATCATAAAATCTAAAGTATTTAATGACACAAAAAGAATTGAACTTGAGACAACGTAGGTGGTTGGAATTATTGAAAGATTATGATCTTGTTATTGATTGCCATCTAGGGAAAGCTAATGTAGTGGCGAATGCCTTGAGTAAAAAATCTTTGTTTGCCTTGCGGGCAATGAACGCCCAATTGTCCTTGTCTGATGACGATTCGATTATAGCTGAGTTAAGAGTTAGACCAACATTTCGGCAACAAATCTGTGAAGCTCAGAAGGATGATGATAAGTTACAGGCCAAACAAGTGCAACGTGAGTCAGATCTTGATTCAGAGTTTCAGATTGATTCAGATGGTTGTTTGTTGTTTAGAGACAGAATATGTGTACCAAAGAATTCAAAACTAGTACACAAGATTTTACATGAAGCGTATAATAGTGTTATGTCTGTGCATCCCGGTAGTAACAAAATGTATAATGACTTGAAGAAAATGTACTAGTGGCCGGGAATGAAAAGAGATATCTTCGAATTTATATCTAAATGCTTGATATGTCAACAAGTAAAGGCTGAGCACCAAGTGCCTTTGAGATTATTGCAGCCAATTACGATTCCGGAATGGAAATGGGAAAGGATTACCATGAACTTTGTATCGGGATTACCCTTGTCGCCGAAAAAGAAAGATGCTGTATGGGTAATTGTTGATCGTTTAACGAAGTCAGCACACTTTATCCCAGTACATATGGATTTTTCATTGGATAGATTGGCTGAATTATATGTCTCTGAGATTGTAAGGCTACATGGAGTGCCAATCTCCATTATTTCTGATAGAGATCCCCAGTTTACATCCCGATTTTGGAGTAAGTTGCAAGAAGCTTTGGGCACTCATTTACACCTTAGTACTGCATTCCATCCTCAAACAGATGGATAGTCTGAACGTGTGATACTGATTTTAGAGGACATGCTTCGATGTTGTGTACTTGAATTTGGAGGTAACTGGGAAAGGCATCTACCTTTGATTGAATTTGCTTACAATAATAGTTATCAGTCCAGTATTAAAATGGCACCGTATGAGGCTCTGTATGGTCGCAAATGTAGAACTCCATTGTATTAGACAGAGTTAAGCAAGAAAAAGATACACGAAGTTGACTTAATCCGTGAAACCGAGGAAAAGGTGAAGATAATCCGAGACAATTTGAAGGCAGCCTCAGACCGTCAAAAGTCCTATGCCGATTTGAAAAGAAAAGAGATAGAATTTGTAACAGCCCGATTTAGGGGCTAGTCGGAACAGTGATCTCAGAATCACTAATTCGAGGTTAGAGAAAATTATTTTCATGATATGTTATGTATTATAATATGTTTATAAGGATGCATGAAAATTTTGGTGCCTTAATTTTAGCGATTTCTAGCTAAATTGTGAAAAAAGACTAAATCGCATAAAGTGCGAAAGTTCTATTTTAATTGCTAAAGGTGCCAAATAGCTATTAAATATTAATTTAAGGTATTTAAAGGACAATTTGACCGTCTAGGATGTTTTGGCCGGCCTTGTAGACAAGGGGGGCAAGAGCTTTTAATTTTGGTCAAAGTTGGTGGGTTAAATTGATGTTTTATAATAAAATAAAGAAAGGAAAAAGATATCATCTTTCCTCTCTTCTTCTCCATCGAAAGTTGCAGCAAACAAGGGATGTTTGAAAGCTCAAAATTTCAGCAAGCTTTACTCCATTCAAGTAAGTGATTTTGATGATCTTTCTTGATAAAAATTACATTTTTGGAGTCCCCAAAGCTTAAGCTAGCTAATGGGAGGATTAATTTGTAACATGGTTGAAAGTCTAGGGACTTACCATGAGAGATTTCATGTTGTTTAAGGAGTTTTTATGGGAGAAAATGAATGATAGGATGATGAGAAACAACTTCTGTGAAAGGTGTTGTCATGAAAACACCTAATTGGGACTAAAATGCAAAAGTTGTAATTTGTTCATTAAGGCATGAAATAGATGGAATTGTGGATAGTTGTAATAGGATTAAATGTTCAGCTAGGCTTGCTTAATAAGAAAATGTGATAAAAATTTATTTACGAGCCTAGGGGCAAAATCGTAATTTTGCCAAAGTGTAGGGGCAAAATAATCATTTTTGCCTAAAGTGTATATTATGGTGTAATATGATTTATAAGTGATTAAATCAGTAAATTTCATTGTTCTAGATCAAAGAAAACGAGTTTCGGACCTAGAACGGATGAAAAGAGAAATGTGGGCAAAAAGTCCCTTTTTGGGCCTTTCGACATCGAGGTAAGTTCATGTGCAAACGTTGTAATTGCGTACGAGTTAATTTAACGTTTCAATTTGGTATGGAATGTATATTTACCATATGAATGCATGGAATATCTTTTGATGAAATGTCAATAGAATAGAAATGTGTATAGCATGATATGATGATGGTTAAAGTCTCGAGTAAACCATATTGGAATATGGCCTCGGTGTAAGAGTTCGTATAAGACCATGTCAGGGACATGGCATCGGCATGTTAATTTATGTAGGACCTTATTAGGGTATAATGTCAATGAGAACTATGTGTATGAGACTCAAGAGAGTTAGTTAACAATTTGAATAATACAACGGATATGTTGAATGTATGTGGTTGTACCACGAGAAGCACAAGTATGTGTTAGAATTGAATGGAGATGAATTCAATATATGATGAACCCCTAGTGGGATATGTGTAATTAATGCACCTTAGTTGCATGAGATAGATTTATGGATGCATTGTGTGAATGTGAACGAGTATCGTAGAAAGTTAAGTAAGAATAAAAGCATGTGAGGATGTTCTCGGATGAACATTGGAAATAGAGATATACTTGCTGTAACATCTCGGTTTAGGGTGCGAGACCACAAATCCGAGGGTTATAAATGAGTTTTTGAGGTTTATGCCTTGTATGCATGCTAGTGTGAAAGTTTCATGAAGCAATTTTGTGAAATTGGGGTTGAATTGTCCAAAAGGACTAAATTGTAAAAGTTGAAAAATGTGTGTTTCTAGAAGCTATATGTGTGAAATAGCTTTAGATTATTAATTAGAGGTCCTTAATGAGCAACTTTCCCAATTTTTAGTTTTTGGACAAAAATGGGCATGGATGAGTTAAAATTTGAAGTTTATCAAAAAGGGCATTTTGGTCATTTAGTTATTAAATGATTAAATAGGTGAAAAGATGACAAAAATTCACTCATCGTCTCCCCCAAGCTGCCGAAAATTCCAATAGCCATTGTTAGGGCTCTTTCAATTTTCAAGCTTGCTAGTAAGTGCTCCTAAGCCTGGTTTTTGACATTCTTCGTATTTTTAAAGTCCTAGTAGCACGAGTAAGCTATTTTTAGCTATTTCGTGAGCTATTATGGATGTTCAAAAATGTACATATGTATGACATGCATGTATTTTGTTGTTTTATGGAAGATTATGAAAGCTTGATGTAGTAGAAACATCTTTTGTTAAGTGATTTTCCATGAAAATGCATGTAGGGACTTGATTGTGAAAATCTTAAGTTTAGTCATACATGTGTGTTTTAGTGAGAATTGATGATAGCTTTAGTTGAATAAGTGGTTCGGCTAAGCATGAAAGACTAGAAAGTTGAATAAAAATCACTTTACGAGCCTTTGGGACTAAAGTGTAAATATGAGAAAGTTTAGGGGCAAAATAGTAATTTTGCTAAAGTATGAGATGTGGGTCAATTTAGCCAATGTATGTATTGAATAAGCTGATTTATTCATTATAGATCAAGAAAGACGAAGCCCGGATCGAAACCGAGGCAAAAGCAAGGTGGTGGACTAAATTGCATATTTCTATACTTTTGAGTATCGAGGTAAGTCTATGCATAAACAATGCATTCATACTTACAATTTGTTGACGATAGCTAGTGTGTAGCTTGTTCAAGATTGATTGAGAACCTATGTGGTCCAAGTAGAATGAATGTAGTAGAATTGTGAATGGATGTTTAATTGAGTAAGTAGACATGTGAATGTGTAGTGATAATGCTAGATGGTAGGCTAAGTGCGATACCATCCTAATGCATATTGACGATGAGCTGGCTATGTGCGATGCTATCGTGAGGTATATCGTTTAGTGGGCTAAGTGAGAAACCCCTATGATTACCTTTGTTGTAGGCTAAGTGCAATACCACCTTATTAATCAATTGTGGTGTGCTAAGTGCGAAACCACCGGGACATTTGCTGTGTGGGTTAACTGTGTGGATTAGCCATGTGATTGAATTATTGAGTAAAATAGTTGTGTGGATGTATTATTAAGTTAATTAGCTGTGTGGATGAATTATTGAGAAATAATGATGTGTTGTATATTGTGTAAATGTGACATTGAATGTAGGGGTGCATTTCGATGGTTATGAGTATGTGACTCATGATGTGTTGGAAATGTGGTAAGGGATAGAAAGAGTAAGCATAGTTGTTCATTATTTTTGGTAGTATAATGCTAATTGTTGTTGAGCTTATACTATGATGCTTAATGTTTTATGTGTAAACTTACTAAGCTCAAAGCTTACTCCTTTTCTTTTCCCTTGTCTTATAGAGTAAAAGTGTTGAATCGAGATACGAGGATCAATTGGAAGATCGCCCACACTATCAGAACACTTTGGCACATGAGACTTAATGTTTTGTATATGGCATGTATAGGGACTAGACAAGTTAGTGAATTTTGTTGTAAATGGCTAAGATGTGTTGGCCTTTAGATGGATAGCTTATTTTGTATAATGCCATGGTTGTTGGCTATTACATTATATGAAAGAAAGATGTAGTTTTCTATGTGAGATTGCACTTTAATTTGAGTTGATTATGATTGTGTTAGATGAGTATATGTTGTGTATGCTAGAGGGGTGAAAAGAACTTGGCACATAGCTTTGTTCTTGTCCATGTGGATAGACACACGGGCGTGTGTCTAGGCCATGTGTGACACACGCCCAGCCCACAGGCGTGTAACTCAGCCGTGTGTCCCCTGCATGTTAGTATTTGAAATCAGAATAGACCACAGACTAGCCACACGGGCGTGTGTCTAGGGCGTGTGGGATTAATCAGTATTGGCCACGGGCTAGCCACACGGGCGTGTGTCTAGACCCTAGGCCGTGTTAAAGTAGTCAGTGTGCACCACGGGTGGTAAGCATGGGCGTGTGCCTTGGCCGTGGGGCATTGGCAGAATGCTGGGTTTTTAAGCACGGTTTGGGGACATGGGCGTGTGTGTCCATGCACAGGCGTGTCTAATCTTGCACGGGCGTGTGAGAACTTTATAAAGAGAAAAATTTTAAGATTGGAAAAAGTTTCGGTTTAGTCTCGAGAGCCCTCGTGTGTATGAGTGAGGCCTCGTAAGTCGAGAATGAGATTGTTGAGATGACTTCAGAGAGTAGTTACGACGATCCTAAGTGGCGATCAAGTGGTTTGAGTTCGGTAACGTCTCGGGCCCAGTTCCGACGTAGAACCCGGGTAAGGGGTGTTACATTTAGTGGTATCAGAGCTATGGTTTAGTCAGTTCTAGAACTACCGTAGCGGGTGTAAGAGTCTAGCTATACATGCCTTAAGTGTACAATGATAGTGTGGTGGTTTCTGATGATTTTAAATCTTGTTTTATATAGAATATGGATTCTGATCCATTGGCTGCTGATGAAGCAGCTAGTAATGCGCCGGGTTCTGCACAAGGAACCGCGCCCGTTGAGAGTGGACCCGAGGTTAGGGGTCAATGGGAAGAGGCTCGGGAAGCCTTTCTCCAGATGATGAGCAACTGGTACTCGGATTATGTTCGAGCGAACCCTAATGCTCAACCTCCTCCTCCTATACCTCACCATCCAAAGGGCTCCTCAAGGTATGGATGTAGTGAGGATATCGGCCCCGGTGGATAAGATTAGGAAGCACGGGGTTGAGGAGTTTAGAGCTAAGGTAGATGATGACCACGAGAGGCGGAGTTACGGTTGGAGAACTCGATGAGGGTGTTCGATGAACTCTCATGTACGCTGAAAAGACTTTGAAGTGTGCCGTATCCTTGCTGAGAGATTCGGCATACCATTGGTGGAAGACATTGACGCTAGTGGTCCCGAGGGAGTGGGTGACGTGGGACTTCTTTCTGGAAGAGTTCCTAAGAAGTATATAAGCCGAGGGTTTACTAATCGAAAAGGAAGGAATTCCTTGAGTTGAAACAAGGAAGAATGATAGTGGCGTAATATGAGCGTGAGTTTGTTAGGCTTAGCAAATACGCTCAAGAATGTGTATCGGCTGAGACCATCTTATGTAAGAGGTTCGAAGATGGGCTGAATGAGGACATCAAACTCCTAGTGGGCATTTTGGAGTCGAAAGAATTTGTGGTATTAGTTGAGAGGGCAAGTAAGGCCGAATAGCTAAGTTCAGAAAAGAGGAGGGCTGTGAGTGAAGCCCGAGGTGCTAGAAAGAGGCCGATGGGCAAGTCATACCAAGCCCAATCGAAAAGATCCAAGGAAGTGAATCCTCGATGACAAAGACGATGGGTTATTCGCATCGAGACTTGGGCAATACTCGCTCGAGTTCGAGAGTCCAAGCTCCCTTGATGGAAAGTGTGGGCAATACGAAGAGTAAACTGGAGTGTCCAAGTTGTGGTAGGTATCACAGCGGAGAGTGTTGGGGAAATATTCGAAAATGTTATAAGTGTGGTTCCCCTGACCACTTTATCCGTAACTGTCCCGAGAGGGATGATAAGGAAGAGAGGCAAGAGCTGAGACCTAGTGATGTGTCTACGAGGGGTAGACCACCAAGGAACCCAAGAAGTGGGGCTAGTGGTAGAGGTGCACCCAGAGATTCTGCTGTGAGACCAGAGGGTCGGGTACCTGCGAGGACGTATGCCATTCGTGCTCGCGAAGAGGCATCCTCCCCTCATGTGATAACGGGTACTTTTTCTCTCTATGACATCTTCGTTATTGCTTTAATAGATCCAGGGTCTACTCATTCTTATATTTCCATGAGATTAGCATCTAGTTTGAGTATGACCGTTGAGTCTACGGACATAGTGGTTAAGGTGTCAAACCCGTTAGGAAAGCATGTGTTAGTGGACAGAATGTGTAAGAATTGTCCTTTATTGATTGAGAATCATTGTTTTCTGGCAAACCTTATGTTGTTGCCGTTTGATGAGTTTGATTTAATCCTAGGCATGGATTGGTTGACTACCCATAATGTTTTAGTGAACTGTGGTAGTAAGTTTATTGAATTGAAATGTGAGAGTGAAGATGTGGTTCGGGTTGAATCAGGTGGATCGGATAGTCTACCAGTGATGATTTCTTCCCTAGTGGCTGAGAAATGTTTGAGAAAAGGATGTGAGTCCTATCTTGCTTTTATGTTGAATAATCGAGAGATTGGAGTAGAGTTTGAAACAGTGCCAGTGGTATCTGAGTATCCAGATGTATTTCTGGAAGAGTTACCCGGATTACCTCCAGTGAGGGAGGTCGAGTTTGGAATTGAGTTGGTTCCGGGAACGACACCTATTTCAATTGCTCCATATAGAATGACACCTGTAGAGTTGAAAGAATGAAGGTTCAGTTGCAAGAGTTGACAGATAAAGGTTTTGCAAGACTGAGCTACTCACCGTGGGGTGCCCCGGTATTATTCGTGAAGAAGAAAGATGGGTCTATGAGGTTGTGTATAGACTATATACAACTGAACAAAGTGATGGTGAAGAATAAGTATCCTTTACCAAGGATTCATGATTTTTTTGATCAACTAAAGGGAGCTACAGTGTTCTCCAAGATAGACTTGAGGTCTGGTTATTATCAGCTCAGAGTGAAAGAGCAAGATGTGTGGAAAACTGCATTTCGGACAAGGTATGGCCATTATGAGTTTTTGGTTATGCCGTTTGGTTTGACGAATGCACCTGCAATTTTTATGGATCTGATGAACCGTGTTTTCAGACCGTATGTGGACAAGTTTGTAGTTGTCTTCATTGACGACATATTGATCTATTCTCGGGATGAGAACGATCACGAAGAGCATTTGAGAATTGTCTTGTAAACTTGGAGAGATAAACAGTTGTATGCTAAGTTTAGCAAGAGTGAGTTTTGGCTCCGAGAGGTCGGATTCCTAGGACACATGGTGTCAGGTGATGGTGTCAGAGTTGACCCGAGTAAGATATCGGCTGTTGTGGATTGGAAACTGCCTAGGAATGTGTCAGAAATCAGAAGTTTCTTGGGATTAGCGGGATATTACAGACATTTCGTAAAGGGGTTCTCTGTGATTGCTACCCCGATGATGAAACTATTGCATAAAGATGTCAAGTTTGAATGGACTGAGACATGTCAACAGAGCTTCGAGAGACTGAAAACAATGTTGACTGAGGCACCAATTTTGGTTCAACTAGAATCGGGGAAAGAGTTCGTGGTTTACTGTGATGCGTCGTTTAATGGTCTCAGTTGCGTGTTGATGCAAGAGGGTAAGGTAGTTGCTTACACCTCAAGGCAGCTAAAGCCGCACGAGAAAAATTATCTGACTCATGATTTAGAGTTGGTTACGATCGTTTTTGCATTAATGATTTGGCGACATTACTTGTATGGTGAGAAGTGTCGAATCTTTACGGATCACAAGAGTTTAAAGTAATTGATAGATCAGAAGGATCTGAATCTGGGACAGAGACGGTGGCTTGAGTTGTTGAAAGACTATGAGTTAGTCATTGACTACCACTCGGGAAAAGCGAATGTGGTTGCGGATGCCCTGAGTAGGAAATCCTTGTATGCTCTAAAAGTTATGAGCACGAGTTTAGCATTGTCTGACGATGGTGCTATTTTGCCAGAGTTGAGAGCTAAGCCGCTATTTGTTCAACAGATATGTGAGGCTTAGAAAAATGACAGTGAGATGCAAGCTAAGATAGCTAAGTGCGGATCAGAAAGTGATTCTGATTTTCGAGTGGATTTGAATGGTTGTCTGATGTATCGTGATAGAATTTGTGTTACTAAAGATGAGGACTTGATTCGAAAGGTTTTGCATGAGGCCCACAGTGGATGTTTGTCAGTACATCCGGCCAGTACCAAAATGTACAACGACTTGAGGAAGTTGTATTGGTGGACGGGTATGAAAAGAGATATTTCAGAGTTTGTGACAAAGTGTTTAATTTGTCAACAAGTGAAAGCTGAGCATCAAGTGCCTTCGGGATTGCTTCAGCCAGTAATGGTACCCGAATGGAAGTGGGATCTGATTACCATGGATTTTGTAACGGGGTTGCCGATGACTCCGAGAAAGAGAGATGCTGTGTGGGTTGTTGTGGATAGATTGACAAAGTCGGCTCACTTTATTCCAGTACGTGTTGATTATTCAGTGGATAAGTTAGCTGAGTTGTATGTGGTAGAGATAGTGAGATTGCATGGTGTACCTCTGTCTATTATATCGGATAGAGATCCGAGGTTTACTTTGAGATTTTGGAAGAAGTTCCAAGAGGCCATGGGTACGAGATTGAATTTCAGCACTGCGTTCCATCCGCAAACCGATGGTCAGTCTAAAAGAGTGATTCAAGTTTTGGAAGATATGCTTCGATGCTGTGTGTTAGAATTCGAAGGTAGTTGGGAGAGATATCTACCTTTGGTCGAATTTACCTATAACAATAGTTATCAGTCGAGTATACAGATGGCACCGTATGAGGCTCTGTATGGTCGTAAGTGTCGGACTCCTTTGTATTGGATTGAGCTTAGTGAGAAGCAGATCCATGGGGTCGATCTAGTGAAAGAAACCGAAGAGAAGGTGAAAGTAATCCGTAATAGTCTGAGAGCTGCTTCGGACCGACAAAAGTCGTACGCGTATTTGAAAAGAAAAGAAATTGAGTTTGAAGTGGGCGACAAAGTGTTTTTGAAAGTGTCCTCGTGGAAGAAGATTATGATATTTGGACGAAAAGGGAAATTGAGTCCAAGGTTTATAGGGCCGTATGAGATTACAGACAGAATTGGGCCTATAGCGTACCGGTTGGCTTTGCCGGTAGAGTTGGAAAAGATTCATAATGTGTTCCATGTAACGATGTTGCGACGGTATCGCTCTGATCCTTCACATGTGATTCCTTCGACGGAAATTGAGATAGGACCAGATATGTTTTATGAAGAAGAGCCGATTAAGATCTTAGCTCGAGAAGTGAAACAGTTGAGAAATAAGAGCATAGCACTAGTGAAAGTGTTATGGCAGAAACATGGTGTGGAAGAGGCTACGTGGGAAACAGAAGAAGCTATGAGAGAGCAACATCCAAACCTCTTTACTGGTAAGATTTTTGGGGACGAAAATCTCTAAAGGGGGGAGAGTTGTAACATCCTGGTTTAGGGCCTAGTCGGAATAGTGGTGCGAGACCACAAATCCGAGGGTTATAAATGAGTTTTTAAGGTTTATGCCTTGTATGCATACTAGTGTGAAAGTTTCATGAAGCAATTTTATGAAATTGGGGTTGAATTTTCCAAAAGGACTAAATTGCAAAAGTTGCAAAATGTGTGTTTCTAGAAGCTATATGTGTGAAATAGCTTTAGATTATTAATTAGAGGTCCTTAATGAGCAACTTTCCCAATTTTTAGTTTTTGGACAAAAATGGGCATGGATGAGTTAAAATTTGAAGTTTATCAAAAAGGGCATTTTGGTCATTTAGTTATTAAATGATTAAATAGGTGAAAAGATGACAAAAATTCACTCATCTTCTCCCCAAGTCGCCGAAAATTCCAATAGCCATTGTTAGGGCTCTTTCAATTTTCAAGCTTGCTAGTAAGTGCTCCTAAGCCCGGTTTTTTATATTCTTCGTATTTTTGAAGTCCTAGTAGCATGAGTAAGCTATTTTTAGCTATTTGGTGAGCTATTATGGATGTTCAAAAATGTACATATGTATGACATGCATGTATTTTGTTGTTTTATGGAAGATTATGAAAGCTTGATGTAGTAGAAACATCTTTTGTTAAGTGATTTTCCATGAAAATGCATGTAGGGACTTGATTGTGAAAATCTTAAGTTTAGTCATACATGTGTGTTTTAGTGAGAATTGATGATAGCTTTAGTTGAATAAGTGGTTCGGCTAAGCATGAAAGACTAGAAAGTTGAATAAAAATCTCTTTACGAGCTTTTGGGACTAAAGTGTAAATATGAGAAAGTTTAGGGGCAAAATAGTAATTTTGCTAAAGTATGAGATGTGGGTCAATTTAGTCAATGTATGTATTGAATAAGCTGATTTATTCATTATAGATCAAGAAAGACGAAGCCCGGATCGAAACTGAGGCAAAAGCAAAGTGGTGGACTAAATTGCATATTTTTATACTTTTGAGTATCGAGGTAAGTCTATGCATAAATAATGCATTCATACTTACAATTTTTTGATGATAGCTAGTGTGTATCTTGTTCGAGATTGATTGAGAACCTATGTGGTCTAAGTAGAATGAATGTAGTAGAATTGTGAATGGATGTTTAATTGAGTAAGTAGACATGTGAATGTGTAGTGATAATGCTAGATGGTAGGCTAAGTGCGATACCATCCTAATGCATATTGACGATGAGCTGGCTATGTACGATGCTATCGTGAGGTATATCGTTTAGTGGGCTAAGTGAGAAACCCCTATGATTACCTTCGTGGAAGGCTAAGTGCGATACCACCTTATTAATCAATTGTGGTGTGCTAAGTGCGAAACCACCGGGACATTTGCTGTGTGGGTTAACTGTGTGGATTAGCCATGTGATTGAATTATTGAGTAAAATAGCTGTGTGGATGTATTATTAGGTTAATTACCTGTGTGGATGAATTATTGAGAAATAATGATGTGTTGTATATTGTGTAAATGTGACATTGAATGCAGGGGTGCATTTCGATGGTTATGAGTATGTGACTCATGATGTGTTGGAAATGTGGTAAGGGATAGAAAGAGTAAGCATAGTTTTTCATTATTTTTGGTAGTATAATGCTAATTGTTGTTGAGCTTATACTATGATGCTTAATTGTTTATGTGTAAACTTACTAAGCTCAAAGCTTACTCCCTTTCTTTTCCCTTGTCTTATAGATTAAAAGTGTTGAATCGAGATATGAGGATCAATTGGAAGATCGCCCACACTATCAGCACACTTTGGTACATGAGACTTAATGTTTTGTATATGGCATGTATAGGGACTAGACAAGTTAGTGAATTTTGTTGTAAATGGCTAAGATGTGTTGGCCTTTAGATGGATAGCTTATTTTGTATAATGCCATGGTTGTTGGCTATTACATTATACGAAAGAAAGATGTAGTTTTTTATGTGAGATTGCACTTCAATTTGAGTTGATTATGATTGTGTTAGATGAGTATATGTTGTGTATGCTAGAGGGGTGAAAAGAACTTGGCACATAGCTTTGTTCTTGTCCATGTGGATAGACACACGAGCGTGTGTCTAGGCCATGTGTGACTCACGGCCAGCCCACAGGTGTGTGACTCAGCCGTGTGTCCCCTTCATGTTAGTATTTGAAATCAGAATAGACCACGGACTAGCCACACGGGCGTGTGTCTAAGGCGTGTGGGATTAATCAGTATTGGCCACGGGCTAGCCACACGGGCATGTGTCTAGACTCTAGGCCATGTTAAAGTAGTCAGTGTGCACCATGGGTGGTAAGCACGGGCGTGTGCCTTGGCCATGGGGCATTGGCAGATTGCTGGGTTTTTAGGCATGGTTTGGGGACATGGGCGCGTGTGTCCATGCACAGGCGTGTCTAATCTTGCACAGACGTGTGAGACCTGTATAAAGAGAAAAAATTTAAGATTGAAAAGTTCTGGTTTAGTCTCGAGAGCCCTCGTGTGTATGAGTGAGGCCTCGTAAGTCGAGAATGAGATTGTTGAGATGACTTCAGAGAGTAGTTACGACGAGCCTAAGTGGCGATCAAGTGGTTTGAGTTCGGTAACGTCTCGGGCCTGGTTCTGGCGTAGAACCCGGGTAAGGGGTGTTACACTTGCGGATTACTATCCACGAATATTAATATAGGTGGCTATGTGTATTACCACCTGATTAATTAGTAATCGATGGGCTGTGTGCGATACCATCGCTTATAAATGTTTGGTGGGCTGTGTGCGGTACCACCCTATTAGAGATTTAATGGTGGGCTAAGTGCGAAACCACCGAGAGATTTGTAGTATGAGTAGCTTATTGAAATTGCTTGATGTGTTGTTCTATGTGATTACTTGACGATCAGTGCAGGAATGTGTGCTATTTAACACGAGCAGTTGGCTTGTGGCATGGGGTGAATGTGGTAAGAGATAGAATGAGTAAGCTTTAAGAGTGGTAAAGTTACCATCAGTTAATGAGAAAAACTCAGTATAATACCTTGTGGTTATATGTATTCAATAAATGTCGGTATTTGTCAGTTTATGCAGATGGACTTACTAAGCATTATTGCTTACTCCTTTTCTTTTCCCATCTCTTATAGGTTATTTTCACTAGCTCGGGTTGGAGGCCACCGAAGATGTCTTCACACTATCGAATAAGCACTTGGTATAGTGTTTCAAGTTCTTATGAGTCATGGCATGTATAGGGATTCTTTTAGAGTTGATTAAGTTCTAATTGATGTAGCCAAATTGTGTTGGCCTAAGAGAACTTAGAGATTGGTTGTGTATAGCCATAGATGATGGCTTAAGTTATAATTGTAATTGTATTCGGAATAGTTCTCCCTAGTGTATGGGATGAAGTCTTTGTCTCTTTAAATGATTAAATGTCTTTAATTCAAGAGTTAAATTGATGCTATGTGGAGTTATGTGATGATGTATGAATTTTTGTAAATGAGAGTAGTAAAAAGGCTTGGTAGATAGCCTCTAAGTGCCCACACGGATAGACACACGGGCGTGTGTCTAGGCCGTGTGCATCCTGCACCTTTATATCTTAAGTCTGGATAGACCACGGGATAATTCTACGGCCGTTTGTTTATGTCGTGTATGACACACGGTTAGGACACGGGCGTGTGCCCCAGGCCGTGTAAGGAAGTCAGTAATCAGGGTTTAGCATACGGTCTAAGTCCACGGGCGTGTCAAGGCCGTGTGTGATTAGTCAGTGTCGACCACGGGTTGAAGACACGGACATGTTTTAGGGACACACGGGCGTGTACGAAGTAACACAGGCATGCGACCCCTGTTTCGAGGAAAAGTTCCTAATTGAACTCCGAAAGTTTCCGAACATGAGTTTAAGGCCTCGTAGGCCAATAAAATGTATGAGTTGTTTAAGAAAGAGAAGTTTTTAATTCGGAACGAAATTTTATAGCCCGTAAATGCATGTTTAAGCAAGTTCAAGCATTGTAATGTCTCGTATCTGGTCTAAGCCTCAGACTCGGGTATGGGGTGTTACATTTAGTGGTATCAGAGCTATGGTTTAGTCGGTTCTAGGACTAACCTAGCGTGAGTAAGAGTCTAGCTATACATGCGATATGTGGACCGTGATAGTGTGATGTCTCCTGGCTCTAACGAAATTGTTTTGTTAAGACAGTGATGATTCCCAACCGAGCTAATTTCAGTAAATTTGTAAGATTTTCAAGCTTCATGAATATTTCATTGAATTGCTTGTGATGTTATTATATGCACATTATTTCCATGAAAATGTTTAATGATTTATTAAACAAAGAAGTTACTAAGAGCATGTATATGAAAGTCCCGATTGAAAATGAATTACTTAGGATACTCAATCTGCCACATGAGACAAGAAAGTCCGTATAAGACCATATCAAGACATGGCATCGGCAATCAAGCAAGTTATCATGTAAGACCAATACAAGTCTTGGCATTGAAGAGTTACTATGAGATGAAGACCCATATAAGCCCAAGCCAAGGCATGGCATTGGCGAGTCTCCAAGCAAAGATGTCATGTAAGTCCAAGACAAGTCTTGGCATTGAAAAGCTATCATGTAACATCCGAGAATTAGGGGTTTTACATTTGCTATGTTTCTGTGTGATTGGTGTGTTTGGGGGTCCCGGGAAGGCTCGGGGTTAAGCCTGAGCCTTGGTGAAAATTTTCTTTTTAGGCTCTTTAGGGGGAGAGCTAGCAGAGGCATGTCTTAACAATAAATATTTGGGTTTGTTGACACAAGAGGAGCTTGTGGCTAAGTGGCAAGGAGACGCCACCTTGAGTGCATGGAAGTGGCGTCACATGGGAGCTGTGGGGAGAAGGGGTTCGAGTCGCATCGTCAGTAATTGGAAACTTTATTTTTGTTCCTGGGGAGCTTGAGTGGTGGTTTTGGCAAGGGCTCTTCATGGATGGGGGTTGAATGAGTCAAATGATTTGAAAGTGTGGCCATGAGTGAAAGGTGGAGTTTGAATTATTCAAACCGATTTGAATGATGGGAGGAGAGTGAATGTAGGAGAAAAGTATGGGATTTGAGGCTTGGTAAGGATGTTGGCCGGTTGTGGAAGCTTGTTAGGGGGAGTTGGATTCGGGTTAGTGATAGCTAGGGGTGTGCCAAAACCTTGCCTAGTTGCTTTTGACATTTTCGGTTTGAGGGGGTAGGTGTGCCGTTTTTGGGTGCACTTTGGGTAGCTTAAACCTTGAAGGTGCCGAATGTCCTTAACCCTTCTCATTTTCGGCAGAGCATTCTTTTCTTAGCAAGCATCACTTTTTATTCTATTTTCTCTCAAATTGAAACATCTTTTGGTGGCTAGCCGAATTCCTTCATACTATTTCGGTTTCCTACTTTTACAACCCTCTTTTTCTTTTGTTTCATACTCATTCTACACTTCACTTCCCCTTAGCCGAACCCTCCTATCACCTTCTCCTCTGTCAAGCCGAAATTCTCCCTACCCTCTACCATTTTCTTTTCTAGTTGAACATAAGAGTGGTGTTTGGTGCCTTTTCCATTTCATTTGTTTTTCTTCCATTTTTTTCTTCATAGCCGAATCTTCCTTGTGTGCTTGTTCCTCTTCGCTCATTCTTGTTCCTTGGATTGCTGTCACTCATACTCCTAACCTTCTCAAATCGGCTTCTTCTTGTTTGGTGGTAAGTGTGCCTCTTCTCTTTTGATTCTTTCTTTTCCTTTGCTAGTTGTTAAACCGAAGGGGTTAACTTGGTACTTTGGATGCTTTGGCCGAATGTAGGAGGGGCTTTGTGTTCGTATTCTTTTCTACATCTAGCCTACGGTTGGAAGATTCTTGGGACTTAGCCGATTTCGTAATCCAAGCCTGAAGCTTTTGGTTTCTGTCAATCTAGGTAAGAAACCTCTTCGTTTGAGCGTGTGCTCTTACTTTTATCTTCTTCAGTGCCTTAACTCGATCTTCTAACCAAGATCTTTTTCATGGATTCGAATACCAGCCAAGTAAAGGAGGGGGTTGGACTCGTAGTCCCTACCCCTAATTTAAAAAACGTGCGGTATCGGCAGTACAAGACTTTCCTCTGGGTTGTGGATCGACTTCGGAGCGGGATAGGTAGATCACTGTGATCCCTGCGAGTGAGGGTGTTAGCGAGATTGATAGCTTAGTTCTCTGTGTTTACAGGTGCATAGTTCTCACACCTTCTTCTGTCGTTTTATTCAAATATATATATATATGCTTTATTAAATGCCGAAACTTTGGCATATGCTGCTTTTACCCATGAAGGGTAAAATCAAGACATAAGGTTAGTGATTTCTGATTATGTTATATATGCGATTATGCTGACATGATTATACCTACACTCTGATCATATGATATATATGTCAATATCTGTTGCATTCATACACCATGATATCATGTTCGCATAGTGGATGGGTATATGCTATGAAATGAAGGGATAGTGTATCTGGTGACTATGTCACATTAATCTGGTGGCTTTTGCCACACTGCTGATTCGTGGCTCGCCACACTCGCTCGTGGTGGCCATTTCGATCGGTGACTCTGTCATAATTTGACGATGAGCAGCAAACTGCAGCATAACTGCCATCGATGGTGTGTAGCGGTGAGGGTCGATTGTAGAAATCCCCATTGGTGTGATTGGCAGGTAAGGGTGGTGTGTAGCGGATGGATAACTAGGTTGGGTTAGGATTTGCATCATAATGCATTAATTTCTGATTATCTGCTATTCTCTGCTAAATGGGCCAAGGCTCATTCTGATTCTGTGTGGGCTTTGCCCAAAGTGATTTGTAAGGGCCGAGGCCCAACTATGGTGATTGATGAGTAATTGCACACTGAGTCTTCTTGACTCACCCCCTCTGCTTAAATGTTGCAGGTAATTCTTAGTTCAGCGGACATGGGCTGGGACCGACTCTGAGGTGGCCATGCACTTTATGTTTAGTAAAATTTTGCTTTTCTCCTCTTAGACTTATTTACTTTTAATTTTGGGATTTTGTTATGTAATAAGGCCACTTTAATTTGGTTTAATTTTGATCTAAACTCTGGATGTTTTGAATACAAATAATCGATAAGACGTTTTTTTTCAAAATGAAAATTTGAAGTTTCTCTCACAACTTAATTAACGATTTTACAGACGGATTTTTACGACAAACTTCTAGCTTAATCTAGTGTAACAACATGCATTTTCAAACGTCATCTAAACACAAGAATTGGGCTAACGAAAAATTTTCCTTAAATGATTTTTAGGCTTTCAAACGAACTACTGATCTGGAGTTTTCAAAAAAGGAATTTAAAAGTTTTTCTGAAGTTCGCGTAGTTTTACAAATTCTTCCCAAGTGACATACCAGATCCGGTCGTGGTGTTTGGGCTAGGTTTGGGGTGTTACAATTTGGTATCAGAGCCTGGTTTCAAAAACTCGGCCATGGGTTTTGGGTTCAAAACATTTTCCAAATTTGGTCTAAAAATGATTGGAAAATACATATATATCTACAAGTTTTCTAGAAGCATGGCACCCGAGTCTCCGGCACCAAGTCCGTACGCTAAGTTCTTCTGACTAAGTTATATGAATTGCATAAATTAGATATGATGTGTTATGAAATTTAGAATTAAGAAACTCTGCTTTAGAAATGGAAACCTTTAGGTATATGTGTGTTTTGCGGAAACTACTCAAAACTCCATTCTCATAAAACTACTCATTAATCAACAGTGAAAAGAAAAGCTAATGCATAAAATTTGCAAACTAGATTAAAACAAATCGGTAAACATGAGTGCGAGAGGACGTGGACGTGTTGCATGCGGCCGTGGTAGAGGCCAGGATGTTGAGGCTGAGTTCTCGGAAGCAAGGCAGGAGCCTGAGGGTGAAGCGCCAGCATCACCTATGGCAGAAGCAGGATCTCAAGATAGGACTGGTGGAGATGATGCCTTGTCTCAAGCGATGTTGAGGGTTTTGGAGCGCGAGTTCTTTGGAGCGAGCTCAGGGCGATATCTCGAAAGTCTATTCTGAGCGACTTCGAGCAAATGGGGGCAGGTATTCGGGGTATTTACGGTGTGGCCCCAAATGTAGCCGAAATCTTGGCCGGAGCGATCGAGCGGATTATGGATGATCTGGATTGCCAGTTGAGGATAAATTGAAAGGAGCGATGTCTCTTCTTCAGGATGAGGCATATCAGTGGTGGCTCACCGTAAGAGAGGGTACTCCAGCGGGTCGAATTGACTGGGATTTCTTTAAGACGACATTTCACGGGAAATATGTTGGGGCAAGTTATGTATATGCTCAGAGGAAAGCATTCCTGAATTTGGTACAAGGGGGTAAATCCGTGGCTGCGTATGAGGCAGAATTTCTACGATTGAGCCGTTATGCCCGAGGAATAGTTGCGACTGACTATGAACGTTGCGTACAGTTTGAGGATGGGTTACGAGACGAGCTACAGGTGTTGATAGCTCCACAGCGGGAAAGAGATTTTGCCACTCTGGTTGACAAAGCTAAAATAGCTGAAGAGGTTAAGCGGACTGAGACTCAAAACAAGGAATAAGAGGAGTTTTGGGTCGTCGGGGTCGTCTGGAGGTTTTCATAAGAGGCCTAGGTTTGATGGGCCAGCTCGAGTTGTGAGGCCTGCGGCAATGGGCCAGATTCGATCATGTGCTCTGTGTGGGAAAAAGGCATTCTGGTGAGTGTAGGAAGAGAACCGGTGGATGTTTCAGGTGCAGATCTATGGATCATATGGTTAAAGATTGTCCACAAGTAGATCAGGTGCGGTCTGTTGGACGGGGTTTTGATCAGTTCAGGAGAGGTGGGCAGTAACCACAGAGAGGTCGTGGTCCAATTGGAAGAGGGAATGGTTTCGGTCGGGGACGTGGAGCACTGGGCAGAGGTGCTGGGAATATAGAGGCGAGACAGCCTGGGTTAGTCTATGCAGCTAGACGCCGAGAGGAGGGTGATGCACCGGACATCATAACTGGTACGTTTCTAATTTTCAGTTTACCCTTTACTGCATTGATTGATATTGGGTCGACGCATTCTTATATGGCTAATGTGGTGTCTGGAACTTTAAACATGAACTCTGAGATTGCTTCTAGGGAGATGACTGTACTTAGTCCTTTAGGACAATCTGTAGTGGTAAACAAACTCTTTAGGAATGTGCCTCTAGAAGTACAAGGGTGGTTTTCCCGTCTGATTTGATGGAACTACTGTTTGGGGAGTTCAATTTAATCTTAGGTATGGATTGGTTGGTAAAATATCGAGCAAACTTGGATTGTGCTGCTAAACGCATGGTGTTAAGGACTCCTGAGGATAATGAAGTTGTAGTGATAGGCGAAAGGAGAAACTACTTGTCCAATGTAGTGTCTGCTTTAAAGGCGAAAAGAATGGTGAGAAAAGGATGTAAGGCTTTCTTAACTTTCGTTCGTGCTCTTGAGGCCAAGGAGTTGGCTCGTGAAGGATGTCGAGCAGTGAAGGAGTTTTTCGATGTTTTTCCAGAGGAGCTTCCAGGGTTACCTCCGGATCGCGAGGTGGAATTCGGTATTGATCTTTTTCCAGGAACAGCGCCAGTGTCTATTACCCCATATAGAATGGCGCCGAAGGAGTTAGTGGAATTGAAATCACAGATTCAAGAATTGTTGGATCGGGGTTTTCTCCAAGACGGAAGAAGAGCATGATTCGCATCTTCGGGTGGTTCTGCAGATTTTGAGGGAGAAGCAGCTGTACGCCAAATTCAGTAAGTGTGAATTTTGGTTAAAAGAAGTTACCTTTATGGGTCATGTTGTATCGGCGAGAGGGAATTAGGTTGATCCCGAAAAATTGAAGTCGTGTTAGGCTCGGAAACGCCTAGGTCCGTGGCGGAGATTCAAAGTTTCTTGGGTTTGGCCGGATACTACAGAAGATTCGTTGAGGGATTCTCCTTAATTGCGGCACCCTTAACTAAGTTGTTGCGGAAAGGGGTATCATTTGTTTGGACTGACGAGCAACAGGAAAGCTTTGAGAAGCTGAAGAGGATCTTAACAGAGGCTCCAGTTTTGATTCAGCCTGAGGCTGGAAAAGATTCGTGGTCTATTGTGATGCTTCACACACGGGATTAGGGTGTGTGTTAATGCAAGATGGGAAGGTAGTTGCGTATGCGTCTCGGCAGTTAAGACCGCATGAGTTGAACTATCCCACGCATGATCTGGAGTTAGTTGCGATAGTGTTCGCTTTGAAGATCTGGAGACATTACCTGTGCGGGGAGAAGTCCATTATCTACACCGACCACAAGAGTTTAAAATATCTCTTCACTCAGAAGGAGTTGAATTTGAGGCAGCGGAGGTGGATTGAACTATTGAAGGATTACCACTGCTCGATCGAATACCATCCGGGTAAAGCTAACGTAGTGGCGGATGCGTTAAGTCAGAAAGTAATATCGGATTTGAGGGTGATGTTTGCCCATCTCAGCTTGTATGATGATGGGAGTATGCTAGCTAAACTTCAAGTAAAGCCGACGTGGGTTAGTCAGATCAAAGAGAAGCAGTTATTGGATGATGTCTTGAGTGCTCGACTTCTGTAGGTACATAATGGTGGGGTAGAGGATTTTGGTTTGAACAGTGATGGGGTTCTGTGTTTCTGTGAGAGGGTTTGCATGCCGAAGGATGTTGGGTTAAGACAGATGATTCTTCAGGAGGTGCATAGTAGCCCTTACGCTATGCATCCTGGTGGGAATAAAATGTATCAAGATCTGCGTGAGCAATTTTGGTGGCCTGGTTTGAAGCGGGAGATTACCGAGTTTGTGGGTAAATGCTTGACGTGTCAGCAAGTGAAAGCGGAACATCAGTTGCCTTCATGGTTATTGCAGCCGGTGAAGATTCTACAGTGGAAATGGGAGAGAACCGCGATGGACTTTGTTAGTGGGCTACCTCTTACGCCTACTAAGAAAGATTCGGTATGGGTGATTGTTGATCGGTTGACAAAGTCTGCCCATTTCATACCTGTTCGTGTCGACTATTCTCTGCAGAAGTTGGCTAAGCTATATGTGGCGGAGATTGTGAGGTTGCATGGTGTACCAGTGTCGATCATATCGGATAGAGACCCTAGGTTTACGTCGCGTTTTTGGAAGGCGCTGCATCAAGCATTGGGTACAAGACTAGACTTCAAAGACAAACATTTCATCCACAGTCGATGGTCGGTCTGAGAGGGTAATTCAAATCTTGGAAGATATGTTGAGAGGCTGTGTTATTGACTTCAAGGGTAGTTGGGAGGAGTTTCTACCGTTGGCGAATCTTAACATAACAACAAACTACGATCCGATATCCGATGGCACCCTATGAAGCGTTGTATGGATCGGAGGTGTCGTACTCCTACCTGCTGGACGGAATTGGGTGAGCATCAGATGTTGGGTCCGGAACTGGTTTCGGAGACAGAAGAGAAAGTTAAATTAATTCGAACTCGATTGAAGGAGGCTTCTGACAGGCAGAAATCCTACGCCAATCTGAAGTGTAAGGATATAGAATTTGCAGTGGGTGATCAGGTTTTCCTGAAAGTTTCGCCTTGGAAGAAAGTTTTGAGGTTTGGACGGAAGGGCAAGCTAAGTCCCAAGTTTATCGGGGCTTATCGGGTATTAAAACGTGTGGGACCAGTGGCGTACCAGCTTGAGTTGCCTTCAGAATTGAAACAGATACAAGATGTGTTCCATGTCTCGATGTTGAGGCGCTATCATTTGGATCCGTCTCACATTGTGCCGGTGGAGGAAATTGAAGTAAGACCAGACCTGTCTTTCGAAGAAGAACCAGTGCAGATCTTGGACCGAGATGTTAAGGTGCTAAGAAGAAAATCAGTTCCTTTAGTCAAAGTTTTGTGGTGGAACCACGGTTCAGAGGAGGCCACGTGGGAGCCAGAGGATGTTATGCGTCAGCAGCACCCTCATCTCTTTTGACCAAGTAAATTTCGAGGCCGAAATTTCTTTAAGGGGGGTAGAACTGTAACATCCGAGAATTAGGGGCTTTGCATTTGCTATGTTTCTGTGTGATTGGTGTGTTTGGGGGTCCCGGGAAGGCTCGGGGTTAAGCCTGAGCCTTGGTGAAAATTTTCTTTTTAGGCTCTTTAGGGGGGAGAGCTAGCAGAGGCATGTCTTAAGAATAAATATTTGGGTTTGTTGACACAAGAGGAGCTTGTGGCTAAGTGGCAAGGAGACGCCACCTTGAGTGCATGGAAGTGGCATCACATGGGAGCTGTGGGGAGAAGGGGTTCGAGTCGCGTCGTCAGCAATTGGAAACTTTATTTTTGCGCCTGGGGAGCTTGAGTGGTGGTTTCGGCAAGGGCTCTTCATGGATGGGGGTTGAATGAGTCAAATGATTTGAAAGTGTGGTCATGAGTGAAAGGTGGAGTTTGAATTATTCAAACCGATTTGAATGATGGGAGGAGAGTGAATGTAGGAGAAAAGTGTGGGATTTGAGGCTTGGTGAGGATGTTGGCCGGTTGTGGAAGCTTGTTCGGGGGAGTTGGATTCGGGTTAGTGATAGCTAGGGGTGTGCCGAAACCTTGCCTAGTGGCTTTTGACATTTTCGGTTTGAGGGGGTAGGTGTGCCGTTTTTGGGTGCACTTTGGGTAGCTTAAACCTTGAAGGTGCCGAATGTCCTTAACCCTTCTCATTTTCGGCAGAGCATTCTTTTCTTAGCAAGCGTCACTTTTTATTCTATTTTCTCTCAAATTGAAACATCTTTTGGTGGCTAGCTGAATTCCTTCATACTATTTCAGTTTCCTGCTTTTACAACCCTCTTTTTCTTTTGTTTCATACTCATTCTACACTTCACTTCCCCTTAGCCAAATCCTCCTATCACCTTCTCCTATGTCAAGCCAAAATTCTCCCTCCCCTCTACCATTTTCTTTTCTAGTCGAACATAAGAGTGGTGTTTGGTGCCTTCTCCATTTCATTTGTTTTTCTTTCATTTGTTTCTTCATAGCCGAATCTTCCTTGTGTGTTTGTTCCTCTTCGCTCGTTCTTGTTCCTTGGATTGTCGTCACTCATACTCCTAACCTTCTCAAATCAGCTTCTTCTTGTTTGGTGGTATGTGTGCCTCTTCTCTTTTGATTCTTTTTTTCCTTTGCTGGTTGTTAAACCGAAGGGGTTAACTTGGTACTTTGGATGCTTTGGCCGAATGTAGGAGGGGCTTGTGTTCGTATTATTTTCTGCATCTAGCCTACGGTTGGAAGATTCTTGGGACTTAGCCGATTTCGTAATCCAAGCCTGAAGCTTTTGGTTTCTGTCAATCTAGGTAAGAAACCTCTTCGTTTGAGCGTGTGCTCTTACTTTTATCTTCTTCAGTGCCTTAACTCGGTCTTCTGACCAAGATCTTTTTCATGGATTCGAATACCAGCCAAGTAAAGGAGGGGGTTGGACTCGTAGTCCCTACCCCTAAGTTCAAAAAACGTGAGGTATCGGCAGTACGAGACTTTCTACCGGGTTGTGGACCGACTTCGGAGCGGGATAGGCAGATCGCTGTGATCCCTGCGAGTGAGGGTGTTAGCGAGATTTATTGCTTAGTTCTCTGTGTTTACAGGTGTGTAGTTCTCACACTGTCTTCTGTCGTTTTAGTCAAATATATATATATATGCTTTATTAAATGCCGAAACTTTGGCATATGCTGCTTTTACCCATGAAGGGTAAAATCAAGACATCAGGTCAGTGATTTCTGATTATGTTATATATGCGATTATGCTGACATGATTATACGTACACTCTGATCATATGATATATATGTCGATATCTGTTGCATTCATACACCATGATATCATGTTCGCATAGTGGATGGGTATATGCTATGAGATGAAGGGGAAGTGTATCTGGTGACTATGTCACATTAATCTGGTGGCTTTTGCCACACTCTGTTCTGGTGGCCATGCCATTTCAGTCTGGTGACTCTGTCACAATTTGACGATGAGCAGCTAACTGTAGCATGACTGCCATCGATGGTGTGTAGCGGTGAGGGTCGATTGTAGAAATCCCCATTGGTGTGATTGGCAGGTAAGGGTGGTGTGTAGCAGATGGATAACTAGGTTGGGTTGGGATTTGCATCATAATGCATTAATTTCTGATTATCTGCTATTCTCTGCTAAATGGGCCAAGGCTCAGTCTGATTCTGTGTGGGCTTCGCCCAAAGCGATTTGTAAGGGTCGAGGCCCAACTATGGTGATTGATGAGTAATTGCACACTGAGTCTTCTTGACTCACCCCCTCTGCTTAAATGTTGCAGGTAATTCTTAGTTCAGCGGAGATGGGCTGGGATCGACTCTGATGTGGCCATGCACTTTATGTTTAGTAAAATTTTACTTTTCTCCACTTAGACTTATTTACTTTTAATTTTGGGATTTTGTTATGTAATAAGGACACTTTAATTTGGTTTAATTTCGATCTAAACTCTTGACATTTTGAATACAAATAATCGATAAGACGTTTTTTTCATAATGAAAATTTGAAGTTTCTCTCACAACTTAATTAACGATTTTACAGACGGATTTTTACGACAAACTTCTAGCTTAATCTAGTGCAACAACATGCATTTTCAAACGTCATCTAAACACAAGAATTGGGCTAACGAAAAATTTTCCTTAAATGATTATTGGGCTTTCAAACGAACTACTGATCTGGAGTTTTCAAAAAAGGAATTTAAAAGTTTTTCTGAAGTTCGCGTAGTTTTACAAATTCTTCCCAAGTGACATACCAGATCCGGTCATGGTGTTTGGGCCGGGTTTGGGGTGTTACATATCAAGAGATAGAGATCCCATGTAAGTCCAAGCCAAGGCATGGCATTGGTGAGTAACAAGGAAGATTTCATGTAAGTCCAAGCCAAGGCTCGGCATTGACCAGTTCATGAGTAAAGTTACCAATAAGACCATGTCAAGACATGGCAATGGTAAGTTCCCAAGGGAACCCACAAGCAAGACTTCCTGTAAGTCCATGTCAAGACATGGCATCGATACCAAGTAAGAGATCCCATGTAAGACTATATCAAGGATATAGCATTGGCATCAAGATACATGTGAAATGAGATTCAGTATCCTCAGTCATTCATAGTAATTCATCGGGCAAAAGAGTAAAGCTTAAATGAGATAGCAAGAAAGTTAGTAGTAAAGTTGATATTATGTCATGCTAGTGAAGGCTGACTAACAAGTATAATTCATGTTATGAATGATGATGTTGAGATTATGCTTGTTATAGTAAAGTATACTAATCTATGTGATCAAGTGTTACAGGTACCTTGTTTACCTTACAAACATGAGACTAGTAAGTACCATGATGTATGTGAGAAGCAGTAAGAGTAAGTAAGCATTTGAGATTTGTGATGACATTGTTTATGATAAATATGTCCACATGGTTAAATCTCACGTGTGACTGTTAAAGTAGAGAAGGTATAATGTTTCGTCTTATGACCCTGTTACAAAGTCACACTTATTAAAGTGTGAGAGTAAAAACTGAAAAGTTTGACTAAGTAGAATGTAGGAAATGAGTACGGTCGTTCAATGATAAAATGATGAATAAGACCATGGTTGGACCATGGCGGTATATGTGATCCCATATAAGACCATGTCTGGGGCATGGCATTGGCATCGATACATGATCCCGTATACGACCATATCAGGGATATGGCTTCGGTATTGAATAAGATAATCGGATAAGACCATATCTGGGATATGGCATCAATAATTGTTGTGAGATCCCGTATAAGACCATATCTGGGATATGGCCTCGACATCAAATAGTAATCCCGTGTGAGACCACGTCTGGGACCTGGCTTCGGTATGAGATCTTGTAAGACCATATCTGGGATATGGCGTCGACATCGATATAAGATTTCGTGTAAGACCATATATGGGATATGGCATCGACATCGATATGAGTTTCTATGTAAGACTGTATCTGGGATATGGCATTGGTGTTGATATGAGATTTCGTGTAAGACCATAGTGAGGCTATGGCATCGTGACAACATGTAAAGCAATAGCTGGGTATGATGTTGTGATACGAGTAAGACCATAGTTGGACTATGGCAATCAAGTAAACGACGTACTCAAAATCCGTAATACATTCTCTAGATTAATAAGAAATAGTAAGAGGAATTAGAGTTAAATGTTGAGTACTCAAGTAGACCTTAATGTGAAACTTGAGTAAGTGAAGTCACAGTTCGAAAGTATAAGTGATAGAAACAATTGTAGTGTGATAAATGTGAAAACTCACTTGAGGCGAGTTGTGTGACTATGATGATATTTCATTGACAATGAGTAGTAAATCATATGTATGTAGTCACGAGAGTTAGGCTAAGAGACTTTGCAACCTCACTCCCTTACATCTGTTGAATTATGATGAGATGTTATGAGAGTTAAGTTGAGTAAGTTTGCATCGGATTAATGCAATAATTATGCTAGCATGATTAAGAATGCCTTGTATCACATCGATACATAATACTCTACTAAATAGAGTAACTGTTGTTGAACATGAGGTTGAAGTCCTAGAGGACTAAAATGATGAGGCTATCATCGAGATATGAGATAGACAAGGTCCCGTATAAGACCATGACCGGGACATGGCCTCGGCACCGAGTTGAGATTTCGTATAAGACCATATCCAGAATATGGCATCGATATTTGATGAGGAAGTCCATATGAGACCTTATCAGGGATATGGCATTGGCATTTAAAGGTGACTCCTTATAAGACCACCTCGGGAATGTGGCATTGGTTTCGTACCTACATGAAGGATGATGAACATACGTCTTTGATTATCCCTAGTGATCAATGGGACATATAGATGAGTCTAGAGGTAGAAATGAGAATGGTACTAAAGTCATGTGAAAGAGTGAAAACATGTACTCGTGAATGAATCACGAAGAGACGATTACGATATATGACATGGAATGTGTTATATAAGTGCAAGTATGAGTAAGTTGGCTAGAAGCCTATGGTTTGTGCATGGTTAGTTAATGCCATGGATGGGATTATAATGATCTCCTTTAGTATTATGTACTAATACATGTTTCCCTTCAGGGATGATGTGGTCGTTCATTTCATGAAATTATGATTGTGTGAGAACGTTAACTGACGTAAAAAGTAGACTAAACGGTTGTCAATTTAGTTAATTGAAATCGACATTTCCTCTATCTCCTCGTAACCTTAATTGAGTACCTTGAGGAGGAAGTTGGTGATGATTCTAGTATAAGAAGTGAAATCACAAGTTTCACGTTGTGTGATGGGTTTTCGGGTAAGCCGAATCGAGTTAACGAATTCAATCGAGATGTCCCTGCTATCGTGAGATATGACGATAGTAAAGGTTCTAGATTAGCATAGCAAGAGAAACTCAGATGAGAGTGTGCTTAAAATAGGTTCTCAGTATGGAGAAAAGAGTAGATTAATGTATTGAGATATGATTCAAGTTCTGTGTATATTCAAGCATGAATTAGTAAAGAGAATAAAATTCTGTGTGTGTACGTGAGTAAGGAGCATGATACAAAGATATACTCATCGAAATGTTCAAACCGTGATGGTTGAGTTGAAAGCTATAGAAAGAACTGTTTATTTGAAAGTTCTAGTACTGAGATCAGTCTGAATCGAGAGAAAGAGTTGACAGGTTGGTGATCCAGAGACAATCACTTTTGTGTCCGTGTTGTGAGTTAGATATTAGGTATTGATCCATGGGAAGATCGATGTGTATTTTTTGAATTTTAATAAGTGAGGGTATCTTATGCTACAGAAGATTTTGAAGATGAAATAGTGAAAACGGCTTGAGCTATTACAATGGTGGGTATAGTTATTGTGATACTACTCAGATAGTAGACATAGTACAGATGTCCGAATGAATGATCCATGTTTAGTAATGTGAGTTAGTTACTCGGTTGACTCTAGTTTGTAATATCCTAGTTTCAGCGAGGTTAATGACTATAGTGAGTCTTCCTTTCAGAACAGAAGAGTTCAGAAGTGTTATAATAAATGGTATTTTAAATAAGTTATCCATGTTGGATAAGATTTCTGTTGTTGATGCTTCCTCAAGATAGAAAGTGAATGATGTTGAATCCAAAACTTATACAAGAGTTTTGGTATGAGATTTAGTAGTAGCATATCTACTAATGCAAAAGTAAGGAAATGCAGTTATGTGCATAAATGTTTTTACAATAGAGTACATTTCACAATATGATCGAGTTATGGTCAGAAGTAGTCGACCACT
Organism: Gossypium sturtianum; assembly: GCA_025698515.1. Classification (NCBI taxonomy): domain Eukaryota; kingdom Viridiplantae; phylum Streptophyta; class Magnoliopsida; order Malvales; family Malvaceae; genus Gossypium; species Gossypium sturtianum. The sequence continues at coordinate 72,657,946 of CM046943.1, read as the reverse complement.
AAAAGCTGAGTTTCCAAAGCACACAAGACAAGACTACTACAATTGGTGAATGCTTTAATGAGAAAGTGAGATAAAACCTTATATATTTCAAATTTGGTTTGACAAAATTTCCAAGAAAGGGAAATGTCATTCGAATTGTAGTAAATCAACCAGTAAAGATTCGAATGATCATTTGGACATGTGCAGAGTTCCAAATTGGTAGATTACAGAGTATATGCCCCAGAGGAAGAATAACCTAGGTCTCAAGTTACGTTTCAACCTTATGTATCACAGCTTAAGAGTTATTGGCAAGAGAAACTGAGGATAAGTGGATTCGCGATTTTGAAGAGCAGATGGAAACATTTTAAGAATGTTGGTAGCAAATCCTCCTGATAAGATTTTCGGGGACGAAAATCCCTAAGGGGGAGAATTGTAATAGCCCGATTTAAGGGCTAGTCGAAATAGTGATCTCGGAATCTCTAATTCGAGGTTAGAGAAAATTATTTTCATGATATGTTATGTATTATAATATGTTTATAAGGATACATGAAAATTTTGGTGCCTTAATTTTAGCGATTTCTAGCTAAATTGTGAAAAAGGACTAAATCGCATAAAGTGCGAAAGTTCTATTTTAATTGCTAAAGGTGCCAAATAGCTATGAAATATTAATTGAATGTCTTTAAAGGACAATTTGACCATCTAGATGTGTTGGCCGGCCATGTAGACAAGGGGGACAAGAGCTTTTAATTTTGGTCAAAGTCGGTGGGTTAAATTAATGTTTTATAATAAAATAAAGAAAGGGAAAAGATATCATCTTTCCTCTCTTCTTCTCCACCGAAAGTTGCAGCAAACAAGGGATGTTTGAAAGCTCAAAATTTCAGCAAGCTTTACTCCACTCAAGTAAGTGATTTTGATGATCTTTCTTGATAAAAATTGCATTTTTGGAGTCCCCAAAGCTTAAGCTAGCTAATGGGAGGATTAATTTGTAACATGGTTGAAAGTCTAGGGACTTACCATGAGAGAGTTCATGTTGTTTAAGGAGTTTTTATGGGAGAAAATGAATGATAGGATGATGAGAAACAACTTTTGCGAAAGGTGTTGTCATGAAAACACCTAATTGGGACTAAAATGCAAAAGTTGTAATTTGTTCATTAAGGCATGAAATAGATGGAATTATGGATAGTTGTAAGAGGATTAAATGTTCATCTAGGCTTGATTAATAAGAAAATGTGATAAAAATTTATTTACGAGCCTAGGGGCAAAATCATAATTTTGCCAAAGTGTAGGGGCAAAATAGTCATTTTTTCCTAAAGTGTATATCATGGTGTAATATGATTAATAAGTGATTAAATCAGTAAATTTCATTTTTCTAGATCAAAGAAAACGAGTTTCGGACCTAGAACGGATGAAAAGAGAAATGTGGGCAAAAAGTCCCTTTTTGGGCCTTTCGACATCGAGGTAAGTTCATGTGCAAACATTGTAATTGCGTACGAGTTAATTTAACGTTCCAATGTGGTATGGAATTTATATTTACCATATGAATGCATGAAATATCTTTTGATGAAATGTCAATAGAATTGAAATGTGTATAGCATGATATGATGATGGTTAAAGTCTCGAGTAAGACCATATTGGAATATGGCCTCGGTGTAAGAGTTCATATAAGACCATGTCAGGGACATGGCATCGACATGTTAATGTATGTAGGACCTTATTGGGGTATAATGTCAATGAGAACTATGTGTATGAGACTCAAGAGAGTTAGTTAACAATTTGAATGATTCAACGGATATGTTGAATGTATGTGGTTGTACCACGAGAAGCACAAGTATGTGTTAGAATTGAATGGAGATGAATTCAATATATGATGAACCCCTAGTGGGATATGTGTAATTAATGCACCTTAGTTGCATAAGATAGATTTATGGATGCATTGTGTGAATGCGAACGAGTATCATAGAAAGTTAAGTAAGAATAAAAGTATGTGAGGATGTTCTCGGATGAACATTTGAAATAGAGATATACTTGTGGATTACTATCCACGAATATTAATATCGGTGGCTATGCTCGTTACCACCTGATTAATTAGTAATCGATGGGCTGAGTGCCATACCATCGCTTATAAATGATTGGTGGGCTGTGTGCGGTACCACCCTATTAGAGATTTAATGGTGGGCTAAGTGCGAAACCACCGAGAGATTTGTAGTATGAGTAGCTTATTGAAATTGCTTGATGTGTTGTTCTATGTGATTACCTGACGATCAGTGCAGGAATGTGTGCTATTTAACACGAGCAGTTGGCTTGTGGCATGGGGTGAATGTGGTAAGAGATAGAATGAGTAAGCTTCAAGAGTGGTTAAGTTACCATGAGTTAATGAGAAAAACTAAGTATAATACCTTGTGGTTATATGTATTCAATAAATGTTGGTATTTTTCAGTTTATACAGATGGACTTACTAAGCATTATTGCTTACTCCTTTTCTTTTCCCATCTCTTATAGGTTATTTTAACTAGCTCGGGTTGGAGGCCACCGGAGATGTCTTCACACTATCGAATAAGCGCTTGGTATGGTGTTTCAAGTTCTTATGAGTCATGGCATGTATAGGGATTCTTTTATAGTTGATTAAGTTCTAATTGATGTAGCCAAATTGTGTTGGCCTAAGAGAACTTAGAGATTGGTTGTGTATAGCCATAGATGATGGCTTAAGTTATAATTGTAATTGTATTCGAAATAGTTCTCCCTAGTGTATGGGATGAAGTCTTTGTCTCTTTAAATGATTAAATGTCTTTAAATCAAGAGTTAAATTGATGCTATGTGGAGTTATCTAATGATGTATGAATTTTTGTAAATGAGAGTGCTAAAAAGGCTTGGTAGATAGCCTCTAAGTGCCCACACGGATAGACACACGGGCGTGTGTCTAGGCCGTGTGCATCCTGCACCTTTATATCTTAAGTCAGGATAGACGACGGGATAATTACACGGCCGTTTGTTTACGTCGTGTATGACACACGGTTAGGACACGGGCGTGTGCCCCAGGCCATGTAAGGAAGTCAGTATATCTGGGTTTAGCACACGGTCTAAGTCCACGGGCGTGTCAAGGCCGTGTGTGATTAGTCAGTGTCGACCACGGGTGGAAGACACGGGCATGTCTTAGGGACACACGGGAGTGTCCCAAGTAACACGGGCGTGCGACCCCTGTTTCGAGGAAAAGTACCTGATTGAACTCCGAAAGTTTCTGAACGTGAGTTTCGATTTAGGGGCTAGTCAGAATAGTGATCTCGGGATCACTAATCTGAGATTGGAGAAAATTATTTTCATGATATATTATGAGTTAGAACATAATAGCATGTGAACATGACAATTTTGTTACTTTAATTTTAGCGATTTCATGTTTAATTGCAAAAAAGGACTAAATTGCATAAAGTACGAAAGTTCCATTCTACATGCTAAAGGTACCATATGGCCATGATTTGTTAATTGGGGGTCTTTAAAAGGCAATTTAGCCTTTGGAAGAGGCTTGGCCGGCCATAAGAAAGCATGGGAGACAAGATTATCAATTTTAGTCAAAGTTAGTAGTAGGTGGACTAATTTGACTTGTAATAATAAAATAAGGAGAGAAAAGATATCATCTTTTCCCCTATCATCTTCCACCGAAAATTTGCAGCATAGAAGGGGTAGAAACCTTTCAAAAATTTTAGCAAGCTCTCATCTACTCAAGTAAGTGTTCTAGTGAACTTTTCTTGAAAATAATTGTACTTTTGCGACCCCTAAATCTTAAGCTTTCAAATGAGGGGACTATTGTGCAATGTTGTGAAAGGTTTAGAGTTCTACCATGAGAGCTACCTTAGTTATTTGCTGCATTTTTATGGAAGGACTTGAGTTTTAGTTACTAGATGAACAACTTTTAAAAAGGGTGTTAGCATGAAAACACCAAATAGGACCTTAATGAAAAGGTTATAACTTTTGTAGTAAGTATGTAACATCCCAAAAATTTGAGTATTATTTGTGTTGGCTCGGGTATGAATTTTTGTGTGTTAGCATAGTCTTGTGAAGGCTTGATTCTATTTAGGAAGATAGAATAATTTTTAGTATGGTTTATTTAATGAAGTGGATTAAGTGAGCTTAGCACTTAAGTTAATTTAAGTGTTAATTAAAGCATAAGAGGAGTAAGTGGCAAGTTGGTTAAGGAGCTTGAAAGGTAGCTTGAGGTTAGAGGTTCGAGTATCATGGAAAGCATTTTTGAAGACTTTATTTTGTGTTCTAGCATTGATGGACGGTCAACCTATGTTTATGATAGGTTGGACCTTAAGTTTTTGGTAAGTTGAATTTTGGAAAAGGAAAGCATGAAATAGGGGATAAGAATCTTAAGGTTATGGAAGGTTGGGGAGACATAAGGCTTGGTTGTAGGAAAATGTTTTGGAAAGTATTCCAAGGCCTTTAGTGAATGTATGTGGACGGTATGGGTGTCTAAAGGGGGGGGCCGAATTTTGTTAGGTAGCTTGGGGGAGATAGTTGGCCAATTTTTCCTATTGAACATATTTTTGCATTTTTGTTTTCCCTCTCCAAAAACTCTTTCTTTGACCGAATGTCATTGTGCATTTTGTGCAAATTTAGCTTTTGTTTTAGCTCTTATTTTGTTGAACCAAAAATGCTATTTCCTTTCTTTCATTTGTCCTTTTGAACCAAAACTTCATTTTGGTATTTTTGCACTTTTCTTTTAGGCAAAAGAGGTGTTGGCCGAATCTCATCTCTCCCACATCTCTCTTTTCTTTTCTTTTTGACATTGGTTCATAATCATATTTTCTTTTACACTCTCTTGGCCGAATATTTCTCCATCTCAAATACCATTTCTTTTTCATTTGTTCAAAGATAAAACATCTACCTCCATTCTATTTTTCTTTTCTTCACCATAGCCGAATCTTCTACTTCCTTTTAGTTTTAGTTTGGTCGATTATTCAAGAGTAAACTCTCTTTGGTTTCTTCAATCGATTTTTGATAAAAGGGGTAAGTGTTCATGGCCTTCTCTCCTTCAATTCTTTTCTCGTCTCTATGTTATTTTCTTGTGGATTAAGGCCGAATCTATAGGCATTGGTTTTCAAGGTTCTAATCATTCTTAGAAACCGATCTCTTTTAGGCTTTTCGGGATGTTGGAAGCAATCAATCTAAGCCTCGTTTCTTTGTCAATCGATTTGGGTAAGTTTAGGTAAGATTTGGTATTACAAGTGATAACTCTTTGGGATTTAGTAGTATGGCCGAATGGCCTTTGTTCATAATTTTAGTATTGGCCGGTTGTAGGACAAGGTGTTCTAGTGTGGTAGATCGGATTCGGGAGTTAGTTCTTGCGTTGGTGAAAGGTGTGTATCTTACACACTTTATAACTTGGTTTATATATGTATATTTATGTATTATATAACTAATTATATTATGAAAGTGGGTAAATCGATGAGATCTGGATATGATACCATGATGGTATGAATGAGGATTCGGGTAAGTCCGTTTCAATATGTTGTTAATACATGTGGATTGAAATCATGATCTACAATTTATGATATATTCATTATGAGATACATATCAAATTTTATTGACATGATTTGTCTATCTATTGCATTGGTATGGGCAATATGAGAGGAGGGGGAAGATTGATGATTCGTGTCTTCGGACACCAGAGGTTTGGCACCTCATAGTGACTTGTCCCTGTGGTTAATTCCACCGTGGGTTGGCCCCACTTTTGAGATATGGGATCGTCTGCCAGTTATTTGGTATCACACGTGGGTTGGCCCCACAACTTGATGATTCGTGTCTTCGGACACCAGTGGTTTGGCACCACCAGTGATTTGGTATCACATTCGTGTCTTCTGGACACCGTGAGGTTTGGCACCTCATAGCGACTTGTCCTCGTGGTTAATTCCACCGTGGGTTGGCCCCACTTTTGAGATATGGGATCGCCCGCGGTGATTTGGTATCACACGTGGGTTGGCCCCACAGATGGATTATTCATGACTACGGTCACCAAAGATTTGGTATCACATTTGTGTCTTTGGACACCAAGAGGGTTGGCACCACCGGTGGTTTGGTACCACACGGGTAGAAAAGGAGTTATGGATGGCTAGGTTGGGTGCATTATACATATATGTTGCTTTGTTATAATTTGTGTAAGTATGTGGTATTTACCCGGGAGAGGGAATATGCACTGAGTCTTGGTGACTCACCTTCTCCCTTATATTTTTAGGTGATTCGTGAGATCGCGGATATGGAGCCGGATGAACTCGAGGAGGCCATGCAATAAAGTTTGGTTTTACATGAACTTCCATTTGGGTACTTTATTTTAATTTGGTTTTCATATTTTATGGATTTGTAATAAGGCCTCTTTAATTATGGTTTTGAATTATTTATATGCTTTGGGATTTATTCTAAACATGTTTAAGTATATCACTTGATTAATTTAATAATTGAGCTCAAAGTTTTCTAAACTATAAACTCGCAATGGTTTTAAAAATCTTACCATCGGGTAATATGAATAGTTCGATAGAAAAATTACAAGTTAAGTGTTTTCAACAAATTAAGTGATTTCCAAAATTCAAGTTTCTATACTCAATTGCAAACAGATTTTCAAAGTGATATTTCAAATTTTCTTAAAAAGATATAAATGTTTTCTATCTTATGATTTATCAACTAAGTTTTAAAGTTTTATGTAATTCAAAGTAAATCTCGCTTTTAACTTATTTTCGACAAATAAAGAATTTCAAAGAGTTTTTCACAAAATTTAATTATTAATTCGATTCTTTCAAAAATATTTTCCTTAGTGACATACCGTTCGGGTCGTGGCGTATTGACCAGGGTTTGGGGTGTTACAAATTGATATCGAGCCAAGTTCAAAAGCTTCAATTTGTGTGGGCCGAGGCCCAAAATGTTTTAAAGAATGGATTTTAAAATGTTTTGATTATATGGTTGGAAAGGCATGGCCTCGAGTCTCCGACATCAATCCGCCCTGATAAGTACATCAAATTGTTGATTTTGATGATATGATTATAATGATGTTGGCATGACTGTATAGTAGTAGGAACTACTTTAGAGACCCAAAACTATAGGTTGAATGTACTCGCGAAACAACTTCTTATTAAGATTATTCATAAAACTGTGCTTTAAAGAAAGTGGAATATTGACTAATGCATAAAACTTTTAATCAGATAAGTCGAGACTTTAGACATGAGTACTCGAGGTCGAGGTCGTGTTATGCGTGGACGTGGTCGAGGTAGGATGGCTGTGTCTGAGCCAGTGAGGTCCGGTCAAGGATTCGAAAATGAGGTACCACTACCCCCACCACCAGCAGTTGGAGTTGAGCAACAGGATCAAACAGGGGATGACGCAGTGTCTCAGGCGATGCTACGAGTTCTTGAGAGGGTAGCTGGAATAGGTGGAGGCGCGGGAATTCGGAAATCCGTATTCGAGCGACTTTGAGCCAATGGAGCTGAGGTATTTCGAGGTGTTTCAGGCGTGGCTCCAAGTGCGGCTGAATATTGGCTAGAGGCGACGGAGCGAATCATGGATAATTTGGATCTGAAATGCCGAGGAAAAGCTGAAAGGGATCGTATCTTTCTTCGGGATGAGTCATATCGGTGGTGGCTCACAATCTGATGTATGGTGCTGCGATGGAGGATCTCACTTGGGATTATTTCAAGCGCAAAGAATCAGCGGAAATACGTTGGGTCTAATTACATTGATGTGCAGCGTAAGGCATTTCGAGTTTGATCCAAGGTAGTAAGTCCGTGTCGTAATATGAAGCGAATTTTTAAGACCGAGCCGGTATCTTTGGAGGTATTGTGGCATCGAGCACGAGCGATGTGTTCGATTCAAGATGGTTTGAGGGACGAGCCGAGATTGTTGATTGCTCCACATCGGGAGCGAGTTTGCTTTGCTTTGGTTGAAAAGGCTAAGATAGCCGAAGGAATCAAGGAATCTGCAAGGCATAGTTACGACTAGAACAAGCATAAGAGAGGTTACGAGATCATCGGGATCACCGGTAATTCTCAAAAGAGGGCTAGGCAAAGTGGGCCGAATCATCAGGGAGGCACATTCGCTGTCGAGGGACCAAACGCGGTGTAACCGATGTGGGAAATATCATTGGGGCAAATGTTGGACCGGAGGGAAAGGATGTTTCGAGTGTGGCTCGCTGGATCATCGTGTGAGAGATTGTCCACGTAAGCTAGCCAGGAATCAATCAGAGGGTCAAGGTCGTGCTCAGTTCAGAAATGAGGGACCGCCACCACATAGAGGTCGTTGTAATGGTAGAGGAGGTAATGGTTCGCGTCGAGTCGAGGCGCGGAGCATCTGGCGGAGGTGCCTTGGCAACACCGAGGCAAGACACCTGGTTTGGTGTATGCAAGTGAGGCGTCGAGAGGAGGGCGACGCACCCGGGCGTCATAACCGTGCGTTCTTAATCTTTGGTGAACCATATCTTTGCTTTGATAGATGTGGGTTCGACACATTCGTATGTTGCCGAGAACATAGTAGAGACTATGAATCTAGACTCCGAGACTACTTCTAGGAAGATGACAGTACTTAGTCCTCCAGGTCACTCAGAGAAGTAAATAAGTCAGATAGAGATGTACCCCTAGAACTCCAAGGGGTAGCGTCAGAATGGATCCGATGGAATTTCCATTTGAGGAGTTCGATCCGATACTTGGGATGGACTGGTTGGCCAAGTACCAAGCAAGTTTGGATTGCGCCGCTAAGCGCATGGTTTTGAAGTCGGTTGAGGCGAAGAGGTGGTCATGATAGGTAATAGAAGAGATTATCTATCCAACGCGGTATCTGCGTTGAAAGTCGTGTGAAGTTGGTTAGGAAGGTCCGTGAGGCATTCGTGGTCCATATGTGTGCATTGGAGGCTAAGGAGTCTAATGTGGGGAATGTCCGCATAAAGAAAGGAATATGTTGACGTATTTCTGAAGAACTTCGGGACTACCTCCGACCGTGAAGTTGAATTTGGTATAGATCACATTGCTTAACGGCGCCGGTGTCTATAGCTCCGTATAGGATGGCAATCAAGGAATTGATGGAATTAAAGGCTCGATTCGTGGAGTTGTTGGATCGAGGTTTCATTCGACCAAGTGTTTCGCCTTGGGGGCGCCGTGACTCTTCGTCAAGAAGAAGGATGGTACGATGCGGATGTGTATAGACTCTCACCGCTATTGAATAAGTCGACGATCAAAAACAAATATCCTTTGCCGAGGATAGATGACTTGTTTGATCACCTTAAGGGGCAGCGGTTTTCTCCAAGATTGATTTAAGGTCTGGATATCATCAGCTAAAGGTGAAAGAGGCTGATATCCATAAGACAGCTTTTCGCACTCGGTATGGGCACTACGAGTTTCTGGTGATGCCATTTGGGTTGACTAACGCGCCGGCAGCATTCATGGACATGATGAATCGGGTATTCCAACAGTTTTTGGATCAGTTTGTTGTGGTATTTATAGACGATATTTTGGTATACTCAAAGTCAGAGGAGGAGCATGATGCGCATTTGCGAGTAGTGTTGCAGATTCTGAGGGAAAAGCAGCTGTACGCCAAATTTAGTAAGTGCGAGTTCTGGCTTAGGGAGGTGACTTTCTTGGGTCACGTAGTATCAGCTGAGGGGATTAGAGTGGATCCTCGGAAGATTGAGGCAGTGTTGGATTGGAAGCCGCCTAAGTCAGTGGCTGAGATTCGGAGTTTTCTAGGTCTGGTGGGGTATTACCGAAGATTTGTAGAGGGATTTTCTTTGATAGCAACACCTATGACCAAGTTATTGAGGAAAAGAGTTCCATTTGTGTGGACCGAGAAGCAGCAAGGAAGTTTCGACAAGTTGAAGAAGATTCTGACTGAAGCTCTGGTTTTGATTCAACCTGAGGCAGGCAAGGAATTCACGGTTTACTGTGATGCATCACATACTGGTTTGGGATGTGTGCTGATGCAGGAAGGGAAGGTAGTGGCTTATGCATCTCGGCAGTTGAGACCACATGAGGCTAATTATCCGACGCATGATCTGGAATTAGCTGCAGTGGTTTTCGCTCTGAAGATTTGGAGACACTATTTGTATGGAGAGAAGTCGATAGTCTACACGGATCACAAGAGTCTTAAGTATCTTTTGACTCGTAAGGATTTGAACTTGAGGCGGCGTAGATGGATCGAGTTGTTGAAGGACTACTGACGCTCGATCGAATATCATCCCGGAAGGCTAACGTGGTGGTAGACGCGTTGAGCCGTAAGGTTGTATCAGATTTAAGATCGATGTTTGCTCGACTTAGCTTATACGATGATGGGAGTCTTTTGGCTGAACTGCAAGTCAAGCCGACTTGGTTAGAGCAAATCAAGGAGAAGCGATTAGAGGATGATGGTTTAAATGATCGGAGGTTGCGAGGTTCGAGCGGAGGTTTAAAGGAATATAGTTTGTCCAAATGATGGAGTATCGTGTTTTAAAGGGGAGAGCTTGTATGCCGAAGGATGTTGAGTTGAGGCAAAGGATTCTTCGGGATGCACATAACAGCCCATATGCTATGCATCCTGGAAGAAGCAAGATGTATCGGGATTTAAGAGAGCAGTTTTGGTGGCCAGGTCTGAAGCGTGAAGTAACTTAGTTTGTGGGTAAATGTCTGACGTGTCAGCAGGTCAAGGCGGAGCATCAGCTACCGTCTGGGTTACTTCAGCCAGTGAAGATTCCACAGTGGAAGTGGGAAAGGATCACTATGGACTTTGTTAGTGGATTACCTCTTACGCCTAGTAAGAAGGATTTAGTTTGGGTGATTGTGGGTGTCTCTAACTAAGTCACCATTTCATTTCGGTAAGGATGGATTATTCGCCTGTAAATTAGCTAAGTTGTATGTGGCGAGAGATAGTGAGGTTGCACGGTGTACCAAAGTCGATCATCTCGCATGAGATCCTAGATTTACGTCGAGGTTTTGGAGAGCGTTACATCAGGCTTTGGGTACGCGGTTGGATTTTAGTACCGCATTTCATCCACAGTCTGACGGGCAGTCAGAAAGAGTTATTCAGATTTTAGAGGATATGTTGAGAGGTTGTGTATTGGACTTCGTGAGGTACCGGGAAGAGTTTTACCATTAGCCGAGTTCGCATACAACAATAGTTACCAGACAAGCATTAAGATGGCACCATATGAGGCGTTGTATGGTAGGAGGTGTCGCACACCCACTTGCTGGGACGATTTGGGTGAGCGCCGGATGTTAGGACCGAGTTGGTTGCGTAGACCGAGGATAAGGTTAAGATGATTCGTGCTCGTCAAAGGAAGCTTCGGATAGGCAAAATTCGTATGCCGATCTCAAGCGGAGGGATATAGAGTTTGCCGTGGGTGACAAAGTTTTTACGAAGGTCTCGCCATGGAAGAAAGTGTTAAGATTTGGGAGAAAAGGCAAGTTAAGTCCAAGGTTCATTGGACCGTATAAGGTGTTGAGACGAGTGGGACCAGTAGCCTATCACCGAGTTGCCATCGTAGCTGAGTCGATTCACGATGTGTTCCATGTCTCCATGCTTAGACGCTTATCGTTCGATCCATCGCATGTTGTGGCGATAGAGGAAATAGAGGTGAGTCCAGATCTGACGGTAGAAGAAGAACCTGTGCAGATTCTAGATCGAGATGTGAAAGTTTTGCGTAGGAAGTCCGTTCCTTTATTGAAGGTTTTATGGAGGAATCATGGCGTAGAAGAAGCTACGTGGGAATCGAAGGATGCGATGAGGCAGCAGTACCCTCAACTCTTTTGAGCAGGTAATTTCGAGGACGAAATTTTTTTTAAGGAGGGTAGAATTGTAACATCCCAAAAATTTGAGTATTATTTGTGTTGGCTCGGGTATGAATTTTTGTGTGTTAGCATAGTCTTGTGAAGGCTTGATTCTATTTAGGAAGATAGAATAATTTTTAGTATGGTTTATTTAATGAAGTGGATTAAGTAAGCTTAGCACTTAAGTTAATTTAAGTGTTAATTAAAGCATAAGAGGAGTAAGTGGCAAGTTGGTTAAGGAGCTTGAAAGGTGGCTTGAGGTTAGAGGTTCGAGTATCATGGAAAGCATTTTTGAAGACTTTATTTTGTGTTCTAGCATTGATGGACGGTCAACCTATGTTTATGATAGGTTGGACCTTAAGTTTTTGGTAAGTTGAATTTTGGAAAAGGAAAGCATGAAATAGGGGATAAGAATCTTAAGGTTATGGAAGGTTGGGGAGACATAAGGCTTGGTTGTAGGAAAATGTTTTGGAAAGTATTCCAAGGCCTTTAGTGAATGTATGTGGACAGTATGGGTGTCTAAGGGTGGCCGAATTTTGTTAGGTAGCTTGGGGGATAGTTGGCCAATTTTTCCTATTGAACATCTTTTGTATTTTTGTTTTCCCTCTCCAAAAACTCTTTCTTTGGCCGAATGTCATTGTGCATTTTGTGCAAATTTAGCTTTTGTTTTAGCTCTTATTTTGTTGAACCAAAAATGCTATTTCCTTTCTTTCATTTGTCCTTTTGAACCAAAACTTCATTTTTGTATTTTTGCACTTTTCTTTTAGGCAAAAGAGGTGTTGGCCGAATCTCATCTCTCCCACATCTCTCTTTTCTTTTCTTTTTGACATTGGTTCATAATCATATTTTCTTTTACACTCTCTTGGCCGAATATTTCTCCATCTCAAATACCATTTCTTTTTCATTTGTTCAAAGATAAAACATCTACCTCCATTCTATTTTTCTTTTCTTCACCATAGCCGAATCTTCTACTTCCTTTTAGTTTTAGTTTGGTCGATTATTCAAGAGTAAACTCTCTTTGGTTTCTTCAATCGATTTTTGATAAAAGGGGGAAGTGTTCATGGCCTTCTCTCCTTCAATTCTTTTCTCGTCTCTATGTTATTTTCTTGTGGATTAAGGCCGAATCTATGGGCATTAGTTTGCAAGGTTCTAATCATTCTTAGAAACCGATCTCTTTTAGGCTTTTCGGGACGTTGGAAGCAATCAATCTAAGCCTCGTTTCTTTGTCAATCGATTTGGGTAAGTTTAGGTAAGATTTGGTATTACAAGTGATAACTCTTTGGGATTTAGTAGTATGGTCGAATGGCCTTTGTTCATAATTTTAGTGTTGGCCGATTGTAGGACAAGGTGTTCTAGTGTTGTAGATCGGATTCGGGAGTTAGTTCTTGCGTTGGTGAAAGGTGTGTATCTTACACACTTTATAACTTGGTTTATATATGTATATTTATGTGTTATATAACTAATCATATTATGAAAGTGGGTAAATCGATGAGATCTGGATATGATACCATGATGGTATGAATGAGGATTCGGATAAGTCCGTTTCAATATGTTGTTAATACATGTGGATTGAAATCATGATCTACGATTTATGAGATATTCATTATGAGATACATATCAAAGTTTATTGACATGATTTGTCTATCTATTGCATTGGTATGGGCAATATGAGAGGGGGAAGATTGATGATTCGTGTCTTCTGGACACCGTGTGGTTTGGCACCACCGGTGATTTGGTATCACATTCGTGTCTTCGACACGGAGGTTTGGCACCTCATAGTGACTTGTCCCCGTGGTTAATTCCACCGTGGGTTGGCCCCACTTTTGAGATATGGGATCGCCCGCGGTGATTTGGTATCACACGTGGGTTGGCCCCACAACTTGATGATTCGTGTCTTCTGACACCAAAGGTTTTGGCACCACCAAAGATTTGGTATCACATTCATGTCTTCGGACACCGAGGTTTTGGCACCTCATAGCGACTTGTCCCCGTGGTTAATTCCATCGTGGGTTGGACCCACTTTTGAGATATGGGATCGCCCGCGGTGATTTGGTATCACACGTGGGTTGGCCCCACAGATGGATTATTCGTGACTACGGTCACCAATGATTTGGTATCACATTTGTGTCTTTGGACACCGTGGTTTGGCACCACCAGTGGTTTGGTACCACACCGGGTAGAAAAGGAGTTATAGATGGCTAGGTTGGGTGCATTATACATATATGTTGCTTTGTTATAATTTGTGTAAGTATGTGGTATTTACCCGGGGGAGGAAATTGCACCGAGTCTTGGTGACTCACCCTTCTCCCTATATTTTCAGGTGATTCGTGAGATCGCGGATATGGAGCCGGATGAACTCGAGGAGGCCATGCAATAAAGTTTGGTTTTACATGAACTTCCATTTGGGTACTTTATTTTAATTTGGTTTTCATATTTTATGGATTTGTAATAAGGCCTCTTTAATTATGGTTTTGAATTATATATATGCTTTGGGATTTATTCTAAACATGTTTAAGTATATCACTTGATTAATTTAATAATTGAGCTCAAAGTTTTCTAAACTATAAACTCGCAATGGTTTTAAAAATCTTACCATCGGGTAATATGAATAGTTCGATAGAAAAATTACAAGTTAAGTGTTTTCAACAAATTAAGTGATTTCCAAAATTCAAGTTTCTATACTCAATTGCAAACGGATTTTCAAAGTGATATTTAAAATTTTCTTAAAAAGATATAAATGTTTTCTATCCTATGATTTATCAACTAAGTTTTAAAGTTTTATGTAATTCAAAGTAAATCTCAGTTTTAACTTATTTTCGACAAATAAAGAATTTCAAAGAGTTTTTCACAAAATTTAATTATTAATTCGATTCTTTCAAAAATATTTTCCTTAGTGACATACCAGATTCGGTCGTGGCGTATTGACCGGGTTTGGGGTGTTACAAAGTATGTAGGATATTGATTTTTGATGATAGCTTTAAGAGCATTAAATGTTTGCCTAGGCTTGTGGAGGATAAAAATGTGATTAGGATTAATTTCTGAGCCTAGGGGCAAAATGGTCATTTTGCAAAAATCTAGGGGTAAAATGGTAATTTTACCTAAGCATAATTATTGAGATGCTTATGTTAATGTAATGATTAAAATGAGATAATTTGCTATTATAGAGCAAGAGGAGACGAGAATTCGCCTCGATCGGGGAAATTACAAAATCGTGGACTAAACCGAAGAACTAGCTCATTTTGAAAACGAGGTAAGTTGTGTGTGATTTTTAATACAATATTGTATTAGCATAATTGAGAATGCTTGATGTCTTATTGATGCATGATACTTCAATAAATTGAGAAGTTTATATGAATGTGATAGTGAAGTTCTAATGGACCATGAGGTATACGAAAAATACTATCATCCAATGCGAGTGCCAGTGTAAGACCATGTCTGGGACATGGCATCGGCCACATTATGAGTGCCAGTGTAAGACCATGTTTGGAACATGGCATCAGCGTTGAGACGAGTGCCAGTGTAGGACCATGTTTGGAACATGGCATCGGCGTTGATACGAGTGCCAGTGTAAGACCATGTTTGGAACATGGCATCAGCATTGATACGAGTGCCAGTGTAAGACCATGTCTGGGACATGGCATCGGCCACCTTACGAGTGCCAGTGTAAGACCATGTCTTGGACATGGCATCGGCCACATTATGAGTGCCAGTGTAAGACCATGTTTGGAACATGGCATCGGCGTTGGGACAAAAGCTGGCGTAAGACCATATCCGGGATATGGCATTAGCACATAGAGGTAATTCTCTATAAGACCATGTCCGGGACATGGCATCGGTATCTAAAGGAGACTTCATGTAAGACCACTTAGAGAATGTGATATTGACCTTATACTTATCGTAAAGATATGAATGAATACAAGTGCTATTGAATGAGTCATGAGAAATTGGCTCTATATGTGTTACGATAAACGTTAGATATTGGCAATTGTAAGTAAGGATTGTCAAGAAGTCCTGGTTTGTATATAATTATCTAATACTATGGATGAATTATTCTTTTATGCGGAGTATGATTTCTAATTATTATCATGCAACTTACTAAGCTTATTGCTTACCCCGTTTCATTGCCCTTCTTTCTTATAGTATTACCAAGATAACTCGAAGATCGTAGACGCAGGGATTCGGAGATCACTCTATCA
This sequence comes from Gossypium sturtianum, assembly GCA_025698515.1. Lineage (NCBI taxonomy): Eukaryota > Viridiplantae > Streptophyta > Magnoliopsida > Malvales > Malvaceae > Gossypium > Gossypium sturtianum. The sequence continues at coordinate 72,642,003 of CM046943.1, read as the reverse complement.
ACAACACTTTGGTATAACAATTTTAGACTTTTTTTGAATATGGCATGTATAGGACTTGGGTATTTTGTCAAGTTGTAATTGTTAGTTAAAGTGTTAACTGTAAGTCATTTTGTAAATGATTTCTTGAGCTAGGCAAATATTTGGCAAACTCTTTGTTTTTCAATGAAGATGAAATTAATGAAGTGTATGTCTCTTTTATTATTCTTTAGTATTTGGCTAGGTGATTGGCCAAAATTGTCTATGTATGTATGTTTATTGAAGTCAATGAAGTATGTAGTATTGTCTATGAGATGCATTGAATTGAGTTTGAGTTGATCTTGATTTCAGGGTGGCAAATGGCTTGGTAAATAGCCTTTAAGTGCCCACATGGTTAGACGCACGGGCGTGTGTCTGGGCCGTGTGTACCCTGCACCATAATGTTATGAGTCAGGATATACCACGGTCATATCCCACGGCCGTTTGTATGAGCCGTGTATAACACACGGTTAGGACACGGGCGTGTTCAGGTCGTGTGGATTCAGTCAGTGTCGACCACGGTTTGGAAGCACGGTCGTGCCTTGGCCGTGGGTAAATTGGCAGAATGCCTGGGTTTTTAGGCACGGACTAGGGACATGGGCGTGTGTGCCTATACACGGGCGTGTCTAATCATGCACACCGTGTGAATATAGTCGATGAACTCCCCACGGTTTGTAGACATGGGCGTGTCTAAGGGGTACACGGCGTGTTCTAAGTCACATGGGCGTGTGAACCTGCTTCAAAGAAACGTTTTTGATTAAGTTCAGAAAGTTATCGGTTATGTGCCTAAGGCCTTGTAGGCCCATGAAATGTATGGTTAGACTAAGAAAGAGAAGTTTTTATGTCGGAATGAATTTTTTCCACCTATAAGAGAATGTTTAAGTGAATCCAAGTATGATAATGTCTCGTATCCAGCCCCGACATCGGTCTCGCAGTGCGGGTGTGTTACATTTAGTGGTATCGAGCTACGGTTTAGTCGATTCTAGGACTAACGTAGCATAAGTACGGAGTCTAGCTATACATGCCATATGTAAGAGTGTCTGAGTAATGATAGTGTGATGGCTCCTGACGTATAAATTTGTGTTTTATGCAGTAAATGGATTCTGATCCAGACCGAACTGCAGCTGATGATGCTGCGAGTAATGCGCCGGCTCCCGTTCAAGGGACTGTGCCAGCTAATAGTAGACTCGAGACCTTGGGTCAGGGGGATGAGGCTCGAGAAGCTTTTCCCCACATGATGAGCAACTGGTATACTGAGTATACCCGAGTAAATCCCAATGCTCAGCCCCTCCGCCCCCACCTATCCCTCAACCCGCTCCAGTAGCTCCTCAAGTGGTTGAGGTGGCGAGAAGAGAAAGACCTCTAGTAGATAAGATCCTAAGCAAGAGTCAAGAATTTTGGGCGAATAAGGATGATGACCTGGAGAAAGCAGAATTCTAGCTCGAAAATACCATTCGGGTATTCGATGAGTTATCCCGCACACCGAGGAGTGCTTAAAGTGTGCAATATCTCTCCGAGAGATTCATCCTATCGATGGTGGAACACCTTGGTGTCGGTGGTACCGAGGAGAGGGTTAGTTTGGGAATTCTTCCAAGAAGAATATCGGAAGAAGTATATCACCCAATGATTCATTGACCACAAAAGAAAGGAATTCTTGGAGTTGAAGCAAGGCCGTATGTCGCTGGACGACTACGAATCGGGAGTTCGCCGACTTAGCAAGTATGCACGAGTGCGTGTCACCGGGCTTCATCATGCGCAAAGAGGTTCGAGGATGGATTAAATGAAGATATCCGCTTATACGTGGGAGTTCTCGAATTAAAAGAGTTTGTAGTGTTGGTGGATAGGGCCTGTAAAGCTGAAGAGTTGGCTAAAGAGAAGAGACGAGCAGAATACGAGTCCCGTGACTCGAGGAAGAGACAATTGAACAAGTCTCACCTATCCTTATCCAAGAAAGCGAGGGATTTCACTACTCGATCAGTCACTTTTGCGGGGTTTTCAACCCAAAATAAGGGCAGGCAATTCTCGGGATCAAAAGGGCAATCTACATCAGTTGCTAGTGTGGGCAACGTCCGTCCAAATAGACCGGAATGGCCTCAGTGTGGCGGGCACCATTTTGGTGAGTGCCGAGCTAGTGAGATGGGAAACAAGAATCCACCTAAAGAACGAGCTGCTATAGTTGAGGGTAGAGCACCGACGAGGACTTATGCCATCCGTGCTCATGAAGAAGCGTCTTCCCCCGATGTAATCACGTGTATCTTTTCTCTCCATAATACTCGTGTTATAGCTTTAATTGACCCGAGATCTACCCTCACGTACATATGTATGAAACTAGTCTCTAGCATGAGTATGCCTATAGAGTCTACTAAATCCATCATAAGAGTGTCAAGTCCCCTAGGTAAGTGCGTTTTGGTTGATAGAGTTTGTAAAGGGTTTCCTTTGATAATTAAGGGTCATTGTTTCCCTATCGATCTTATGATATTACCGTTTGACGAGTTTGATGTCATTCTCGGGATGGATTGGTTAGTTACTCATAATGTAATTGTGAATTGTGGGAGGAAGCATATAGAGTTGAGAGATGAAAATGGTAATCTTATTTGTGTTGAGTCAGATAAATTGGATAGTTCACCAATAGTGATATCGACCATGTTAGCTCAGAAATACCTAAGGAAGGGGTATGAGGCTTATCTTGCCTTTGTGTTAAACACTAAAGAGATTGAATCAAAAATTGAGTCAGTACCCATAGTATGTGAATACCTAGATGTTTTCCCGGAAGGGTTGCTGGGGCTACCTCCGAGAGAGAAATTGAATTTGGAATTGATCTAGTTCCAGTGCATCGCCTTTATTTCTATTGCTCCGTATAGAATGGCTCCAACCAAACTAAAAGAGCTAAAAGCACAGTTGCAAGAATTAATGGATAAGGGTTTTGTGAGGCCGAGTTTTTCTCCATGGGGCGCTCCTGTTCTATTCGTGAAGAAGAAAGATGGTTACATGAGACTATGTATAGATTATCGATAGCTCAACAAGGTGACGGTGAAGAATAAGTATCCATTGCCGAGAATTGACGATCTATTTGATCAGTTGAAGGGAGCTACAGTATTTTCTAAGATAGATCTGAGGTCAAGGTATTATTAGTTAAGAGTCAAGGACTCGGACATACCGAAAACCGCGTTTAGAACTAGGTACGGCCACTATGAATTTTTGGTCATGCCTTTTGGTCTAACGAATGCCCCCGCTATCTTCATGGATTTGATGAGCCGCATTTTTCGACCGTTTTTGGATAGATTTTTTGTGGTCTTCATCGATGACATACTTATGTACTCTCAAGATGAGAATGATCAGGCTGAGCACTTGAATATAGTTCTGCAAGTTTTAAGAGAAAAACAATTGTATGCTAAATTCATTAAGAGTGAATTTTGGCTCAAGGAAGTGGGATTTTTTGGGGCATATTGTCTCGGGAGATGGGATAAGAGTCGACCCGAGTAAAATCTCGGCAATTGTCGAATGGAAACCGCCGAGGAGCGTAACTGAAGTAAGGAGTTTTCTAGGCCTAGCAGGCTATTATAGGCGTTTTGTCAAAGGGTTTTCTATGATAGCTACACCAATGACGAGACTTCTGCAGAAAGACGTAAAGTTTGACTGGACGGAAAAGTGTAAACAGAGTTTCGAGAAATTGAAGACGCTGTTGACTGAGGCTCCTGTATTAGTGCAACCTGAGTCGGGAAGAGAATTCGTGGTTTATAGTGACGCGTCTTTGAACGGTTTAGGCTGTGTACTTATGCAAGAGGGTAAAATGATTGCATACGCCTCTAGACAGTTGAAGCCGCATGAGAAGAACTACCCAATTCATGATTTAGAGTTGGCCGCAATCGTGTTTGCGTTGAAAATTTGGAGGCATCATTTATATGGTGAAAGGTGTCGGATTTTCACTGACCACAAAAGCCTAAAATATTTGATGACCCAGAAGGAATTAAATTTGAGGCAACGAAGATGGCTAGAATTGATTAAAGATTATGAACTAGTAATTGACTATCATCTGGGAAAGGCAAATGTAGTTGCTGAGGCTTTGAGCAGAAAATCATTGTTTGCATTAAAAGCTATGAGCACCCAGATGACCTTGTTAGATGATGGTTCCCTACTAGCCGAGTTGAGAGCTAAACCATTGTTCCTCCAATAGATTTGTGAAGCTCAGAAGGACGATAACAATTTTCAAGCCAAAAGAGCTTTATGTGAGTCGGGCGTTGAGTCAGACTTTTGAGTAAATCTTGATGGATGTTTGACATTTCGAGATCGGGTCTGTGTACCCAGGAATGATGAGCTTATTCGCAAAATTTTGCAGGAAGCTCATAACAGATGTCTGAACGTGCATCCAGGCAGCACAAAGATGTACCAAGATTTGAAGAAATGGTACTGGTGGCTAGGTATGAAGAAAGATATTTCTGAGTTTGTAACAAGATGCCTGATTTGCCAACAAGTGAAGGCTGAACATCAAGTACCTTCGGGTTTACTTCAGCCTAGTATGGTTCCTAAGTGGAAGTGGGACCGTATTGCTATGGATTTTGTGATGGGTTTATCGTTGACTCCCAAGAAGAAGGATGCAGTTTGGGTAGTGGTCGATAGACTCACTAAGTCAGCCCACTTTATACCAGTGCGAGTCGACTACTCACTCGATAAATTGGCAGACTTGTACATGTCTGAGATAGTGAGACTTCACGGTGTACCGTTGTCAATCATTTCAGATAGGGATCCGAGATTTACGTCACAATTTTTCAAAAAGCTGCAAGAAGCTTTGGGCACGAAATTGAGTTTCAGTACTGCCTTCCATCCCCAAACCGACTGGCAGTCAGAGAAAACAATTCAGATACTAGAAGACATGCTTAGATGTTGTGCTTTGGAATTCCACGGTAGTTGGGAGAAATACTTACCATTGGTGGAATTCGCCTATAATAACAGTTTTCAGTCAAGTCTGAAGATGGCGCCTTATGAGGCATTGTATGGACGTAAGTGTCGAACTCCCTTGTATTGGTCAGAACTCAGATAGAAACAGATACACAGGGTTGATTTTGTAAAAGAAACTGAAGAGAAAGTGGAAGTGATTCGTAACTACCTGAAAGCCGCCTCAGATAGAGAGAAGTCCTATTCAGATATAAAGAGGAAAGAGATAGAGTACGAAGTTGGTGATAAAGTGTTCCTGAAAGTATCACCTTGGAGGAAAGTCCTCAGATTTGGACGGAAGGGCAAATTGAGTCCGCGCTTTATCGGACCTTATGAAGTTATCAAAAGGATAGGACCGGTAGCTTACCGACTAGCTTTGCCGCCTGAGTTAGAAAAGATTCATGACGTCTTCCATGTATCTATGTTGCGCCGATACCGTTCAGACCCTTCACATGTTATAGAGCCAACAGAGGTAGAGATACAATCAGATTTGACTTATGGTGAAGAACCAGTTAAAATATTGGCTCGTAAGGTCAAGCAGTTAAGAAATAAAAGCATAGCCCTAGTGAAAGTCCTATGGCAAAGGCATGGAATAGAAGAGGCCACATGGGAGCCCGAGGAGACGATAAGAAACCAATACCCCAACCTTTTCACTGGTAAGATTTTCGAGGACGAAAATCCTTAAGGGGGAGAATTGTAACAGTCCGATTTAGGGGCTAGTCGGAATAGTGATCTCGGGATCACTAATCCGAGATCGGAGAAAATTATTTTCATGATATATTATGAGTTAGAACATAATAGCATACGAACATGACAATTTTGGTACTTTAATTTTAGCGATTTCATGTTTAATTGCAAAAAAGGACTAAATCGCATAAAGTGCGAAAGTTCCATTCTACATGCTAAAGGTACCATATGGCCATGATTTGTTAATTGGGGGTCTTTAAAAGGCAATTTAGCCTTTGGAAGAGGCTTGGCCGGCCATAAGAATGCATGGGAGACAAGATTATCAATTTTACTCAAAGTTAGTAGTAGTAGGTGGACTAATTTGACTTGTAATAATAAAATAAGGAGAGAAAAGATATCATCTTTTCCCCTATCATCTTCCATAAAAAATTTGTAGCATAGAAGGGGTAGAAACCTTCAAAAATTTCAGAAAGCTCTCATCTACTCAAGTAAGTGTTCTAGTGAACTTTTCTTGAAAATAATTGTACTTTTGAGACCCCTAAAGCTTAAGCTTTCAAATGAGGGGACTATTGTGCAATGTTGTGAAAGGTTTAGAGTTCTACCATGAGAGCTACCTTAGTTATTCGCTGCATTTTTATGGAAGGACTTGAGTTTTAGTTACTAGATGAACAACTTTTAAAAAGGGTGTTAGCATGAAAACACCAAATAGGACCTTAATGAAAAGGTTATAACTTTTGTAGTAAGTATGTAGGATATTGATTTTTGATGATAGCCTTAAGAGCATTAAATGTTTGCCTAGGCTTGTGGAGGATAAAAATGTGATTAGGATTAATTTCCGAGCCTAGGGGCAAAATGGTCATTTTGCCAAAATCTAGGGGTAAAATGGTAATTTTACCTAAGCATAATTTTTGAGATGCTTATGTTAATGTAATGATTAAAATGAGCTAATTTGCTATTATGGAGCAAGAGGAGACGAGAATTTGCCTCGATCGGGGAAATGACAAAATCGTGGACTAAACCGAAGAACTAGCTCATTTTGAAAATGAGGTAAGTTGTGTGTGATTTTTAATACAATATTGTATTAGCATAATTGAGAATGCTTGATGTCTTATTGATGCATGATACTTCAATAAATTCAGAAGTTTATATGAATGTGATAGTGAAGTTCTAATGGACCATGAGGTATACGAAAAATACTATCATCCAATTGAGTGCCAGTGTAAGACCATGTCTGGGACATGGCATCGGCCACATTATGAGTGCCAGTGTAAGACCATGTCTGGGACATGGCATCGGCCACATTATCAGTGCCAGTGTAAGACCATGTTTGGAACATGGCATCGGCGTTGAGACGAGTGCCAGTGTAAGACCATGTTTGGAACATGGCATCAGCGTTGATACGAGTGTCAGTGTAAGACCATGTTTGGAACATGGCATCGGCGTTGATACGAGTTCCAGTGTAAGACCATGTCCGGGACATGGCATCGACCACATTACGAGTGCCAGTGTAAGACCATGTCTGGGACATGGCATCGGCCACAATATGAGTGCCAGTGTAAGACCATGTTTGGAACATGGCATCGGCGTTGGGACAAGAGCTGGCGTAAGACCATATCCGGGATATGGCATTAGCACATAGAGGTAATTCTCTATAAGACCATGTTCTGGACATGGCATCGATATCTAGAGGAGACTTCATGTAAGACCACTTAGAGAATGTGATATTGACCTTATACTTATCGTAAAGATATGAATGAATACAAGTGCTATTGAATGAGTCATGAGAAATTGGCTCTATATGTGTTACGATAAATGTTAGATATGGGCGATTGTAAGTAAGGATTGTCAAGAAGTCCTGGTTTGTATATAATTATCTAATACTATGGATGAATTATTCTTTTATGAGGAGTATGATTTCTAATTATTATCATGCAACTTACTAAGCTTATTGCTTAGCCCATTTCATCACCCTTCATTCTTATAGTGTTACCAAGATAACTCGAAGATCGTAGACGCAGGGATTCGGAGATCACACTATCAACAACACTTTGGTATAACAATTTTAGACTTGTTTTGAATATGGCATGTATAGGACTTGGGTATTTTGTCAAGTTGTAATTGTTAGTTAAAGTGTTGACTGTAAGTCATTTTGTAAATGATTTCTTGAGCTAGGGAAATATTTGGCTAACTCTTTTTTTAATAAAGATGAAATTAATGAAGTGTATGCCTCTTTTATTATTCTTTAGTATTTGGCTAGGTGATTGGCCAAAATTGTCTATGTATGTATGTTTATTGAAGTCAATGAAGTATGTAGTATTGTCTATGAGATGCATTGAATTGAGTTTGAGTTGATCTTGATTTCAGGGTGGCAAATGGCCTGGTAAATAGCCTTTAAGTGCCCACACGGTTAGACGCACGGGCATGTGTCTAGGCCGTGTGTACCCTGCACAATAATGTTATGAGTCAGGATATACCACGGTCATATCCCACGGCAATTTGTATGAGCCGTGTATAACACACGGTTAGGACACGGGCGTGTTCAGGTCGTGTGGATTCAGTCAGTGTCGACCACGATTGGGAAGCACGGTTGTGCCTTGGCCGTGGGTAAATTGGTAGAATGCCTAGGTTTTTAGGCAAGGACTAGGGACATGGGCGTGTGTGCCTATACACGGGCGTGTCTAATCATGCACGGTCGTGTGAATATAGTCAGTAACTCCCCGCGGTTTGTAGACATGGGCGTGTCTAAGGGTACACAGGCGTGTTCTAAGTCACATGGGTGTGTGAACCCTGTTTCAAAGAAAAGTTTTCGATTAAGTTCCAAAAGTTATCAGTTATGTGCCTAAGGCCTTGTAGGCCATGAAATGTATGGTTAGACTAAGAAAGAGAAGTTTTTATGCCGGAATGATATTTTTCAACCTATAAGAGAATGTTTAAGTGAATCCAAGTATGATAATGTCTCGTATCCAGCCCTAGCATCAGTCTCGGGTACTGGGTGTTACATTTAAGGCCTCGTAGGCCAATGAAATGTATGAGTTGTTTAAGAAAGAGAAGTTTTTAATTCAGAACGAAATTTTATAGCCTGTAAATGCATGTTTAAGCAAGTTCAAGCATAGTAATGTCTCGTATCCGGTCTAAGCCTCAGACTCGGGTATGAGGTGTTACAGAATTTTAGGTTGGTGATAAAGTGTTTCTGAAAGTGTCACCATGGAAGAAAGTTCTCTGATTCGGTCGTAAAGGTAAATTGAGTCCACGGTTCATCGGACCTTATGAAATCATTGAAAGAATCAGGCCGGTTCCATATCGGTTAGCATTACCACCTGAGCTTGATAAGATTCACAATGTTTTCCATGTATCCATGTTATGACGATATAGATCGGACCCTTCGCACATTATTACTCCAATAGAAGTTGAGATTCAGCCTGATATGACCTACAATGAAGAACCGATCAAAATACTTGCTCATGAGATGAAAGAGCTAAGAAATAAAAAGGTGGCAATGGTAAAAGTGCTCTGGCAACAGCGTGGTTTAGAGGAAGCTACCTGGGAGCCAGAGGATACTATGAGGAAGCAGTACCCTAACCTCTTTTCTGGTAAGAATTTTCGAGGACGAAAATTTCTAAGGGGGGAGTGTTGTAACAACCCATTTTCGGTGAGGTCGGAACAGTTGTTTCGTAACCACAAATCCTAGCCCAAAAAAAAATTTATTTTATTTTATTTTATTTTATTTTATTTTATTTTATTTTATTTTATTTTATGGTTGGTATCATGATATGAAGGTCACGTGAAAATTTTGATACGAGAATTTTATCGATTGTGTGGTTAATTAGGTAAAGGACTAAATTGCATAAAATGCGAAAGTTGAATTCTAGTAGCTATAGGGATTAAATAGCTATGGAATTCAAAACTAGAGGTCCTTACATGGTAATTAGACCATTAAGAAAAGTATGTAGATTTTTCTTGGTGACTCATCCATGGAAAAATTAGAAATGGCTAGGGACTAAATTGGAAATAAACAAAATTAAAAGATGATAGAAAAATAAAAAGAAATTATCATCTTTTCTATTCATCTTCTTCCCAAAATTTTTTATGGAAACCCTAGGAGAGAGGAAGAGAACTTTTCAAGCTTAAAAATGTATGAAATCAAGTCCCGTTTTTAATGATTTTTATATTTTTAGAATCGGGATAACCTATTCTTTCTATTTATGGGATTTATTTGAAAAGATAACAAAGTGTAAAAACTTTGCCACGGATGTAAATGCTGGAAATTTAAAATTTATGGTAGAAAATGAAAGATAGTTGATAGATAAACAACTTTTACAAAACAATTTTTCATGGAAACTTGATTTAGGGACTAAAATGAAAAAGTGGTAAAACCCATGGAAAATTCTGAAATTTGTGAAATGTGTGTGCTGTAAAAATTGTTATTAAATCTTGATAAGGCTTGGAAAGAGGACTAGATTGCATGAATTTCATTTTCCGAGCCTAGGGACAAAATTAGAATTTTTGAAAAGAGTAGGGGCAAAATAGTAATTTTGCCTAGGATGTAGTAGAATGCAAATGTATGTAAAATGTGATAAGTTAATAATTAAATTTGCTTATATAGACCCGGAAAGACCAACTACGGAACTAGATCGAGGGAAACAAAAAGTTTCGGATTAGTTGGAATTCAAACTCGAACAACTGTCAAGGTAAGTTCATGTAACTTAATTTGGTATGTTAATATGTTTGAATTGAATTTTGTGATTGTGATAATTTGTATGTGGTGATATACATAATTAAATTAATTACAAGTTGGAAACATTGATAAGATATCATGTCCCGATTGAATATTGAAATTCGATGGATTATGGTGATTTCTTCAAACGGGTATAATATGGCAAAGGTTACAAAGAGGATTTAGCCCGGACGGGTAATCCTGAATTTAAGCCTCTTGAGCATATGTTATAGATTGGGTTTAGCCCGAACAAGTAACCCTAATTAAGCTCTTTAGAGTACAGGTCACTAATAGGATTTAGCCTAGACTGGCAATCCTAAATGACTCTTGCAAACGTTGGTTGAAAATCGAGATTTAGCTTTGACCGGTAATCTCATTGTAAAATATGTGGCTCGAGAGTGTGCTCTTGGACGAATGTCCAATAGGTAATAATGAATACGAATTGACGGATAATTCATATTTATACCTTATGTACATCACCGAATGTCCATCGAAATTTCATTAGTTCAACGGAAAAGACTCTCGAAATATGGAAAGGTGGAATTAATGGAAGTTTGTATATAATGAGCTCATTTATGTTTACTTGATATTATGTGACTAACTTGTTTGATTAAGTGTATATGTTTAGGTGAACTACCTATAATGGATGAAATGTATGTTTATGTATGCTAGTTTAAATAAATATAACTGGTAAGTTTATTTTCCGTTATACGAACTTACTAAGCATGAAAATGCTTGCCCCGTTTAATTTTCCCTTATTTTATAGTGCTCGTAAGCTCGCGAAGTTGGAGGATCGGTCAGAGCATAATCACACTATCCACTATCTCCTTTTTGGTATACTTAGAAATGTCATTTTGGTATAATGGCATGTATAGACTTATTTGGCCAAATGTTTACTTGTAAGTGATGTTTTGTAATCTAGTCATTGGAATGGCTAGTAATGATTTAATTTGGTATGTTATAAGTTATCTCATGTTCAATGCTTATGTGTTAAGTGTGGATGATTGGAGTATGTTTATCTTGTATATGCATTAGAAGTATGCTTATAGACATGAATTGCATGTGATATTATGCCATGATAGATGTTAATTTAGGCTTGGTTTTAATGCTTGATTTGGCTGGTATATTCATGCAAGTATTGGTGTAGGTTGTTGGCAAAATTGGGTGAGAAAATGAAGCTAAGAAATGGCTTCATTTTTTCCACACGGAGTAGACACACCAGGCGTGTGTCTAGGCCGTGTGTGACACACAGCGGAGTACATTGGCGTGTGCCAGTGTAGTGTGTGTAACGACCGTTTTTAGTCAAATCGAAACAGTGGTTTCGAACCACAAATACAAAGTTAAAATATTTATTTTATTATTTTATTAAGGTTTACAGTATAATAGAATTATTGTGTGAAAGTTTCGTAATGAAATTTTAGTGTTTGAATGCTTAATTTGATAAAAAGGACTAAATCGCGTAAAATGAAATAGTTGCATTCTACTTGTAAAAGGTGTTTAATGGCTATGATTAATTAAATTAAAAGTCCTTATGATGATATTAAACCATTGGTTGTGTTAATGGACATTAATGGGCATGAAATGGATGGTATAAATGTTTTATCATTAAGGTTATTTTGGTAATTTTTAAATTAAAGTAAATTAAATAAAAGAAATAAAGATATCATCTTTGTTTTTATCATCATCAACTGAAAATCAAGAAGGGAGGAAGCCATTTTAAAGCTATTAGGGTTCGATCATTTTTCTATTCAATTGTAAGTCCGTTTTTACTCAGTTTTTGATGATTTCTATGTTCTTGTGATCGTTGCTTTGTATTCTAGCTAGCCCGTACCTTTAATTTTGACATTGTTAAAGACTTTGAGAATTGCCATTGTTGAATCTATGTGTTCTTTGATGTTTAATGATGAAATATGAAAGTTTGATGATAGTTTTACATGTTTTGTTAAGTGATTTTTGATGAAAATGCATAATAGGGATTAAATTGTGAAAAGTGCAAATTGAGTGGTTGAAATGTGAAATAAATGGAAAATATGGGCTGCTAGTGGTATATTAGTAATTCTGCAAGCATGAGTTTTATTGGAATTATGTTAATTTTGTGTTTTGTGAAATAAGGACTAAATTGTAAAAGTTGTGAAATACTTGGGGCAAAAGTGTAAAAGTGCTTTAAAGTGTGATATGGACTAAATTGAAAGAATATGTTATTGAATAATTTAATTTTTAATTCATATAGATCAAGAAAGAAAGAATTTGAATTTAGATTGGGGGAAAAGCAAGGTTATCGAGTAGTCGACTTGATCTGTCATTTTCGTATACGAGGTAAGTTCGTATAATTGAACTTAATTGTGCATTTGTTTAATTGATGGATAGAATTGAGATTGTATGTATTCCATTAGTTAAATTTGGAAATATTGAATCTAAATGTATGGTTTAAGCATACGAGTTGCGGAATAAGACCATAGCTGGGCTATGGCAAATCGGAAAATAAGACCATAATCGGGTTATGGCATATGAATGTAAGACCACGGTAAGGCCTTGGCAATGTACATATAAGACCATAGTTGGACTATGGCATCGGAAAATCGATGAATTTGTATCATAAGTATTCATAAATCAAAGTGGTTTTATAAGAGAATTGTCGAGAGATAGATAAGTATTGATACAAGTGTGTACGAAAAACTGATCAAGTAATGTGTTAGAACATGTTTAGAACCTATGAGTTATGATGTGGTTTAACTATATGTTAACTCGTTGATTAATACTCTAAATGCTAATTATGTTATCCGTTTTAAAAATGCTAATAAATGTTGAGATTATTTCATATTTACATACGAACTTACTAAGCTTTATAGCTTACTTTGTTTAGTTTATTCTATGTTTTATAGTTAATCAAAGCTAGCTCGGAACCGAGGATCATCAGGAACTTCATCACACTATCATACATCTATTTGGTACTTTGAGTTGTGTAAATATGGTATATGGCATGTATAGGCTTGAGTCATTTTGATATGCTTGATGAATATGTATTTTGGGCCTTTTAGTTGACTTGTGATGATGATTTGGTTAATGTATAAAGATGTGTGAATGACTATGTTTGAATTAGGTATATTAACCTATAATGAATGAAGAAGGTTGAACTGATAATGCATATTTGGAATGGTTTTATTGAATAAATCATATATGTGAATTATGGTAAATGAACCATATTGTTGATGTTGTTTTGGGTTATATTTGAGTAAGTGAATTGGTTGTAATTGTATGGCATAAAATGTGCATGTATTGGGATTGATTTGGCTGCATAATTATGTCTTGAAATGGTACATTTGTACTTATGTAGGTATGTGCAAAATGGGGTGGCAAATTGGCCTTGCAAATGGGCTATTTTTGTCTACACGGGCAGAGACACGGGCGTGTGTCTCAGCCGTGTGTGACACACAGTTATGTTACACGGCTGTATGTCCCCTGGTGTTAAAATTGAATTGAAGTCAATATGCTCCACAAGGTCTCACACATGGGCGTGTGACTGGTCGTGTGGTACAAGTCAGTATACCCCCTAAATGGCACATGGCCTAGCACACGAGCATGTGACTTGGCTGTGTTGCATAAGTCAGTATACCCTACAGGTTTGACACGGCCTAGCACACGGCCTGGCACACGGACGTGTGTGGCCACTTCGAAGGGTACATAGGCTAGACACATGGGCGTGTGGTCAGCCGTGTGACCCAAGTCAGTATGTATGCCCTATTTTAACACGGCCAAAGACACGGGCGTGTCTACTAGCCGTGTGAGGCATAGGCCTGTTCACATGAGCGTGTGACCCTTGTTTACATGAAAAATTCCTAAGTGTCCAAAATTTTTGTATGATATCGATTTAGTCCCGAACCACTTCTAAAGCATGATTAAGGCCTCGTAGGCTCTTATAAGGGACAATGTGATTGTGTAGAATGATTTATGAGAATGAATACTTATTGTTGTATAAATGTATGTTATATGTGTTGTGAATGGATCGGTAATACCTCGTAACCCTATTCCGGCATTGAATACGGGTGAGGGGTGTTACATTGTGTCCCCTGCACCTTAAATTTGAGAAAACAGAATGCTCAGAATTGAGCACACGGACAAAGAGACGGGCGTGTGTCTCAGCCGTGTGGGAGACACGGCCTAGAACACGGGCGTGTGTCTTGGCCGTGTGAAACTTGCACCTAATTAGAATTAATTTTTTTATCCACACGGCCTAGCACACGGGCGTATGGCATGGCCGTGTGGCGCAAGTCAGAGAGCACCCTAAATCGGTCACGGCCTGTAGCACGGGCGTGTCCCTTGGACCACACGGGCGTGTGAGCCCTATACCTAGAAAATTTTTGTACTTTTGAGAAAAATTCTTAGAGGTTCCGATTAAGTCCCAATTTGATTCTAATACTCATTTTGGGCCTCGAAGGCCCATTCAAGGGACAATAAGAAAAATTTGGAGTATGAATAGTATGTTTAATATAAGTTGCATGAGAATGTTCTGTAAACCCCGGTAATACTCCGTGACCCTGTTCCGACGACGGATACGGCTTAGGGGTGTTACAAATTTTTTTTTAGTGCATAACAGTGAGATTTGTTTACTTTTTTTCTTGTTAAGTGCTATGTTTTTTCATATTTGTCACAATGCCTTGTAGTGGCAAAGAGAATGATGACCAGAGTGAAACACCACTAGTGACCATCGAAAATCTTGCTGGTTTCGCAACGAAATTACAATGTGACCTCAATGAAGTCAATGATAAGTTCAAAAATAGGTTCAATAGGTTACAAGGAACTCTAGAGGATCAAGCTATAACAGAAAGATAAAGGGATCCTATACTTCAGACAATGAGCAATACCTTGCATCAGTTGCAGACTGAGCAAAGGACTCAAAATTGGGGTGCTAATGATGATGTTGAGGTTGAACAGCCTCGTGCTCACAGACATAATGTTAAACGTGTCCCTAGTGCAGATGATGATCCATTGGTTACTAACGACCCTGAGTAGCCTTCTTTGGCAAAACCAAAGTTCACAATCCCTCAATTTCGTGGAAAGAATCATCCTGAGGCATATTGTGAGTGGGGATCAGAAATTGAACTTATGTTTCGTTACTATAAATATCGGGAAGAGGAAAATGTCTCATTTGCAACCCGTGGATTTTCAGATTATGTGTTGAGATGGTGGATTCAACTTAGAATTAATCGTCAAAGAAACTATGAAAGGGTAATTGAAACATGGGACAAGTTGAATCAAGTGATGAGAAAGCGTTACGTTCCTTCTCGTTACTACAGAAAGGTCAAAATGAAACTTCGACGCCTTATTCAGGGTAATCAATTTGTTGATGAGTACTTTAAGGAGATGAAGATGCTTATGCAAAAAGCAAATGTGCAAGAAGATGAAGAGACTACCATGGTGCGGTTTGTAGATTGCTTGAACATTTTGATAGCCAATGCTCTTAATCTTCAAACTTATATTGATCTTGGGGAGGCGATACACAAGGCAGTTGAGATTGAGCAGCAATTTCAACAACGTCAATCTCGTTCATTTGGTGCATCACAATATTATAGAGGTACAAGTTCTAATTCTACTTTTTGAAACCTCTTTATGCTACTAATAAGTTGCTGCCAAAACATTATGAAACTAAACTTTTTGAGTGGAAAAGTGGGGCTCCTACAAAACCTTCTTCTACATCTTCTAAGTAGCCCACTTCTACTAATTTTTCACCAAAACAACAAAGAGCTCATGACATTGAATGTTTTACGTGCAAAGGGCGTGGGCATTATATTCGTGATTGAGCCAACACGAGATTTTTGTTGATAAAAAAAGATGATAGTGAGAATTTTTTCCTTGAATCTATGGAGTTAGATGAGGTAGAAACGTCATGTTCTCCTACGGAGATATATTATATTGAATTGAATATTCATAATACTTGTGAGGGGATATGGGAAATGAGGAAGAAAAAATTGAAAAGACAGAGAGAAAAGAGACCTTAAGTGATAAAAGTATACTTGATGGTCCACTTTTGGTGAGTGAAAATATATACGAGGTAAAATTTGAGAGTTCTCAAGTGGGAAAAGAAAATGAAAAACAAGAAAATATTCATGCAAAAGTGAGGAATGGGTATATTTTAACTAACCATGACTCGAATTTGTTTAGTGGTGTTTCCTTGTTACAAGATATTAAAGATCCATTGACGAACTTCCAATTACATTACTCTACCATCGGTCAACACTTTTATTTGTAAGGAAAATGTAAGTTGAATATTGATAATTCCCCACAAGTGCTACAAGGTAACGAATGTAAGGAAACAATAGAAATTAATTTAAGAAGGTATAAGAAGGTATACCTTGAATGTTTTTTATACGTATGCTATTGATTTTGTTTGTAAAATATTTCCTTACAACAAGTTTTTTAGTTGGTCAAAATTTATTAAACCTTGGTCTAAAAATTCAACTGATTTTATGGGTTTATCTAAATTTGTAAAGGTTAAAAATAGTAATTTTGTTGCATTAAAGAGGTTTTTAAAAACATTTTATAGATTTTTTTCTTGTAACAAAATTTTCTATCTTGACCTTTAACGATGAATTTTTACATAATAATATTAAACATCTTGATTTTTATAATTATGTTAAATTTTTGACCCATCGTTGGAAATTCTTATGGATGACCATGCATATTCAAAGAAAGTTACATGTTATTTTTTACTTGAAGACTCATGTGCCTAATATTTCTTTATTTAGTGTTGATGGTTTGATTTTCAAGGAGAGATACTTGATCCATGATGTTTTGGGAGATCAAAATTATATCTTTGGTCCTAGAGATAGTTTTGGCTCACAAGAAAGCTTAGGTAAGTATGTTTTTTTCATGTTATTGTTATTTATTATAATCCATTTTCTTTTTATGCAGTAAAAGATTTGGGGACGAATCTTCTTGAGGAAGGGAGAATGATGTGAGTCTTAAAGCCCAATTTCAGACCCATGAATGTGATGGGCTCACACTATTTCAAGGCCCAACAACTATGTTAAAGGCCAAGTGATGTGACCTAGCCTCGGTTTAGTGAGTTGAGTCGCTTTCGTTGCCCGATCGTCTAATGATGAAGTTTCGTTCGTTTTGTGAAGGTAGGAGGATATTTGGCTATGAATGGGAATCAATGTTCAATTAGGTTCAAAAGGGGTTAGGTTTAATGTTTTGGGTTCGGCTATTAAGGAAGAATCAGTATAGGTTGATAATAATTCGGCTAAGATGGAAAATGGAATAAAAGGGGCTTAAGAAATAAGAGTGAACCAACACTATACTTAAGTGTTGACCCGAAACTAATCGTGAATCTTTTCTAACTCTGATAGCAAAGCCAATCGATAAGCTACCAGCCCAACTCTTTCAGTAATCTCGTATGGTCCGATAAAACGTGGACTCAACTTGCCTTTACGGCCAAATCTGAGAACTTTTCTCCATGGTGACACTTTCAATAAAACTTTATCCCCGACTTGGTACTCTATCTCTTTCCTTCTTAAATCCGAATAGGATTTTTGTCTGTCTGAAGCAACTTTTAAACTTTCTCGTATCACTTTCACTTTCCCCTCAGTTTCTCTAACCAAATCAACCCCGTGAATTTGGTTTTCCTTGAGTTCAGTCCAATATAGAGGAATTTGGCACTTACGCCCATATAAAGCCTCATAAGGCGTCATCTTTAAACTCGACTGAAAGCTATTATTGTAGGCAAATTCTACCAATGGGAGAAACTTTTCCCAACTGCCTCGGAATTCAAGAATACAACATCTGAGCATATCCTCGAGTACTTGAATTAACCTCTCCGATCGATCGTCGCTTTGAGGATGAAAAGCGGTACTAAAGTTCAACTTTGTACCCAAGGCCTCTTGTAACTTCTTCCAAAATCGGATGTAAACCTCGGATCTCTATCTTGAGCTGATTGACAACGGAACACCGTGAAGCCTTACTACTTCAAACGTACAAGTTTGCCAACTTGTCTAGTGAGTAATCAACTCGCATGGTATAAAATGAGCTGACTTCGTGAGTCTATCAACTATAACCCATACAACATCTTTCTTGGTCAGAGATAATGGTAGACCCGTTACAAAATCCATAGTAATACGGTCCCATTTCCACTCCGGAACCAAAATGTGTTGAAGCAAACCCGAAGGTACTTGGTGTTCACTTTTACTTGCTTTAAAAATCAAGCATTTGAAACAAACTCAAAATATCTTTCTTCATTCTCACCACCAATATCTGTTGCTTTAAGTCATTAAACATTTTGGTACTACCCGGATGTACAGATAAACATCCGTTATGTGCTTCATGCAAAATTCTCTGAATAAGCTCGTCCTTTCTTGGTACACAAATTCTATCTTTGAAAATCAGACTTCCATTGGGACTAATCCGAAAATCAGACTCAACATCTGTCTCGCACTGAGCTCTCTTGACTTGCAATCCACTATCTTCTTTTTGAGATCCAATGATCTCTTGGAGGAAAATTGGTCTAGCTCTCGACTCAGCTAGAATAGAACCATCGTCGGATAAAGTCATCCGTGAATTCATTGCCCTTAATGCAAATAGGGACTTTCTACTCAAAGCGTCGTCGACCACATTTACCTTCCCGGGATGGTAGTCAATGACCAATTCATTGTCTTTTATCAACTCTAACCGTCTCTGCTGCCTTAAGTTCAACTCTTTCTGCATCATCAAGTACTTCAAACTTTTGTGATCGGTGAAGATCCGACATCTCTCACCATATAGGTGGTGTCTCCATATCTTCAATACGAAGACTATGGTAGCCAACTCTAGATCGTGGGTCGGATAATTCTTCTCATGTGGCTTCAACTGTCTTGAGGCATAAGCAATCACTTTGCCTTCTTGCATAAGTACACAGCCTAATCCATTTAAGGATGCATAGTCAGTAAATCACAAATTCTTTCCCCTGTCTCGGGTTGTACTAAACCGGAGCTTCATCAACATCGCTTTCGGCCAAACTTTGTTGGGATCTTTCTGTCCCACTCAAACTTCACATTTTTCTATAACGATTTAGTCATCGGGGTTGCAATCATAGAAAACCCTTGACGAATCGTCTATAATAACCAGCTAGGCCTAGAAAACTTCTAACCTCGTGAGACATTTCTCGGTGGATTCCAGTCCATTATGGCGAAATCTTACTTGGATCTACTCGGACTCCATCTCCCGAGACAATATGTCCCAAAAATCCTACTTCCTTGAGCCAAAATTCACTTTTACTTGAACTTGGCATATAATTGATTTTCTCAAGAGTCTCAGTAAAAAGCGTCCGTAGGTTCTCGGCATGCTCATTCTCATCTCGGAATAAATCGGTATGTCGTCAATGAAAATGACTACAAACTTCTCGAGGTATGGTCTAAAAATGCGGTTCATTAAGTCCATGAATACCACAGGAGCATTGGTCAAACCAAAGGGCATGACTAAAAATTCATAATGCCCATACCTTGTTCGAAAAGCTGTCTTGGACACATTTGATTCCTTTACTCTCAGCTGGTAGTACCCCGATCTCAAGTCTATGTTAGAGAACACAGTGGCTCCCTTCAATTGATCGAACAAATCATCGATCCTTGGCAATGGGTACTTGTTCTTTACTGTCACTTTATTAAGTTGACGGTAATCTATGCACAATCTCATGGTGCCATCTTTCTTTTTCACAAATAAAACCGGGTCACCCCATAGGGAACAACTTGATCTCGCAAAACCTTTATCTGTCAACTCTTGCAACTGTGACTTCAACTCTCTCAACTCCGTTGGAGCCATTCTGTAAGGAGTAATAGATATTGGTACAGTATCGGGAGCTAGCTCAATGCTGAACTCAACCTCTCTAACTGGTGGTAGTTTTGGTAATTCTTTGGGAAAAACATCCACGTACTCACATACTATCGGTACTGACTCAATCTTTAACTCTGTTTCTTTATCATTCATCACAAAGGCCAAATATGCCTCGTACCCCTTTCTTATGTATCTCTGTGCCGTCATATGAGAAATCATTGCCGGTTACCTACCTTGTTCATCTGATTTTACATGGAGAATGTCCCCATTCTCACATTTCATCTCAATGTACTTTTTCCCACAATTTACTATTACATCATGGGCAGTCAACCAGTCCATACCAAGAATGATGTCAAACTCATCAAATGGTAGCAACATAAGATTTACTTTAAAATAATGACCTCTAATCATTAATGGACAATCTTTACATACTTCATCAACTAACACACTCTTGCCTAAAGGATTAGACACCTTAATCGTAAATTCTGTAGAATCTATAGGCATTTTCATACTGGATACTAGTTTCATACTAATGTAAGAGTGTGTGGATCCGGGATCTATTAAAGCAATAACTTTGATATCATAAAGAGAAAAGGTACCCGTAATAACATCAGGAGAAGACGCCTCTTCGCGAGCGCGAATGGCATAAGTCCTTGCAGGCGCCCTACCTTCGGGTCTCGCAGCCTGCTCTCTAGGGTTACCTCTTCCACTTGCCCCACTTCCTGGGTTCCTCTGCGGTCTTCCTCTGACCACACTCCTGGATCTCGGGTTCTGAGCTCTATCTTCTTTCATTGTCTCTGGACAATCTTTTATGTAGTGGTCTTGGGAACCACATCTGAAACATGCATTTTCATGTGCTTGACATTCTCCAAGATGACGTCTGCCACACTGTGGGCATTTGGGTCTATCCGATCGAATGTTCCCCACACTAGCAACTGAGGTCGTCTGTGCCTTACTTCCCGAATACTGCTTACTCTTGTCCTTCCTTGAAAACCCAGTGGAAGTAGCCGATCGGGTGGAGAAATCTCTTGACTTCTTGGATGAGGATTGGAATGACTTATTCCACTATCTCTTTTTAGAGTCACGAGACTCTACTTCAGATTTTCTCTTCTCCTTTACTAGTTCTTCAGCTTTACAAGCTCTCTCTACTAGCACAACGAATTCCTTTAGTTCTAGGACAGCAACAAACAATTTGATGTCCTCATTTAGCCCATCTTCAAATCTCTTACTCATGATGGCCTCGGTGGACACGTATTCTCGAGCGTATTTGCTGAGTCGTACAAACTCACGCTCATAATCAGTCATTGACATCTTGCCTTGTTTTAACTCTAGAAATTCCTTTCTTTTCTGGTCTACGAACCTTTGACTGATATACTTTTTCTTGAACTCTTCTTAGAAAAATTCCCATGTGACCTTTTCCCTCGGTACCACCAAACAAGGGTGTTCCACCATTGGTAGCGAGAATCTCTTAAAGAGAGACTACACACTTCATGCATTCCTCGTGTGTGCATGACAACTCATTAAATACCTCGATAGTATTTTCTATCCGAACTCGACCTTTTCCTGATCATCATCATTTCTAGCCCGAAATTCTTACGCCCCATGTTTCTGATTCTATCAACTGGAGGCTTCTCTCCTCTTACCACCTCTACTACTTGAGGGCTCTGGGATAGGTTGAGGAATAGGTAGGGTGGAGGGGTTGCGCATTCGGGTTCGTGCGAGCAGAACTCCGTATACCATGTATTCATCATATGGAGGAAGGCTTCTCTAGCCTCTTCTCCTCCTTCTTGACTCACCGTAGTGGGTCTATTCTCATTCTCGTTCGGCACCGTCCCTTCAATGGAGCCGACGCTACGTTTCTTTCTCGTCATCCGCCACGACTCTATCGGGATCCATTTACTAAATGTATAAACATAATTTAAGTCGTCGTGAGTCGTCACACTATCATTATAAAAACATTCTTACGTATGGCATGTATAGCTAGACTCATGCTCGTGCTGCGTTAGTCCTAGAACCGACTAAACCGTAGCTCTGATACCACTAAATGTAAGACCTCATACCCGAGTCCGAGACTAAGACTGGATACGAGACATTACCATGCTTGAACTCACTTAAACATGTACTTACATGCTATAAAATTTCGTTCCGAAATAAAAACTTCTCTTTCTTAGTCAAATCAGACATTTCATGGGCCTACGAGGCCTCATACTTACGTCCCGAAACTTTCAAAACTCATCTGGAAACTTTGTCTCCAAACAGGGGTCACATGTCCGTGTGACTTGGGACACGCCCGTGCACCCCTTAAACATGCCTGTGTCTTTCACCCGTGGTGGATACTGGTAAATTACACACGGCCTGGACACGTCCGTGGCCTTGGCCCGTGTGCCAAACCTTGGCATTCTGACTTATTCACACGGTCTATACACACGCACGTGTGCATTAGCCGTGTGACAATTCAATTACTAAGTGTAAAGTGCAGACTTCACACGCCCAGGGCACACGACCATGTGCTAACCGTGTGGTACACACGGCCTAAACACACGGCCGTGTTATTAGCCCGTGGTCTATCCTGACTTAACACACTAATGTGCAGGGGACACACGGCTTAGACACACGCCCGTGTGTCCATCCGTGTGGGCACTTAGAGGCTATTTACCAAGCCAACTGCCACCCTGAAATCAAGACCAAACCCATGCTCAATTCAGCAACTCAAGTATTACATCTAACATGAACTAGGATGCATACTTCATTGATAGATTAAAACATACATACATAATCATTCATGACTCATCTCTTTGGCCATATACAAAAAGAATACTAAGCTTGATAACCAACACTTTGGCTAATTTTTAAAACATAACTCAAAATGAAATGCTTCTTATACATGCCATACTTAATATAAACACTTGGCTATACCAAAATATCGATTGATAGTGTGCTCCGAGCTCCGATGATGATGATCCACGAGATTAGCTAGGCGGGACTACATGGAAAGAAAGAATAAAGGACATAAGCATTTAGCTTTGTAAGTTTGCATGTAATTCTCATAGCAATATATTTGCTTAACATTAACCATTCATCATAAACAATGGCATTATGAATCTCAAGTATTCAAGCTTACTTACTCTTATTGATTCTTACTTATCTCATGGTACTTACTATTCTCATGCTCGTACGGTAAACAATATACCTGTATCACTTGATCACATAGATCAGTATACTTTACTATGATAAGTATAATCTCAACTTCATCATTCATATCATGAATAATACTCTTAACTAGCATAACTTGATAATAACTTTACTTACTTAACTTTCTTACTATATCATTTGAGCTTTACTCTCTTGCCCGATGAATTTCTATGAATAACCGAGGATCTTGAATCTCATCCCACATAACTCGATGCCAAAGCCATATCCTCGATATGGTCTTACATGGGATCTCTCATCTTGGTATTGATGCCATGTCTTGACATGGACTTACTCAAAGTCTTCCTTGTGTGTTCCCTTGGGAACTTACCATTGCCATGTCTTGAAATGGTCTTACTTGGTATCTTTACTCATGAACTGGTCAATGCCGAGCCTTGGCTTGGACTTACATGAAATCTTTCTTGTTACTCACCAATGCCATGCCTTGGCTTGGACTTACATGGAATCTCTA
This sequence comes from Gossypium sturtianum, assembly GCA_025698515.1. Classification (NCBI taxonomy): domain Eukaryota; kingdom Viridiplantae; phylum Streptophyta; class Magnoliopsida; order Malvales; family Malvaceae; genus Gossypium; species Gossypium sturtianum. Next base: position 72,618,196 of record CM046943.1, on the reverse strand, counting down.
CCTCATGATAGCTTTTCAATGCCAAGACTTGTCTTGGACTTACATGATATCTTTGCTTGGAGACTCACCAATGCCATGCCTTGGCTTGGGCTTACATGGGTCTTCATCTCATAATAACTCTTCAATGCCAAGACTTGTCTTGGACTTACATGATAACTTGCTTGATTGCCGATGCCATGCCTTGGCATGGTCTTATACGGACTTTCTTATCTCGTGTGGTAGATCGAGTATCCTAAGTAATTCAACTTCAATCGAGACTTTCTCATGCTTACTCTCATTAATTTCCTTATTTAACATAGCAATAAGCATTTCTATGGTAATAATGTACATTATACTAAGCAATTCAATGATAATAATCATAAAGCTTAGAAATCATACAAACTTACCTCAATATACAAAATGTATGTAGATATGCAATTTAGTCCTCGACTTTGTTCTTGCCTCGGTTTCGATAGGGGCTTCGTTTTTCTTGATCTATAATAATAATTAGATCATTTAATACTCACATTGACTAAATTGACTCTTAACTCATACTTTGGCAAAATTACTATTTTGCTCCTAAACTTTCTCTTATTTGCACTTTTGCCCCTAGGCTCGTAAAATGATTCTCATTTAACTTTCTTAAACATCATGCTTAGCTGATTCATTTTATCTACTATAACAATCATCAATTCTCACTATTTCTAATAGGTATGACCAATTTCATAACTATTACAAATTAGTCCATATTATCATTTTTCATGAAATTCACTAAGGAAAAAATGTTTATCTAACATCAAACTCTCATAAACTTCCATAAAATATCATTTTACATGCATGATACACATGGGTAGATTTTTGAACATGCTTCTTAGCTCATCTTATAGCTAAAAATAGCTAATTCATAATACGAGGACTCCAAAAATATGAAGAATATTAAAAACGGGGCTAGGATGACTTACTTGCAAGCTTCAAAAATTTGAAGAACCCTAGCTATGGAGTCTCCCAATTTTCGGCACAAGGAAGAAGATGAATGAAATTTTTATCATCTTTTTCCTATTTTAATCATTTAATTGGTAAATGACCAAAATGCCCTTCTCTTTAAAAATTTACAAATTACTAACTCATGTCCATTTTTGTCCAAAACTTATAATTTGGGAAAATTGCTATTTAAGGACTTCTAATTTATATTCTAAAGCTATTTCATACAAAAAGCTTCTAGAAACTCATATTTTACAACTTTTGCAATTTAGTCCTATTTGTTCATTCCATGTCAATTTCACGAAATTTCTACATGGAACTTTAATACTATCATGCAAACATGTCATAAACCTTAAGAACTCAATTTAATAACTCAGATTTGTGGTCTCGCACCACTATTTCGACTAGGCTCGTGTGTCTAGCCCGTGTGCGAGCCTGACTTGTTTCAATTTGCAAACTCGAAAGACACGGTCGAGCCACATGCCTGTGTGCTCAACCGTGTGGGCAATTATAGGCCATTTGCAAGGCCAAATTGCCACCCACACTTAGGGTCTCACCTACAAGCACAAACCAATTCAATTTCTTACCTCAAATAGCATTCAAACATACCAAAACATACTCAATTTAATCTCTTAACATCATCATTCCTCTTCCAATTCAATCCATCTCAATTACCAACACAAAGTAACAATTACACATACAAAGACATGTAATTTAAGCATCAACTAATCCCTACCAAAATCATCATAAATCATACCATTTCCATTCTACTAATCTATACCAAAATGATTACTCTCATAGATCACATATGCACATCTTTAACCATCTTTTTACACATCCAAGGCAAATACCAAATTCATCAAACTACCAAGCCATATCACAAGGCAAGGATAAAACATTCAAAACATATCATAGTCACTAGCCTACACATGCCATATACCAAATATATACAACTTCCAAAAAGTACCAAAATAGATAGCCGATAGTGTGATTGAGTCCCTGACGATCCCCGGATCCGAGCTAGCTTTAAATACACTGTAAAACAAAGAAAACTCACACAGTAAGCTCTAAAGCTTAGTAAGTTCGTAATATAATACTATTAACTTAATAATTCAAAATCAATACATAAATTAAGCCATCACATAGATTAATTCATAAGAATGCACAATCTCTTCCATATCAAATACTCACATAACTATTCATTCATCTATTTCCAAATTCATCAACCACATAGGTTCCATACATACCTTTGCCAACACTTAGTTAACGAAAAATTTTGCTACTCAATGCTTGATACCACATTTCGATCAATCTTCATTATTCCTTCGATTCAATCACACACTTAGTGCCCATTTCATAGCCGAAGCTTAAATATCATCGCACACTTAGTGCCTTTACTTTAAACCGAATTTATTTCAGTATCGCACACACAGTGCCAATCAATAAAGCCGAAGCTTCCATTACTTCGCACACACAGTGCTATTCACCTCTGTCCCGATTCTAATTTCGCACACTTAGTGCCACATTTCTCAATTTCACATATAGCATTATTAATTCAATAATCACATATTCATTCATTTCATAGCACTTAGACATAAATTTAACAACTCGTATTATATTCGAACTTACCTCGGACGTCGAAGTAACAAAACGAGTCGATTAATCGAGAACTTTATCTTTGCCTCGATCTCGATCCAAATCCATCTTTTCTTGATCTATACATATTCATATTTAGCTCATTCAATCACCAAATCATTCAATTTAGTCCAAACACACATATTTAGGGCATTTTACAAAATAGCCCTCACATTTTCACATTTCGACACTTTAGTCCCTATTTCACAAAATCACAAAATAAGCATAATTTTCTTGTACCCATGCCTAGCCAAATTTTTACATGCTTCATATAAGCCCATATATTTCATTTATTTCACATTTTAGTCCCTCAAAATATTACTTCCACAATTTAGTCCAAATTACTCAAATTCATCAAAAATCCCAAGACAAAACATGTTAATCTAACACATATATTTCATATTTCATCAACTAACATCACAAAGCTTAAACTTTCATCAATGGCACATCTCATAATCTTCATCAAATTCCAAAATTAAAGCATGGGTTTGAGAGAACACGAAGGAACGATCACAAAAACGTAGAAATTATCAAAAATCAAAGCAAAAGCATACCTTTATTGAGCTTAGTAATGGCCGAACATTCAAAAGCTTTAAAACCTATTTTTCTTTCTTGTACAATCGGTGGATGAACACAAATGGCCATTATTTTTGTCTTTATTATTAACTAATTTATCTTTTATTTGACAATTACCACCTTAGCCTTTTTATTTTAATTTAAAATCCACTATCATATGGCATTTTTGTCCACCCAAAATTCCTTTGGTTTATTAACAACATAAGGGCTCCATATTAATAAAGACATAACACATAAGTACTTTTAACACATGGCATGCTAATTTTACATTTTATGCAATTAAATCTTTTTCTAAAATTAAACACACAATCGATAAAATTTTCACACAGAAATTTCACACATGCTTAATCACATACTGTAAACACCAAAAATAATATTAAAATATTTTTTTGACCTCAGATTTGTGGTCTCGAAACCACTATTCTGACTAGGGTCTAAATCGGGCTGTTACAACTCTTCCCCCTTAGGGATTTTCGTCCCCGAAAATCTTACCAGTGAATAGGTTCGGATATTGATCTCTCATAACATCTTCAGGCTCCCACGTAGCCTCTTCAACTCCATGTTTGTGCCACAACACTTTCACTGAAGAAATCTTCTTATTTCTCAACTTTTTAATCTCTCGTGCCAAAATTCGAATCGGTTCTTCACTGTACGATAAATCTGACTAAATCTCAACCTCAGTAGGAGCAATCACATGCGATGGATCAGATCTGTATCGTTGAAGCATCGATACGTGAAACACATTTTGAATCTTTTCTAACTCAGGTGGCAACAACAATTTATAAGCAACCAGCCCAGTTCGTTCAATAATCTCATACGGACCGATGAACCTCGGACTCAACTTGCCTTTTCTACCAAAACGAAGTATTTTCTTCCACAGAGACACTTTCAAAAACACTTTATCACCGATCTCAAATTCAATATCTTTTCGTTTCAAATCTGCATAAGACTTCTGACGATCTGAAGCCATTTTCAAACTATCACGGATAACTTTCACTTTCTGCTCGGTCTCTTTGATCAAATCGACCCCGTGCATCTTATTCTCACTAAGCTCAGTCCAATACAATGGAGTTCTGCATTTACGGCCATAAAGAGTCTCATATGGTGCCATTTTGATGCTAGATAGAAAACTGTTATTGTACGCAAACTCAATCAACGACAAATGTTTTTCCCACGTACTTTTAAATTCAAGTATACAACATCTCAACATATCTTCAATAATCTGAATGATCTGCTCGGATTGACCATCCGTTTGCTGATGAAATGCAGTACTGAAATGCAACTTTGTACCTAAAGCCTCTTGCAATTTCTTCCAAAACTGCGAGGTAAATCTCGGATCTTTGTCAGATACAATAGATAGTGGTACCCCATGCAATCTCACAATCTCATAAATATACAATTCAGCTAATTTATCAAGTGAATAATTTGTTCTCACCGGAACAAAATGAGCTGATTTCTTCAATCTGTCAACTATCACCCAGATTGCATCTTTCTTTCTCGGAGATAAAGGTAGTCCCGACACAAAGTCCATCGTGATTCTCTCCCATTTCCACTTAGGAATCATAATCGGTTGTAACAAACCGGATGGAACTTGATGTTCAGCTTTAACTTGCTGACATACTAAACATTTTGAAACAAACTCTGAGATATCCCGTTTCATACCATGCCACCAATAGAAATGTTTCAGATCATTATACATTTTTGTACTTCCTGGATAAACAGCCAAACGACTATTGTGAGCTTCATTCAAAATCAACTGAATCAAATCTAAATTCCTTGGAACACAAATCTAATCTCTGAATCTCAAACAATCATCATTATCCACTCGAAATCTTGAATCAGAATTCAAACCACTTTGAGTTCGTTTTGTCATCATCTCATTATCACTTTTTTGGGCATCACAAATCTGACGTATAAACATCGGCCTCACTTTTAACTAAGCCAAAGCCAAACCATCATCACACAGATCTATTTGAGTACTCATTGCTCGCAAAGCAAATAAAGACTTCCGGCTCAAAGCATCAGCAAACAACATTAGCTTTTCTCGGATGATAATCAATTACTAATTCATAGTCTTTTAGTAATTCTAACCATCTGCGCTGTCTCAAATTTAATTCTTTCTGAGTCATCAGATATTTCAAACTCTTGTGATCAGTATAAATATGACATTTCTCACCAAATAGGTAATGAGGCCAAATCTTTAATGCAAATACAATCGCAGCTAATTCAAGATCGTGCGTCAGGTAATTCTTTTCATGTGGCTTTAACTGTCTCGAAGTATAAGCTATAACTTTGCCCTCTTACATCAGCACACAACCCAAACCATTCAACGATGCATCACTGTTAACTATAAATTCTTTACCCGATTCAGGTTGGACTAACACTGGTGCCTCTGTCAACAATGCTTTCAACTGTTCAAAACACTCCTGGCACTTTTCTGACCACTCGAATTTAACATCTTTCTGTAACAATTTCGTCAACGGAGTCGCAATCATCGAAAAGCTTTTCATAAACCGCCTATAATATCCCGCTAGTCCCAGAAAACTACGGACTTCAGACACATTTCTCGAGGCTTCCACTCTAAAATTACTGAAATCTTGTTCGGATCAACTCGTATTCCCGCAAATGATACAATATGTCCCAGAAAACCCACCTCACGAAACCAAAACTCACATTTGCTAAAATTTGCATACAATTGCTTTTCACGCAGAGTCTGTAACACAATTCTCAAATGCTCGGCATGTTGCGTCTGATCGTGTCTGAAAGTTTTAATATTTATATAATGAATGATCGAGCCTAGAAACTAACTATCACTACGATTGAGGCAAGCGCACCTATCGAACAGTAGTATAACTTAGTGGCAAGACCGAAATGTCAAACCCAAAGGAACCAAAATTACTAGTACTGACTTTCTTTTTATTATCTAGCCTAAAATAAAGTGGATTGATATTTATCTACCTAATTACTAAGCTAAGGTTGCTAAGACACAGAGAGTGAATTGGGAAAATACTTTTGGGAAAAATCAGTTGATTAAGACAATACCCAAGGAAGAATCCACCTAGACTTCACTTTTTTTTTAACTCTGAACTAGACGATTTATTCACTTGACTTGATCCGTAGGATTCCCTAATTTATATTAATACCTCTTTCGAGGCTACTAACGTCTAACCCTAGGTTGATTAATTGAAATCTCTTTCTAATTAAAACCCCTAGTGTTGCTTTAACTCGATCTATGGACTCCCATATTAGGTTTGACCCTAATCCGGTAGATTTTCGTCATCCTATCTCTAGGGTTGTGATCAACTCCGCTTAACTATGCTAGATCTACTCTTAAACATGGACTTTTGCTCCACTGCCTAAGCACATCAATACTTGAATCAATATCCTGAAATATTAAAACAAGAATTAAGAACACATAATTAAGAACAAATCAAGTATTTATCATATAGTTCAAAAAACAATAACAAGATCCATCTTAGGTTTCATCCCCCTCAGGTATTTGAGGGGTTTAGTTCATAATTATAAAAGAATACATCTCAGAAGAAAGTAAATAACAAAACATAAGAAGAACCCTAAAACCCCTGAAGGAAATTGAAGGGAAAATCTTCCGTCTTAAGTGTAATTCCGGCTTCTGAGATGGATCAACTGGCTTTCTTGGAGTAATTCCCTAAGTTCAACCCTCTCTGGCTTCGCCCCCGATCAAAAGACACTTTTTAGGTTATCCTTAGGGCGATTATATAGGCTTCAGAATGTGTTTCTTGGCCCACAAGTATCCTATTCCGAATGAAACTCATCTTGGCTATAGCAGGGACACGCCCGTGTGACACGCCCGTGGTCGACTCTCTTGGCCGTGGTCGATCCTGTTTGCCACACACGACCGTGTGATCTGGCCATGTACGATGTTCTAGGCCGTGTCTCGGTTGTTACTCAAAACCCACAACCGTGGGTGATAGTCCAAGCTGTGTGAGTCTCTAAGGTAAGCCCATTTTCTTCGTTTTTGGCCCGTTTCTCGTTCCTTTCGACCTCCAATGCTCTCCTAAGTATAAAACATGAAATTAAAGGATTAGAAGCATCAAATTCCACAATTCAAGGGATAAATCACCCAAAAAGTACGCTAAATGTGGGATTAAAATATGTATATATTACGGTTTATCAAATACCGCCACACTTAAGCATTTGCTTGTCCTCAAGCAAAATTCTCAACTCACAATTAAAATTAACTCCCCTTAATTCATAATTTTCGTCAATAATGTTTCACCATAATTCATAGCTAATTCATACATTGATAATTTAACCAGAAGGTTCCTAAAGATTCAAACAATCAAAGTCATAGTTTTTATAGTACGAAAAATATAGGTGTTTTCCCTTACCTAAATAATTACCTTTAATTCAAAATCGACAAAAATTGACATCCTCATTAAAGGTTCACTCAAATCACTCAAAGTGTTTAAGGTTCAAAAATAAGCACTAAGAAGTCGAACATGAAAAGTTAATCCCATAGACTTGCATGAAAATCAAATCTCCACCACTGTAAAATGATATGATACACAAATCAAAAGGTCTTTAAAAGGGTTGTAACGGGGCTTGGATTAAAGGTGTGGATAAAGGTTGAATTAGAGGGTTAAAATCGAGATTGAATTGATAAATTACCTAACTATAAAGTTAGACTAATACTGAATAATTACATCAATTGAAAACTTAATACTAATAACATGAGCTTCTTCTAAAGGTAATGAAATTAACAGTTTAAGCTCAAATAACATAGAACTAATAATGAATATACTTCGTTTTTTTTTTGTTAATTAAGAACAAATCAAGTAATAATAATAAGATAGAATTTAACAACTGAAATAAAGAAAATAGTTAAGTAACCGATCAAATCAAATCTCGATATAGGGGTAGTCAATAGAAATGGTGATAACAAATACAAAGTGGGTTTTGGGTTAATATTAATGGGTGAGTCAAGAATTGGGTTGTTAGGATTCAAAGGGGTTCACTAAGGGTTAATTAAATGGGTAGGCTTTTTAGTGGAATAAATGGGTTAAAACCTAGGTGCCTTTATCATCTCAGTATATCAAATCAAAAGTGTGGTCTCGACATGTATAATCGAAGCAAGTTCTAGAATAACAAATCAATGTTGACATACTCATAATCAATAAAGTGAGCACAAAAAATGTATGCTCTAAAAGGCTCAAAATCTCACAAAAAATTATGGGCTTTTGATGTCAGCTTTGTAAATTTCAAACTTCAAGGTAATAATTAGATTCAGGTAGGCAACCTAACAAATTTTTAATTCTAAAAATAAACTCATCATGCTTGATTCTCTAGTCTCCTAAAGTTTAAATCATCACTGCACAATTAACTATGACTTAATCCAAAACATATCAACGAAAATCATAAACCAAAAGAAATTTCATTCTAATAGTAATATGAGAAAATTTACTTAAGAACAAGATATAATTCAGGGATTTGAGAAAAATGCAAAAAGTTAGGCACTTTTCACGATAAAATTCTCCCCCACACTTAATATGTACATTGTCCTAAATGTACAAATATAACAATTATAATAAGAAAAGCACAAGATAGGGAAAGAGGTGAAACTTCTTGAATTTTGGATGGAGTCAGAGAAAAAAATCGGGGAAGTTCGGGCCGAGTTGGAGGAAGACATTCCTGTGGCGGCAGTGTCTATGGTCGTGGTGGGGTGATTTCCAAGCAGCCTTTAGAACCTAAAACAAAGAAACTAAAATAAAATAGATTAAATTAAGCACAAGAGAGATAAAGAGAAGGAAAATAAAGGAGAAGAGAAAAGACATAGGTAAAATAAATGGACTTAAATGTCCTTGGCTTGTCGAGTAAATGAAGCGGCCAGCATGAACTTATGTAGATCGGTCTCGCACGGGGAGACTGTGTTAGGGTCCTTCTGCTTCTTCGGCATGGGGATGGTGGTGAGGATGGTGAAAGAAAAGAAATGAGGGGAGGGGGAAGGGGAAAATGAAGGGAGAGGATAGTGAGAAGGGAAAGGGGTGTGGTGGTTGGGGGTTGGTTGAAGAAGAATTTGGGGAGAAAATGAGAAGAAGGAAGGGTCTTAAATAAGAATCAAGGACCTGATTGCTGCCCACGCCTGTGTGCTGTAGGCGTGTTCGATCACACGACTGTATCGCACGGCCGTGTGGTGGCTCGTTCGTTTCTCCCACGCCTGTGTAGAGGTCTCCACGCCCATGTCTCTTTCTCAGTGTCAGCCACGACCTCAAAGCACGGGCGTGTCTCATACCCGTGTGACTTTCTCAGTGTCGGCCACGGCCATATCGCATGGCCGTGGCAATTTATAGCCGTCCGTGATGTGGGGACTTTTTGTCCTTGGTTCGTACGACCTCTGCCATGCCAGTGTGTAAATCCGTGATGCCCACGCGACCACAGCCACGCCCGTGTGCAAGGCCGTGTGGCACAGAAACCTATGCTTTATTTCACTGGGTTAGTCTTTAGTTAGGTACTAAAAATCAAAGATATGAAAATAAAGGGGGTTAGTGCTCGGGTTGCCTCCCAAGAAGTGCTTTTTTAAAGTCATAAGCTAGACTTACCTTTCATTCGCACGATCATGGTGGTTTGAGGAGTTGAAAATCTTCTTTCTTGCTATCAATTCTAACAATATATGGTTTGAGTCGAGTAGTGTTCACTTTAAAAGTGCCGAACTTAGGATTAGTTACCCCGACTATTTCGTATGGGAAGACATTCAGTACCGTAAAAGGGATCTCTTCTTTAAGGTCTGGAATGGTTATTCGAGGGTCTGTCTTTTCCAACAATACATGATCCCCTATTTTGAAGTGATTTATTGTTCCTATAAGCTCGCTTGGGGGTTCCCTCGGTTTTGCTTCGTGTGTTCCTAGTTTCTCCTTGAAATGTGTCTTCCACTCGTCTAGTTCCTCGACCTGAAGCCTTCGTTCCTCATGAATCACTTCCTTGTTTATATGAGATCTAGGATCTGGCTCAGATGTGTACTTCTGGGGTGCATCCTGAAAAGAAGGTTGAACCAATTGGTTATCAATAGAATTTATGTCCTTACCTTTTTTACTTGACGTCCTAGCCGAGTCAAGAGCACGAAAGTGATCGTTTAACACCTACACAAAATGTGAGTTCTCCTGTACCAACATCAATTTTAGTTACGCGATTGCTAAAAAGGGTCTTCCTAGAATTAAAGGAATATTATTGTCCTCATCCATGTCTAAAACGATAAAGTCTACTGGGAATATAAATTTTTCAACTTTCACTAGCACATCTTCGATTATACCCCTAGGAACTCTAATGGTTTTATCAGCTGATTGAATGCTCATCCTAGTTTGTTTGGGTTTCCCTAGACCTAGTTGTTTAAACCGTTTGTAAGGCATAACGTTGATGCTTGCCCCTAGATCTGCTAAAGCATTATCAATAGATAAACTACCAATCAAATAAGGAATCGTAAAACTCCCTGGATCTTTTAATTTTTGTGGTAGTTTGTTTTGTAGAATTGCTGAGCATACTGCGTTTAGCTCCACATGCGACGCCTCATCTAACCTCCGTTTGTTTGTCAGAAGCTCTTTTAAAAATTTCCTTGAATCTGGCATCTGCAAGAGAGCTTCAAGAAACGGTAAGTTAATATGTAATTTCTTTAAAAGTTTAAGAAATTTACCAAATTGTTTCTCTGTGTGGTCTTTCTTCATCGCACTGGGATATGGCACTCGAGGTGTATACTCTTTAATGACAGGTTTCTGTGTATTGTGGCTTACCTCAACCTTAACTTTATTTACCATGGGTTCTTGCTTTGGCTTAGATTTGGATTCTACTAACCCTTCACTATCGTGATCAGTAATGGCATGAATTATATCCTTTGGGTTAGTCTCAGTGTTGCTTGGCAAGCAACCTTGCGGTCATTCTGAGATTAGCTTAGCTAGCTGACCTAACTGGTTCTCGATCCCTTGAATTGATGCCTGCTAATTTTTTAGCATTGTCTCGTTGTTTTGAAAATGGGTTTCTGACACCACGATAAATTTTGTTAGCATCTCCTCAAGGTTCGGCTTTTTCTCTTGTGGATAAGGTTGTTGTTGAAAGCCTGGAGGGGGTTGTTGTCTTTGATTTCCTTGACCTCCCCATGAGAAATTTGGATGGTTCCTCCACCCTGGATTATAAGTGTTACTATAAGGGTTATTTTGAGGTCTAGAACTATTACCCATATAGTTCATCTGTTCGTTTTCTATGACTAGGTTGTAGGGTGGGTATTCTATATTGCTCGACCCTCCTCCATTTGTATCGCACTGCATCACTGGATGTACCTGCGAGGAACCACACAAACCATCAATTTTCTTACTTAAGAGTTCTACCTGATTTGATAGCATGGTTACTGCGTCGAGGTTGAAAACACTGGCAGCTTTTGTTGGCTTTGTTCTCATAACTTGCCACTGATAATTATTCAGTGACATCTCTTCAATAAATTCATAAGCAGCCTCAGATGTTTTGTTATTTAGGGTTCCACCGGCGGCTGCATCGATAAGCTGCCTAGTTGAGGGGTTCACACTGTTATAGAAGGTTTGAACCTGTAGCCATAATGGTAACCCATGATAAGGGCACCTTCTCAATAAATCCTTGTATCTCTCACATGCATCGTAAAGTGTCTCTAAATCCATCTGCACAAAATAAGAGATATCATTCCTCAATTTAGCCGTTTTAACAGGTGGAAAATATTTTAACAGAAACTTTTCGATCATTTGTTCCCATGTAGGGATTGATCCTCGTGGAAGAGAATTCAACCACTGTTTGGCTTTATTCCTTAAAGAAAAGGGAAATATCCGAAGGCGAATGGCATCATCAGCAACACCATTAATTTTAAACGTATCGCATAATTCCAAAAAGTTCACTAAGTGTGTGTTAGGATCCTCATCCTGCAAACCATCAAACTGAACAAATTGTTGAATCATCTGTATAGTGTTAGGTTTCAGTTAAAAATTATTTGCAGCGACAGCAGGTGTAACGACCCGATTTAGGGGCTAGCCAGAACAGTGATCTCGGGGTCACTAATCTGAGGTTAGAGAAAAATATTTTCATGTTATTTTATATGTTATAACATGTTTATAAGGGTGCATGAAAATTTTGGTGCTTTAATTTTAGCGATTTCTTGCTTAATCGCGAAAAAGGACTAAATCGCATAAAGTGCGAAAGTTCTACTTTATTTGCTAGAGGTGCCAAATAGCTATAGAATATTAATTGGAGGTCCCAAGTGTGCAATTTGGCCTTATTTTAAGTGATATGGCCGGCCATGTGATATAGGGGACAAGAGCATTTAATTTTGGTCAAAATTGGTGGAAATTAGGTGGAAAAATGAATAAAATAAGATGAAATAAGCAAAAAGCTATCATCTTTTTATTTTTTTCTCTTCTTCCACCGAAAATACAAGTAAGAATGGGGGTTCTTGAAGCTAAAAATTTCAGCAAGCTTTTCTTCACTCAAGTAAGTGATTTTGATGATTTTAATTGATAAATTTTGTACTTTTGGAGTCCCCAAAGCTTAAGCTAGCTAATGAGGGGACTAATTTGCAATATGGTTGAAAGTCTAGGGACTTGCCATGAGAGATTTTATGTAGGTTGCTGAATTTTTATGGAAGAAAATGAATGTTAGAAAGATAAGAAACAACTTTTGTGAAAGGTGTTGTCATGAAAACACCTAATTTTGGACTAAGATGCAAATGTTGTAGTTTGTTCATTATGCATGAAATGGTTGGAATTGTGGATAGTTGTAAGAGGATTAAATGTTTAGCTAGGCTTTTTTAATAAGAAAATGTGATGAAAAGTGATTTACGAGCCTAGGGGCAAAATCGTAATTTTACCAAAGTATAGGGGCAAAATAGTCATTTTTGCCTAAGTGTAGATTATGATGTATTATGATTCATAAATTATTAAATGAGTAAATTCTATTGTTCTAGATCGAAGAAAACGAGATCCGAACCTAGAACGAGAGAAAAGAGAAATGTGGGCAAAAAGGTCCCTTTCTACCCTTTTCGGTATCGAGGTAAGTTCATGTGTTAAATTTTATAACCCTGATCAAGATGTTTAAGAAAGATCAGTTAGTTAATGCCTCAAACCCTATTTCGGCTTGAATACAAGTAATGGGTGTTACATTTAGTGGTATCAGAGCTATGGTTTAGTCGGTTCTCGGACTAACCTAGTGTGAGTAAGAGTCTAGCTATACGTGCCATATGTGGACCGTGATAGTGTGATATCTCCCAACTCTAACAAAATTGTTTTGATAAGATAGAAATGATTTCCAACCGAGCTAATTTCAATAAGGTTGTAAGTGGCAATGAGGTAATTGAAATGTACTTATGCATTGTTGAAATTTAGAGAAGTATGAATAGAGGTTTATGACATGTGTATGATAAGGTATGGAATGATATAACTCCAGGTTGAGGGATGAGAGTTATGAAGTGATAAGCTTACCTATATTTGTTTGATATGTGTACGATGTTATGTACCCAACCTATTGGGTTAAGTGCTTATAACGAGTAATTTATCCAGAGAATGGGATATGTGTGTATGTACAATTATTTGAATGATGTATGATAAATATGTCCACATGGTTAAATCTCACATGTGACTGTTAAAGTAGAGAATGCATGATGTTTTGTTTTATGACTCTGTTATGAAGCCACACATATTATGGTGTGGAAATTAAACTGAGAAGTTTGACTAAGTAGAATGCGGGAGATGAGTACGGTAGTTTAATGATAAATTGATAAATAAGACCATGGTAGGACCATGGCAATACATGTGATCCCGTATAAGACCATGTCTGGGACATGGCTTCGGCACTAAAGAAAGATCTCGTATAAGCCCATGTACGGGACATGGCATCGACATCTAAGTACGATCCCGTATAAGACCATATCTAGGATATGGCATCGACATCGAATTACAAGATCTCGTATAAGACCATATCTGGGATATGGCATCGGCATCGACATGAGTTCCATGTAAGATCGTATCGAGGATACGGTATTGGTATTGATATGAGATTTCTTGTAAGACCATAGCGAGGCTATGGCATCGTGATGACATGTAAAGAAATAGCTGGGCTATGACGTTGTGATACGAGTAAGACCATAGTTGGACTATGGCAATCAGGTAAACGACGTACTCAAAATCCGTAAGACATTCTCTAAATTGATAAGCAATGGTAAGAGAAATTAGAGTTTAATGTTGAGTACTCGAGTAGACATTAAGGTGGAACTTGAGTAAGTGAAGTCACTGTTCGAAAGTATGAGTGATAGAAACAATTGTAGCATGATAAACGTGAAAACTCACTTGGAGCGAGTTGTGTGACTATGATGATATTTCATTGATGATGAATATTAAATCATATGTATGTAGTCACGAGAGTTAGGTTAAGGGACTCTACAACCTCACCCCCTTACCACTGTTGAATTATGATGAGATGTTATGAGAAAAAGAGTTTGTAAGTTTGTATGTGATTATGCAACAATTATACTAGCATGTTGAGAATGCTTGGCATTACATTGATGTATAATGCTTTACTAAATTGATTAGTTAATGTTGAATGAGATGTTGAAGTCCTAGCAGACCATATTGAATATGAAAATGCCATCATTGAGATATGAAATAGATAAGGTCCCGTATAAGACCATGTTTAGGATATGGCCTTGGCACCGAGTTGAAATTTCGCATAAGACCATATCCGGGATATGGCTTCGATAATGAAAATGAGAATCGTATAAGACCATATTCGGGATATGGCATTGATACTTGATGTGGAAGTCTATATAAGACCTTATCTGGGATATGGCAATGGCATTTGGAGGTGACTCCATATAAGACCACCTCGGAGATGTGGCATTAGTTTCGTACCTACATGAATGACGATGAATATGCGTCTTCAATTATCCCTAGTGATCAATGGGACAAATAGATGAGTCTAGAGGTAGAAATGAGAATTGTACTAAAGCCATGCGAATGGGCGAATACAGGCACTCGTGAACGAGTCAAGAAGAAATGCGTACGATGTGTGGCACGGTATGTGCTAAATAAAGGACAAGTATGAGTAAGTTGGCTTGAAGCCTGTGATCTATGCATGGTTAGTTAATGCCATGGATGGGTTATAATGATCTATTTGGGTATTATGTATAAATATTTGTTGCCTTTCAGGACTGATGTAGTTGTTCTTCTCATAAATTATGATTATGTGAGAACGTTAACTGACTGAAAAAAAATCAGACTAAACGGTTGTCAATTTAGTTAATTGAAATTGACATTCCTTTATCTCTTCGTAACCCTATTCGGGTGCTTCGAGGGGGAAGTTGGAGATGATTCTAGTATAAGAAGTGAAATCACAAGTTCCACATCATGTGATGGGTTTTCGGGTAAGCCGAATAGAGTTAATGGATTCGATCGAGATGTCCCTGCTATCTTGAAATATGACGTTGTAAAGGTTTTAGATTAGCATAGCAAGAGAAACTCAAATAAGAGTGTGCTTGAAAAATGTTCTCAGTGTGGAGAAAAGAGTAGATTAATATATTGAAATATGATTCAAGTTTTGTGTATACGTGAGTAGGGAGCATGATACAAAGGTATGCTCATGGAAATGTTCAAACCGTGATGGTCGAGTTGAAAGCTATAGAAGGAACTATTAATTGAAAGTTCTAGTACTGAGTTCAGTCTGAATCGAGAAAAAGAGTTGCCAGATTGGTGATCCAGAGATGATCACTTTTGTGTCTGTGTAGTGAGTTAGATGTTATGAAATGATCCATGGAAAAATTGATATGTATTTTCATAATTTTGATGAGTTAGAGTATCTTATGCTGCAGAAGATTTTGAAAATGAAATAGTGGAAATGACTTGAACCATTACAAAGGTGTGTATAGTTATTGTAATACTTCTCAGATAGTAGACATAGTACAGATGTCTGGATGAAAGATCCATGTTAAGCAATGCGAGTTAGTTACTTGGTTGACCTTAGTTGGTAACATCCTAGTTTCAGCGAGGTTAACGACTATAACGAGTCTTCCTTTCAAAACAAATGAGTTCAGAAGTGATTTAGTAAATGGTATTTTAAATAAGCTCTTAATGAGTTTATATAAGATGATAAAATCCAGGTTGGATAAGATTTCCCTTGTTGATGTTTCCTCGAGATAGAATTTGAATGATGATGAATCCAGAACTTATACAGAAGTTTTGGTATGAGATTCAGTAGTAGCATATCTACTAATGCAAGAATAAGAAAGTACAGTTATGTGCATAAATGTTTTAAAAATAGAGTACATTTCACGATATGATTGAGTTTATTGTCAGAAGTAGTTGATCACAAAAAGCTGAGTTTTCAAAGCGTACAAGTCAAGACTATCACAGTCGGTGAACGCTTTAATGGGAAATTGAGATAAAACCTTATAGATTTCAAATTTGGTTTGACAAAATTCCCAAGAAGGGGAATGCCATTCAAATTGTAGTGGCTCAACCGGTAAAGATCCGAATGATCATTTGGATAAGTACAGAGTTCCAAATTGGTGGATTACTGAGTATATGCCCTAGAGGAAGAATAACCTAGGTCTCAAGATATGCTTCAACCTTGTGTATTATAGCTTAAAGGTTGTTGGCAAGAGAAACTTGAGGATAAGTCGATTTGTTATTTTAAAGAGTAGATGGAAACATTTCAGGAATGTTAAAAGCAATTTCCTCTGGTAAGATTTTCGGGGACGAAAATCCCTAAGAGGGGAGAATTGTAACAGCCCGATTTAAGGGCTAGTCGGAACAGTGATCTTGGGGTCACTAATCCGAGGTTAGAGAAAAATATTTTCATGTTATGTTATGTGTTATAACAAGTTTATAAGGGTGCATGAAAATTTTGGTGCTTTAATTTTAGCGATTTCTTGCTTAATCGCGAAAAAGAACTAAATCGCATAAAGTGCGAAAGTTCTACTTTATTTGCTAGAGGTGCCAAATAGCTATAGAATATCAATTGGAGGTCCCAAATGTGCAATTTGGCCTTGTTTTAAGTGAGTTGGCCGGCCATGTGACATAGGGGACAAGAGCATTTAATTTTGGTCAAAATTGTTGGAAATTAGGTGGAAAAATGAATAAAATAAGATGAAATAAGCAAAAAGCTATCATCTTTTTATTTTATTCTCTTCTTCCACCGAAAATACAAGCAAGAATGGGGGTTCTTGAAGCTGAAAATTTCAGTAAGCTTTTCTTCACTCAAGTAAGTGATTTTGATGATTTTAATTGATAAATTTTGTACTTTTGGAGTCCCCAAAGCTTAAGCTAGCTAATGAGGGGACTAATTTGCAATATGGTTGAAAGTATAGGGACTTTCCATGAGAGAGTTTATGTAGGTTGCTGAATTTTTATGGAAGAAAATGAATGTTAGAAAGATAAGAAACAACTTTTTTGAAAGGTGTTGTCATGAAAACACCTAATTTTGGACTAAGATGCAAATGTTGTAGTTTGTTCATTATGCATGAAATGGTTGGAATTGTGGATAGTTGTAAGAGGATTAAATGTTCAGCTAGGCTTGTTTAATAAGAAAATGTGATGAAAAGTGATTTACGAGCCTAGGGGAAAAATCATAATTTTGCCAAAGTATAGGGGCAAAATAGTCATTTTTGCCTAAGTGTAGATTATGATGTATTATGATTCATAAGTGATTAAATGAGTAAATTCTATTGTTCTAGATTGAAGAAAATGAGATTCGAACCTTGAACGAGAGAAAAGAGAAATGTGGGCAAAAAGGTCCCTTTCTACCCTTTTCGGTATCGAGGTAAGTTCATGTGTTAAATTTTACGACCTTGAGTGAAGCATTTGCAATATTTCGATGTTGTATAAATTGGTTATTTCCTCTATGTGTACGTTAAATATGTTTTGATATGATGTCAAGACATGAAAGTCTTGATTTAATCCATGAATAGTGGAAATGTAATTAGTGTGATACGATGGTAGTTAAGGTCCCGTGTAAGACCATATTGGAATATGGCCTCGGTGTGAGAATTCGTGACGACCATGTCGGGACATGGCATCGATATGTTAATGCATGTAAGACCCTATCGGGGTATGATGTCAGTGTGACATTAGGTGTATGAAACTCAAAAGTGTCATTTAACAATTTAAGTGATTCAACGAGTATGTCGAAAATGAAAAAGTATGTGGTTGCACCACGAGAAACACAAGTGTGCGTTAGAATTGAATTGAGATGAATTTAGTATATGATGAACTCCTAGCGGGTTATGTGTAATCAAAGCACCTTAGTTGCATGAGATAGATTTATTGATGCATTGCGTGAATGCGAACGAGTATCGTAGGAAGTTAAGTAAGAATAGTAGTGTGTGAGGATGTTCTCTGATGAACATTTGAAATAGAGAAATACATGTGGATAACTATCCATGAATGTATAATAATGGTGAGCTATGTGTGATATCACCTTATTAATGGTTAGTGATGGGCTGTGTGCGATACCATCAACCATATTATTATCGGTGGACTGTGTGCGTTACCACCTGATTAATTAGTTATTGATGGGCTGTGTGCGATACCATTAACCATATTATTATCGGTGGGATGTGTGTGTTACCACCTGATTAATTAGTTATTGATGGGTTGTGTGCGATACCATCAACCATATTATTACCGGTGGGCTGTGTGCGTTACAACCTGATTAATTAGTAATTGATGGGTTGTGTGCAATACCATCTCTTATAAATGATTGGTGGGCTATGTGCGATGCCACCCTACTAGAGATCAATGGAGGGCTGAGTGCGAAACCACCGAGAGTTTGGTAGTATGGGTGGCTTATTGAAAATGCTGGATGTGTTGTTCTACATGATCATGTGGTGACCGGTCACGAGGAATGTATGCTAATTAACATGAGCAGTTGGCTTGAGGCATGGTAAGAATGTGGTAAGAGATAGAATGAGTGAGCTTCAAGAATAGTTGAGTAAGTAACCATGATTTTATGAGAAAAACTCATTATAATACCTTGCGGTTGTATATATTCAATGAATATCGGTATTTGTCAGTTATATGCAGATGAACTTACTAAGCATTATTGCTTACTCCTTTTCTTTTCCCATCTCTTATAGGTTATTTTAACT
The DNA here is from genome assembly GCA_025698515.1 of Gossypium sturtianum. Classification (NCBI taxonomy): domain Eukaryota; kingdom Viridiplantae; phylum Streptophyta; class Magnoliopsida; order Malvales; family Malvaceae; genus Gossypium; species Gossypium sturtianum. Next base: position 72,598,908 of record CM046943.1, on the reverse strand, counting down.
AGCTCGGGTTGGAGGCTGCCAGAGATGTTTTCACACTATCGAGTAGAAGCTTGGTATGATGTTTCAAGTTCTTTTGAGTCATGGCATGTATAGGGACCTCTTTTAAAGTTGACTAAGTCATAGTTAATATAGCCAAATGTGTTGGCGTAAGTGAGTTATGTTTTGGTTGTGAATAGCCATAGATGATGACTTAAGTAGATTGTAATTGTATTGGAAATGGTTCTCCCTTGTGTTTGGGATGAAGAATTCATTGTATGAATTAAATGTCTTTAATCCAAGATTTGTAATTGATGATATATGGAGTTTTTGTAATGGATTTTGTATGTGTGCAATGTAGAGTGACAAGGGCTTGGTAGATAGCCTGATAATTGCCCACATGGGTAGACACACGAGCGTGTGTCAAGACCATGTGGGAGGCACGGCTAGCACATGGGCATGTGCCCAAGCCGTGTGAAGTCTGCACTTTACATTTGGAATTTAATTCGTCCACGGCTGAAGCACACGGGCGTGTGTATATGCCGTGTGGATAAGTCAGAATGCTAAGTTTTAGCACACGGGCCATAGCCACGGGCGTGTCAAGGCCGTTTGAAATTAGTCAGTGTCGTGCCTAGGCCGTGGGACACAAACAGAATACTCATGATTTTATACACGGGGTAGGGACATGGGCGTGTGTGACCACACGGCCTGCCCACACGGGCGTGTCCCACTTCACATGGGCGTGTGGCCCCTATTTTATTGAGAAGTTTCTCGAATTCGTAAAAGTTCCCCGGATAGTTTTGGTACCTCTCGGAAGTATGTGTAGGGCCTCCTAAGCCGATTATGTACAAATGATGAGTTTAAATGAAATTTTATAACCCCGATCAAGATGTTTAAGAAAGATCAGTTAGGTAATGCCTCAAACCCTATTCCGACTTGAATACGGGTAAGGGGTGTTACAGCAGGTCTAACAATACTTGATTCAGTTCCTGTTAAATTAGGTTTAGCATAATCATACATAGTTCGAGGAGGAGAATTTTCGGCAACCACAGGAGGAAGTGGATTATTCTGGGGGTCAGCCATCTCTTCCGTGTTATTAGTATCGTCCTCTTGCTCTTCTTGTGTGTATTATAGGCTTCGCCTAATTTCTCTTCGGTTTCTGCGAACGGTTCCTTCTATATCACTAATGTAACACCCCTAACCCGTATCCGTCGCCAGATTGGGGTTACGAGGCATTACAACACATATCACTACTTGGTATAGTCAAAAATACACTAGTCATTTGTTCAATCAACTTTGCCACCCAATTCACATACATCAATTAATCTACCATTCTTTAATAAGCATGACATTGATGAAATAAAACATACATTACGAGCATGAACTTTTAAATTTACTAAGTTAATAAATAATTCTATATCATTTCTTAATCCAAGAATATAAATTATAACATCAATATGTGAGTATATATATAGATGGCAACCGTTTCAACAATTAACAAGGAATACTATTCATTTGTAATAGCACGGCCGAACCATAATACCAAATATCTCTTCCATTGCCGAAACATATAAAATGAACTTCTACACAAGCATAATTGTATCCCCAACTGAATATGTCATTTCCAAATATTCAACCTATGATCTCATCTATTAATCGGCAATGAAATTTTAGATATAAATGATCTCCACTATATTCATGAACGTAGACTTCATGCCAAACCATATATATATATGTGTACTCATATAAATAAGCATGTAACTTTGAACTCATCTCAACTCACAATTCGATCTAGCAAAACTACCAAACCTTATATATATGTAACATTTACAATTACCTAATTAGCACATATTATTCTCGAATTCAAACCATGCACAAACATGTTTATGTACAAATTCATTAGTTACTATTATACATTGTACACCTATAGTAAAATATACTAACAAACTATTGCATATTCAAAATATGAAACATGATATATAACATGAATATATAATTTAAACCGATTATACATTGTTAAAGCATTATCTTAACCAAAAGTGCCATCAACCACAAAACCAAACTATACCTATTATATATGTATGTACCATGGCCGAATATATGCTAATTAAAAACCCCCACATCTCATGCACCACAAGGACATAAACAAATACACCATTTGATCATTAAAATGAAACCATATGTCTCCACATCAAACTAACACAAAATATAAGCCATATTCGTATGGCTATAATACATATAAAGACAAAGTTTCCAACTCAAACATGGACATTATCCAACCTATACATGTCTTTATCCAAAATAAATCGAACCAAGGGAGTACCAAAAAGATGATAGTGTGGTTGACTTTGCTGACGATTTCCCGAGCCCGAAGCTTGATCAAATCTATAAAAAGAACATTGAACACCCACAGAGTAAGCTTACTAGCTTAGTAAGTCTCAAGCAAATTTTAATATAACCATCAAACATTTAAGCATTTTAATATTTAAGTTTATGACATTGAATATAAACATTTCAACATGTGAATTAAACATGGCCGAATGCTATCAATTCATTTACCTAAGTATTTGTACTTTATTACCATAAACATGTAATTTATCAAAACACAAAAATTATGCTACAGGTATTAGCATACTTCAAGTCAAGTGAGTACAACATTCATATCAATCACATATACTCATTTGTATACATATGCAAGTACGTTCAAACCCTTTCACTCTTAACATTTTTTCACTTATAGCCGATTTTCCAAAATAACACCTTTAAACTCAAATTCTATTATATAATGTTCATACACAACAATGGTAAGCTCAATAGCATATATCAAAATTCTTATCGAATCATCAACCATATCATATCATACTTAATTCAAATAATACTATACCAACTTACCTTACTCTTTATAATTATAAAAGAAAAGGCTTATACTTACCTGAGCTTTTAGCTCATTGCATTAAGCATGTTTCACCTTGTATGATTCATGATTTCTCCATTTATAACACATCACCGGCATTACGCCTGCTAGGCATCAAAGCCTGAAATATACACCGGCGTTAAGCCTGCTAGGCAATAAGCCCGAATCACTTCACCGGCACAAGGCCTGCTAGGCTCAAAGCCCGATACAATTCACCGGCACAAGGCCTGCTAGGCTCGAAGCCCGAATAACGGTATTATTACCATCTCATTCACATTACATGCTACCCAAAATTACATAAATCACACATTATTCATATCATTTATCATATCATTTCAATCAAAATTTAACAACATTTCATTTCCAAAATTCACTATCCACATTCGACTTTACCACATTCTATAACTACAATTTCATAATTCATCATATAATCCAAGTTATAAATGATATTAACAATATTAATTTGCTTACAGACTTACTTCGACTATCGACGGACAACGAAGACCGGCTATTCGATAACCTTTGCCTTTCCCCGATCCAAATCCGTCTTTCTTTGTTCTTGATCTAAACACATTAAAATTTAGCTCATTCAAGCACATTTCATCTCAATTTAGTCCCAAAACACATAAATAGGCAAATTACCATTTTACCCCTAATGTTTCACATTTTTACAATTTAGTCCCATTTGCACAAAACACAAAATACACAAAATTTCATTACACAACCTAAGGGCCGAATATTCATAGGGACTATACAAGTCCATTTATTTCATTTATTTTGCATTTTAACCCCTCAAAAATTTATTTTTGCAATTTAGCCCTAAATACTCAATTTTACCAAAATTTCCAATTCAAAACTTGTTAATTTCTAACATACTTTTAATATTTTTCCATCAAACATCATAAAACACCAACATCTAGCCATGGCCGAATATCAAACATGCTCAATTTCAAAAATTCTAACATGGGTCAACTAATATTCGAAGCAACGATCTCAAAAACGTAAAAATTAACAAAAATTGAGCTAGTTACATACCTTAATTTAGCTAGATAGATGCCGAACTAAGCTTGGCTATTTTCTTTTCTTCTCTTGCATGCATTCGGCCAAGGAAAGATGAACAAAGCATGGCCTATTTTTTTTTGTTTTAATTATCATATATTAACCATTTGTTTAATTACTATTTTAACCTTCCTTTATAAAATAAATAATATTATTACTTAAGGTTATTTGTGTACCTAACCGGCCACTAACTAGAAAATGGGATTTTTGCCCTTTTAGGACCCCATATTAAAAAGCCACTAACAATTGGGCACTTTTCACTATAATTTGTAACTTCTACACTTTACGCGATTAAGTCCTTTTATTTAATTAAGCACACAAACAATCAATTTTTTATACGAAACTTTCACACATACTAAGTCACATATAAATAACATAGAAAATAATATTTAAAGATTTTTCAAATTCGGATTCGTGGTCCCGAAACCACTGTTCTGATTAGGGTCAAATTCGGACTGTTACAACTCTCCCCCCTTAGGGATTTTCGTCCCCGAAAATCTTACCGTTAAACAAAGTCGGATATTGTTGCCTCATTGAATCCTCAGGCTCCCACGTAGCCTCTTCGACTCCATACCGATTCCATAGTATCTTTACTAACGGAATTTTCTTGTTTCTCAACTCTTTCATTTCACGAGCTAACATACGGATCGGTTCCTCCTCGTATGTCATATCGGATCGGATTTCAATCTCAGACGGAGAAATCACATGTGACGGATCTGACCAATATCTACGAAGCATCGAAACATGAAATACATTGTGTATCTTTTCTAATTCAGAAGGCAACTTCAATTTATAAGCCACAGGCCCGATACGCTCGGTGATCTCATACGGCCCGATGAATCTCGGACTTAGTTTGCCTTTTTGACCAAATCAGAGTACTTTCTTCCAAGGTGAAACTTTTAAAAATACCCTATCTCCGATCTGAAACTCAATGTCTTTACGTTTCAAATCAGCATAGGACTTTTGGCGATCCGATGCAGCTTTCAAACTATCTCTAATTATAGCCACCTTCTGTTTAGTCTCTTTAATCAAATCAACCCCGTGTATCTTAATTTCACTAAGCTCGGTCCAATACAATAGTGTACGACACTTACGACCGTATAGAACTTCGTAAGGTGCCATTTTGATACTAGATTGAAAACTGTTATTATAAGCAAATTTAATCAAAGGTAAGTATATTTCCCACGTACCTTCAAACTCGAGTATGCAACATCTCAACATGTCCTCAAGTATCTGAATGGTTCGTTCAGACTGACCGTCTGTCTGAAAAAGACTATGAATTAGTAATTTATTATCATCCGAGAAAAGCTAATGTTGTTGTTGACGCTTTGAGCCAAAAGTCTTTATTTTCTTTGCAAGAAATGAGTACTCAAATAGATCTGTGTGATGATGGTTCGGTTTTGGCTGAGTTCAAATTGAGGCCGGTGTTTATACATCAGATTTGTGATGCCCAGAAAAGTGATAATGAGATGATGACAAAACAAGCTTAATGTGGTTTGAATTCTGATTCAGGATTTTGAGTGGATAATGATGATTGTTTGAGATTCAGAGATTGGATTTGTATTCCGAGGAATTTAGAGTTGATTCAGTTGATTTTGAATGAAGATCACAATAGTCATTTGGTTGTTCATCCGGGAAGTACAAAAATGTATAATGATCTGAAACAGTTTTATTAGTGGCATGGTATGAAATGGGATATCTCAGAGTTTGTTTCGAGATGTTTAGTATGTCAACAAGTTAAAGCTGAACATCAGGTTCCATCCGGTTTGTTACAACCGATTTTGATTCCTGAGTGGAAATGGGAGAGAATCACGATAGACTTTGTGTTGGGAATACCTTTATCTCCGAGAAAGAAAGATGCAATTTGGGTGATAGTTAACAGATTGACGAAATCAGCTCATTTTGTTCTGGCGAGAACAAATTATTCACTTGATAAATTAGCTGAATTGTATATTTCTGAGATTGTGAGATTGCACGGGGTACCACTATCTATTGTATCTGATAGAGATCTGAGATTTACCTCGCGGTTTTGGAAGAAATTACAAGAGGCTTTAGGCACAAAGTTGCATTTCAGTACTGCATTTCATCCGCAAACGGATGGTCAATCCAAGCGGATCATTCAGATTCTTGAAGATATGTTGAGATGTTGTATACTTGAATTTGAAAGTACGTGGGAAAAATATTTTACGTTGATTGAGTTTGCGTACAATAATAGTTTTCAATCTAGCATCAAAATGGCACCATATGAGGCTCTTTACGGTCGTAAATGTCGAACTCCATTATATTGGACTGAGCTTAGTGAGAATAAAATTCACGGGGTTGACTTAATCAAAGAGACTGAGCAGAAAGTAAAAGTGATTCGTGATAGTTTGAAAGCAGGCTCAGATCGTCAGAAGTCTTATGCAGATTTGAAACGGAAAGATATTGAATTTGAGATCAGTGATAAAGTGTTTTTGAAAGTGTCTCAGTGGAAGAAAATACTTCATTTTGGTAGAAAAGGCAAGTTGAGTCCGAGGTTCATCGGGGCGTATGAGATTATTGAACGAATTGGGCCGGTTGCTTATAAATTGTTGTTGCCACCTGAGTTAGAAAAGATTCACAATGTGTTTCACGTATAGATGCTTCGACGATACAGATTTGATCCATCGCATGTGATTGCTCCTACTGAGGTCGAGATTCAGTCAGATTTATCGTATAGTGAAGAACCGATCCGAATTTTGGCACGAGAGACTAAAGAGTTGAGGAATAAGAAAATTTCTTTAGTGAAAGTGTTGTGGCACAAACATGGAGTTGAAGAGGCTACGTGGGAGCCTGAAGATGTAATGAGAGAGCAATATCCAAACTTATTCACTAGTAAGATTTTCGGGGATGAAAATCCCTAAGGGGGGAGAGTTGTAACAACTCGATTTAGACCCTAGTCGGAATAGTGGTTTCGGGACCACAAATCTGAGGTTAAAAAATATTTTAATATTATTTTTGGTGTTTACAGTATGTGATTAAGCATGTGTGAAATTTCTGTGTGAAAATTTTATCGATTGTGTGCTTAATTTGCAAAAAGGACTTAATCGCATAAAATGTAAAAGTTGTGTGCTATTTGTTAAAGTGCTTATTTGACATGGCTTTATAAATAAGAAGTCCTTATGTTGATATTAGACCATTGATAGTGGAATTTGACATAAATGGCCATTAAATGAATGAAATAATAATGTTTTATTAAAGGATATTTTAGTAATTGATGAAATAATATGTATTAAAATAAAAAAAGAAATTAAAGGCCATTATCATCTTCCTTAGCCGAATTTGAAGAAGAAAAAGAAAGCTTTCATGGCCATTTAGGGTTCGGCACCTGTGAGCTTCAATTGGTATGTGTTTTTAACTCGATTTTTGATGATTTCTACGTTTTTGTGATCGTTGCTTCGTGTTCTCTCAAGCCCATGCTCTAATTTTAGAATTTGATGATGATTTTATAATGTGCCATTGATGAATGCTTGAGCTTGGTGATAGTTGGTGATGAAATATGAAATATATGTGATAGATAAACATATTTTGTCCTTGAATTTTTGGTGAATTTGAGTAATTTGGGCTAAATTGAGAAAAGTGTAAATTGAAGGATTAAAATGTGAAATAAATGAAATATGTGGGCTAGTATGAACATAAGGAGAATTCAACTAGGCATGTGTGAAGTAAAATTATGTGAATTTGATGATTTTATGAAATAGGGACTAAAGTGTCGAAATGTGAAAATGTGAGGGTTATTTTGTAAAGTGCCCTAAATATGTGTGTTTGGACTAAATTGAATGATTTGGTGATTGAATGAGCTAAATTTGAATGTGTATAGATCAAGAAAAGAGGGATTTGGATCGAGATCGAGGCAAAGATAAAGTGCTCGATTAATCGACTCATTTTGGTTATTTACGTCCGAGGTAAGTTTGGATATAATACGAGTTGTTATATTTATGTCTAAGTGCTATGAAATGAATGAATATGTGATTATTGAATTAGAAATGCTATATGTGGAATTGAGGAATGTGGCACTAAGCGTGTGTAATTAGAATCGAAACAGAGGTGAATAGCATTGTGTGTGCGAAGTAATGGAAGCCTCGGCTTTATTGATTGGCACTGTGTGTGCGATACCGAGATAAAATCGGTTTAATGTAAAGGCACTATGTGTGCGATGATATTTAAGCTTCGACTAAGAAATTAGCACTAAGTGTGCGAGTAAAACGAATGATTATTGATGATTGATCGAAATTGCGCTATTGAGCATTGAGTAGCAAAAGTGTTCGTTAACTAAGTGTTGGCAAAGGTATGTATGAAACCTATATGGTTGATGATTTGTAATAGATGAATGGAAGGTTATGTGAGTATTGGTTATGGATGAGATTGTGAAGTTTTATGAAATAATCTATGTGATGATTTATTTTGTTTATTGATTTTGAATTGTTGAGTTAAATGTATTATATTACGAACTTACTAAGCTTAAAGCTTGCTGTGTATAGCTAGACTCATACTGTAACACCCCTAACCCGTAACCGTCGCCGGTCTAGGGTTAAGAAGCATTATCGATCACATCGGAACATTTACTAACATTTTACAACAAAAAGTCTATCATCATCCAAACATAACAAAATATATACATATAGTCCCTTAATGAGGTCTACGAGACCTTAAACACGTGTTAGAAAGGGGTCGGGACTAAACCGAACACATACAAAATTTTTTAAAAATTTAACATTTTTCAAAGCTAGAGAGGTCACACGCCCGTCTAGGCAGGCCGTGTGCCTCACACGGCCTCGGACACGCCCATGTATCCAAGCCGTGGCAAAAACAGGGCATACATACTGACATGTCCACACGGCCTGAGACACGCCCGTGTGCCTCACCCGTGGTCGACACTGACTTGCACCACATGGCTAGTCACATGCCCGTGTGTCTAGCCCGTGTGCGAGCCTGACTTGTTTTAATTTGCAAACTCGAAAGACAAGGTCGAGCCACACGCCCGTCTGCTCAACCGTGTGGGCAATTAAAGGCCATTTGCAAGGCCAAATTGCCACCCACACTTAAGGTCTCACCTACAAGCACAAACCAATTCAATTCCATACCTTTAATAGCAACCAAAACATACAAATTATGTACCATTTAATCATCTTAACATCCCTACTCAATCCACATTCAAAATCCAACTCCAATTTATCAATTCAAGGTATCAAATTCTCATCCAAAAAACATATAATCTATTCACCATTCAATTCTTACTAATTCTATCATAAAGCATACCATTTCCATCTTGCTAATTTATGCAATAATGATCACTCACAAGGAACATACACAAACTCATATAAGTCATACTTTCACATGTTCAAAACATATACCAAACCCTCAAACTACCAAGCCAAATCACATGGCTAAGTTTATACACTTCAAAACATGCTATATCTACTAGCCTATACATGCCATATACCATATATATACATCTTCCAAAAGTACCAAAATAGATAGCCGATAGTGTGATTGAGTCACTGACGATCCCCAGATTCGAGGTAGCTTTGAATACACTGTAAGACAGAGAAACACTTCACACAGTAAGCATTCTTGCTTGATATAAACCATTTAACATAAATAATGGTATCATAGATTTCAGCTATAAAGCTTACTTAGTCATACTTGATTCATACATATCTCATGAAACTTACAAATCTCATGCTTGAGAGGTAACCAAGGTACCTGTATCACTTGATCACATTGATCAGCATACTTTAACATAATAATCATTATCTATCATTCATCATTCATAACGCAAATAATGCTCACTTTCATCTTGATGCTAGCTTTGCTTTCTTAGCTTTCTTGTTATCTCATTTTAACTTTACTCGTTTGCCCGATGAATTTCTGTGAATAACCGAGGATACTAAATCTCTTCCTACGTAACATGATGCCAAAGCCATACCCTAGATATGGTCTTACATGGAATATCTCATCTTGGTTTCAAGGCCATGTCTTGAAATGGACTTATATGAAGTCTTTCTCTTGATAACTTGTTCAATGCCAAGCTTGCCTTGGACTTACATGACAACTTGTTCAATGCCAAGCTTGCCTTGGACTTACATGATAACTTGTTCAATTCCAAGCTTGCCTTGGACTTACATGATAACTTGCTCAATGCCAAGCTTGCCTTGGACTTACATGATAACTTGCTCAATGCCAAGCTTGCCTTGGACTTACATGATAACTTGCTCAATGCCAAGCTTGCCTTGGACTTACATGATAACTTGCTTGATTTGCTGATGCCATGTTCTAAACATGGTCTTACACTGGCTCTCATAATGTGGTAGATCGAGTATCCTGGGAAATTTATTTTCAATCGGGACTTGCTCATACTTAATCTCATTGATTTCTTGGTTGAACATTACATTAAATAATTCATGAAATTAGTGTACATTATACTAAGCAATTCAATGATAAAAATCATAAAACTTAGAAATCATACAAACTTACCTCAATATACAAAATGTATGTAGATATGCAATTTAGTCCTCTACTTTGTTCTTGCCTCGGTTTCGATCCAGGCTTCGTTTTTCTTGATCTATAATCATAAATAGACCATTTAAAACTGACATTGACTAAATTGACCCTTTACTCATACTTGGGCAAAATTATTATTTTGCCCCTATACTTTCTCATATTTGCACTTTTGCCCCAAGGCTCGTAAAATAATTTTCATTCAACTTTCTTAGACTACATGCTTAGCTGAATCATTTTCTCTACTATAGCAATTATCAATTCTCATTATTTCTAATAGGTATGACTAATTTCAAAACTTTTTACAAACTAGTCCCTATGCTCATTTTTCATGAAATTCACTTAGAAAAAGATGTTTATCTAACATCAAACTCTCATAAAATTCCATAAAACATCATTTAGCATGCATTTCATTCATGGGTATATTTTTTAACATGCATCTTAGCTCATTTTATAGCTAAAAATAGCTAATTCATAATACGAGGACTTTAAAAACACGAAGAATATTAAAATCGGGACTAAGATGAACTTACTAGCAAGCTTGAAAGATGAGCAAACCCTAGCTATGGTTTCTTTGAAAATTTCGGCAATGAGGAAGAAGATGATAATGATTTTTGTCATCTTTTTCTTTTATTAATCATTTAATAGGTAAATGACCAAAATGCCCTTCTCTTAAAAATATCACCATTTACTAACTCATGTCCAATTTTGTCCAAAAATTATGATTTGGGCAAATTGCTATTTAAGGACTTATAATTGCTATTCTAGAGCTATTTCATAAAAAATGCTTCTAGAAACTCACATTTTACAACTTTTGCAATTTGGTCCTTTTTGACCATTCAACTTCAATTTAGCAAAATTGCTTCATGAAACTTTCACACTAACATGCAAACATGGCATGAACCTTAAAAACTCATAAATTTACCTCGGATTCGTTGTCTCGCACCACTATTCTGACTAGGCCCTAAATCGGGCTATTACATCGCACACTTAGTGCCATAATATAAAACCAAACTTAATTCGGTATCGCACACACAGTGCCAATCAAAAAGCTGAAGCTTCTATTATTTCGCACACACAGTGCTAATCATCTCAGTCTCATTTCCAAATACGCACACTTAGTGCCACCTAACATGATTCCACACATAGCATTACTAATCCAATAATCACATAACTATTCATTTCATAGCATTTAAACATGATTTAAGAACACGTATTATATCCGAACTTACCTCAGACGTCGAAATACCGAAACTAGCCGATCAGTCGAATACTTTGTCTTTGCCTCGATCTCGATCCGAATCTCTCCTTTCTTGGTCTATACATATTCAAATTTAGCTCATTTAATCACCCATTTCATTCAATATAGTCCAAACACACATATTTAGGGCATTTTACAAAATAGCCCTTATATTTTTACATTTCAACACTTTAGTCCCTATTTCATAAAATCATCAAATACACAAAATTTCATTCCACCCATGCCTAGCCGAATTCTCCCTATGTCCATACAAACCCACACATTTCATTTATTTCACATTTTAGTCCCTCAAAATATTATTTTCACAAATTAGCCCAAATTACTCAATTTCACCAAAAATTCAAAGACAAAACATGTTAATCTTTAACATATCTTTCATATTTCATCCTCAACTATCACAAAACTCAAACATTAATCAATGGAATATCTCAAAATCACCATCAAATTCTAAAATTAAAGCATGGGTTTGATAGAATACAAAGCAACGATCACAAAAACGTAAAAATCATCAAAAACCGAACAAAAATCACATATCAATTGAAGCTTCACTTGACCGAACCCTAAATAGCCATAAAAGCTCTCTTTTTCTTCTTGATATACGGCTATGGATGATGAAAATAAGAGAGAATGGCTTTTGTTTTATTATAAATTATTTAATAATTCATTTACTAAAATAGCCTTATTATAAACATTTAGAATCCACTAACCTTAGGCATTTTTGTCCATCCAATTTATCAATGGAATAATAACAACATAAGGACTCCTCACTTTAAAAGCCAAAACAATCTAGCACTTTAACATTCAGCACACAGCTTTTGCATTTTACGCAATTTAGTCCTTTTTGCAAATTAAGCACACAATCAATAAAATTAATACATGAAACTTTCACACATGCTTATTCACAAAGTATAAGCACAAAAAATAATATTAAAACATTTTTCTAACCTCGGATTGGTGGTCACGAAACCACTGTTCTGACTAGGGTCTAAACCAGGCTGTTACATGATCGTCATGGCCGGCTCATGATTTCCTATCCATCCAACAATTACTCGCGTAGGGCCCATGGGCCCATTGGGCCCACTCAGCCCATTCTGGTCCATTTGGCCCCAAAATGGCCTAAGACCATGAGATGCTCATGGTAACCTCTGTCATTGTATCGACTTATCCACACGCACGTTCGTGCGCTCGCGTGATAGCCGTAGCCATACTTTCATCCTTTCGGCTTCTCAACATTTCGGGATTTCGGCATTTGCCGATCTACAATTGGAGTGGTGTGTGTACACACCTTGATGGAGAAAAACGCAGTAGCCCACGAGTGTAGAACCTATATCCAACACGATACACCATCAGTCCTTTAATAACAAGATTAAACATTCCTTTTCTATACCACTATCCAAGATATGATTTATTACTTGCCTTGATCGAACGATTGAGGATCACTCACTTAAACCGTCGCAAGAGATTGACCAATAGGCCTTAGGGGTTATCTGCATTCCAACCAACACTTATCAACCATCAACCAATTGAACAGTTTGAACTAGGTGAGAAGTCACTTACCGAAAATGCAGAGTCCAAATTAGAAGAAAAGAATAATCGCCACCCCCACACAAAAGCTAAAAGTACAGAGAATGATAGAGGCAAAATGGAATAATCGCACCCCTAAGATGGAATGTTCGGCTAATGCAAGACGTAGAGAACCGACAGAACGAAATGAGGGAAAGAGTATTCAGTTTTAGCAATACAAGGAGGGACACTCGAAAAGAGTCGAAGGAAAAGAGATAAAAGAGAGAAGGGGTATTCGGCTATCACTGGAAGAAAAAGGAAAATTTGAAAGAGGACGAAATAGGGAATAATCGGCCAACCACAAAATGCAGAAGAGAAGGATTTCTAGAGTCAAAAGAACTGAGAGAGAGAGGAATGAGAGAATTCGGCTAAAAAGGAGGGAAAAAGAGTCAAAAAAAATGAGAGACCTCAGGAGAAGTGCCAAACCGATGCCAGCAAAACGAATGATACTACCAAAACCTCCCTAGCATTATTCGGCCTCAACAGAAAAAAATGAGCCAAAATGCTCATAGCTCTCAAAAATAGAGTGGCTAAACTCCCCAAAATTGAAAGTCTTGAGTGCCACAAATCCCATTCTGCACCAACTCTTCTCCAACCACAAATCTCCTTGATTTCCTCCCCTTACCTCTCCATGATCACCTCCTTAATTTCCTCCATGATCCATTCCTTAATTCACTCATTTGACCCATTGAAACCTCTCCAACACAGAGTTCAAATCCAACACAAACTCTTGCCCACACATGAGAAAAATAAATAATCCCATTTGCATGCAGTGAGACTTGAACCTCTGACCTCCTTGCCACACATGTGTCGCCACCTTGCCACAACACTACAGGCTCTTTTGTGTCTCTTTTTTAATCACAATTATTTAAAAGGCTTAAAACCAGGAGTCATGGTTCCCCTAATGCTAAAAATAAAAATTTTTCATATGGCATGGCTTGAACCCAGGACTTCATAGAAGCCCCTTAACCTTCTAAAATCACTCACCCAACAGATCTAACAGGCAATTGTGATGTTCTCTTGTTCTCAAAAATTTTAAACGCTCCCATGCCCAAGTCCCAATTCTTCTAGGCCCAAAATTTGGGGCGTTACAACTCTACCCCTTTAAAGAAATTTTGTTCTCAAAATTTCCAACTATCTAATAGTCGCACAACCCAGGTTACACCGCTACGCTTTTGCTGCGCACTCTGATCCTAATTGCAAATTAGGTAAATAGTAGTACACTATGGGTAAAGTACGTACCAGTATTCACATCTGGAGCGTCTTTGTCTTCTCGGTGACGTGCTGCATAAACCAAAGCTAGCTGCCTCGCCTCTGCATGACCAACACCTCTACCTGGCGCTCCATGACCTAAACCATTTCCACCCCTTGCCTGTCTACGGCCTCTAGGCGGCTGTTGTCCACCCCTAGGTGGCTGTACATCACCCCTACCAAAAACTTGGATATGATCCAGTCTTCTGGGACACTCTCTGAGACGGTGTTCCATGGAACCACAACTCGCATAAGCTTAGTCCTCCACCAAAGACTCGCCCACATGACCTTTCCCACAAATAGCACAAGGTGGTAACTTGAGAGTAGTAACAGGGGGCCACTCTGATCGCCCATCCATTCTGGCCCTTCTCTTAGGTCTCTGATCTGAATTGGAATGCTCAGAATCCCTCTTGTTTCTACCCCTTTCTCTTTCTCGATTTAGGCGCTCAATGCGCTTCACATCCTCAACGATTTTTGCTTTCTCCACTAATGCTGTGAAATCTCGCTCCCTTTGGGAAGCAATCAGTACTCGAAGACTGTCTCTGAGGCCATCTTTGAATCGAACACAACGTTCATAATCTATTGTCACTATTCCTTTAGCATACCGACTGATTCGTAGGAACTCTGCCTCGTATTCTGCCACAGATCTATCTCTCTGAGTCAAGTTAAAGAATTCCCTCCTCCGGGCATCCACATAGCTTGCGCCCACGTACTTCCCTTGAAATGTGGACTTGAAGAACTCCCAAGGGACCCAGTCAGGCTGAGTGCCCTCTTTCACGGTAAGCCAACCACTGGTAGGCTTCCTCTCGCAGCAATGATACCGCACCTTTCAGTTTTTGTTCCGGAGTGCAATCCAAGTCATCCATTATCCTTTCGGTGGCCTTCAACCAATATTTGGCCACATTAGGGGCCACTCCCGTGATACCTTTGAAAATCTCTACTCTATTTGATCGAAGTCGCTCTGAAATTGACCCACGGCTTCCAATGCCATTGTTGGGCCTAGCGACCCTTTCCAGAATTCTTAGCATTGCTTGGGACAATGCGTCATCCCCAGCTGCCCGATCATACGACCCTGTCTCGGGTATCGGTGAAGCTGGAGCCTCTCTCGCTTCAACGTTGGGCATATGGCCTGATGCTGAAGATCCAGCCCTAGCACTTCCACGGCCTCTGCTCTTGCACCTATTCTAGCGCTCATTATCACTTTGCGTATTATCTAAATTAGAATTTTTATGAATTTAGCTCATAGTTTCAATAATTAAAAAGATGTTTTATGGAAGTAGTAGTTAAGAGTTGTTTTCGTAATCGCAAGCTCACTACAGTTTTAGTTTCCTATAGTTTCTCAGTTTACTCTAGCTAAAGAGTCTCAGTATAGTCTATCATCTAAAGTAAGCCCAGTAACTACTTACAATATAATAGTTTAAAACAGATTTTAGTATCAGGAGAACTTACTTGGTTCAACGTCAGAGACTCGGTGTGCCACACTTTTTAGAAGAAATATCTCAAACCCTTCACATATTGAAAAACAACTTATTAAAATCCAAGATTTGAAAACCCATTCCACAGACGAGTTTTGTAACTAGGCTTTGATACCACTAAATGTAACACCCCAAACCCAGCCTAGACGTTAGCATCGAGTCTGGCGTGTCACATCGAAGTGTCTTTCGAAAACCATATTTTCATTGAAAACCCTTCTTGAAATTTAAAACTTCTTGCCATTTAAAACTTGTACAAAACCTCAATATGCGTCTGTTTAGTTTCAATCGTGGTTTATTAAAAAGTTATTCCCTTTTTAAAATGTTATTACCTTTAAAACCTTATTTGTTGCGGAAGCTAAATTTTAAACAAATGATTTACGAAAACTTTGATATTTAAAAATTGAGTTGCGAAAACGTAGTGCTAGAAAATGGTATTATTTTGGAAAACCGCGATCTAATTCTAACAGATAGAAAACGTAATAAACTGAAACTCCCAAATTAAAAACCAGAAATTAAAAGAGGCCTTATTACAACCCAGTAAGAAAGCGATTTAAGTAAGACAAAATAGAATACTAAAATTTAAAGTTGTTCGTAGTGTGGCCACCTCCGAGTCCTCCAGTACGTCAAATCGCTTACTGAGGATTACCTGAAAAATTAAAAAGAGGGGGTGAGTTTACGAAAACTCAAGATGTACAACCCCCATCGATCATAAAGCATGCATCACATAAATCCAGGCCTAAGCCCGTTATAGTAACCAATGTGGGCCTAAGCCCAACACAGTAACGGTGGCGTTTGGGCCTTAGCCCATAATAGCCTCAGTTGGGCCTTAGCCCATAAAAAATGTCACGTATCACATCTATCTGGGCCTAAGCCCATCTCAAAATCAGTATCAGTGTATGTAATGCATAAATGCCCAAACCAACCCTGCACTCCGTCTCCTGTCCAACCATGCACTCTTGTGGGGATTAAATCGACCCACCCATCCCTACACTCCTTATGTAGCACCGGTTGTGGCACTAACCAATATTGCAGCAGGGCTGCCAATCACATAATCGGCTTAAAGCCATCGGTGGATCCACAGTCGTCAAGCGACCATGCGACCCTAACAAATTACATACTTCCTCCAAATCAATAATCCCATCCCCCATGAAGCATAATATCACATGAATGCAACCATATCATAAATAGCATACAATGCCCTTCAGGGGCATAATGGTGATTTTACCTTACAGGGGTATTTTAGTCATTCTGAAACTTCTCGAAGGTCTACAGTCGCCTCGAGTGACACAGGTAACAAATATGGTCAAAACGGTGTAATTGGGCCTTAAGCCCAATATTCGACCCAAGTGGGCCCACACGCTCGTGTGGCCCCCTAAGCCCAAAACTGCCTTTGGCCATGTGATCGTCATGGTCGGCTCATGATTTCCTATCCACCCAAAAATTACTCGTGTAGCATCTATGGGCCCATTGGGCCCACTCGACCCATTCCAGTCCATTTGGCCCCAAAACGGCCTAAGACCACGAGATGCTCATGGTAACCTCTATCGTTATATCAACTTATCCACACGCGCGTTCGTGCACTCGCGTGATAGCCGTAGCCGTACTTTCGACATTTCGACTTCTCAATATTTCGGGATTTCGGCATTTGTCGATCTACAATTGGAGTGGTGTGTGTACACACCTTGATGGAGAAAAACGCAGTAGCCCACGAGCGTAGAACCTATATCCAACATGATACACCAACAGTCCTTTAACAACAAGATTAAACATTCCCTTTCTATACCACCATCCAAGATATGGTTTATTACTTGCCTTGATCGAACGATTGAGGATCACTCACTTAAACCGTCGCAAGAGATTGAGCAATAGGCCTTAGGGGTTATCTGCATTCCAACCAACACTTATCAACCATCAACCAATTGAACAGTTTGAACTAGGCGAGAAGTCACTTACCGAAAATGCAGAGTCCAGATTAGTAGAAAAGAACAATCGCCACCCCCACACAAAAGCTAAAAGTACAGAGAATGATAGAGGCAAAATGGAATAATCGTACCCCTGAGATGGAATGTTTGACTAACACAAGACGTAGAGAACCGACAGAACAAAATGAGGGAAATAGTATTCAGTTTTAGCAATACAATGAGGAACACTCGAAAAGAGTCGAAGGAAAAGAGAGAAAAGGGAGAAGGGATATTCGGCTATCACTGGAAGAAAAAGGAAAATTTGAAAGAGGATGAAATAGGGAATAATCGGCCAAGCACAAGATGCAGAAGAGAAGGATTGGTAGAGTCAAAAGAACTGAGAGAGAGAGGAATGAGAGAATTAGGCTAAGAAGGAGGGAAAAAGAGTAAAAAAAATGAGAGACCTCAGGAGAAGTGCCAAACCGATGCCAGGAAAACGAATGATACTACCAAAACCTCCCTAGCATTATTCGGCCTCAATAGAAAAAAAAATGAGCCAAAATGCTCATAGATCTCAAAAATAGAGTGGCTAAACTCCCCAAAATCGAAAGTCTTGAGTTCCACAAATCCCATTCGGCACCAACTCTTCTCCAACCACAAATCTCCTTGATTTCCTCCCCTTACCTCTCCATGATCCCCTCCTTAATTTCCTCCATGATCTATTCCTTAATTCACTCATTTGACCCATTCAAACTCTCCAACACAGAGTTCAAATCCAACACAAACTCTTGCCCACACATGAGCAAAATAAATAATCCCATTTTCATGCAGTGAGACTTGAACTTCTGACCTCCTTGCCACACATGTGTCGCCACCTTGCCACAACATTACACGCTCTTTTGTGTCTCTTTTTTAATCACAAATATTTAAAAGGCTTAAAACCAGGAGTCATGGTTCCCCTAATGCTAAAAATAAAAATTTTCCATATGGCATGGCTTGAACTCAGGACTTCATAGAAGCCCCTTAACCTTCCAAAGTCACTCACCCAACAGATCTAACATGAAATTGTGCTGTTCTCTTGTTCTCAAAAATTTTAAATGCTCCCATGCCCAAGGCCCAATTCTTTTAGGCCTAAAATTTGGGGCGTTACATTCCGAGATCGGATTTATGTTTCGAGAAATCCAGAGTTGATTCATTTGATTTTGAAAGAACCTCATAGCAATCGCTTATCAGTTCATCAGGGAAGTAAAAAGATGTATAATGATTTGAAAAAACTTTACTGGTGGCCTGGAATGAAAAGAGATATCTCTAATTTTGTTTCGAAATGTTTGATCTGTCAGCATGTTAAAGCTGAACATAAGGTGCCATCCGGTTTGTTACAACCGATTATGATTCCCGAGTGGAAATGGGATAAAGTGACGATGGATTTTCTTTCAGGTTTGCCTTTAACTCCGAGGAAGAAAGATGGAATCTGGTTTATAGTTGATAGATTGACAAAATTAGCTCATTTTATTTCGGTGAGAACGGATTATTCGCTTGATAAGTTAGCTGAGTTATACATTTCTGATATTGTAAGATTGCACGGGGTGCCACTATCTATTGTGTCTGACAGAGATCCGAGGTTTACTTCTCGATTTTGGAAAAAACTGCAAGAGGCTCTAGGTACGAAATTGAACTTCAGTACTGCTTTCACCCGCAAACAGATGGTCAATCCAAGCGGATTATTCAGATACTCGAGGATATGTTGAGATGTTGCATTCTTGAGTTTGAAGGTACATGGGAACATTATTTGCCATTGATTGAATTTGTGTATAATAATAGTTTTCAATCGAGCATTAAAATGGCACCGTACGAAGCCCTATATGGTAGAAAATGATGAACACCATTGTATTGGTCCGAGCTTAGTGAAAATAAGATATACGGGACTGATTTGATAAAAGAGACTATACTAAAAGTAAAAATAATCCGTGACAGTTTGAAACCAGCTTCCGATCGACAGAAATACTACGCAAATTTGAAACGAAAAGATATTGAATTTGAGATCGGTGATAAAGTATTTTTGAAAGTGTCTCCGTGGAAGAAAATACTCCGATTCGGCAGAAAAGGCAAATTGAGTCCGAGATTCATCAAGCCGTATGAAATTATCGAGCGTATTCGGTCGGTTGCTTATAAATTATTGCTACCATCTGAGTTAGAAAAGATTCACAATGTGTTTCATGTATCGATGCTTCGACGATACAGATCAGATCCCTCGCATGTAATTTCTTCGTCTGATATAGCGATTCAGTCTGATATGACTTATGAAGAAGAACCGATCTGTATCTTAGCTCCCGAGGTAAAAGAATTGAGAAATAAGAAATTTTCGCTAGTAAAAGTATTATGGCATCGACACGGGGTCGAAGAAGCTACGTGGGAACCTGAAGATGCTATGAGACAACAATATCCGAATCTGTTTAACAGTAAGATTTTCGGGGACGAAAATCCCTAAGGGGAGAGTTGTAATAGCCCGATTTATACCCTACTCAGAATAGTGGTTTCAGGACCACAAATTTGAGTTAGAAAAATATTTATTATTATTTTCCGTATTTATAGTCTGTGATTAAGTATGTGTGAAATTTCCATGAGTTAATATTATCGTTTGTGTGCTTAATTTGCAAAAAGGACTAAATTGTAGAAAATGCAAAAGTAGCCTTCTAATTAGTTATATGCTGAATTGACATGGTTTATTAATGTGAGGTCCTTATGTTGTGAATGGACCATTGGTTTAATGAGTGGACATTAATGGAAAACCATTAGTTAATTTATAAGTTAAATAGCCATGGGTAAAATGGTAAATTATGTATTAATGTTAATAAATTAAAATAAAACAAACATGAAAATATGGCCATTATCATCTTGGTTGCCAAAATTCATAAGAAAAAAATAGGGTTTTAAGCTTTTGTTTCATTCGGCCATTGCCAAGCACAATTAAGGCATGAAATTTGATCCATTTTTAATGATTTTTATGTTTTTGTGATTATTGTTAAGTGTACTAGCTAGCCCATGTTACAATTTTTGAATTTGATGAAGATTTTGAGTTATGCCATTGATGAAGTTGTGAGCTTTGTGATGTTAGTTGATGAAAAATGAAAGATATGTGTTGGGTTAACATGTTTTGTATTTAGATTTTTGATGAATTTGATTATTATGGGCTAAATTGTGAAAATGAGAAATTGAGGGGCTAAAATGTGAAATAAATGAAATATGTGGGCTTATATGAGCTAAAGGAATATTCGGCCAAGCTATGATATTATTAAATTATGTGTATTTTGTGATTTTATGAAATAGGGACTAAAATGTCAAAATGTGAAAATACGAGGGCTAATTTGTAAAATGCCCTAAATATGTGCAAATGGATTGAATTGAATGATTTGGTGAATAAAAGAGTTAAATTTGATTGTGTATAGATCAAGAACCAAAGAAAATGGAACTAGATCGGGGGAAGTCGAAAGTAGTTGAATAGCCGTTCGTTTCCGTTCTTTCCCGTACGAGGTAAGTCTATATACAAATAAATGTGTTTGAATTTTATTATTATTGCTTATATGTTAATGAAATGTGATGAATGGCTATTAGAGCTGAATATGTGAAATCTGAGAAAATTCCGATAATATGATAACGTCCGAAAAGCCCCGTACGAACCATAGGAATAGTTAGGGTACATATGTCATGACATAGGATTCTGATATGAGTTATCGTGTAAGACCACGTCTGGGACGTTGGCATTGATTTGAGATTTACGTGTAAGACCATGTCTGGGACATCGGTATCGTATATGATTTTGTGTAAGACCCTGTCTGGGACAAAAGCATCGATATTTAATTACATGTAAGACCATGTCTGGGACGTTGGCGTTGTATGAGCTTTACGAGCTATCACGAGCTATCCGAGTATCCTTAATGATTCCGAACGGTTCAACGGGCATTCCGGGATATGATTGGATATGTGAATATGTATTCGTTTCAGGTACGTATGAACTGTATATGAAATTTGGCAATGGAAGAAAAGTATTAATATGATCATTTGATATGTGAGCTACATGAAAATGTGATATGTTTATAAGCAAGTGGTTTTGAACAATTGAGCTAGATGAGAAATATGAATTTGCTATTGTGTTATGATATAGTTCATATGAATGAAATAGTTTGTAATTGTTTATGTGATAAGTTTATTTGTATATCGCTTACTAAGCTTTTTGAAAGCTTACTTTGTGTGTGTTTGCATTGTTTTATAGATCATCAAAGCTACTAGAAGCTCGGGGATCGTCGAGGATTATCACCACACTATCAAATTATATTTTGGTATCTTTTGTAATTGTGAATATTGAAGTATTGCATGTATAGGCTAGAGAAATTTGATTATGTTTTGAAATGTATAAATATAGCCATGTGATATGGCTTGATAATGAATGTGATTATGAAGTGAATTTAGTGCATGCTATGTGATGCAAAATTTGGTATGTTTTGATGTGCTCATGAATGGCCAAAAGAAATGGTCAATTTTGGTAAGTTTCGTGGTTGATTTGGGAAATTGATATGATGAGAAATGCTATGAATTGAAATGGATTAATATGATGTATGAATCACATGTTTTTGATGTGAAGTTGGTACTTTGAATTGGTATGTTTGAGTTGGATTTATATATCGAAATGAATAATGTTGTTACGGGTCAAATTGTGCATGATTCGGTATGTTTTTGCCTGCCTTTGGGACATGAATTGATGCTTGTTTGATGCTTGTAGGTATGACCCAAATTTTGGGTGGCAAATTGGCCTTGCAAATGGCCTATATTTTCCCACACAGTTGAGCACACGGGCATGTGTCTCGACCGTGTCTCTCAAGGTTGCAATTCGAAGAAAGTCAGAATGCTACACGGGCAAGAAGCACGGGCGTGTGCCAGACCGTGTGACCCAAGTCAGTGTTGCACACGGGCCGAGACATGGTCCAAGGCACGGCCGTGTGAGGCACACGGCCTAGCCACACGGGCGTGTGCCCTGTTTTGAAAGAAAAATTTTCTAAGTTCTGCAAAGTTTCCATATGAGATCGGTTTAGTCCCAAACCTTCTCTAAAGTATGTTTTAGGTCTCGTATACCTTCTAAAGGGACTATATGAGTATGAATTATTACGAAATGATGTTGTATGATTGATGTTGTGAAATGAGCATAAAATGTTCTGATATGTCCGGTAATGCCTCTTAACCCTAGTCCGGCGACGGATACGGGTTATGGGTGTTACAAGGTCACCCTGCAAACATAATGGAGCTATCATGCCAAAACAGGTAGTCACTTCCCTTAATTATTGTTAGGGCACATTAGGGACAATGTGTCAAAAAAAAGTATGGGGGTGACAGAAATTTTTAAATTTTTGTTATATTTGTTTAGTTTTAGTAATTTTTAGTTGAATTTTTTTGCTTTTCTTGTGTGATTGTTTGTGCTTGAGCTTGTAGAAATATAAGTCATTGGTTAGGAGTCTGTAAATAGGTTGTTTATTTAAACTTTAAATCTAGCCTAAGAATAAAAGATTTCAAGTTATTTGCATTTAGACTAGTTAGTTCAATTTGTTAAATGGTGAATAGGAAAAAGGAGTTAAATGTACCAAATGATGAAGGTATACACGAGTAGGCATAGATGTTTGTTTGAATTATAGGTTGTTTGGATTTTATAACTCAATTAATGGAATCCATGGTTATTGAAACGGTATTGTAACACCCCAAACCCGGCCTAGACGTTATGGCCGAATCTGGCGTGTCACATTGAAGTGTTTTTCGAAAAC
Source organism: Gossypium sturtianum (assembly GCA_025698515.1). Classification (NCBI taxonomy): domain Eukaryota; kingdom Viridiplantae; phylum Streptophyta; class Magnoliopsida; order Malvales; family Malvaceae; genus Gossypium; species Gossypium sturtianum. The sequence goes on along the minus strand of CM046943.1, from coordinate 72,575,182 downwards.
CATGTTTCCATTGAAAACCCTTCTTGAAATTTCAAACTTCTTTCCATTTAAAACTTGTAAAAAACCTCAGTTTGCGTTTGTTTATTTTAAATCGTGGTTTTAATAAAAAGTTATTTCCTTTTAAAATGTTGTTATCTTTAAAACCTTATTGGTTACGGAAGCTTAATTTAAAACAAATGATTTACGAAAACGTGATATTTAAAAAATTGAGTTGCGAAAATGTAGCGTTTGAAAATAGTTATTGTTTTGGAAAACCGTGTTCTACTTCTAGCAAATATAAATCACAGTCGATAAAATCCCAAATTTAAAATCCAGAAATTATACCCAATTAAAAGAAAATAAAATCACCAGATGCCTTATTACATAACTATCAACCCAATATAAAAAGTTAAATAACTAGGTCTAAGATAAAATACTAGCGAACATGTGGCCACCTTCGAGTCCCTCGCAGCTCCAAATCATCTAAGGCTGGGGATTACCTGTACAGTTAAAAGAAAAGGGTGAGTTACGAGAACTCAGTGTGTAATCCCTTATCATGCAGTCAGTAATATATATGCAGTAATAGTCTAGGCCTGAGCCCCTTTTCAAATGTGAACAACTCATGGGCTTTAACCCAAAATAAGAATATAGTAAGTGGGCTTTAGCCCATTACGATGATCGTAATCGAAATGAATACATGTGGCCCTAAGCCCAATACAAATGATGATGTCGATGAATGAAATGCAACAATGCAATCATGCAACCCATCCCAATCCAGCCAACACACCACCCGTACCAACCAACACACCATGTGGGGATAAAATCGACCCACCCAGCCAACACACCAATATCAATACCGGTTGTAGCACTAATTAGTATCGCAACAAAGCTGCCAGTAATCAGAATGGCTAAGAGCCGTAAACAGGATAGCTATAATGCCATGAGTACAGTAATATGATTGGCACAAAGCCATCGGTAGCTGTACTATGACCGGCACAAAGCCATCAGTAGCTGTAATATGATTGGCATAGAGCCATCAGTAGCTGTAATATGAATGACACGAAGCCATCAATAACTGTAATATGATCGTCACACAGCCATCAGTAACGATAATATGATCGGTACAAAGTAATCAGTAGCATCGCAGCAAAGCCGCCAAGATGATGATCGCAAAGAAAGCGCCATGAATAAAGATATATATGGCAAAGCCACCAAGAATGCTGATGATTGTGGCAGAACCACCAGTACAGTTTTTCCTCCATACCAGTATCCCAACCCCATGTAGTATGCCATGTATGCAAAATGCCATGCTCAGAATCAGTCATACAAATCACAGACAAATCAATCATTTACATCGCATACAAATTAATCATTTATCCACAATGGGCAAAATAGTCATTTTACCCTTTGGGGGTATATCGGTCAATTCACCTAACAGAGGTATTACAGTCATTTTACCTACATGGGCATCATGGTCATTTTACCCTAAAGGGATATTATGGTCATTTTACCCTATAGGGGCATCACGGTCATTTTACCCTACAGGGGTATTACGGTCATTTTATCCTATAGGGGTATTACGGTCATTTTACCCTACCGGGGCATTACGATCAATTTACCCTATGTGGGTATTACGGTCAATTTACCCTACAGGGGCATTACGGTCAATTTACCCTATGGGGTATTTTAGTCATTTTACTCTTTAGGGGTATTTTAGTCATATAACAACCTTCCTGAAGGTCTACAGTCGCCTCGAGCGACACAGATAACATATATGGTCAAAACGGTGTAAATGGGCCCAAAGCCCAATATTCGGCCCAAATGGGCCCACACACTCGTGTGGCCCATTTGGCCCAAATTCCAACACGACTATGCGAACTACATGACCCAATCCTGTTCCTGCCACTTTTCGTAAATTTTATCCGTGTGGGGCCCACGAGCCCATTGGGCTCACACGGCCCATTTCGGCCCAACGAGGCCTATAACGGCCCAAGTGCACGAGAACCCTCGTGGTAGCCTCTTCAATCTACCGCCCACGGCTGTGGGCTCAGTTTTACCACCCGAGCGATCGCACGCTCGCGAGGCCTCAAATGCCGAAGTTTCAGGTTTTCGGCTTTTGCCGATTCACAATGGAGATAGTGTGATTACACACCTTTTTACGGAGTCGTTCTAAGATCTACGAGCACCCAACCTAGATTCATCGAGATCTAATGTTAGTCCTTAATTGTTAGGGTAACACCCTCTTAACAACACTTAATCTGAAATACCCTTCTTACCTTGTTTGAATGAGGGTGACCTTAATCCCTCAACGCTCGCTGTTCACAAACGATCACACGACTTCGCTGCTTTCCTAAAGTATAGACTAGAACCGATTAAAAATTGGTAGGGCATATTCGGCCAACCCCAAAAATATGAGGTAACCTTTTACCTTACCAGACGTTTGAGAATGAAAGTGTGACTCCTCCAAACAGTTCACACCTTACCACTCCTCGAGGAAGACACTAGCATCGCAATGATTGCAGTACGTGAAGAATGAAATAACAATCGGTTAATGGGGTTATTCGGTTTTGGAAAAGAAAGGAAGAGTATAGGTGCATTCGGTTTTAAAAGAAAGCAGAGAATAGTTTTTGATCACATACCGATAGTCAGAACCTTTGCAGTAGATCGACGCAGAGAAGGATTATCAACAGTGATATTCGGCCAACAAATAATAGAAGATGAACAGAAGTTAAAAGAATAGAAGGGAAGGTTCGGCTATGAGAGAAAGAAAATATCAAAGATGAGGAGAAGAATGACACAAGTGGTCAGTTTCGTAGTACAGATAAGACTTGAGAGAACCCAAAATGCAAAAAGTGAAAAACCCCAAACTCTCAGCAAAGAAATTCGGCACTCACCTATCAACACTCACAAGAACCGAACAAGGAAATCCTAGTGCCGAAAATACTCCCTCTTTTCCCCCTAGCCGAATTTCACTAAGGCCTTAGAGTCCCATTCGGCCACTTCTCTCCTCACACTTCAAACTCCTTGAAAATCTCCACAAATCACTCCCCTTATCCCTCCTTGATATCCTCCATAACAACTCCAAGACTAATTCAAACTTCACCTGGCAGAGTTTCAGTCCAACTCCACTTCTCCTGCTGCAAGGAAATAAAATAAATATTCTTTTACATACCAAGGGATTCGAACCCAAGCTCTCCCCTCAGCCAAATCACGCCACTTGCCACCAATCCACAAGCACATCTTGTGTCTCCTTTCCCCTACAATTATTTATAAAGCCTACCTGCTAAGCTTAACCCCCTTTAATTAAGAAAGAACAAATTTTTGCTAAGGTCAAGGCTTGAACCCAGGGTTCTCACACACCTCCATACACACCCAAATCACTTAGCCATTAAAGCAAACAAGCAATTTGTGTCATTTTCTTGCACACATAAACTTTTATGTGCAGTCTCCTAGCTGATCCCACACTCAAGGCCCATTCCTTCTAGGCCCAAATTCGGGACGTTACAGGTATAGTATAATAAGTATAAAAACCTTATAAGTATGTGCTTAAAAATGAAAATTAATAAGCAAACAAAAGCATTATGAGGGTTAAAAGCAAAACGAGTGTGATAAAAGCATAGAATGGTTAAAAGCCAAGGGAGTAAAAAGTGAATAAAGTGAAACAAATAAAAAATTTCAGAATTTGATAAAATTTGACTCATATTGGCACAAATACTCGTGAATTGCTTATACTTTAAATACTAAATTAGAGTTCAAAGCATGGATAAAAGAAACTGAGTGAGTAAAATACGAACCGCCTATCTTCTTCAACCATAGATGCTATACTCATGTATATGTTTTGATGGAATTATATGTTTATTTGTCTTTAACTTATTTACTTTGTAACTTATTGGACTAGCGTGTTTGAAGTGAAAATCATGAATCGTTTAGACATCTAGCTAGAATTAATTGTTTAGCAAATTCCGCTATCTTATATGTTTCGAAACCAAACTTGTGTGACACGTGCTCAAGTACATTGTTGTTTTGTGTGTTTTCTTTCTTTTTTCCTTTTTCCTTTTCCTTTTTCTTTTAATGTTATCTTGTTTGCTTAAGAACAAGCAACGAGTTAAGTGTGGGGGTATTTGACCTGCCACAATTTGTAGTGCCAAATTAGGTACTTTATGGCATTTAACGAGCTTGTTTTTAAGTCATTTTATGTTATTTTATTGTATTTTTAGTTTCAGTAGCTTAGTTTTAATTTCTAGCAAAATAAGCATTTTTACGCATAATTTTGAGTTAGTTGACCTTTTGGGCCAATACGAGCCTTAAGGTAGTTTTAATGAGTTAATTAGGTGCGTAGGATACCTATTTTTAATCCCAAAAGCATGAAGAACGAAAATCGGGTCACAACACGAGCTTCCGAGGTCACAACACAGCTGAACAAACTCTAAAAGTCAAGTTCGAATTTGTGTGTCGCGACATGCATTAGCTGTGTTGCGACAAAGGTTTGACGGAAGGTAAAAATTAATTCAAGATATTTTCATTCGTACAATCCATATTTAATGTAATTAAGGCTTGTAATTGACCTAAATGAGCAACTAACTTAAGGCTTGTAATTGACCTAATTGAGCAACTAACTATGCCTATAAATAGTAAAGCTTATGCTAAGCTAAGGAGGCAAGTTTTTAGGGAAGATTTTAGATTTTAGTTATAGACTTAGTTTTTATTAAGATTTTAATTAGGTTTTTATTTTCTTTTCAAAATAGTTTTTATTTCTTGATCTAATTTTGATTTTTTTTTAGTCTAAGACTTCTTATTAAGTATTTTTATATTTTTCTTTCACTTATTGCTTGTCAACATCGATATCTCACTAGTTATTAAAGGGTTTTGCAAAATTGAGCGCATCCATTTTATTAAACGTGTAACACCCCTTACCCCTATTCGACGCTGGAACAGGGTACGAGGCATTACCGGACTCACATCATAAGCAATCACACAATTTCGAGTTATAAAATTTGTGTCCAAATTAAAACCATTCATATTCAATCGTAAAGTCCCTTATACAAGCCTACGAGGCCCAAAACATGCTTTGGAAGTGGTTCGGAACTAAACCTAAAACTTTAGAAATTTTTACAAAACTTAGAAAATTTTTCATGTTACAGGGCTCACACGCTCGTGTGAAATGTGACACTCCCGTGTGTAGACACACACGCCCATGCTCCTCAATCGTGGTGAATATTGACTACACTCACACGGTCTCAAAGCCTAGTCACACGCTCGTGTTCGACACCAGTGGACGACACTGACTTGGGTCACACGACCTGGACACACGCCCATAGGGCTGGTCCGTGGTCACCTCTGACTATTTCCCCACGGCCTAGGCACGCCCGTGTGCTTTAACCGTGTGACCATTCAAATTTCAATTTCAAGGTGCAGACTTCACACGGCCTGGGCACACGCCCATGGCTTGATCGTGTGTCTCACACGGCCTAGACACACACCCGTGTGTCTACCCATGTGGACAGCAACAAGGCTGTTTGCCAAGTTCTTTGCACCCCTATAGCTTACACTACATGAATTCATTCAACATACTAATAAACATTTCATAATTTCAACATGAACTCCCATAGATAACTTTATAATTTCATAGGTGGTAAAATGAGCCATCATGCATGGCAAGTTACAAAATTAAATGTCTTAACAAGAGCTAATACACCTTTGGCCAAAATAACAAAATAATCTAACTAGTCTAGCCCCTATACATGCCATTTACAAAATCATTAAGTCTAGGTATATCGAGAGGAGCTGATAGTGTGGGCGGTCTTCAGTTAGTCTGCGTACCCTTTCTGGCTCTTAAACTCTATAAAACAAGGGAAAAAGAGAAGGGGGAGTAAGCTTTAAGCTTAGTAAGTTTACATGTAAACAACACACATTATAACATGTATTAAACAAATACATAGCATTACATACTAAGCAAGAAGCAATTTACATTCATGACATGCTTACTCATTTTCTCCATTCTCACATTCCAACCATCTCACAATTGAATGCATACATTCATTAAGAGTTTCCCTGCATTTAGCATCACAAAGTCACATAATACAACATATCACCATTTCTAATTCCATTACACATAATCGAAACACTCGGTGGTTTCGCACTTAGCCCACCAAAAATATTAGATACGGTGGTATCGCACATAGCCCACCAAAAGATGAATAGACGATGGTATCGGACATTGCCCATCGTAAATTAGCAACAAGGTGGTATCACACTTAGCCCACCAAAAAGGTTTTAGACGATGGTATCGCACATAGCCCATCGTAAATTAGCAACAAGGTGGTATCGCTCTTAGCCCACCAATAGGTGTCGTCATTACATATTTATATGACTATTTCATCATTCATACAATAATTATTCAATGATTTCCACATTTAATCCTTTTGAACCACACATGTTCTCGACCATGCCGTACACTAGTTAGCCACACAATGTTTACACAATCATGCATTATTTACACATAAACTTACCTCGGTGCAAAACGTGATAACCAACGATTTAGTCCGTCACCTTGCCTTTTCTACGGTCAAGGTTGATTCCGTGCTCTTCTTGATCTATAACAATGAAATTTATTCATTTAGATCATTCTATGATCATAATACATCAAATTTTACACTTGGGCAAAAATGACCATTTTGCCCTTGTACATTGGCAAAATTACGATTTTGCCCCTAGGCTCGTGAATCATTTTTCACTACATTTTCTAAATGAAAAAGCATAGGTGAACATTTATTCGTCTTACAACTACTCACCATTACAACTATTTCATGCATTTATGACACAAATTAAATCTTTGCATTCAAGTCCCATTTAGGTGTTTTCATGCTAACACCATTCATAAAAGTTGTCTCACACCTCCCTAACATTCATTTTCTTCCATAAAAACTCAGCTATCAACATCATTTCTCCCATGGTAATTCCCTATACTTTCAACCATATCACAAACTAATCCCTTCTTTAGAAAGCTTAAGCTTTGGGGACTCCAAAAGTACAAAAATTATCAACTAAAACCATCAAAATCACTTACTTGTGAAGAAGGTGAGTTGCTGAAATTTTAAGCTTCAAAACTCCTATTTTCTCTTCAAAATTTTTGTGGAAGAGAAGTGTGAATAGTAAAAGATGATAGTTTTTGTTTTCACTTTATTTTATTCATCTTTTCTCACCTAATTCACCCAATTTTGACCAAGAATTAAATGCCCTTGTCTCCCCTATGCACATGGCTGGCCATCACTAGATTAATGGCATAATTACACTTTAGAATCCTCCAAATTACATTCTATAGCTACTAGGTACCTCTATCTTATAAAATAAAACTCTCACACTTTATGTGATTTAGTCCTTTTTCGCAATTAAGCATGCTATCACTCAAATTAAAACACCAAAATTTTCATGCACCCATATAATCATGCTACAGCACATAAATTAACATCAAAATAATTTTCGTTGACCTCGGATTAGTGGTCTCGAAACCACTGTTCCGACTAGCCCCAAAATCGAACTGTTACAAAATGGATCAATTTCCATCTTCCTTTCATTTTAGTTTAATTTGTGTTTTTGCATGATTAAAGTAATTCCTAGGAAAATGGTCTCTAAATTCATGAGTAGCTAAATCCTTTAGGAAGGTTAACGAGCGAATATGGGAGTAATTAATAGAAGAACGAGGGTTCCCCATAGAATTAGTTGGCTTAAATTATGTATGCTTAAACCCTAGGATTGACGACCCTAGGAAGTCATCTAGGTAAAACGAGATCAAGAGATAAGTTTGTCAAGTAAATCGTAATTTATCCCAGTTTTAAAAGCGAGGTCGAAAGATAAGTGAGTATTTATCGATTAATTAATCAGTTATAGGCCAAAAGATAACAATTGGTTAGTTATTAGCTAATTCACTAAAACCTGAGTTCTAAAGTTAATTTCAACTGCTGAAGTGATTTAATCTTTTGCCTATTAATCAAGATTTTTTGTTGATTAATTTGTTTCTAGTAATTTTATTTTATTTCATAATAGTAATCCTCTTTATTATTATTCATCATAATATTATTTTTGGTGAGTACTGTTTAGACTTATTATTGTAGAAATAATTTTGGATTTAATCCATCTTCCCTTGGGTACAATCCTTGGAGTACTTCATGTACCCTGTTGTACAATGATATATTACAATTTGACCCGTATACTTGCTGACACTACTGTTTTATACTTGCTGACACTGCTGTTTTAATTTCATATCTTTTGTTGCAGTATTTCTAGTCCAAATGTTTGCACGTTTGGTGGCGGTGAATAACACCCTTATGACAAGGTCATTTGATGAGCACTGGTCGAGTAGCTTTTGTAATGGCATGTAATTGAGGAGAGTTCATGTAATAGCCATCACCCGACTCGATATTTGGATCCGAGCTTTAGGATGCCACGTTCATTGCTAGAGCAACTATCGTCAATCATACAGTAAATATGTAACATCCCAAAATTCGGGGGTTAGTAGAATTGGGTTTATGAATAGAGAGAGAGTGATCATGCCTTAATTTTTCAAAAATTATCTATGCATTTTTAGGAAATAAATTAGGTATTGGTTTGTTAGTTAAGTGTTAGTGTAACGTTTCTTGAAACCCATGTTCAAATCCCTTCTCTCGCATCATTTTTTTTTTATTTTGCAAATTTTGCCTTAAACCCTAGTATATGACATGCCTTGTTTTTTTTAAATAAATATTTCAAATTATATCAAGAATTAGTTATTGGTTTGATGGTTAAACATTAGTGAATTTATCCTTGAGGTCCTAACTTCAATTCCCTCCCCATGCAAATAATTCAATTTTTTGACAAAAACCCCTTGTTTTAATGTGTGGGCCATCCAAGCCTAGTTAACCTAGGTATAAATATTAATTTTTCACTAATAATCAGCCTTTAATCATCCTCCTCATTTTCCTATCCGTTCCTCTCCTCCTCACCTTCTCTTGGATTTTAACTTTTTTTCCTTTCCTCCATTGTTGTTGTCGCCTACACCTAGTTTTACCATCTCTTTCTTTTTTTTTTCTTTTTGCCAGAAGATTTGTTAACATATTCCCCACCATATTTCTGTCATTTTCCTCATTAAAATCAGCCCCAAATCTGAAATCTTAAACTCCAAGATCGATCCCAAGCATTGCAAAGAAAGTGCCATTGCCGTTTCTCTCGACTAGCTTGGGTAAGGTCTCTTTTCTCTTTAATTTCTTGATTAATTTTGTCAATTAAAAACCAAAATTTCTAGATCTGGAATTTGGTGGATTTTAAATGATTTCAAAGGTATTTTTTCTAGATTTTAATGAGATCTCAAACTGTAACACCCTAAAATATAAGGCCTTTAATTTTTCATGTCTTGACTCAAATTGCATGTTTGCTTCTGTGGTTGAGTTTTGGGTGTGTTTTGGGAATTTTAGGAAGCCTGGGTTCAAGTGTGGTCTTTGGCAAAAATTTGATTTTTTCTCTTTTTGGGAAATCTAGATGTTAGCCTGAAGGGCATATAATAAATTGTGTTTGTTTTAAGACACAAGAGATCTTGTGTTGTGGTGGCAAGTGGCGTGTTGGCTATTCATGAGGGAGTGGGTTCGAATCCCATGGCATGCAAGTAGGAAGTTTTATTTTATGACTCTGTGGCATGAGAGGTAGAGTTTGATTCAAACTCTGCAGAGGTGGTTGGAGACTTGGTCATCAAATTTGAATGAGTTTGAATGGGGGGTGTGGAGAAAATCAAGGAGAAATTGGTGGAGAGTTTGAAGGAGTTGGGATGTGAAGGAGTCATAGCCGAATTTGGGAGAGCTTGAGTAGGGGGATTTCGGCTAAGGGCTTGACATTTGGTGCATTTCGGCAGTTGGTGAGAGTGTGGGAGCCAAATTCTTTCTCTGCAATTCTGGGATTTTTCTCTTTTCCGTTTCGGGTTTACTTCTTTTTGTGGCGTCTCGTGCAGCATTTCTGACCATTCGAGTCTTTTTTCTTTTCATCTTTATTCTCAAATGCTGCCCACTCTTTGCCGAAACATAAACATCAAGTGCCTAATTTGGATCATTCTTTTGAAGTCTTTCTCTCATCTCTTCTCTAATCATTTTCTGCTATAGCCGACCCACTTTTACTTCCATCTTTTCTTTTTTTTCAAACTTCGTTTTTCCCTTCTCTGATAGGCCGAATCTTCTTACTCTCTTCCTCTCAAATCTCTTTGTTCTCTGTGATTAGGGTCGAACCTTCTTGACTGACTACTGCCGAAATACCTTTGGTTATCGATATTGGTAAGGGGTTACTACAACCACCTTATTATTTCATTCTTAGTAAAGATTTCTTTTGACTCTATTAACAAGCTTCGGCTTTCTCTTTTTATTTTCTCCTGGGGGTCGAATGTTTGGTTGTTTCTAACAACTTTTGTTATGCCAAATCATGTTAGGAGGGGGAAATCGCCCTTGATCAGCATGGAGGTGCTAGTATCTGTTAGTTCTAGCAAGGTGAGTGGTTGTGGTTTAAGCAAATAAAAGTGGTGGATTAAGAGTATGCATTAACCATGTGTTGTGTTGGCTATAGGTTGTGTGCTCCAGATTATTCGCACTCTTCGCTGTTGCTATTAGGTGTGTAATCGTATGCAGCATTCGATAATCGGCTGAACAGCCGAAAGTATGTAATGGTTACACTGCTAAGACTGTAGATCGGCTAAATGCCGAAAAGCTAAAAATATGGCATATGATGTCACACGAGCGTGTGATTGTGCGTGTGGTAAACCGAGCCCATGAACATGGGCGCTAGACTGAAGAAGCCACCACGAGCGTTCTCGTGGGCTTAGGTCGTAATGGGCCTCGTTGGGCCGAAATGGGCCATGTGGGCCTAATAGGCTCATGGGCCCTACATGGACGAAAACCACGGTAAGTGACTAATAATGGATTGGGCTGCGAAGTTCACATAGCCGTGACGGAATGTGGGCTAAATGGGCCACACGAGCGTGTGGGCCCACTTGGGCCGAGTAATGGGTCTTGGGCCCAATTTCACTGTTTTGGGCCATTTAGGTTATCTGAGTCGTTCGAGACGACTGCAGACCCTCTGAAGGGTCATCATCAGTGCCGCAACCCCAAAAGTAGTAAAATGACTGAATTACCCTAAATGAGTAAAATGACTGAATTACCATTAATGAGTAAAACAACTGAAATACCCTAGTGAGTAGAATAACCGAAATACCCGTGTAAGGTAGAATTACCGAAATACCCCTGAGGGGTGAAATTACCATTTTACCCCTAACCGATGAAATGACCATTATACCCCTAGTGGTAGTTAATTGATGTGTGTATGATATTTATATGACTGGTTATAATCATGACTGTAACATCCCCAAACCCGGCCCACAAGTCCTGACCGGATCTGGTTATGTCACTGCGGAATCCGTTTGCAAAATCTTTGACTTTAGAATAAAACTTGAAAGATTATTATCTCTGAAAATCATGTCCATTTAAAATTTAATAAATAATATAAGCTTGTTGAAAAACTTCCGAATTAAACATAGTTATAAATTACTATAATATGAACCTTTTGAAAAAAAAGAATATTTCTGAATATAATGTAAACTTCAACAAAATTCAATAGAGTACTTCAAATAAAAAGGGGCCCTTATTACATCAAATAAAAGTCCAAAATACTGATAATATAATATACTTAAATAGAGTAAAACATCTTCTGCATGAAAATCTCCTTCTGCATGGGCCACCTTGTATCCACTCCAACCCGGTCCATTACTCACGACTCCCCTGCGATGATTAAAAAGTTGGGTGAGTCATACAGACTCAGTGTGTAAGTTAACCACTGAAATCCACCCACATGCTAGCCACATAATATCCCAATTATCAAATGCAACAAGTAATATATATTCATTTAAACATTACCACTTTACAGGCTTGGCCCACATTCAAATCATACTCAAATACTTTGGCTAGGCCCATTTCTCAATAAACCACATATCAACTGGGCTTGGCCCATTTCCACGTATGTTCCCAAACATACCTATCCACATGTCATATTGGGCTTGGCCCATTTCCATATTATTACAAAAATAATGCAACATGATTCCCAACCCAACCTAGGGTCCATCCGCTACACACCCCTTATCCAAATTACCACACACTGGGGGACTATCGAGTCACCCTCTCCTTTTCCCTCCATAAAGGCAACCAATGCCATCCACGATGTAGCGTATAGCTAACATCAAACCACGATGGAGCACACAGCAATCCATCAAGCCACGATATGGCATAAAGCCCATATCAATCAAGGTAACCACGCGAACTAAATCGCAAAGATCCACAACGCGACCTCAGTCAGCGCCAATCCACGATGTAGCACAAAGCTGACATCAACCACGTACTCGAAGTACACCCGTACCTTCTTTTCATAACCCACCCATGCACATGCCACATAAAATATATTCGTGATCATGCATGCACATGTTTATTAATGTCCATAAACATACTCATAAACAAATAATCACACTGCAATAGATCCGATACTAACCTGGTCATCGCTATACCCTTTAGGGGTATGTATGGCACACTTATTACTGCACTTGTTAGTAAAACATATAACATATAAACCCGGAAACAGTGGGTTAGTTACACACCTTATTACTAGGAGTTCTAGACTCTCGATCCTCGACGCTATCGTCTAGCGAGACTACGACTTTTTGCCTAACGTTTTCATTCTTTGCCCACACCCCGGTGGCCAATCTCGCATGTGCCAGAACGGATCTCTTCTTGAACTTTGGGATGGGAGCTTTCCCTTGCCCACTTTGGACTGGTATTCGCATCCACGTCCATCGTAATCACTTAATCGTAATCCTTGGGTTAAACGTCATAATACAAGATCTCAAGCGAATAACTACAATTTAACTTACTTACCAAAAACGATCTAAAATCTCAAAGGCTCCTTTGTACTTCATCGATTTTCCCCTAAAAAGAACATAGCCACTCTTCGGTCAACACAATATTACATAATAAGGCCTAAGGACGAATTCCTTACCACTCTTACCTTGATGAGTCCAAACAATTCGAGACCTTCCTTTAGACTCCTTGGCGCTGGCTACAATCTTTAGATGTCGACAGCACCACACTTCACCGGTTCGGCTTCAAACTTGATAAAGTAGAAGAGAGATGGAGGGCTAAAGATTTCGGCTATCAAGGGATTAAAAGAAAACAAAAGAAATATTTGGCTACAAAGGCCAAAGGAGAAATCGGCACACCAAGAGGGAGAGGGAGAGATTTAGCAAAGACTTGGAGAATAATTGGCATTCTACCCCCCCTATTTATAGCATTCGGCCAACCCCCCTTGAAGACTCCAAGATTTGGCCAACACCTCCCTAGCCACTAATTCAATTCCATTTGAATTAGTTCAATTCAAAACAATTTGAATTGCTCCACTATTATCCCATTTATCACTAAAAAAACAAATAAATAACCATTATCCCATACTTCTAAATAACTTAATAGATAAATAAAAATAAATAATAAAAAAACACATTATCCTCATCTAAATAAGAGTCTTCTAGCCGTCCAACACTTCCAAAATTGCTGCCAAAAAGCAACAAAAAACTTAAATTCCAAAACGCAGCTCCCTTGGTTCGAACCTGGGACCAGTCTGCTGCACACTTCTCCTCCAACGCCCAGGCCACTCGGCCACATTGATTTTTATGCTAGAAACCCCCAATGTTTATTTATAAACCCTTCTTAACTCAAGCCCATAACCGCACAAAAATAAAACGCCAACCTGCAGCTCCAGGCGCTCGAACCTGCGCCCTTGCTCTCCTCCAGCGCCTAAGTAGCGCATGAGAGCCACTCCACCAGCCCATCTTTCTTGTCCGAATTCCTCACCATATACCTTTAAGGCCTTACAAAGCCCAACGCCCAAAACAAAATAAAACGCCAAATGCTTCTCCGGCCCCTCGAAACCGCGACCTCACCCCTCCAGCGCCTAAGTAGCGCCCAAGAGCCACTTTGCCAATTGGACTTTCATGTCCATCAACTTGGACATTTATTTTTAAGGCCTACTTAGCCCAGTCCCTTGACGCAAAAATAAAACACAATTGCTGCCGCTTGGACTCGAACCCAAGCCCCCCACTGGTGCTACTTCCAGCCCCCTAAAGCAGCGCATGAAGCCACTTTGCCAAAGCCTCTCTTATGCCTTAAACGCCCAATTAATTCTTTTAAACCCTTAAAAACCAAGCCCCCTCTTTATTACTTAGAAATCCAAAATTTTCCATGAAATTTTCCCTATTTTCCGAGCATTCTCAAAACTTCTAAAACACCTCTAAACACACCCAAAAACCTACCAACACCCGAATTACACACAACCTGCATAGCCCCTAAATCAGGGTGTTACAATGACATACTGCATACACGTAATATTTATGACACGACATTTGTAACATCCCGAAATTGGGCCTAGTAGAATTGGGCCCAATGGGCCTTGAGCGTAGAAGCGTTTTAAAATTTTGAGAACAAGAGAACGGCATTATTTCAAGTTGGACTTATTAAGAAGGTAATTTTGGAAAGTTACGAGGTTTCTATAAAGTTCTGGGTTCAAGTTGGGCCTTAGTAAAATTTTGTGTTGAAGCCTATTAAGGAGAGATAGTAAGTGGCATCAAGGCTTATGGAAATAAAAGAGTAAATTGCTAGCATAAATGAGCAATTGGTAAAAGGGTTATGGCGCCACATGTAGTACCTTGAGGGAAGAGGTTCGAATCACTTTGTGTGCAAATTTTGACTTATATTTTTGCACCCTTTCCTTAAGTGTCGGCCAAGAGGCATTCATGGCAAGGTTGACTTCATTATTTTGGTAAGGTGGCTAAAAGAAAAGGCAAAGGTTGAAGTTGGGGAAAGGAATCAAGAGAAATAGGAAAGTAGGGGGAACAAGTGGCCTTTTTCAAGGGAAATGTTATGGAAAGTATGGTTGGCTAATTTTGACCATTTTGATCATGAATGTCGACGATTTTGGGTGTAAGAGGGGTAGCCGAATTTTTGTTAGTGTTTTGGTAGAAACTTTGGTGCTTGGTTGGTCAAAATTCCTTCTTGCATTTTTATGCCATTTCTCTCAAATTTCTTCTCATATTTGCCGAAACTTCAAGCCATTAGTGAGCATTTCTTTTCTTCAATTCTTTCTTGTTGCCGTAGGTACCAAACCATTGAGACCAAACTATTTTCATTCATCTTCTCTTGAAAATCGAAATTTGATAAGCACCCCTTCTCAACATTTCTTTTCTTTTCACGAAATTCTCCAACTCTACTATCTTTTTCCTCTAATCCATACCCTCATAACTGAAACTATTCTTGTTCATTTTCTTCCATAGCCGAAACTCACAATTCACAATCACTCCTTCATAATTTCTTTCTCGTTTGAGGTGACATTCTTTCTTCGATTAAATCAGTAAGTGAATTCTTTTCTATGATCATATTCTTTTCTCTTTAGCCGAATAAGTATTTATCACTATTCGGTTGTAAATCGTGATCGTAACCGAAAATGGTGTTATCCTTCACTTCTTCATGTCTTAATCACTCTCTTTTTGTAGTGCTTTAAGTGGGAGACCGTGTATTGTTCTAGCCGAAGTCAAACGGTGGAAATTGGATCCAATATCGATAAGGTAAGGGGGTTCATTTTTGGATTTTTCGTTATATCTCTATTTGGCTATGTTGCAAATCGGATTGAAGTTTCGACTAATCGATTATATGTTTTAGGGACAAATCACTCGATATATTTCTACCTTCGGATATAGTGGTAAGTGATTCAAGTGTAAGTGATACGAAATCTTTTGGAAATCTAAGGCTAACTTTTGGTTGGTATTGTTCTAGGTCATCGACGAGTGGTTCTTTAGGAAATCAAAATCAGGTGTGTAATCTCGTACTTTCCGTATACATATCTGAAATGGTGTGTAATGTCACACTTCTCTAGAATTTTGCATGAATGTTCTGTGTTTTGGTCGAAATACCAAAGAAAAATCAGAAATCGGCATCCGGGATCACTCGGGCGTGCGTAGGTTCATTGTGGTAACCATGTTTTTGTAATAAAACAGTTTGGGTTAGTGGCAGTGATGTGATTTCGAAAAATCATGAAAAATAGGAGAAAGGGAATTAGAAAGTGAATGAGATATCAAATTAACTCTTACTGGGTCTATTTTGATATGGAAGAAACAGAGAAGGAAAAGGAATTTTATATTCTGAGATATCTTAATTTTAGTGAGACTGGTTCTGATTAACTTCGTGGTTCCCTGATCTGTTTTGGAAAAACCATATAAAATTGAACAAAGTGAATTAAGAGTTATAATTCATATGTATGGATTCATTAGTGAACCTATTTTCATTATAAACAAGTGGAAGCAGTATATGAAAACTGTATAGTGAGATATTCGAAATTAAGGTAAGAGAGGTCAGAATCGTTGGACAGTGAAACAAGGGAAATTTTAAGGAATAAAATGTACTAAATGGTTAAGTCAAAAATTCTGGAAAAATTATCGTAAGAAGATATATGAGTCTAGTTTTAATGAAAATTTACGGATCTAAATTTCAAGTTTCCTAATCCGAGTTATGGTCAGTTTAGTAAATATGATGCAGATGGACAGTTTCAATTTTCTATGCTCAAATTAGTAGTTAAGTCAGGGGTTGCCGAATTACCAAATAACCCTTGGAGGGTAAATGCACCAAATACCCCTAGGTTACGAGATTACCGAATTACCCTTAGTGGGTAAAATTACCGATTTATCGAAATGTCCTTATGGACCGATTTACCGAAATGTCCTTATGGACCGATTTACCGAAAATGACCCTATGGGCTAATTTGATAGAATGCCTTAATGGGCCGAATTGCAAAGTGTTATAATTGGTCGATCTATCGTAACAAATCTCTGGAGTAATAATTGTTGTTTATATTTGTATGCCTTACTATGAATGTTGCATTTACATAATTTGGCATGGGATGGGAAACTTGAATGAAGAGAAGTATAGACCGTTGGCATTGCCACAAATTCTGATAACGGCTAAGTGCCAACCTAAATATGGCTTTGTGCCATCGTGATTATGGCTTTGTGCTAAACGTGTTTACCGGGGCTATGTGCCTAACATATGAATTAACGACTCTGTGTCGATCATTTTTTTACCGAGGCTGTGTGCCGATTATATTACCAGTATATGATTCGGTGGCTCACCACAAATAGTATAAATGGCGACTTGACTCGCAAATTGAGAGACCGGCGGGGTGGGTTGACTTGATCCCCACAGGAGAGATTGGTTGGTACGGGTGGAGAGTTAGACGGCTGGTAGGATGGGATGGGTTGCATTCATTTCATTTATTTATTAAGAGAGGTCAGAATCGTTGGACAGTGAAACAAGGGAAATTTTAAGGAATAAACTGTACTAAATGGTTAAGTCAAAAATTCTGGAAAAATTATCGTAAGAAGATATATGAGTATAGTTTTAATGAAAATTTACGGATCTAAATTTCAAGTTTCCTAATCCGAGTTATGGTCAGTTTAGTAAATATGATGCAGATGGACAGTTTCAATTTTCTATGCTCAAATTAGTAGTTAAGTCAGGGGTTGCCGAATTACCAAATAACCCTTGGAGGGTAAATTACCGAAATACCCCTAGGTTACGAGATTACCGAATTACCCTTAGTGGGTAAAATTACCGATTTATCGAAATGTCCTTATGGACCGATTTACCAAAATGTCCTTATGGACCGATTTACCGAAAATGACCCTATGGGCTAATTTGATAGAATGCCTTAATGGGCCGAATTGCAAAGTGTTATAATTGGTCGATCTATCGTAACAAATCTCTGGAGTAATAATTGTTGTTTATATTTGTATGCCTTACTATGAATGTTGCATTTACATAATTTGGCATGGGATGGGAAACTTGAATGAAGAGAAGTATAGACCGGTGGCATTGCCACAAATTCTGATAACGGCTATGTGCCAACCTAAATATGGCTTTGTGCCATCGTGATTATGGCTTTGTGCTAAACGTGTTTACCGGGCTATGTGCCTAACATATGAATTAACGACTGCGTGTCGATCATTTTTTACCGAGGTCAGTGTGCCGATTATATTACCGTATATGATTACGGTGGCTCACCACAAATAGTATAAATGGCGACTTGACTGCAAATTGGAGAGATCGGCGGGGTGGGTTGACTTGATCCCCACAGGAGATTGGTTGGTACGGGTGGAGAGTTAGACGGCTGGTAGGATGGGATGGGTTACATTCATTTCATTTATTTATTATTTGTTTATGGGCTTTGGTCCAAGATGATTGTTATATGGGTTGGATGACTGTAAAGGGATTTCACACTGAGTTCTTGTAACTCACCCCCCTTTCTCTTAACCCTTGTAGGTAATGCTTGATGATATGGACTTGGGCTATGGATAACTCGAGGGAAGCCATACTTCAGAAATGGTGTTATTGAATTTTAAATTTCTATTCCCGTTTATTTTATTATTTTGCTATTTTGGTTTAAGTTGTAATAAGGCCTCTGGAGTGTTTTATTATTTGCTTTATGGTTGTTATACTTACTATTTTGCTTAAATTGTTTAAAATGAGAATTTTCTAAAAACTTAAATAAAGGTTTTCCAAAATCGATTAACAAATGGATTTCATAATAAACTTTTATAAATATTTTAACACGGAAGTTTTCACTCGAACTTTCAAACGATATTTTCAAAAGACACGGTTTTAAAGTTGACTACCTTGATTGTTGACTCATCAATCAATCTTTCAAAAATACTTTTATTTTATCTACGTTTCCGCAATGATTTCAAAATGCTTCTGCAAAAACATCACATTTTTGTAAATTGTTCATTTCAAATATGCTTTCGCTACCAAAAAGGTTTTTAAAGATTATTACGTTTTCAAGTAGTTAACAATTGCTTAAGTGATTTTGGTTTTAACAAAGAGGCTGTATTTCTCAAGCAAGTTTTTAATAATCACAAAGATGGTTTTTACTTCCATGTGACACACTAGATTCGGGCCTAACTTCTAGGCCGGGTTTGGGGTGTTACAACATTCTACATTGGGGTTCGGATTCTAATTTGGAGGAAGTACTGTACTAGTGGCTCTGCCATGTTTCTACTGTTCTAGTGGCTTCGCCACGTATTCTGACTTGAGTGGCTCAGCCACGTTTACTTTTATTAGCAGCTTTGTTGCGTTACTATTAGCAGCTACGCTGCGATATTGGTGTGTTGGCTGGGTGGGTCGACTTAGTCCCCACATGGTGTGTTGGTTGGTACGGGTGGTGTGTTGGCCGGATTGGGTTGGGTTGCATCATCGCTTGCATCTTGCGATATTTTGGGCTTATGCCCACACACATCATTGTTTTGGGCTAAGGCCCCACCATCTCATCTTCGAATAGGGCTCCTACTGCATCAAGCATTCTTGCATGATAGGGGATTACACACTGAGTTCACGTAACTCACCCTTTTCTTTTAACTGTACAGGTAATCCCCAGCCTTAGATGATTTGGAGCTGCGAGGGACTCGGAGATGGCCACATATTCGCGAGTATTTTAATTCACACCTAGTTTTTTTTAAATATTTTATTTTGGGGTTAATATTTATGTAATAAGGCCATTTGAGGTTTTAACTTTTATCTGGTTTTAACTTCTTATTTCAACCTGCTAGATTAGGGAACACGGGTTTTCAAAATAATAATTATTTTCAAAGAAAATCACGCATTTCAAATCTTAAAGTTTACGATTAGGGAAGCTTCCACGGTTTTTAATGCAGATTATCAAACTTGTAACAAACAATTGGCCTACATGTTTTTACAACACCAACGCTTTCAATAGCAATTATCTTAAAAAGGGATTTAAGACTTAGTCACGAACTTTCATCGACAAGGCTGGTTTTCAAATCAACACTTTGCTATGACACGTCAGATCTGGTCGTAACGTCTAGGCCGGGTTTGGGGTGTTACACAAACTGTTTTAAAATTCAACCCCAATTTTGGCCACCATGGGTGGTGGTGCGTGCGCCTATGTGCAAAAAAGGGGGTTGTTTTGTTTCTTGGTTCTTGCTTATATTTTTCCAGCCTTAATTTAAGTTCTTGAAACCTCCTAATCAACTTTTAAACCCATTTCAATTAGGGAAAAACGTTCTTGATCGATTGGCCATTCGAAACCCACAAATTGTGAAGCGTAAGTGCAATTAAGGGTAACTAGTTTGTTATTTCGACATAGTTGTTGGGTAAAGGTTATGAATTGATTAAATAAAGGAATTTAATAATTAATTAGCTACTTATTTTCTAGTATATTATTAAATTAGGTGCTAACCCAAATGCCCCAAATCATCCGTAAAGGCGAAGAATGATTGTACGTACGGTTCGCATCGATACAGTGTAAGGAACCTAACTAGTTTAGATTCATAAAATAGTTATAATTTCAACGATTGGTTTGAACTCATAAGTGGGTTTTTTGGGGCTGGTTTAATCGTAAATTTATTGTATTTATCTTGAATTTTTGTTTAGGTTCGTTTAAGGAATTATTAAGGAAAATTAGAAGATTCGCTAGTGTGCTGTGAGGAAACGGAAAATAAGGTGTGGGTCCTAAACTCATAAAATTGTTTGAAAATGTTAAATATCATGTTATATTTGATAAATTAGCTTGCTAATTGGATTAGCTTAATATCTAAATTATTAATTTTGCGAGTGGCCGAACCAGGTATGTTTCGAGCCTTAAAAGATTGACATGTTGGCAAAATTGCTAGTTTGATAGTATGAATGTTTGATTGAGTTTGTAATTGCATATTTGAGTTATGAGATATGAGAATATTTGACTGAATGATATAATGTGATGAGATATTAAGCTTATGTATGATTTAAACGCATGAGATATTCGTTATATTGTGTATTAAAAATGGTGCTATTTATGCACAATGAAAATTCGTAAAGTATGTGAAATTGAACGATATTGATTAATACCAACACAATGGTAATTTGAAAGATTGGAACATTGTTTCCATTTACTGAAAGTATGTGATTACTGAAGGCATTATGAGCATGTCAAATGAATGTGAGAAGTATTGAGATATGATTATGTTTGAGATTGTGTGACATATTGCATATGCATTGGGTTGACATTTTCTAGTTGACGGAGGAGTTTCGTGGAGTACCAGCGACATATTAAGTCTGCATTATTTATAGTTAGTGCACTGCACCTGGAGTACCAAGGGGAATGGCGATTTATCGCACTTTTACTTGCTGCTTGTCTGCATTTTTACTGGCAGAAATTTCTGCATATTGTTACCAGTGGTTTTAACCACAACGGTCTTAAGCCCATAATGTTTTGGAGTTCGGATGACGGGTTCTAGGAAACTCGTGGTGTGTAGTGGATGGTATGGGTAGGAACCATTTTGCATTGCATCATGCTCACGACATATTCTAATGTTATTGATTTATGATATGTGTTGTATTGTGTTGTATTGAATGGTATCAAAATTACTAATTGTTACTCGTATGAATGATGTCCCATGCTCATACACCGTTTGACATCAATTTGATAGTGGATATGTAATGATATAAAATTCCTATGATGGTTCCGTTTTCTTCTATTAATACTAATATGTTTCATTGTATTTGATGTTTTTGTCTGTTTAAATAATTATTCGACTCACACTAAGCTTTTCATAAGCTCACCCCCAAATAGTGTTTAACTTTTCAAGTAAACCTCAAAATTAGGACCGGACTCAGCATTCGAAGAATCAACTTGGACCTCGGATTATTATTTTTTTAATTAAGTATTATTAAGTCTTTATTAGTTTTTGGCTTGTAATTTTTAATTATTTCTGGTCAATAGCTTGATAACTTTTCTTCTGGGATTATTTCAATAACCGGACAATGCATGATATTGGACTTTAAGTAAAATTTGACATTGTTTCCTACTTTTCGCCGCATTGCAAAGGAACCATTTTTGAAAAACAAATCGATAAGGCAACTAATTTTCCAAAATGACTTGAAAAATGGTTTTTCCACTGCATTAGTTTAACTTCGAGTTTTTTTTTAAGAAGAGCGATAAGCAAACGGTTTTTCTAAAACAACACTGTCAACAATAAAATGAATCCTAAGCATACATAACCTAATGAATGAATGCTTTTAAGCTAACTCAAAGTACAACTACGGTTTTATCTAAAATGAGTTTATTTAAAGTCTTAAAAAGTAACGTAAGTTAGCTTAGCCATTTCGGTGGCTAATGTAGCCTTTTGAATCTAGCCATAACATCTAGGTCGGGTTTGGGAGGTTTCATTTAGTGGTATCAGAGCCTTGGTTCAAAACCTTGAACTGTGTTTTTAAATCTACTTAAGTAAGTTGGCATGCATGCATACATGAAAAGGGGAAATTTGGGAAAAGGAAGCCACAGAGAGTTTTTAAAATGATATTCTACAAAGAAAATCAGGTCCAAGACTCCGATGCCGATTGCTATAGAAAAGATACTGTTATGTTATAGGTAAACACTTGAGGTGTATTACTGTAGGCATAGAACTGAAATAGTTAGTATTTAATTTTTCTTTGAAATTGTAAGATAGGAAACTAAAAATTGATTGAAGTTAGCTAATGATTATTTTTCTGAAATTGTAGATCAAAATTAAGATCATAAGATACATAATGAACAACCGTAGAATGAGGAACCATGGGGCTCAGCGCTGAGCTGCCAAGTTAAGTCATTTGCTTTTCAAGGAATTGTGTCTAACCTTGAGATGGATGACATCGTGATTGCACCTACTTCTGAAGGTGAAAACCAGGATGTTAGGGATGATGCAGTGTCCCAAGCGATATTGGGAGTCTTAGAAAAAGTTTTCTAGATTATGGTTGAAAGGACTAATATGGAGGGAGAGAGTAAATTCTTAGAATGCAAGAGAAAGGAAAAGATTAAAGTTCAAAAAAGGAGAGAGTCTGCTTTCACTGGTCCAAATTCGCAACCTTTAAAGTGGGCCAGAGGAGCCAGACCTCAATGAAAGGCTGTAGTAGTTATTACTGGAGAAACTGTTATATTAGATAGGATTCTGATTTGCAGATATTGTGGTAAGTGTAATCTAGTAGAGTTTCTATCAAAATTGGGAATTGGGGTAGAAAAATTTGTTAGTAACGTTTCCTTAATTAGATATGCAAAATATATGTTGGGAATTTAAGGAGACACATTGTCTGGAATTATGTTGGAATCAGAGTTGCGCAGAAAAAGCTTAGTGTCCTAGTTTGAAGGAAAAGGGATAACAGATTTTGTGACTAAGAAAATTTCGTGGACAATATTTCTTTACGGAAGGGAGAATTGTAACATCCCAAAAATAGGGGGTTAGTAGAATCGGGTTTGTGAATCGAAAGATAGTGATCATGCTTATTTTTTAAATTATCTATGCATTTTTAGAAAATAAATGAAGTATTGGTTTGTTGGTTAAGTGTTAGTGTAACGTTTCTTGAAACCCAAGTTCAAATCCCTTCTCTCGCATCATTTTTTTTATTTTGCAAATTTTGCCTTGAACCCTAGTATGTGACATGCCTTGTTGTTTTAAAATAAATATTTCAAATTATATCAAGAATGAGTTATTGGTTTGATGGTTAAACACTAATGAATTTATCCTTGAGGTCCTAACTTCAATTCCCTTCCCATGCAAATAATTTAATTTTTTGACAAAAACCCCTTATTTTAATGTGTGGGCCATCCAAGCCTAGTTAACCTAGGTATAAATATTAATTTTTCACTAATAATCAGCCTTTAATCATCCTTCTCATTGCCCTAGCCATTCCTCTCCTCCTCTCCTTCCCTTTGATTTTAACTTTTTTTTCCTTTCCTCAATTGTTGTTGTCGCCTACACCTAGTTTTACCATCTCTTTCTTTTTTTTCTTTTTTCCACAAGATTTGTTAACATATTCCCCACCATATTGCTGTAATTTTTCCTCATTAAAATCAGCCCCAAATCTGAAATCTTGAACTCCAAGATCGATCTCGAAAATTGCCAAGAAAGTGCCATTGTCGTTTCTCTCGACTAGCTTGGGTAAGGTCTCTTTTCTCTTTAATTTCTTAATTAATTTTGTCAATTAAAAACTAAAATTTCTAGATCTGGAATTTGGGGGATTTTAATGAGATCTCAAACTGTTTTAAAATTCAGCCCCAATTTTGGCCACCATGGGAGGTGGTGCGTATGCCTATGAGCAAGAAAGGGGGCTATTTTTTTTCTTGGTTCTTACTTATATTTTTCCATCCTTAATTTGAGTTCTTGAACCCTCCTAATCAGCTTTTAAACCCATTTCAATTAGGTAAAAACATTCTTTATTGATTGGCCATTCAAAACCCACAAATCGTGAAGCGTAAGTGCAATTAAGTGTAACTAGTTTGTTATTTCGACATAGTTGTTGGGTAAAGGTTATGAATTGATTAAATGAAGGAATTTAGTCATTAATTAGAAAATTATTTTCTATTATATTATTTAATTAGGTGCTGACCCAAATGCCCCAAATCATCCATAAAGGCAAAGAACGATTGTAAGTACGGTTCGCATCGATACAGTGTAAGGAACCTAACTAATTTAAATCCATAAAATAGTTATAATTTCAATGATTGATTTGAAATCATAAGTGGGTGTTTGGGGGATGGTTTAATGGTAAATTACTTTTATTTATATTGAATTTTGGTTTAGTTTCGTTTAAGCAATTATTAAAGAAAATTGGAAGATTCGCTAGTGTGCTGCGAGGAAACGGAAAATAAGGTGTGGGTCCCAAACTCATAAAATTGTTTGAAAATATAAAATATCATGTTATATTTGATAAATTAGCTTGCTGATTGGATTAGCTTAATAGCCAAATTATTGATTTTGCGAGTGGTCGAACCAGGTATGTTTCGAGCCTTAAAAGATTGACATGTTGGCAAAATTGCTAGTTTGATAGTATGAATGTTTGATTGACTTTGTAATTGCATATTTGAGTTATGAGATATGAGAATATTTCACTGAATGATATAATGTGTTGAGATATTAAGCTTATGTATGATTTAAACGCATGATATATTTGTTATATTGTGTATCAAAATTGGTGCTATTTATGCACAATGAAAATCCGTAAAGTATGTGAAATTGAATGATATTGATTGATACTTACACAATGGTAATTTGAAAGATTGGTAACTGGTCTGCGGCTTGATAACTTTTCTTCTGGGATTTTCGAATGCATGGATTATTCAAGCATAATAACCGGATAATGCATGATATCGAACTTAAGTAAAATTTGACTTTGTTTCCTACTTTCTGCTGCATTGCAAAGGAACCATTTTTGAAAAACAAATCGATAAGGCAACTAATTTTCCAAAATGACTTGAAAAATTGTTTTTTCGCAGCATTAGTTTAACTTCGAGTTTTTTTTTAAAGAAGAGCGACAAGCAAACGGTTTTTCTAAAACAACATTGTCAACAATAAAATGAATCCTAAGCATACATGACCTAATGAATGAATGCTTTTAAGCTAACTCAAAGTGCAACTATGGTTTTCTCTAAAATGAGTTTATTTAAAGTCTTAAAAAGTAACGTAAGTTAGCCTAGCCATTTTGGTGGCTAATGTAGCCTTCTGAATCTAGCCATAACATCTAGCCCGGGTTTGGGAGGTTTCAAAATATTATACAAACGTGCAATATGGTTGTCGGAGTAGCGATAGGATGCCTATAACACCCCAAATTGGGCGGAACAAAAGTTTCGGCATATAGCAATAAATAGTATATCTAGCGTAGCGTTATCTGACCAAAAGATTGTTTTGGTATATACTTATAGGTGTGTAGTAATCGCCACGAGAGTAAGTAAGGATTTGATTTTCTAATGTTTTACCATGCATTAAGGAGACGTTTGTGTTAAGGGATAAAAGGGAAATATGGGATGAGTATTCGCCAAAGGTATAGTACGTCTAGATTATATGAAATACTATGCTAGTTAGAATTTAAGGAATCTGGTTAGAAACCAACTGTATATTTTAGCCTGATAAGTTTGATGAAGGGAACTTATTTATATTTTTCTCGAAAATTGTAAGCTAATAATAAGGCAAGCTCTTATGCGCATGACACTTGTTAGATTCCACTAAGCAAGATAAGTCATATTTATAGGTGAGAATATGTTCTGAAAGCAGTTCTTCTTTGTCTTCTTCCTCTTCCTTAAGTGGTATATACTGAAACCGTCCTCAAATCTGAATGTATCCTACCTTGATGATCTAGAGGCTAAGGTTCTTTTATGATCAATAGTTACTTCGCATTAGGGTAAGTATTTCATCATTTCATGTTAAGTACTGAATGAGTAATAAATGAATAGTGAGACTGTAAGTATAAGGTTTCTACATGGGATGGTCAGCGATTGAAATGATAAGTAATTTGTATGTACAAGAGTATTAATGGTGAAATTATATTTCTAACTAGTGGTTGTTGTTGGTTCGTGATGGATATCTGGATCTACAGCTTTGAATTGTAGTAGGTGAAAATAAAATGAGTTCTATACTAACTCCTGCTTGTATACTATTCATATTGTGAGTCATCTATAGAAAATTGATTGAACTATGGATCCGAAGCCATGAAGAGTATAGTATGTGATGATTGGTGTACTAGTATTGAAACATTGAAGTATGATTGAGTATGTATATGTCTGAAATGTATGTTATGAGATGTGTGTTTTGTTTCGGTGTATGTTAGTGAAGTAAAAGGTGGAATTCAGATTGTGTCAATGCATGAAGAGTCTTTCAAGAGAGTTTGTGTCTGTTCACTACGATGGTGTCTAATGGAGCCTGTCGAGACTGAAAACCCAAACTCTAATATAAACTCTAAAGGAAAAGTCCATGGTCATGGCACCCTCTAAAAAGAAATAAGAAATAGTGATTACCCAATGGGGTTTCCTGTGTGCCCCAGGTCGATAATAGGCAAACCTCATGTAATGTAAGTATAGGCAAATCCATATCGTAAACACGACAGAAAAGAATAGCCTTTTTGGAAAACTCTAAAAAGAATAGCCTTTTTGGTGAACTCTAAAAACAATAGCCTTTGTGGCGAACTTGGAAAAGGAGTGTTTTTATGGCGAACTCTGAATAGATCACCTTAGTGGTGTACTCTATCTGAATGTTTGTATGGTGTTCTGCTAAGTCAGTGTGGTTTGAACTGTCCGGAATATCTAGTAAGCTATGAATCTAAATTTCTATCTCTATGGAAAATATAAATAAATTATAGTAGTTCTGTAACAAGTATGACTAAGTTAAGGTATTGATAAGCTCTAGGTAAAGAAATTGAATAAAGTCTTAAAGGTTTTTCCACGAAACAGATATGTGTATCTGTATGTCAAAAAGGTTATCTGTCAAGATGATATGTAAAAAAAAATGAAAACTGAGGGTGTGATGCCCCAAATTTTTAAGTTTTGAATGGTTAAAAATTGTCAAGTAAATTAATTTGTTTCAGTGGTTAAGATGTGAGGTTCTGGGTTTGATTCCCTTTATTGGATTTTTTTGCTATTTTTGTCTCTATCTCTATATTTGTATATTTGGTTTAAATTTAATTTTCGCTCAACTTGTATCAAGAATGAGCCTGCTAGTTCAGAGGTAAGGCTTCAACTTACCCTTTGGTCTTGTGTTCGAATCCTTACGAGCTCAAGCAAAAATATTTTTGTTATTACCCAATCTGTGCCAATCACATTGTAGAGTTCGAATTGAATTTGAATTCTAAGGGAACCTGAGTAGTTATCAGAAAATTTGGTTAGTTGCTAAGGGGATAAGATTTGTTTTGTTTTTTAAAAATTTTCATTAATTAATTAATTTTCTTTCTCCCCCAAAATTTCCCACGTTTCCTCATTCCCTGTTTCACGTTCTATTTTTATTTCTTTCTTTTACTTTTTTTCCTTTCTTTCACCCTCGCCTATTGTTTCATTTTGTTCATGATTCCTTTGCTACTTTGTTTTAATTTCTTCCATGTGTTTTGGTGTGTGGTTCACCCTCCGCTCCCTTTCGCGATTTTAATTTTTTTTAGGTATTTGTGAGTAAGTGTTTTCTAATGAATTTCATAAGGGTTTATGAATGACGATTTGACTACTTTCTTGAGGCATGGGTTAATCTTGTGAAATTTTGTTGTTAGGTGATAATCAAGAAATTCGAGACTTTCCTCATGTGATTTAGTGGTGTTAGGATCTGCTGTAGACATTTGGGTGAGTATCCAAACGCCCAAAAGTCTAATTTTCGATTTAGTAATGCCTATGTTAGCATTTTGATGACTGAGTTACTTGGAAAATTTGTAACTATTGTTAAAGTATTTGATTGAATGGTGTTTTAAGGTTCTGGATATCTCGTGTTTGGACTCGCATCAGAATTTGTGAGGTGTGTAAAGAAAAACCCAAAAAATAGCGAATGGCGGAAAACCAAAAATTGGATTGTCGACACCAAATGGCAATGTGTACCACATGGCCATGTGACAAACTGTGTGTCAAACCGTGTGAACCACACAGTCTGGGTCAATTGGGCTGTGTGGTCCTAAATTTTGAAATTTTACCACAGGGTTGTATTTGTCGTGCGAATTAAGTTTAGCCCTTCTATAGGGTCTGTATGGTAAAAAAATTTCTATAAATCACGATTTTTTGATGCTCTGTTCTGTTAAATATGGCATATGAATGCATGAGTTATATGTTATATGTAATAGCCTGTTGTGTTCTATGCCAATATGATCTGAATCTGATGTGTATAACATGTATGTCATACACGCATCCGATATTTGTTTAGTTTTGCATGTGCATTGGGGTGAGATTATGATTATGGAGAAAGTTTTGGTAGTTTAATTTATCTGCCTTATTTGGTGGCTCAGCCACGTATATCTATTTCTGGTGGTTTACCGTGTATTGTTCTGGCAGCTAGACTACAAATATTCTGAAAAGTGGCATACGATCACTTAGCGGTGTGTGGGGCTGGAAGGGTATTTAATACCCTAATTAGTGTGTAGGGATGGTTGGAGATGGTGTGTAGCAGACAGGGGTAGGATCTGAATATCTGTTATGCATCTATTTCTATATCTGGTTATGAACTATATCTGATTGGCATCTGGATGCATATCTGCTATTTTATCTGATGAATCATGTGAGTCTTAATTGTTAATTGAAATAAGTTACACACTAAGCTCCCTGAGCTCGTAAGCTCACTTTCTATTTGTTTGCTCTCAGGTAATCCATAGACTTAGGGTGGATCAGTGCAACGGAAGCTCGATTATTTATTATTATTGCATTTCTTTTAACTTGTTCGTATTAAATATGTTTTTCTTATGGACTATTTTTTGGACTTTTGGGGATTGTTTTTAAAGTTTGGATTTTATTTTATGTTTTAATTTTTTTTAACATTTAGATGATATCAATTCTATCTGCAAAATGTTGGATTTTCAATAACAAACTGCGCTTTCCAAAATTGAATTTAACTAAAAAATTCCTTTGCAAACTTAAGTGTTTTATAAATATATAATCAAAATATTTAATGAAATAGTTAAGAGAAGTATTTTCCCAAATAAACTAGAATTTTATCACAAGCTAGCGCTATTTTTACAGGTCTCAAATGGCTTCTGGATTTTCAAATGAATCATGGTAATCTCTCTAGATATGGCCACATCGTCTAGGCCGGGTTTGGGGTGTTACAGAGGGATATTGCATCTTATTCTAAAATTATTTTGAACTTGAGTTAATGTTATTTTGAATATTGAGATTATAATAAAGCATGATACGGAGTTCATTTGGATGTTATACATTGTGAATTATCAATATGGATATGTGTAACGCCCCAAATTTTGGGCCTAGAAGAAATGGGCTTCGCATGCCGGAGGAATTGGAATTTTGTTGTGCATGTGAATAACCTAAAAGTATGTCTGCTTTGGTGGTTAAGGGTCCTGAGAAGTGTTGAAGAAGTCTTGGGTTCAAACCTGGGCTTTAGGAAAATTTTGGTTTTAAGTGAGTAAAACCCTGGATGCAAGTAAGTAGGCTTTAAGAATATTGTTGGGGAAATCATGACACAAGGAAGCATGTGGCCTAGTGGTTGTGGCGTCATTAAGGGTGCAAGGGAGCCTGGGTTCAAGTCTTGGCCCTTGCAATTTATTTTGGTTTTTCTTTTAAAGGAACCTGGACCTTAGCCTTTAGACCTCTTAATTAATTAAAGGTAAAATGTGTCACAAAGAACCTGTTGGTGTAGTGGTGGTGGCGCTACATGTGTGGCAAGGAGTCTGAGGTTCGAGGCTGGGCGTGCGCAATTGTATGTTTATTTTGCTGCTTGTGCTGGGGAGGTGTTGGAACTGGACTGGAACTCTACTAGGTAAGGTTTGAATTGGTCATTGAGTGAATCAATGAGGATTTCATGGAGGGATTAAGGGAGTCATTTATGGAGGAAAAAGTGGAGTTTGAGTTGGTGTGGTATTATGCCGAATTTGTTTAGGAGGTACTCAGAATTTTTGAAGGAGGGTTATTCCTCAAGTTTCGATTTTGTGTGTTTTTCTTTTGCCATTTTGTTTTTGTGCTTGTTGGTGCCAAATTCTTCTATTGCCTCCTCCTTCTGCTACTCGTTTTCTTTGTTTTTCCTTCCCTATCTCGAATCGCTACTTCCTGGGCCATTTAGACAATTACTTTTTATGCCAAAATCGAACTTTGCTTCTTCCCCGTGATCTCTTTTCTTTTTGGCTTCCTACAAGTTTGTGAACAGATTCTCTTTGATCTGTTTGTGGTCTTCTTGACCGAATATTCCACCTTCTCCCTCCACTCTTTCAATTTTGTTGACTGATGGATCATCCCTTTTTCTCTGGCTTTTGGAATTGGGTGTGTTGGCCGAATAGTCTTTCTCCCCCTCTCTCAATTCTTTTGGGATAGCAACTCTTTCTCTTCACCTTATTGCTTGGGCCGACTGTTCCTTTCTTCTTTAGTAACTTTACGATTCGGGAATTCCATAGGCCTAGTGGTTAATCCTTGGCAGCGGTGTAGGGGTGTGGCCTTCTGTCGATCGATCAAGGTAAGGATTTAGAGTTCTTTAATAAGTATGATAATGTAAGGATTTATTGGATGTTGGTCTAGTTGTACAAGAAGGGGGATTGATGACAAATTTGTTTGAATGTAGGCTGTGGGCTCGTGAGCGGTTCACTCGACTTCGTTAATAGGTGTGTATTTTTACCCTGTACCTGATAGTCGGCTGATAAGCCGATAGAGTGTGTGTAACCACACTCCTTCTGATCGTAAATCGACAAAATGCTGAAAAGCTGAAATACCGGCGAATGATGCCACACAAGCGTGCGATCGCACGTGTGGTGGACCGAGCCCACGAATATGGGCGTAAGATGGTTGAGGCCACCATGAGCGTCCTCATTGGCTTAGGTCACTGTGGGCCGCGTTGGGGCCAAAATGGGTCGTGTGGGCCCAATGGGCCTGTGGGCCCCACACGGATTAAATCTGCATATTGTGGTAAATGTTAGATCGAGCCGTGTAGTCCACATGGCTAAGGTCGTTTTTGGGCAATGGGCCGTGTGGGCCCACTGGGTTCGTGGGCCCCACACGGATAGAATGCATGTTATATGGTCTCTATTGGTTTGAACTGTGCTGCTCGTATGGTCGAGCCTATTTCTGGGCTAATTGGGCCACACGAGCGTGTGGGCCCACTTAAGCCGAATAATGGGCCTTAGGCTGAATAATGGGCCTTAGGCCCATTTACACCGTTGTGTCTGTTTGGGGTTACTTAAGTCGCTCGAGGCGACGATGGACCTTCTGTTGGGTCGCTAAGACCTCGATTTGCAAAATTACTAAAATACCCCCAGTTTGCAAAATTATTGAAATACCCCCAATTCGTAAAATTACCAAAATACCCCTAGTTTGTAAATTGACCGTAATACCCATGTAGGGTAAAATGACCGTAATACCCCTATAGTGTAAAATGACCGTAATACCCTTATAGGGTAAAATGACTATTTTGCTCTTGTGGGTAAATGACTGACTTAGACTATGAAATTGACAGATTTGACTGTGATCGTATGACTGTGTTTTAACTGACTTGTCTGTGGTCGTGTGACTAATATGCTTTTAATATATATGTTTAAATGACTGTTACTGAGCATGGCCATTTTGCATACACGTGTAATGATTGAGCATGACATACACGACATATTGCATGGGGTTGGGACATTGATACGGAGAAGTTCTAATAGGGTCGCACGGGTCGCATGAGACGACTATGGATCCAGTATTGATCTGTTAAGGTCGCACGGTTCGCATGAGACGACTGTGGACCGACGGACGGCTTAAAGCCGCGTAATCTGATTTTGGCTCTGTGCGGACATAAATATGGCTCTGTGCCATCTTGATTATGGCTTTGTGCCAATCGTCTTTACCCGTGGCTATGTGCCTAACATATATATTGATGACTCTGTGTCGATCATAATTACCGTGGCTATGTGCCAATTACATTACCGTCGCTGATGGCTATGTGCCAAACTTATTACAGTTACCTATAGCTTTGTGCCATCCTGATTATGGCTCTGTGCCATCCTGGTTATGGTTTATAACCATTCTGATTATGGCTTTTAACCGTTCTGTTAACTGGCAGCGTTGCTGCGATATTTATGGCTTTTAGTCGTTCTGTTCACGGTGCCGAGCCGTTCTGTTGACTTAGTGCTGCAACCGGTGCTAAACTTGGTGTGTTGGTTGGGTGGGTTGATTTTATCCCCACAGGTGTGTAGGGTTGGTACGGGTGGTGTGTTGGCTGGATCGGGGTGGGATGAATCCTCATACTGTTGCATATCTGTTTATGAGATTTGTCACTATACTGGGCTTAGGCCCCCTTGTTCTGTTATTAGTTTGGGCTGGGCCCAATTGACTCTGTTATGGGCTGTGACCCAAATGATATTGTAGTGGGCTTTGGCCCACGTACGCTCTGAACTGGACTGTACTGTTACTGTTAAAGGGCTTTGGCCCAGACTATTTCGGTTTCTGTTTCTATATACTTACTGTTACTCTAGTAAGGGGATTACACACTGAGTTTTCGTAAACTCACCCCGTTTTTAACTGTACAGGTAATCCCCAGCGTTAGGAGGATCGGTCTTTGCGAGGACTCGGAGGTGACCACACGATCATGCACGTCAAGTATGCTTGGGACTTTATATATGTTTTAAATTCTGTTTTGGGTTGTAATAAGGCCTCTTTTTAATTTCTAGTTTTTAATTTGGGATTTTCAGTCTATTACGATTTAAATTTGCTAGAAGTAGAACGCGATTTTTTGAAAATGATAACTGTTTTCAAAAAAACACTACGTTTCCGCAACTCAATTTGTAAATATCACATTTTCGTAAATCATCTTGTTTTAAATTAAGCTTCCGTAACAATAAGGTTTGAAGGTAATAACTTTTTAATAAACTTCTTTGAAAAAAAATAAACTGACGTAACTGGGATTTTACTTAACCTTTCAATTGTGAAGGGTTTTCAATGAAAACATGGTTTTCGAAAGACGCTTCAATGTGGCACGCCAGATTCGGGCCTAACTTCTAGGTCGGGTTTGGGGTGTTACAATATGTGTACAGAACTGGATCAAGGTATGTGAGTATGAACCAATGGTATGAACCTTGGCGTAAGCATCCACCATATATATGTATCCGCCCAAGATAATGTCAGTGAGCGATTGTTTGAAATAAGAGCATGGCTTAAGGTGAGGAGTGCTGGAAGTAGTTTCTAAAGGTATGTTCTTGTAGGTAAGTATTATGGGATAAGAGATTCATGAGTTGATTGGAAAGATTCCTTAGTTAACAAGATATGGAAGATTAAGGGTGGGTTTGGATGGGTGGTGCGTTTACCTGCGATTAGTGTAAAAACAGCGGTGGCGGTGAGATTAGATACTGTAGCGATACTGTAGCGTGAGACAAAAAGTAAGCTAAACGTACCGCACCGCACTCAATCGCCCATCCAAAC
The DNA here is from genome assembly GCA_025698515.1 of Gossypium sturtianum. Classification (NCBI taxonomy): domain Eukaryota; kingdom Viridiplantae; phylum Streptophyta; class Magnoliopsida; order Malvales; family Malvaceae; genus Gossypium; species Gossypium sturtianum. The sequence continues at coordinate 72,541,243 of CM046943.1, read as the reverse complement.
CCACCCTAAGTATGATAAGGGCATGATAACTAGTGTATAAAAGAATGATAAAATGGTTATGGTATCAGCCGAAGTAAAGGGTGCAGAATATGGTTGGCTCCAAGAAATTCATAAAAGATTTGTAAAGTATCCATAAAGGTATGGTTATAGTGGGATTTACTAAGTACTCTTGTACTTACAAGGTTTGTTATTGCTTTTTTGGGTTATTGTTGAAGAGGTTTCGCCTAGAGGGACAACGCTAGGACTATGCCAAGATCGTGGCGAAGTGGGCTATTATGCATATAGTGGATTTGTGGCGTAGTCTCGGATACACCCCTCGAGTCTATCTTAGAATAATTTTCTATCTTGTAAAGATTTGTATCAATTCTGATGTAAAAAGTTATTTATCGTATATTTTATTTTAAATTTTCAAATGTTAAGTTTTTCTTTTGGGAACCTCAAAAAATAGGTTTTAAAATAAATGAGAAAATATAAGCGAAATTTTGTTAAATGTTTGTATAATTTAGTAACACCTGATATCCAAACCCAATGAATCGAGTCGGGTTAAGGGCGTTACAATGCCACATTCGTTGTTAGAGCAACTACAGGATGCCATATTTGTTAAATACATTTACATTATGTTAAATCATCAATCCAAGCTTACGAAATATATTTTGTTGACCCGAGCACGAAATAGAACCAAGTTGTAAAGTTTTAGAAATTTAGGGCCGACGTCAAGACGTCACCTCCTCCAAGGCGTGATGTCACCAAACAGTTATAACGTCGTGACCTTAGGCCACTTAACATCCTGATGTGACTCATTTCCAGTTGATGTTACAACGAGGAAGGTTACTCATAACCTCAAGCCATTTCAAAACAACACTAATTCAATATGAGCTCAACCTATTATAAATCATCTATTTCATTCCATTCAACCATATACCATATTTTTCAATCATCCAAGTATTCAAATATCAAACTTACCTTTGCTAATCTATCTTTGAACATGTCATTTCATATGCATTTTGCAACATTATACCATTAGCATAAAACTCATGCCAGTTCATTATCATCTGTAATCCAAATACCATTTCAAACATACTAGGCAAAGACTAAAGTAAACTTGCCACAAGTATACATATTCATAATATACACTTCTTAACACCTATATACATGCCACAACTTAGCTTCAAAATAACCGAATAACTACCAAATTGAGTGATAGGAGAGTGTGAGATTTGATGGATTAGCTTGATGTGTTCTGCAAAGTAATGATCTACAGGGAAAGGGAAAACAACGGGGTAATCATATTGAATGCTTAGTAAGCTCATATGAAATTTACTTAACTTACCTTGACATTACAACAAACTAAACATTTAAACACTTTGGCATTCAATATGGTATTCCTTGGCATACTTTATAGTATCATATGCATATCAATAAATACAAACGATAAGTTAGTCCACTTACATATCAAGAACTTATAACACAAGTCATATATATACAACAATTCAATTAGTAACATGTACCAACCAATTCATATTCAATTTGAAAGCATATGTAATTCAATTCATATTCAAATCACTTCAACAATTACATTTCAGTTAGGTTATCAATTTCGCCCGAAAGAACCTTAGTAAATTGAACTCGGATACACAGGACTATAGTGCTCACACAAGCTGACAGTGATCAAGGCTGCTCACACAAGCTGAAATTTATGAATTTGCTCTCACAAGTTGACATTGTATCGAGATTACCAGTCTAGGCTAAACCAATGATACATATATATCGAGACTTTGTGAAAAAATTTGGATCTCATGTAACCATGTAAATCCCTGAATGTTTCCATATTTAACCCTAATGGCATGTCATACGTATCCTAATCCTTTACTAAGTTCACATAGGTATTATTACTGTAATCGTATCACTTCAAACCCTATAACAATATATACATGTCCTACGAATCTTATAAACATTCCATTTCCATTTTGGTACCTTTACTTGTTCATAACTACACTTTGAAATTTAGCCCAATTGATGCCAAAAATCACCAAATTCACATTTATATAAACTAATAAGCAAAATAAACACAATTCCATCATAACATGAAATAAAAGAGTAATTTTTTTATGAACTTACCTGGAGAAATAGCAAATGAACAAGTCTTTAAAGACTAATCAACAATTTTTCCTTTTCCCCAATTATCTTCGATTTGGTTCAATTCCTGACCTATACAATCATTCAACTCAATTTATCAATTCTAGACATTTTAATATCACCCCATAATATGCATGAACCAGTTTAATTTCATTTTCCAAATGCCCCGAAGTTTTGTATTTTATTCAATTTAGTCTCTAAAACTAAAATAACAATATCTTTCAATTTTGAGCTTCGATTTTGAAACCAATCTCAATCAAATCCTTCTATGACCCTCTGTTATCTATTATTATAGAAACTTCACATCAATTTTACAATCTATACACTTTGGTCCTTTTGAACAAAACTAACAATTAAACTTTACAATCTAAGATTAAAATTTATCAATTTAACACCAATTTCTTCAAGAAATCAACCATGGAAACTCTCAAAATCTTTAACATTTTTACAAATTGGTACATGGGCTAGCTAAATCAAGCTCACATGACCTCAAAATCATAAAAATTACAAGAAAATGACTAACATTGAATTACCAAATCAAGGGTCGAATATGTTGAAGCTTTGAAAATGGCTTCCTAGGTTTTCTTTGGTGGTTTTTATGGAGAAGAAAGAAAAATAAAAATGACAAAAATTATCTTTTATACTTTATTTAAAAATTAATTAACCTTATTTTAGTTAATTAAACATTATTTACTTCAACTTTAAGCATGACTAACCAAAAATTAGTGGAATTCCTTATCATCCACCACCATTTGACCATTTAAAATGGTCTAATTACTCATTTGGTCCTACGACATTTAAAAATCTATAGTAATAAACTTTTATAATTTAGCCCTTGTACCTTAATTAACTATCAATTCGACAAAATTACTGGACTAAACTTTAATATAACCTTGTAAATATTAATATTTAATATTTATAGACTCGGACATCGGAAATAGGGTTCCGAAACCATCGTTTTCAATACCACTGAAAATCTTATTGTTACAACTCTCCCTCCTTAAGAAATTTCGTCCTCGAAATTTACCTATAAAATGGTGTGGGTAATGGGATTTCATATTTTCTTCTGGCTCCCATGTAACCTCTTTTGTATCGTGACGATGCTATAATGCTTTCACTAGTGCCTCCAGTTTGTTTCTCAACTCATTAACTTCGCGAGCCAAAGTCTTTACTGGTTCTTCACTATACTTCAAATTAGGTTGTACTCTATTTCTTTGGGAGATATCACGTGAGAAGGGTCAGATCTATATCGTCATTCATCGACACATGAAAGACATTGTGAATCTTTTCAAGTTCTGAAGGCAGAGCTAAACGATATACTACATGTCCAATTCTTTCAAGAATCTCATATGGCCTTATAAATCTCGGATTGAGCTTCCCTTTTCTGCCAAAACATAGAACTTTTTTCTAGGGAAAAACTTTCAAGAATACCTTATTGCCAATTTTAAATTAAATTTATTTACTTTTCAGGTCTGTAATAGCCCGTTTTCAGTGAAATTAAATTATTTTAAATTAAATTATTTTATTATTATTTTACGGTCTACATTATGATAGAAATACCGTATAAAAATTTCGTTAAGAAATTTTACCGTTTACATACTTAATTTGATAAAAGGGACTAAATTGTGTAAAGTGCAAAAAGTTGAGTTCTAATAGCTAAAGGTATTAAATAGCTATAGAATTTTAAATCATAGGTCCTTATATAGTAAATAGGCTATTAAAGTGGTTAGTGGATAAGTATTAATAGTCATCATTGGAAATTGAATGAAATATTAAGGTTAGCTTTGGAAATTAGTGATTAAAGTTATAATAAATTAATAAAATAAACTATTATCATCCATTCTCACCATCTTCCACCAAAAAAGAAAAAGAAAAAAAAAAGAAAACCTAGTCATGGAAGCTTGAAATTTGGGCAAGCTTATTTTGCTCAATTAGGTATGTATTTTTGTCCCGTTTTTGATGATTTCTATGTTTCCGAGATCGTAGTAGCTTAATCTAGCTAGCTCGGGGATTAATTTGCAAAACTGTTAAAGTATTAGGGTTTTGCCATTGATGAATATGCTTCAATTTTGAAGTTTTATAATAGAAAATGAATGGTTGTTGTTAGATAAACAACTTTTGTAAAGAGAATTTTGATGGAATTCTTAATTAGGGATTAAATTGAAAATGATGATAAATTTATGGTAAAATTTATGAATTTTATGAAATATATGGGCTGCTATTAATATGTATAAAATTGGCTAGGCTTGAATAAGGATTAAATTGTATGAATTTCATTTTTCAAGACTAGGGACTAAATTACAAAGGAATTAAAAGTGTAGGGCAAAATGGTAATTTTGCCAAAATTTCATGTTGGATTAAATTGAATGAGAATTATATTGAAATGAGTTAAATTTATTCGTATAGATCCTGTCAGACCTCGTACAGAGTTAGATCGAGGTAAAGAGAAAATATCGGTTTAGTCGCCTCCGTGTTTATGTACACTCGTCGAGGTAAGTTCGTGTAATTAAATTGAGTATTTATATGTTTTAATTGAATCATATGTATGTGATTTGTATAATTGCCATGTATAAATACCGATTGCATATCCAACGATTACCGAGTCTCGTTTGAACCTTAGAAATTCGTAGGATACAAATGACATGTCATTAGGGTTACCGATTTGGTTTGGGTCCTGCATGTGTTGCGGAAACACCACTGCTCGTATGAGCTTCCCAATTTACAGCTCGTATGAGCTTCCCGATTTGCAGCTCCTATGATCTTACCAACTCACAACTCGTGAGAGCATACCGATTCATAGCTCGTATGAGAATTCATGTATATAACTTGACGGTTTACAGTTCAGTACACCTCGTGTGTACTACCCGTGTATCTAACGATATTTTAAATGGTTCAACGGGCACAGTTCTGTTACGAGATTATATGAGCTCGATATAAACTATAACTGGTATTTACATGAAATGTAACAGCCCAATTTAGGGCCTAGTCGGAACAGTGGTGCGAGACCACAAATCTGAAATAGTAAAATGATTTTTTATGATAATTGAAATGTTTGCATGATAGTATGAAAGTTTCATGTGGAAATTTTATGAAAATTTCCATTAAAGGGTCCATTAGGACTAAATTGCAAAAGTTGCAAAATATGAGTTTCTAGAAGCTTTTTTGTATGAAATAGCTTTAGAATAGTAATTAGAAGTCCTTAAATAGCAATTTGCCCAAATTATAATTTTTGGACAAAATTGGACATGAGTTAGTAATTTGTAAAAATTTAGAGAGAAAGGGCATTTTGGTCATTTATCAATTAAATGATTAAAATAGGAAAAAGATGATAAAAATCTCATTCATCTTCTTCCTTGGTGCCAAAAATTTGAACAACCCCATAGCTAGGGTTTGTTCATCTTTCAAGCTTGCTAGTAAGTTCATCTTAGCCCTGTTTTTAATATTCTTCGTATTTTTAAAGTTCTCGTATTATGAATTAGCTATTTTTAGCTATAAAATGAGCTAAGATGCATGTTCAAAAATCTACCCAAGAATGACATGCTTGTAAAATGATATTTTATAGAAGTTTATGAGAGTTTGATGTTAGATAAACATCTTTTCCTTAGTGAATTTCATGAAAAATGATAGTATGGACTAATTTGTAATAGTTATGAAATTGGTCATACCTATTAGAAATAGTGAGAATTGATGATTGTTATAGTAGAGAAAATGAATCAGCTAAACATGATGTTTAAGAAAGTTGAATGAGAATCATATTACGAGCCTAGAGGTAAAATTGTAAATATGAGAAAGTTTAGGGGCAAAATAGTAATTTTGCCAAAGTATGAGTTAAGAGTCAATTTAATCAATGTGAGTATTAAATGATCTAATTATTATTATAGATCAAGAAAAACGAAGCCCGGATCGAAACTGAGGCAAGAACAAGGTCGAGGACTAAATTGCATATCTACATACATTTTGTATATTGAGGTAAGTTTGTATGATTTCTAAGCTTTATGATTTATATCATTGAACTGCTTAGCATAATGTACAATATTACCATGAAAATGTTTGATGTTATGATAAACAAAGAAGATAATGAGATTAAGCATGAGAAAGTCCCAATTGAAGTTGAATTAACTAGAATACTCGATCTATCACAAGAAATGAGAAAGTCCGTATAAGACCAAGCCAAGGCATGGTATCAGCAATCAAGCAAGTTATCATGTAAGACCAAGACAAGTCTTGGCATTGAAGAATTATTATGAGATGAAGACCCATATAAGCCCAAGCCAAGGCATGGCATTGGTGAGTCTCCAATCAAAGTTATCATATAAGTCCAAGACAAGTCTTGGCATTGAAAAGCTATAAAGAGATAGAGATCCCATGTAAGTCCAAGCCAAGGCATGGCATTGGTGAGTAACAAGAAAGATTCCATGTAAGTCCAAGCCAAGGCTCGGCGTTGCCCAGTTCATGAGTAAAGATACCAAGTAAGACCATGTCAAGACATGGCAATGGTAAGTTCCCAATGGAACACACGAGAAAGACTTCGTATAAGTCCATGTCAAGACATGGCCTCGAAACCAAGATGAGATATTCCATGTAAGACCGTATCTAGGATATGGCTTTGGCATCAAGTTATATGTGGAATGAGATTTAGTATCCTCGGTTATTCGCAGAAATTCATCGGGCAAATGAGTAAAGTTAAAATGATAACAAGAAAGATAAGTAGGAAAAGCTATTATCAAGTTAGAAATGAGTATTATTCATATTATGAATGATGAACTAGAGATTATAATTATTATTGTAGAGTATGCTGATCTATGTGATCATGTGATACAGGTACATTGTTTACCTCACGAGTATGAGACTAGTAAGTATCATGAGATATGTAAGAATCAGTATAAGTAAGTAGGCTTAAATAGTTGAAATTTATGATACCATTGTTTATGTTAAATGGGTTATATTAAGCAAGTATGTTGCTATGTGCATTATATGCAAACTTACTAAGCTAAATGCTTACGTCCTTTATTCTTTCTTTCCATGTAGTCCCGCCAAGCTAATCTCTGGATCATCGTCATCGGAGCTCGGAGCACACTATCAATCAATATTTTGGTATAGCCAAGTGTTTATATTAAGTATGGCATGTATAGGAAACATTTCATTTTGAGCTATGTTTTAAAATTAGCCAAAGTGTTGGCTATCAAGCTTAGTATTCTTTTTGTATATGGCCAAAGAGATTGGTCATGAATTATTAAGTATGTATGATTTTATTTATCAATGAAGTATGAATCCTTATTCATGTTAGATTTATTAATTTGAGTTGTTGAATTGAGCATGAGTTTGGTCTTGATTTCAGGGGGGAAACTGGCTTGGTAAATAGCCTCTAAGTGCCCACAGCGGATGGACACACGGGCTGTGTCTAGGCCGTGTGCACCCTGCACCTTTGTACCTTAAGTCAGGATAGACCACGGGCTAATCCCACGGCCGTTTATTTAGGCCATGTGTGATACACGGTTAGAACATGGGCGTGTGCCCCGGCCGTGTGAATAAGTCAGTATGTCAAGGTATAGCACACGGTTTAAGTCCACGAGCATGTCAAGATCGTGTGAAATTAGTCAGTGTCGACCACGGTTGGGAGACATGGGCGACATAGGGGTACACGGGCGTGCCCCAAGCCACATGGGTGTGTGACCCCTGTTTCAAGGAAAAGTTCCCGATTGTATTCCGAAAGTTCCTGGATATGTGTTTAAGGCCTCATAGGCCCATGATATGTACGTTTTGACTAAGAAAGAAGAGTTTCTATTTCGGAACAAAATTTTACAGCCCGTAAGTACATGTTTAAGTGAGTTCAAGCATGGTAATGTCTCGTATCCAGTCTTAGCCTCGGACTCGGGTATGGGGTGTTACATGAAATACATGAAATATAATTATTCTATGAATTCAACCATGTGTGTTGGATCTTCTATGTGATTTTCATGGCTAATATGTTGGTGATCATATGTTTAGGCTTTTGGCCAAATTGGTTGTGATATGCTATGTTTACTTACCTATTTTATGGATATATGGTAAGTTAAATTCTATGTTATACGAACTTACTAAGCTTAAATGCTTACTCTGTGTTATTTTTCGTGTTTTATAGTAATTCGGAAGCTCGTTTGGGTTGGAAGCTGGTCGCTATTTCACACTATCCATCGGGCTTTTGGTACTTTCAGTAAAGTAATATCTGTTATAACGACATGTATATTTTAATTTGGCCAATGTTGGCATATAAGTGTTTTGTTGAGATTAACCATTTATATGGCTTGTGTTTGGTATATTTTGATGTGTATATATATGGCCTTATCATGTTTGATGTGTGATTGATATGGTAGAATGAAAGAAAGTAAAATGTGTTTGAATATGCATATATGAATTTGGTCATTTAGGTAAGTTGAGATACTTCGTTGACATGTTTTTAATTTTTCATTTGAGGTGCCCAAGGGCGTATTGGTTTCATGTGGTGATATTTCATGTTTAAGACTTGATTTTGGCTTGTTTTGAATGCCTTGTTATGGCTTGTTGATGTGCAAAATGTTGAGTTAGGTTGATGTCAAATTGGTTGAGAAATGTGGCTTGAAAATTGGCCTATTTTCGTCCACACGGGCGTGTGTCTCAGCCGTGTGTCAGGTGACACGGCTGTGTGCCCCCTGTATCTTCTTAAGAGTACAGGTCAGTATGCTCACACGGCCTAGCACACGGGCGTGTGACTTGGCCGTGTGACCTAAGTCAGAGAGTTACACAGGCACTGACACGGGCTGGGACACGGCCGTGTGTCCCTATTTCGAATGCCCACACGGGCGTGTCTCTTGACCGTGTGAGTCACACGGCCGTGTGACCCCTGCAGCTTTGAAAAATTTCAATGTTTTCCGAAAAATTCCTTGAGTAACCGATTTAGTCCCGACTTGTTTCAAATGCGCATTTTGGGCCTCGGGGGCTCGTATAAGGGGCAATATGTATAATTTTGATTGGTTTTTGACATGAATGCTATATGATATAAAATGTTTGCATTTTCTGTCTGTTTGATTTGTAAACTCCGGTAATGCTCCTTAACCATGTTCCGGCGACGGATTCGAGTTAGGGGTGTTACAAAGTCAACATAAGATTTTTGTCTATCAGAGGCAACTTTCAAACAGTCCCGAACAACCCAAACTTTTTCTTCTGTCGCATATCAAATCAATTCCTGCCAATTTTCTTCCACTCTACTCTGACCAGCATAGAGGAGTTCTGTATTACATCCATATAATTCTTCGTATGGTGTCATTTTGATACTTGACTGATAGTTGTTGTTATACGCAAACTCAGCTAACAATAGAAATCTCTCACAGCTACCTTCAAATTCAATTACACAGAAACGTAACATATCTTCAATCACTCGTTCTGATTGCCAGTAAGCTTGATGATGAAACATTATACTGAAATTCAGGTTCGTACCCAGGGCTTCGTGTAACTTACCCCAAAATCTGGAGGTAAATATCGGGTCTCGATCTGATATAATAGACAGTGGCACACCATGTAACCTGACAATCTTAGAGATGTAAATTTCAGCTAGTTTCTCGAGCAAATAATCTATTCTAACAGGAATGAAGTGTGCTGATTTGGTCAATCTGTCAACTATTACCCATATTGCATCTTTCTTTTCTGGTGAAAAAGGTAATCCCAATACCAAATTCATAGTAATTGTTTCTCATTCCCATTTCAGAATCATAATAGGCTGCAATAAACCTGATAGAACCTGATGTTTTGCTTTAACTTGCTGGCATACCAGGCACTTTGCCACATATTTAGAGATCTCTCTTTTAATTCCTGGTCACTAGTACAATTGTTTCAAGTCAATTAGATCTTGTAAATGAGAGGCCCCAAACCCCTCATAATAGATGAGAGTGACGACAACCCTTGCATTATTAACTAGGGTGTGCCTCCCACCCTTACTCTACTTAAAGTAGGAGTGTGTTTTTTATTAAAATAATATTATTTGTTTAAGCATTATTCAACTAGAATTCTTCTATCTCTCCCTATAAATAGGTGGCACCAGTTGGTCTAATACACACTTCTTGAATATAGAGTTATCATTGTCCTTCCAGAAAATAATGGTAATATATTTACTTAGAATAAGTTTTATTTTCTGGGAATTACAATCTTTACTAGCTTCTATTGAGAGAATTACTTTCGTACTGAAAGTAATAATGCCGTTTCTTATTTTGTGTTTGGTTTGTGTTGCTCAAGCCCGCACTCGACACAATTTGGGGTACGAGGATAGCGGAGAAGGTTGTTCGGTTGAAAGATAGGATCAACTTGAATCTGTCTCGCACAAAGCACATGTACTTTCGGTAAAATTTTATTGCTATAAATATCATAAAATGACTCGGTTTTGAATATTTTTTAAACTTCCACTATAACTGTAAATCGTTTTCTTAACCGGATTTTTTCAACATGATGATGGTGGGGGTTTAAGTCCATATGATGATAATGGTGGTAGTGGAAGTGTTAGTCCTAGTGCCACTGCTACTTTTAGTGGTGGTGATAAGGGTAAAAGTAGATCATTTAGTTCATATGGAAGATAATTTGGGTTTCGTACCACTTCTGGGCATTTCTGTAATAGGTCAAAATTTTAAGGAAATGTGTCTGCTGAACAGAGGAGAGATATAATTGAATGAAAAGATCAATCTAAAGGAAATGGCAAAAAAAACATACTTCTAAAGGCTCTTCATCTCATAGAAGATTAAGTTCTAGTGGCATTGGGTATAGTGATTCATCTACAAGTACTCAAGGTGCTAATTACCCATTGGAGCAATCTCCATTTTCTCAACCTCTTCATGGTTATTTTTAGCAACATGGTTACTATCCATCATTCCCTGCTTATGGTATGCCTTATCCACCTTAAATGTATCCTGTAACACCCCATACCCGAGTCCGAGGCTCAGACCGGATACGAGACATTACTATGCTTGAACTTACTTAATCATGACATTAAGGGCTATAAAATTTCGTTTTGAAATTAAAACTTCTCATTCTTAAACAATTCGTACATTTCATGGGCCTACGAGGCCTTAAACTCGTACTGGTAAACTTTCGGAACCTTATTGAAAAAATTTTCTTTGAAACAGGGGTTACATGCCCGTGTAATATAAGACACGCCCGTGCATAGGCATACACGCCCATGTCCTCAGACCGTGCCCTAAAACTCAGTATTCTGCTAATTTCCACACGGCCATGACACGCCCGTGGACTTAGACCGTGTACTACATCTTGATATACTGACTTATTTCACACGACCGGGCACACGCTCATGTTCTAACCGTGTGTCCTGCACGGCCTTAACACATGGCCGTGGGATTAGTCCGTGGCCTATTCTTACTTATAAAACTAAGGTGCAGTTTACACACGGCTTAGACACACGCCCGTGTGTCCAACCGTGTGGGCACTTAGAGGCTATTTACCAAGCCAATTGCCACCCTGAAATTAAGATCCAATTCATACTCATTTACAACAACTCAATACTACATCATTCATGAATAATACTACATGTTTCATTGATAATTATAAACATACACACTTGGCCAATCACTTAGCCATATACAAAAGAATAACAAACTTAATAGCCTATACTTTGGCTCTTCTTAAAACATTTACTCAAAATGTAATGCTAGCTATACATGCCATACTTAAATAAACAACTTGGCTATACCAAAATAGCGATTGATAGTGTGCTCAGGAGCTCAGATGACGGTGATCCTCAATATTAGCTTAGGCGGGACTACATGGAAAGAAAGAATGAAAGACATAAGCATTTAGCTTAGTAAGTTTGCATAATACACATAGCAACATTCTTACTTAATAAAGACCATTTGATATAAACAATGGCATCATAAGTTCAGCTATATAAAGCTTACTTACTCATACTTGATTCCTACATAACTCATGAAACTTACTAGTCTCATACTTGATAGGCAAACAAAGTACCTGTATCACTAGATCACATTGATCAGCATACTTGAACATAATACTCATAATTTCTAATTCATCATTCATAACATGAATAATATTCTTTTTTACTTGATAATAATCTTACTTACTTAGCTTTCTTGTTCTCTCTTTGGAGCTTAACTCGTTTGCCCGATGAATTTATATGAATAACCGAGGATACTAAATCTCATCTAAATTTCGAGGCCATGACTTAACATGGACTTATACAAAGTCTTTCTTGTTCTCACCAATGCCATGCCTTAACTTGGACTTATATGGGATCTCTTTCTCTTGATAACTTTTCAATGCCAAGCTTGCCTTGGTCTTACATGATAACTTGTTCAATGCCAAGCTTGCCTTGGACTTACATGATAACTTATTCAATGCCAAGCTTGCCTTGGACTTACATGATATCTTACTCAATGCCAAGCTTGTCTTGGACTTACACGATAACTTATTCAATGCCAAGCTTGCCTTGGACTTACATGATATCTTACTCAATGCCAAGCTTGCCTTGGACTTACATGATAACTTATTCAATGCCAAGCTTGCCTTGGACTTACATGATAACTTACTCAATTCCAAGCTTGCCTTGGACTTACAAGATATCTTGCTTGCTTGCCGATGCCATGCCTCGGCTTGGTCTTATACGGACTTTCTTGTTTCATGTGGTAGATCGAGTATCCTAAGTTATTCAACTTCAATCGGGGCTTTCTCATGCTTGATCTCATTAATTTCTTTGTTTAACATAACATTAAACATTTTTCATAATAACATTGTACGTTATACTAAGCAATTCAATGATATAAATCATAAAGCTTAGAAATCATACAAACTTACCTCAATATACAAAATGTAGCTAGGTATGTAATTTAGTCCTCGACCTTGTTCTTGCCTCGGTTTCGATCCGGGCTTCATTTTTCTTGATCTATAGTCATAAATAGATCATTTAATATTCACATTGACTAAATTGACCCTTTACTCATACTTGGGAAAAATTACTATTTTGCCCCTATACTTTCTCATATTTGCACTTTTGCCCCAAGGCTCGTAAAATAATTTTCATTCAACTTTCTTAGACTACATGCTTAGCTGATTCATTTTCTCTACTATAGCCATTATCAATTCTCATTATTTCTACTAGGTATGACTAATTTTAAAACTTTTACAAACTAGTCCATACTATCATATTTCATGAAATTCATTAAGGAAAAGATGTTTATCTAACATCAAACTCTCATAGTCTTCCATAAAACATCATTTAACAAGCATGCCATTCATAGATGAAATTTTTGAACATGCATCTTAGCTTATTTTATAGCTAAAAATAGCTAATTCATAATACGAGGACTTCAAAAACACGAAGAATATTAAAAACGGGGCTAAAATGAACTTACTAGCAAGCTTGAAAAAAATGAATAACCCTAGCTATGGAGTGTTCAAATTTTCGGCAAGGGAAGGAAGAATATGAATGAAATTTTATCATCTTTTTCCTATTTTAATCACTTATTAGACAAATGACCAAAATGCCCTTCTCTTTAAAAATTTCTATTTTACTAACTCATGTCCATTTTTGTCCAAAATTTATAATTTGGGTAAATTGCTATTTAAGGACTCATAATTAATATTCTAAAGTTATTTCATACAAAAAGCTTCTAGAAACTCATATTTTGCAACTTTTGCAATTTAGTCCTTTTTTGACCATTCAACTTCAATTTAGCAAAATTGCTTCATGAAACTTTCACACTAACATGCAAACATGGCATGAACCTTAAAAACTCATAAATTCACCTCAGATTCGTGGTCTCGCACCACTATTTTGACTAGGCCCTAAATCGGGCTGTTATAATTCTCCCCCCTTAGGGATTTTCGTCCTCGAATATCTTACCAAAGAAAAGGTTTGATATCTTTGGTTTCTCATACTCTCTTACTCGTTCCCATGTGGCTTCTTCTATTCCATGTCTTTGGCAAAATACTTTCACTAAGGCAATACTTTTCTTTCTTAGTTGCTTCACTTCCCGAGCTAATATCTTGACCGGTTCTTCACCATAAGTCATGTCGGGATGAATCTCTACCTCATTCGGGAATTACATGCGAAGGGTCCGATCGGTGGCGTCTTAACATTGAAACGTGAAACACATCATGTATCTTTTCTAACTCGATGGCAAAGCCAATCAGAACCTCTGAGCCCAACTTTCTCAAGAATCTCATACGGTCCAATAAAACGTGGACTCAACTTGCCTTTTCGGCCAAATCGAGAACTTTTATCCAAGGTGACACTTTCAAGAAAACTTTATCTCCGACTTGATACTCTATCTCTTTTCTCTTTAAGTCCGAATAGGACTTTTTGTCTGTCCGATGCAGCTTTTAAACTTTCTCGTATCACTTTCACTTTCTCTTGACTTCTCTAACCAAATCAACCCCGTGAATTTGGTTTTCTTTAAGTTCAGTCCAATATAAAGCGTTCGCACTTACGCCCATATAAAGCCTCGTAAGGCGCCATCTTTAAGCTCGATTGAAAACTATTATTGTAGGCAAACTCTACTAATGGGAGAAACTTTTCCCAACCGCTCTCGAATTCAAGAATACAACATCCGAGCATATCCTCAGTACTTGAATTAACCTCTCGGATTGATCGTCGCTTTGAGGATGAAAAGCGGTACTAAAGTTCAACTTTGTACCCAAGGCCTCTTGTAACTTCTTCCAAAACACGGATGTGAATCTCGGATCTCTATCCGATATGATTGACAAGGGAACTCCATGAAGTCTTACTATTTCTTAAACATACAAGTCCGCCAACTTGTCTAGTGAGTAATCAACTCGTACAGGTATAAAATGGGCTGATTTCATGAGTCTATCAACTTCAACCCATACGGCATCTTTCTTGCTCTGAGATAGTGGTAAACCCGTTACAAAATCCATAGTAATACGGTCCCACTTCCACTCGGAACTAAAATGGGTTGAAGCAAACCCAAGGTACTTGGTGTTCACTTTTTACTTGTTGACAAATCAAGCATTTGGAAACAAATTCTGAAATATCTTTCTTCATTCTCGGCCACCAATACTGTTGCTTCAAGTCATTATACATCTTGGTACTATCCGGATGTACAGATAAACATCCATTATGGGCCTCATACAAAATTTTCTGAATAAGCTCTTCTTTTCTCGGTACACAAACTCTGTCTTTGAACATCAGACTTTCGTTGGGACTAATCCGGAAGTCAGACTCAACATCTGTCTTGCACTGATCTCTCTGAACTTGCAATTCACTATCCTTTTTTGGGGATTCAATGATCTCTTGGAGGAAAATTGGTCTAGCTCTCAACTCAGCTAGAATAGAACCATCGTCGGATAAAGTCATCCGTGAATTCATTGCCCTTAATGCAAATAAGGATTTTCTGCTCAAAGCGTCGGTGACCACATTCGCCTTCCCGGGATGGTAATCAATGACCATCTCATAATCTTTTATCACCTCTAACCATCTCCGTTGTCTTAAGTTCAACTCTTTCTGCGTCATCAAGTACTTCAAACTTTTATGATCAGTGAAAATCTGACATTTCTCACCATATAGGTGATGTCTCCATATCTTTAATGCGAAGACTATGGCAGCCAACTCTAAATCATGCGTCGGATAATTCTTCTCATGAGGCTTCAACTGTCTGAAGGCATAAGCAATAACTTTGCCTTCTTGCATAAGTACACAGCCTAATCCATTTAAGGATGCATCGCTGTAAATCACAAATTCTTTCCTTATCTCAGGTTGAACCAAAACTAACGCTTCTGTAAACATCGCTTTCAGCTTCTCGAAACTTTGTTGGCATCTTTTAGTCCACTCAAACTTCACATTTTTCTGTAACAATTTAGTCATCGGGGTTGTAATAATAGAAAACCCCTTGACAAATCGTCTATAATAGCCATTAGACCTAGAAAGCTTCTAATCTCGAGATATTCTTCTGGTGGATTCCAGTCCATTATGGCCGAAATCTTACTGGGGTCTACTCGAAATCCTTCTTCCGAGACAATGTCTCAGAAACCCTACTTCCTTGAGCCAAAATTCGCTTTTACTGAACTTGGCATATAATTGATTTTCTCGTAGAATCTGTAAAACTGTTCGTAGGTGCTCAGCATGCTCATTCTCATCTTGGGAATAAATCAGTATGTCGTCAATGAAAACGACTACAAACTTGTCAAGGTATGGTCTAAACATGCGGTTCATTAAGTCCATGAATACCGTCGGAGCATTGGTCAAACCAAAGGGCATGACTAAAAATTCATAATGCCCATACCTTGTTCGGAAGGCTGTTTTAGGCACATTTGATTCTTTTACTCGCAGATGGTAGTACCACGATCTCAAGTCTATTTTGGAGAACACAAAGGCTCCTTTCAACCGATCGAACAAATCATCGATTCTAGGCAATGGGTACTTATTCTTTCTTCACACTTTATTAAGTTGATGGTAATCTATACACAATCTCATAGTGCCATCTTTCTTTTCACAAATAAAATCGAGCACCCGGGGAGAACAACTTGACCTTGTAAAGCCTTTATCTCACAATCGGCTCTTGTAATCTGCGACTTGACTCCTTCAACTCCGTCGGAGCCATTCTGTAAGGAGTAATAGATATTGGTACAATGACGTGAGCTAGTTCAATGCTTGAACTCAACCTCTCTAACTGGTGGTAGTCCTGGCAATTCCTCAGGAAACACATCCACGTACTCACATACTATTGGCACTGACTCAATCCTTAACTCTGTTTCTTTTTCATTCAACACAAAGGCCAAATATGCTTCATACCCCTTTCTCATGTATCTCTGTGCTGTCACGTGAGAAATCAATTCTAACAATCTATTCTGTTCATCTGATTCTATGTGAAGGGTGTCCCCATCCCTACATCTCATTTCAATGTATTTCTTCCCACAATTAACTATTACATCATGAGTGGTCAACCAGTCCATACCGAGAATGAGATCAAACTCGTCAAATGGTAACAACATAAGGTTTGCTTTAAAACAATGACTTCTAATCATTAATGGACATTCTCTACATACTTCATTCACTAACGCACTCTTGCCTAAAGGATTAGACACTCTAATCACAAATTCTGTAAACTCTATAGGCATACTCAAATCGGATACCAATTTCATACAAATGTAAGAGTGTGTAGATCCGGGATCTATTAAAGCAATAACTTTAACATCATGAAGAGAAAAGGTACCCGTGATAACATCATGGGAAGATGCCTCTTCGCGAGCGCGAATGGCATAAGTCTGTGCAGTCGCCCTACCCTCGGGTCTCGCAGCCTGCTCTCTAAGGTTACCTCTTCCACTTGCCCCACTTCCAGGGTTTCTCTGCGGCCTTCCTCTGACCATACTCCCGGATCTCGGGTTCTGAGTTTTTTCCTCTTTCATCATCTCTGGACAATCTTTTATGTAGTGGTCCTAGGAACCACATCTGAAACATGCATTTTCATGCACTCGGCATTCACCGAGATGACGTCTGCCACACTGTGGGCATTCGGTCTGTCGGATCGAATATTCCTACACCGCAAATCAAGTAGTCTGTGCTTTGTTTCCCGAATTCTGTCTACTCTTGTCTTTCTTGGAAAATCCAGTGGAAGTAGCCGATCGTGTAAGGAAATCTCTTGACTTCTTGGATGAAGATTGGAATGGCTTATTCCACTGTCTCTTTCTCGAGTCACGAGACTCTATTTCAGACTTTCTCTTCTCTTTTACTAGCTCCTCGGCTTTACAAGCCCTCTCTACTAGTACCACAAATTCCTTTAGTTCTAAGACAAAGAACGAGCAGCTTTGATGTCATCATTTAGCCCATCTTCAAATCTCTTACTCATGATGGCCTCGGTGGATACGCATTCTCGAGCGTATTTGCTGAGTCTTACAAACTCACGCTCGTAGTCAGTTACAGACATCTTGCCTTGTTTCAGTTCTAGGAATTCCTTCCTTTTCTGGTCCACAAACCTTTGACTGATATACTTTTTCTTGAACTCTTCTTGGAAAAATTCCCACGAGATCTTCTCTCTTGGGACTACTGATACCAAGGTGTTCCACCATTGATAGGCAGAATCTCTTAAAAGAGAAACTACGCACTTCATGCACTCTTCAGGTGTACATGACAGCTCATTAAATACCCTGATGGTATTTTCTAACCAGAATTCAACTCTTTCTGGATCATCATCTTTTCTAGCCCGGAATTCTTCTGCCCCATGTCTCCTGATTCTATCAACCGGAGGCTTCTCTCCTCTTACCACCTCTACTACTTGAGGGGTTATTGGGATAGGTTGAGGAATAGGTGGGGGTGGAGGGGGTTGTGCATTCGGGTTCGTACGAACGAACTCCATGTACCATGTGTTCATCATATGGAGGAAGGCTTCTCTAGCCTCTTCTCCTCCTCCTTGACTCACCGTAGTGGGTCTATTCTCGTTCTCATTCGGCACCGTCCCTTCAGCGGGAGCCGGCGCATTACTTTCTACGTCATCCACCATATCTCTTTCAGGATCCATTTACTATATATATAAACATAATATAAGTCGTCAGGAGTCGTCACACTATCATTATAAAAACATTCTTACGTATGGCATGTATAGCTAGACTTGTACTCATGCTACGTTAGTCCTAGAACCGACTAAACCGTAGCTCTGATGCCACTAAATGTAACACCCCATACCCGAGTCCGAGGCTCAGACCGGATATGAGACATTACTATGCTTGAACTTACTTAATCATGACATTACGGGCTATAAAATTTCATTCCGAAATTAAAACTTCTCATTCTTAAACAATTCGTACATTTCATGGGCTTACGAGGCCTTAAACTCGTACTGGTAAACTTTCAGAACCTTATCGAAAAACTTTTCTTTGAAACAGGGGTTACATGCCCGTGTAATATAAGACACGCCCGTGCATAGGCATGCACGCCCAAGTCCTCAGACCGTGCCCCAAAACTCAATATTCTGCCAATTTCCACACGACCATGACACGCCCGTGGACTTAAACCGTGTACTACATCTTGATATACTGACTTATTTCACACGACCGGGCACACGCCCATGTTCTAACCGTGTGTCCTGCACGGCCTTAACACACGGCCGTGGAATTAGTCCGTGGCCTATTCTTACTTATAAAACTAAGGTGCAGTTTACACACGGCTTAGACACACGCCCGTGTGTCCAACCGTGTGGGCACTTAGAGGCTATTTACCAAGCCAATTGCCACCCTGAAATTAAGATCCAATTCATACTCATTTACAACAACTCAATACTACATCATTCATGAATAATACTACATGTTTCATTGATAATTATAAACATACACACTTGGCCAATCACTTAGCCATATACAAAAGAATAACAAACTTAATAGTCTATACTTTGGCTCTTCTTAAAACATTTACTCAAAATGTAATGCTACCTATACATGCCATACTTAAATAAACAACTTGGCTATACCAAAATAGCGATTGATAGTGTGTCCTCCGAGCTCAGATGACTGATCCTCAATATTAGCTTATGGGACTACATGGAAAGAAAGAATGAAAGACATAAGCATTTAGCTTAGTAAGTTTGCATAATACACATAGTAACATTCTTACTTAATAAAGACCATTTGATATAAACAATGGCATCATAAATTCAGCTATATAAAGCTTACTTACTCATACTTGATTCTTACATAACTCATGAAACTTACTAGTCTCATACTTGATAGGCAAACAAAGTATATGTATCACTAGATCACATTGATCAGCATACTTGAACATAATACTCATAATTTCTAATTCATCATTCATAACATGAATAATATTCTTTTTCACTTGATAATAATCTTACTTACTTAGCTTTCTTGTTCTCTCTTTGGAGCTTAACTCGTTTGCCCGATGAATTTATATGAATAACCGAGGATACTAAATCTCATCTAAATTTCGAGGCCATGACTTAACATGGACTTATACGAAGTCTTTCTTGTTCTCACCAATGCCATGCCCTAACTTGGACTTATATGGGATCTCTTTCTCTTGATAACTTTTCAATGCCAAGCTTGCCTTGGTCTTACATGATAACTTGTTCAATGCCAAGCTTGCCTTAGACTTACATGATAACTTATTCAATGCCAAGCTTGCCTTGGACTTACATGATATCTTACTCAATGCCAAGCTTGCCTTGGACTTACATGATAACTTATTCAATGCCAAGCTTGCCTTGGACTTACATGATATCTTACTCAATGCCAAGCTTGCCTTGGACTTACATGGTAACTTATTCAATGCCAAGCTTGCCTTGGACTTACATGATAACTTACTGAATGCCAAGCTTGCCTTGGACTTACATGATATCTTTCTTGTTTGCCGATGCCATGCCTCGGCTTGGTCTTATACGGACTTTCTTATTTCATGTGGTAGATCGAGTATCCTAAGTTATTCAACTTCAATCGGGGCTTTCTCATACTTGATTTCATTAATTTCTTAGTTTAACATAACATTAAACATTTTTCATAATAACATTGTATGTTATACTAAGCAATTCAATGATATAAATCATAAAGCTTAGAAATCATACAAACTTACCTCAATATACAAAATGTAGCTAGGTATGCAATTTAGTCCTCGACCTTGTTCTTGCCTCGGTTTCGATCCGGGCTTCGTTTTTCTTGATCTATAGTCATAAATAGATCATTTAATATTTACATTGACTAAATTGACCCTTTACTCATACTTGGGCAAAATTACTATTTTGCCCCTATACTTTCTCATATTTGCACTTTTGCCCCAAGGCTCGTAAAATAATTTTCATTCAACTTTCTTAGACTACATGCTTAGCTGATTCATTTTCTCTACTATAGCCATTATCAATTCTCATTATTTCTAATAGGTATGACTAATTTCAAAACTTTTACAAACTAGTCCGTACTATCATATTTCATGAAATTCATTAAGGAAAAGATGTTTATCTAACATCAAACTCTCATAAACTTCCATAAAACATCATTTAACAAGCATGTCATTCATAGATGAAATTTTTGAACATGTATCTTAGCTTATTTTATAGCTAAAAATAGCTAATTCATAATACGAGGACTTTAAAAACACGAAGAATGTTAAAAACGGGGCTAAGATGAACTTACTAGTAAGCTTGAAAAAAATGAAGAACCCTAGCTATGGAGTCTTCAAATTTTCGGCAAGGGAAGGAAGAAGATGAATGAAATTTTATCATCTTTTTCCTATTTTAATCACTTATTAGACAAATGACCAAAATGCCCTTCTCTTTAAAAATTTCTATTTTACTAACTCATGTCCATTTTTGTCCAAAATTTATAATTTGGGCAAATTGCTATTTAAGGACTCATAATTAATATTCTAAAGCTATTTCATATAAAAAGCTTCTAGAAACTCATATTTTGCAACTTTTGCAATTTAGTCCTTTTTTGACCATTCAACTTCAATTTAGCAAAATTGCTTCATGAAACTTTCACACTAACATGCAAACATGGCATGAACCTTAAAAACTCATAAATTCACCTCAGATTTGTGGTCTCGCACCACTATTCCGACTAGGCCCTAAATCAGGCTGTTACATATCCTCCACCTCAAATGTATCACCCATCTGCACCTTATATATATCCTCAATCTCAAGTATACATGCCTCTTCCTTCTCAGGTGTATCAAGATCAAGGAGGAAATGCTAGTTTTTATGGGTATACTTTTAGATGAAGACCACAAAAGCCTAGTCAAGGTAGCTCTCACAGTATGGGTGAAGAATTTGATCCCACTCGTTATTCCACAATGTGGTGAAAATGAGTTGTACCACTATATGCAAAGTATGATTTTTTTTTTTAATTATGACATTTTAAAATTTTTTAAATTTATTACAAATGATGAATGTTTGACATTGAATATGAATTTCCTATGTTAGTTGCTAATAGTTAATACATCATTCCTAAATACTCATAACTAAACATATTTTAATGATACAAATATTTTACTCTAATGATAAAAAATTGTATTCTCGTATGAATAAAAGTTTATAAGTATTCACAAATCATTCTAAAAATGATTTTTTATAAATATAATTATAATTGTTACATTTTACAATAAAGTGTGCGATATTGAAAAAAAATCACAATCGCAATACCAAAAATGATCATTACAGCATCCATTATACCCGCAAATGCAATGAACACTACGCGATGGAAAAACACGACCCTCCTTGGATTGTACAGCATGGGTGGGAGAAAGTTATCATTGAATCCAACAATAAAAGCATCATCGATAGTTTGGCACTAAGGGACTTTCATTCCAGGAAACCTTTGCCATTTGCAAATCAGCAGCTGATTGGCTTGCTAGTAGAACGAGGAAAGGTTGCCACCCTGAGAGATTTGTAATGACTTTTATGAAACGAAGTGGAGTGAATTATGAAAAAAACGAATTTGAATACTTTAAAAAGAAAGTTAAATATCCCACCGATTTCCATACAAATTTGATTATTTTTTCATTTTAAAAGTTCTCCACACCCTAAATATATATTTAATAAATTTTACATATTATCAAATAAATTTGTTATCAACAAGTGATTAGAACAAGTGAAAGCAGATTTATTCTCAAAGTATTTAGATTAAGTTTAAATTCTAGAATCAAAATTGTTAAAAAAAAACTTTACTTAATACCACTCTGATCCGCAAAATTAAGTTCAAATCGTAAAACAAGTGAGGCTACGTGTGATTAAATTTTTTTTTTACTAAATTCATAATAATTTACTTCAAAAAAGTTTATTTGATTACATGGATGTAACTGTGACAAACTTTAATGAAAAGTAATAATCAAACTAAAGTTTTTAATTTGAGAAAAGCAAAAACTTAATTAACCTTTTTTTACCTAAAAACAAATGCGACAAAGGCCCAAAACATACTTAAGGCATGTTGATATGCAGATGCCCGAATTAAGTAATTTGATCGAACCTTTAGTCGTACAAGAATGAACCTGGTATGCATTTGATACAATACTTAAAACTACTTAAAGTCCCTCCCCAATTCATAAATAGGAGAAAACTACTCAAAATCCCTCCTCAACTCATAAATAAAAAGATAATAAGTTTCAACACACTTAAACTCACATTACTCGTACTTGTATTTATATTTTGATTGTCCTGTACTTGTTACACTTAAAAAACAAAGAAAAATACAAGTAGTGGTATCAATAATTCCAAACTAAAAAAATCTACTACTTTTTTTCCCTCCTTTTAAGGATGTGAGTTGGACGAACAAATAAGCTTGACAAAAAATACAAGTTTGTTCCTCACAGATCATTGTAGCATGTTTACTACCCAATTCCATACATTTTAAATTACATTAATCGCTGCTCTTTCTCAGGTATCTTCAATGATCATATTGAGACCCCCAAAACCAAAAATGAAAGAAATAAGAATTCCACTCCGATTCATCAGCTTGACTGTAACCATATCGTCTTGCGCTGTCGCATCCGCCAGTTTTTTCCATGTCATTTCTCAATGCTCTTCCACCTCTTGGGCTCTGGCCTCTCTCTCTTCAAATTGTCTCTGACAATCCGATTCATCGGCTAGACTGTAACCATATTGTCTTCCCCTCTATGCGCTGCTGCATCCACCAGTTTTTTCCATGTCATTTCTCGTTGCTCTTCCACTTCTTGGGCTCTGGCCTCTTTCTCTTCAAATTGTCTATGACAATCATCAAATAACTCCGCGTCCATTTCCATAAACATCTTTTTCACATTCGCAGTCAACCCATGAATTGCTTGGTTCCAATGACTTCGGATGTTCTTCTCCAATGCCTCGAAGATGATAGGTAATATCGCCTGCCGATTTTGGGCAATTAAGCTCACGATGTGCTCATTATTCCACAAGAAGAGGGCCCTTTCGGCAACCTACAGTACAAATGGTCTTTAGGAAGAATTCTGAAGAAAAGCAAACAGTCAACAATTTTGCAGCAACCTATTCCCTCCAACAAATACAAATTGTTACCAGCACAGTAGAAACCTTACTAATAAAAAGTAAATACCCAAGAACTCCAAATGCTCCACTATATCCACCTTTGCAAAATGTAATCCATTGAGTGTGAAACTTAGCTAAGACAAGAACCGATTAAGCACTATTCAACCAATGGCATTTAAGGGAAAATGCCAAAAAAAGGGCTAAAGTAAAAGAAAAAAAGAAGTAAAAAGATGTAGGAGATAAAACAATAAAGGCATAATCACTAAACTGAATATTCAAATTACAATGTGTAGAATCTACAGGACAGAGGGGTTGTAAAGCAATCTATGGAACCAAGCAGGAAACCAGTAAATGAACTTGAAACGAACATTATTCAAGAAACTGTTATTCAAATTTTGGTTTAAATGAAGTCAATGTGAGCATCTATGACAGAAAAATGGAATGCAAGAACTTCCAAATCAACCACAAGTTGATGTTGGGACCAACATATATTTGTTCATAAACTCTAATATTAACGGTTCATTGTGTAATCTGGAAGTCACAGTGCTTGGCAATAAAAAACATTATCTACAGATAGAAGCTAGTAGAAAAACCAATGATGCAAGACATTATATAATACAAGAGCAACTTTTCTTTTTAACCTCCTTTTGACCGAATCTCAGACAACAGAAAACCATGACGAAGAAATTGAAAAAGAACAGGTAGGCTATACCATGGGAGAAAAATAGTACCTTACTATCGGACAATGAACAGAAAGGGAGAAGCCACTGGAACATAAAGTAGAAATGTCTAAGGTTCGAAACATATAGCTCTGACTTCTTAATTTTTCTTCAAGTACCCCTGTCCAACACCATGTCTGATACAGTTTTTTTTTTTTTTTTACTGCATGTCCAATACAGTTTTGAACACTCCAAATACATGGAAAAGCTTTAAAATTTTGAAGAAACCTGTATTGGATACATACTCATATCTGACACTTGTACTTGAGTCCAAGTAACATAGTTCAAAACCATGCAAAATCCATCACAAATTTCCAAAAACATATCAGAAATGAGTAACACAATGCAGCGCTTTCCTAGAGTGCCAAGAATCCCATTCCACATTCAGAATAGTAAGAACTAACATGAAAAGTTAAAGGAGAAACATCACAAGCTGATAACAACTGAGCATCAAAATCATTGTTAACCCAATTCTAGCAACAAATCCACATTCCACAATTACGAAAAATAATGGACGAAAACTCAAACAACTGGAATTCTTTAAACCCAAAATGACATAGTGAAAAGAGAGTCCCTTATATGTTACCTGAAAATGAGGGCTATTGAGACAACGAGCAATCTGTCTGAAAAGAGGAACCACACATCGTTGGAACTCAGCAGACTGCGTTGCTTCAAGTACTTCTTCAAGTTCTCCAAGGAAGAGAAGTTCCTTTTGACAATTAGTCAAAGGCCAATACTTCAACAACCCTCTTATAACCGTGTCAGCCAGCTTATAATCCTTCTCAACAAACTGAATAATACAATAAGACAACTGCTGGTGATACACTCCCACAGGTTTCGGCTTATGCAAAGGGATCAATGCTCTCACAAGGAACAACTTATGTTCCTCTTTCATGGGCAAAGCGAAGCCATTGATAATACTTCCAAGAATCTCCAAAAGCTCCCCAATCCCGCTATGCCTCTCTGTTTCGTATATAAACCTATAGAAAATATTATTTACGGCTTTCCTAATAAACGGACGATGAACCATGAATTTACCATAAATCCTATGGAGAATTGTTTTTAAAAACTCTCTTTCCCTGTGATCCTCCGAATCAAACAAATCAAGCAGCTTCAAAACGAACGAATGATCAATGAATCTCTTTGCAACCTTAGTGTCCGTATCCGAAGATACGACATATCTCAAAAGAAGCTCGTAAACAATCTGTAAATGCGGCCATGAGGGTTCCAAATACCCTTCATCTTCTTCAGGATCCGTCGCTTCTTGGCCCGTGTTCTCGTGAGACGCCGGAGGGAGGCACCGGAAAATGTTGACTCCGATCATTTTAATCATTTCTTCTTGACACCTCTCCATGATTTTGCCTGAACCGGATTGAATGAGATCGACTAGTTCCAGCAGTGTTTGCCGCTTGATTTCTTTTTCTCGGGCCGATTTCAAGGTATCGGAGAAATCGAATTGGAAGCAACAAATCTGTAATTTTCTCATGAACAAATTCTGCCTATCAGAAACGGGGACGTCGCGGAATAACGGCAAGGGTTCCACAGTAGCCATCGGTGGTGGAGCCATAGGGACGTCGGAATTTCGGGATGGAGCGCTGACGGCATTGGAGTTTGGACCCGACCCGTATAAAGATGCATCCGTTGAATCCGATTTGGAATGCTTCCGCTGTCCTCCTTTGATAATTTTCTTAAACATTTTGGAAACCTAATAAAGATTATGTTGACTAATCGCGCTAGGGTTAAGCAAAGGTTTCAATGGAAGAAAGAAAATCCAATAATGGATCTGAAAGATTTTAGATTAGGGGAAGAGAATGGGGGATTTCCATCAGTCTTTTGTTTCCCAAATGATCGGATTTTAGCAACGTTGATTGACCGTGAATTTGGAGAGAGACATCGGAAAAAAAGATCGCCGGAAAGTGATCAACTGATATGACGGTTGTCATTTTCCGGCGACCATTCGGACGGTCTCAATTTAATGAAAACAAAAAATACAAGAGAGAGTAACGCAAGTGGAGGGTAATTAAGGGAAAGAATATTTTTTAATGAAAATAATAATATAAATGCCTTCTAAATAGTTGGGTATTGCATCATTAGTTACTGTAATAATTTTTTATTTTTATCACTTAACTTAAAAAAATTATAATTTTATCATTAAAGCTTTTTAAATTTATTTTTGGGCACTTTTTCAATTAATATAATAATTATTATTTTTTTGTGAAAAAAGAAAAAGAACGAATTACATCAACTTTATAAAACAACTATTAACTATATCTACTTGTAATAGGTCTATTACTTCCGTAGGAGCCTCATTAATGACTTGTAAGCTCGATTTCCAGCTTAATCCAAGTTTAGCAAGACAATCCTCAAATTTTATATTTTTTTAAATTTGATTCTGGTTCCATATAAATATTATTTTAAAAAATAAAAATTTTATATAAAAATTTTAGAAAAATAAAATCTCGAAAATGTTGTTGTTAAAGAACTAGTATGTATGAAAAATAAAGAAGATTATAATTTAATAGAATCGAATAACAAATTAAAAACACAACAAAACTAAAAAAACAAGTAGATTATTACATCCTTCCTTAATGTTTCTCGAAACCAAATTAGTAAAATCTTAAAGTTCCTAAGAACATCCAGAACTGATATTATAGAGGCTTGTAAAATCAAATCTAATATCGAAGAGTGATGCAAGATTTTAGTTTGTGCTTATAAGATTCGAGATGAATTTATTTATTTGCATATCCATGTCTTATTGCATGATTGAGTATCGAGTTAAATTAATAACTGTCGTATGAATTAATTTGCTATAATTGATAATGATTGTAGAGATAGTGGACTGAATTGAATAAAATGGAAAGTAGTATGATTTAGTGGGCACCTGATGTGTGATATGAGAATGGATTGAAACATGTTATATGATATGAGATATTTGTGTGTTGATGATGAATTGGAATGAAATTGTGAAATTATATTTGAATTGGATTGAAATGAGATAAATTATTGTTATGTGATAGTATAGTGTACAGTGTATGAAAATGCAAATGTGACCAATTATAGGGTATGACAGGTAAATGTAAATGGTTACGGGGTATGAATATGCGAATATGAATTATTACAGGGTATGATAACGCACAAATGAATATTTGATGCCCATGTGAACTTAGTAAAAGGTTAGGATACGATTGGCATGCTAATAGAGTTATATGCACTTGTACGGGATATTTGATGATATGGAGATTATGACAGTTTATATCGAGATCTAGCATCTATTGCGGATCATCGAGTTTTATTTGTCTCTTCAAAGACTTTGGTGTGGTGGAGGGATGCTTTTGTAAATGTTTAAACATTTGATGCCTACGTGCTTTGCACTTCGGTGCCTTGTTGTGGTGTAGTTTAAGTTCATATGAGCTATGTTGGTGTGGTGTAGTTTACTCGTGTATCTGAGTCCGTTTTACTAGGGTTACATTGGGCGAAACATTGAAATCAAATCTTGAAATCGAAAAATGAAATAAATCGAATTTTGGTAAACTATTATAATGTATTATTTGAATTGAAATGGTATAATCTTATGAATTGATAATAGTATATGAAATGATTTGATGATATGGAATTGTATGTGTGCATATATGTAATTCACGATAAAGAAAGTATATAAAAGATTATGCAAACCGGCTAGAATCGAGCCCTGGGGCAGATTTGGGTATGAACGAGCCAATAGGCACGAAAGTAATTGTAAAGATAAGATGAAATTGAGCATACAATTTGATGAATGTGTAGGTATAAGTATATGTACATAGATAATGGAATTAATTGAATAAGTAGGAAGTGAAATAAATGGAAAATGGTTAGGTAAGTATTAGAAAGTATAGTATGTAAAAATCATATGTATTTGTTGGTGAAATTATGTTTCAATTTCATATGCTATAAAATGAAAGTATTGGTATCCTAATGTTGATTGGTATGACATGGTAAGT
Organism: Gossypium sturtianum; assembly: GCA_025698515.1. Taxonomy (NCBI): domain Eukaryota; kingdom Viridiplantae; phylum Streptophyta; class Magnoliopsida; order Malvales; family Malvaceae; genus Gossypium; species Gossypium sturtianum. Next base: position 72,512,455 of record CM046943.1, on the reverse strand, counting down.
TTAAATGCTAATATGAAATAAATTGATGTGCAAAAAAAAAAAAAGATTATCTACATGCTTCATTCGATAATAAAAGCTTTTGGCATGAATGTGTATGTGAAATGGCTAAAGTTTGAATGTGAAATGGCTAAAGTTTGAATTTGAGTTGATTGTATGCATTTGATTAATGCTTGGATTATATTGACCTGAATTATAAAAGTACCACTAAGCGTTATCGCTCAGCGTACAGTTTGTTTATTTTGTGCGTAGGTATTAGGGAATCTCGAAGTCTCGAGGATTGATTCAGCATTCAAACCGCAACTCTCGAGTCAACAAAGTTTGTGTAGTTCTTTTATCTTTTGATATATGGCATGTACCTAGATTTCAAAGTTGGTTTTGTATCGAAATTGCCATCATGAAGTTCGAATTGGCACTGTGATTTAAGTCAAGTGCACAATTTGTTTAATGTACACTTATGAACATGGTATGAGTAGGTTGGATTGGTTAGCTAGTTGAAATAGTAGAAATTGTCTTATGGTTGAGCATAATTTGATAATTTGGTTAATATATGTGTATAAATGATGTTAATGGATAGAATTAAATATGTGTGTATGGTTTAAATTGCTAAAAGGATTGAATTGTAGTATTGATTGCTTAGGTGATGCAATTTGGTACCAGATGGACCTATTTGAAACAAGTGGTCATGTCGCGACATCGAGCTCTTGTCATCGCGATAAGAAATCGTCAGTGAGTCATATCAGGACAAGAAACCCCCAAATTCGCAACGTCAACCTGATATTTTGCAAAATTTACAATTTGGTCCTAATTTGACCTCGGGTTAGATTTAGAGCTTTCATAAGCTCGTATAAGACCTGAAAATGATGGAAAATCATATTGAGATTGAATAGTATAGTTAATAGCATATATATATAAGGATAAATTTATTTGTAGTTGCTCCAGCAACGGATGTGGCATCCCATAGCTCGAACTCGGTGATCGGGTCGATAATGGGGTGTTACATTCAGTGTTATCAAAGCTATAGATTTAGCTGATTCTCGAACTAAATTGAGCTCGAAATTTAGTCTAGAAGTACATGCCAAGGTCGAGTTAAGTTTAAGTCAAGATTTGGATGCTGATTATGAATTGTTCTGTTATATAGCTGATAATGTTAGGTGATTGAGAAATGTTGTTATAGAAGAAGTTAACAGTAGTGATCACCCTATTGAAGGTGAGAATATAGTAGGAATCGAAACACACGGTATTGATCAAGTCGATGCTTGACACAAAAATAGAGCCAATAGACCTCACCATGAGGGTTGAGATGATGAGGATTTATTCTGCATAATAGAGGATGTACTCTAGAGAGTTGTGGGAGCTACTCAGAAAGCCTTGATAAAGAGTTGTGAAAGTATAGAGCAACTAAATTCTAAAGGTTAAAGATGTTGGCCCTTCCTCAGATGAAATTTGGTTGGAGCCAACCGAGCGAATATGGTAGAGCAGGCCATAAGCCTAGTTAAGAAAGTTGAGTTTCCCCAACCATTCGGAAAGGGAGTAGGGACTACTAGTTCATAACCCTTACCTAACAAGCTACAAAATCTCAAGAATCTTGGAGATCAACTCCAAAAAATGTCAATTTTAAGAGAGACTGAGTCAGGCAACTATATATACCAATGAGTAGTAATGAGGGCCCTGTAAGAGAGGTCAGAATTCCCAACTATGAACTTTGCAGAAGAAAACACAAAGGCGAGTGCTAGAAAAAAACTACTGCATATTTCAATGCAGGTCCCTAGATCATTTGACTTATGAGTGCCTAAGAAATGTTACCGATGTTCCTGCGACTACTCAAAAATCTACTCCTACAGTTAGGGGCATGGGAACATGTCGTGGGGAATCAGTAGCAAGGAATAAATAAAGAAGGGAAGTTGGTTCTATGGTTCAACAATTTAAAGCTAGAGCTCTTGCATGAGCCTATTTGGTTCGAACCAGGAAAGAGGATGATGCTACTGATGTTGTAGCAGGAAAATTGAAATCGAGGTTATTAAGTATAGCAATATTTCTTCCAAGTCCTTTGAAACAAACTATGCTCGTTGAGCAAGTGTATAAGTAATGCCCATGAGAAATCCAGAATAAAATGTTCTCAATTGATCTGTTAATCATGCCGTTTGATGATTTTGATGTAATTCTAGGAATGGATTGGTTTACCAAGCATAGTGTGAAGCATGTCTAGCTTAAGTTATTAACTTGAACTTGGTTAAAAGCCAAATGACCAAGTCCAGACACTATGTGAGCTTCCAGAAGTGCTTCTAGAAGAATTGTCAGGATTTCCTCCTAATAGTGATGTTGAATTTGCAATTGAGGTTTACCCAGGTACAGCTCCCCTTTCTATTGCTTCATACCGTATGGCGCCAATGGAGTTAAAGAGTTAAAAATTTAATTGCAAGATCTGTTAGACGTCTGAATATATCACCTTAGGGAACTCCAATGTTATTTGTTAAAAAGGAAAAATGGGTTGATGCGGCAATGTATTGATTATCGACAACTAAATAAGTTGGAAATCAATAACAGATATTTGATGTCGTGAATTGATGATTTGTTCGTTCAATCTAAAGGTGCATCAGTCTTCTATAAGACTAATATGAGATATGGATATTGTCAACTAAAGTTGGAAAATAGTGATGGGCTAAAAACAACGTCTCGTACGTGATTTGGTCGCTATGAAATTCTAATGATGCCATTTGGGCTGACGAATGCTCCTGTAACGTTCATGGATCTCATGAAGTGCATTTTCTAGCCACATTTGAGAATTGTGTTACAAAGTGTTGTGGGAAAATCAACTGTATAAGAAGCTTAGCAAATGTGAATCTTGGTTATTATAAGTTATTTTCTAGGACATGTTATATCGGTCAATGGAATTCGTGTAGATCTCAAAAAGATTGAAGCCATTCTACAATGGAAAATTACCGAAAAATGTGTACAAAATTAGAAGCTTCCTAGGCTTGATTGGTTATCATAGAAGATTTGAAAACGAATTCTCCAAAATAGCTTTGCCTATGACGAAACTTCTACAAAAGAATGTGCCATTTGTATGGAATGACCAGTGCCAGGAGAATTTCCAAAAACAGAAGGCCATGTTGACAGAAGCGTCGATATTAAACTTCAATCATGATTCATTGTATGCATCTTGACAGTTGAAGCTGCATGAATGCAATTATCCAACACACGATTTAGAGCTAGTCGTTGTCGTGTTTGCTCTAAAGATATGAAGATACTATATATATAGTGAAAAGTATCATATTTATACGGATAATAAGAGTCAAATATCTCTTATCCCAAAAATAGTTAAATCTAAGACAGCGTCGCTGGATTGAATTATTGAAAGATTATGATTGTATAATTGATTACCATCTTCGAAAAATGAATGTAGTGATTGATGCCTTGATTTGAAAGTCAGCATTGAGCTAAGAGCAATGTTTGCTCAGTTGATTATTGGTGATGATGACAATTTTTTAGCTGAATTGAAAATAAAGCTTGTGATGATTAATCAGATAAAAAAGGTGCAATCTACAAATACAAAGCTACCAGAGAAAATTAAGCTTTCTCAATTAAGAGACAATAAGAATTACAACATCAATGTGAATAATTTTCTTCGATTTTATAATCGAATATGTGTACCTATTGATGCTAAATTGAAGAAATTGACTCTGCATGAAGCTTACAATGGTTTTTTTGTTATGCATCCTAATGGTGCGGAAATGCATTGTGATTTGCGTAAATTATATTGGTGGCCAAGTATGAAAAGAGAAATTGTCAAGTATGTTACAATTGGTGGATTCAGAACTTGGCGAATGCTCTCGTGATTTCAAACGTTACTTAACTTACGCTTTGACAGATGTCGAATTGATATTAGAGGATCTGAACAGTTGCCCTAAAAATTAAACTTCTCACATACGTTTGGTTCCCTATACAACTGAAACTTAAATACCATTTTTTAAACACCTTGTTGAATCGTCTGAACCCTAATTTATTTTCTGTCAAAGTTTTTGCTTCCTTCGTCTTCAGTTCTCTTTCTTCCCAGAGGTAATATTCATTTTTCTTTTTCTTTTCATTTCATTATTATAAAATGGTTAGAACCATCACACAACGGAAGGGCCAAGGCCAAAATATCCGAAACAAAAATCTTCAATGTCTAACCACATTCGGACCCTAAGGTCCCAACAACACTCCACCATGCGCAGAGGCTTTGATGTATGAACGTAGTACCACTCAAGATGAAATACATCGGTACTTAGGAGCCCGGGGCATCCTCCACCCAAACTTTGCTATGATTTTTTATGACCACAAAGTTGTCGCTTGAGCGACAATACACGAGGTTTTATCCATCCTTTAATCTTGTTGAAGGTTGGCTTCCACCTGCCATTCCATCATTTCTTCTGTGTGGTGCTCAATGTGTATGACATTGCTCCAGGGCAACTCTCTGCTTTTTTTTTGTGGACGCTAGTGGCTTTCTTTATAAACTATTGTATACATAACGAGCCACCGATGCTGGGCGTATTCCAAAAGTTTTACCAGTTGAACGTAAAAAGACAATAAGCCTTATTTGGTAATGCCCACTTCAGTATACACCCAGGCTGCGAGCCCATAATTTAGAACGGGATTTCGAATCTGTATTCAAGGAAGGATAAGTATGTGAGAGCCATCTGCAAACTCAAGAATGGGTTTGGCTTTCCCACACGGTGGTCCTTTCCCCAGGAAAGTGTGTGTGCATAATGTCAGCCAATCGACTCTCAAGTTTCCTCGAAACAATACTAACGTTTGAGAAGAGGGCACGTACTAGAGTTGGTGGAAGTTGTTTCAGTTAGAAACGTCTTTTAATATTGCCTACAAGAGTTGAGCCCAGTCGATCATCAGGCAAATGACCCCATAAATTGGTTGGATGATTTTAATATTCCTTCTGCTTCAGTGGCCTGACCTCATAATGCAAGTGGGGAATTGGCTAAGGTTTTAACAGGGCGTATAACGGGCATCTCCCTTTTTCTTCTGCGGCATTTGTGGACTACGTCCACATAACTGGAATCTTACACATCTTGATACTCCTTCTACTTCCTCCTCAAGTCGGGCTAATGCTCATGTTGATGGCACAAGGTCTTCCTCAAATTCTTATATTGCACCCATTCCAACACCAAACATGGATATCACAACTATTTTGGATGAGGCTCATGCAAAAGAAAGGGTTGTTGCTGCTCCATCAAGAAAAACAACAACTAAGAAGACTCAAAAAAGGCCAGGGTGGAAAAAAAACCCAAGAAACTAAGGAAAGTGAACATCCACAATTAACACGACGTAAACTCAAGAAAGGGCTTGCTACAACAAAGACTTATACTTCTCCAGTTCTCGTCTTTCCTACAGTTCTACTTTGCCAGTGGAGTCCGCCCACTCAGCAGACTCCATAATTCACACCACTTTTCTTCCCCTAGCTAAGGTTCCAAAAAAAATAGTACATCCAAAACAACCAGTGGTTCCTTCCAGTTCTGAACCTCCCAACGTTTCCTCTAGGAAGCTGAAAAGTTCTTCCCATGGCGCGATCTGTTAAGTCAGGGCCATCTTCTGTGTCATTGGACTCCATCTTTTAGCAGCAAAGTAACTCAGTGCCTTAGTAGGTAAGAAAGGCTGTCACTTCCTATCTCTCTTCAAATCTTGAGTTATCTCCTCTATCTATTTTGGCAAAGTCTTCACAAGCCTTATCTGTGGTGTATGGGCATTGGAGTTGGGCCTTCCTAGAATCCAGTAGTCTGCATCGTGCTAAGGTAGTGAGTTTGTAAAAGTTGGCAAACAATCATTGGCCCAGCTATACTGAACTAGTCAGATTTATGAGAATAAGATCAAGAAACTAGACTCCTGTGTCCTAGCCTGGAAGGCTAAGTTCAAATATACATAGACCAAATGCATGCAACTGGAGAGGGAGAATAACCTGCTGAAAGATAGGGAGTCCTCTTGGGAGGAAAAGCTTAAGGCTTAAGAAGAGTGCCACAAAGGCGAGCTGGAAAGTCTACACCAGTCCAGTGATGAAGCTTTAAGAAAATATCAGAAGGATACTAGGAAGAATCTAACTGAAGCTCTACCAAGCTAAGGTCTCACCTGGTTCTTCATGCACAAGTAGCTGCTGGCCCTTTAGATCTAAGTTAGCTAGATTTTAACTTCATTCAACATATCTTTACAGAGTCTTTAAACGTTAACGTCTATCACCCTGAAGGAAAAAATTGGGAAAATTTTCAAAGGAAGTGGAAGCAATCAGTTGGCTTCTTTATTCCCATTACGCTTGAAGTTGAGGATGAAAAAGAGGACTTTGAAGGCTCTATTGATTTGGAGAAAGCCTCTAAGGAATGGCCCCAAACAGAAAAGGTCTCTATTGATACCACTGACCAACTCGCCGAGAGAAAGAATTAAATTTTTTGTTTTGTCTTTACTTGTATTTACTATTTTTGCTTTTATTGTAATGTCCTATCTTTTGTTAATGAGATTGTTCTTTTGTTTCACAATTGTCTTCCACACCACCATATTAACATTATAACAAAGTATCCTCTACATATACAAAATTTTATAACCTGTCTGAGGGACTAAGCCAAGTCTGGCGTATTATGCATACAGTGTTGACTCTTACTTAACTGGCAGAGGATAGGCTAAACTGAAATATCTGATATTAATAAAATGTAACACCCTCTACTCGATCCAGATATCTGATGTTACATCCTACAAACATTTTGCAAAATTTCTAAACCATCTGTGCATAATCCTTTTTCAGCATACTTCATATTATTTTAGTAAAGGTTTCTGAAAAAAAAAAAGAAATAAGGAAAAACAATCAGGAATACATCAGACTCTTAAGAGAAAAAAAATTATAATACATTACAACACACAAGTTCGTTAAAAACAAACTCTTCTTAACGTAATGTACTATATGCCATATTCCTAAAATGTTTTCTATATGCATAATAACACAACTCGTTGTTTCCATGGCGCATTCCTGGCTTGGTCTCTCCTGGGGAACTCATTCTTACAGCAACACCTGAAACATGACGTTTGTAAGTTTACGCGAACTTAGTGAGTTTTAACACAAAATACCTTGAAGCCTTTCTAGTTGAATTCCTCATCCTGAAGATTTTGGATTACCACTCTATCTTTGGTGGATACATTCATAATATCGGATGTATACTTATACGCCAACTGCTATACTTAACGTATCAACTCTCATTTCACTCCTTGGCTGACTCCAGATCTTACTAGATGATATACATATATATATTATTTTTTGTTTAAACAACGAAGGTACTTATCAAAAGAATATCTATACAAATCCCTCTTTCAATCAGATTTCCTCTTCAAACAAACCTTTAACATATTTCCCTAGAATGGTTGTTCATAGATATTATTCATTGATGGATATCTACTAACTGATCTTACATTTGGCGGATTCCCATATTGAGTTTGATAACTATTAGACTACCAATTAGATCATATCCTAATTCAAAACCTAAAACAAACTCATAATACTGATGAAACATTCTAGAACATTCAAAAGAATTTTAAACGTCTAGGTTACATAACTCAAGAACGCCCAAATTGACAAACGAATCAAATTCTAAATAACCCAAAAATGAGAATGATACTATTTAGATATGGTGAATACCAGATAAATCAGATTTCAACCCTACATAGCATAGACAAACCCAGTCCAACGAACACTTATATCTTTCATAACTATGAGTACGCCCATAACCTATACTAGCAAACGACTATGGCGGATTCCCTCTTTAGAATAAAGATACATATTTTCTTTCAGGAAACATCCCATAAAACTCACTCAATTTCATCACAAGACTAACCAAACCAAGTTAACTTCACACGTATCAGATCCTTTCATAGAATTATCGATCAAAGAAATCCCATAACTTACCAAATCTTACCCCAAAGACAGATAATCAGATTCTACCATGTAGGCATCCTCGAATATGCCACATAGGCATTTCAGAATTTGCCACAAAGACAACACAGAGTATGCCAATAAGGCTTAGTATATGTAACACCCCAAAATTGAGCCTAAAAGTTTCGAGGGTATTTTAGGAATTTTAGCTTATTTATGCTCGTAATTTCATAAGTTTGGTAATCGATAATGTTTTTGACAATGCCTATGAGGAAATTAAGTCAATTTCTAAAAATGAGTTTTAAATACCTTTAATTTTGAAAATAAGACTGATTTGTAAAAGAGTCAAAACTGAGAGTTTTTATGAAGCAATTAGACCACAATTTTGAATTCAACCTAAAGACCCTATTCCCAGTTTGTTTTCACGTTAAACCATTCCCAACATTGAGTTGTCGTCCCTTCTTGCTCTCCCAACTCTCTCAATCTATTTTTACTTCCAAATCCTAATTTTTTGATTTCCAACATCCCTTGAACTATAAATCTCCATTAAAACCTAGAAAAAAACCAAAAACCTTATTAATTTCATCATTGTCTTCAAGAGTGGGTTTTCCCAAATTTGCGTCAAAGCTCGTTTTTCTTGCATTCAAGGTAACCGATTTGCATTCAAGGTAACCGATTGTCTTTCTAATAGTTCTAAATGTTATTTAGTTCTTTAAATCAAATTATTAGCCATTAAAACGTATGCTTTAAATAAAACCCGAAAATTTGGTTATTAATGGTGAATTTCGAGATTGCGGATTAAAATGTGGTTTCAAAGTGCTTTTCAACTTGTTTTAACATGATTAGAAGGTTTCTAAAGCTACATTGAAGTTTCATTAAGAATTTCTCGAGTTTTAATGAATTTTCATCATAATGGCCAAAACTTGTCGAAAAATGTCGATACCTTAAAATGTGTAGTTTTGTGTAGTTAAAAGGTAGGGTATTAGTCGTAGATGATTTTTTAGATGAACGGAATTCATTTCATGCAAAAATATTGAGTATAGGCTGAGATATTTGAATTTAAAGTTCTATGTTTGAAGGTTTCAATTAAAAGGAAACGTAGATTAGGCTATTTTTTTACTATTTAAAGTGAGCTAATGGTTGATTGTTGATTGTATGTTTGTGTGGTTTGTCTTGTTGAAGTGTCGGAGTCAATAGGACCTTCAATGAGTAGAGGAAAAGGTAAAGAAAAGCTTGTCTAAGCTTTCGGCTTTCGACAAAAGCATATTTTGGTGAGTGTTTTGGAATAGTTGCTCATAGATGATTCATTGTGTAATTGGAAATTTAGAGGTAGCCTAAACCCCTACTCTAAATTCCGAGAGTAAGTGTTCCCACACCCATGATTAAATTTGATATATGAGTGCTTGTGCAATTGTAAAATATGAACATATATGAGATGCTATGACATGTGCCATAAGCTTGTGATGACTGTTGTGAAAGAGAATATGTGTTTACTGCCACTCAAGCAACACACATAATCATGGTTTACTGTCTCGGTGGACTTTTACAAAAGGTGCCATGGTTTCACCCTTAAGGACTTATACATATCTTCATGTCATGATTTGTCAGTTCGGTTTACATATTACTAAAGGCATCACCATGAGTATTCTTATTATCATATTATATCATGGGTCTCAGCTATATGGACTTACACATCCTCATGTCATAATCTGCTAGTCTAGTTTTCATCTCACTAGAGGCAACACCATGAGTGTATTTGTTGTCACATAACTCCATGGGTCTCCACCTCGTGGACTTGCGTATATCTTCATATCGTGATCTTCTAGTCTAGTTAGTAATATAATTGCCCTACCAGAGGCATCACAAAGGGATGTTTTACTCAGAAGTTACTTACCCAGATTTATTTACATACCTAATTGATTCTTACTTTCTTATATCATATCTCACAAACACACTTACCATTTAAATTCTTACTCTAACAGTACCTTACACATATCATCATTAATCATGCATACATATCTAATTGAACAATTTACATGCAGGAGCCAAGATAGAGACTCATCTGATACTCACCTATAATGTAGCTTGAAGTTCCAAACTCGAGCACTCTTCACGAACCAGCAGCATCAACTACTTAAATAATATGGAACCACCACTAAAAACCCATTAATATACAATTTGCTATCATTTCAACTATAGACGACCCCAAATCAGGGCTTCTTATTCACAACTTACTGTTTACATGCTTCTTAACATCCTTACTCTTTTAAAAACTTAATCATGCATAGCTATCAGACTTACCAGGAAGTGGAATATCCATTGATAAATTCAAAAACATTAGCTTCCAACTTAATAAAGGAGAAAAAAACATGTAAGTTTAAGAAGAATCAGAAAGTAATATTGAAAGAAGAAAAACCATCTAGACAAACTCTTCTCACCATAAATATATAGACCCAGTTCCTCTTAGTGGAACTTGAAAAATGTCAATTGTATCCAGAATTTGTCCTAATAAATGGCCTACAAAATCTGAGAGAAATATAAATAAGAATCTTGTACAAATATTATTTGACCAATCAACTCAGTTGGCTCCTAACCAGATCACGTTACAAAACCCAATTAGCACAATGCTCAGGCAAACTGGGCGTACTATACTTTTGGCTATAATTCACACTGGGCTTACTTTTCGCTTTTCATACTCTTTTCTTAAATAACAGAATAACCTAAGATAAAATCTTTAATTACTTCTACGGTGGATACTTTATGCCAAACTCTAATCCAGTAGAAGACTATAAATGGGTAAACTACACTACGCCAAACAGATAACTTCACATCCTCACGCCTTCTAATTGGATCCGTCAGATTTGGGGTGTGACAAAGAGAGCTTGATTTAGCTAGTTAATGTACCAATTTTTTCAATTGTTAAGTTTTTAGTAAGTTTCCATTGTTGAGAAATTGATGAATTAGGCTTGAAATTGATAGATATTAAACTTAGATTATGAAAATGACTAAATTATAAAGCTTAATAAATTGGGTTGTTAACTTTGTAAGATTAGGGACAAAATTGAATAAAGTGAAAACTTGTTATGAAATTATGCTAGGAACAGAAAGTATAGGGTCCCTAATGAATGAATGTGAAATCGGATTTTGATCCGATGCTAAATATCGAAAGATATGCTTATCTTGAGTTTAAGGACTAAATTGAATAAAATGCAAAATATACTTGGTTTTGTAACAGCCCGATTCAGGGCCTAGTCGGAATAGTGGTGCGAGACCACAAATATGAGTTAGTAAATTGAGTTCTTAAGGTTTATGACATGTTTTCATGATAGTATTAAAGTTCCATGTAGAAATTTTGTGAAATTGACATGGAATGATCAAATAGGACTAGATTGCAAAAGTTGCAAAATATGAGTTTCTAGAAGCTTTTTGTATGAAATAGCTTTAGAATATTAATTAGAAGTCCTTAAATAGCAATTTTCCCAAATTATAAGTTTTGGACAAAAATGGACATGGGTTAGTAAATTGTAAATTTTTAAAGAGAAGGGTATTTTGGTCATTTACCGATTAAATGATTAAAATGGGAAAAAGATGATAAAAATTTCATTCATCTTATTCCTTGTGCCGAAAATTGAGAGACTCCATAGCTAGGGTTCTTCAAATTTTTGAAGCTTGCAAGTAAGTCATCCTAGCCCCGTTTTTAATATTCTTCGTATTTTTGGAGTCCTCGTATTATGAATTAGCTATTTTTAGCTATAAGATGAGCTAAGAAGCATGTTCAAAAATCTACCCATGTGTATCATACATGTAAAATGATATTTTATGGAAGATTATGGGAGTTTGATGTTAGATAAACATCTTTTCCTTAGTGAATTTCATGAAAAATGATAGTATGGACTAATTTGTAATAGTTATGAAATTGGTCATACCTATTAGAAATAGTGAGTATTGATGATTGTTATAGTAGAGAAAATGAATCAGCTAAACATGATGTTTAAGAAAGTTGAATAAGAATTATTTTACGAGCCTAGGGGCAAAAGTGCAAATAAGAGAAAGTTTAGGGGCAAAATAGTAATTTTGCCAAAGTATGAGTTAAGAGTCAATTTAGTCAATGTGATTATTAAATGATCTAATTATTATTATAGATCAAGAAAAACGAAGCTCGGATCGAAACCGAGGCAAGAGCAAAGTCGAGGACTAAATTGCATATCTACATACATTTTGTATATTGAGGTAAGTTTGTATGATTTCTAAGCTTTATGATTATTATCATTGAATTGCTTAGTATAATGTACATTATTACCATAGAAATGCTTATTTCTATGTTAAATAAAGAAATTAATGAGATTAAGCATGGGAAAGTCCCGATTAAAGTTGAATTACTTAGGATACTCAATCTACCACACGAGATAAGAAAGTCCGTATAAGACCAAGCCAAGGCATGGCATCGGCAATCAAGCAAGTTATCATATAAGTCCAAGACAAGTATTGGCATTGAAGAGTTATTATAAGATGAAGACCCATGTAAGCCCAAGCCAAGGCATGGCATTGGTGAGTAACAAGAAAGATTTCATGTAAGTCCAAGCCAAGGCTCGGCATTGACCAGTTCATGAGTAAAGATACCAAGTAAGACCATGTCAAGACATGGCAATGGTAAGTTCCCAAGGGAACACACAATGAAGACTTTGAGTAAGTCCATGTCAAGACATGGCATCAATACCAGGATGAGAGATCCCATGTAAGACCATATCGAGGATATGGCTTTGGCATCGAGTTATGTGGGATGAGATTCAGTATCCTCAGTTATTCATATAAATTCATCGGGCAAGAGAGTAAAGCTCAAATGATATAGTAAGAAAGTTAAGTAAGTAAAGTTATTATTAAGTTATGCTAGCTAAGAGTATTATTCATGATATGAATGATGAAGTTGAGATTATACTTATCATAGTAAAGTATAATGATCTATGTGATCAAGTGATACAGTATATTGTTTACCGTGATGCGAGCATGAGAATAGTAAGTACCATGAGATATGTAAGAATCGATGAGAGTAAGTAAGCTTAAATACTTGAGATTCATAATGCCATTGTTTATGATGAATGGTTAATGTTAAGCAAATATATTGCTATGAGAATTACATGCAAACTTACTAAGCTAAATGCTTACGTCCTTTATTCTTTCTTTCCATGTAGTCCTGCCTAGCTAATCTCGTGGATCATCGTCATTGGAGCTCGGAGCACACTATCAATCGATATTTTGGTATAGTCAAGTGTTTATATTAATTATGGCATGTATAGGAAGCATTTCATTTTGAGTTATGTTTTAAAATTAGCCAAAGTGTTGGTTATCAAGCTTAGTATTCTTTTTGTATATGGCCAAAGAGATGAGTCATGAATGATTATGTATGTATGTTTTAATCCATCAATGAAGTATGTATCCTTGTTCATGTTAGATGTAATACTTGAGTTGCTGAATTGAGCATGGGATTGGTCTTGATTTCAGGGTGGCAGTTGGCTTGGTAAATAGCCTCTAAGTGCCCACACGGATGGACACACGTGCGTGTGTCTAAGCCGTGTGTCCCCTGCACATTAGTGTTTTAAGTCAGGATAGACCACGGGCTAATAACACGGCCGTGTGTTTAGGCCGTGTGTACCACACGGTTAGCACATGGGCGTGTGAAGTCTGCACTTTACACTTAGTAATTGAATTGTCACATGGCTAATGCACACGGGCGTGTGTATAGACCGTGTGAATAAGTCAGAATACCAAGGTTTGGCACATGGTCCAGGGCCACGGGCGTGTCCAGGTCGTGTGTAATTTGCCAGTATCCACCACGGGTGAAAGACACGGGCATGTTTTAGGGGTGCACGGGTGTGTCCCAAGTCACACGGACGTGTGACCCCTGTTTGGAGAGAAAGTTTCTAGATGAGTTCCGAAAGTTTCGGGACATAAGTCTGAGGCCTCGTAGGCCCATGAAATTCTGATTTGACTAAGAAAGAGAAGTTTTTAATTCGAAACGAAATTTTATAGCCCGTAAGTACATGTTTAAGTGAGTTCAAGCATGGTAATGTCTCGTATCCAGTCATAGTCTCGGACTCGAGTATGGGGTGTTACAGGTTTTATATTTGAATGCGAATTGGATGTATTCTAATCTTATTCCATTATTAGTTATCGATCGTAGGTAAAGACGATGTCGGGCTGATGACAAGGAAAGGAAAAGCGAGAGACGTCGACGAGTGGCAAGAGATTTCAGTTTGTGCTTTTATGATTTGAGATCAATCTATTTATTTGCATATTCATGTCTTATTGCGTGATTGAGTATCGAGGTGAGTTAATAATGGTCGTATGAATTTATTTTCTATGATTGATAATGATTATCGAGATAGTGGACTGAATTGAATAAAATGAAAAGTACTACGATTTAGTAGGCACCTGATGTGTAATTGAAAATGGATTGAAACATGCTATATAATATGAGATATTTGTGTGTTCATGATGAATTGGAATGAAATTGAGAAATTGAATGTGAAATTATAAATGAATTGGATTGAATTGAAATGAAATGATACAAATGATTGTTATGTGATAGTACAATGTACAGGGTATGAAAATAAAAATGTGACTAATTACAAGGTATGACAGGTAAATGTAAATGATTACAGGGTATGAATATGAGAATATGAATGACTATAGTGTATGATAATGCAAATATGAATATTTGATGCCTATGTGAAATTAGTAAAAGGATAGGATACTATTGACATGCCAATAGGGTTATATGAGTGCTTGTACAAGATATTTGATGATATGGAGATTGTGACAGGTTATATCGAGTTTTATTTGGTGTGGTGAAGGGATGCTTTTGTAAATTTTTAAACATTTGATGCCTATTGGCTTTGCACTTGAATCATGGAAGTACCACAGAGTGTTATCGCTCAGCATATAGTTTGTTTATTCCGTGTGTAGGTATTAGGGAATCTCCAAGTCTCGAGGACTGATTCAGCATCCAAACTGCAACTCTCAACTCAGCAAAGTTTGTATAGTTCTTTTAACTTTTGATATATGGCATGTACCTAGATTTTAGATTCGATTTTGTATCGAAATTGCCATCAAGAAGTTTGAATCGACACTGTGATTTAAGTCAAGTCCATAATTTGTTTAATGTACACTTATGAACATGGTATGAGTAGGTTGGATTGGTTAAATGGTTGAAATAGTAAAAATTGTCTTATGGTTGAGCATAATTGGATAATATTGTTAATGTATGTGTATAAATGATGTTAATGGATAGAATTAAGTATGTGTGAATGATTTAAATTGTTGAAAGGATTGAATTGTAGTATTGATTGCTTAGGTGATGCAATTTGGTACCAAATGGACCTATTTGAAACAAGCGGGCATGTCGCGACGTCGAGCTCTTGTCGTAGCGATGAGAAATCATCAATGAGTCACGTTACGATGAGGAACCTCCGAAGTTGCAACGTTAACCTGATATTTTTCAAACTTTATAATTTGATCCTAATTCGACCTCAGGTTAGCTTTAGAGCTTTCATAAGCTCGTATAAGACCCAGAAATGATGGAAAATCATATTGAGATTGAATAATATTGTTAATAGCATAGATATATAAGAGTAAACTGATTCGTAGTTACTCCGGCAATAGATGTGGTGTCCCATAGTTCAGACCCGATAATCGAGTCGGGAATGGGGTGCTATAAAAAAGGAATACCGAAAGCTTATGGAATAAATTCTTAGCTCAATAGACTCTAATTCAGATGAAGAAAAGTCCTCAACATTATCCATCAAAATGATGGTCATTAAGGTAGAGAAGTGATTTCTAAAAAAAAAAAAACCACCTACAAAATATCTAAAAAAATGCCAAATTTTATAATTTTTTTAATAATTTTAATTATTTTTATAATTTTTAATAGCTTTTGTTCTGTTCAGCACGGTCAATGTCTGGTGAGCACTGGTCAACGATAGGTCAATTGCCACATCACAAGTCAACGTTCAGATCATCGATCAATATGGAAACATATAACGTATTGATTGGTTGAGTTTTATTTTAAAAGCCATTTTAACTTTTAAGTACTAAAATAAGTAATGAAGTAAAGTTTAGGAATTAAAATGGGACAGAAATAATTTAGTATCAAAGTGAGAAAACAACTATAGTTGAAAGGCCAAATCGTAAATAAAGCCTAAATT
This sequence comes from Gossypium sturtianum, assembly GCA_025698515.1. NCBI lineage: Eukaryota > Viridiplantae > Streptophyta > Magnoliopsida > Malvales > Malvaceae > Gossypium > Gossypium sturtianum. The sequence continues at coordinate 72,496,357 of CM046943.1, read as the reverse complement.
ATATTATGCATAAACTATATTATAGATAGTAGAACCATATAAACCAGAACTATATTCATGAACAAATTATAAATATATGTTCAATATTAAATTGAAAATTTCTTAATAAAAGAAGTAAGATGAAAGGATGTAGGAGCGACTATGAATATAACTAACATGAATGTTTTTAACCTCCATGCAAATATGTGACTGAGGTGAATCAAACAATTATTCTTTAAGGTTTTACTTGGTAGAGTGTAAAGAAAATTGGAAGGATGGAAAATTCAAGGGATAGAAAACTAGAAGGATAAAAACATAATTTTTCTTTCCATAGGTGTGCTTGGTAGGAGAGATGGAAAAATGAAAAGAAAATTACTTTTGTTTCCACCCTTTCCTTGGTAGAGGTAAAAAAATGGAATAAAAGAAAATAAAACATTTGAAATATGCATAATTTTGAACTAACATGCGCATCTCTTTCATTTTCTCTCCTCTCATTGTTCTAAAATGGAATGATTTATTTTTATGCATTAGAATGAAAAATAATGTTCCCTTCTATTTTTTTTTATTTCACTTTTCTTTACTGTCAAGCACACTTAAAATTCAATTTTATTTTTCCACTTTTCCTTTCCTTCCTCCGATTCCTCCACTTTTCCACCCAACTAAATACATCCCAAAATGTGATATATGTTTCTCCATTCTATACTAAATTCCTAAATTTTGTAACTAAATATATATGATCACATCAATAACTATTTTTTTCTTAAAGGAGAAAATTGTGAAAATGAACTTCAAGTTTAAAAATAAATATCTAAAACATTTAAGTATGTTTTGTTGAAAGAAAATACGGAAGACGAAAGCAGTTTGATATTTCACCAAATAAAATACGAACAAGTGTAAAAGATAGGGTTCTGAAACGTCTATTTTGGTGCAAAGCAAAGAGATGAGATGAGGTGAGGGCCAAAAAGGAAAAGGAAAACATCTCATTCAATCATCATATAACAATATTTAATTAAAAATGACATTCAATGTTGTTATCAAAGAAACAGCTCTAACCCTCCACCAAATCCTTTGCCCATTGGAGAAAAATCCAATTCCATTGACTTTCTTGTGTTTATCCATTCTCATCAACTATAAGTTGACGACTATCACAACTTTGTAGTGAAAATATTTAATATGTTACATATATTTTTAAAATATTTAATGTGATATTTAAACTATCAATATATGTTTTTTTATGTTACATGATGTTAACATTATTAATGAATTGCTAAATTAGTCAATGAAAAATCGATACGTGAACTTTTTTTTTTCTAAATTACTATATCCACATGTATAATATAACATTATGTAAAACAAATAAACAAAAATAAATTAAAATAAAAAACCTAAACATATTATTAATAAAAAAATAATACTAAAAGCTTACGTAAGCAAAAAATCACCTTCTCCATTTAAATAAATAGTCATCATTTCCAAAATATTTTAAATATTGTCAATTAAAGGGTCATGTTGGTTTTGAGTTGGATCAATTTGGATTAGGTCAATTAAAATTTTAAAAATTTTAAGGCGTCGATTTCATGTCAATTCGAGTTCCATCATTCAAGTTTTCGATTCTAGTCATTTTGGCTTTGATCATTCACAATTTTTTCTTTTCCTAATTTAAAGTTCTGGTTATTCGAATTTACATTATTTCATGTTGCTTTAAGATGGAGTAAATTTGGATTTAAGCTGGTTATGACCTAATCAAATTGCAACGAATTTGAATTGATAGTTGACATGTTTAGGCGAAAATGAATCCATAAGAGCCCATTGCAAACCTACAAACAGGCCACCTTTCAGAAATATTTTACCGTTGGATTTTCCAAGTAGTAGACTGGCCCACGGAAAATAGGCTCCCCAGTCCAGAATCCTGCTGGAAGAAACAAAGAGAGTGAGAGAGCAAAACGTATAGGATGAAATGGCCTAAAAGGTGGAAATGGGAAAACTCGTTTATTTCAAAAGCTGCCAGAAATTATGTTGATACTCAGATTATCTTTTATTCTAAGTAGTTTCAAAAGTAGATTAATGATCAGCTACACTTTTATAAATCCAATCCATGTTTTGAAGTTGCTTTCGGGTCCTCAAATCATTAACCTTTATCAATCAAATTGCAAAGATTAAAGCCCTTGGTGCTCTACAAGTTGCAGAGATTGTTACTGTCCAATTGCTAGCTTAGGTTTAGGATTAGAGGTTTTCATGGGCCGGGCGGTCCGGCCCGAAGGCCCGACCGAAATTTGGGAGGATTTGGACAAAAATATAAGCCCGAAAAATGGGCTTGGACAAAAAATAAGGCCCGTTTTAAAAAAGAGGCTGGGCCTCGGGTAAGGTATTTTTAGCCCGGGCCCGGCCCGAATTCACTAAATGACAAAAAAAATCTGCTATTTTTTTTTTTATTTTTGAATGTTATTTTCTTGTTGTTTTCTCCCTATTTTGCTACCATATTACTATTATGTTGCTACTATTTTGTTGTTATTGATTGAATATTGTATAAAACTTATTTTATTGTTAATTTTGTTATTATTTTAAAGGCATTTGTTAATTTTACTATTATTTTAGAGGTATTTGCTTGTTAAGTTACATCTATCTTAGTGTTATTTAAGTCTACATATTTTTTTAAAATTTATTTTCAATTTGTTGGGAAATATTTATTTTGATTTTTTTAGTATTTTTGATGTATTATATATATTTAAAAATTATATAAAATAATATAAAAATTTAATACGGGCGGGCTGAGCCGGACCCGGGTTTTAGCATTTTTATATGGGTCGGGCTTGGGAAAAAAATTAAGCCCATTTTTTGGGCCCGGCCCGGCCCGGCTCATGAACACCTCTATTTTGGATGGTAATTTCGATTTAAGTTTTACATATTTATATAATATTTAGATTTAAATATTAAAATTATTAGACTTTTTTTTAGATATTCATTATCCGAATTTATTTGTTTCCAACAAGAACGGAACCTAATGCTTTAACCATAAATGTTTATCTTAAACCTTAATTATAATTTAGACAAATTAATAATAAAAAAACATATAAAAAGATAATGAAAGATATTTTTTAAAATTAAATATAATAATTAATAATGGAATTATGATATGATGACCCTTTAACTTTACAAAAAAAATAAAAAAAGGTTAAGGGTGTAAAAAGTTCTCAAACTTTTTTCAAAAAAGCAATTAAGCCCCTCCTTTCTTCTTTTTACACTCAATTGAGTACTTGAACTTTTAAAATACATAAAAAAGACTCTCAAACTTCTTCAAAAAAACAATTAAGCCCTTGTTTTTTTCACTCAGTTGGATACTTAAACTTTCAAAGTGCATCAAAAAGATCCTCAAATTTTTTTAAAAAAAGTATTAAGCCCTTGCTCTTATTAAAAATTAGATAGAAAAAAAAATTATAAACAATAATAAATAATAAATTTTAGAAAATTTATTAAATTTTAATAAAAAAATAAAAATTAATAAAAATTAGATTTTTTTATAAAAATCGTAAAAAAATAAAAAAATGTAAAATTTTATAAAAATCATAAAAAAATTAACAACCCCCATTTTTTTCAATTGAAGTCATCACATGTAGCAAAAAATGATAAAAAAAATAATCAAGAAAAAGTATAGAAAAATTATAAAATACTTCTTTTGGTACTATAATTTTTGTAAATTTTTTTACGAAATTTATATTTATTTACATTTTGTATAATTTACTTACGACTTTATAAAATTTTATAATTTTTTATAATTCTATATATTTTATAACTTTTTTACGATTTTAATAAAATTTTTAAATTTTTTATATTTGAATTTTTTATTAAAATTTAATAATATTTATAGCTTTTATTGATTTTAATTTTTTTATAATTTTTTATAATTTTTAATGAAAGCAGTGGCTTAATTGCTTTTTTGGAGAAAGTTTGAGGGTATTTTTGATTCATTTTAAAAGTTCAAGTATCCAATTGAGTGTAAAAAAAAAAGGCGTAATTGCTTTTTTTAAAAAAAAAAAAATTTTGATGACTTTTTGCACCTTTAAGCAAAAAATAAAAATTTATTTTAACCTTTCATTTAATTTTTCGCCTCTTTTAGCTTTTAAATTTGTATTGTTTGTCAAATCATCCAAAACTAGATGGAAAAGTTAAAATTTGTTAACTTTGTTGATGTGATAAGCAACATGTATGTCTTGTCAGCAATAAATTAGTTTTTTAAATTAAAAATTAAAAAAAATCAAAAGCAACTGATAAAAATTATTTAAAAATTTAAAATTATTAAAAAGGTATAAAAATTATTAAAAATACTTTTTAATTTCTTAAAAAATTAATTGTTGACATAGCATACATGTAGACTACCACTTGGATGCCACACGTCAGCAAAGTTAACATACGTTAATTTTTCCATCAATTTTGGGTGATTTGACAAACAATGACTTTTTGGTAAAGTTGGAGGATCAAATAAGTCATTATGCCTAAAATTAAATGCAATAATTTTTCATTAAAAATATATTTTTAAATATCTTAATCTCATTTAATTTCTTTTAAATCATATACTTTTTTATCGATAAACCTAATTGAATAATGAGATGGAATAATCAAAATTCCTAAATTTGCATATATCCTCTTTATTATTTTATCAATTCAATAGTTAAATTAATGTAAAAAAAAAGTTTATTAATATTTTTATAATTAAAGTAATATTATAATATGAATTTATTTTATAATGTGACATAATAATATTTAGTATATATTATAAAAAAAATAGTATACATACACATTTAATTACATATAATGTATCAATTATTATAATAAGTAAATTATTAATGCGTAACACTTTTTATCCACCCTGATCAACAATACAAGTTGGAGGTGCTACCATAGAACTTTTAGACTTGAACCAAAATTTTCTTTTATGAAAATTATTCCTTTCACAACACATTAATACTCTTTATGTAACATCCTTACTCAATCAATTGTACAGGACAAGTAGGAGGTGTCATAGGAATACTTTTAGGCTAGTTTATTTTTTTCCTTTTATTAAAACTCATATTACAACAAATATTAAAATCTTTTGGTGTTAATTTGAAAGAATATTGAACATAAATAAATTATTTTAGTTGTTTGGTAACATATTTGAACATATCAAGTCATAAAGTAAGATTCCAAAGTTTACCGACTTAAAACAAAGTCTTTTAGGTTTGGAAAATGGTTGCTTGATCCTAATTTAAAACTTTAAAACTTTTTTATAAAACTAATAATCCTATTTTTGGACAAATAAAAGACTTTAGAGATAATTAAAAATTATTTTGAAGTCGCTTGAGGGTGGTCGGAGGTGCCTAAGACCAATTTTGGGCCTTAGAGGGTCCTTTTTGCACAAAACATTGCAGCGGCCCAAAATAGTACATGAGAGTCCGGTACCTAGGGCCTTAGGTATGGATACCTAACACTGGTATTGAATAATTTGGCATTCTTCCAATTGGGGTGTGGTACCTCTGGGCCAGGTATCGATATCTTTTCCCCAAGGGTCCAACTGTTTCAACCCCAAACAATACCAATCCATTCCAACATAAATTAAAACATTATAAATCAAAATTTAAACTCACTTTGGCATAAAAACATGTCATAAACTTATTCAAATTGGAATTGTCACACCCGGTTTTCTTTAAGTTCAAAAATTAAGGAATAATTGGAGATGTTAAATTGAAAGAAGACGTAAGTTGGCGGCCTTTATTGAAAAATCAGGAAAAATTTAGTGGTTGATTTGGACATAGTTAAGTTCCAATTTTGGTTCGGTTGGATGAGAACTAGATGGTTTGTTAGTGGGAGACAAAATGACTTGGAACTTTGAGCTGCAGTAAAGGTGAGTCCTTATCCTGACTCATGCATGTTAAATTTACAATGGAAAGTCTTATGTTGATGACATCTCAATTGCTTGGTGAGTGTGTGAGATATATAAGTTACTGCATGAATAAGATGATGTGTAATATGTATGCTTATGAAATCAAGTATTGCTTATGAAATCAAGTATGGTGAGTACTGATTAGTTAGGTGTATGAAACGAAACTAGGTAAGTGTATTATGGGCTAAATGAGAAAAACATCCAATTGTGATGCCTCTGGTAGGGTAGGTATGTTGCTAACTGGACAGACAGATCACGATGACAATGAAAACATTCATGGTGATGCCTCTAGTGAGATGTAAATCAAACTGACAGATCACAACATAAAGTTATGTATAAGACCATGTGGGAGAAACCCCATGACAACCTTTGAGATAATCCGACGGGACATGGCCAACTGTGCGCGTGCGCATTAAAATAATGAATTTATACAATATTTTTTAAAGCCCGATTTTATTGCAAGGGTACAAGTTAGTTGTAATATTTATAGTGTTACAATGAAACACCTAAGTATTCCAAGGATCGAACCCAAAGGAAGAGGCGGTTGAGCAATAACTAGCATACACAATAGAGACTAAGTGGCTACTAATACGATTTTATATTACGGCGATTCATAAAAGATAAGTTTGCAAGAAAATTAAATATTCTACTCTAGGAATTAAATTGCAAGAAATGTAAACTAGAGGGACTATCTAGAAAATGACTAAAGGGGGTTGGTTGACTTCGATGTGGTTCACCAAATGTTGAACTAGAGACATAAATCGCGTAAATTACCAAGTGGCTTCATTTTATCTCTCAATCTCAATTTTACTGACTTAGACAGATTAGGTTCGGTTTATCTTCTAATCTCACCGGTTAATCCGAGACTAATGAACATGTGCACGACAAGATTACCTTCCGGTCTCAATTTATCTTAATATTCCCTTAAGGGCGTCACTACCTAAGTTCTTAGTTCTATTCAAATTAGTCCAATTTGTTACGATTTAGTCCTTTGTCCGAAGATTTTAGTTTATCCACATCTCCATCAACCAACCTCCTTAAGGGTTTAGCTACAGATGCTCAAAGTCAAGAAAATAAACATAACAATGGAAAACAAAGCAACCATGAAAGTAAAGCTTGAGAAAAATGTGAAAGTTGAGATTTTTATGCAAGAAAACTTAAATAGCATGAAACCAAAAGCATTTAACAAAGAAATCTAAAGCAAGAAACATAAAAGGAACAAGTTTTAACAAATTTGAAGTAAAATAAACTAAAATACATTAAACTAAAGCTTAAAGAATCTTAAAAGCAAGGTACAAGGATTGAAAATGTAAATAAACCTTAGTTACAATGTTAACTAACATAAAAAAAATCAAGAACAAGAAGTAAATGTAGAAAAATAAACTCTAATCTAAGGTAGAAGAAGAGAAAAATAAAAACCCTAGAAAAATGCAAAGAAAAACTAAAGAGAACCTAGAGAAAACTAAACCTAAAACTAAGTTAAAATGTGTCTCTCTCCTCCTCAGTAAATTTTGGTTGTTTTGAAAGGTATTCTGATTTTTTTTATGCCAAAATTGTCTTTACATGGGCCTTGTGTGATTGATGGGTCAAGTAGACAAAGGTTGCCTTTCTTTTCAAAGTTTGTCCCTCTGACGAAGACGAAATCACGATACCTAGAAGAGGATATCGTGATATCTTCGGCAATATTGAACTTAGGGGGTCTTCCTTGAAAGGTGGATATCGCGATACCCAAGGAGGATGTCGTGATACCACTGAATTGTAACACCCCCTAACCCGTATCCGTCGTTGGAATAGGGTTTCAGAGCATTATCGAGGTTTACCAATCAAACAGACAGAAATTTCAAACATTTCATATCATATAAATATTCATATTTAAACCAATCAAAATCATACATATTTTCCCTTATACGAGCCTTCGAGGCCCTAAATATGCATTAGAAACAAGTCGGGACTAAATCAGAAACTCAGAGAATTTTTCAGGAAACATTGAAAATTTTCAACACTGTAGGGGTCATACGGCCATGTGGCCAAGCCGTGTGACTCACACGGTCAAGAGACATGCCCGTGTCTCTACCATGTGGGCATTCGAAGTAGGGACACACGGCCATGTCCCAGCCCATGTCCGTGCCCGTGTAACTCACTGACTTAGGCCACACGGCCAAGCTACATGCCCATGTGCTAGGCTGTGTACCCTTCAAAATAAACTCACACGCCCATCTGTCAGGCCGTGTGCTAGGCCGTGTAATAGCCTGACTTAAAACCCTTTGAAAGCTATAGGGGACACACGACCGTGTCACCTGGCCATGTGTCATACACGGCTGGGACACACGCCCGTGTCTCTGCCCATGTGGACGAAAATAGACCATTTTACAAGCCATTTTTCTCACCTAAATTGACATGTACCTACAACCACAAATGCATGTATACACAAGCCATAATAAGGCACCAAATCTATGCATATTCTAGCCTTATATAAATGGTATGATCACATACAACCAATATGCCCTTAGGCACATCAAATGACAATATAAAAACATGTATAACTATGCATTCAATATAGCCAATTACTCAACTAACTTATAGGCATGTTTGCCTCAATACATCATGGAACTTACTTACTAAAACATACCAAATGGTATTAATCATGCCATTCAACCAAAGTGCCATTTCACAACAATTCCAACAAATTACAAGACTTATACAATATGCATATTCAAACCATAATTTCAACTTCCATAATTCAAACACAAAACAAGCAGCACATCAACCATGTTAATGCTACTTATATACATACCAAAATATTCCAAACATAAGCCAAATCAAATGGCCATATTTACAACAAAACATATAGGCCAACATTAGCCAAAATACCTATACATACCATTATAACCAAAATTAAACATCCGAAAGTACCAAAATAGCCGATGGATAGTGTAATATAGCTCCGACAAGCTTCTAACTCGAACAAGCTTCCGACTCCCTATAAAACATGGAAAATAACACAGAGTATACATTTAAGCTTAGTAAGTTCGTATAACATAGAATATAACTTACCATTTAGTCACATATTAGGTAAGTAAACAAAGCATATCAAAAAACAATTTGGCCAAATGCCTAAGTACATATTCACCAACCATGTTAGCCATGTAAACACATATATATAAGTCAATAATCATGGATGAACACAACAATTTATCAAGTTCCAAATACATGTATCAACCATTTCATATATCTATATATCATATAACATCATTTTTATGTATTTCATGTGTATACCTGTAATAGTTCGTATCGAACTCATATCGTTTCGTAACAGAACATTGCCCGTTAAACCGTTTAGAATACCATTGGATACCCGGAATAGCTCACACATAATGTGCTAGCTCATATAGCTGTAATCCGTCAATTCATGTACATGTATGCTTATACGAGTTGTGAATTCGGTATGTTCATTTGAGCTAATGATCGGTATGCTCTCACGAGCTATAAATCAGTATGCTATCACGAGCTATAAATCGGTAGCCCTAATGACATGTCATTTGTATTCTACGGATTCCTAAGGTTCAAACGAGACTCAGTATTGGTCGAACTTCGTTGGATATGTAACTATGTAAATTTATAGCAATTCACAATTCATAATTAATTCAATATAAAACATATAAACTCAATTTAATCACACGAACTTACCTCAACCAGTATTCGTAGATACGAAGGCGATTAATCCGAGACTTTCTCTTTGCCCTGATCTAACTCCGTACGAGGTCTAACTGGATCTATACGGATAAATTTAACTTAATTAACATATAATTCATTCAATTTATTCCAAACCATATTTTTGGCAAAATTACTATTTTGCCCATGTACTTTTAATTTCTTTGCAATTTAATCCCTAAGCTCAGAAAATGAAATTCATGAAATTTACCCCTACCCAAGCCTAGCCGATTATCATGCAAACTTATAACAGCCCACATATTTCATAATTTCACAAATTATACCATGAATTTATCACATTTTTCAATTTAACCCTTAATTGATAATTTCATAAAAAATCTCTTTATAAAAGTTGCTTATATAACAACAACTACCCATTTTATAACATCAAACTTCAAAAACCATGTACATGCATCAATGGAAAAACCCTAATAGTTTAACAGTTTCACAAATTAGTCCCTGGGCTAGCTAGATTAAGCTACGACGATCCTGGAAACATAGAGATAATTAAAAACGGAACAAAAATACAAACCTAATTGAGCATACAAGCTTGGCCAAATGTTAAGCACAAAAATGTCTTTTTTATCTTGTGAAAATTGGTTAAAGATGATAATGGAAGATGATGATTAATTTTATTTTAATCAACTTATCATTTATTTACTTAATTAACCTTTAAAATTAATCATAATTTCATAAAATGTCAAGCCATCATAATCCACTAACACATTTATGGTCTAATTACCATATAAGGACTTCGATTTTAAAGTTCTATAGCTATTTAATACCTTTAGCTACTAGAACTCAACTTTTGCACTTTACGCGATTTAGTCTTTTTTATCAAATTGAGTATGTAAACGGTAAAATTTCTTAACGAAATTTTTATACGGTATTACTATCATGATATAGGAAATAAAATAATAATAAAATAAATTTTTTGACTTCAAATTTGTGGTCCCGAAACCACTGTTCTGATTTCACTAAAAACGAGCTGTTACATGAATGGTCTCATTGGTCTTCTATACTGTCGGAGGTATCGCGATTCCAGGGGTTGGATATCATGATACCCTTTCCCTAGATACCGTTCTTGCTTGTTTTCGACCTTTGACACGTCCCTACATCACTTAAACACACGTTAGACTTCCTAATGACACTATTGGAAAATTTGGGTAACGAGATATTTTCACTTATTACCCGAAAAATATAAAAATATGAAAATAACAAAAAATCAAGCTAAAAACTCTATTTTTCTTAAGAAAAAGCTTCTTAAGTGTGTTGGAAAAGCCTAGTTTTCCACATTGATTTGTGACAGATCAGGACAGTAAACACGTAATTTTCTATGATGCCTTTGTCGCGTGTTTTGTGAGGCCTTTATGGCATATTCGATGAAGCCCGTGTGGTGTATTCTGTGATATTTGTGTGATGTATTCTGTAACACCCTCGAGGTAGAATTTGGTCAAATACTTCTATGTTGTGATCTGGTAAGCTTGAGACTTCTTTGCTGATCGAAGTTATGATAAAGAACTGGTTAGTTCAAGGTATCTCCGTTTCATTAGTCTTACGGCAGAATTTTGAATATGGCCTAAGGGAAAACTTCTGAAAGAGTTTGCATTAGTGTTTCTAAAGAAGGAATCAACCATAATAATTCGTCAGCACAGAGAACTTGGTATAATCGTAGATATGGATGGTTTATGTGTTCGCCAAATCTGGGTTTATTTATGCTATGAAAGAAAGTATTAAAAATTATTCGGTATCAGTCAAATCTGAAAGTTATACACTATAAAGAAAAAGGGGGTGTCTGGAGTTTAAGCTGTCCGCCAAGAGGGGCGTACTCATGACATATCATAAGTTGTCTGGAAGATTTAAAATGTATTACCTATCAAAATAAGTTGTGGTCTGGGTTAATTGAGGAATCTATTTGGTATCCTTATAGTTACCAAAATCAGTATGAGAATTCGGCAAAAGTAAGATCAGTATGGGGTTCTTAATAGAAGATCAGTTAGTTATTTATTTTCAAAAATTAGTATTTGTGAGTATCATCCTGGGGGAAGATTATTCAATGTCTATTAGAAGGAAAATTCATGAAAGGTAGGCTTTGTATGGATATTCCTCTGTGAAGTTCGTCTGCACTTCTAAAAAGGAAATGAGATCTGTAATGATTGGTGAAGTCGGAAACCAGTCCAAAGAGGAACTTGTGAATAGTTTGGTCAAGTATAGAAGTTGGTGAATATGTATACTAATAGGCTGTGTGCGTGTGCACTAAAACAACAAATTTTTAAAGCAATTTTTAAAGCTCGGTTTTACTGCAAGCGTACAACTTAGTTGTAATATTTATAGTTCTAATAAAACACAAATTATTCCAAGGGGTCGAACCCAAAGAAAGAGGCAATTGAGTGATAACTAACACACACAATCGAGTCTAATCGACTTTTAATACGATTTTATAGTACGACAATTCATAAAAAGATGAGTTTGCAATAAAATTAAAAAGATGAGTCTAAGCTTAATTTGAGTAACTCGAGGGATGGTATGGCATTGTTTAAGGTTAAGTCTTTGATGGTTGTTGATGGTGTTTAGATGAAATAGTTTCTTTGGAATAGATCTTTCATTGGTAGCCTTTCAAAGGCGGATAGAAAGGTTAAGGTACTTCATTGGCTTCAAAGAAGTTGCGAAGAGAAGTCACAATAATAATCAAAAGCGTCTTCAACAATACGCTCTGTAAAAGATATGAATGACGATGAATCTCTGTCCGACGACCGGATTAGAGTGGGAGAAGACTCTACTACCAAAAAGGTCCGATTTAAATATGGAAGTGATGACTCCTTGGCAAACATGGCGGTTGACTCGTCCCCAGCAAGCGGAGTTTTTTGGAAAGACAAACTCTTGGGTGGTTCTGTTCGAACTCTCTAGATGGCGACTCTAATATCGATTTAGAATTCGTTGAGGGTGATATTCGTAGATCCAATCTCAATGGTATACCTGCCATTGATTTCTCAGATCGCATTAATAAAATTCTGATCAAAAGAATGGAACTCACCGTGGTGGTCAAGTTGCTTGGGCACAACATAGGTTATGGGGCTCTGTTTAATCGCATCACCAGCCTCTAGAAGCCTGCGCAACCCTTTCGCCTAATGGATGTTGCAAACGGTTATTACCTTGTCCGATTCTAGTGTAGGGTAGATTTTGACGCGGCATTGACACAAGGCCCTTGGATAGTGTTTGGGCACTATCTCACAGTTCAACCGTGAACTGTGGATTTTGACCTATCAAGACCCTTTCCCTATGGTGTGTTGGCTTGGATCTGCTTCCCAGGTTTGTCGGGATTCCTATACCAAAAGAAGATCTTAGAGGAGATCGGTAGCTTGGTCGGAGGAGTTGTTAAACTCGACATCAAAACTGATAACAGAGAAAGAGGGCAATTCGCCAGAATGACTATTTTTGTAGACTTAAAGAAACCCCTTACCTCCCAAGTTCTTGTCAATAGACGATTGCAACGTGTAGAATTCGAGGCCTTACCCGAGGTATGTTTCTCGTGTGGTAAATATGGGCACTTTAAAAACTCTTGTCCTTCTTTTTTTGGCAGGTGGAAACGGTCAAGACGGAAAAGGAGACCCCACGGGCTCTTTGCAAAGTGAAACTGCTCCAGCGAGGACGGGAGATGCACTACCGACGATGGGTGATACCTTCGGCCCATGGATGGTGGTTGAGCACAAGTCAAGGCGTAAACATGACACATTTCGTGGACAAAAATCAAAAATTACAGAAGGAAACTTAGGAAGTTCTAGATTTAAAGCATTATCTTCCATGGATTCTGAGCCCTTAATGCCGGATTTAGAGGTGTCTACTAAGGATATTGGAGCGGCTAGGTTTTCACAAGTGGATTTTATTAAAAAAATTAAAAGGCAAAAACATTGGGCTAGGGTATGGACCGATGACTGAAGAAAATAGAGGAGAAAGTCTGTTGGACCCTGTTGGTGATGTTGGGCCTCGCCTAAAATCCAGGCCCCTGAAGGAAAATGGCGCGAGACAGGCGCTGGGAGCGGAAGCCGGTGTTTCAACACGTGCTGCTGATCAGACGTCTAACAGTGCTGGGCCTAGTTCGGCGTTGGGCCCTATGCATAGTGGTCATGTTCTGGAGACTAGTGGTCTTGGGCTTAATCTGGCTCTGGGCCTTCCGCATAAAGAAGTTGGGTCTCCGCTGGAATGCTTTGGACCACATCAGGCTTTGGGCCAGACTTCAAATGCAACCATTTTGGGCTTGGAGGGTGTAGCAGGCTTTGTGAATAAAGACTCAACAGCTTCTATTTCTTCTCCCAAAGATTTGGCCACCTCTTTTCACGTTAATCCCACCTTCGAAGAGGCTAAAATTGGTCCCATTTCGAATGCACTTGATCCTAAAAAACATGCGGCTGTTACTTTTCAAGAGAAATTAGATATTAAATCTAAACCAAAGGTACGTGTAAACTCTCCAAATATTCCTAAAGGACATGTTGTCGAAAACAGGAAAGGAAATGGTCATAGTTGGAAATCTTTAATTAAATCTATTCATGGACGTGGAGGGAAATTTAAACCTGTCAATAGTTCACGAGTCTCTCTCATTGAAGCTATGGGTTCTATGGCAGAGCTCATTAGTGTACAAGCTGGAATTTCTTCGGATAAATCTAAAGTTAAAGCTGACAGTGTGTAACAACCCAAACCCGGCCCAAACACTACGACCGAATTTGATTTGTTACGGAGAAAAACCTTGTGAACACCATTTCGATACCTATTAAATTTTTATTGAAAACTTCTCGTTTTCGGTTATCTTGTCAAAGCTACCCTTGGGTTTAATTTGGAATTTTAATTAAGTCCGATTATTATACCAGTTCCAAGTGTGCCCGATGGCACGATAAAACATCTTCGTGTTAATTTAAGAAAACGTGTGGTTTTAGTTCAATTTAAAGGTATAGTTTAAGCAAATATCCAACATAAAAGAAAATAACACAAATATAGTTTATGGAGGCCTTATTACAACCAAAGTAAAAATAAGCAAATATAAAGTTCTATAAATTTAAATCCACCGCATGGCCACCTCGAGTCCAACCGGCTCCTCAACCGCCATCTACGAGTCACCAAAAATGTTAAAGGAGAAGGTGAGTCACCAAGACTCGATATGTAACCCTTCCCCTGGTTAATACAACATTTCATACACAACATATAACGATTAATTATGCAGAGTATCGTGTACCCAACCTAGCCAACCAAACGCCTTTGTCTACCCCATGTGGTACCAAACCACTTTGGTGACCGTAGTCACGATGTGTTACCAAAACACCGGTGGTGCCAAACCACCGGTGACATATAGTCACAATGTGCTACCAAAGCACCGGTGTCCGTAGACACAAATCGGGTGATGGGGCCAACCCATCGTGTGATACCAAATCACCGCATTTATCCCATATCTCAAGTGGGGCCAACCCACGGTGGTGTTAACCACGGGGACAAGTCGCTATGAGGTACCAAACCTCCGAGGTACCAAACCTCCGGTGACATATAGTCACAAGTGTGTTACCAAAACACCGGTGCTCGTCAAAGACGATATCACCGCCTCTCTCTCATCAACCCATGTCAAGCGCTTAATAACAGAACATACCTATATCACATGTATCAAATAATCCATGCTTCCCAAAAGCATTATTATCAATCTCATACAAATAGAGACTTACCGGGATCCTCGCTTGTACCATTAAGGCACTAATGCCATATCTACATAGAGCAGATTTACACATAACATACACTTAATACACTTTATTAACTATTACAAGTGTGTATGTACACACTGTCACCACCGAATCGTCTAAATCCCGAAAGAGATGTCGGCCACCCAGATCTACTGGTCCCTATATTCGGCCAAACACATGGGTTAGTACCATGGCCTATTCGGCCAACCCAAACAATCCTAGGGGTTTATCTTTTGATCCCAAAACCTTACCTTTAACTCTTTGCTACTATCCACAGCACTCGATTCACAGATCAAAATCGAATGTTAGAGATTAGGGCTTGGGTCGCTTGCTTCACGATCTTGGGGTACCTTCACCAAAGCGATTGACCACGAAAATCCAAAGAGATCTATACTGCTTCTACTATTCGGCCAAGATGCTACCAAAAAGAAAAAGAGAATTCCGGCACTTCAATATGGGTGTATCGGTTTTATGAAGGAAATTAATGGCAAGAGAGGGTGATAAGAGTGTTGGCTAAAGGAGTGGATGTTCGGCCAGCAAAGAAAATAAAAGAAAGGAGGGATTGAAGATGGGAATTCGGCAAAGAGAAGTAGAGAGTGTTTCGGCCAAGGGTTTGAGAGAATGGAGAAAAATATCAGAAAACAAAGAAAGAAAGGTTGAGGGTTTCGACTCAAATGAAAGAAAAGAATAACAAGGTGGTAGGTTGGGGCTTTTATAGGCATTCGGCACCCTCTCCTAGTGGCCTTGCCGTCCCACTTCTCCATGAAGTGTTTAGATTTCGGCAAACACTTACACCTTCTCCTCACAGCCACTCATTTAAATTAATTCAAATTAATTTGAATTAATTCCCTTTAATCAAATAATAATCCAACCAATATCCTCTTTATATCAATATAATAAAATCCCTTATTATCACCAATTTTAAGCAATTTTAAAACCAATTTAAAGTGCTTAAATTATCCCTTATTTATAATAATATTAACCCCTTTATTATCCAAAATAAAAAGAATCCAAGGAGAGAAAACTCTCCACATGTGCTTTGTCCATCCATAATGCAAAAAGAGAGGATCCTTGTGACTCAAACCAAGGCTCTCCCTTCCTCTTGATGTGGCGTCACATGCCGCCTCCTAAGTGGGCTTCTTTTTGCCACTTTACCAAGGCCTAATTAGTGTTAAATTACCCACATTTATTCTTATAACACCCACTTACTAAGGCTCCTTCTTTTAAAATTAAAAACAGAAATTTTCTATCAAACCTGCATACTCAAAGCCTTAAATTAAGTTCTATTCTTCCATTAACAATATAAAAATAATCAAATTCCAAATAACCCCATATTTGGGATGTTACGCTTCTACCCCTTAGAATAAATTTCGTCCTCAAATTCCTTGATCAAAAGAGATGGGGGTATTGCTGCCGCATCACCTCCTCGCTCCCACGTAGCTTCTTCCACTCCGTGGTTCCGCCATAACACTTTTACTAAAGGCACCGCCTTCCTTCGTAGAACTTTCACATCTCGATCTACAATCTGAACCGGTTCTTCCTCAAAAGATAAATCCGAGTTCACCTCGATCTCCATCATGTCACAACGCGCGAAGGATCGGACCGATACTGCCTCAAAGATTGACACATGAAATACGCCATGAATCGACTCGATTCTGCACGGCTTTAGGTGATAAAGCCATCTGGTCCTACTCGCTTCACAACAAGATATGGCCCAATGAACCTTGGGCTTAACTTCCTTCCGTCCAAATCTCAACACCTTTTTCCAAGGCGACACTTTCGTAAAGACTCGTCTCCTACAAAGATACTCCACTTCCTTGCGTTTGAGATCGGCATAAGACTTCGCCTATCCGATGCTTCCTTGAGACGAGACCGAATCACCTTGACTTTGTCTTCCGTCTCGGCTACTGAGCCTCGGACCTGTAACTTGTCTTTCTCCCAACTCGTCCAACATGTAGGAGTACGACACTTTCGTCCATATAGGGCCTCGTATGGAGCCATTTGAATACTCGCTGATAACTATTGTTATAAGCGAATTCCGCTAATGGTAGGTACTCCTCCCAACTACCACTAAAATCCAAGACACATGACCTCTTAACATGTCTTCTAAAATCAGATCACCCTTTCCGATCGTCCGTCGATCATGCGGATGGAAAGCCGTCTCGAAATCTAACCGTGTACCCAAAGCTTGATGCAATGCTTTCCAAAACCTTGACGTGAATCGGGATCCCTATCCGAGATAATCGACACCGGCATGCCATGCAACCTCACTATTTCTCCCACATACAAATTTCATTAGCTTCGGAGTGAGTAATCCATTCTCACCGGCATGAAGTGAGTCGATTTAGTTAGGCGATCCACAATTACCCAAACGCATCCTTCTTGGTGGGCGTAAGGGTAGCCTACTAACAAAATCCATGGTGATCCTCTCCCATTTCCACCGAGGATCTTTATCGGTTGAAGTAGTCCCGATGGTGACCGATGTTCACCTTAACCTCGCCGACACGCCGACACTTCCCTACGAACTCCGTTATCTCACGCTTCAACCCCGCCACCGTAACTGCTTCCGCAAATCTCCATACATCTTGCTTCCCCAGGATGCATAGCGTATGGGCTGCTATGTGCATCTTGGAGAATTTTCTCGCCTTAATTCTCAGTATCCTTTGGCATACATACTCGTCCTGAAAACAAAGCACTCCATCACTAGACAGATCGTACCCTTCCAAACCACCGTCTTGAACTTGTACCCTCTTAGAGCTCAAGCCCTCATCCACTAACGCTTTTCCTTAACCTCCTCGACCCAAGTCGGCTTTACTTGGAGTTCCGCCAAAAGACTCCCATCATCATACAGACTTAACCGAGCGAACATTGTTCTTAAGTCCGTTACGCTTCCCGCCAATGCGTCGCTACCACATTAGCCTTTCCCTGATGGTACTCGATTGAACAATCATAGTCCTTTAGTAGTTCAATCCATCGACGCCGTCTCGTGATTCGGATCCTTCGAGTCGAAAGATACCTCAAGCTTTTGTGATCCGTAGACCATCGACTTCTCCCCATACAGTAATGTCTCCATATCTTCAGAGCGAAGACGCACCACGCTAACTCTAAGTCGTGAGTTGGGTAGTTAACCTCATGCGGTCTTAATTGACGGGATGCATAGGCTACTACCTTCCCATCCTCGCATCAACACACATCCCAAACCGGTGTGAGATGCATCACAATAAATCGTGAATAACTTTCCCGCTTCAGTCGTACTCAATACCGAGCTTCCACAAAATCTTCCTTAACTTATCAAAGCTTTCTTGTTGCTGCTTTTCCGTCCATACAAATGGGACACCTTTCCTTAGCAACTTAGTCAACGGCGCTGCTATTAGAGAGAATCCTTCCACGAATCTCCGATAGTACCGCTAAACCCGTGAAAACTTCGTATTTCACCACCGTCCTAGGTGGTTTCCACTCCAATATCTTTGCTTCAATCTTGCGAGGGTCTACCCTATTCCTTCAAATGATACTACATGACCTAAGAAAGCCACTTCCTAAGCCAAAATTCACACTTACCGAATTTGGCATATAATCGCTTCCCCTCAATACTTGCGTAACTATCCGTAAGTGCTTGTCATGCTCCTCTTCTCGCCTTTGAATAAACCAATATGTCGTCTATGAACACCACGACGAATCGTCCAAGTCTTCGCTGAATACTCGCTCATCAAGTCCATAAATGCCGCTGGTGCATTGGTCAACCCGAATGGCATCACCAAGAACTCGAAATGCCCATACCGAGTTCGGAATGCCGCTTTGTGAACGCCGCCTCCTTTACCTTAAGTTGATGATATCCCGACCTCGTGTCTATCTTCGAAAACACCGAGGCACCCTTCGCTTGATCAAACAAGTCGTCAATCCGAGGCAACGGATACTTGTTCTTGATCGTTAACTTGTTCGGTTGGCGTGTCGATACACATCCGCATAGAACCGCCCTTCTTCTTGACAAACAACACAGTGCTCCCCACGGAGATATACTTGGTCGTATAAACCCTCTATCCAAGAGCTCCACGAATTTGAGCCTTTAGCTCCACCAATTCCTTTGGTGCCATTCGGTATGGTGCTATGGACACAAAGCCGCCTGTAGCAAGTCTATACCGACTGACTTCTCGATCCGAGAGCAAACCCGAAGTTCTTCTCGGGAACACATCAAAGAAATTCCCAACCGTTCGGACCTTTTCAATTACTAACCCTTAGCTTCCAAAGCACGATTTGAACCAAATACGCCTCACAACCCTTCTTGACCATCTTTTCACTCTTCAAGGCGGTCACTACGTTGGATAGGTAATTCATCCTATCTCCTATCATAACCACTTCATCCCCTTCCGCTGCCTTAAGAACCATGCGCTTGGCACAGCGAATTCAACCTTGCTTGGTACTTAACCAACCAATCCATACCGAGGATCAAATCGAACTCCCCAAACGGTAGTTCCATTAGATCGACTACAAATACTACCCTTGGAGTTCTAGGGGTACGCCTCTATAAAGTCTATTTACGACTCACGGAGTGACCTAAGGGGCTAACTACGCTCATCTCTCCCTAGAAGCGCTTTGAGTTTAGGTCCATAGTTCCTACCACACTACAAGCAATGTACGAGTGCGCCGAGCCCACATCAATCAATGCAACATAAGGAAAACCGAAAATTAGAAACGTCACGGTTATGACATCCGGTGCGTCACCTTCTTCGCGACACCTTGTCTGCAGAAACTAAGCCAGCCGCCTAGCCTCTGTGTTGCTGAACCTCGCCTTGAGTTCCACGACCTCGGCTAGGACCGTTGTTTCCTCTACCATTACCACGACCCTCCGTGGTCCTACATTTCTATCCTCGAGCGCGGTTACGCCATTCGGCCGCTTCTTAGCTAGTTTTGGGGACAATCTCTCGACGCGATGCTCCAAAGACCCACACTCAAAACATCCTTTGTCACCGGTCCAACAACCTCCCCAATGGGTCTTTCCACAAACGATTGCACCGAGTCGGCCTTTGATTAGCAATCGTGGGCCTTGTCGCCTCGATTGGGCCCACTTGGCCTAGCCTTTTTTCTCGAGCATTTCCGCTTGATCCAAATGACCCAAAACTTCTCTTCGATTGTTCTTACTATAGTTCTCGCCTCACGCCTCCTTGATTCCTTCGGCTACCTTAGCCTTCTCCACTAGGGATGAGAACTCACGAACTGCGCAGGGGGCAATCAAGAACCTTAAATCATCTCTGAGTCCGTCCTCAAAGCGGACACAACGCTCATGTTCGGTAGCCACGATGCCCCTCGCATATCTACTCACCTTAGAAATTCCGCCTCATATTCCGACACGGACTTAGTTCCTTGCACTAATCCCGAGAAAAGCCTTTCTCTGCTGGCGCGGTGTAGCCGATGCCCACATACTTTTTCTCGATAGGTGGTTCTCAAATACTCCCAAGTCAAATCATCGGCCAGAGCCCCATCTCGAACCGTAAGCCACCACCGATACGCTTCATCCTTTAGAAGCGACATCGCCTTTTTCACTTTCTCTTCCTCGGTCCAAAGTCAAGGTCATCCATGATTCTTTCGGGCTTGACTCCAAACAAGATTCCACAGCCTGGTGCCACCCCGACACACCTCGGAATACCTCCGCTCCGTTAGATCGGAGTCGCCGGGGACAGATTTACGAGCTCCAACATTTCCACCAGCCCGACCACCATCTCCAAGACTCGCAACACGACTTGCGATACCGACTCGCCACCGGGCCGCTCCGCTCTCGGCTCTAAAAGTAGGAGGTGGTGGTGGCGATGGTACCTCATTTTCCGAACCTTGTCCTCGACTGACGGGTTCGATACACCGTCATCCTACCCCTACCACGCCCACGGCGTCCACGTCCTCTAGAACTCATTCTATCTACCGCGCTTTTAATCTGATTAAGAAAAATTTTATGCGTTAGCATTTGTTTCACTTTATTACTCGCGAAGAAGTTTTATGGATGAGGTTTAATCAGGGATTCTTTCGAGCAAACAATGTTTCAGTTTCCTATCCTAGTTCACACAAAGAAGTTCATGCATCCATTCCTTAATACTTTCCATACCTATTCGCTCATCGGACATTTCTGCCCATTTCTAACCCAGGGGTATTTTCGACTTTTATCCTACAGGGGTATTTTCGTAATTTTCTAGAACCAAAATATTTTGCTGATGATTTCCAAAGCTAAGTTATTGAATGTTTTATAAAATCATTGGAATTTTGGGGCAAAACCATTGAGTTAATTTTTGTATGGGTCAGGGGCATTTTGGTAATTTTTTTTCTCCTAAGGGTATTTCTGTAATTTTTCACAAGTCAAGTTTTCCGAGAAAAACATTGTATACGTAGTGTTCTAGGGTTTAAGAGGGTTATTGGACAAGTTTTGAAAACATTAGGGCTTGTTATTCATTCCATTTCAAAAACAAGGCTAATTCCTTCTCGGGTTTTAATCATTGTTTTCACCTATGACCGAGCCTTCCGGTCGGGGTGAACCCAAGCTACGCACTGTGCGTGCATCAGTGAAGAGGAGGTGGTGGGTCACGCGGACCGCTTAAATACCAAGCTCTCACCGAACCTTTCTAGACATGCGCACGCAGGTTACCACACCACCGAGCCCTCTCGAGTTAGGGTGAACCGGTTACGCACTGCAGGGATACTGCGAAGAGGAGGTGAGTCACGAGGACCGCTTAAATACCAAGCTCTTCCCGATCCAATCCTAGACATGCGTGCAGGGGTTACCACACCCTAGCTCATTGACTAAGTCATAGGTTGGTTTAGTTCTTTAAGTCTTATGCTTCGCTCTGCGTGTTTGAGCAATCTAGCCTTAGGGTCCAAGTCCTATAAGTCTATCTACGCTCCATGCTTCCTACCCTTCTACGCTGTAATATAATTCACCAAGAGGTTTAAAAGTACTTACAGGGCGGATCGGTGCCGGAGACTCGGGCCATGTCCGCTTAAAAACCAAAAATTATTCCATAAGGCCTACTAAAACATTTTTGGGCCTTGGGCCTGCACAGAGAGCTTTGAACTGGCTCGATACCAATTCAGAACAACCCAAACCCGCCCAAACACTACGAATCGAATTTGATTTGTTACGGAGAAAAACCTTGTGAACACCATTTCGATACCTATTAAATTTTTATTGAAAACTTCTCGCTTTCGGTTATCTTGTCAAAGCTACCCTTGGGTTTAATTTGGAATTTTAATTAAGTCCGATTATTATACTGCCTCCAAGTGTGCCTGATGGCACGATAAAACATCTTCGTGTTAATTTAAGAAAACGTGTGGTTTTAGTTCAATTTAAAGGTATAGTTTAAGCAAATATCCAACATAAAAGAAAATAACACAAATATAGTTTATGGAGGCCTTATTACAACCAAAGTAAAAATAAGCAAATATAAAGTTCTATAAATTTAAATCCACTGCATGGCCACCTCGAGTCCAACCGGCTCCTCAACCGCCATCTACGAGTCACCTGAAAAATGTTAAAGGAGAAGGTGAGTCACCAAGACTCAGTATGTAACCCTTCCCCCGGTTAATACAACATTTCATACACAACATATAACAGTTAATTATGCAGAGTATCGTGTACCCAACCTAGCCAACCAAACGCCTTTGTCTACCCCATGTGGTACCAAACCACTGGTGACCGTAGTCACGATGTGTTACCAAAACACTGGTGGTGCCAAACCACTGGTGACATATAGTCACAATGTGCTACCAAAGCACTGGTGTCCGTAGACACAAATCGGGTGATGGGGCCAACCCATCGTGTGATACCAAATCACCGCGCATTTATCCCATATCTCAAGTGGGGCCAACCCACGGTGGTGTTAACCACGGGGACAAGTCGCTATGAGGTACCAAACCTCTGAGGTACCAAACCTCTGGTGACATATAGTCACGCAGTGTTACCAAAACACTGGTGCTCGTCAGCACGATATCACTGCCCCCTCCTCTCATCAACCCATGTCAAGCAGTTAATAACAGAACATACCTATATCACATGTATCAAATAATCCATGCTTCCCAAAAGCATTATTATCAATCTCATACAAATAGAGACTTACCGGGATCCTCGCTTGTACCATTAAGGCACTAATGCCATATCTACATAGAGCAGATTTACACATAACATACACTTAATACACTTTATTAACTATTACAAGTGTGTATGTACACACCTGTCACCACTGAATCGTCTAAATCCCGAAAAGAGATGTCGGCCACCCAGATCTACTGGTCCCTATATTCGGCCAAACACATGGGTTAGTACCATGGCCTATTCGGCCAACCCAAACAATCCTAGGGGTTTATCTTTTGATCCCAAAACCTTACCTTTAACTCTTTGCTACTATCCACAGCACTCGATTCACAGATCAAAATCGAATGTTAGAGATCAGGGCTTGGGTCGCTTGCTTCACGATCTTGGGGTACCTTCACCAAAGCGATTGACCACGAAAATCCAAAGAGATCTATACTGCTTCTACTATTCGGCCAAGATGCTACCAAAAAGAAAAAGAGAATTCCGCACTTCAATATGGGTGTATCGGTTTTATGAAGGAAATTAATGGCAAGAGAGGGTGATAAGAGTGTTGGCTAAAGGAGTGGATGTTCGGCCAAAGAAAGAAAATAAAAGAAAGGAGGGATTGAAGATGGGAATTCGGCAAAGAGAAGTAGAGAGTGTTTCGCCAAGGGTTTGAGAGAATGGAGAAAAATATCAGAAAACAAAGAAAGAAAGGTTGAGGGTTTCGGCTCAAATGAAAGAAAAGAATAACAAGGTGGTAGGTTGGGGCTTTTATAGGCATTCGGCACCCCCCTCCTAGTGGCCTTGCCGTCCACTTCTCCATGAAGTGTTTAGATTTCGGCAAACACTTACACCTTCTCTCAAGCACTCATTTAAATTAATTCAAATTAATTTGAATTAATTCCCCTTTAATCAAATAATAATCCAACCAATATCCTCTTTATATCAATATAATAAAATCCCTTATTATCACAAATTTTAAGCAATTTTAAAACCAATTTAAAGTGCTTAAATTATCCCTTATTTATAATAATATTAACCCCTTTATTATCCAAAATAAAAAGAATCCAAGGAGAGAAAAACTCTCTACATGTGCCGTCCATCCATAATGCAAAAAGAGAGGGATCCTTGTGACTCGAACCAAGGCTCTCCCTTCCTCTTGATGTGGCGTCACATGCCAGCTCCTAAGTGGGCTTCTTTTTGCCACTTTACCAAGGCCTAATTAGTGTTAAATTACCCACATTTATTCTTATAACACCCACTTACTAAGGCTCCCTTCTTTTAAAATTAAAAACTGAAATTTTCTATCAAACCGGGCATACTCAAAGCCTTAAATTAAGTTCTATTCTTCCATTAACAATATAAAAATAATCAAATTCCAAATAACCCCATATTTGGGATGTTACACAGTGTTTGAGTTACTGATAGCCCCTACAAGGTTAGTTCTTTCTCTTATTTTTAATTTTATGAATTTTACTATATTTTCTTAGAATTGTTAGGGTTGTGCGAGTTTTAAATTTGTTAGAGTCTTCCGGGAATATAATCGGGAGCATAGACCAGATTTGATCAGTCTACTAGAAACTAGGGTCAGTGGTGAGAAAACGGATTTGGTTATTGCCAAACTCGATTTTAATAATTCTCATCGTGTGGAAGCGATCGGTTTTTTAGGAAGTATTTGGATTGGGTGGAAGGATTCGGTTAACGTGGAGGTGCTCCAAAGTTATCCCCAATTTGTTTTAGCCAAAGTTTCTGATAGCTCCCTTCGGTAGCCTTTTTTGGTCTCCTTCGTATATGGCAATCCTAATAGTCAGAAGAGGAGGCATTTATGGGAGGCTTTGCAAAGCTTTATTCTGGTGGATAGGTCCCCGTGGGTGGCGATTGGTGACTTTAATGCCATCCTTTCACCTAGTGAGAAAAAAGACGGACGTGTTTTAGGCAAAAGGTGTCCTTTCTTTGGTAATTTAATGGATTCCGACCAACTTCAAGATTTAGGTTTTCAGGAGTCTCAGTTCACTTGGCAAAGAGTGGGGATTGTTGAGCAATTGGACAGAGCCATTTGCAATATTGCTTGGAATGCGAATTTTTCGAACTCAATGGTGACTCACTTACCTCGACTCAAATTTGATCACATACCTCTTAAATTGTCTCTTTTACCTGAGGTTCCTTCATTGAAAGGACGTCCGTTCAGATTTTTAGCCGGTTGGACTGAACATCCATCTTTTTCGAATTTTGTTAAGGAGAATTAGAGGATGTCTGTGAGCATGTCGTCCCTGCATTCTAAGTTCACTGACCAGGTTAAGATTTGGAATAAAGAGGTTTATGGTCATATTTTCACTCGTAAAAAGCTCTTGACTCGTAAACTGAAGCGTATTGAGATTGAATGAGATAGATCTAACTCAGAGTTTCTTAAGCAAGTAGAGATGGATGCGAGAGAGGAATTGGAGAATGTACTTCATCATGAAGAAATCCTTTGGAGGCAAAAAGCGCGATGTGATTGGTTGGTTTTGGGAGACTGTAACACAAAATTCTTTCACTCGCGAACACTGAGGAGACGCAAACATAATAGAATTACTGCTTTGAAAAATAGCTTGGGAGAGTGGATAATGGACGATGATCAACTGAGGCTTGAAGCGATTAATTTCTACTCTAATCTATATGGCGAGCATCCTAGGCCTAGGTGAGATTTTCCATCTGTTGTTTCCCCGTGCCTCAAAGATGAAGATTATAATTTTCTTAACAGACAAGTATCGGATGAGGAAATTAAATCAGCTCTTTTTGATATGGCACCCTTGAAGGCTCTAGGGAGTGACGGTTTCCATGTTTTGTTCTACTAGAGTTAGTGGGATCATGTTGGCACTTTAGTCTGCACTTGGGTCAAAGAGGTCTTCAACGAGAAAAGCATTGATTCGCCTTTTAATAATTCTCTTATTGTGCTTATTCCCAAAACTCAAAACCCCGTGGAGTTCTCTCAGTTCCGACCAATTAGCTTATGTTTTGTCCTTTATAAGCTGGTCATGAAGACCATTGCCAATAGATTTAAAGTGGTCTTCCCAAGGGTCCTTGCTCCCGAGCAAGTTGGTTTTGTTGCAGGACGAAATATCACTAATAACATCATCATTGCTCAAGAGGTTATTCATTCGATGAGGGATACGCAGAAAAACATGGCCATCAAAATAGACCTGGAGAAGGCCTTTGATCGAGTACGATGGGATTTCATTGAGGCGCCGCTCCATGCTGCAGGTATTCCTGTGTTTTTACGTAATGTTATTATGTCTGCAATTTCCAGCTCTACTATGCAAGTCTTGTGGAATGGTGTCCATACCCAGAAATTTCGTCCAGCTAGAGGCGTTCGTCAGGGATGTCCTATATCTCCTTATTTGTTTATTCTTTGCATGGAGTGGTTGGGTCTTAGTATTCGCAAGGCTATTGATGTTGGCAACTAGTCTCCTATTAGGCTGTCCCGTGGTGGCCCACCGTTATCTCACTTTTTCTTTGCTGATGACTTGATACTCTTCGGCCATGCGGATGAAAACCAAGCTCGAGTCATCAAAAGTATTTTAGATGAGTTCTGTGATTATTCGAGACATCAGATTAATTCACAGAAGACTAATAAATTTTTCTCTAAAGATGTTGACGATAACTTGGGGGAACATATTAGTAATTTCTTTGGTTTTCAAAAAGTTACTAATTTGGGACACAACCTTGGAGTTCCACTTCTACATGACAAAGTCACTAATAGCACTCTGAATTTCGTGGTGGAAAGGGTTCGTAATAAATTATCTAGTTGGGATGCAAGTCAGCTTTCTTTGGCTGGAAGGGTTACTTTGGCACAATCTGTTCTTCTCTCGATTCCTAGTTACTTCATGCAGACAATGATGGTTCCTAAAGGCATCTGTTATGAGATCGAACGCATCATTCAAAAATTTATCTGGGGAACGCACAATGGCAGCTTAAAGACGGCCTTGGTTAGTTGGGATTTGGTGTGCCAACCCAAGTCTCAAGGAGGTCTTGGTCTCAGACAGTTGAAAGACCATAATACCTCTTTCATGATGAAGGTTGGTTTTAACATCATTTCTAATACTAACGCCTTCTAGATTCAGGTGCTTCATTCTAAATACAGAGTCCCTAGTGGTTTACCTGATGTTTTATCAAGGAGTAGGTGTTCTTTCTTATGAAGATCCATCTCTAAGGTATGGCCCCTTATTCGTGAAAACCTAATCTGGTCAGTCGGAGACGGAAGCAGCATCATGTGCTGGCATGATCCTTGGGTTCCTAATTGTGGCCTCCTATTTAAGTTTATTCCTTATTCTGCTAACCCCTCTCTAGATTGTTCCCTTAATAGTATGGTTGCAAGTGGTGGCTCTTGGAAATTAGATCTTTTCAGGCCTTGGGTTTCGGAGGAGATTATCAACAAAATAATAGGCGTTCCACCACCCCATCCTTCGTCAGATCCTGACCAAATTATTTGGGGCGCTACCTCGACTGGCTACTTCTCTCTCAAAAACGCTTACGAGAAGGTTCGTGAAGACACTTTCAATGTAAAAGATCAGATCTGAGAAATACCATGGAAGTTCCACGGCCCACACAAGATTCACTTCTTCATTTGGTTGGCTCTAAAGCACCATATCTTAACAAACTCCGAGAGGGTAAGGCGTGGCTTTGGGAGCAGCAGTGCCTGTAGCCTTTGTGGTCATGATTATGAAGATGTTGTGCACATACTCAGAGATTGTAATGCTGCTAGACGCATTTGGGACAAGCTTATTCTGTAACAAAACCTTTCTGGTTTCTATTCTGGATCTTTTTTCGATTGGATGGGGAGTAATCTTCAAGGCCATCTTACTTCTCTAGATGGAATTGATTGGCCTTGTCTCTTTGGGATCACCGTGTAGCGTATTTGGAAGAACCGGAACCTGTTCATTTTCCAAGGTATTACTTGGAGTGTTGATGAAATTAATAAAATCTCTCACAGCCGGGCGAAACAGTATTCGTCCACTTTACTGTTCTCATATCATAAAGCTCGAGGTCATCTTCATAATTGGCCTTTACCTAACAGTTGGGTGAGTTTGAACACAGATGGTTCGGTAAGATTTGATGAAGGCTTCGCCGCTGATGGTAGTTGTGTGAGAGATCATAATGGTGAGTGGATCATCGGGTTCGCTAAATATTTGGGTAATTGCACTGTTTTGGAGGCGGAGCTCTGGGGAATTCTAGATGGGCTGAATCTTATTCTGGATAGGCGTTTCGAGAGAATCCTAATTCAAACTGATAGCACTAAAGCTATTAATACAATTTTGGATAATTCTTCGGGGAGCCCCAACTCTGCCTTAGTTCGAAAAATTCACCTTATCTTGAGGAAGATGAAGCAGTGGAAAATTCAGTATATTCCCAGAGAAGAAAACTTAATTGCTGATAGTCTTGCTAAGTCTATTCGTACTAGAAGAATAGGCTTAAGATTGTTTGAAGATCCTCCTTTTAGGGTCTAAGCTTCTACCTTGTATCTTTTTTATCACAAAAAAAAAAAAAAAAAGAGTTGCGGAGAATACATTTTAATGACTAAAAGAAGTCAAATAGTAAAAAGGTCTAATAATCTAGTTGGCAACTACGAATTTGTATGCATGTGAGGTTTTTGTCGCACTGTTAATGGAGCTTAACAACTCAATTATCAAAACGTGACAAATTGATAATATTAATGATCATATTGTAATTTTTTAAAATTTGCTAACTAAAACATAATTGAAGAAATTTATAATTTATATATATGATTCAAATATTCAAATTACCATTTTTTTTTCTTTATTTCGTCCTTATGAATTTTCGTTCGCCATTATATTAAATTTGTTGACAATGACACTAACTTCTGGTTTCACGTTTGCATAATTACATGTGAGAGACAATGTTTCCGTCCATTTGAAGTTCGGAAAGGCCTTACGTGTTTAAGAATAAGATTTTAAATGCAATTACATATGTATTTTCATTTGGGTCTCATTTATTGCAATTATGGACATTATGATAAACCGCAACAATATCTTTACCGGTGGTGACCATTTTCTTATGTTAGCCAAGCAATCTCCACTACTGAGCTTTGGCAGCCGGCAACTACACTCCATTTTAATTTGAAGACAATAAATGAAACATTAACTTTGGCCTATTTTAAGAATATTGAAATCACTTGGAACCAAATTAGTCAAACATGTTTTGTCTGCTACTAATTGGTGGAACATCCTTGATTTTTATGTTTCCAACAGAATCAACTTGTTTCTTTCATCTTGTGGGTCAACCTTGTTGAAAACTCTCCGTCTCTACAAATTAAAGCTCATATACAATATGTTTAATGTCTTGCAATCAAAAATAATTAATCCATCACCAAACATTTTTGTGTTTTTGGTTCATTCAAAACAGAGTCAGATTCTTGCCATTCAAGTCAAATATTAGAATCTATTAATAATCCAATTGGTAAAATGTATTTAATATCCTAAATTGGATCTTAATCTAGTTTAAGCATTTTAATGCCGGCTTCTTACTCCACTTTTCAATATGATTCAAGCTCAAGAAAGAGACCTTTCACATATAAAGATAATTTTCGACTCTCAAAAGCTTAAAATATATGTTCTGTTTCTCCCTTTGATCATCAAATTAACATTATATCACTGGACTTATTCACTGATAGATAGGTTCCATTGCTGATTTTCTGGAACTGCATATATTGCAATGCAGACTGCAGTTTTGACTTCAAAGGCTACAATTTTGTAGGGAAGTAGTCATCTCTATCAAACTTTATTGTGAAAAAGATTCAAATATATATATATATAGGTTAAACTATTGGCAGTTTCTTATGTTATAGGTTCAGAAGCAAATTATAACATTTAATTTTGAAGGAAATAGATAAAATTATAAATAATAAGTTTGAAGTTAAAAAATGCTCATCCTGCATACTTATAATTATACAATATATTTAGAGTTATAAAAAAATAATATATAAAGATAATCTAAAGCAAAACAAAAAAATATTCTCATTAGACATCCATTTATCTAAGTTCATTCTAAATGTGCTTATTATTATTAACTTTTTAAAAAGTTAATTGATTTTTTTTATTGAGGTTTTTTTTTTTTACTCTTAAACTTTTATATTTTATATATATTTAACTAAATTAGTTAAAATGATATTGCATTAAATTGCTAATCATATTCATGATCATAATGTTTATATACATATGATTTTTTATAAAGTTGATAGACATTTAATTAAGCAAATAGTACACATAATGTATTTTTTTATAAAATAATATAATATAAGAATAAAATTAAATTTGTTTGGTGATATTATTATAGGAGTTTGTAGGAAGAATTTTAATTGTATCAAAATTTTTAAAATTCTAAAAATGAATATAATTGTTTGGGCAAATATATTGAAGAACTTCAAAATTTGTGAATAATTTTAAGAGAGGATTTTAATAATTTGATTTCATTTTTCAACCTAAAACGTAATTTTTTAAAAAATTTTATAATTTTATTTGATTTAATATACATGGTAAAAACTTAAATTTCAAAAATAATTTTTATTTAATTTAATTTTATTAAAATTATTTATAAAATTTTACAAATATAATGATATCTATATTTAATTTTTTTATTTAATATAAGGGTAAACTACATTGCATGTCATTCTAAAATAGCGTTGTTCCTTTTTTTGTCACTCTAAATTTTTTTGGTCAATTTAGTCACTCTAAATAAGATAATTGCTTGAATTGGTTACTGCCGTTAAAAATTCCATTAATCCACTAATGGATTGCTGATGTGGCTTTTTTTTTTTTTTTAACTTTTGAGTAAAGCTAGGGATCTCTTTATAATTATTCAAATACAATTTTTTTTTATTTGTAACATGAAGGTTTCAATAGTGACATCACAAACATTTGAATCCTCTTTAAGAAAAAAGAATTTAATGACGACAACGACAAACCATAACTATGACTATCTTTTCCAATAAGCCCACCTACCGGCATAACACTACCGACCACCAAGATGACACTATATCTACTGTTTCTTCAAGTAATAAATTGAAAAAGTAATATAAGTACAAAATGCAAAAAACAATTTCAGAGTTTTCAAATTAATTTTCTTTTTATAAATTAATCATATGTCAAATAATAATTAAAGAAATATATAGTACATGTAATTTGAGTACTAAAATATAAATTGGTAAAAAATTGAAGAATTTATATCGTATAAATTAAAATACGGAAGGATGTTTATATAATTTAACCATTGTTAAATATAATGAAAAACATGAAAGACTAAAATTGATAGTGATACAAGTGGAAGTCCTCAATAGTTGAACCAAAAACACGAAATATTTTTCCGTTAATTAATCCAATTTATAAAGAGTATATAAGCTAAACTTCTTTCTTTCTTTTTTTCATTTGATATAATGTAGCTAAAAAAAACATTGTTTTTATGTACAGAAAAAAAAAAAAAACCGTTCAATGTCTTTTCTTTGCTTTTAGGGTCTGTTTGTTTACCAGTAAAATATTTTCCGGAAAATAATTTCTGGAAAATAATTTACTGAAAATATTTTCTGGTGTTTGGATGAATCTGTGTAAAATATTTTCTGTTGTTTGGCAGATTTCCTGAAAATGTTTTCCGGAAAAGTTGTTTATATATATATTAATAAATTTATATACATATTAATATTTTTTTATATTTTAAATTGTTTTTACATATATTGCAATGATTTATTTATAAATAAATAAATCAAATTAAATATATAATAATACTCATTTATTAAGCTACATTATTAACCGTCATAAATTGAAAACAACCAAAGTCAAATAAATTATTTGTAATTGTGTTAAAAAAATAAAAAACAAGGATTGAATAATTATAAATTAGCTTCCAAACCACAATTAATACTAGAAATTAAATAATTTTATCCAAATCTATAATTAGTAGTACACTACATAATAACAACATTGTCCAAGTGCATAACTAAATATTACACCACATAAAAGTATCAATATCTTCAACCTTGAGAAAATCTTTGAAGCCAAATTTTTTTATGCTTCTTACTTTTAACTAAAAAAGCTTTGGCCTCGGATTCATGACTCACTAAATAATCAAACACAGAACACAAGAAGTCATCATCAAATCCTTCTTCCTCCATCGACATCACTTGTTCATAAAGATGTGGTGTCTTATCCGCAGTAAATTGTTCCAAAGCATTAGCAATTTTGCCAAGTTGTTCACCCACAAATTTAATTTGTTCATCAACGACACTTTCTTGAACATTTTTTCTTTTACGTTTGGATGTGCCAGATGAAGATATATTTGTTCTTACCTCTTCAGCCTCTTCATTGTCGCAGTCCACAGGCACTGAATCTTGATTACCATCATCCAAATCTATGTCAGCAAATATTCTGGCAAAACTCCCTGTTGCCATATCTTTGCCAACAACCAAAGCCATTTCATCATAATGATCAATGCTTTTATTCAAAAATGGTTCATACTTCTTGTGTGCCTGTTGTATATTATACACAATTAGAATAACAAGTAAAAAAAATTGAAATATACTTAACATATATATACATATATTACCATCATCTGCTTTTGCATCATATGTCGCTCTCTATCACATGTGATCATTTTCATGTTATCATCCCATCCAAAACCACTTTCACCTCGAATTTTGCATATAATCACCATTTTTTTTACAAATCCTCAAATGATTTTCCACATGCTTCGCATCGCATTGGACTTGGAATCTTTCGTAAATAGCTTCATGTACTGATTAATAGAAACTGCTTTGAAAGTATTAGAAGGCTTATTTCCTTTCTAGGCCTCCTCTGCTAGAATTTCAAGAAAAACATGTTCCATCGGTTTTGTCCACCTGAATTGCTTGGAGGTCCCTTCTTTGTTTCCCTTGCCCATTCTACATTAATAATTGTCATTGTCAATCATTTCAATATCCAACAAGCTTAAAACATAATAAATTCAATATCTAACAAGCTTAAAACATAATCAATATCTAACAAATTCAAGACATAATAATTTCAAAATCCAACAAACTAAAATTTCAATATCATTATACAACCAACATTAACAAAAAAAAAAACAATTTTAATACTAAAACATACATAACATAGAAACAATAACCTTAAGCCCTAAACCTATCTAATATTTCTAGCCATATAATCAGTCAACATAGTTTGTGCAATTTCGTCTCTCTTAGCAGACCATTCTCTTGCTTCTTCTCTTTCTTCTCGCTCCGTAAGAGTTGGTACTATCAAATCAGACTCAGACTCCTCGTATAATCCTTGATTAAGTAAATCACTAGGACCAACTCCCATTATATGATTATGAATGATACAACAAGCCAAAACTATATCTACTTGAGTTTGAAAATTCCAAAATGGTTCAGCATCTAATACACGAAACCGTTTCTTTAAAATCCCAAAAACACGTTCAACAGTGATTCGTAATGATGAATGACGAAGATTAAAAAGTTCCTTTGCATTCTCAGGCCCTTGAGCACTAAACTCCTTTAAATGATATCGGACACCACGATATGGGGTAATATATTCATTTCGGATGCCATATCCAGCATCAGCAATATAATATTTACCTACAATTTTACAAAACATAATTAATACTAATAAATTATGAGCTTACTAGAACTATTTGGTATTTAATGATAATTATTACCTTCTGGAATTCTTAATCCTCTTGGGCGTGAAAGTGCATCACTTAAAATACGAGAATCATGTGCACTACCTTCCCAACCAGCTAGAACATAGGAAAATTTCAAATCAAATGTAATGGCAGCCAATACATTTTGTGTCGTCCCCCCTTTACGGCTACGAAATCTTCCTTGAATGCTAAGTGGAACGGATGCACGAATATGAGTTCCATCTAATGCTCCAATACAATCTTTAAAATAAGGATAAAACCTTGGATTGTTTCTGATTTCACTAGGAGTTGACTCATCAGGTAATCTAATAACTAGTTTATACAATTTCAAAATAGCTCTCAATACAACCCTAAAGTAACGGTGAACTGTCTCAGTTGATCTATAATATCTAGATCCAATCACTCGAAACCTTACATTATGACCAATTATATGTAAAAATATAACTACTTGCTCCTTAATATAGACAGATTTAGATGATTGTAACAAATTATTCCTACTAAGAATATCACACAAATTAAAAAAGGCGATCGGTCTCATCCTTATCACATCAATACAATGTTGGTCACCACTATATAAAATACTTTTAATATAATTTTCTCTTTCATAATCTCGATTCACACGAGGGTGAGAAGCAATTTCCTTCCTAGTTTTTAATTTTTTAATCCAAAGAGCCCCAAAAGCTAAAACTGAAGCCACGACTCCGACAATTGCATTTTGATCTTGATTACGATCCATCTACACAAAATAATGCCACACAAATATTTGATCACTACAAAAAAGATGCAAGATTTTCACAAGATCACATATATGAAAAGTTACCATGACTAAAGTGCATACATACATATCAAGCTAATTATAATTGCATTAATAATTTTTTTTAGCACACATATATGCGTAAGATAATATATATTTTTCGTCGATATGGTAAGATGGTCCATCCTCATGCAGATATAGCATTAAAACTATATTATATAATATATTAAGTGCAGCTAAATTCTGTTTTTTATAATTAAGTGGAGTGAGCAGGTTTACGAACCAATATCATATAAACTATTTATTAATTATGGGTTTTGGTAATAAATGTAATTAATCACTTCTGTTTTGTCTAGATTAGGACATAGAGATTTGAGTTAATATATATAAGTATTATATATTATGATATACGCGGAAGGATCTATGCCTATGTAGGTAACTTAAGAAGAAGAATATTAGAAAAGTAGAAACTGAAATATTACCAGGCAGTTATACATATAATATTATTATGTTCCTTTACAAATAAACAATTAGAGAATATTGTTTGTAGCATAATATAGCAGATCGATGGCGATGAAAAATTGAGTAAAGCAAAGAAGATGTTGCCTGAGATGGTTCAAGCCAGTATGGAACAGAGCTTGAGACATTTACAACAAAGAGCTCTGCTTTGTACCCCAACTGATTTATGATTTTGCTTCTTGTCCTCTTTTTTTTTTTTTTTTTAATGTTCTTGGTGGTGTTTGATAGTTAAAGAAACTGTGAAAATGCCGGTCCAGGCCGTTTATGGTGGTATCGGGTGACTGGTAAATGGATAAAATTGTCAATAAATTGGAAATTATATGATGTTGAATGCATAGTTTCTAGTTTGCTTGTAAAGATGTAACTGTTGTTATATGTAATACATTATACCGTCAATGAAAGTTCTTGTTTATCTTTTCTTCTCATGGTTTATATGTTCCTTTACCAAGCAGCAATCATCACACTCCATGATATTACATTCTTCTCTCGCATCCCATCAAATATTTCTCTCGCAAAATCAACACTACCACATTTTGCATACATATCAATCATTGCAGTACCCAATATTACATTCAAACTAAACTTCATTGAACATATATAATCATGAACAAATCTAGCGTTATGCATGGCACCCAATTTTGAACAAGCATTAACCACAGTCACCATTGTAATCTTATCAGGAACAATGCCTTCCTCTCTCATCCAATCAAACAAAACCAATGATTCGTTAGCATTCCCACACTCGGCATACCCATCTATCATAACAGTCCAAGTAACAAGGTATTTCTTATGCATATCATCAAACAGTTTACGAGCATCATCAATAACCCTACATTTTGCATACATGTCAACAAGTGCTGCACAAACAAAGTGATCCCAACACAACCCAGATTTCAAAACAACACCATGAACCAAACTACCCATTAACAAATCCATCCTATCCCTACAAACTCTCAAAACAAAAGGCAAAGTATAATTATCAGGCTGAACACTACACCTAGTAAGCTCCTTAAAAGTTCTAAAACAATTCACAAAGTCACCATCTTTAGCAAACCCACCAACCATAACACTCCAAGAAACTGGGTCCTTCTCTCTCATTCCACCAAAAGAAGCATGAGCTTCATCTATAGCTTTGTGTTGAATGTATATGTAAAGGAGTTTGTTTGAAACGAAGAGGTTAGCTAATAACACATTGGCAACTATTTGTGCATGAGCATGTTTTATTTGAAAGATGTTTTTGCAGTTTAACAAAACAGAGACGAAATACTTGGGGTCTATATGGAGTGAAGGATGTGATTCCAACGGTTTTTGCGTATGGGTTTGGGATTTGAGGGAGGTTTCTTGAGTGTCTGCAATTGCAGCAAGTTGAGAAAGTGATAAAAGGTGAAATCTTTCATGGTTTGCTGTAAGAAAGGTTTGAATTTTAGTGAGCTTTAACATGGTTTGCCGTTTTACTGTATATGTCAATCGCCCTTAAATTTTTTAGGTTAATTTAGGGAATGCAGAAACCCCTAACACATCCAGCTTCAAAAACTTGCAGAAACCCACACATTCACTACAAACCAAACTCGAGCAGAATACAAACATGCAGAAACCCCTAACAATTAAATCCTAGAGCTTGCAATCAAGAATGTAAGTAGAAATTTACCTTCGATGAATCAGCAGAGAAGACGAGGCAGAGATGATGAACCAGTAGAGAAGATGAGGCAAAGATGATGAACCAGCAGAGAAGAGGAATTCTTTGTTAGGGCGAAGAGAGTGAAGAGAGGAGCTGTGGAAAATGTCTTACCCTTTAGAAATCGGTAAGATGTTTTCCGGAAATGATGAAATGATTTACCCGTGTTTTGGAAAATGTTTTCCTTAGGAATTCAATTTCCAACAAAACAAACACCGTAAAATGGGGAAAATGTTTTTCGGAAAATATTTTCCCCCTATCAAACGGACCCTTAGTTTATTCTTTAGCCAGTTATTTCTTTTCCATGATAACACACATTTTTCCGTTTTTCTGATTGCGAAGATATATATGGAAGCCAAAAAATGATAGGTTTTTTTCTTAAAAAAAAATTATTTCCTTTTAATGTTTACTTTGCAGATTTACTTATATTTGTTTTAATATTTCGTATAAATTATTTAGGATAAACTATAAACATGGTCATTAAATTATTGTCTTTAATCTATTTTGGTCACTAAATTATTAATTTTTACGATTTAGTCACTAAATTTTTTTAAATTAAATATTTTGATCAAAGCTGATTGGGCTTTTTTATTATCTAATAACAAATTTAGCCCTCCAATGTTTACACATTATATCAATTTGATCCTAAAGATAAACTATTCAACAAATTTAACCTTCAATGTTTACAATTTTTTTTCTTTTTAGTTTGAATTCTAAAAGTTCAATATATTAATCTTTGGTCTTTTACAAAAAAAACAATAATTTAATCTCTTAACCCAAACATCTTAGCTTTAGGTTTCAAAATTTTATCCTACTCCAATATAAAATTTTCTAACATCGTCTTTGGCATAGATTGCTTTTATACACCTTGTTTACCAATGCAACACTTGGAAAAGGGGAAAAAGAAATGAAATAAACACCATATAGTAGTGATATTTAAAACATCACAATTGATGAAGCAAAGTTAATTACAAATATCTGGCAAAGGCTGCAATAGCCAACCAGACAACTTATAATAAAAAAAATCACCAAACAAAAAAATTCAATACTCGAAATAGAAAGAAAGTGAGCTCAAATTGCCATCTCTAGCTTCCAAACAGAAGATAAAATTATAGGAAATTGTGTAACATCCCGATTCAGGGCCTAGTCAGAATAGTGGTGCGAGACCACGAATCCGAGGCATAAGTATGAGTTTTTGAGGTCTATGCCATGTTTGCATGCTAGTGTGAAAGTTTCATGAAGCAATTTTGTTAAATTGCGGTTGAACTGTCCAAAAGGACTAAATTGCAAAAGTTGCAAAATGTGAGATTCTAGAAGCTATTTGTGTGAAATTGCTTTAGAATATCAATTAGAAGTCCTTAATGAGTAATTTTCAAAATTTCTAATTTTTGGACAAATTTGGGCATGGATGAGTTAAATTAGGAAGTTTGTCAAAAAGGGTATTTTGGTCATTTGACAATTAAATGATTAAAATAGGAGAAAAGATAACAAATTTCATTCATCTTCTTCTTCAAGGCTGCCGAAAATTTGAGAGAAGCCATTGTTAGGGCTCTTCAACTTTTCAAGCTAGCTAGTAAGTGTATTCTAGCCCGTTTTTGATATTCTTCGTATTTTTGAAGTCCTAGTAGCATGAGTAAGCTATTTTTAGCTATATGACGAGCTAAAATGGATGTTCAAAAATGTACCCATGTATGACATGCATGTATTTTGATGTTTTATGGAAGAATATGAAAGCTTGATGTTGTAGAAACATCTTTTACTAAGTGAATTCCATGAAAAATGCATGTAGGGACTGGTTTGTGAAAGTCTTGAGTTTGGTCATACATGTGAGAATTAGTGAGAATTGATGATAGCTTTAATTGAGTAAGTGATTCGGCTAAGCATGAAAGGCTAGAAATTTGAATAAAAATCACTTTACGGGCCTTGGGGCAAAAGTGTAAATATGAGAAAGATTAGGGGAAAATGGGGATTTTGCTAAAGTATGAGATAAATGTCAATTTAGTCAATATGTGTATTGAATATGTTGATTTGTCATTATAGATCAAGAAAGACGAAGCCCGGATCGAAACCGAGGCAAGGGCAAGGTTGTGGACTAAATTGCACATCTCCATACTTTTTGAGTACCGAGGTAAGTTTACGTATAAACGATGCATTATGCGTATACTTTGTAAATGCTAGCTAGAGTATAGCATGGTTGAGAACCTATATGGTTCATGTGGAATGAATGAGTTAGTTATAGTGAACGAATGAATGAATGAACTACAAAGTAGATATGTGAATGTGTAGTGATAATGCTTGATGGTAAGCTAAGTGCGATGCTACCCCAATACTTAGCAACGATGAGCTACGCTATGTGCGATGCTATCGCTAAGTATATCGTTTAGTGGGCTAAGTGCGAGACCACTATGATTACCTTATTGGTAGGCTAAGTGCGATACTATCTTATTGTATCGATTGTGGTAGGCTAAGTGCGAAACCACCGAGAGAGTAGCTGTGTGGATGTATTAGTGAGTAGTGTAGATGTGTGGATGTGTTATTGTGAAATAATGATGTGTTGTATATTGTGTAAATGCGATGTTGAATGCAGGGGTACATGTCAATGGTTATGAGTATGTGACTCATGATGTGTTGGAAATGTGGTAAGGGATAGAAAGAGTAAGCATAGTTGTGAATTATTTATGTTAGTATAATGCTAATTGTTGTTTAGCTTATATTATGATGCTTAATTGTTTATGTGTAAACTCACTAAGCTCAAAGCTTACTCCCTTTCTTTTCCCTTGTCTTATAGAGTAATAGAGTTGAATCGAGATACGTGGATCAATTGGAAGATCGTCCACACTATCAAAGACACTCGGTACATTGGATTAAACGTTTTGTATATGGCATGTATAGGGGCTAGACAAGTTAGTGATTTTTGGTTGTAAATGGCTAAGTTATGTTGGCCTTTAGATGGATAATCTATTTTGTATAATGCCATAGTTGTTGGCTATTTTATTATATGAAAAGATGTAGTTATCCATGTAAGATTGTGTTTCAAATTGAGTTGATTATGGATGTGTCGAATGAGTACATGTTGTGTATGCTAGAGGCGTGAGAAGGGGCATGACAAATAGCTTTGTTCTTGTCCATGTGGGTAGACACACGGGCGTGTGTCTAGACCATGTATGACACACGGTCAGCCCATGGGCGTGTGACTTGGCCGTGTGTCCCCTGCATGTTAGTATTTTAAGTCAGAATAGACCACGGACTAGTCACACGGGCGTGTGTCTAGACCATGTGTGACACATGGTCAGCCCATGGGCGTGTGACTTGGCCGTGTGTCCCCTGCATGTTAGTATTTTAAGTCAGAATAGACCACGGACTAGTCACATGGGCGTGTGCCTAGGACGTGTGAGTTATTCAGTGTTGGCCACGGGCTAGCCACACGGGCGTATGTCTAGACTTTAAAACCGTGTGAAGTAGCCAGTGTGCACCACGGGTGGTGAACACGGGCGTGTGACCTAGCCGTGGGACTTTGGCAGAATGGTTGAGTTTTGTGCACGGGTTGTGGACATGGGCGTGTGTGACTACACACGGGCGTGTATCATCTAGCACGGGCGTGTAGTCCCTGTCTAGATGGAGAAAATTTTTAAGATAGTAAGAGTTTCCGATATGGTCTCGAGAGCCCTCGTGTGTTTGAGTAAGGCCTCGTAACTCGAAAATGAGGTTGTCGTGGTGACTTAAGGAGAGTAGTCACGTTGAGCCTAAGTGGCGATCAAGTAGTTTTAATCCGGTAACGCCTCGGACCCGGTTCCGGCGGGGATTACGGGTAAGGGTTGTTACAAATTGAATGTTTAGTTATAGATAAAGTTATGTGAATTTTTTAGAATACGAACTAAAATGAAAAATTTTGTAAATATTGAGGGCTAAATTTGTTGAATATTTTATATTTAAGATCAAATTGATATAATGTGTAAACTTTGGAGGGCTAAATTTATTATAAAACAAATAAAAAAAAATTCCAAATCAACTTTGAGTGACCAAAATACTTGATTTCAAAAAGTTTAATGACTAAATAAAAAAATTAATAAGACTAAATATGATTAAATAAAAACCCAAAATATTTTTTAGAGTATGTATATATTATAACAAAATATGAGTATATACCAGAAAATGAAAATAAATTTGTTCAAGAGTATTAGGACAAGTGTAAAATGAAAATATAAAGTTTGTAAACAACAAAAATATGGCAATAGAAAGATTAAAAGTGCATGAAATTTTTAGGCTTATTAAATTTTATAAGGAATAAAAATCAATTCCTTGTATTGTCTCGTTATGTGGCACTACTCAGAATATAGATTAAATTTTTGTGCTTTTAATTGTTGGTATTAACAATAAGTGAGAATAAGTTATTTATAGAATTGGACAGCCAATAATGGAAGACCCTAAAAATTAGGATTCTAATTTCCAGTATTATTTAACTGAATGGAGAAAGGAATTGTCTTTCATCAATTTAAATTAATGCTTTGGTACAGTCAAATTTTAATATGCAATTTTGGCAAAATCATTGTTGTTACTTTCCTTCTACAAGCAAATTTTGAAGTTGATTTATTATAACAATTTGTAGATCATCTATATATACTCCTGCTATGATAAGAATAAAAAAACAGGTTGTTTATGTTTTAAAAAGTTGTGGTGAATGATATCAAAACGTA
Organism: Gossypium sturtianum; assembly: GCA_025698515.1. NCBI lineage: Eukaryota > Viridiplantae > Streptophyta > Magnoliopsida > Malvales > Malvaceae > Gossypium > Gossypium sturtianum. Next base: position 72,454,661 of record CM046943.1, on the reverse strand, counting down.
CACTCTTTTGGGGGAGGATTGACTCTCTATTGAAAGGATTTGGTGAAGAAATTTGACAACTTTTGAAAGAGATAGATATAAAATATTTATAGGGAGGGGATGGCTTTAGCCAAAGATTTGGGGATGATTAAATATAATTTGCATGCAAGTTTGTATTGAGATATTAAAAAGAAAGCAACTTTGTTTTTAAAAGGAAATGCAACGGTATTATTAATGCATCTTATTGCATGTGATTATTTGGTATTTTTATTTAAAAAATTTTAAGAGACAGAATGTGTTATTTTTTTAATTATTTAAGATTTAATACAGGTTTTTAAATTGTGTTGTTAAACTAGTTATGCTGTCGTTCTTCGGGATGCTGATGTGTTATTTCCCGTTTTTATCAAGGTCTGGTGTCATGCCAGCCCATGTTGCGGAAGCTAGCTCTTTCTTGGATGGAAGACCACGGGTGGGATAACGTCGTTCTTGAGCTCGATTCTAGGGAGGTAATTACTGCTCTGGGTCGACATAATTCTGTTATGTCAGAATTTGAGTTGATTTTGAACGATTGTGATTCATTGAAAGATGAATGTCATGATGTGCCTTTTCAATCGATTCGACGATTTGTTAATAAAGCTATTCATTCTTTAGTTCGGGTAATTTTATTATTTATAAATTGCATTATTTGGGAAGTTATTCTTTCGTGTTTGAATTCACTTTTGTTATCTGAAATATCTTGTTTTATTGTTACGTCAAGAACCGATTTTAAGTTTGGATGTATTGGATAAATCTATTAACTTGAGATAAGTTTTCAGTGTTGGTTCCTAAGTTTGTTTTTTTGTCTTATTTTTATTTAATGGATGCTTATATGTTTAAAAAAAACTAATCAAATTTGTGTTAAAAGGGAATTAATTAAAATACGGTAATGATCGAGGGAATAATTTTAGCTAATGATTTAGGGTTAAACATTAAAAAATAATTTGTCATTTTTTTTGGTAGAAAAAAAGATAGCTTAAAGCGAAAAACTCAAAATATTACACCAGTGACTCAAAGCGAGAACATAATCCACCTCAATTAAACTTATAGCTGATTGCGGGGGGTTCTTCAAACCAATAAATTTCTGTAGAATTAGTCGCCATACACTTGGCCATATGATCAGCTACTGTATTTTGCGACCCCGAAATATGATGAACAAGGACCTTCCAATTTCGACTCAATAAATGATGGATAAGACGCATTTCAGTCAAATGACTATCTGCAACTCCGCCAGCTAAAATCAATTCAACTAAGAAAGCATTATCACATTCCACTTCCAACTGTCGGTAACCTTTTCTCCATGATATAAGTAGGCTTTCAAGTAAGGCTCTCGCCTCAATCTTGAAAATTGAGACCTTTCCTAACTGCGTCGAAAAACCACCTAACCACTTTCCATCGACACTTCTAAACACTCCCCCAATGCCCGCAAATGAGCTATTTCTCAATACAGCTCCATCCATATTAAGTTTAACCTATCCTCTAGTCGGACATGCCCACTGGTTGGTTGTCACCCTTGAACTAACATGCAATCGTGCCATGTTCAACCACTTATAACTTCTTGCCCAACTTATGCCTGTATCCACAATTTCTTGGCCACAACTATGGCCTATCAAAAACAAATACATATTCCTATTTTGCCATAATAGCCAACAAATTATCGGGAAGAACATTTGTCATTCAGTATCATGATAACTATAATTACCTATATTTTGCAAATTCCACAGCAACTAGTCTTGAAGCGAAAAGGAGAAAAATTGCACTTAATTATGTTTTGGCACAATCGAAAACCATACCGCTTTAGCGAAACTACAATCACGTAAAGCACGGATACCTGATTCATCAACATGGCTACACCTCCCACAACTTCTATCATTCGTCATTTGTCTTATTACCCTTTCATCATTAGTCAAAATTCTCCCATGCCATAAAGTCCACACGAACATTCTAACTCTTTGAGGCACTCTTGCTTCCCAGATCATTTTCCAAATATGTGCATTGACACCTAAATCAAACTGATAGAGTCCCTTATAAGTTTCAGATGTAGAGAACATCCCCCTAGTCGCCTATTTCCATGCAAGAAAATCTGGCCCGGCATCCAACGAAGGTGAGACTACTGCGCCTATTTGCAAAGCAATGCTGTTGGGAAGTAAATTTCTTAGATAGCCCCAATCGCAATTACCATTATCATCCACCAAGTTGTTGACTCGAAGAGTATCATCCAATCTTGATCCTCCAGTATACCATGTTTTCAAAATGCCCACCTGAGGGACCAAAAGGTCATTCCAAAAATTCACCAGATGCCCATCCCCTATTGCCCAATAAACATTTTCGAGTACCTCTGGCCAAAATTTCATGAGCGACCTCCAAAAGAAGGAACAATTATTTCTTGAGATACTGATTGGTAAAACTCCACACAAATTATACTTGTTTCTCACAACTTGTACCCATAAGGCTTTCATCTTCGTAAGCAACTGGAATCCTAATTTCAATAAGAAAATTTTATTTTGGTCTATTAAGCTACGTATACCAAGCCCACCCACAGCCACAGGAGTATAACAAACATCCCAACAAATTAGTGTCGGCTTTCTTGTCTCAACGGTAGATCCCCAAATGAAATTTCGAGCCAACTTTTCAATTTCGCTACAGGCCAAAATCGACAACTGAGCTGTTGCCATGAAATAGTTCGAAATAGACAGGAGGACTGCTTTGGCTAGCATTGTAACACCCCAAACCCGGCCCACAAGCCCTGACCGGATCTGGTATGTCACTACGGAAAAATGGTTGAAAATTTGTTTTGACTTAAAATAAAACTTTAGAATCTGTGATCTTTTGGAAACCATGTCCAATTAAAATCTATTAAATAATATAAGCTTGATATAAAATATCCGAATTAAAACTTTATTATAAGTTATTATAATATAAATCATTTGTAAAAAAAAAAAAAATACTTCTAAGTAAACATAAACTTCAACAACCATAAATAGAGTACTTTAAATCAAAAGTGGCCCTTATTACATCAAATAAATTCCCAAAATACGGATAATATAAAAATCATTATTAATTAACTAAACAAGTAAAACATCTACTACGCATGAAAATCGCATACGCATGGCCACCTTTGTATCTACTCCAACCCGGTCCATTAATCACGACTCACCCGCAATGTTTAAAAAGTTGGGTGAGTCACACGATTCGAGTGTGTAATTAAACCACCGATATCCACCCACATGTTAGCCACAAATCAACCCAATTATAAAATGCAGCATGTAAATATAATCATTTAAACATTACCACAATCTGGGCTTGGCCCACAATCAAATCATATTCAAGCACTTTGGCTAGGCCCTTTTCTCATCAATCCATCGATCATTTGGGCTTGGCCCATTTCCACGTATGTTCTCAAAACATACCTTTCCACATGTCATATTGGGCATGGCCCATTTCCATATCATTTCACAACGGAACAATGCAACATGAAACCCAACCCAATCCTAAGGTCCATCCGCTACACACCCCTTATCCACCTTACCACACACCGGGGACTATCGAGTCACCCTCTCCTTTTCCTCCAAAAAGGCAACCAATGCCATCCACGATGTAGCGTATAGCTAACATCAAACCACGATGGAGCACAAAGCAATCCATCAAGCCACGATATGGCATAGAGCCGATATCAATCAAGGTAACCACGCGAACTAAATCGCAAAGATCCACAACGCGACCTCGATCGGCGCCAATCCACGATGTAGCACAAAGTCGACATCAACCACGTACTCGAAGTACACACGGTCCTTCTTTCATAACCCACCCATGCACATGTAACATGATATAACGACAATGTGATGCATGTGCATGTCATTCACAAATATAGGCATACACTCATATTTAAATAAATGACAACAATATTTACAATGTGCTACTTACGATCATCGTCATATACCCTTTTAGGTATCTATCACACTTTTACCACTTGCACTTATTAGTAAGCATATAACATAAGCGGACATCACACAAAACCCGGAAACAATGGCTAACTACACACCTTATTACTTGGAGTTCTAGACTCTCGATCCTCGACGCTATCGCTAAAGCGAGACTACGGCTATCCGCCTATAGCTTTACATTCTTGGCCCACACCACGGTGGCCAATCCCGAACCACCGAGAGATGCTCTTTTCTTAAACTTTGGGATGGGGACTTTCCTTGTCCTCCTTGGTAGGTATTGGCCTCCATCGAGCGCTTAATCGTAACACTTCGTTAATTGACAAGTACGAGATCTTAAATGAAAAAGAACCATAACTTAACATCCTTACCGAAAGATCTTAAATCCCAAGGCTTGTTTACTTACGCCGACTAGCCCCTAAACTTTACTTATCGAAATCCCAAAAATCGCACTTGCCCTTGAACTGTCGTAATCCTGCTACACAACTTATTAGAATTGGCTACTACTAAAAATATATGAGTATAGCCCCTTGGCCGAATACTTACCACCACCGACCTTGATGAGTAGTCGAATTCAAACACCCCAAGTGCTCCCTCACGCACGCTACCACGAAAAACACATCACTTAAAGCCTTAAGGACATTCGGCCAACCAAAAAAAAGGGCCTAGACCCTTGTTTCGCAACAATATGGAAGAGAATCCAAAACATATACAAAAGAGATCACTTACCCTTATCGATAAACTTCCCAAGTCACCCTCCTAGATTCGGCCACTAGAGAAGGATCACTTGGCTTAAGGATTCGCGACTTAGTAGAGAGGACGCAAGGTCGAAGGTTCGGCTATGGCTTCCTATTAGGGGTGAAATATTCGGCTATACAAGGAGAAGATATAGACTTGGGGTCGGTCGTAAGGAAAATAAATGAATAAAAGAGGGAGTAGAAGAATTCGGCAAAGGGATCAAAAGAAATTCATGAAGAAGGCTGCCCACTAAATAGGAAATTCGGCACTTAGCAAAAATGACAAAAGGAAAAGCAAGAGGGTCAACTGATGCTTTTATAGGCATTCGGCACCCCCCTTCAAGCTTGCCGTCCACTCCTTCCAACAAGGAGTTCAAATTCTAATCAACCTCCCCAATTACTCCAAGCCACCCATTTGAATTACAACAAATTAATAATCTTAATAATCAAAATAATATCCCTCTTTATCTCTTATTATCTAAAAAAAAATCTAATTAAAAGAAAAGCTCATATTATCCTTTAATAAAAAGAATTTAAAGAGAGAAAAACTCTCCACTTGTGCCGTCCACCTTCACGCCAATCAGCAGCAAAAAGAAGGAAAAACCCCACCTGCAGCCTCCAAGGTTCGAACACAGGACACACGGGAAATCAGCAGACCAAGTAGCGCCAGTGCCATTCGGCCAACTTTGCCTTTCATGTTACAAAGCCCCAACATTTGTTTTTAACTCCTTCCTACTACAGACCCATCACATAGCGAATAAAAACGCCAAAAATGCCGCTGCCCCCACTCGAACCAGCGCCCTTTCTTCCCTTCAGCGCCTAAGTGGCGCATGAGAGCCACTTTGCCAACTGGACTTTCATGTCCCCCAACCTGGCCATTAATTTTTAAGGCCTACTTAGCCCAGTCCTTTGGCTGACGCAAAAATAAAACAAAAATTGCTGCCTTTGCACTCAACCCTGCTCCCCTAGGCGTCCCCTTTCAAAGCTCCAAGCAGCGCCTCCATGCCACTCCACCCAACTGTTTCTTGTGTCCTAAAATTCCCCCATTTTATTTTAAGGCCTTCTTGCCCTATTTCCCCTTTTACACTAAAAATCTAAAATTTTCCAAGGTACTCCCCGTTCATCCAATCATTCTTAAAACCTCTAAATACACCAAAGCACACCCAAAAATCTCCCAACACAGGTTAAACTCAAATTGCATAGCCCCTAAACCAGGGTGTTACAATTCTACCCTCCTTAAAAATAATTTCGTCCTCGAAATTACTTGGCTAACGAACATCCGTACAACCTATCTTACCACCTTACACTTATGCTGCGCACTCTGATCTTACTAAGGCTATCATACTTCCCAAACATAGCCTCTAAGTTCCCACTCAAAATTCAGAACACCTCTCTTAGCAACACAGAAAAGGGCTAACTCACAAGCAAGCAAAGCAATTAAAGCATGTACCAAAGCAAAGGAGCTTACCCGATATCACATCCTTGGCTGACTCTGACTAGAACCATTCCTTCCATGGCTTGAACCACGACCTCTCGTTGCTTGAGGATAATTCTTAACCAGATGTGCCTTAGATCCGCACCGAAAGCATTCTTTACAATTTCCCCAACACTCTCCTGTGTGAGGTCTTCCACACCGAGCACAGATACGATTCCGATTCTCAGCAACTGGCATAGGTGGACGTACCGTATTCTCAACTCTCGATCTTTTCCGAGCATCTCCAAACGATGCTGACGGTCCAACCCTTTTCTTATTCTCGTTCCTATTCTTCTCTCGATTTTCTCTTATAGTCTTCTTAACCTCTTCAACGATCCGAGCTTTCTCCACCAGAATGGCGAAGTCTCTTTCCCTCTGCGGAGCAATCAATACTCGTAGCTCATCTCGCAGCCCATCTTCGAATCGAACACTCCTTTCATAATCAGTAGCCACAATTCCTTTGGCGTACTGACTTAGCCGCACAAATTCAGCTTCATACTCCGCTACCGACTTATTCCCTTGTACTAGATTTAGAAACGCTTTCCTTTGCGAGTCCAAATAACTGGCTCCTACGTACTTTCCTTCAAACTTAGGCTTAAAGTAATCCCAATCCAATCGATCCGCCGGTACCCCTTGTTTGACAGTGAGCCACCAACGATAAGCTTCGTCGCGAAGTAATGAAACAACACCTTTCAGCTTTTCTTCGTTGGTACAGTCCAAATCGTCCATGATTCTTTCGACTGCTTCTAGCCAATACTCCGCTACGTTCGGAGCTACTCCAGACACCCCTCTAAAGATCTCAGCTCCGTTCGATCTAAGCCTTTCCGATACTGACTTTCGAGTTCCATTTCCCCTACTAGCTCCTGCTACTCGTTCTAGCACTCGTAACATGGCCCGCGATACTGCGTCATCTTCTCCTGTCTGATCTTGCTCCTCTACGTCCACTGCTGGTGGCAGCACTTCACTTTCTGACCCATGGCCAGACCCTACTGGTTCCGATGCTGCCAATCTACCTCTACCGCGTCCCCTAAAACTCATCTCTAGCGTCGCGATTTAATCTAATTAAAAAGTTTTATGCATCAGACTTTTGTTCCACTTATTAACCGCGAACAATTTTATGAAAAGAATTTCTAGAGGTAGTTCTTTCGATCACACAAATTTTCAGTTCAAGTTCCCTATTCTATTTCGAGAATATCACATTCATCCATAAGGACACATCCATTCATCAACAAGAACACATTCATCACTAGCGACACCTTCATTTCCCAATGAAGCCACATTCCTTCCTCGGTGAGAGGCACATTCGGTGGTATCTACCACCCACATTCACTATCCGGACATTTCGCCTGTTTTTACCCTGGTATTTTCGTCATTTTCCTACTCAGGGTATTTTTGGTAATTTTGTAAATCGAGAAAACATCTTTCAAAATCAGATTTAGAGTTTACAAACCAAAGGGGTAAATTTTGGAAATTTTAAAACTAAGGGTTTTAAAACTAGGAATTTTATAAAACGGCACGGCTAGTCCCTTTCGGGTTTTAATAATTGGTTTAGCCTATGAACAAGTCCTCTTGGTTAAGGTGAACCGTAACTCACGCACTGTAGGATTCCAGCGAAGAGGAGGTGAGTCACGAGGATCGCTTAAGTACCGTGCTCTTCCGGATCCACTCCTGACATGCGCACAATGGTTGCCACACCTTAACTCGTGACGACTTAATCACGAGTTTTGTTTAATGGTCCTTAAGTCTTATGTGTTCAATGTTTGAGTAAACTAATCCTAGGGTTCAATAGCCCTAATGTTCTAATCTACGAGCCCATAAAAAGCCCATATAGCTCATATACACAATTCACTTGAAGTCCAAGTACTTACCGTGGACTTGGGCCGAGGTACAGTGCCATGCCGAGATAACTCGAAAATATTTCCTAAAAATCCATATTTTGAAAAGCCCATTTTGAAACGTTTTTGGGCCCAAAACCCTCAAAGCCGAGTTTTGAACCGGGCTCTGATACCAAATTGTAACACCCCAAACCCGGCCCACAAGCCCTGACCGGATCTGGTATGTCACTACGAAAAAATGGTTGAAAATTTGTTTTGACTTAAAATAAAACTTTAGAATCTGTGATCTTTTGGAAACCATGTCCAATTAAAATCTATTAAATAATATAAGCTTGATATAAAATATCCGAATTAAAACTTTATTATAAGTTATTATAATATAAATCATTTGTAAAAAAAAAAAAATACTTCTAAGTAAACATAAACTTCAACAACCATAAATAGAGTACTTTAAATCAAAAGTGGCCCTTATTACATCAAATAAATTCCCAAAATACGGATAATATAAAAATCATTATTAATTAACTAAACAAGTAAAACATCTACTTCGCATGAAAATCATCGCATGGCCACCTTTGTATCTACTCCAACCCGGTCCATTAATCACGACTCACCGCAATGTTTAAAAAGTTGGGTGAGTCACACGCATTCAATGTGTAATTAAACCACCGATATCCACCCACATGTTAGCCACAAATCAACCCAATTATAAAATGCAGCATGTAAATATAATCATTTAAACATTACTACAATCTGGGCTTGGCCCACAATCAAATCATATTCAAGCACTTTGGGCTAGGCCCTTTTCTCATCAATCCATCGATCGAGGGCTTGGCCCATTTCCACGTATGTTCTCAAAACATACCTTTCCACATGTCATATTGGGCATGGCCCATTTCCATATCATTTCACAACGGAACAATGCAACATGAAACCCAACCCAATCCTAAGGTCCATCCGCTACACACCCCTTATCCAAATTACCACACACTGGGGACTATCGAGTCACCCTCTCCTTTCCCTCCAAAAAGGCAACCAATGCCATCCACGATGTAGCGTATAGCTAACATCAAACCACGATGGAGCACACAAAGAATCCATCAAGCCACGATATGGCATAGAGCCGATATCAATCAAGGTAACCACGCGAACTAAATCGCAAAGATCCACAACGCGACCTCGATCGGCGCCAATCCACGATGTAGCACAAAGTGACATCAACCACGTACTCGAAGTACACCCTTGGTCCTTCTTTCATAACCCACCCATGCACATGTAACATGATATAACGACAATGTGATGCATGTGCATGTCATTCACAAATATAGGCATACACTCATATTTAAATAAATGACAACAATATTTACAATGTGCTACTTACGATCATCGTCATACCCCTTTTAGGGTATCTATCACACTTTACCATCGCACTTATTAGTAAGCATATAACATAAGCAGACATCACACAAAACCCTAAACAATGGCTAACTACACACCTTATTACTTGGAGTTCTAGACTCTCGATCCTCGACGCTATCGCTAAAGCGAGACTACGGCTATCTGCCTATAGCTTTTACATCTTTGCCCACACCACGTGGCCAATCCCGAACCATTGAGACAGCTCTTTTCTTAAACTTTGGGATGGGGACTTTCCCTTGTCCTCCTTGACTGGTATTGGCCTCCATCAGAACGCTTAATCAGAACACTTCGTTAATTGACAAGTACGAGATCTTAAATGAAAAAGAACCATAACTTAACATCCTTACCGAAAGATCTTAAATCCCGAAGGCTTGTTTACTTCTGTCGACTAGCCCCTAAACTTTACTTATCGAAATCCCGAAAAACTGCACTTGCCCTTGAACTGTCGTAATCCTCGCTACACAACTTATTAGAATTGGCTACTACTAAAAATATATGAGTATAGCCCCTTGGCGAATAGTTACCACCACGACCTTGATGAGTAGTCGAATTCAAACAGCCCCCAAGTGCTCCCTCACGCTGGCTACCACAGAAAAACACATCACTTAAAGCCTTAAGGACATTCGGCCAACCAAAGAAATCAAGGCCTAGACCCTTGTTTCGGCAACAATATGGAAGAGAATCCAAAACATATACAAAAGAGATCACTTACCCTTATCGATAAACTTCCCGAAGTCACCCTCCTAGATTCGACCACTGGAGAAGGATCACTTGGCTTAAGGATTCGCGACTTAGTAGAGAGGACGCAAGGCTGAAAGGTTCGGCTATGGCTTCCTATTAGGGGTGAAATATTCGGCTATACAAGGAGAAGATATAGACTTGGGGTTGGTCGTAAGGAAAATAAATGAATAAAAGAGGGAGTAGAAGAATTCGGCAAAGGGATCAAAATAAATTCATGAAGAAGGCTGCCCACTAAATAGGAAATTCGGCACTTAGCAAAAATGACAAAAGGAAAAGCAAGGGGGTCAACTGATGCTTTTATAGGCATTCGGCACCCCCCCTTCAAGCTTGCCGTCCACTCCTTCCAACAAGAAGTTCAAATTCTAATCAACCTCCCCAATTACTCCAAGCCACCCATTTGAATTACAACAAATTAATAATCTTAATAATCAAAATAATATCCCTCTTTATCTCTTATTATCTAAAAAAATCTAATTAAAAGAAAAGCTCATATTATCCTTTAATAAAAGAATTTAAAGAGAGAAAACTCTCCACTTGTGCCGTCCACCTTCACGCCAATCAAAGAAAAAAAAGGAAAAACCCCACCGCAGCCTCCAGGTTCGAACACAGGACACAGGGGAAATCGGCAGCCAAGTAGCGCCCGTGCCATTCGGCCAACTCGCCTTTCATGTTACAAAGCCCCAACATTTGTTTTTAACTCCTTCCTACTTCACCCATCACATAGCGAGAATAAAACGCCAAAAATGCCGCGCCCCCCACTCGAACCAGCGCCCTTTTTCTTCCCTTCAGCGCCTAAGTGGCGCATGAGAGCCACTTTGCCAACCGGACTTTCATGTCCCCAACCAGCCATTAATTTTTAAGGCCTATTTAGCCCAGTCCTTTGGCTGACGCAAAAATAAAATAAAAATTGCTGCCTTTGCAGCTCGAACCCTTGCTCCCCTAGGCGTCCCCTTTCAAAGCTCCAAGCAGCGCCTCCATGCCACTCCACCCAACTGTTTCTTGTGTCCTAAATTCCACCAATTTATTTTAAGGCCTTCTTGCCCTATTTCCCCTTTTTACACTAAAAATCTAAAATTTTCCAAGGTACTCCCCGTTCATCCAATCATTCTTAAAACCTCTAAATACACCAAAGCACACCCAAAAATCTCCCAACACCTGGGTTAAACTCAAATTGCATAGCCCCTAAACCAGGGTGTTACAAGCATAACCCGACCGGCCAACGAAAGCTTCTTTGCAACCCAACCATTCAACTTGTCACAGACCTTCTTCACAACAAACTCAAATGACTAAATACGAACTCTCCCATGTAAAATCGGCATGCCAAGGTGCTTCCCTAGATCATCAGTGCATAAAAACTCCATTTTCCTACAAAGAGCCAAAGATAAATCATATGGAACATTAGGTGAAATAAATATTTGGGATTTACCTTTGTTCACCTTTTTTCCCGAGTAGTAGCAAAACTGATTTAGAATATCAGTAACAATATTAGCTTGCCCCAAATTAGCCTCGCAGAATAACAATAAGTCGTCTGCAAAAAATAAATGAGAAAGATTCGGCCCCTTTCTAGACAATCGCAACGAAACCCATCTTTTTTTATTAATTGCTTCATTGATTAGATGCCTCATCCACTCCATACACAGAACAAATAAATAGGGCGATAGGGGATCCCCTTGCCGGATACCACGAGAAGGTTCGAAAGCCTCAATCATCATTCCATTCCGAAGAACTTGAAAAGATGATGAAGACACACAGTTAAGGATAACGAAAATTAGAGTAGTGGGAAAACTAACATCTGACAGTGTTTCTTCCAGGAAATCCCACCCTAATCTGTCTTACACATTTTTTAAATCGATTTTGAGGATCATCCGAAAATTCCTTCCTTTAAAATTTTTCATAGAATGAACAGCTTCTAAGTGACAATAATATTGTCCAAAATATTTCTCCCCATCACAAAAATGGCTTGATTTCGACTAACCAGTTTCATCATTAATGGTCTTAATCTGTTGACAATAGCTTTCGTGATGATTTTGTAAGCTACCATACATAGATTAATAGGTCAAAACTGCAAAACCCTCTCAGGTCCTTGAACTTTTGGAATAAGAACAAGTAATGTTTTATTCAGTCTTTGATTCAAAGGATGCCCTCCATAACCCGCTGAACTATTCTACACACCGTCGGTCCTACAACATCCCATTGTGATTGATAGAATTTTGCATGAAATTCATCAATTCCAGGTGCTTTAAGTGGCGCCATATCAAACATCGCCTTACAAATCTCTATATCTTAGACCACCATACTAAGGTTCTCTTTAACTATTTGCGATAATGCTGGGAAATGCCCTCTACATGAAAGACCACCATGGACAATGTAATCCATAGAATAAAGATTTTTGAAAAACTCCACAACATGTTTCTTAAGCTCTGCTAACTGAAAACACCATTCCTCACCATCAATTTTGAGACCCACAATTCTGTTATTTTGTCGCTTAGCCAATGTACGACTATGAAAAAAATTTGGTATTCCTATCTCCCTTCACAAGCTAATTAGAACATGATTTTTGGAACCATAATAATTCCTCATGATGCAAATTTTCCTCCACCTCTAATCTCAGTTCCAACTCTCTATTACGAAGGCGCTGATAATATCTTAATTCCAAAATACGCTGCACCCGTTTAAGTTATGAAATTAACTGGCACTTTCTTTGAAAGATGTTACCGTAAACCATCTTATTCCAGTCTTGAACCTCTACTTGAAACTGATTCAAAAATCATTTGTAACAGCCCATTTTTCAGTGGTGCAAAAATAGTGATTTCGGGACCACAAATTCGACGAGCGAGTTCGTAAATATTATTATTTAATATTTACGAGTCAAATATGGTAATAAAATAAATGTTGAATTGGTAATTTATGCTATTTGAGAGAATAATTATGTTCAAATGGTATGACCCTAAAGTCAAGTGGTTTTAGAAAATGAGGTATCGGGACCTCGTTTCTATAAATCAAGCCATAAATATTTTAATAAATGTTTACGAAGTATTATTAAGGTTGTATTAAAGTTTCATTAAGAAATTTTAATGTTTAGATAGTTAATTAATTAAAAAGGACTAAATTATAAAAATGTGCAAAATATGGTAATCATAACATTTAGATGATCAAATGGCTTAATTAATAAATGAGGAAGGACCTAAATGGTAATATAACCCTAGCCAAAATGTTTGACGGCATATTGAAATGAAAAATGATAAAAAAAATGGTATGTATAATGGCAAAGTTGTAAATAAGTTAAAATTTAATGAAACAAATTGAAACATTAATCAAATTCTCTTTATTTTTCTTCAACCTTTGGCCGAAAGCACCATTTTTTACCTAAGGAGTTTTTATTACTTCTTGGCTTTGCATGGGAGGTAAAATTGATTCACTTTTTTTTTCTTTTTGTAATTTTTATGTTTTTGAGATCGTGTCAACTAGGTCCAGCTAGCTTGTACCTTCGTTTTTGAATCTTTTAAAGATTTTGAATGTTATCATTGGTTAATATTTGTGATTTTAGATGTTAAATGATGAATTTTAAGTATTATTTGTTATTTATAAGTATTTTGTTAAGTAATTTTTAATGATTTAAATGTTTAGGGATTAAATTGCTAAAGTAATAATAATTCAAGGACTTGATGTAAAATTGTTACAAATGTGGGATTTCATGGAAGCTATTAACATTTGGGTGGTTTTAGTTTTCAATAAAATTGGTTTATTTGCATGATTAGGACATAGGGACTAAATTGAATAAAAATGAAAAGTTGAGGGTAATTTTGTAAAAATGTCAAAATGGACTTAATTGCATAAAATGAATTGGTTTTTTTGTATGAATTAATTAATTGAATGAAATTATTAATTTAGATCAAGAACGAGTGAAAAATCGAGGAGAAGAGAAAATTACCAAATAGCCCCTCTACTTAGTCATTACTGCAAATTAGTCAGGTAAGTTCGTACGATTTAAAATTTAACATCTATATGATATATTGGATGATATGAAATAGTATAGTAGATATATTTAATTATAAATGTGTAAGTTATTTGAGAAAAATTGTTGAAATTCAATACTTGGATCGGATTGAACGCGGGGTAAAGTACAATCAAGATATTGTGTGTTATGAGGGATTGAAGCGGAGATTGTTGTGGAGACTATTTTCCCAAGTGGACCGAGGTTCAGCATTTGTTGCGAACTCTCGTTTTATACTCTCTGTCTTGGTGTGTTTCGGATGGATAGCTCTTATGAGCATTGGTGTGTTTCGGATGGGTTAGCTCTTATGAGCATCTGGTGTGTTTCAGTTGGATTATTGATGTACTCGTATCTGTAAGTCGTTCATTGGATTGTAAATCTCGATAAGGTAACTTGTTTAGTAATTTTGATGGATTTTTCATATATTTGAGTTTGAATTGAATGTTACAATTCACCAGTTGAGAATGTGGATGACAGGAACACGTATAGTTGGTTTTTTTATATTTCTGCTTTGTACTATGCAAATGAAACGAGTAAGAAAAGGGAATGAAATGGTAAGTTCTTAACTGGGATATAATATGATGATATCAAAAGGATTGATGAGTTAAATGTTGTACCTATATATGAGAAATCTACTTATGTTATGAATGAATTTACCTATATCATGGATAAATACACTAAGTCGTGAATTGATAATGTTGTTTAGACTTATGTTAAGCATTTGGAATGGAATGGGAAGTAAGTATAAGTAAGTGGAATGGTTCATAACCTTATGAAAAGGTTGATAATTGTGTAATATGTCTTATAAAATCCTATTATGTTATGAATGAAAAATATATGTGATGTTGATGGACTTACTCATTTGTGAGTTGATGGTTATATAATTTTATAAATCTTATGGCATTGGTATAGGTTTATATTTATCTTATAAAGTTCATTATTGAAATGGATTATTATGTTTAAAGTTTATATGAGCTTACTAAGCATTCATTATTTACGTAATTATTTTCTTTTACTTTACAGATTATCGGAAGCTCAATCGATTGGAAGTTCGTCGGAGATCTATCACACTATTCAGAGGACAAATCGGTAGTTTTTGAGTAATTTGGTTACGGTTTATAATGGCGTGTATAGGACGATTTGTAATGGTATTATAGTGCGTGTGTTAATGATGTTTTGTATGTGTAAGCTTTGGAAAGCTATATTGGTTTGGTACACCTTGATACCTTACCAAGTTATGTGATGTTGATTACTTTAAAGTGCTTGTTGACATGATTCACTTGGCATATTGATGATAGTTTGAAAATGGTTTGAAAGTGATTTGGTAAGTATACGTTATGTAAGTTAACTATGTTGGTACATTTGATGCCTTGTTAGTTTGGGTCATTGTGACTATATCATGTTGCATGCTTTGTAATGGAATAGTAATGGTCATATTTGTGGTATGATTTGTTAAAAGTTGAATTAGGTTTGATGATGGAAATGTGATCAAATAAATGTATGTTTAGGTAAGTTTAAATGTTAGCATTTGAGGTGCCTTGATTGGCATATTGGTTGATTGATTAGGGACCATTAAATTGGTCATTATATGTTGGTTTTCATCATGTTATGATGCCTTGATCCTGTGCACAAAAATGCTTTTAGGTGGTTACATGAGTGGGTGTTGGAAATGGCTTGATTTTGGACAATTTCATGTCCATACGGCCTGAGACATGAGCGTGTGACTTAGCCGTGTGTGCCACATGGCCAGACGTTATGGCCATATGTCCCCTGTAGGTTTTAATGCATGCAAGTCAGGCTGTTACACAGCCTAGCACACGGCTTGGCACATGGGTTTGTGTGGCTATTTCGAGAGTTACACTATCTGGCACACGGACGTGTGGCTTGGTCGTGTGACCCAACTCAGAGAGTTACACGGGTGAGGAATGGGCTGGGACACAGTCGTGTGTCCCTATTTCGATTGTTACATAGCCTGAGACACGAGCATGTGTTTCTCACACGGCTTGGCCACACAGCCGTTTAACCCCTGCAGTCAAAATTTTCTAACTTTTTCTTAAACTTTCCAAATGTTTCCAATTTATTCCCGGATTGTTTCTAAAGTATTTTTAAGGCCTCGAAGGCTCGATTAAGGGACATTATGTATGTGATTGAAGGTAATCAAATTATGTTTGCATTGATGTATGGAATGAATGATTTAATGTTTCATTTTTATGGTAATGCTCCGTAACCTTATTCCGGCGACGGATACGGGTTAGGTGTTACATCATTCCTCCAATTCTGATAAAGCAACTCTTTAAAAGTTGCATGTAACATCCAAATCTCTAAACAAAAAAACTGTCTAACTCTTCTTCTTTGCTTTGGCTTTAAATAAAGTAAAATCGAACGATGATAAGATTTTAGACGATAAAGGTTTCGAACATAACAATTCGGCGCAAAGGAGAACCAAGTTGTATTACCTACTGCTCAGTCTAACTGCTGAGACAGACCCGTTCTACTCCAAGTAAATTGTGACCTATAAAAGCCTAAATCGCGGATGCTGTAATTAAACATGAATTCCCGAAAATACAAACATCCATTTCTTGTCGAATCTGCACCACCAATCCGTTCTGAAGAGTCTAAAATAACATTGAAATCTCCATCAATAACCCAAGATTCCATAATCTGTTCTGCCAATGAACCCAAATATTCTAACATCTTTCTTTTTGTCGGTTGAGGACTAGCATAGATAACTGTACAAAGAAATTGAGAAGAATAATGAGTACTCCAGATCCTCATATGAATTGCTTGAGGCTGTTAATCAAGAATTTCAACATGTACAATATCTTTCTAGAAAACCCAAATTCCCCCTGCAAAGCCATCTGCTTAAAACTCTACAAGAGTTTGAAAACCCAATTCTCCTTACAATAACTTTAGCATTCTCGCCACTAATTCGCGTTTCAAACAGATTAAAAACATCAGGGTCAAACTCCTTTCTATATTCACTAATAAATTTATGGAATCAGGGATGCCCCGTTATTTGAGAATTCCAAAAAAATCAGCTTAGAATCCATAACCATCAAAAGTAGATAGTCGAAACCCACAATCAAACTAATGGCTGAGGAATGAACGACTTACCTCCTCTTCTTGAATCATTTCCGCTTCCATACCAAACATCAAAGAATTCGATGGATCCTCCGATTTGTTTTGCTGATAGGAATTTTCAATGGCTTGAATGATGCCTTCCATAGCCTCCAAAATTCCCATCGTAGGTTGATCATGATCCGTCGACCCGATGTCAGGAGGTTTTTCTTATGGTGCATGATACGATCTCGCCTCGATGATGATTCGAGTCGTTTGTTTCCCAATCGTTAAAATGGAGAAGTATCGTTCTTGAACAGAGTAATGGGTGAATTCGGCTAAGTAAGACTTTAAAAAAAGGTTGGCTAGATGGTTCAAAGGTTATGAATGGGTTAAGGATGGTTCGGTTAAGTAGAATGATGGTGGAAAAATGGGTTAATGAAAAAGGATCATGGGAATTCGGCTAATCAAAGAAACACGATAAATAAGTGGATAGATGTTGATGGAAAAATGATCTTAAGGACAAGTAAGAACCAACACTATATTAAACTGCTGACCCGAGACTTATATGTCGCTTAAGGTGGACATTGACCCGTTACCTATGAAGGTAGGAACCAAAGGTATAGCTTGGTTGAACGCCACACTCGGAATGAGTGATAAGTTCGAAAGAAATAGAATGACGCCACTAGCAAGCTAGATAAGTCACGCTGAGTCTAAAACGAAATAAGAGAGTTGAAAAACTCATAAAATGTTATAAACATTAATCAAAGAGAAAAAAAGTACCTACAAAAGGTAATGAGCTACATATTTATAGCTAAGGAACTAAGCTAGCCGAATGACAAATGGCAGCTCAATGGACAAGTAATTCAGCTTTAATGAGCTGGAAAGTTCTGGAATAAAACCAAATAAATTCCATGTCTATATTCAGCTCTTTAGAACTCCATTGGACAACTTATAGATGAAGGAAAGTCAGCTGAATGTATTTGGAAGAGTTGGGAGCTGATTGGCCATGTCTATGTTCAGCCAAGTGCTTAAATAAGCTCCTTAAATCCTGCCTTGAGAAACTGAACGTGCAGTAGCATTTTAATGGGAGTTTTAGAGCACGAACAGCCCAAATAGTGTGAATACTTGAACTCCAACAGCCTCCAAGTGTGAAGGGACGAAATTGATCAGCCACCAGCTGAATGGACTCCATTTGAACAGCCTTGAAGTGTGAATGGAATGTGCAGCAATGTGAAAACTTTTAAGGCTGCCTTGGAGACTTAGACTGTCAGCTTGAGGAAGTAAATCAGCAGGTCCTTTGCCCCTTGGTGTCCACGAAAAGGCTACTTGAATTAGCTGAGTAATCAGCTCACTTAATGCCGTCCCAAGCATTGAACCTGCAGCAAATTAATTCAGCAAATTAACCCACCTTAAGACACATTAATTCGGCAGAAACTAGACACATTAATTTGGAACATGTAATTAATTTGCCTAAGCTAAGACACATTAAAAACCAATAATAACTAAGACACAAATTAAATTCAACAGCAGCTAAGACAAACTAATTAAAACATGAAATTAATTGGTCTCAACTTTAGACACATTTAAACACTTCTAATTTAACATGTTCAGATTAAGACATATTTATTAACACTCATTTGTTAACTTAAGCTAAGCTAACTAAATTACTAAACACATTAATTTATAAGCTGAAACTAACTATCTAATTTAACTAAATAATTTATTTAATTCCAGCAACTTAAAACGCATAAAATAAAAAAGATGAAAACGAGCTCATTTAGCTAAAATCGAGCTAAATTGAGCTCAACGAGATGAGTTCAAGTTAGGCCAGCTTGCGAAAGATGGAAAGCCTCGCTTGGTGAGTTGAACCAAAGCAGTTCTCAGGCATGGCCGTATCATCCCCTCCCTCTTTAAAGCGATTTGTCCTCAAATCGGGCTACATTCTCGCGAAAAATCTTTCTTTGTCACGTGCCTCTTGGGTGATGAATTTGACAGAAATGCTCCCAATGATACGATCGCATTCCGGAGTGAACCAAGTTTGAGCAAGGATTCAATGGTGCTGCCCCAAGGACCAATTACGCGAGCTCGAGCTAAGCAATTCAAAGAGGCCATTTCGGCCTTAGTTAACCAATTGTGGGGCGAGGCTTTAGTTGGAGAAATAGAACGAGTTGGGACCAGCTCAATAAAGTTTCCTTGCAACATATTGCAAACCGATTTCAGCTCAATTCCAGCCTTTTGAACCCGTTCCAACTCAATTGAACTCTTTATTTTATTTTCAGCTTTGCATTTAGTTTGCATTTTAAATATTTGCATTTAAGCATCTTAGTTTAATAAATGAGTTGCTGGTCATCAATTCAACTCATCTTAGTTTAATTAATTAAGTTTATTTTAATGAATTTAATAGTTGCTTCTTTAATTAAACTAGTTACTAGGATAATTTAATAATGCATGAGTTAAAGTTCATTTAATAATGCTTCTCTTAATTAAACTAGTTGCTGGAATAAATGATGCATAAGTGTTAGTTCATTTATTTAAGTTAGTTATTAATTTGTTTTAAGTTTAATAATTGAATAAATGTGTCGGTTACATGTGTTAATGCAGGTGACTTTTCAGCTCACATCCATTACATTTAAAGGCTGTTATGCAATCAATAAGATGGCTTTTCAAGTGATTTCAGTTACAAAAGAGGGGGCTGTTACAAAGAGGCTTTATAAATCATTAAGAAGTTGTTTTTTTCAATTAAAGAAGAGCATTTTTCTTCTTTAAATTCAGCAGCATCTTTGTTTCATCTTCCATAATCGTTTGTTTCATGAATAATCACCACATGCATTCAATTTTCCATCAAAGGAGCTGGTGTCTTTTCGGTTGGCCATGGAGACTTCAAAAGACCTTTGAAAGCAACTTAATTGAAGAAGTAAATCACATTGAAGGATGGAGTTACTTGGGTTAGAATTTCAAAAGTTGTGACTTTTTATTTGAGCTCATTATTAGCTTCATTAAAAGTGACCATTCAGCTAGCTTCTTTTGATACTATAAATATATGTAATCAGCCTATTGAAAGGGACTTTTGGATATTTTATTAATGTTATGCTGCTCAATTTATGAGGCAAACTTTTCTCTATTTTCGTTCAAAGATTCGTTGGCTACCTAGTGTTCTAGTTGTGTCATCCGTTTTCTTTGTCGAAAACTGAACTTATCACTATCTGTAGTGTGGCGTTCAAACATACCGAGGTTCCTATCTTGCTAGATAGTGGGTCGAGGTCACCTTACCATTCCTAAACTGAACTAAAGGGCTTATAAGCAACGGGTCGATACCAAATCAGTATTGGTTCTTGTTTGCACTTTTGTTTAATCCATTTTCCTTTCTTAACCATTTCGTACCAAAACCAAAATTCCATCTTTTTCACATCTTTCCATTTCGAACCAAAACCAATTCCTTCTTTCACATCTTCCCTTTTCATACCATATTCTTAAACTAACTACTATTTTGCCAAAGCTACTTCAATCCATTCCAATTTTACTAAGCTAAATATTCATTGCTTCTCGTAGACGATCGGACATTTTACATATGACTCGACTCACCCCGAGGCGGATCGTATCACCCAAGAACCTGAGACTCACAAATACCTCGTAAAGAGAATAGGTTGTTTGCATACCCTCCCTCTTTAGGAGGAAACCATTTCGAGGTGTCACCTACACAAGAATGAAAGAGTTTAGTGACACTAGAATTTATAATCTCAAGAGAACTTTTCAGAATCTTATTCAAAAATTGAGCAAATAAACCAATGCCAGGATCAAAAACAGAAGTTGATTTTACCTTTCCGCAATGAATCAAAAAGTTCATCGATGACATCAAAACAGAACCACAAAGCATACGAGAGTTATAATTTTGGACAGCAAAGATCCATGTTTCAAATCCTTTGAGCAACGATACAGAACCAAAACTTTGATTTAGCATTTGCAACTTATCACAGTTCAACAACTTTGTTTTCAAATTTAAGGACAAAAGATCAAGCAAGCACAAATGGTTCACACATCTATTCACACAAAATTCAGAGTGCTCATTTTCTCTCAATAATGATTCAGAATAACTAAGCTTTCGATAGTCATAGTCTTGAAAATCAAAATCATTTGGTTTAAATCCCTTGATCAATAATAAAGAATAATAATCACCGGGATCAAAAACGAAGTTTTTGCTTACCATTTCACATTGACTTGAATATTTCTTGGCTGGCAGCTTGGTAGGAACACGAAATAAACTACAGTTATAAGTATGCAATTCATGTTCGAATCCCTTAAACCACAATATTGAGCAATTTCCAGAATCATAAATCAAATTTTGACTTTGCAAGCCAACAATGTTCACATGCTTTGTCTTCACACATAGCGATAAAATTCGGAGAAGATGAGAAAGTTCAACACATTTATTCAAAACAAAATTACAGTACTCACCTTTACTTAACAACAACTTAAGATAACTTGCTCTAGGCTTAAACACACGATTTTGGTCGTTCATTGTCAAAAACAACAAAGGCTTTTCTTTCATCAACAACTTACATACATGAAACAAAGAAGATGTGAGCATACAAACATTCAAACAGTCATATATCTCAAGTTTCATTCGAACAAACTTACACAAATATGCGGAATTTACACAACAGAGCAGAAACGTCTCACCATCATCACAAACAATCGGACTATGAGTTTTACATGGCAACTTTTTAACACACAAGTTCGAAAATTGTTTGTGATGATTTATACTTACTTTACCAACACACGTGTCAACGCGGTAATTTTCGTTAGAGAAACTCGTCTTGCCATCTTTTAAAACGGACGCATCAACATTAAACAAAGAATGGCAGTTAACCATATCAGCTATATTATCACAAACATTCAAGTGGGATGGTGGAGACTTAAACGTTATAGAACCCTCACCTTGCTTACCTTTAAGCGCCGGTGGACTAGGGTCATCTATGTTCTTACCTTTCTCGATCAACTTGAACCGCCTCTTATCAGGAAGGTAATGAAGCTGGAACTCACCGATCAATTCTTCAGAAACTTGAAAAGGAACATCACGAGGAAAACTCATATGGTAGTTAGTGGAAATATTCCTCACTTGTTCTCGCTCGTCTTTTTCTTTTGTTTCTTTTTCTAACTCATTTTCTTTTTCAATTTTCTTTTCGTTCTCACATTCCTTTTTGATTTCTTTTTTTCGTCTCTCGATTTCATTCCATATTCACTCATTTTCTCTCATTATCATTTCTTGTCTCTCTTTTCTTTTTATTTCTTTTTCTCTTTTCCTTTCATTACAAGAAGAAGACAATAAGAAGGAATCAGAATGGCAAGCCTTTTTTTGGACAGAGGGAAAAGCATCTACATAAGGAAAATGATCATCCCTTTGTGAATGTTCCTCCGTGGATGAATACTTTGAGGCACTTGAAGTGAAATTTCTACGTTCTTTTTTTTTTTCACCTTGAAAGGTTTCAAACTCGTAACTCGCCTCATTTCGTCTCGAATTCCTTGATGAATAGGAATCACAATAAGAATCTCTTCTCGAATAGTCATTGGATGTGTGCTTTCCTGATGATCTTATCTCCATCCCTTGACTTGGTGAAATTTTCTTTCATCGGGCTCTTTCCTCCACTCGATCCAATCGTTCATGCAATTTGTCAAATTTAGATTTCACCATTCTACGCATCTCTTGCATCACATATTGAAATTTTGATTCGGAAAGCTCTTCTCGAAACATGATTTATTGCTGAAAAGAAAAGTGATAAGAACAAAATAGAAAAAATGAATACCTCACCACTACAAACCTCACGTTTCACTCACGAAGAAAAAAAATGTATATGACACTCCACTCGTGTTTGCACTCTTTATTGGCTTTTTCTACACTCGAATTCTCTCACAAACTCTCGTGCCTTTTACCACTCGATTCTCCTCTCGAAGTTCGTAGTAGACTCGTTTAGACTTACAAGCAAATCTAGGGGTCGACTCCAAGTGGGTTTACAAGGGTAATGATGAATAGGTGCAAGGTTGGCTGAAAGAAATAATTTGGTGATGGTGTGTGGCGTATTGGTGTTTAATGATAGTAGAAGAGGATTTTGATGGATCGGGAATTCAAAGAAAATAAATACACACTTCAACACTTTTTTTTATAACTTCGAATGTCTGTCTCTCTTTTTTTTTAAGATGAATATATTCAAAACACTTGTACAATCACTTATACACGAAATAACAATAATTATTTTTTTTTGAATTTTTTTATTTTTTTTCAATTTTTTTGATTTTTTTAATACTTACTCCGGCACTTCACGAACGTCCGTACTCCTCGATTTTGACTAGCTCTGATACCAAATGATACGATCTCGCCTCGATGATGATTCGAGTCGTTTGTTTCCCAATCGTTAAAATGGAGAAGTATCGTTCTTGAACAGAGTAATGGGTGAATTCGGCTAAGACTTTAAACAAAGGTTGGCTAGATGGTTCAAAGGTTATGAATGGGTTGAGGATGGTTCGGTTAAGTAGAATGATGGTGAAAAAATGGTTTAATGAAAAAGGATCATGGGAATTCGGCTAATCAAAGAAACACGATAAATAAGTGGATAGATGTTGATGGAAAAATGATCTTAAGGACAAGTAAGAACCAACACTATATTAAAGTGCTGACCCGAGACTTATACGTCGCTTAAAGTGGACCTTGACCCGTTACCTATGAAGGTAGGAACCAAAGGTATAGTTTGGTTGAACGCAACACTCGGAATGAGTGATAAGTTCGAAAGAAACAAAATGACTCCACTAGTAAGCTAGATAAGTCACGCTGAGTCTAAAATGAAATAAGAGAGTTGAAAAACTCACAAAATGTTATAAACATTAATCAAAGAGCAAAAAATCCCTACAAAAGGTAATGAGCTACATATTTATAGCTAAGGAACTAAGCTAGTCGAATAGACAAATGGCAGCTCAATGGACAGGTAATTCAGCTTTGATGAGCTGGAAAATTCTGGAATAAAACCAAATAAATTTCATGTCTATATTCAGCTCTTTAGAACTCCATTGGACAGGTTATAGATGAAGGAAAGTCAACTGAATGTATTTGGATAATTTGGGAGCTGATTGGCCATGTCTATGTTCAGCCAAGTGCTTAAATAAGCTCCTTAAATCCTACCTTGAGAAACTGAATGTGCAACAGCATTTTAATGGGAGTTTTGGAGCATGAACAGCCCAAATAGTGTGAATACTTGAACTCCAACAACCTCCAAGTATGAAGGGACGAAATTGATCACCACCACCGAATGGACTCCATTTGAACAAAATTTGAAGTGTGAATGGAATGTGCAAAGAATGTGAAAACTTTTAAGGTCTGTCTTGGAGACTTAGACGGTCAGCTTGGGGAAGTAAATTAGCAGCTCCTTTGCCCCTTGGTGTCCACGAAAAGGCTGCTTGAATTAGCTGAGTAATCAGCTCACTTAATGCCTTCCCAAGCATTGAACCTGCAACAAATTAATTCAGCAAATTAACTCACCTTAAGACACATTAATTCGACAGCAACTAGACACATTAATTTGGAACATGTAATTAATTTGCCTAAGCTAAGACACATTAAAAACCAATAATAACTAAGACACAAATTAAATTCAACAGCAGCTAAGACAAACTAATTAAAACATGAAATTATTTGGTCTCAACTTTAGACACATTTAAACACTTCTAATTTAACATGTTCAGATTAAGACATATTTATTAACACTCATTTGTTAACTTAAGCTAAGCTAACTAAATTACTAAACACATTAATTTATGAGCTGAAACTAATTAACTAATTTAACTAAATAATTTATTTAATTCCAAAGAACTTAAAACACATAAAATAAAAAGATGAAAACGAGCTCATTGAGCTGAAATCGAGCTAAATTGAGCTCAACGAGCTGAGTTCGAGTTAGGTCAGCTTGCGAAAGATGGCAAGCCTCGCTTGGTGAGCTGAACTTAGGCCGTTCCCGGGTGTGGCCGTATCAGTGCATGTCCTCCTCCACAGTGACCACTTCTCTTCCCATACTCTCCTTTCCCGTAACACCAAACCAAAACATTTTATTTTCCTTCCCAGAACCTGATTCGTGTGCAGTAACAAGATGATAGGCTTTGTGTTTATTTCTATCTAAGTTTGTCTTAAAATTCACAGCTTGGGTCTTCAAATTACCAAACGGCCCATCAAAGCCTGATTTCACCAAACTTGCTCCATCGTTAAACCACTAGCACCTTTACGTAAAAGAAGCTCTGGACCACTATTATTAGGTTTCAATATTTGTATATTTTTCTTATGTTCATTAGCCACAGTTACTCCTTTCCCTTTTGCCCTAGAAAAAATTTTCCTATTCTCATCGACATCATCAGTCACCTTCGAACTCATCCCTTCCACATCTCGGCAATTCCACCGTAACCTTGTTGTTTCCTTCTTTAGCAACAAAATCAACTCCACGATTAATGGCTGCATTATCAATTCCGCCCTCCTCCAGAACTGAGAAACGCGATCCCCTTGAACGGTTGTCTTGACCACCGTTAACCACCATTGCAGACCCTTTAAACCTTCCTTTCTGTTTTCATTCCAGTAACATCCAAGGACCAAATGGTTCCTTTTCAACCCTATTAATCAAGTTTGATTCCTCCGTAACTGGTGCAATGGTGTCCGTCGGGTTTTCCATCATGCTTGTATTTTCCCCTGAACAGAGTGTAGTTGTATGCCCATACAACCTACAAGTAAAAACAGATATTTGGCAGATACTTGTATTCGACCCTCTACGTTTTATCATTTATTCGAACCTTGGAAATCAAAGGCTTCCTGAGATCTACATACACCGCCAACCGAGCAAACCTTCTTCGTATTGCAGTATTCATATGTTCATCAATTTTAATCATCGGCCCAATTGCTTGCCTTATAGCCCAAAGCAACATTCCGAGTAGTATCCTTCCGATAAACCAGGCAATCTTATCCAAACAATTTGATTATCTACTTCTGTGTTAGCAGCCGAGAAATCTGAGGACCAAGGTCTTATCGTTAGATAATGACCAAAGATTACCCATGGACTACCCATTAGAATTTTTTCAAAATCATCCTTGTCCTGGAAACGAACGAGATAGAAATCGTTTTCCAAATCCATCAATTGAAATTGACCCCATGGTTTCCACAGCGAAGAGACCTTATTAAACAACATATTAAACCCTATTTTCTTCCCCAATAGCTTTACCACAACAATTAGGGCCATTTTCCGCGCTATAAATTGCTGAACACGATTGAAGAAAGTAATCGATGGAACTCCATCCACTAGCACCGTGGTCACATATCCATCCTGCAATTCAAAATAATCCTCTAAATCTACCATCGAATTGTGACTCATCGAATCGCCCATCAATTTAGTTTTATAAGATATCCTTGCCGTATTATTAGTCTCAGTCTGTATGGCCTGTCCATTTCCATCCACAGTCGGATCAGTCAAGTTCGAAGGCCCATCCATAGGTCGTCTTACCTTCTTTGTTGCCCTACACACACCACTATTCGAACCTGCAGAGTTCGTTCCAACCACAAAGTCAACTGGTGAGAGAGAGTTTCTTCCTTTCAACTACAAAATTAATGATAACTTTTAATAAATTGTCATTTTTAATAAAATTATACATGTGAAAATGTATGTAATTAATATCAATTTTCCTTTTTAACAAAATTATAGATGTGAAAAGGTAATCAATTTCCCTTTTAATACATGTGAAAATGCTTGATTTCTTTAAACATATTATTTGATTTTTCACATACGAAAGTTACGTAATTATTAAAATAATTAGTGTCATATTATTTTATTTTTAAAATAAATTAGTAATATATATTATTTTATTTTAATACATGTCAAAAATATTATTTTTTAAATACTGAAATATAAAAATATTTCATATCATATGAATTTGATTTGAAAGAGAACTTTTAATTGAACCAATTATAGTATTTTTATATTGAGATAATGTAATAACAGTTAGAATATATGGTGTTTTTATTAATGTATTAAAATTTGCTTTTCTAAATATATGAATATTGTAAAAATAAGTTTAATAGATTTCTTAAATTACACATGGCACTCCATGGATTTGCCAAATGGCATAAATCTAACAAACACTTGAAAATAAATTTCCTTATTTGAACTCTAACTTTGTTTTAGTATATATATATATTGATGATTAAAAACAAAATTGTGATCCTTTTGAAGTGATACTTACAATCAAACACCAAGGAAACAGCTAAGACAACCCAAGTTAAACTTCCACAAAATTTATTATAGAATCAAACTAATCTTATCTTCCCTCTCTAACATTTTTCCTTGTACATACGATGATTCCTAATCAAACAGCTAAGGTGATAAAACAGGAGAGTTGTCAAATGTTCTACCCATACTCCAATGGAGTTTGATATTAAAACTTAAAAATTGCATCTCTTATTTTTTTTTTTCCCGAAAATTATAACTATCAAAATTTATCATTAATATACTCATACAATTATACCAACTTCCAAAAACAGATCATTGCGATTTCAATAATAAATTTTTTTTGACAGAAAACACCAAAACATCGAAAATTGGAATTTTATCAAAATATAAAACCTAACCTGAATCATCTAAACTAAACTTTAATCCGACCACTAATTTGTATTTATTTTACCATCCCAATTTTCACCATGTCGTTATGACAGTTACTAGCCACCCACCAAGGAATCTGAGGACTTGTTTCATGTCTTAAACGGCCATAACCTGTCCATTGATGGTTCCGAATCAACCTTTATCCATTTGTCTCACTCTAAACTTTGAAGCATCTATGAGGCCCCACCGTGCTCTTTAGGCGCCAACCATTGCCGGCCTTCTCTGATTATAAACTTGTCTCTCTTGGCCTCCATTTTTGAGCTCTCTCACCACCATTGCTATCATCCTCCAAGCTTCCCTACTTTGTAACCTTGCTTCACAGTAAAGTTATGGCGGACCCTGGAAAGATGGAAGAAGGGCTAGCTCATGAAGAAAATATGGAGAAAAAGGGAGATAAGCTGGTTGAACAACAACAACAGTTGCAGGAGCAGCAACAGCCATTGGTAAAGCAAAAGACCAAGAGGGTAGCAACCTTGGATGCTTTTAGAGGACTCACCATTGTGGTAAGTGTGCTCGCAACTTAGACAAATTTTGACTCGAAAGAATATTCAAAATTTGAAAGTCTAGAGTTTGACTCGACTCGATTAAACCTTAATCATGGATTGTTATTATAATAATAAGGTGTTGTGATTTTTGGGTGTAGTTGATGATATTGGTAGATGATGCTGGGGGATCATATGCCAGGATTGATCACTCACCATGGAATGGATGCACACTGGCTGACTTTGTGATGCCATTTTTTCTGTTCATTGTTGGGGTGGCCATTGCCTTAGCTCTCAAGGTACAAATTTGGTCCACTCATAATTATTCTTCTACGATTGTAAACGTTATATTTTAGATGTTTGGTAAATTAAAAAAAATATAGGAAATTAAGCATTGAATTTAAGTTATTAAATTTATTTGGTATATTTATTAAAATTAAGTATTGGATGTGATTAAATTATTTGATAAATATAATTTTTAAATTTTTAAATTTTTAAATGCAAAGCATTTAAAGGATAATATTAAAATAAATAAATTAAATTAAAAACAATTGAAATTTTTTTATATTAAGTGAGAAGTAGCTCTTTATCTACTTACCATTTCCCATGCTTTTTCATTGAAAAATTTCAACTTGATTATCAAGCGTGCTTAAAAATTAAATTAATGAAAATATTAATTTTTAAATGATTTAATTTTTCCAATGAGTTATCAATCAGGGCCTTAATTCATACCAATAAAATTATTATAAAAAATCTAAATTTTGAGAATAAATCATTGAAAATTTACAACATTTAATATTTCAAATGTATTTGATAATTATTTTAATTTTTTACTTAATATAAAATTTTTAACAAAAAAAGTATTAGAATAAAATAAGTAGGTAGGTAGCTACTTATCATTTAAGCTCCAAATATTAAGTTAATTTTATTTTATTAAAAAAACTTAAATATATTTTAAAAAAATAGATTTAAATTAATAGATTTATCTTTTATTCAAAACTATCCAAAATAATATAAAATATTATTAATAAGATTAAAATTAAAAAATAAATAAATTTTTAAAAATCAATATTTACTTTTATCAAATAACATAATTATATTTAATATTTATATTTACTAAATAATTATTTAATATAAATTTAAAGTAATCAACAAAAACTATTTTACTAACAATAATTTAATGTTAAGGGAAAAATTTGGGTTTGTTGTAGTAAAAAAAATCACATTAATATAAAAATTTGGGTACATCTTGGCGGTTCCTTATTTGGTAGCTAGTTAAGCTATATGTTATTTTCTCTCTTCTTTATTTTAAAAAAATTCATATTGAGACTAAATTCAATGATGTCATTTTCATATTTTCTCATATAATATTTCATGATTTTCCACGTTTTACTCTTCTATTTTTTCTTTTTAAAAGGTGCTACTCTTGTAATTAAAAGTTAAATATCATAATTAGCACTGCTTTGTTTCATTAAACATAAAACTATGATAAAGCTACTTCTAATAAGAGTCAAATTATTTTATATTTTATTTTTTATTAAAAATAAATAAATTATTCACTAGACGTTAAATTTTAAAAAATAAAATGATTATTCTATTAAAATTTTTATCTATTTCTACTATTAAATACTGATATTATTGATGGAGCAACTAAATAGTGACACGTGATGTGTCTCATATATGTCATGTTGGCATGACAATATTAGTTTTTTTTTTTTCAAAATTCTAAAAAAATTAAATTTTATAATTATTTTTAAAACCACATTTAGGACATTGTTTTTTAAATAAATATAAAAATTATTATAAAATTATAAAAAATAGAAATTTATTTTAAAATTATTAATAATGGTAAGAAATTATTAGAAATTTTTTTAAAAAAATTAGTTTCTTATAATTCTTAATAATTTTTTTATATATATTTTTATAAATTTTATAACAATTTGATAATTATTTAAGAAACTATTTTAAAATAATCTTCAATAACTATTTGATCAGACTCATTATGGATGTTGTTTGTAGTAAAATTTTAAATTTATTATAATTTTAAATGATTATTATAATTATTTAAAAACTACAGGTAGGGTAAACTTGATATTCATTTTTCTAAGTTTAAATGAATTTGGATAACTATTTGTGTATATCCATTTTGAACATAGTTTTTAAATAATTATTAAAAATTTATTTATTTTTATGTTCTTTTAAAATTTAAAATATTTGTTGATGTGATAAAAAGTCACATCAATATAAGACATACATCGCAACCATATTATTAATTAGATAAAAATGGATAAATCTTTAATAAAAAATTAATTAATTTATTTTTAAATAAAAATGTAAAATACATTCCTATATACGTTTACCTCAAACTCAAATGCTTGTTTCTTTGTTCCAGAAAATTCCCAAGATAAAGGATGCAATTAAGAAGATATGCTTGAGAACTCTAAAGCTTCTATTTTGGGGAGTTTTATTGCAAGGTATTCATCACTCCCAAATATTTCCCATTCATTAATCATTTAATGCTAAACCAGGCGCTTTATTATTCGAATTTTTATTTTTATGAGGTATCGGTGTATGGTATAGTAGGGTGTTAAAACGGTTAATCGAATCGAACTAGTATTAATTGAATTAATTGAATTTTTTAATTTTTTAATTGTTAATCGAATTAATTTTTTTTTTAAATTAACCGAAATTTATATGTTTTGTTTTTTTGTTAAAACAAATATAAAACATATAAAAAAATTATAATATTCATTTGTCCGAATTAACCAAACTAATAATAACTTAATACATATAATATATAATATTATTTATTAAATTCGGTTAAAAAGTTTGAACACTCCTATGACATAGACATTTAACAATTTTTTTGGTACATGATATTTACATATTCACATAGTATTGGAAAATAATTCTCCAAATGTACGGAAAATATTAATAAAAGTCGTGTTATAATTCAGAAATTAAACCTATCAGCGGATGGGATTGGTTTTAGACTAAATTAATTTAAGTTGGGTGAATTCGGTTTCAAAATTTTCAGCTTGTTTAAGTTTGGATTTTTTTTGAGTTTGTATTATTTCAATTTTTGTATAATTTGGGGTTTTGGTTATTTTGGGTTTGGACTTTTTGAGTTTAGGTATTTTTTTAAAGTTATTTGAATTTTTTATTTATGTTATTCGGATTAGGTCAATTTGAGTTTTTATGCTTGAGTTTGACACTCGATCTATTGTGATTTAAATTATTTTAAGTTCAAATAATTTTAGGTTTAGATAATTTTGGAGTTTAAGGTTAACTTTTTATGATAAAATCAAACTGAAATGAAAAATAATGGGATTGAATAATGCAAATGAAATGTGCAGGTGGATACTCCCATGCGCCAAATGATCTTGTTTATGGAGTAGACATGAAATTAATACGATGGTGTGGAATCCTCCAGGTAAAGAACATCTTCATCTTTACCACACATTCTTAATATTTTCCTTTTTTCATGAAAACAATGTAATCAAAATGGCGATTGCATACAATCCAGAAATTAACAGATTTAGAAACTGAATTTTTGTCTTCAAAAATAATCTATTATTTGATGATGAATATCTTATGTGTAAACAGAGAATAGCTTTGGTTTACTTCATTGTGGCCGTGATCGAGACTCTCACCACCAAGCGCAGACCAACAGTTTTGGAACCTGGCTATTCATCCATTTTCACTGCTTACCGCTGGCAATGGTAAACTAACACATGGATTCTATATTTACAATTACAGCTATCAATTGAACGAGTCGTTGGGTTGAATCAATTTGAGTCAGATTAATTAAAATTTTTTGTATTTGAAGCATTTCAGAGTTTAGGTCATTTTAAGCTCTAACAGATTTGAGTTGTTGTGGGGTTAGGTCATTAGAGTTTGCTTAGCTGGGTTTCTCGGGTTTGACTCATTTCAAATTTTGACAGTCAGGTTAAAGTCATTTCAGTTACTTGTTGGAGTAATTTCAAGTTCGAATCATTCTAGATTCGAGTCATTTTAAGTTTAGATATTCTTTTGTTCAAGTCATTTTCGGGTTCTAGTTAAGCAGATTTGAGTTGTTGACTTTTATGATCAAATAAAGTTGGTTTGGATTTGAATTCGGGTTAATCTAAGTCGGATTTTCGAGTTTGATTCAGAACTGACAGATCTATTTACAATCATAATTGATGTTACTTGGACTCTCCATTTTTTGGTATTGTTGTTTTGAGTTTCTCCTAAAGTAACATATCATTTTATGTAAGTGAAAATCCAGGCTTGGAGGATTCGTTGCATTTGTCATTTACATGACCACAACATATTCACTATACGTCCCAGATTGGAGTTTTGTTGTGTCCACAGACAGTGAAACAACACAATACACGGTAAGGTGAATTATAAGCTCAATAGCTTAATGCATAAAGCTTATCAAGTACCTCCACTACTTCAGTTAACTAATCACTCTTTTTTTCCTGCAATATTAAGGTCAAATGTGGGATGAGAGGACACTTAGGACCCGCTTGCAACGCTGTTGGTTATGTTGATCGAGAGGTTTGGGGCATTAATCATCTTTACATGTATCCAGTCTGGCAACGCCTAAAGGTTGGTCCTTCCTCTGCTTCAATTTCCAATAGATTTGGGTAAGTCATTGTTGCTTACCATGGCAATATTTTACGTTGTTTCAACGAAATTGTAGGCTTGCACTCATAGTTCTCCGAGTTCTGGTCAAATCCGTGAAGATGCACCGAGCTGGTGCCGAGCTCCATTCGAACCAGAAGGCTTGCTAAGGTTTGTTTTGATTAACCATAACTTTATTCTAAACATAAAGTCCATATGCAGTGATTTGATCGGTTCCTGTTTTTGTCTTAGTTCGATTTTGGCTATCCTCTCCGGCACTATCGGAATCCATTACGGACATGTTTTAATTCATTTCAAGGTTAGAAACTATATCATGATTTTGTAATTTGCCGATCAGCAATACCTGAAAAGGAATTGAAAAATGAAATGTGATATTTGTAGGGTCACTCAGAGAGGCTCAAGCAATGGGTTTCAATGGCATTAGGCTTACTTATTGTAGCCATCATTCTTCATTTTACAGATGGTGAGGCAGCCTCCTTAAATCAGTTTCCATTACATCCTTCAATATGAAATCTAAACACAAATTGCTTTCTCTGCAAATTTTGCAGCCATTCCCATCAACAAACAGCTTTATAGTTTCAGCTACGTGTGTTTCACTGCTGGTGCAGCCGGGATTGTATTCTCAGCATTCTACATCCTGGTAACCACAATTCCGTACTCTTTGACCCCATCTTGTCCTTTAAATGTCAACACTAATCTATTGAAGTGTGTTCGTTTTTCGATGTTCCCCTTGTGAAATAAATGAAACAGATTGATGTTTGGGGATGGAGGACACCATTCTTGTTCCTGGAATGGATAGGCATGAATGCAATGCTGATATATGTGCTTGGGGCACAAGGCATCCTTCCAGCATTTGTAAATGGATGGTATTATAAGTCAACAAACAATACCCTTGTAAGTAACATCATCTAACTATTTCAGATTTTAATCCTTCTATTATACTGAAATTCGGGATTTAATCCCTCTACTTTAACTTGATATAATTTGGTCCAAATTGTTAACACAGTTAGTTGCTGGTGTTAAAGCGACGAACTAGATTTCTTTTTTACTAGTATTCGGTGACACAACTTACGGTGTTATCAGGTTTTTTGGATCCAAAAACATGTTTTCAACAATGTTTGGAAGTCAGAGCGGTTAGGGACCCTTTTATATGTGATATTTGCGGAAATCACTTTCTACGGAGTTCTTTCGGGCATCTTACACAAATTGGGCATATATTGGAAGCTATAAGAAGTACAGATTATAGAAAGGACTACATTAATATATGTAATTTTCACATTGTACACTAGATTTTAAGCCTTTCTCTCTGCTTGTTAAGATTCACCCTGACTGCTAATAGTGATTTGAGTTTTTATTTTGGTTGCTGCTTCCATTTCTGTAGCTAAAAGCAGTTATATCAACATCAAAATCTGTATAACATGAAAATGATTGAAATAGAGATGTTAAAGATCACACGCAAGCTGTTCTCATGTGATCTTATGTTTCTATAAACTCTTAAAAGGACATCCATGATTTGTTGGATGAGTTGCAGTTCTAGGGGGAAAAAGGGTACCCTAACAAATATTTTGTTGTCTGCAACATCCAGGATTATAATTAGGGATTTAACGTCTCCCGCTCTCAACATTAAGGTAGCATCTGGTGTTTTCTTATGTTATGATTTCAATAAAATGCGATTATTGAGAATGTGATTGTCAGAAAGTTACTTTACAACTTTTGATATTCATTGGATGATATTGATTAAAATCTAAGGAAAGCTACGCTGTTATCAAGTTTGGTTAACTTTCCTAAATATGTAATGATAATTTACGAATTTGCCCTTATTAAATAAAATATAATATTCATGTGTTTAATTTTTGTAATAAATTTTATTCTTAAAAAATACTTGGATTAAATATTTAATATTAAAATTTAATCGATAATTTTTACATTAGTTTTTTCAAAGCCCCATTATAACATAAATTACTTTGGATATTAAAAAAAATATAATTTACTGAAGAAAGGGTACGCCTTAAAGTTTGGCTGAGCATGAAGTGTCTACTAAGTATTTGAGAAAGCTGTAAGGGGACTAAAGTGTTTTTAAGACCACACCACATACGAGTTACTGCTAGGGGTATGGTACACTAGGTTTGCTCGAACACTGTGCAAGTGGGTCCTGTAATAGGATTCGTTAAGAGTCAACTGAATGGACTTGGCTAGTTAAACAGTATCTGCATTCGGATTTCCTTTTATATTTTTCACAGTTTTGGTAGGGCATTTAAGGGAGGACTTCAGTATGCATTTGACACTTGTCAAGATCCACTAAAGGGGAAACTGAGTATATATAGTAGGAAGGGAACATTCAGATGGTCTTTCTTTCCTTCTAGTCTACGTTCTGGTTCTTCTTCGTAAACCTAAATAATCTCTTATTCTTTAGGACTGGAAACTAAGATTTTTGGTTTAATCAGTGGATGTTTCAATCTCCTGGTAAGTTCTATAACTCTACATGTTGAGATTTTTGAAGAATAGAGATGTTATAAGGCGTAAGAACAGTAGAGTGTGAGTGGGAGGCCCTGCATGAGGGTCGCATGAAATTGATATGTTAGTAAACTATCTGCAAATGGAGTTTTAATAGGAGTTCCATGATCTTTTAAGCAGTTGTTGTTGCTGGCTCATTTAGGGCTATCAAAATAGGAACTCCGAGCTGAAGTAAATGTGAGTTTTAGGTGAGTCTCTAAACTTGACTCCTACATGTCATGTAATTATGTATATATGTGTTTCTAAAGAGTGTCTACAAATACGTAAATGAGGTGAACCATGTGCGGCATGATATGACGTTGTGTGATATAAGATGTTGTTGTCGTATGTGTATTGCCTAATAATATCTCATTAAATGATTCCAGTACCTAACAAATTTAGGGTATGTAAAAAGATGAGAAAAAGATCAGTTTGTGTTGCCTCCGGTAGGGCAACTATAATGCTAACCAAACTGACAGATCACAACATGAATATATGTGTAAGATCACGTTTTAGAGACCCTTGGCATTATATGAAAATGAGGATATTCATGGTGTAGCCTCCGGTGAGATATAAATTGGAGTAGCAGATCACGACATGAAGATATATATAAGACCATGTGGGAGAAGCCCCATGGTACCTACAGATATGGTCCGCTGGGACAGTAAACACAAAATTCTCTACAAAGCCATTGTGGCGTATTCTATAATGCCTTTGAAGCGTATTTTGTGATGCCTTTATGGTGCATTCTGTAATGCCCTTGAGGCGAAATCTAGTTAATCGCCTTTGTGGTAAGATTTGGGTAAGCTTTGAAACTTCTCCACTAGCTGACTTTATGGCAGAGATCTGGGTAAGTTTGAAGATATCCCTATTTGGATAGCCTTGTTATGAGATTTGAATTTTCCCTAAGGGTATTTCCTAAAAGAGGTCTCAACAGTGTTTCGAAGAGTGAATCCACCGTAGTAGCTCGTTAGTATAGAGAACTTGACGTATTTGTCATTATGGGTAGTTTAAGTGTCCGCTAGACCTGAGTTTGTCTAGCTATGTATGGAAGTTATTTAAATTTTATGGTTCCGCCAAATCTGAGTATTTTCACGCGATATATAGAGGTTATCTGGAGTCTAATTTTTCCTCGCCAAACCTGAGAGTTCTCATGATATGTAACATGGTTGTCTGGGTTTCCCTAAGATGACTTAAAATGTTTCATCCATCAGAATAAATTGAGGTCTGGGTTGATTTAAGATATGATCTGACTGGTGTAACATCCTGAGATAGGGCCTAGAAGTTTGAGCCAAACAAACAGGTATTCGCCAAAGGTTCGACGAGTAGGTGTCTGCTATAAGACTTTGAGCAAGGAGTTCGTAGTGATTCAACGAACAGAATACGCCAAAAGGTGTGAGAGTTCGCCAGAAAGGTTGGTGAGTAGGTGTTCACTAGTTGGGTTGGCGAATAGGTATTCGCCGGTATAAGTAGAGTCATACTTGAGTTAGGAAGTTGACTTATATTCCACTTAGGAAAACTAAGCATGCACATAACTTTTTTTCTAAGTCAGCTAGGGCATCCTAAGGGTACTAAAACACCTAGTGTTTATAAATTAAGCACTTCTAATAGAAAATTCTCTCATCGATTACTTTGTTAATAAGTCTCTATTCAGAACCTAGCCTAAGAAGTCAAGGTAAGCCTCTGTCTAGCTAGGGTTAATTGACCAGGAAACTATGTTCGTTCGTTTGAATTCAATGTGCTTTGTTTGTGATATGTGTCTGTTTATGTGTGTCGCCAATTAGTAGGACCATCTACCAACAAGGGCAAAGGAAAAGCAAAACTTATTTAAAATTAATGACAAATCAGTGAGTGTTCAGGGATCATCACTTATATGTGAATCTTGAAAACTTTACTTTTTGTTATATGAACTCTTCTTTCTTATATAAGGAAAGTGCTATGTGTTCACATGTTTTATGCCATTACATCTTTTCTCATTATGTCTTAAAATCCATGTTTGGTTCTGTTGCATTGTGATAACCTAACTTAACTTTATGCTGTAAACTGTGGTGTGTTGGAGGAACGCTTGGGAATTAAACCGAGAGTCACTTTTGTAACAACTTGATTTTGGGTCTAGTCGGAACAGTGGTTTCGGGACCACAAATTCGACGCAGAAAAATTTATTTTTATTATATTTTTATGATCTACAGTTTTATGGAATGATTTCGTGAAAATTTCGTTCAAAAATTTTGACGTTTGGGCACTCAATTTAGTCAAAAGGACTAAATTGTAATAAGTGCAAAATGTGAGTTCTATAAATTAAAGGTGTCTAATTGTTATGAAATTTTAAATTGGAGGTCTTTAAATGGTAATTAGACCATTGGTTAAGTTGGTGGACAAAAATGGACATGGTTAGGTATGTTTCTAAAGTTTTTCATTAAGGGTATTTTAGTAATTTGGTAATTAAATAAATTAAAAAGCCAAAATAAAGCCAAAATTGTCCATCTTCTTCCTCCCATAGCCGAATATACCAAGAAGCCATAGCTAGGGTTTTGGCAAAGCTTCCAAGCTCGATTGTAAGTCCGTTCTAGCCCCGTTTTTAATGATTTTTATGTTTTTGAAATCCTTGTAACATGATCTACTTATTTCTAGTACTAATTTGAGAAATGGTTGAAGGTCTAGGGTTTGAATCATGTTGAACATGTATGTATTTTGATGTTTAATAGTAGAAAATGCATGATAGTTGTTAGAAAAATAACTTTTGCTAAGTGATTTTCGATGAAAATGCCTAAAAAGGACCTATTTGTAAAAAGTTGTAAAAATGGGTGTTAAGATGTGAATAAAAGAAAAATGTGGGCTGATATAAGCATGTATAAGGTTCGGGTAGGCATGGGTATTGTAGAAATTTAGTACATTTCATTTTACGAGCCTAGGGACTAAAATGTAAAAATGTTAAACTTTAGGGGCAAAAATGTATTTTTTGCCATAATATGATTTTGGGCTGATTTGAATAGTATAATGATTAAATAAGTTAAATGTGATATTATAGATCAAGAAAAACGAGGTTCAAAATTAGAATGGGGGAAAAATAAGTATTTGACGGTTAGGTCCTTTTTTCTATTTTTATCCCGAGGTAAGTTCGTATGTTAATAATGTAATGTTATATTTGTATTTTAATGTTTTGATATTGCATGAATTGTATGATTGATTCTATGAGCATATTCGACGAAGTTTCGACAAGCGAGAAAATCCCGGTTGAACCTTAGGAATAGATTAGGATACAAGTGACATGTCACTAGAAACCCATGTGATTATGTGATTTATGAGTCCCGGGTGCTGGTTGAAACATCCCGATTTAGGGCCTAGTCGGAATAGTGGTGCGAGACCACAAATTTGAGGTTTATGAATGAGTTTTTGAGGTTTATGCTGTGTATGCATGCTAGTGTGAAAGTTTCATGAAGTAATTTTGTGAAATTGCGGTTGAATTGTCCAAAAGGACTAAATTGCAAAAGTTGCAAAATGTGAGATTCTAGAAGCTATTTGTGTGAAATAGCTTTAGAATATTAATTAGAGGTCCTTAAATAGCAATTTTTCCAATTTCTAATATTTGGACAAAATTGGGCATGGATGAGTTAAAATAGAAAGTTTATCAAAAAGGGCATTTTGGTCATTTATCAATTAAGTGATTAAAATAGGAGAAAAGATGACAAAATTCATTCATCTTCTTCTCCAAGGCTGTCGAAATTTGAGAGAGCCATTGTTAGGGTTCTTCAAAAATTTCAAGCTTGCTAGTAAGTGCATCTTAGCCCCGTTTTTGATATTCTTTGTATTTTTGAAGTCCTTGTAGCATGAGTAAGCTATTTTTAGCTATTTGATGAGCTATGATGGATGTTCAAAAATGTGGCCATGTATGACATGCATGTATTTTGATGTTTTATGGAAGATTATGAAAGCTTGATGTAGTAGAAACATCTTTTGTTAAATGAGTTTCCATAGAAAATGCATGTAGGGACTAGTTTGTGAAAGTCTTAAGTTTGGTCATACATGTGTGATGTAGTGAGAATTGATGATTGCTTTAGTTGAGTAAGTGATTCGGCTAAGCATGAAAGGCTAGAAAGTTGAATAATAATCACTTTATGAGCCTTGGGGCAATATCGTAAATATGAGAAAGTTTAGGGGCAAAAAGGGTAATTTTGCCAAAGTATGAGATGTGGGTCAATTTAGTCAATGTGTATATTGATGAGTTGAATTATCGTTATAGATCAAGAAAGACGAAGCCCGGATGAAACCGAGGCAAAAGAAAGTGGTGGACTAAATTGCACGTTTCTATACTTTTAAGTATCGAGGTAAGTCTATGCATAAACAATGCATTCATACTTACAATTTGTTAATGCTAGCTAGTGTGTAGCAGCATGATTGAGAATGAATGAGAACCTATGTGGAATGAATGTGGTAGAAATCGTGAATGGATGTATGATTGAGTAAGTAGATATGTGAATGTATAGTGATAATGCTAAATGGTGGGCTAAGTGCGATACCATCCTAAGGCATAATGACGATGAGCTGGCTATGTGCGATGCTATCGTTAGGTATATTATCTAGTGGGCTATGTGCGAAACCACTATGATTACCTTCATGGTAGGCTAAGTGCGATACTACCTTATTAATTGATTGTGGTGGGCTAAGTGCGAAACCACCGAGACATTAGCTGTGTGGATTAGCTGTGTGGATTAGCTGTGTGAATTAGCTGTGTGGATTAGCTGTGTGGATGTATTATCGAGAAATAATGATGTGTTGAATATTGTGTAAATGTGATATTGAATGCAGGGGTGCATGTCAATGGTTATGAGTAAGTGACTCATGATGTGTTGGGATAAATATGGTAAGGGATAGAAAGAGTAAGCATAGTTGTACATTATATGTTAGTATAATGCTAATTGTTGTTTAGCTTATACTATGAAGCTTAATTGTTTATGTGTAAACTTACTAAGCTCAAAGCTTACTCCCTTTCTTTTCCCTTGTCTTATAGAGTAAAGTGTTGAATCCAGATACGAGGATCAATTGGAAGATCGCCCACACTATCAAAGACACTGCACATGAGAGACTCAATGTTTTGTATATGGCATGTATAGGGGCTAGACAAGTTAGTGAATTTTGTTGTAAATGGCTAAGATGAGTTGGCCTTTAAATGGATAATCTATTTTGTATAATGCCATAATTGTTGGCTACTTTGTTATATGAAAAGATGTAGTTATCTATTTGAGATTGTAAGATTATGAGTTGATTATTAGATGTGTTGAATGAGTGCATGTTGTGTATACTAGAGGGGTGAAAAGAACTTGGCATAAAGCTTTATTCTTGTCCATGTGGATAGACACACGGGCGTGTGTCTAGGCCATGTGTGACACACTACCACAGCCCACTGCCAGGCGTGTGACTCACCGTGTGTTCCCCGCATGTTAGTATTTTAAGTCAGAATAGACCACGGACTAGCCACACGGGCGTGTGTCTAGGGCGTGTGGGATTAATCAGTGTTGGCCACGGGCTAGTCACACGGGCGTGTGTCTAGACTCTAGGACATTGTTAAGGTAGTCAGTGTGCACCACGAGCGGAGGGCACGGACGTGTTCCCTAACCGTGTGGCATTGGCAGAATGCTTGAGTTTTCATGCACGGGTAGTGACCATAGGCGTGTGTGACATCCACGGGCGTGCCAAATCTTACATGGGCGTGTGAGCCCTATACAGATGGAAAAATTTTAAAGATCGTAAGAGTTCTCGATATGGTCTCGAGAGCCCTCGTGTGTTTGAGAGAGGCCTCGTAAGTCGAGATTGAGGTTGTTGTGATGGCCAAAGAGAGTGGTCATGTTGTGCCTAAGTGGCGATCTTGAGGATTTTATTACGGTAATGCCTCGTGCCCGATTCTGGCGTTGAATACGGGTAAGGGGTGTTACACTGGTCCTGTACGTCCTACCGGTGGCTGGGTATACCGGAATTTATTGCGGATACCTGACAACTTGTGTGAGCAGCACCGCGTAGCTACGTCTCGACTGACAGCTTGTGTGAGCAGGCCCGCGGATAGCTCGAGAGCGAGCCTATATGTGTTATGAGATATGAGGTAGCATTGGCTACATGATACGATCCTGCCCCGGAGATGAGTCGAGTCGTATTTGTGTTGCCCGATCGTCTACGATGAAGTAAGGATCAAATGGATGGTTAGTTAGTAAAATTGATGAAGTAGGCTCAATATTGATTAAAAACAACTAGGTTCATAAATGGCTAATTGGATGTGTTTGGTTATGGTAAAATGATGGAAAGAAACAGCTCAAGAAACAAGCAAGAACCAACACTAGTAAGTGTCGACCCAACACTTATAAGCTTTTGAGATGGTTTGAAAATTCATTCAAAACCTCGACCCACTATCTAGAAAGATAGGAACCTCGGTATAGGGTTCAAACGCCACACTTGCGAAAGTGATAAGTTCGGGATAAAGCAAAGAACGGGTTGACGCCACTAGCTTTGTAGATAAGCCAACAAGTCTTTGTACAAAATCAGAGAAAAGTATTTCTCACCAATTGAACAGAGTTTCAATTAAAAATCCAAAAAGTCCATTCAAAATGGCTGATTACACATATTTATAAGGTTAGAAAAAGCTAGCTGAATAGTCACAAGTATTCATCTTAATATGCTAATTAAAGCTGAAATAAAACTCAAGTCTCTTGACATTCTTGTAACAATTAACTTCCACCATTGAATTCACTTTAATTCAGCTGAATGAATATCCTTGAATGCTTGTAAAATGACTCTTGAATTGTCCCTTGGCTAGCCGAATAGACACCAGCTCCTTAATGGTGTTTTGAATGCTTGATTTAATCTTTTGAA
The DNA here is from genome assembly GCA_025698515.1 of Gossypium sturtianum. Classification (NCBI taxonomy): domain Eukaryota; kingdom Viridiplantae; phylum Streptophyta; class Magnoliopsida; order Malvales; family Malvaceae; genus Gossypium; species Gossypium sturtianum. Next base: position 72,412,307 of record CM046943.1, on the reverse strand, counting down.
AGAGCAAAAATAGCTGGTAGATGAAAGGGTTGCTGCCGAATTTTAAAGGGTGTTATAATGCTTTTTAAAACTCCTTAAATGATATATAAAATCCCCTTTGTAACAGCTCCTTCTTTTGTAAAAAAAAAAAAACTTGAAAAGTCACTTCAATTAAGTTGTAATAGCCTTCAAATGTAACGGTTGTAAGATGAAGAGACACCTGCAATAAACACATTAAAATGAACTTATTAAACATATTTAAACACTAATTAAACTCAAAACATTAAACACTTAACTTCAATTAATGAAATAGAAACAAATGCATCAATTAATCCAGCAACTAGTTTAATTAAATGAAGCAAAATTAAATAAACTTAAACATATGCTTCAATAAATAATCCCAGTAACTAGATTAATTAATAAGCAACTAATTAAATGAAGTTCAATAAAAACTCAATTAAATAAACTAAGATGAGTTAAAAACCAACAACTCATTTATTAAACTTAAGATGAGTTTATTAAAATTTAAATTCAACTTACAATAAATTGCAAGTGACGCCTATTGGGTTAATCCATGCATGACGAATAGATTCGGCTTCTTGTTCATCCCAAACTCGATCCACATAGCTTGCCAATGCATCTTTAAATTTCTTAGCTCGTGACCTAGTTATAGGCCCTTGTGGCAGCTTAATGGATTCAGCAGAGACTTCTCGGGCTAAGGTCGTACCATTCCCCCCTCTTGAAGGCGACTTGTCCTCAAGTCAGAACTTGTATCAAAAGGAGACAAATCAGCAACATTAAAACTTGCACTAATGTTATACTCACCCGGTAAGTCAAGTCGATATGAATTTTCATTGATCCGTTCAATAACTTGGAATGGACCATCTCCTCATGGTAACAGCTTAGATCGTCGTTGGGCTGGAAACCGTTCTTTCCTCATATGAACCTAGACCCAATCACCGGGTTCAAAAATAACTCATTTTCTTCCTTTGTTCGCTCTTTGAACATAACTCTCGGTTCGGGCTTCAATGTTAGCTCGCACTTTTTGATGGAGCTCCTTGACGTAGTCAGCCTTTTTCTTGGCATCTACATGTACAAATTGATCGTTAGGCAATGGCAATAAATCAAGGGGAGTTAATGGATTAAAGCCATAAACTACTTCAAAGGGAGAAAACTTAGTAGCAGAGTGGACAGAGCGATTGTAAGCAAATTCGATGTGAGGTAAACATTCTTCCCACGACTTTAGATTTTTGCGGACGATGGCACGCAACAAAGTAGTCAATACTTGATTTACCACCTCCGTTTGTCCATCAGTTTGTGGATGACAAGTGGTCGAAAATAACAGCTTCGTTCCAAGCTTCGCCCACAATGATCTCCAAAAATGGCTCAAAACTTTGCATCATGATCGGATACGATCGTTCTTCGGATTCCATGTAAACGAACAACTTCCCTAAAGAAGAGATTAGCTACATGAACAGCGTCATCAGTCTTGGCACATGCAATAAAGTGAGACATTTTTGAAAATCTATCAACTACTACATATATAGAGTCCTTTCCCATTTTCGTTCTTGGTAACCCAAGGACAAAGTCCATGGATACATCCGTCCAAGGGAATTTAGGTATGGGCAGTGGCATATACAAACCATGTGGTTGAATTTTGGACTTAGCTCGTTTGCAAGTCACACAACGCTCACAGACACGTGTAACATCTCTTCGCATTCTCGGCCAATAAAAATGTTCTTATAAGGTTGATAGTGTCTTGCTTATACCAAAGTGTCCCATGAGACCTCCACTATGCGCCTCTCGCGTAAGCAAATCTCGGATCGAGCCTTGTGGTATACATAACTTGCCTTCCTTAAAAAGGAATCCCTCGTACCTATAAAATTTCTCAAAAGATCCATTCTCACAAGCAGCAAAGATATTACCAAAGTCATCATCAGCAACATAAAATTCTTTTAAATAAGAAAACCCAAGTAGCTTAGAATCAAGATAAGACAATAAAGTGTACCTCCTTGATAGGGCATCAGCCACTACATTTTCTTCACCTTTCTTATACTTGATGACATATGGAAAGGATTCAAGATATTCAATCCACTTTGCATGGCGCTTGTTTAGCTTATGTTGGCCCTTGATGTGCTTTAAGGCTTCGTGATCGGAGTGAATAACGAACTCCTTTGGCCACAAGTAATGCTGCCACGTCTCAAGGGATCGAATTAAGGCATACATTTCCTTGTCATACACGGGATAATTGAGAACAACCCCACTTATCTTCTCGCTAAAATACGCCACCGGTTTTCCATCTTGGGTTAGCACGGCCCCGATTCCTACACCTGAAGCATCACATTCGATTTCAAAGGTTTTAGTAAAATCAGGAAGTGCTAATCAAGGTGCTTGGACAAGACATTGTTTAATTTTATTAAATGAATTTTCTTGCTCATCTGTCCAATAAAATGCTGAATTTTTCTTAATAACACTTGTCAATGGCGCAACAATTGTACTAAAATTAGGTACGAAACATCGGTAGAAACTAGCCAACCCATGAAAGCTTCGGATTTGGCTAATGCTAGTCGGGCGCGACCATTCTTGGAACGCTCGAACTTTCTCTTGATCAACTTCCAATCCTTCGGAACTCACCACAAAACCTAAGAACACAATTTTGTTAGTGCAAAACGAACACTTTTTAAAATTTGCATAGAGTACCTCTTGTCGCAACGTTTCTAACACCGCTCGCAAATGTTGAACGTGTTCTTCCAATGACTTGCTGTATATCAAGATATCATCAAAATAAACTACACAAAATTTTCCAATATAAGCACGCAACACATGGTTCACTAATCGCATAAAAGTACTAGGTGCATTTGTAAGACCGAATGGCATTACCAACCATTCGTACAAACCATGTTTGGTTTTGAAGGCAGTCTTCCATTCATCGCCTTCTCGCATACGAATTTGATGGTAGCCACTCCTAAGGTCGATCTTCGTGAATATCTTGGTACCACTTAACTCGTCGAGCATATCATCGAGACGAGGAATAGGATGTCTATATTTGACGGTGATCTTGTTGATGGCACGGCAATCAACACACATTCGCCACGAACCATCCTTTTTGGGCACAAGTAGAACTGGCACCGTGCAAGGGCTGAGACTCTCTCGGATGTAACCCTTATCCATAAGTTCAGCAACTTTCTTTTGCAACTCCTTGGTTTCTTTCGGGTTACTTCGATAAGTAGGCCGATTAGGAAGTGCGGCTCTAGGCACTAGGTTGATTTGGTGCTCGATGCCTCGAATGTGAGGCAATCCATTTGGCACTTCATCCGGGAAAACATCCTCGAATTCCTGTAAAAGAGACAACATAGAAGAAGGTAGTTCATCGGATAACTCATTAGTGTTTAACAAAATTTCTTTGTACATGAGTACAAATACAGGTTGCCTCAAAGTTAATGCTCTCCGAACATCACTCGCTCTTGAAAGCACACTTATTTTCTCATTTTCTTTTTCTTCTCTATTTTTTTATTTTCTTGCTTCCTTTTCACTCACTTTTAAAATTTTACCTCTAGCTCTCTTATTTTTCTTTTCTTTTCCACTCGCACTCTTTTTTTCTTTTTCTTGCATTTGTCCCACATAAGTTTTGAGTTTGAGTTGGTCCTCGTATACTTGCTTTGGGGTTAAGGGTGTAAGTGTCACATTCTTTCCACAATGCTTGAAGGTATACCTATTGGTATAGCCATCATGAACCACTCTCCGATCGAACTGCCATGGTCGTCCTAACAGCAAATGGCCTGCGTGCATTGGCACCACGTCGCATAGAACTTTTTCGGAATACTTTCCAATACTGAAAGAAACAAGGACTTGTTTCATGACTTTGAGCTCACCACCATCGTTGAGCCATTGAAGCTTGTACGGGCTCGGATGTTTGGTGGTCGGCAGTCCTAACTTCTCCACCATGAAAGTACTTGCCATATTCGTGCAACTTCCACCATCTATGATAATGCTACAAATTTTTCCTTGGATTTGGCATCTCGAATGGAAAATATTCTCTCGTTGTTGCTCGTTCTCCACTCCTTGAAGGCTTAAACTTCGTTTGACTACAAGCAACTCACCTTCGACAGGGTGTTCCAAATCCTCTTCTTCATTGGTATTCAGTTCGGCCTCATCTTCCTCTTCATCCCCCGTTTCATTTTCACCATCGGTACGCAACACCATGGTGCTCCGGTTTGGGCATTGACTCGCGATATGTTCTCTTCCGAAACATTTAAAGCATTTGATATCTCTAGAACGGTTGGATGAACTCTCAATGGCTTTACCTTTGCTTGATTCGGCCAAAGACTTATTTGTCTTGGGCAACACCGTGGACTCCTTCGCTCGGTTTGATGGAAAGCTTTTGCTAATGCCTTGTCCCCATCTTAAAGGATTTGTGGTGGAATAGCCTTGGGTAGCACATTTTCGCTTCATTTGTTTTTCCACTTTGATGGCCATGTGTACCATGTCCACCACCTCGATGTAATGTTGAAGTTCGACGACATTAGCAATATCACGATTGAGACCAGCTAAAAAATGAGCCATCGTCGCCTCACGGTCTTCTTGCACATCCGTGCGAATCATCACCACCTCCATCTCCTTGTAATAATCTTCTACGCTCTTAGTTCCTTGAGTAAGATTTTGGAGTTTCTGATGAAGTTCCCGATGATAATACAAAGGAATGAATCGCCGTCGCATTGTCGCTTTCATCTCAACCCTAGTAATAGGCCTTTCTCTGTTGCGCTTTCGACTAGTGGTGAATTGATCCCACCAGATTATCGCGTAATCGGAAAACTCGATTGCGGCTAGTTTGACCTTCTTATTCTCGAGATAGTTGTGGCAATCGAATACTAATTCAATCTTTTTCTCCCACTCTAGGTAGGCCTCTGGGTCGGATTTTCCTTGGAAGGGAGGTATTGACAGCTTTATATTCTTGAGATCATCATCTTCTCGTCTCCGATCTCTTTGGCCACGATTTTGATGTTCCCTTTGTTGAACACTCACATTGGACCCCTGGTCACTCTCGGCCTCACTAGGATCAAATAGATCATCTTCGTTAAGTTGTTGTCGGCTACAATTTTTAGGGGGACTTTGAGGTGTCCTCAGACGTGCTCCCTCTTCAACTAAGTCCAACCTCTCTTGTATAGGCTCGAGCTTCCGGTTAAAGAGTCGCTCCACCTCTCGAACCATGGCTTGAAGATTAAGGTCCGGAACATTTCTAACAGGTTGTCATTCTTGTCGCTCCTCCATATTTCGATCAGAATTTTGTGACATAAAAAAATTAAAACAAATCAAAACTGAAGAAAGATAATAATTGAAACCTCACAACAAACCTTATGTTCACTCAGAAAGAAAGAAATTGATAACACTTACGCTCGTGTTTGCACTCGTATGTTGGCTTTTACCTCCTCTCTATGGTGCTCACGCTCTCGTGCCTTTTTCCACTCCTTCTTTTCTCGTGACTTCGTAAGCAGACTTGCCAATGCTTAATCGTAGGCTTAGGGGTCGGTCACAAATTGGGAAACAAGGAAAATAATGAAAAGGGGTAGGGTAGGCTAAAAGAAAAGATGGAAAGGGCTTTAAGTGTGGCGTGAAATGGGTAGGAATAGTTGAAAATGGAAATTTTCTTGATCGAGGAATACAAATTTTCCACTCAAATTTTTTTTTGAACTTTTTTTTTCAAATTTTTTTTCAAACTTACTTTGGTTCTTCACGTACTAATTCGGGATTATCTTCAAAAGTCCGTACTTCTCGAATTAACGGCTCTGATACTAAATGATACGATCCTGCCTCGGAGATGAGTCGAGTCGTATTTGTGTTGCCCGATCGTCTACGATGAAGTAAGGATCAAATGGATGGTTAGTTAGTAAAATTGATGAAGTAGGCTCAATATTGATTAAAAACAACAAGGTTCATAAATGGCTAATTGGATGTGTTCGGTTATGGTAAAATGATGGAAAGAAACGGCTCAAGAAACAAGCAAGAACCAACACTAGTAAGTGTCGACCCAACACTTATAAGCTTTTGAGATGGATTGAAAATTCATTCAAAACCTCAACCCACTATCTAGAAAGATAGGAACCTCAGTATAGGGTTCGAACGCCACACTTGCAAAAGTGATAAGTTCAGGATAAAGTAAAGAACGGATTGATGCCACTAGCTTTGTAGATAAGCCAACAAGTCTTTGTACAAAATCGGAGAAAAGTATTTCTCACCAAATGAACAGAGTTTCAATTAAAAATCCAAAAAGTCCCTTCAAAATGGCTTATTACACATATTTATAAGGTTAGAAAAAGCTAGCTGAATAGTCACAAGTATTCATCTTAATATGCTAGTTAAAGCTGAAATAAAACTCAAGTCTCTTGACATTCTTGTAACAATTAACTTCCACCCTTGAATTTACTTTAATTCAACTGAATGAATATCCTTGAATGCTTTTAAAATGACTCTTGAATTGTCCCTTGGCTAGCCGAATAGACACCAGCTCCTTAATGGTGTTTTGAATGCTTGATTTAATCTTTTGAAAGAGCAAAAAAAACTGGTAGATGAAAGGGTTTCTACCGAATTTTAAAGGGCGTTATAATGCTCTTTAAAACTCCTTAAATGATATATAAAACCCCCTTTGTAACAGCTCCTTCTTCTGTAACAAAAAAAAAACACTTGAAAAGTCACTTCAATTAAGTTGTAATGACCTTGAAATGTAACTTCATTGTAAAAGTGAAGAGACACTGCAATAAACACATTAAAATGAACTTATTAAACATATTTAAACACTAATTAAACTCAAAACGTTAAACACTTAACTTCAATTAATGAACTAGAAACAAATGCATCAATTAATTCAGCAACTAGTTTAATTAAATGAAGCAAAATTAAATAAACTTAAACATATGCTTCAATAAATAATCCTAGTAACTAGATTAATTAATAAGCAACTAATTAAATGAAGTTCAATAAAAACTCAATTAAATAAACTAAGATGAGTTAAAAACCAACAACTCATTTATTAAACTTAAGATGAGTTTATTAAAAATTAAATTCAACTTGCAATAAATTGCAAGTGACGCCTATTGGGTTAATCCATGCATGATGAATAGATTCAGCTTCTTGTTCATCCCAAACTCGATCCACATAGCTTGCCAATGCATCTTTAAATTTCTTAGCTCGTGACCTAGTTATAGGCCCTTGTGCCAGCTTAATGGATTCAGTAGAGACTTCCCAGGCTAAGGTCGTATCACTACATATGTGGCACTTATGTGCAAGATTTTCCGTGTATCCGATAGTATTCCAAGTGGTTCAACGGGAAAATTCAACGGGTATGTCAAAGAAGAGAAAGAGCATGTAAGTATTACGAATTAGTACAGGTATGTACATAAATTTTATAAGCATTGACTTCATGATATTGTGAGTTCATGGTTTCCACGAGAATGTTTTTTGTGAAAACCTTGTGATCATTGGTCTATACTTGTGATGCATGAAATACATGGTAAATTGGATTGACGATTATGTGATTGGTTTTCGGGCAAAATTAAGTTATGATATAGCATGTTTTATTCACAAAAATTGTGATTTATTAGATATGAGAAAAAGGGAAGATTGGCATAATTGCCTATTAAGATGGTTATGAAAGTATGGGAAGATAAGAGTTTAGGTAATTGAAAGATGTTAAAGTATATGCTTGAAACGTAAATACTCATAATTAATGTATATGTTTTCTATGAGGTTTGAAATGGTTTTTTGGTTGTGGTAATATGTTATAATGGAGAGATTGCGGTGGTTAGTCTAATGCCAAGGCATGTTAAATTATACTTATAAATTGATAGAACAAACAATGTGACTAAATAAATTGTAACTGTGAGATTTATAACAATTTATATTATCTTATGTTTGTATTGTTGGACTTGGTAAATGATTGGTAAGAGTTGCTTATTATATTCATACGGACTTACTAAGCTATATAGCTTACCCCCTTCCTTTCCCATGTTTTATAGTGTCATTGAGCTAGCTCGGATTGGAGATCGCCGGAGACCCTATCACACTATCAAGCTATCACTTTGGGTATTGATGAATTCAAATATTTTGAGTTTATGGCATGTATAGGGATTTGGTCTTTTGGTTATATGTGTCATTATTAATTGGGCCATATGTGTTGGCTTATAATGGTTTATGGTTCATTTTTTTATATAGCATGGAAGTTGGCTAATATTGGTTATGAGTATATTTATATATTAATGTCATTTGTGAATGTGGAATCTCGCATGACTTGGTGTGGAAAGGTTGATGTTCTAAGCATGATAAATAATGGCATGAGGATGACATGTTACTGTCTTGGTTGTGGTTGTTTGGTTGCTCTTATATGCTTGAATTTGTGCCATGAGATGTTGTGTTGATGTGTGCAAGTGAGGGTGGCAAAATGGCTTGGTAAATTGCCTTGTTTTTGTCTACACGGGTAGACACACGGGCGTGCGTCTAGACTGTGTGTGACACACGATCTGCCCCACCGGCATGTGTTCTGGCCGTGTTTCCCTTGCACCTAAATTTTGAGAAGCAGAATGTCCAGAATTTAGCACACGGGCAGAGACACGGGCGGGTGTCTCAGCCGTGTGTGCTACACGGCCTAGCACACGGGCGTGTGGCACTATAACATCCCGATTTAGGGCCGAGTCGGTACAGTGGTGCGAGACCACAAATCTGAAGTAGTAAAATGAGTTTTGAGGTTTAAGATATGTTTGCATGATAGTATGAAAGTTTCATGTAGAAATTTTATGAAATAGTCATTGAATGGTCCATTAGGACTAAATTGCAAGAGTTGCAAAATTTAAGATTCTAGAAGCTTTTGGTATGAAATAGCTTTGGAATACTAATTAGAAGTCCTTAAATAGCAATTTTCCCAAATCATAATTTTTGGACAAAATGGACATGAGTTAGAAATTTTGAAAGTTTAGTGAGAAGGGCATTTTGGTCATTTATCAATTAAATGATTAAAAGGGAAAAGATGACAAAAATCTTATTCATCTTCTTCCCCTTGTGCCGAAAAATTTGAGAGACTCCATAGCTAGGTTCTTCAAATTTTTGAAGCTTGCTAGTAAGTGCATCCTAGCCCCGCTTTTTAATATATTCTTCGTATTTTTAGAGTCCTCAGATTATGAATTAGCTATTTATAGCTATAAGTTGAGCTAGAATTCATGTTCATAAATCTACCCATGTATGCCATGCTTGTAGAATGATGTTTTATGAAATATTATGAGAGTTTGATGTTAGATAAACATCTTTTCCTAAATGAATTTCATGAAAAATACTAGTAAGGACTAGTTTGTAAAAGTTGTGAAATTTGTCATACATGATAGAAATGGTGAGAATTGGTTGTTGCTATAGTTAAGAGAATGAATCAGCTAAGCATGAAGTTCACAAAAGTTGAATAAAAATCACTTTACGAGCCTTGGGGCAAAAGTGTAATTATGAGGAAGTTTATGGGTAAAATGATAATTTTGCCGAAGTATGAGTTAAGAGTCAATTCAATCAATGTGTATATTAAATGAGCTAAATTATTATTATAGATCAAGAAAAACGAAACTCGGATCGAAACCGAGGCAAGAACAAAGTCAAGGACTAAATTGCATTTCTACATACATTTTGTACATTGAGGTAAGTTTGTATGATTTCTAAGCTTTATGATTAATATCATTGAATGTCTTAGTATGATGTAGAATATATCTTAATTCCATGAGATTTTTGATGCTATGCTAAACAAAGAAATCAACGAGATTAAGTATGAGAAAGTCCCGATTGAAGTTGAATTACTTAGGATACTCGATCTATCACATGAGACAAGGAAGTCCGTATAAGACCAAGCCAAGGCATGGCATCGGCAATCAAGCAAGTTATCATGTAAGACCAAGACAAGTCTTGGTATTGAAGAGTTATTATGAGATGAAGACCCATATAAGCCCAAGCCAAGGCATGACATTGGTGAGTCTCCATGTAAAGATGTCATGTAAGTCCAAGACAAGTCTTGGCATTGAAAAGCTATCATGAGATAGATATCCCATGTAAGTCCAAGCCAAGGCATGGCATTGGTGAGTAACAAGGAAGATTTCATGTAAGTCCAAGCCAAGGCTCGGCATTTACCCGTTCATGAGTAAATATACCAAGTAAGACCATGTCAAGACATGACAATGGTAAGTTTCCAACGAAAAACACAAGGAAGACTTCGTGTAAGTCCATGTCAAGACATGGCATCGATACCAAGTTGAAAGATCCCATGTAAGACCATATCTAGGGTATGGCTTTGGCATCGAGATATTTGTGAGATGAGATTCAGTATCCTCGGTTATTCATAGTAATTTATCGGGAAAAAGAGTAAAGAATAAATGAGAAAGCAAGAAAGTTAAGCAATTAATGCTATCATCAAAGTATGCTAGTCATAGTGAACTAAGAGTATTATTCATGTTATGAATGATGAAGTTAAGATTATGCTTATCTTAACAAAGTATGCTAATCTATATGCGTAAGTGATACAGGTACCTTGTTTATCTTACAAGCACGAGACTAGTAAGTACCATGATAAGTGTAAGAATCATTAAGAGTAAGTAAGCTCAAGCATGTGAACTTAGCAATGCCTTTGCTTATGATGAATGAGTATGTTAAGTATATACATTTATATACATTGTTATATACATTACATGCAAACTTACTAAGCGAAATGCTTACGTCTTTAATTCTTTCTTTCCATGTAGTCCCGCCAAGCTAATCTCGTGGATCATCGTCATCGGAGCTCGGAGCACACTATTAATTGCTATTTTGGTATAGCCAAGTTGTTTATATTAAGTACGGCATGTATAGGAAGCTTTCATTTTGAGTTATGTTTTAGAATTAGCCAAAGTGTTGGCTATCAAGCTTAGCATTCTTTTTGTATATGGCCAAAGAGATGGGTCATGAATGATTAAGTATGTATGTTTTTATCTATTAATGAAGTATGCATCCTCCTTCATGTTAGATGCAATACTTGAGTTATTAAATTGAGTACTGGTTTGATCTTGATATCAGGGTGGCAATTGGCTTGGAAAATAGCCTCTAGGTGCCCACACGGATAGACACACGGGCGTGTGTCTAAGCCGTTTGTCCCCTGCACATTAGTGTTTTAAGTCAGAATAGACCACGGGCTAATCACACGGCCGTATGTTTAGGCCGTGTGTGCCATACAGTTAGCACATGGGCGTGTGCCCTGGCCGTGTGAAGTCTGCACCTTTCACTTGTAAATTGAATTACCACACGGCTGAAGTACACGGGCGTGTGTATGACCGTGTGGATAAGTCAGAATGCCAAGGTTTAGCACACGGGCCAAAGCCACGGGCGTGTCAAGGTCGTGTGAAATTAGTCAGTGTCGACCACGGGTGGAAGACACGGGCATGTCTTAGGGGTACACGGGCGTGTCCCAAGTCACATGGGCGTGTGACCCCTGTTTCGAGAAAAAGTTCGATTGAGTTTGAAAGTTTACGGATAGGTGTTTAAGGCCTCGTAGGCCCATGAAACGTATGTTTTGATTAAGAAAGAGAAGTTTCTGTTTCGAAACAAAATTTTACAGCCCGTAAGTACATGTTTCCTTAAGTTTAAGTATGGTAATGTCTCGTATCCAGTCTTAGTCTCGGACTTGGGTATGGGGTGTTACATTTAGTGGTATCAGAGCTACGGTTTAGTCGGTTTTAGGACTAACGTAGAACGAGCACGAGTCTAGCTATGTATGCCATACATAAGAATGTTTTTATAATAATAGTGTGACGACTCCTGACGACTTAAATTATGTTTATACATATAGTAAATGGATCCCGAAAGAGCTATATCGGATGACGTAGAAAGTAACGCGTCGGCTCCCACATAAGGGACGGTGCCTAACGAGAATGAGAATAGACCCACTACGGTGAGTCAGAGAGGAGGAGAAGAGGCTAGAGAAGCCTTCCTCCATATGATGAACACGTGGTATCACGGAGTTCATTCGTGCGAACCCGAATGCTCAAACCCCTCACCCCGCCTATTCCTCAACCTATCCCAAAGCCCCTCAAGTAGTAGAGGTGGTAAGAGGAGAGAAGCCTCCGGTTGATAGGATCGAAACATGGGGCGAGAAGAATTCGGGCTAAAAGGATGATGATCTAGAAAAGGTGAGTTACGGTTAGAGAATACCACGGGGTATTCAATGAACTGTCATGCACGTCGAGGAATGCATGAAGTGTGTAGTCTCTCTTTTAAGAGATTCTGCTTACCAATGGTGGAACACCTTAGTGTCGATGGTACCACGAGAAAGATCACGTGGGAGTTCTTTCAAGAAGAGTTCGAGAAAGAAGTATATCATTCAAAGATTTGTCGATCGTAAGAGAAAAAAGAATTTCTAGAATCAAGTAAGGCAAGATGTCCGTGAATCGATTATGAGCGTGAGTTTGTGCGACTCGATGTCTGACTCGATAAATACGCTCGAGAGTGTGTATCCACCGATGCCATCATGAGCAAGAGATTTGAGGATGGACTAAATGAGGACATTAAGTTGTTTGTTGCTATCCTAGAATTAAAAGAATTTGTTGTGTTAGTGGAGCGGGCTTGTAAAGCCGAAGAGCTAGTAAAAGAGAAGAGAAAATCTAAAATGGAGTCTCGTGACTCGAGAAAGAGACAGTGGAATAAGTCATTCCAACTGATACAGTCCCAGTCTCGAGAGGAAGTCGGGATGTATGTGTAGTTGCCCGATCGTAAACAAGAAATACAAAATTAGAAGTTAGAAGAAGAAGAGTAATGTAACATCCTAAATTAGGGGTTGTCTAAAATTTAATTAATTTCCCATGTGTGCGCTTGAAGAATTAAATACTAGGATCATTAGGCATGTTTTAGGGTCTAGAAATAACCCCGAGCTAGGCCTGACTTAGACCTAAAAATTTATTTTTAAGTATCTAAAAGGAGGGAGCTAGGAGATAGGGGTTAAGTATAAATCTGGAAGAAGCATGACACGAAAAATGGCTTGGAGAAGTGGCTTCCATGCGCCACTTAGGTGCTACAAGGGTGCGTCTAAGGGTGTTGCAAGGGAGGTATTGGGTTCGATTCATGGGAGAAACAAGGGGGTGTATTTTAATTTTTGGGGCTTTTTGCGTTAAACGAAAGAGGGCCGAGAAGAAGGTCTTATAAATAAATGTTGTGGTTTTATGACATGAAAGTCAGTTGGGAAAGATGGCATGGGGCGTTGGAAGAAGAGGCTGCAGCGATGGGTCCCGAGTTCGAACCAAAGAAGCGGCGATGGGGTTTTTATTTTTTTTGGCGTCCTGGAGAGGGGGTCATGGCCTGCACGTGGGACTTAATTTGATAACAATCAGCCTTGTTGTTATTCGGCTAGAGTGGGGATAAATATTGGTTTATTTCATTTATTTATTTATCTTTATTTGAAGAGGTGATAAAGGTAAGGGTAGGAGATAAATATTATTCTTTTTGGGTGATAATTAAGCTGGAATTATCACCAAAAAGTGAGGTGATGGCCGGTTATAGGACTCCTTAGGGGAGGGCTGTCCACATTCGATTTTATCACCTAGAGTGAGGGGCCAAATTTTTTTTAAAATTCTTTTCTTTCTCTCCAATTTGCTGCTGCCGAATTCTCCCTAGCCTCTCTTGCCAAAATTCTTCCAAAAGTTCTCTTCTTCTCCTGCTTCTTGTTAGCTGAACCTACCCCCTCTCTTTTACTAAAAAAATTGCACCTTCCATTTGTGTTGCTAGCCGAATATCTCTTCCATAAAGGGCTTAGGCCGAATCCTCCTAGTAAGGTGCTATCGATTTCTAAAGGGGGGTAAGTGAGTCACTTTAACATTCGGCTTCTTTTCTTTTCCTTTTGTGTGCCGAAAAGCTTGAGAAACAAGCCTTGGTAAGTTGGCCGAATGAGGTTATGGTTCTAATGGTGTACGTTTTGTGTGTAGATAACGTTAAGGTATATTGAGGAAGCTTTGATTTGTTTTCCTAAGGTAAGGTGGTAAGTAACATTCGGCCATAGGCCTTGATTATGTATTAGTGTGCAAGCCAATTTTAACAAGTGTTTTTGGTAGGGATCTCAACAGGGACAAGTGACAAATTCGGGATTTGGTGAGTTTGGTAAGTGGTTAAGCACATTCGGCCAAAGGCCATATTTTTGGTACATCGTATCCTTCGGGATTATTTGGATTGGTGAATAGGCCAAAATCCCTAACCCCGTTGTTGGCCGATTATAGGGTCAAGGATCTAGCATCGTAGATCGGGTCTTGGGATCTAGGAATTTCGGTAGAAAGCAGTGTGTACATACACACTTATAACTAATTAATGTACTAAATCTATTGTGTGCTAATCGGATCTATGTAGATTCGGATTTAATACCATAAAAGGGTATAAGCAAGGATCGAGTAAGATCTTGTTGTTATGATGCTTTTGGAAAGCATGGCATATTTGGCATATGTGGCTATAAATGGTAATTGATAAATCCAATGTATGTTGCTAAATAAGCATGTGGGCATAATTCTTGTTAAATGCATATCTTGACTTATGTGGGTTAAGCGAGTGGAGGGGGAAGTGATATTCGTGTCGACGGACACGGTGGTTTGGTACCACATTGTGACTACGGTCACGGAGGTTTGGCACCTCCGGAGGTTTGGCACCTCATAGCGTCTCGTCCCGGTGGCTTAGCACCACGGTGGGTTGGCCCCACGATTTACATCATGGGATTGGCGCCGTGATGATTTGGTATCACACGATGGGTTGGCCCCATCATTTGATTGTGACTACGGTCACCGGTGGTTTAGCACCACCACCAGGTTTGGCACCACAATATGACGGATTTTGTGACTTTAAGTCACGGTGGTTTGGCACCACCAGTGGTTTGGTACCACACGGGGTAGAGAAAGGTGTTTGGATGGCTAGGTTGGGTGCATGATTTAGTGCATGTTAATTTGTTATAAATTGTGTATGTTGTTGCATTAAATTGGGGAAGGGTTACACATTGAGTCTTGGTGACTCACCTTCTCCTTTAACATTTTTCAGTTGACTCGTAGATGGCGGTTGAGGCCAGGTTGGACTCGAGGTGGCCATGCAATTGGGATTTGAATTTAATGAACTTGGATTTTAGTTATTTTATTTTTATTGTTGGTTTTGTTTTAATCAAGTTGTAATAAGGCCTCCTAGTATTATTTTTATTATCTTTACATGTTTTGAATATTTTGTTTAAACTATTTAATAATATTAAAATGGGTGCACATGTTTTCTCAAATCAAACGCAAAATGTTTTGGAAGTGCCATCGGGTACATTTGAAACCTGTAACAACTTGACCTAATAAATATTTTTAGAACAAATCAAGTATGGTTTTAGCATGATAATTGAAAATGAAGATGTGTTCATCAAAACTCAAATCGGCTAAAGGGGTTTTCAAAATGGTTTTCTCTATGACATACCAAATTCGGTCGTAATGTTTGGGCTGGGTTTGGGGTGTTACAAGTAAAGTAAATTAGAAGAAGTATAGATTTAGATAGGAAGATATGAAGTTCGGTGAAGCTGTAGTACGAGAGGTTAGGGATTAGTTCGGGTTTAGAAGAAGTATTCAGAATTGACCTCGATTTAAAGTTAGTTCGGGATTGGTAGGGAAGGGTTAAGGTTGGGAGGTAAGTCGGAATAGTAGCTCGGGTTAATTGGTCGAAAAGGGATAGATAAAGTTGATATGAAAGAAGGGGGTTCGGTTTTAGGATGATTACGAGAAGGATACGGAATTAGTTCGAGGAGTGTTCGAGATTCAGTTTTGGCAAGAAAGGTTTCGGTTTAAGGCTTAAGAAACAAGCATGAACCAATACCGAAAAGGTATCGAACCGGATTACTTATACGTTTCCTAAGGTTCAATTTTGGATATAAAACGGACCTCGACCCACTATCAAAATACGATAGGAACCTCGGTATCGGGATAAGAAAAAGAAGGGTTGACGCCACTAGCTCGCTAGATAAGCCAACGGATCCTAAAATGAAATTGGAGAAGTGTCCTCACAAATTCGACAGAATAACGGCATATATTTCATCAAAATTTCCTTACAAAATGGCCTAGTTTGAATATTTATAGACCTTAAGAATCCATCCGAAAAGTCACACAAATTAGCTTAATTTCTAAGGAAATTCGGCCCTTTAAAGTCTTAGATTTTACTAGAATTTTTGGCCCCTTGTGCTGTCCAAATTCACTTTGAAAAACCAAAATTCAGCTTCTAGAAAAGCTTGGTGCAGCCGGATCTATTGTTGGAAACAAAGGGGGGTTGAATGGCCCTTAATACTCGGGCTAGGGACGTGCATGGATTACCTTGGGAAACCTAACGGCCATGCTTTGAAACTAGGTGGTGTTGGGGACGTGAAAGGCCATCACACTCCTTCATGCATTCTCTTAAATGCTGCCGTCGTTTGAAGAGGCAAGCTCCCAACACTACAATAAAATTTGGCCATTTAGTTGCTGCACTTTTCACCCTTCACGAAGCAACGTTTCCATAATTTCTTTGTCATTCATGCATGAAGCATCAAAGGCAAATCATTTAAGGCCGACGCTCCCCTTTAATACTTGGTCGTTTTCACCTCACAAAGCAACTCAGCCATTAAAGTCTTTGCCACCCATGACTCCTCCTTGAAAGATGAAACACTCAGCACGCCATTGGAGGGCATAACCAGCAACCTTTAAGACGTCCTTTGGTCTTCACAATGCGCCAAAATCCCATGCATGCAGCACATCATTTATTATGGCCGAACATGCTCCAACAAGACATTTAAGTCTTTCCCATGCACGCTTCCAACAAGGCATTAAATCCGGCCAAAGTAATCAGCCACCTTTTGAAGTCCACGAGATGCTTGTATAGAGTAAATGCGCCTAGGAAATAGGAAGAAGCAAATTAATTTCCTTTTGGGAATTTTGAACGGCAACTAAGTGTCTCGTGCTTTGCTGCTGATGTCTCCTTATTAATGCCCTTGTGGGGAACTTAAAAAAGTTTGTTGGGAAACCAAAACATCAGCCCCTTTGTCCCTTAAAGATGGTGGCCGAACATGGCCTTTAATGCTGCTGCCGAACATGTATTAATCATGTCCCAAAAGTACCTACAAGGAATTAATTTGGCAATTAGATTTCCAGCAACAAGAACAACATATTAAAGACATGTTTAAAGCTAAAGACACGCCATAAATGAGTCCCTAAGTTGTCTAAAATTCGGCTGAAAGTTTGGACACCTTAAATGGTGATTCGGCTGGACATATTTAATGTGCAACAACTCTTAAGTATGTCCTAAATTAGACATATTAAAACTAGATATTAACTATGTAATGATTATGACTTAATTAACTTATTTTAAATGCAAAAAATAATTAAAACACTTATTTAAGTTGTCCTAATTTATTTAATTAATTTCACTAATTAATTAACTAAGGCCGCATGGCCAATTAGTTATGGTCGAATGGCCATATGGGGTTCTTCCCGAACATGAACTCGGAGAATCATGCGACACGGAGTCGAAATATCGTTCGAACTAGTCTTAGCATCGGCCCAAGCTTGCTGCATTAGAACTCCAATCGCCTCTTTAAATTGTGTCGCACGAGCTCTCGTAATCGGTCCTTATGGTAGCATCATCGGGTCTCGGCTTGAACTTGGCTCGTGATGGGGCATGCCTGTATCACCAACCCTCTTCCAAGAAGTCAAGAGATTTCTCCACCCGATCGGCTTCATCCATAGGGTTTTCAAGTAGAAATAAGGGTAAACAGTATTCGGCAAATAAGACACAGACTACTTCAGTCGCTAGTGTAGGGAACATTTGATCTGATAGACTGAAATGCCCACAGTGCGGTAGACGTCATCTTGGTGAGTGCCGAGCGCATGAAAATTCTTGTTTCAGATGTGGTTCCCAAGACCACTTTATAAAAGACTGTCCTGAGATGATGAAAGAAGAGAGAACTCAAAACCCGAGATCTGGGAGTATGGTCAGAGGAAGACTGCAGAAGAACCCGGGTAGTGGAGCAAGTGGCAGAAGTAACCCAAAAGAGCAGGTTGCGAGACCCGAGGGTAGGGCACCTGCAAGGACGTATGCCATTCGCGCTCGCGAAGAGGCATCTTCTCCTGATGTTATTACGGGTACCTTTTCTCTTCATGATATTAAAGTTATTGCTTTAATAGATCCCTGATCCACACACTCTTACATTTGCATGAAACTAGTATCCAGGTATGAGTATGCCTATAGAGTCTACGAAATTTGTGATTAAAGTGTCTAATCCATTAGGCCAAAGTGTGCTGGTCGATAAAGTATGTAATGATTGCCCATTGATGATTAGAGGTCATTATTTTAAAGCAAACCTTATGTTGTTACCATTTGATGAGTTTGACATCATTCTTGGTATGGACCGGTTGACCACTCATGATGTAATAGTAAATTGTGGGAAGAAATATATTGAGATGAGATGTGAGAATGGGGACACTCTCCATGTAGAACCAGCATTTAACAAGGTAGATTGCCGGTAATGATTTCTCATATGACGCACGTAAATACATAAGAAAAGGGTATGAGGTATATTTGGCCTTTGTGATGAATGATAGAGAAACAGAGTTAAAGATCGAGTCGATCTGATAGTATGTGAGTACTTGGATGTTTTTCCCGAGGAATTACCAGGACTACCACCGCTTAGAGAGATTGAATTTAGCATTGAGCTAGCTCATGGTACTGCATCGATATCTATTACTCCTCATACAGAATGGCTCCAACGGAGTTGAGAGAGTTGAAGTCACAGTTTGCAAGACTTGACGATAAAGGTTTCGCAAGATCAAGTTGTTCTCCATGGGGTGCTCTAGTTTTATTTGTGAAAAGAAAGATGGCACCATGAGATTGTGCATAGATTACCGTCGACTTAATAAAGTGACAAAGAAAGAACAAGTACCCATTGCCAAGGATCGATGATTTGTTCGATCAATTGAAGGGAACCACTTGTGTTCTCTAAGATAGACTTGAGATCCGGGTACTACCGATTGAGAGTAAAGGATTTAGATGTATCCAAGACCACTTTTCGAACGAGGTATGGGCATTATGAATTTTTAGTCATGCCCTTTGGATTGACCAATGCTCTGCGGTATTCATGGACTTAATGAACCGCATCTTGAAATACCTGACAAGTTTGTAGTCATTTTTATCGACGACATATTGATTTATTCCCAAGATGGGAATGAACATGCCGAGCATCTACGAACGGTCTTGCAGACTCTCTGAGAAAATCAACTTTATGCCAAGTTCATTAAAAGTGAATTTTGGCTCAAGAAAGTAGGATTTCTCAGGACATATTGTCTCGGAGATGGAGTCCGAGTAGATCCAAGTAAGATTTCACCATAATGGACTGGAATCCACCGAGGAATGTCTCTCGAGATTAGAAGTTTTCTAGGCCTAGTGGCTATTATAGACGATTCGTCAAGGGGTTTTCCATGATTGCAACTCCGATGACGAAATTGTTATAGAAAAATGTGAAGTTTGAGTGGACAGAAAGATGCCATCAAAGTTTCGAGAAACTAAAGGCATTATTGACAGAAGCTCTGATTTTTGTACAACTCGAGATAGGGAAAGAGTTCGTGATATACAGCGATGCATCCTTAAACGGATTAGGCTGTGTACTTATGCAAGAAGGCAAAGTGATTGCTTATGCCTCAAGACAGCTAAAGCCCCATGAGAAGAATTATCTGATGCACGATTTAGAGTTGGCTGCCATAGTCTTCGCATTGAAGATTTGGAGACACCATTTATATGGTGAAAGATGTCAGATTTTCACCGATCACAAAAGTTTGAAGTACTTGATGACGCAGAAAGAGTTGAACTTAAGGCAACAGAGATGGTTAGTGTTGATAAAAGACTATGAGTTGGTCATTGACTACCATCCCGGAAAGGCGAATGTGGTCGCCGATGCTTTGAGTAGAAAGTCCCTATTTGCATTAAGGGAAATGAATTCGCGGATGACTTTATTCGACGATAGTTCTATTCTAGCTGAGTTGAGATCTAGACCAATGTTTCTCCAAGAGATCATTGAAGCTCAAAAAGAAGATAGTGAATTGCAAGTCAAGAGAGCTCAGTGCGAGACAGATGTTAAGTCCGATTTCCAGATTAGTCCCAATGGAAGTTTGATGTTCAAAGATAGAACTTGTGTACCGAGAAAGGAGGAGCTTATTCAGAAAATGTTGCATGAGGCACATAACGGATGTTTATCTGTACATCCGGGTAGTACCAAGATGTATAATGACTTGAAGCAACAGTATTGGTGGCCAAGAATGAAGAAAGATATTTCAGAGTTTGTTTCCAAATGCATGATTTGTCAGCAAGTAAAGGCTGAACACCAAGTACCTTTGGGTTTTCTTCAACCCATTTTGATTCCCGGGTGGAAATGAGACCGTATCACCATGGATTTTGTATCGGGTTTACCGTTGTCACCAAGCAAGAAAGATGCTGTATGGGTTGTGGTTGACAGACTTACGAAGTCGGCCCATTTCATACCTGTACGAGTGGAATACTCACTCGACAAGTTAGCAAACTTGTATGTTTCAGAAATAGTAAGGCTACATGGAGTTCCTTTGTCAATCATATCAGATAGAGATTCGAGATTCACCTCCAGATTTTGGAAGAAGTTACAAGAGGCATTGGGTACAAAATTGAGTTTTAGTACAGCTTTTCATCCTCAAACTGACGGTCAGTCAGAGAGGTTAATACAAGTACTCGAAGATATGCTCCGGTGTTGTATTCTTGAATTCCAAGGTAGTTGGGAAAAGTTTCTCCCATTAGTAGAATTTGCCTACAATAATAGTTTTCAGTCGAGCTTGAAGATGGCGCCCTATGAGGCTTTATATGGGCGTAAGTGTCGAACGCCTTTATATTGGACTGAACTCAAGGAAAACCAGATTCACGGGGTTGATTTGGTTAGAGAAACCGAATAGAAGGTGAAAGCAATTCAAGAATGTTTAAAGGCTGCTTCTGACAGACAAAAATCCTACTCAAATTTAAAAAGAAAAGAGATAGAGTATCAGGTCGGGGATAAAGTTTTCTTGCAAGTGTCACCATGGAGAAAGGTTCTCAGATTTGGCCATAAAGGCAAGTTGAGTCCATGTTTTATCGGGCTATACGAGATTACTAAGAGAGTTGGGCCGGTAGCTTATCGATTGGCTTTGCCATCAGAGTTAGAAAAGATACATGATGTGTTTCACGTGTCCATGTTGCGACGCTACCGATCAAACCCTTCACATATAATTGCCCTGTCAGAGATAGAGATTAATCCTGACATGACTTATGGTGAAGAACCAGTTAAGATTTTAGCTCGGGAAGTCAAACAGCTAAGAAATAAAACTATTTCCCTAGTGAAAGTGTTGTGGCAAAGACATGTGATAGAGGAAGCTACGTGGGAACCAGAAGAGAGCATGAGAAACCAGTACCCAAACCAATTTGCTGGTAAGATTTTCGAGGACGAAAATTCCTAAGAGGGGGAGAATAGTAACATCCCGATTTAGGGCCGAGTCGGAACAGTGGTGCGAGACCAAAAATCCGAAGTAGTAAAATGAGTTTTGAGGTTTAAGATATGTTTGCATGATAGTATGAAAGTTTCATGTAGAAATTTTATGAAATAGTCATTGAATGGTCCATTAGGACTAAATTGCAAAAGTTACAAAATTTGAGATTCTAGAAGCTTTTGGTATGAAATAGCTTTGGAATATTAATTAGAAGTCCTTAAATAGCAATTTTCCCAAATCATAATTTTTGGACAAAAATGGACATGAGTTAGAAATTTTGAAAGTTTAGTGAGAAGGGCATTTTGGTCATTTATCAATTAAATGATTAAAAAGGAAAAAAGATAACAAAAAATATTATTCATCTTCTTCCCCTTGTGCCAAAAATTTGAGACACTCCATAGCTAGGGTTCTTCAATTTTTTGAAGCTTACTAGTAAGTGCATCCTAGCCCCGTTTTTAATATTCTTCGTATTTTTAGAGTCCTCGTATTATGAATTAGCTATTTATAGCTATAAGTTGAGCTAGAATTCATGTTCATAAATCTACCCATGTATGCCATGCTTGTAAAATGATGTTTTATGAAATATTATGAGAGTTTGATGTTAGATAAACATCTTTTCCTAAATGAATTTCATGAAAAATACTAGTAAGGACTAGTTTGTAAAAGTTGTGAAATTTGTCATACATGATAGAAATAGTGAGAATTGATTGTTTCTATAGTTAAGAGAATGAATCAGCTAAGCATGAAGTTCACGAAAGTTGAATAAAAATCACTTTACGAGCCTTGGGGAAAAAGTGTAATTATGAGGAAGTTTAAGGGCAAAATGGTAATTTTGCCGAAGTATGAGTTAAGAGTCAATTTAGTCAATGTGTGTATTAAATGAGCTAAATTTTTATTATAGATCAAGAAAAATGAAGCTCGGATTGAAACCGAGGCAAGAACAAAGTCGAGGACTAAATTGCATTTCTACATACATTTTGTACATTGAGGTAAGTTTGTATGATTTCTAAGCTTTATGATTAATATCATTGAATTTCTTAGTATGATGTAGAATATATCTTAATTCCATGAGATTTTTGATGCTATGCTAAACAAAGAAATCAACGAGATTAAGTATGAGAAAGTCCCGATTGAAGTTGAATTACTTAGGATACTCGATCTATCACATGAGACAAAGAAGTCCGTATAAGACCAAGCCAAGGCATGGCATCGGCAATCAAGCAAGTTATCATGTAAGACCAAGACAAGTCTTGGCATTTAAGAGTTATTATGAGATGAAGACCCATATAAGCCCAAGCCAAGGCATGACATTGGTGAGTCTCCATGTAAAGATGTCACGTAAGTCCAAGACAAGTCTTGGCATTGAAAAGCTATCATGAGATAGATATCCCATGTAAGTCCAAGCCAAGGCATGGCATTGGTGAGTAACAATGAAGATTTCATGTAAGTCCAAGTCAAGGCTCGGCATTAACCCGTTCATGAGTAAAGATACCAAGTAAGACCATGTCAAGACATGGCAATGGTAAGTTCCCAACGGAAAACACAAGGAAGACTTCGTGTAAGTCCATGTCAAGACATGGCATCGATACCAAGTTGAAAGATCCCATGTAAGACCATATCTAGGGTATGGCTTTGGCATCGAGATATTTGTGAGATGAGATTCAGTATCCTCGGTTATTCATAGTAATTCATCGGGCAAAAGAGTAAAGAATAAATGAGAAAGCAAGAAAGTTAAGCAATTAAAGCTATCATCAAAGTATGCTAGTCATAGTGAACTAAGAGTATTATTCATGTTATGAATGATGAAGTTAAGATTATGCTTACCTTAACAAAGTATGCTAATCTATATGAGTAAGTGATACAGGTACCTTGTTTATCTTACAAGCACGAGACTAGTAAGTACCATGATAAGTGTAAGAATCATTAAGAGTAAGTAAGCTCAAGCATGTGAACTTAGCAATGCCTTTGCTTATGATGAATGAGTATGTTAAGTATATACATTTATATACGTTGTTATATACATTACATGCAAACTTACTAAGCAAAATGCTTACGTCTTTAATTCTTTCTTTCCATGTAGTCCCGCCAAGCTAATCTCGTGGATCATCGTCATCGGAGCTCGGAGCACACTATCAATCGCTATTTTGGTATAGCCAAGTTGTTTATATTAAGTACGGCATGTATAGGAAGCTTTCATTTTGAGTTATGTTTTAGAATTAGCCAAAGTGTTGGCTATCAAGCTTAGCATTCTTTTTGTATATGGCCAAAGAGATGGGTCATGAATGATTAAGTATGTATGTTTTTATCTATCAATGAAGTATGCATCCTCGTTCATGTTAGATGTAATACTTGAGTTATTGAATTGAGTCTTCGGTTTGATCTTGATATCGTGGTGGCAATTGGCTTGGAAAATAGCCTCTAGGTGCCCACACGGATAGACACACGCGCGTGTGTCTAAGCCGCGTGTGTCCCCGCACATTAGTGTTTTAAGTCGAATAGACCACGGGCTAATCACACGCGGCCGTATGTTTAGGCCGTGTGTGCCACACTGCTAGCACATGGGCGTGTGCCCTGGCCGTGTGAAGTCTACACCTTGCACTTGTAAATTGAATTACCACACGGCTGAAGTACACGGGCGTGTATATGGACCGTGTGGATAAGTCAGAATGCCAAGGTTTAGCACACGGGCCAAAGCCACGGGCGTGTCAAGGCCGTGTGAAATTAGTCAGTGTCGACCACGGGTGGAAGACACGGGCATGTCATAGGGGTACACGGGCGTGTCCCAAGTCACATGGGCGTGTGACCCCTGTTTCGAGAAAATGTTCCCGATTGAGTTCTGAAAGTTTCCGGATAGGTGTTTAAGGCCTCGTAGGCCCATGAAAGGTATGTTTTGATTAAGAAAGAGAAGTTTCTATTTCGAAACAAAATTTTACAGCCCGTAAGTACATGTTCCCTTAAGTTTAAGTATGGTAATGTCTCGTATCCAGTCTCAGTCTCGGACTTGGGTATGGGGTGTTACAGGCACGGTCGTGTGACACAAGTCAGAGAGCACCCTAAATCGAACACGATCTGAAGCACGAGCGTGTCCCTTGGACCACACGGGCGTGTGAACCCTGCATCTAGCAAAAAATTTCTAAGTTTTATAAAAATTTCTAAAGTTCTCGATTTAGTCCCGAACCACCTCCAAAGCAAGTTTTGGGCCTCGTAGGCTCGTATAAGGGACTTTATGATTGGATATGAATGGTTTTATTTTGGACGCAAATTTATGACTCAGAATTGTGTGAATGCTTGTGTTATAAATTCGGTAATGTCTCGAGCCCTGTAATGGCGTTGAATACGGGTAAGGGGTGTTACAACTTTGGTGGCTAATGTGGCATGCTAGATTCAGGTTGTACCAACTCAACCGGGTTTGGGGTGTTACAACTAGTATCTTGGTAGCTAACAAATTCAGTATGAGAATCTACCAAAGGTAGGATCCATATGAAGTTCACCTTAAAAGACCAGTAAGTATAAGTATCCGCCAAGAATAATATCGGAAAGTACACCATCCTGGGTGAAGTGTTCAACATCTATTTGTGTGAGAATTCGTCGAAAGTAGATTCTGTATGAATATCCTTCTGAGGAATGCATTTGTTTCTGAAAAGGAAATGAGATCCGTATTGAGTGGTGAAATCAATAATCAGCCTAATGAGTGAATTGTGTATATGGTGGTCAAGTATGGAAGTTGGCTTATATGTATGCACCCAATATTAGAAAAGTATCCACCAAAGATTGAAAAGAAATCCGGAATCTTCAAGTTGAGGAATTGAACAATAAACGTTCGAAGGTAACCTGAATTAAAATTCACTAAGTTCGTTTGAACTTACAAGCGTCTATTTGTGATACGGCCAAGACCCAAGACTCACCGAGAGCTGACATGGATCCAATCGAGCTACCATTAGGGCCGATAACCCGAGCTTGAGCTAAGAGGTTCAAAGACGCTGTAGCAGCCTTAGTCAATCGAGTTTGGGGTGAAACCGTTGTGAAACTTATCGAGCGTTCTTGGACAAGCAAGCCGAGCATGCCTTGCAACCTTCTTCTAGCTCATCCAGCTCGTTCCTAGCTCATTGAGCTCATTTTAGCTTACGCATTATTTTGCTGGAATAAATATTAATTTGGTTTTAGTTAACTTAGTTTATTTAGTTAAATTATTAATTATGTCATAACTTTAATGTGTTTAAATGTGTCATAATCTAGACATTTTAATTAAAGTTTTTTTAATGTGTTTTTGTTTAGTACAAATTAAATAGTCGTTTTAATGTGTCTTAGCTTAAGACAAATTAACTGCAAGCTGGAGTTAATGTGTTTTAGCTGAATTTCAGTTGTCCTAGCTGCCGAATTTAATTTGTCTTCAAATTGACTTGGCTGAATTTAATTGTTTGTAGGCACATGCATGGATGGAAATTAAGAAGGTGTGCTGATGGTTGCCATCCCCCAAGCAACTTTTCGGTCATTGCAAGAGCCAAAAGTGAGCTGATGTTTTCTCTCCCCAAGCTACCCCATCATGTATCTTAACAGCCACAAGTGTTTTCACACTTGTTCAAATTGGCTGGAGGTTTTTTTCACACACAAGGCCATTCGGTTCTTAGCTTTCACAGTCCAAGGACTGTTCACATTCGGCTGAACTATTTACAAGTCCATTGAAGTGCCCAAGCTGGCCATTAAGGCTCAAGACTATTCGGCACCCCAAGGCAGCTCCTTAAAGACTGTTCACACCCTTGGCCGATTGTATTAAACTAGATTCAGCTCCATTTTCACTTCAATTAAAGCTAAGTTACTTAGGAAACTTCATGGGACGTTTTAGGATGGTTCCAAGCAATTTCAGCTCAATTAAGCTGAATTAAGGTTGTCCATTTAGTTTCTCTTGTGTCTATTCGACTAGCTAAGGATTTGAGCTATAAATATGAAGCTCATTTGATGTAAATCAGACTTTTGACACCTTATATGATTATTTTATATCTTGTGAGTTTATTCAACTCTCATTGTTCGTTTAAGACTCAAGCTGACTTATCTAGCCTTGCTAGTGGCGTCTACCTTGTTTCTTGTGAACTTATCACTCTTTTGAGTGTGGCCTTCAACCCCGATACCTTTGGTTCCTATCTCGTAATAGATAGTGGGTCAAGGTCCCAATTTCTATCATTCATCCAACTTAAGTGTCCTATAAGAATTGGGTCAATACTCATCTATAGTATTGGTTCTTTCTTGACCTTAAGCTCAATCGTTCCATCCAAATTACCAACCTTAAAATCACCTTAAATCTCTTGTTTGACCGAACCTGATGTGAGCACACCCGGGGCACCCGCGAATTCAATTTTTGATCCTCTCGAGCTCCCTCAAGGCCTCCTGACTCGAGCTCGAGCTAAGCGAATGCAAGAGGCAGTTACGGCTTTAACATGTCAATTTTGGCATGAAGTTCAACCCAAAGACGAAGGTCAAGCTCGGGCCCGAACTTTGAGCAATCCGTGCACCTTGGTACAAGCTGAATTTAGCTTGGTTCAACTCACATAAACTCAATTTAGCTCATTGAGCTCATTTAATTACTTTCAGCTCATTACTATAATATTTGAATAAATTAAATATTTCATACAGCTTATAAATATGTTTTTGTTATTACATGTTGTTAATATGCCTTGTCTTAGCCGAATTTATTATGTCCTAGCTTAATTAAATTTGTCTTAGTTTATTACATGTTTTTATTATGTCTAGGTCTTAGCCGATTATTAATGTGTCATGTTTAGTATTTATATAATTTGTATAAGTGTTAATTTAATATGTCAAATTGTGTTTTAATTATGTCCAACTGAAATTAGCTTAATTTAATTTGGTTCTTTGTGTTAAATAGGTGCAGCCGAATTTTGAAGGCCATTAAGCAAGGTTCATGCATGCAGATTCAATGTATGGAAAGGTGCATGTTCGGTCATCTTCAATGCATGGAGGCTAATC
The DNA here is from genome assembly GCA_025698515.1 of Gossypium sturtianum. Lineage (NCBI taxonomy): Eukaryota > Viridiplantae > Streptophyta > Magnoliopsida > Malvales > Malvaceae > Gossypium > Gossypium sturtianum. Next base: position 72,384,810 of record CM046943.1, on the reverse strand, counting down.
CATTTGACTCCCCAAGGCACCCATTTGGCCAAGAGTCCCCAACCATTAAGCTTCTCAAAGCTTGGTCGATCCTCTCCCCAAAGCAGCACAATTCTTTTCACACCATGCGTTCACACCTAATGACTATTCAGCTTGGTGTTCACATGGAAGAGACCCTTCAAGGCTGGCCATTCACACTTTAAATGGCTACTCAAATTCAACTTAAATGCTGGTAATTTTTCAGCTAAAGATGGCAATTTAATGAGCTCATTTAAACTCCTTGGCCGAACCTAGCTGCTGCCATGCACCATGCAAGATTTCCAAATTCAAGCAAGATGAATTGCTTAATCTAGAAACTGCCCTTTAGACTCCATTCAGCCGAATCTTGCTATGGCATTTTAATGGTTTTAATTCTGGAATTTTCTAGCTCATTCTAGCTACATTTACTTAGTCTTTAAGCTTTGTTTGTTGACCATTCGGCTAGCTAGTAGATAGGCTATAAATACTTTGTTGTTTTCATTTGAAAAGGACTTTTGCCAAATTATTGAATGAACATTTTGTTCTTGAGTGAGTTAATCTCCTCTCATATTTCGTACAAGTCTCGTTGACTTATCTAGCGTGCTAGTGGCGTCTTCCCGACTTGTTTTAAACTTATCACCGTAACCCGGTGTGGCGTTCATCAACCTACCATTCTACAAATCCACCTTAAACGATATAGGAATCGGGGTGACACTTTTTAGTGTTGAATCATTCTTGAAGTTTAAGTTTGTTTTTCCATCCTTACCTTTATCCCGAATTATCTATCCTTATCATTCTTGTTAAACCGAGCCCATCCAAATAACCACCTTCCTTGTTTCTTTCCTAGCCGAACCTACCATCACAACTTAACCAATTTTTAAACCATTTTGATAAGCTTCCGCACCCCTTAGCCTAAATCATCCTTTTTCGACAACTCAAACTACTCCTCGTCGACGATCGGGAAAACTACGTGAAACGACTCGAATAACCTGGGCCGGATCACATCAAAACCATATCCTTAAACTATCTCAGCCTAACTGAAAACTCTTGTTTAAAGCTTATACTTAGCCAATTGCAAAAATAAACTTAACGAAGAACGACACTTCTCATTTTTACGATCGGGCACATATGCAAATCGAATTCAACAACGAGCACGAGATCGCATCAATTTGTAATGTATGTTTTGGTTAAAGAGTTGGTACGCCATGAGGGACAAAGCCAGGAATGGGTTATGGTGGCAGTTCGAGTTGCGATATTATGCATAGAGGGGACATCATAGGAATATGACGCTTAGTACTCTATGCCATGAGAATTTTGTCTTTAACAAAGTTTTAAGTTGTAACAACATATGCTGCTTTTGAAATTATGATCTAATTATTAAACATTCTCTTTCATTAATCTTGTTTTAAGAACGGTAAATAAATGAATAAGAAGTATGTTTTAGAATGACTTTACGCTTGTCGTAAAAAAATTGTTAAGTGTTTAAGTTTTGTAACATCCGATATCTGAATTTGGTAATTCGGGTCAGGTATAGGGTGTTACAGATGCGGTGGAAGAATTTCCCATATACTAGACATTTTCATATTCACATTGTATGAACTTTGTGATCATACTTTTGTCTTTGCACGCATGTTTGGTTGCTCCAGTATGAATCCACCATGCAATATCATCATGTGCCATATTAATATCAGAAATCATGGCAACGAACTTTTCGTTATTATTAGCCTTAGAAGATGATTCTTCTTTAAAAATTGACATCCATTCTTGAAATGTTCGGCTTACCATACTGATATTATGAGCCCTTTTGTTTCTTTTCGAAGTTAGGTGCTCTATCAGTATGTTTGAACTTTCTCTTGGATGGTTTAGTAGTCTGTACTTTCTCCGTAACATGCACTTTGACATTTTCAGAATCTAAGTTCTGATCTTGCTTTTGATATTCTTCTTCACTATGAGGATGATTTGCCAAAGCCTCAAGAGATATTTCCTCTTTTTTATGTTTTAGATTTTTTTTAAAAGTCTTTTCAAGACAGAGGAAGTTTGTTTATAATGGAGGATACAACAATCGTTTCATCCATTTTCATATCATATTGCTTAAATTGATTCAACATTTTTTCAACATCACGAAATTGTTCCATAATAGAACGACCATCAATCAGTTGATAATTATTGAAATGACTAACAAGAAATTTCTTACTTGTAGCATTTTCGGTCATGTACCTTGTCTCCAATTTGTCCCATAATTCCTTAGCGGTGATCTTGTTCTGGTAGGTGCCGAACAAACCATCGGATAAACCATTCAATATGTGGCCTATGCACATGTAATCTACATTGTCCCATTTTTGCCTTTCTTGGGTTGCAACAATAGATTTGTTTTCATTCTCTTCCAGCCTTGGAGTATCCAAAACATAAGCAATCTTCAAAGTTGATAATAAGATGTGCATCTTTTTCTGCCACCGCTGAAAATTGCCACCATCAAACCAATCAAGCTTGAAAAAGTTGGAAGCCAACTTCCTTAGCGTTCCACTTTCATGTGTTGTAGTAGTCATCATGAAAATAGAACCTTAAAATTGTTAGTACAAAACTCCGGTGAGGAAAATCTCGAACACACGAATGAAACTCAAACAGAGAATGAAGAAATAGGACAAGGCTCCAAGGCGTGTATCAAACTACTATCTTTAAGGTTTTATTCGCCCCCACCTAAATTCTTTGTGCAAAAGTGTTTCAAGCAAATGAACCTCGATGATACAATAAAGTCGATGACTATTTGCATTTTGTATTGACGAGAATAGTTCATTAAGCACTGAGCAATGTATAACAAGAAAATTAATTTCTACAAAGAATTTCTATAGTCATTCTTTATAGAAAAAAATAATAATATTAGAAGATGAAGGAATGATAGAAAGAATTTTTAGAACATGTTCGTATTATTTCCAAATAAAATCTCATTCCTATTTATAGGAATTTTCATGTCTCTTCATAGAGACATCTTTCAATAGGTGTCTTTTCTGAATAATAATATCTTTATAAGAGACATAATTATTCATCTAATATATCTTAATTAAACATAACTATTTAAATAATATTGTTTGAATAATTATACTTCTTTGTCAGGAATAAAAAGGATAAAACTTTTGATTAATTACACTCTTTCATTTATAGTTATTGGAATACTATAAATATTATTGAAAATGTTCCAACAGATAATCTCATGGTCCCTTTGATCAAGAGGAAAAATCATACCTTTAACTTTTTCCAAATATTGACTACTTATTTTTTAAACTTTTCTTAATTAAGAAAATACATTTTTAATCATTTGAAAAATTAATAATTCAATTTAAATCATTTTAACATAAAATTTAAAATTTTATAATATTATCTTGGTTACCTTTAAAATTTTATAATATTATCTTGGTTACCTAACACAAATTCTTTACTTTGGCCCTACAAAAGTATGGGCTTTATTCTTTACATATATTGTAATGGATCATTATAATTTCTCAAAGTGGAATTAAGGTGTTACAATCTTTAGTGAGTTTGATCGAGAGAAAAAAAAGGGAGAAAAAGATCAATAGTCTAGACTCTTGACTTCTTTAAACACCGGCATTCTGACCAATTTAATCTAAATTTTTATCACAGTTTTATGAGTTAAAAAATTAATTTAATTTATAATTTGCTCAAAAAACATAAAAATGTTATTAAAAATATGTTTAAAAAATATTAAATAAATAGTAAATTTAGATCTGTCACAGAATATATTTTTAATGTTAATGATTCTTTGTCTGTGAAAATAGATCAAATCAAGAAAACTGATAAATGAAGTGATCCATACCTAAATTTGTCTCAATTTAAGGATAATATTATTTAGCATGATATGAAAAGTGTAGGACCCTCCTTAATGAGAGAGTCCAAATTAAGTTAACTTGACTAGCTCTCTTCTTCCATCAATAAATACATTAACACTATAAATAACCAAAGAATGTGACTTGTCTCATTGATAGCCACCATTAAATTTAAGAGAGAATCTTGCCGATCTTCAACACATCATGGGTTCATCTCTAAACGCCAAAATAAACTTTTCATCATACCTTATTTTATATGATTATGTCTCAAGTAATTATGTTTTGATTCTAGTTTAGACCATTTAAATAAAAGACAACAAAGTAGATGGATTTAACAAAGCCAAAATAAGATTTAAAAATAATAATAAAATAAAAAAAAGTTTATACTACGTATTCAACCCGATCCCTATATTTACGATAATAAAAATTGCAGTTTGAAGAAATAAGCAATGAAACTCACAACTTCTAAACTTGAAAAAAAATAAATGTCAATTACATATATGCATATATTTTTGATGTAGATGTACTATTTTTCTTAAAAGTGTATTTTTTGCTTTTATTGAGAAAATGACAATGGAAACAACAACAACAAAAATACAGAAACTCTTTCATATTTCTTTCCCTTTTTTTCTATTGTGGAGCCTTAGACGCTCAACTAAACCTTGCATGAAGTGGGATCCATTTCAAGATACCAAAGGAGAACAAGTGGAAAAACAGTAAATTTCTTTCACTAATCACAGCGAAGTTGAAAAAAGTTTTTGATCCAACTGTTAGTAGGGTACTTTGACTAGCTCCAACACTCTAGGGTTAAGGCATGGTTCCTTTTGGGGTCCCTGCAATAGTCATACACCATATGGTATCTTTGAGCCCATCTCATTGCTCTATATTGTTGCATGGTTAATCCGCCGGCCCGAAAAGGTGAAACGGACACTGGGCAGCACCAAGCCGGCGCATAGGCAGAGCAACCTCCTGCTTTGAAATTGGTGTACTTTGCAACGAATGGTTGATATCTGTAATCCGCTTTGTATTTTTCATCTTCAGTCGCCCATGATGAGGCATCCCATATTGAACCATTCACCCTGTTGGTGTTTTGGCTAGGTTGAGCAGGTTTTGTTTTAAAGCTTGTGCAACAAGCCTTGATGCTTGGTGAAGAAGCAAAGCAGAAATTTGCTAAGGAACACAAGAACAGATCGAGAAACAAGAAAAATGGAGCATGAAAATGAATGAAAGTCTGATATTTTTCATTAACAATAACGTTGGCATACTGCCAATACATATATCAGTCTTTGACAAAGCAATTCAAGCAAGATTTCACCTAATACTCACCTAATGCCACTAATTACATGGAAACTTGTAATTTTAACTTGTACACATAAACTAAGCTGACTTATCAGCTCAATCACGATCAAAATCACATAAAATATAAACCTAACATAGTTTAAATGAAACTACATTACATTACATTAACAAAATGTTACAAAACAAACTAAAAACAACATCAGCTGCACATGAAATAACAGCTCCTGCTTGGCTCGTCTGCATGGCCACCTTTTCTGCTGCATGAGATGCATGTACTGCTTCTTTGGTACTGTATGGGCTGCATGGAAGGCCAACTTCTAACACTCCTCCTTGGTCTCCATGCTGCATACTCCCAACTCCTCCCTTAGCTTAATGAACCTTGTCACATTTAGGGCCTTTGTAAAGATATCAGCAATCTGTTTCTCAGAATTGCAATGAATCAGCTCCACCTCCCGAGCTTGTTCCATCTCCCTTACTACATGTAGCTTAATGCTAAAGTGCTTGGTTCTACCATGGAAGACAGGGTTCTTTGCAATTGCAACAGCAGACTTGTTGTCACAAAAGATCTTTGTTGCTGCCCCTTGATGTAGGTTCAAATCAGCTAGGATTTTTCTCAGCCAAATGGCCTGATTAACAGCATTTGCAGTTGCAACGTACTCAGCTTCTGCTGTTGATTGAGCTACTATCGATTGCTTCTTTGAGCACCAGCAAAACATTGCTGAACCAAGTGTAAATGCATAACCTGAATTACTCTTCATGTCATCCTTTGAACCAGCCCAATCACTGTCTGTATAGCCTACTAGCTTCAAATTTTTAGCCTTGGCAAACAGCATGCCATATCTCAAAGTACCTTTGATGTACCTGAGAACTCTCTTGGCAGCTTTCAAATGACTTTCATTGCAACAATGCATGAATCTTGAGAGCGACTAACAAAGATACATTATGTCTGGTCTAGTGGCAGTCAAGTATAACAAACAACCAACTAGACTTCTATAGGATGATTCACATACCTTCTCAAAGGTGCCTTGGCTCGATAGCTTTTTTCCTACAGCAGCTGGTGTGCTTGTTGCTTTACAATTCTCCATTGAGAACTTGTTCAAAATCTTCATAGCAAATTCTTTCTGACTCAGATAAATTCCCTTCTGAGTTTGTGTGACTTCCATGCCTAGGAAGTAAGACATTAGTCCAAGATCAGACATTTCAAACATTTGTTGCATTTTGGTCTTGAAATCAACCAGCATTGCTTGATCTCCTCCTGTCACCAACAGGTCATCAACATACAAGGAGACAATGAGTTATGTTTGAAGTCCTTCCCTTTTGACATACAATGTAGGCTCACTAATGCTCCTCTCGAATCCCAAGCTGACCAAGTAGCCATCAATTCTGCTGTACCAGGCCCTTGGTGCTTGCTTCAAACCATACAAGGCTTTGTTCAACTTGTACACCATTTCTTCCTTACCAGCCACCTTGAAGCCTTGAGGTTGCTCAACATAAATTTCTTCTTCAAGGAAACCATTGAGGAAGGCTGACTTCACATCAAGCTGATGGATTTGCCACTTCATTTGAGCTGCTAAGGCAACTAGCAGCCTAATGGTGTCAAGTCTGGCCACTGGAGCAAATGTCTCTAGGTAGTCCACACCAAATTTCTGGCTTAACCCCTTCACAACTAGCCTGGCTTTGAGTTTGTTCAAGCTCCCATCAGCATTATGCATGGCTCGATAGACCCATTTTACCCCAATAACCTTCCTGTTGACAGGTTTTTCAACCAGTTCCCATGTCTGATTCTTCTCTATCATCTTGATTTCATCATGCATGGCTTGTTTCCAGCCTTTCTGACCTTCAGCTTCTTCAAAGCAGGTTGGCTCTACTATGGCCACATATGATCTTTCATAGACCACAACCAAAGGTCTTGTCCCCCTGACTGGCATGTCATCAATGTCCATCTCTGGACCAACTTGATCAAGTTCAATTTGATCAACCATCAGCTCTTCAGAAATAGCTTCTGGTTCATTCTTCTCCCAACTCCAACATGCTCTTTCATCGAAGATCACATCTCTGCTCACTTGAACCTTTTTTTTGAAGGATCTACGATTCTATAACCCTTCTTGACTGACTTGTAGCCTACTAGAACACCAGGTTGGGCCCTCTTTGACAGCTTGTCCCTTTTCACAGATGGCACATGGGCATAGCATAGGTAGCCAAAGACCTTCAAATGAGCCAATGATGGCTTGAACCCGAACCAAGCTTCAAAAGGTGTGTTGTGAGCTAAGGCTTTTGTTGGAAGCCTATTCTGAAGATAAACAGCAGTGTTAACTGCTTCAGCCCACATGGTTTTGGGCATGTTCTTCTCAAACAATAGGCACCTGGCCATATCTAGCAAGCTCCTATTCTTTCTTTCACTAACCCCATTTTGTTGAGGTGTATACACATTGGTCAGCTGACGTTTGATGCCAGCATCAGTGCAAATAGCTTGGAACTGAGTTGAGGTGTACTCAGTCCCATTATCTGACCTGATGGTCTTGAGCTTGCAGCCTGTTTCAGTTTCAACAGCTGCCTTGAACTTCAGGAACACTTGAGCCACTTCTGATTTTTGCTTTAAGAAATAAATCCAGTAATATCTTGTACAATCATCAATGAAAAGTATGAAGTACCTGTTTCCACTGAGTGATTCAGTATTCATGGGACCACACACATTAGTGTGCACAAGTTGTAGCTTTTCTGAGGCTCTCCAGGCTTGATTCGAGGGAAATGGCAATCTTGCTTGTTTTCCCAGCTGACATACCTCACAAACATCATCATGCTTTACTGAGTTGGTGAAGTTCTCAACCAAATCTTCATTGATCATCTTGGCCATTGATCTAAAGTTTTCATGTCCAAGCCTTTGATGCCAAAGCTTAGAGTCTTCAGCTGAAATTGTATATGCTGAGTCTGTGTTGTTTGTCCAGTCAACAATAAAGCTTTTATTAGCCATAGTGACTGAAATGAGCTTAGATCCATGTGGATCATTGATTTGGCACTCCTTGCCTTTGAACACCACTGTATAGCCCTTGTCTAGCAACTGAGCTATGCTGAGCACATTTCTGTCAATCTCAGGCACTAGCAACACACTTGAAACTAGTTTATTGCCTGTAGGAGTGTTTATCAACACATCACCTTTGCCTTCTGCCTTGATAAAGTGACCATTTCCAACTTTAACCTTGGCCTTGAAGCTTTTATCAATTGACTTGAAAATGGAAGCATCTGGTGTCATATGGTTGGTGCAACCACTGTCCAGGAGCCACCCTTTGGTAACCTTTTCTTTTGCAGCTGAGCATGAGACTGCAAAGACTTGCTCTTCATGGTCACTACCTTCTTCAGCTACTCGAGCTTCAGCCTTTGGCTGTTGATGTTGAGCCTGCCTTGGTCTACCCTTGTTTTTACAAACCCTTTCAACAAGGCCCTTCTTCTTGCAATACTGACATGTTGCATCTGGCCTAAACCAACAGTTTGCTTCTGGATGGCCTGGTCTTTTGCAATGCCTGCATGGTTGGTCCCTTCTTCTAGTAGCATCAGATTTAGGCTTGTCTTTCCAAGCCTTCTTGCCTTTGTAGGCAGTGGTGCTCGAGGCTGGTTTTGTTTTGGCTTGGAAGGCACCTTATTGGTGCTCCTCCAGTCTACTGGCCCTCCTTTGCTCCTGAGCATACAGAGCATTGATGAGCTCTGTTAAGGATATGCTGGCCAAGTCTCTCGAATCCTCAAGGGATGAGATTTTTGCTTCATATCTCTCAGGTAATGTTGAGAGCACCTTCTCCACGATTCTCGCCTCACTGAATTGTTCTCCTAGAAACCTTATGTTGTTGACCACAACCATAATTCTATCTGAATACTGCTTCACTGTCTCTTCTTCCTTCATCTTTAGATTTTCAAAATCTCTTCTCAAATTCAATAGCTGATGCTGCCTTGTCCTTTCAGTCCCTTGGAACTCCTCTTTCAACTTGTCCTAGGCCTGTTTGAGAGTCTCACAAGCCATAATCCTTATGAAGATCACATCAGACATATAGTTTTGTATACAAGACATGGCCTTGTGCCTCTTTGTTCTCTCATCAGCATGCTGCCTAATCTGAGCCATAGTGGGATTGGCTCTGAGTGGAGCTGGCTCAGTATCATTATTGGCCACTTACCACAGATTAAAGGCCTGCAGGTAAGTCTTCATCTTAACCGCCCATATGTGGAACCCTTCACCACTGAAAACTGGTGGTGCTGCTGGAGAAAATCCTGAAGAAGCCATGGTTTGAAGTGTTGAACTATTACAGGTCCTCTAAGACAATGGCTCTAGATACCAAATGTTGGTGTTTTGGCAAGGCTGAGCAGGTTTTGTTTTAAAGCTTGTGCAACAAGCCTCGATGCTTGGTGAAGAAGCAAAGTAGAAATTTGCTAAGGAAAACAAGAACAGATCGAGAAACAAGAAAAATGGAGCATGAAAATGAATGGAAGTCTGATATTTTTCATTAACAATAACGTTGGCATACTGCCAATACATATATCAGTCTTTGACAAAGCAATTCAAGCAAGATTTCACCTAATACTCACCTAATGCCACTAATTACATGGAAACTTGTAATTTTAACTTGTACACATAAACTAAGCTGACTTATCAGCTCAATCACGATCAAAATCACATAAAATATAAACCTAACATAGTTCAAATGAAACTACATTACATTACATTAACAAAATGTTACAAAACAAACTAAAAACAACATCAGCTGCACATGAAATAACAGCTCCTGCTTGGCTCGTCTTCATGGCCACCTTTTCTGCTGCATGAGCTGCATGTGCTGCTTCTTTGGTGCTGATTGGGCTGCATGGAAGGCCAACTTCTAACACACCCACATTGGCCTCAGAGGAAATGTTGCATCACTTTTCCTTGGATACCTCCTTATGGGCACATCATTCACTAGGAATCTGATACAAATATCAGATCAATTAACAGAATAGAATATATACAAACATCTTTGCCAACTTAGGAAAAAACCCTCAAATCACCAAAATGTTGGTAAAGACGTTTGCCAACTTAGCGGAAGCCCCAAATATAAATATTTTGAAAGGTCTGGATAAAAATATCATGCTTGAAAAATAAATCTAAAAAAACAAGTTCATTTAAAATAATTATACTCACACGATCTCCTTAGGACTCCAAAGAATGGTATAGTGATGAAAGTCTATCGTAGGATCAAACCAAATATGAAACTTCATTTCCCTTCCAATGATTTTTCCATCACTACTCCCTCTTATGTACACATTGGTTTGCAAAGTGTAAGGTTTCCCAAATGTAGTCCCAAGGAACTCCATATCCACTTCATCATGGAATCCTGTATGAACTTCATTGTTTGATAGCTGCCATTTGTATTATCATTTGTCCCTTAGAGCCCAATAGGGAAATCATAGGAGACAACAATCGGTTGATTTGGTTGATAAATAAATAAAAACCTACTTAACCAATTTGCTTCATATTTTAATTGATTAATCAATTTGTCTAGCTGAACAATTTATTAGTCTATTTGATCAGTTAAGTTTATTAAATCGATTATTTTGATTTTATTTTCACTTTTCTCTTATTTCCTTCAAGTATAAAAAATATTTGGGTTTTTTTTTTAAAAGTTATATATTTTAAATATATATATTTTTTTAAAATAATAAAATATATTAAAAGGCGTTAAGTCTAACGATATGATTATAAAAAATTATAACCAAAATAAATCAACTTAATCTATTTAGTAGCCTACATTAAATCAAATAAACTATTGTGATGAACTTGATCAAAGACTATCAAATAAATTGATTAGAATTAGTTTTTTCTAGCCTAGAAAAATAATTTGATATAATATATATAGAGAGAAAGTTTCTTTTATTATTATAAGTAAACTACTCTGAATGTCACTAAACTATTAGTAAGTATATGTTTTGGTTACTCAATTTCAAAGGTTTCTAAAGCCGCTATAAAAGCTCATAGGCCTGAATTTAGAACTTGGCCAGTAGCCAAGAGAAGGTGGCCAATCAGCATTGGTTGAAGGAAACCATAAAATGAGAAGAAGTGAGAGGAAGAGAGGCATGAAGAAACAAAATGTCTAAATGCTATGGTGTGACTTGGGTGAGAGAGAAAGCAATTGTGAAACGAGGCTTTGAATAGTCTAGCATTTGCAATATATATACTTAGCACGGTTGAATTTTTTTAAACAACAATATTGCTTTTATTATTTTATTTCTTAATATAATTTTTTAATAAATAAGTTTTTAATATCACACTCATTAAATGTAATTTTATGTGTTTATTTTTAATTTATTAATAAAAATAAAAAATATTATTTTAATTTTTAAACATGATTAAAATATATTAAATATTTTAATAATTAAAATATTAAAAAAATAAAAAATAGAGAAAATAATAATAAGATTCTAACATTTTTAAATATTGTTAGCTACAACTTGGATGAAGATATTAAATGTTGATTTTTTTTTAATATAATGATTAGAATTATTTATAATCTTTTTTCAACTTTAGACAGGAGGATAAATGTAAACGTCAATAAAAATGTAACCACCATCGCTCCATTTTCTCCTCGTTATGGACTCCCTTTTAGAAAAATTACATTTATGTCTTATGTTCGTTTCCGGCTCACAAGAATTCAAAAAATAGAAACAATCCTACGTGGAGATGATAGTTCACGGTCTATTCCCTAAGAAGCATAACCTTGGAAAAAATAATAATTATATAACAAATATATATAATATTACATTCATTCACATACATTCCCCTAAACATGTGAATAATTACAAGAATGTCGCATCTTATCAAATATTAATCAAACAAGATGAAGAGAGAGATTCAGTCTCGGTTTACACTATAAACATAGCACATCCTGGCTCTGATACGAATTGTTAGAAAAACCCAGTTTAAAAATAGTTTTTTTGTAGTGCAAAAAATTAAAATTTAAAAAACTGACTCAGTTTGTGAAATTTATAACAATAAACCTTAGACCGAAATCGTACTTGTGTTTTTGGGTGAGCAGATCCTTGATATTTTTCGGGTTTCAACCAAACGATCTTCTCCGCTATTCTCATACCACGAACTACTTTGATTGTGGGTTCGAACCAATTGAATCAAAACACAGAACTAAAAAAAAAGTTTTCTTTTCTTTTTGGGGTGAAAACGAAAATTTCTCTCTTCTTTATAGAAACCGGAAGAATTGTTATTCTAGAAAAAAAAAATTAATAGTTGAGAATTAATTCTCTCTATTTTTTGGCAGAATAACCATATCTCTAAAATTGTGTAAATAGCTCTACTGGTGCCATCTATTTATAGGAGTAGAAAGTAGAACCCTTACCGAGTTGTAGTGGTTTATTTCAAATTAAAAAAAAAAACTTCCTACTTAGAGTAGGAGAAGGGTCGATGACACACCCTAGTTGTAACAGCCCATTTTCAATAAAATCGGAACAATGGTTTCGAGACCACAGATCCGAGTTTCGAAAAGAAAAAAAATATTTTAATACTATTTTATGATCTACAATATGATAATAATATTGTGTGAAAATTTTGTAAAGAAATTTTATCGATTACATGTTTAATTTGATAAAGGACCAAATTGCACAAAGTGCAAAAGTTGAGTTCTAATAGCTAAAGGGATTAAATGTCTATAGAACTTTAAATTGGAGGTCCTTATATGGTAATTATACCATTAAAAATGCTTAGTTGTTAAGGATGGCGATTCATCCATGGAAAATAAAATAAAGAAAAGAATGAAATTGGAAAGATGAAAAATAAAAGGTGATAAATTAATTAAATAACAGAATGTCATCATTTTATGTCATCTTCTTCCCCAAAATACATGGAAACCCTAGGAAAGAGAAAGCAAGCTTTCTTGGCTCAATTGGGTAAGTAATCTTGTCTCGTTTTTAGTAATTTTTATATTTTCGTGATCGGGATAACTTAATCTATCTATTTTGGGGGTTAATTAGTAAAGTTATCAAAGTATGAAAAATTTATCATGGATGAATATGCTGAAATTTTTAATTTTATGGTAGAAAATGAAAGGTTGTTGTTAGATAAACAACTTTTATAAAGTGAATTTTGAAGAAAACATGATTTAGGGACTAAATTGAAAAGTTGTAAAATTTGATGGAAAAATTATGAATTTTATGAAATATATGTGCTGTAAATATTGCATGTAAAAATTGGTTAGGCTTGGAACAAGGATTAAATTGCATGAATTTCATTTTCCGAGCCTAGGGATGAAATCGTCATTAATTAAAAGTTTAGGGGCAAACCGATAATTTTACCTAAGATGTGAATTAGACTGAATTGAGTTTAAATTGTATTAAATTGATGTTAAATTTACTCGTATAGATCCAGATAGACCAAATTCGGAGTTAGAACGAGGAAAAGAGAAAAATATTGGATTAGTAGATTTTACGTACACAAACATTTGTCGAGGTAAGTTCGTGTAACTAAATTGAGTATATTTATATGCTTGAATTAGATGTTGTGTATGTGAGTAGTATAAATATCATATATGTATGACATTGAAAACATATCCGACAAAACTCGATAAAAGATAATGCCTAATGATGTGAGCATGCCCGGGAGTTTAGCAAACTCCAATTCCGATCCCCTCGAACTTCCTAAGGGTCCCATAACATGAGCTCGAGCTAAACGAATGCAAGAAGCTGTATCGGCTTTATCAAGTCAGTTTTGGAGCGAAGTTCAACTCGAAGATGATGGAAAAGCTCGGGCCCGTACCTTAAGCAATCTTTGCACCTTGGTGCAAGCTGATTTCAGCTCTGTTCAGCTCACTTGAGCTTAAATCAGCTCGATTGAGCTTGTTTATCGTTACTTGATTTATCTCATTTTTATTTTCTAGAATAAATTAGTTTAAGTATTTAATTAATTTAGTTAAGTGTTAAATGTGTTTTTAAGCTATTTAATGTGTCTAAATAATTTTGGCATTAATAGGTTTAAAATCATTTAATTTGTCTAAATTCCTACAACAATTTAAGTTGTCTTTAGGCCATTTAATTTGTCTTAATTCCTACAGCCATTTAATATGTCCTAAGCTAAGACAACTTAATTAGACTTAATGAAAATGCTTTGACCGAATTTAATGTGTTTGTAGGTGACCATTCGGCTGGGATCAACTAGGTGCTTGGACGACATTTAAAGAGGAGCTTTAAGCTGAATTAAAAGACAACAGCTCATTTCGCTTCCCTAAGGTGGCTATTCGTGTATTGCAATGGACCAAGGAGTGTTCACACATGGCCATTCAGCTCACAAATCCTTTTCCCACTTGGTGGCTATTCAAAACCATCCTTTCACACTTGTGACCGATTGCATCCACAAGTTCACACTCAAGGGCTATTTGTGTGCCCAAGACGCCACTAAAATGCCTTCAATGTGGTTATTGCTTGTTCGGCTGCCCAAGGAAGAATTAAAAGATGAATTCAAGTCCCTTGGCTGCACAATCATTGAACAATTCAGCTCAACTCACCAGCTCATTAATTAAGTGAAATTGGAAGACTAAATGAGCTGACTTTTGGAGCTCCATTCAGCTGAACATGGACTCAACCTTTAATGATTTTATTCTAGTTAGTTCTAGACTACTCTAGCCGAAAATTACTTAGCTCTTAAGCTGGTTCATTTTGTCCATTCGGCTATCCATGCTTAGGTCTATAAATACTTAGGCATTTCATTTGTAAAAGGACTTTTGACAAATTTTATGAACATCGTTCTTTGTGAGGTTTTCTCATCTCCTATTTCGTACGAGTCTCGTCTGACTTATCTTGCTTACAAGTGGCGTCTACGAACTTGTGTTTTTTTGAACTTATCACCTTAACTGGTGTGGCGTTCTCCTATCCAACTTTCCATCCAACCACCTTAACCGTCTAAGAATCGGGGTGACACTGTTTATAGTGTTGAATCATTCTTCGTGTTAAGTTCGCGTTTCCATCCCCATCTTTTGTTGCTCAAACCATTACCTATCTTTATTTCTTTGTTAAACCGAGCCTAATTTAAACTTATAAATCTATCTTTCCTTTCAAACCATTTTGCTAAGCTTCCACCTATCTTAAACAAATTTCCCATTTTCAAAGACTCGAACATTCTCCTCGTCGACGATCGGGCAAACAAGTGAATCGACTCAATTAAACCGAGCCGAATCACATCACCTGATAAATGATAAATGATAAAAATGTTACTTTTATGCTTGAAATGAATGTGAAATGTGTTTATTTGAATATTGTGAATATTATAAATGTATGAAATAATTACATACCTGATAATATCTGAAAAATGTTGAATCCCGTTTTAATAATAAATGAAAGTCGATGGATACATGATTTCCCGTATTTGAATATGGTCCTGCATATGTTGCAGACAGAATTTAGCTCGGATGAGTAATCCTGATTTAGCCCTCTCGAGCATCCTGATATATAGTTCTTGCGAGCATCCTGATTGGTAGTGATTTGGTATGTGTTACGCACTACCGCAGCTCTGTGTGAGCGTCCTGTTTATTGATTGGTTATGATCCTGCTTATGTAGCGGACACAAATGCAGCTCTTATTGAGCGTCCTGACATAGCTCGCTTGAACTCTCTGCTACCTTATCTGGTGTTTCCTGATAGTATCTCTTCAGAAATATCTGATAAACTCTATGAGCTTCCTGAGTAAAACTCTCCCATTTAGTAATTGAATAATTAAGTTAAAAGATTTAATATAACAAAAGATGAATTTTTTTCATCTTCTTTAATTAGATTAGCCAAAACCAAATCATCCATGGTTGGAGAAAAACAATCGGCCAAGCTTCCATTTCATGCATGGTATGTGTTTTGATCCCATTTTTAATGATTTTTATGTTTTTAGGCTCGTATTAGCTTAACCTAGCTAACCCAGGGGTCAATTTGTTAAATCATTAAATGTTTAGAATTTATCATGGATGAAATTGAAGTGTTCTTGAAATTTTATGATAGATTATTAAGCTTTTCTGTTAAATATAAGTATTTTGTTAAGTAAAATTTTTTATGATTTTCAAGTTTAGGGACTGATTTATGAAAAAGGTAAAATTCAAGGAAAATAATGAAAAATGTGGATAAATATGGGCTATTATAAAATTGAGTAAAAATCGACTAGCATGATTTATGGTAAAAAAATGGTGAAATTTCAAGTTTTGGGTTTAGGGACTAAATTGTATAAATGTTAAAATATTAGGGGTAATTTTGTAAATGCACCTTAAAATGAATTATAGGCTTGAATTAATTATGTTAAGTTATTGAATGGGTTAATTGAATAAAAATATTTATCTAGATCAAGAAACGACTCGAACGAACACTAAATGCGAGAAAACCAAAATAGCGGATTAGTCGTTGTATCATGTCAGGGCATCGTTTTGGTACAGGTAAGTTCGTATGAACTGTAATCATTTTTAATGTTATCTAAATTGAGTGTTTATTATGTTATTTATAATGTAAATGAATCGATATATAAACGTATAAATGCTATGATGAATTGCTGGATATCGAGTCCCTGTTAAACCTTAGGAATTCTTAGGATACAAATGACATTCCATTAGAGATTTCATGCTTCGGGTGTTGATCTTAAATGTCCTACTGATGGCTGAGGTCCTACATTTGTTGCGGATTCTCCATAGCTCGTGTGAGCAACATTGTTTAGCTTACATTCTGACCCACAGCTCGTGTGAGAAGGCCCATTTTACAGCTCGTGTGAACATTGATGTAAATGAAAGGTTACAACTATTTGTAAAGGCACACTTCGTGTGAGCTTTCCCGAGTATCCGATGTAATTCTAGATGGTTCATGGGGTAAGAAAAGGAATAGAACAGTAAGTGACTTAATGGAAAGGTTCATGACTTTAAGAAATGGTTGACGCGAATGTAATGTATCTTATTAAATTTACTTATGATGTAAATGAGTTTATATGTGTTGTTGATGAACCTACTAACATGTGAGCTTAATGATGCTTGAATAGGCTTATATTAAACTCATGACATTGGTATTGGGTTATGTTTAATCTCTAAATTGTATTATTGAGGATGATAAGTATGCAAATGGAATGAATCATGATCTCATGGAAATATTGATGAATTAAATGATATGTTTACACATGGGAACCTACTTATCTTATGGTTAAATTTATTTGAATCATGACAAGTATACTAACTTGTGAGTTGATGATGTTGGATAGGCTTTTACCAAGTTATGGCATTGGTAATGACTTATACTTATTCTATGAATTGTATAAATGAAATGGTAAGTTATGTTTAAAGTTTATACGAGCTTACTAAGCACTTGTTGCTTACGTAGTTTCTTTCCTTTGTTTTTAGATTATCTAAAGCTTGATCGATTTGGAAGCTCGTCGGAGACCTATCACACTATCTAGTAGACAATTCTGTAGTTTTTGAGTAATTTGGATAAGGTTTATAATGGCATGTAAAGGGTGATTTGTAATGGTATTATGGTGTATGTGTTAATGGTGTTTTGGCATGTATAAGCTTTGGAAAGCTAGGTTGGTTTGGTACATTTTGATGCCTTAACTAGTTATGTGATTTTGGTTACTTTAAAGTGCTTGTTTTTAAGGTTATCTTGGCATGTTGATGATGACTTGAAAATGATTAATTGTGACATGTTTTAGTTCATATATGAGCTAGATTATCATGTATGGAAATGGCAATATTATCATGTATAAGTCTATTGTATTGATGGCTCAAGGATGTATTACTGGTGGATTTAGTATACTTGTGTCTTTGAAGTTTATGTTATATATGGACTTGTAACGTTTGTTAAATAAGGTCATCTTAGCCACTTTTAGTTATTGAAAAGTATGGTCTTTTGGTATGCTTGTAATGGTTAAGAATGGGCAATTTGAGGTATGTTTTGGTAAGTAATTGAGCTAGATTATAATGCTTGAAATAAGGTAATGTTGACTTGTGTTGGCATGTTATGTTTTGGTATGTTTGTGGTGCCTTTGAATGGCATATTAGGTAAATTAGGATGCTTCAAAGGGTATGTTTATGTAAGTTTGAGTGGTGTTTGAACCCCTTATTTGTGTGCACAAATGGTTTATATAGTTATGCATGAAATGGTTTTGAAATGGCTTGATTTAGGTAAAAAATTGGGTTCACACGGCTTGGGACACGGGCATGTGACACAGCCGTGTGAGACACACTGCCTGGCGACATGACCGTGTGTCATCTAAGGGTTCTTAGGGTTCAAGTCAGTGAGTTACACGGCCTGGCACACGAGCGTATGGGGCAACTCAGAGAGTTGCATAGCACACGAGCGTGTGACACGGCCGTGTGACCTTACTCAGTGAGTTACACGGGTGAGGACACGGGCTGGGACATGGTCACGTGTCCCTTGTTCGAAAGTTACAC
Organism: Gossypium sturtianum; assembly: GCA_025698515.1. Taxonomy (NCBI): domain Eukaryota; kingdom Viridiplantae; phylum Streptophyta; class Magnoliopsida; order Malvales; family Malvaceae; genus Gossypium; species Gossypium sturtianum. The sequence goes on along the minus strand of CM046943.1, from coordinate 72,366,258 downwards.
GGCTTGGGGAGATTCCATACGGCCATGTAACCCCAATTTCCAATTTTTGCAACTTTTTCCTAAACTTTCCAAATTGTTTCAAATTAGTCTCGAATTGCTCCTAAGCTATTTTTTAGGGCCTCGAGGGCTCGATTTAAGGACAATATGCATGTGAATGAATGATTTATGATATTATTAACATGATGAATGATATGATATTTAAATGTTTTTTATTGTACGGTAATGCTCTGTAACCCTAATCCGATGACGGAGACGGGTTAGGGGTGTTACACACTGGTAATAATATTACAATAGAACAAAGATAAATATAAGGAGATGTTTACGTAGTTTAGTTTCCATACGTTTGCGGGGCCTTGCCTAGTGAGATAATTCAATCTTTCAACCTAATGCAACAAGTGATTTATGTCCTAACACTCACCAATTTAGCTACCTTACTTTTACACCTGAAGATCTATATCACTCTCCTCTAAGTTTTCCTCGAAAAACTTAAACTATAAAACTAAGTGATTCACTTCTTTACTTACACAAATGCACTCTCAAAGATAGATTCGCAATGAATAGATAAGTGTTAAAACTCTCAATACCTAACCTATACAAGTCTCAGGTATAAGTACTATTTTTGACTTGCTAACATACTAGATAAATTACAAGCAATATCTCCATCAAAGTAGTAGCCAAAGAAGCGTATATAAAATACTCATTAAGTCAAAGATATTATGGAGATAAAAAAGATAAGTCTTCAATTTAGATACGACTCAATCTTCTTATTTTAGGGGATCCGATTTGATCCAATCTTCAAGATATGTTGCTTCAAAAAGATTTGTCTTCAAAGATGAGTTATCACACGGTGAAAACATTAGCAAGGATTACATTCCAAACATTTTGTTTCAAAAAATTTCCAACAATAAATAAAGAAAGTTATGTGACTTACATAGTGCCGAGAGCAATGAGCACTGCTTGTGGCACTACATGAAGCACCACTCACATAACTGCCTTAACATAGTCAATTTTTGGATTTAATTTATATACTTTAATTTGACATAATTTTGTCCATTTATTTTATAATATTATTTGTTAGTCTAAATAAATAACACCATTAATTAATCTGGTTAAAACGTGGAGTAAACTTTTCTAATAAACATTCTTTCTAACATAAAAGAAAATCTGCGTCCATATGATGAGTTGGAAGAGATGTTTTTAAGAAAAAAATTATGTAAATATTTTACTCAAAATAACTTATAGTTTTAACTATTTGGACTAAGGGACCAAATAATATCAAATTGAAGTGTAAAAACCAAAAACCAAATTTAATATAATGTATGAACTAAAACCATAATTTAACACTTATAATTTTATATTGTAATTCAAGATTTAACTCAAAACTATTTCACGACCTTCGCATCCCCAAAAGTTTGAAAGGTGGATATCCCCCTATTTTTAAAATATGCAATTAATAGTGGTCCAAAAATTTAGCTGCTATGTAAGCTTGAAAATCTCCTATCGGAGACATTATTTCATGGCAACCTTAATTCAATGTTGTTTTAATGATAGAGCAATGGTTACAAAGTATAATTTAGTAATAGTATCGTTTTAACCTAGCTTGATATAATAAAAACTCGAAAAAGAAGAACTTGATAAAATAAATAGTAACGGTATGTAGCACCAATTTATACAAATATAAAAATTAATATATAAACAAAATTTGACGCCATGAACTCTCTCACTGCCGGACTAAATTATAGACGATATATATATATATATTCAAATCTCAAGTGTAATTCTTATTCTATCCATAGACAATAATAACTTTAATTTTACCCTTCTTTTTTTTAGTGTGTGGTTCCATAGCTTTGAGCGTGGGTCACATTATGATGATAAGCAATTTTTGTGAAACAAAATGTACCCCATTAAGGGCCCTTGTGTTGTTGGGTTTTGATTATGTGTTAGGGATTGACAATTCGAATTTCTTATTTATTTAATTTGTATATATAAAAGTCTTCAATTAAGTACACTTACGATATACCTAAAGGAAATATATAATTTGATTCAAGTAAAAATATAAATATGATGATACGTACTTTGGCTGCTATTTCTTGTAGATTTGTCATTTTCCAGGTAGCTCTTATGTTTCGCAATATGTAATAAAAACACAGCAACCGACTACTTTATCTGCCTAAAATGATTGATGTTGACACTCATAATGTTTAAGTGTTATTTAATATTAGATGATGAAAGACGTATTACATAAAACACGCTAGAACAAAATAAATTAATTATAAATAAATATATAAAAAATAAAATATTAATAGAATTATTTATAGTTAATTTATCAAATATTAAAATTAAATAAAACCATAACAAACAATTGAAATAAAGGAAAATTGAGATTTTACGAAATGTTGAGGCCCGTGAAACACAGTTTCCTTAAGATAGATTCGGCCGCTCTTACGGTACTTGGAGTAACGTTGGTCGAAAGTCTCCCAGGATACAACAACAGCAGTGATCGAAATAGTAACACCTCAACCACGATCAATCAAACGGACAATGCCTTTTTCTATCATCGGAATATTTATAAAACACGAAGGATGGAAAAAGAGATTTTTGAAAACAACCGAATTTTGGCAAAAGAAATTCTAAGAGTGTGTGAAAGTGTGCAAAAACCCTTCAAAATCACGACCTTTTATAGGCATGGAGAGTGTTGGAATTTTGGAAAAAATATCCCCAAAATATGCCATTAAATCAAAAATTTAAATAGATTTATTGGAATCAAATTAATAAGATAAGTTTCCATATATAAGCAATTAAATTCGTGCTAGGCTAAAATATCTGTAGGCTCACTCGGGCCCAACCGGTCCGGACATTTCGCGTCGCCCATGTCGTGCAGGTGTGCCTCAACCTCGTCGGGTTTAGACCTGCACCCCCTGCGCGCGAGACAAGATTACAAGCTTAGTCATTCAATTACCTTTCAAGAGAGTTCACATATATAAACGCATCCCACACTTGGTATTTATCCAATGTGGGATCTAAGCCTTTTAATTTTCCTCAACAATATTCCAAGTAGCTTACTTTGAGCATCAATTTCTCATTCATTACTCAACCATTTTGAGCATATGATATACTTGTAAAGGTCTCATGGAGTAAAATATGAAACCATAAAATTATGATTCAACTCTCCACCTTTATCTATTGAGAATATGCCTCAAAATTACCATAAAATGTAATTTTTCTAACAAGACGTTTAAGAATCTTGAGCATATGAACTCTGCCATTTTTATAACCATTTTAAGTAAAATTTTTAACATAAAATAAACACATATTTCTAATTGGTTCTTTTAAGAAGTATTTAATCTAATAAATTGAGGCAACATTTGGTTGGGTGAATGGAATAGGGTTATAATGAAATAGATATGTAATTGAATAGAGCTGTAATGTAATAGAGTTATAATAATAATTCAATTGTTTTGTTTAATGGAATGGAATAGAGCTGTAATAGTATTCTTGTGTTTGGTTAAATGGAATAGATGTTGTAATGACATAAGGAAATAGGCTTAAATGAACAGAATACCCTTAGCATAAATTTTATTAGGTAGATGATTATTGTTACTGTTATTAAATTTTAATAAGATTATTATTAAATATAATTTAATAAAAAATAATTTAATCATATTTTAACATAATTATTATTAAATATAATTTAATAAGATTCTTAATAAAATTATTATTAAAATATAATTTAGTAAAAATCATAATATATATAATATTAAAAAAATAATATATAACCTATTTTATTATTTTTAAACTGCAATGCATATTTAATATGCTAAAATATCATTAGCAAAACAAATAATTTTAGTGAATTGATTATCAGAGTAAGAACCCACAAATATAAATTAAGTCTAAATTGTGTCAATAACTCTCGTTAGTTTTAATTTCTTAGGATGGTTCTAGTTGTCAACCTAGCCAAACAAACATTCACATAACAAGTTTATTCTTTTTTATAACGAGCAAGTTTATTATACTCTGTGAGTAGATGAGATGGGTTTTTTTTTTTTTTTTTCACTTTTCTGCTACAATTGAAATATATAAATCATGTATGATATTTCAAATATATAAGAATAAATTTGTGTTAAATACATATTTGTATATGATAATAGGGAAAAGCTATCTCCAATTGAATGACTAAAACCAATTTATTCAAACAAAATGACCTTTTGAGTATCTCTTTATCTATTGATTCAAACCAAATGATAATAAAGATTTTACAATGAGAATGTACTTAGAACAAGATTATGAACATGAGAAGAAAAGAATTTAATAAATAGCAATACTAAAAAGTACCCAATAACCCTTTTTTTTTTCTTTTTCTTTTTTCTTCTTGTTTTTGCTTTTGTACCAGCACTACCAAAAACTTGCTTACACAAGAATGAAGAAATGGAGCTATACAAACAATCTGCAGGCTTGCAACATGCCCAAAATGTCAACATCAATGGGTGAAGAAACAGGTATTCTAGGCATGAGTTTTATTCCAAAGAATTTGATCTATTCTCGAGACGGTAAAGAGTAGAAATTTCTGAAATTTTATGTGTTAAACATGAGAATCAAATTGAGTTGAACAAGTGTAGGGAAAACAAATTGAATACTAAAACAGAGACCCATGAGAAAACCAAATGACTGATACATTTACATTTGACATGAAAAATGAATCTTACCTTGAAAGCACAATACAATGGAAAAAAATCAAATTCTGGAGAGAGTTCAAGTCTCAAACCAAGTGATCAAATCTGATGAAAATAATAATAAGAAACTCATTAATCAAATCCAAAAACATTTCTGTAAGGTTGACAAATGATCCAAACAACAGAAAGAGCGAATCAAATAAAGTCAAGATTTAAGTACGAGAGTCAATGCACCTTTCTACTTAGCTCCTTAAATGTCCTGATTTCTATTTGGCCCATAACATTGTCTTTGATCCTACATACAACTTGAAGGTACCTTCTTAAGAGATGAAGACTTCACTGCAAAGTTGTAATCAATCGAAGGCATCTTTTGATCAATTTCCGATCAAAGGTCCATCAATTGAGTTAAGCTATATATATGTTGGGCTTGTCATTGTAGCTATAAAAGGATTGAAATTGCAGTAATGGTTGAAGCATAGAAACCCTGTTATGTAGCACTGATTGTGAGTAGGGACTAGGTTTCATTTCTATACATTTTTTTTGTTGTTTTACTGATGAATTAGATTGTTTATAATTGAACATTAATCTGTCAACTTATAAATCCTTGAATTTTATTCAAATTCAATTGATTAATTCATACCTTGATATGCATAATTGTTTATCTCAAAATACACAGTCCTCATCTTCAAGAATCTTCATCACCGTTCTTTGTAGTTCATTCTTCAACTCTGTTTCTTCCCTGTTTCAACAATGAAAGGATATTTAGGAACATAAAGGAACAATATTTTGACACCCAATCAAGTTTAACAAAGATGAAACCTGTTCTATTAGAAGATAATGGAAATGAAATATTGAAACGGAGTTGTATGCAATTCTTTTAGCCATTATCTAAGATAGGTACATTGAAATAATAAAAACCCAGAAAAAAAAGCCACAAGTGCAATTATACAATAATTCCATTGAAATCAACTTTGAAAGCAGTACATCCATATACACAATAAAAAAAAGTAACAATAAATAACATAAAATAGCAATTTCATATTTGAAAAATAAAATATTCATATTAATGCAAAAGGCTTACAATTTGATAAAAGAGTATCGAACAAACTAAGAATTAGGAGATTAGATCTATAAACCAAAACCCATTATAAGAACCTGTACAGATGTAGGGGATTTAAAATTTGGGTTCGAATTAAAACTTACCGGATCTTAGATCCTATGAGACGACCCGAAAAACGCTTCACTTCTTTTTTTAGTGGATTAAGCAATCAAGAATTTCCAATTTTGAAGAGAAAAGGAGTTTTGGTGTGCGACGCAGGTTGGGAGGAAATGTGATTAAAGAGAAATGGTTTAAATTAAGTGTAGAAGAGATGAAGTTGGGGAAGAATCATGGAAAAAAAGAGAGAAAAAGATCACTAGGGGATTTAAGACGTGAGAAAGGAAGGAGAAGGGTGAGGGTAAAATGGAAACCTTGGCTAATTTTTTATACAACCCATACCCTGAATCACCATTAAGTGGGGAGAGCCCTGAATCGTATGATGCATTTTCAGCTGAATAAGCCCTTAATGGAATATGGCTGTAATAGCTTATTACAACCAATCAAACAATGGTTTGGTAATGGGCCACTGAGTTAGGTTATAATCCATTGCTATTACAACCAACCAAACAGACTGTGAAGGTTTGAATCTCGGATAATAATAACATCTACATTCTTACATTTCTCTGTAAAAAAAATGTCTTTTTTATTATTATAACTATGTTTCATTTGAAAAGAAACTTGTTTTTCACACATGAATTAATTTCATTTTGTAATACTTGTTTTCAGGAAAGGGAAGGAAAACTCTTTACCTATTTTGATGCTATATCAACAGTGGACGTAGCAACAATTTGTACTTAAAAGGATGCCATAAAAACAAAATAACTAGCTTTGTCTATATATCAGGCATTAAAAGTGGACAATATTTTTGTAATTTCATTGCAAATAAAACATCAACAGTCTTCTGTCTAAGCCTTAACTAGTCACTACTAAAATTGAAAAGGAAATGCTTAAAGCATGCATGCATTGAACGGTCTAATTCTAGAATCAGTCCTTCATAGACGAAAATATTGACAAAATAACACACCAAACTCCATATATATATTCTTCGTTATTGTGTCGGTAATGACTAAATATAATTATTATATGTTATATATTGAAATTAAGAAGTGGATGGATGATTAGAAAATAGAAGGATTTGGTAGACAATAATGGTATTGGGACCCATTTTCACCGACATGGCACGTTTTTGTGTTATTTTATGTCTGAAATTTTAAGTGTTTTATTTAAAAGAATAAACAAATTACGACCAAGTGTAAAAACTTTCATTTAAATTTAATAGTAATTTGTTATCATATTCACTATTATCGGTTCTTAATTTGATTGAGTCTGAGTCAGATTCTACATGGTTCGCACTTTAAGTTCGCGTGGCACTATGAATTCGTGTACAAGGCACTCACACCCTTCTATTGGACTGTACGATATGGGTTCGTATACCATCACATAGGCGAACCCACATCGTATAAACATATGTTAAACCTAGTATAAGGTACGTATCAACATACATAAATCCTACCTACGATATCACATCTATAAACAATAATCATATTATATAAATATATATCTCCACCCATCTAAAAGACACAAAAAAAACATTCTAACATACTTAAATATTATACATGTACGGAGTGAGAATATCAACCACAGTTCACCAATAAAAGATTTGTAAAAGAAAATTATAAAATCATTGAAGGCTTCAGTTACTCTTTGAATTATTGACAACGACAAAGAAGAAGCAAAATGGCTTAGCCGACACTTTAAAGGTGGCTTCCAAGAGACAAGTTGGAATGAATAATACTCTCAATATAGAGAATAAGATGGAGTTGGTTCATAAAATTAAATAATCATATGGGGCTATTTCTGTTTGGGTTACGAAATCTTAGATTGGCTACTAATAGAAAAGATAAGGGTAGACTGTTCTTTAAGAGACCATAATTCACCCCTATTAAAGGCAGGGTTGACTTTTAGGTTATGCATAATCACACGTTAGACCAATAACAACAAGACACTGTGTAAATGCAACCTAAATTAATTTTCAGTTCCCAACTTCTATATGTAATTATTCATAAAAAAAACTTGTATATGTAACTATACCCTCTATTTTCACCTATTCATTTGTTTGTTTTTTAATGTTTATTTTAGGATTCAAAGTTTAGTATATAGAATTTAAATTTTAGGATTTAAGGTTTTTTATTTAAGACTTTTAATTATAGATTTAGTGTTTAAGATTTGAGATTTAAGAAATGAGATCCAAGGTTAATGTAATTATACCTTTTTAAAGTTAATGTAAGTATACCCTTAATCTGCCAGTTTTACGCTATTTTTAATTTATAATTCATTATAGGGTAAATTACAATAAAGGTTATTCAATTATGTGTACTACTCTTTTCTCCGGGTTAATTTGATAACCTGAGTAAGTGATGTTACATTTGGACTCTGAGTCAATTTAATTTACATTCAATTTATACACTTTATTATCATCATCTTAAACTCTTTGGAGGTATCTCGGGTCATTTCCGAGCATCCCTTATGATTTGGTTGTGATTGGAGTCCGTTTCGGCCCCTTTTGGGTCAAATTGAGCAAAAACTGAGTAAAACAGGGCACTTGTATCGATACTAACTATTTCAAGTATCGGTTCAACTCCCCTGACATTGTTCATTTTTTTCTCTCTGGAGTATTTTGTACCGATACAGGCTATACAAGTTGTAACACCCTCTACCCTACTCAAATTACCAGATTCGAATATTGGGTGCTACAAGACTTAAATACTTAATAAAAATTTTAAAACTGGCGTAACCCAATTACAACAAACTCCTTATTTATTTCTACACAGCTATTAAAAAGAAGTTCTCATTAAATACGAAAAAATCTTAAAAATAGTGTACAAGTCATTACAACTTAGAACCTGGTTAAAGACAAACTCAACATTATGTAGAATACAACTTATCATATCCCTACACTGTCCTCAGTATGCATAATATCGCCACTCGAGCAACCTCTTTGGCACATTCCTGGCTTTGTTCCCTCTGGCATACCAACTCTTTTCTCAGAACCTGCATCATATCAAACACTCGTAAGTTCAAATGAACTTAGTGAATTTCAACCGAGGATTACCTTAGACGCTTGTTGTTGAACTCCACAACTCGAAGAATCAGAATTTTATTATTCAATCTTTGGCGGAAAATTTTCTAAATTCTTGTCATATACATGTACGCCAACTTCCACACTTGGCCATCATATACACATTCCTCCAAATCGGTGGATTTTTGAAACCACTACTTAATGCAGATCTTATTTCCCACACTCTAAATAGACAAAAGATAAGTACATTTCCCAAAGTGATAATCATGCAAAGGTTTCTTCTAGCGGTTTCTCACACAAACATGTGATGAATATTTCTCTCAGATGTTATTCATGGTGGATACTTATACTAATTGATCTTTTAGATGAACTTTATACAGATCCTACATTTGGCGGAATCTCATACAAAATTTATCATCTATTAGAATAACCTTTGGCGGGACCCTTCACATCTACTCGCCTTTCTCTCGGATTTGCCAATTTTGGGGCTGTGACACAAGTATCGATAATTCTTTGCAAGGGACCCTAAATCATGCCCAAATTACTTATTTCCATGCCATAATCAATTCAACTCATTCTCAAACATCCACAAACCATTTTAAACCATAAAACACCTTAAATTATCACATATAGCATCATATAGCTCAAGTAAGTTCAAATAAGTTCACTAAGATGTCAAAATGATTACGGTACTCTAAGTATTTCTACTAGAACTTTAATACAAATATTTTAATTTGGCCTATTTACATGTCATACTTTAAACAAAAAATATATCCACATACTTTCTTCCAAGTTTGGAGATGTGATGAGATGAGTTAAGCTCAAATCCTCGTAATATAGCTTCACTTTAGTTCTTTACCTACACGTTAGAAATCACGGGTTAAGCTTGGAAATACTTGGTAAGTACAACGAGAATTAAACTTATCTTTATATTAAATAAATATAAACAATGTACAATTATATTATCTTAAATAAGTTTGAAACATAAAACATTAAAATTTCCATATCATAACTTTATTCAATATAGTTCAATTCAATATCATTCCCTTTCACTAACACATAGAATTTTCGTATTGATTGTAGTTTTATTTTGTCTTTTAATATTTAATGGATGCCCAATGTAGACTTAACAAAACATACATGATATATGAAAATAATACGTAGATGCACCAAAGTGCAATAACAAAACAAAGTGGCACCGAAGTGCATTAATAGAATAGAGAACATGCTAAATATTTCCTACTGGTATGCTATCTATATTCTACTAGTTCATATCTTGTCTACAAGAAAAAATATACCAGAATCAATTTCACATTTACATTTCAGAACAAAACTTACATGCTTTTCAATTCCTTTCAATTTAGTCCTTGTTATAATAATTCAATAAGCACTATAATAATATTTCTTTGGCACATGAAATATAACACACTATCTCATAATATTCCATATCCATTATCAAAATATTGTTACATTTCACATGTCACTTTTACACATTTTGTAATTTAATCATTTCCTCATTATTTCTTCATTTCACTATAATAATTCACTAAGTAAATGGAATCAAATAATTAATTCCATCATTCTCAATCAATTTCTTATTAAAGTATAGCACAATAGTTAATAATTACAATCATGTAAAAACTAATACATCAAATTAAACTTACTAATTAAAATTATTTAGGCTAAAGTAAAATTCTAGTTGTACTTGCAACCAAAGGCTTGGAACAAGCTTTCTTCTCTTTTACTTCATTTTCATTTAAGAAAAATACATATTTCAATATCAATAAGAATTTGGTCTCATACTCAGCCACAAACTGATCGCCCTATTTGAGCTCAATAAACTCTAACCTTCGAGCCTCGACATATCTGGTATTGACATATTTATTCTGGAAAGCATCCAGAAACTATTCTCATGTCAGTCTCTCTGTCTGAGTACCTCTCATGACAGCTTGCCATCAATGTTAAGCCTCATCTCTTAGCAATGATATAGTTCCCCTTAATTTTTGCTTGGGGGTACACTCTATATCATCTAAAATTCTCTCTATATCCTCTAACCAGTATTCAACTATGATGGGGGTCATCCGAGTAACGCCCCTAAATAACTTAGCTCTATTAGAATGAAGCTTCTTAGCTATAGTTCCATGACTATTCACTCCAGAATGGGCTCCAGTTACTCGCAGTAGCACCCTAAGCATGGCTTGCGATACAGCATCATCAGCAATCTCATGTTGGCTCTACTCAATAGTAAGTGCATGCTCAACATGCTTGACCATTGTCTCGGGAGTGCTTACTTGAGAAACAAACGAATCTTTGGTACCTTGACCTTACTCTCCACAAGCTTTCATATCTCGGGTTCGTACACCACGAGTATTCATTTCACTATCAGTTGTCTAAGTTTTATGAAATTATCAGACAATTCAGAAACGAATTTTCGTTGTTATTCCAAAATGTTTCCAATCTAAAAGTTTCGTCACAGTTTCACTATAACTTTATAATATATTGTTTTATAATCTAAAGTTTTGTTTCTACTGTTTCACAATCTATAGTTTCACAATCTAGATTTTAGTGTATGTAAGAAATACTTATTTTGGGCCAACTTCAAAGTCTCGGATTTTTAAAAAAATCACATTTTTGTATAAAAATAAGTTTTTAGTTGTGGTATTGATTTTTCCCAAAATATCCCTTTATCAGATATGCATGCAACTTTTGAAAAAAACCACAGTCTGAGTTTTGAATCGGGCTTTGATACCACTAAATGTAACCCCCTAAACCTGGCTTAGACGTTATGGCCGAATCTCGAAGATCACATTGGCCATGTTAATGGTGCGGAAAACAATTAGTTGCTTTGGATTCAATGTCGTTATCACCTTTAGTAAAATAAAAATCAGTGAGTTAATTTGCTTGATAAAAACTAAGGTAAAACCCTTTAAATTTCTTGGAAAGATATTTTCAAAAAACGAATAAATTTAAAAAAGTCTAAATTTGAAGATTTAAAGTTGACAACTTTAACTTGAACTGTCGCAATGAAAAATTTAACAAAAACTTGTTTGTTGATTAAAAATCATCACTGGATAAAATATTGGAATTTTAAACAAAAAGGTTTAATTCTTGTAAAAATATATGCTTGATTTTGTCATAAATTTCCAAGTCGAAATTATCATTGTATTGAAAAAGTTAGTTTTTCCATACTGATTTAATTAAACCATTTTAAATAATATTTTCAAACCAAATCATGCAAAATATACCAAAATGTCCAAAATTAACGTCCATACCACAATCCGCAAATAATAATAATAATAAAATAGTCCCAAAAATACCGGTAATAAAGTTTAGCAAATTATTTGCAAAAATATCCAAGTCCTCTTCCAAAAGCCCAACCCATGTCCTAACCTAGTGTGTTATTTGAAAGGTCAGAAACTTGAGGGTGTGAGCTAAAAGCACAGTGTGAATTCAACATAAAAGGAACAATAATCTGGTCATACATATCATAATTATAGCAACATGTATAGTTCACATAATTTCACACCTAACAAGGTGTATGAGAAAGTCAATGCAACTTTTTTAAAAATCAGTGCAAGTTTTTCAAAAACATTCCTACCCATCTCCACTACACACCAATAAAGAGTTCCCAAGAACTTGTTCATCTAATAACACATAATGTTATGGCCAAGCCACTCAATGTTGTAGACAAGTTGCTCATTGTGGTTAAACAACTCAACAGCGTTGTGGACAAGCCACTCATTATTGTTGTGGCAAAGCCACTTAATAGCGCTATGGACAAGCCACTCAATTTTGCTGTAAAACTGCCAGATTCTTCCTCCATTCATATTCATCCCAACCCCATGCACATGATATGGCATATGAACAATATTTTTCAATAGGCAAACTTATCATGTGAATAAAATCTAAGATCAACATAGTCGGTATGCCTAACATGTTAATTAAATATCAATTTATCATAGTCGACATGCTTAACAGGCAAATCAAATATCAATTAATAATAGTGGTATGATTAAAAATATATCATGCATAATCAAATTTTCCATAAAATCACATGTCATGAGAAATGGTCTATACAAATCATTTCAAATTAATCATTTAATCACATCGTTTGTAGCAAACAATCACCAAAATAGACAGATCGAAATACGTACTTGTGTTTTCCCCTTTTTCTTTTGGATTTAGCATCCCTCTGGAATACTTAATGTATTCTCAACATTTCATGCATATAAATTTTTTTATCAAAGATTAAATCTTAATATATATTTAATCTCATTTTAATAAATAATTCCGTAATTAATTTTTTTGATACGTTAAATCCACACCTCGATTGGTAGATCCGAAAACTTGATCCCAAATCCAATTCCAACTCCGAGGGAAGAAATCTGGTCTTGAATCCTTTCTTAATAAATTAATAATATGTTAAAACTCTAAAAAAATTCATTGAAGTCTCAATCCAAAATTCAAACGAGTAGATTTATGTATCTATCTTCCAAGCGAGAGTACTTTCTCTTAAGGCAAGAACACGAATCTGAGTGGCACGAAGATGAATGCTTCACAAGTGCATAAAAACATTATTAGTTTCGGCCTTAAGAGATGAAAGGAAAATATCAATATCGAAACTTCAAAGTTTCTTACGAAAGTTTTAATAATTAGAGGAGTCCTTGGTTCCACGGCACTTCGTTTACAATGGAAGGTTATCTAGCGAAATCGTCATTCAAATAAATAAATAAAATGAGTAGATATTAGAATCGTATGTAATCTATGAAAAAAGAAGAGAGGATGATTAAAATTTTGATTTTAACAGAAGAAATGAATAGAAGATAAAAATCGGCGAGAAGTGGTGATTTACGACGGTAGAGGTGCGACGGTGGCGTGACGGCCTTGGTGAGAGAGGAGGAGGCGTGGAAGAGAGGAAAGGTTTTAGGGGTGATGTTGTGGTGATTTGGTGAAGAAGTGGCAGTCAACGATGGTGGTATGGTGGCAAAAATAAAAAACAATGGTGGTTGAAGGAGGAGGAAAAGAGAGAAAAAGATGAGAGGTCGCACCGAAAAGGGTGGCGTATCTCGGCAGAGGCGCTCGAAGAGGTCGCACCGGGTCCCTTTCGCTTTTTCGAAGCGGGGACGGTGGTCTTTTTTCCATGTGGGGGTGTCATTACGTCCTGAGAATGCAAAAGTTTATCACTAATTCAAGAATCATTGCCAGCTAAAAATGTATTGTCCTGGTAGTCCTAAGTATTGATAAACTGTAACAGTAACATATTTTATCTCCACATTTAGCATGCTTTTGGATGATTTATCCCTTGAATTATGAAATTGGTGCTCTTAATCCTTTAATTTCATGTTTTATACTCAAGAGAGCATAGGAGAATGAAAAGAACGGAAAAAGGGCTTAAAACGGGCCAAATGGGCCAAAGTAGGAAATCAACACGGCCTGGACCCAAAGCACACGGCCGTGCCCCTTTAGCAGGCTTGAACACGGCCTGAAGTCGATTCACACGGGCGTGCCACACGGGCGTGTCCCTACCGTGACAAAGAGGAATTTCACTTGGAATAGGATACTTAGAGGCAAAGAAACACATTCCGAAGCCTATATAAACACCCTAAGTATAACCTAAAAGGTGCTTTTGTCAAGGAGCGTCCAGCTAGGCCAAGGAGCCAAGCCAGAGAGGTCAGAATCGTGGGATTTACTCGAAGAAAGCCAGTTGATTCATCTCAAGAAGTCGAAATCATACTCAAGACGGCAGATCTCTCCTTCAATTCCTTCAGGGGGTTTTAGGGTTTTCTTATGTTTTGTTATATTTTTTCTTCTGAGATGTATTCTTTTATTATTATGAACTAAACCCCTCAAATACCTGAGGGGGATGAAACCTAAGACGGATCTTGTTATTGTTTTCTGAACTATATGATAAATACTTGATTTGTTCTTAATTATGTGTTCTTAATTCTTGTTTTAATATTTCAGGATATTGATTCAAGTATTGATGTGCTTAGGCAGTGGAGCAAAAGTCCCTGTGTTAGAGTAGATCTAGCATAGTTAAGCGGAGTTGATCGCAACCCTAGACATAGGATGACGAAAATTTGCCGGATTAGGGTCAAACCTAATATGGGAGTCCATAGATCGAGTTAATGCAATTCTAGGGGTTTTAATTAGAAAGAGATTTCAATTAATCAACCTAGGGTTAGACGTTAGTAGCCTCGATAGAGGTATTAACATAAATTAGGGAATCCTACAGATCAAGTCAAGTGAATAAATCGTCTGGTTCAGAGTTAGATAACAAGTGAAGTCTAGGTGAATTCCTCCCTGGGTATTGTCTTAATCAATTAGTTTTTCCTACAAGTATTTCCCCAATTCATTCTCTTTGTCTTAGCGTCTTTAGCTTAGTAGTTAGTTAATTTTAGATTAAACAATAATTCACTTCAATTCTTAGGCTAAATAATAGAAAGAAAGTTAGTATTAGTACTTTTGGTTCCTTTGGGTTCGACATTCCTGGTCTTGCCACTAAACTATACTCTTTGTCGATAGGTGCGCTTGCCTCAATCGTTGTCACAGTTAGTTTCTAGGCTAGATCATTCATTATATAAATATTAAGACTCTAACACACGGTCAAGTTTTTGGCGCCGTTGCCGGGGAACCAAAATATTAAGAACGCTCAATTTTTATTACTTTAGCCATTTTTAATTTTTGCAATTAACTTTTATTTTATTTTTGACATTGCTAATTTTCTTTCTTTTATTTGTTCCTTGCAGGTACCTCTAGTTTATGACTAGAAGGAACCCAACAGGACCCTTAATTTACAACAGTGATATTGAAGGAACCGTTCGCAGAAATCGTAGAGAAATAAGGCGAAGCTTAACTTACATAGAAGAAGAGCAAGAAGACGAGAACAATACTACCGAAGAGATGGCTGAGAATAATCCGCTACCTCCAAAGGTGGCCGAAAATCATGCTCCTCGTACTATGTATGGTTATGCTAAGCCTAGTTTAGTTGGTACTGAATCATATATTGTTAGACCTACTATTGCTGCAAATAATTTCGAATTGAAACCAAACATTATACAAATGATACAACAGTTTGTTCAGTTTGATGGTTTGCAAGATGAGGATCCTAACACACACTTAGCGAATTTTCTTGAATTCTGTGATACCTTCAAAATAAATGGCGTGTAACACCCCTAACCCATATCCGTCCCCAGATTAGGGTTACGATGTACTACCAAACAAAACACAGCTCAGAACAGGCATATTATTTTTCTTAAATATATCACATCAAAGCTGTACATAACCTGAGTATTATAATAACGTACGTATGTCACTGTACTCACATATAACATTCATGAACAAAAAGAACAATTCATAGTATACAAATTCACATGCTTTATAATCAAACTAAGGTTCGTATACGTATATTGAATCATTCAAACAAAGTAGAGTTGTATATTTAGCCATTACAACCGAATCATAATAACCTAAGTATGTTCAAACATATAATCATCTCATGCCTATTATGCACTAATACATCCATTGATTCTATTTCGTTTATTTTACAATTACAAAATTTACCAAATACTTAGCCAATTTGGTTCATCACAAGGCTATGCGCATAAACTTTATCAATCTAAGACATCTTGAACATAAATTACAACTAATATTTCACTTATCTCACATGTCCAAATACCATAGTCAACATACATACACTTAGCTAATGAATTAACTATTTATTCGATTACATAAGATTTAAAATTTCGTACAAATTCTCCATTCAATAATAATGAAATTATTCAATCCCATTAACCAAACAATGAACACATCATAAACATATATGCATTTATTTCACATATAAGTAACCAAACACAAACATGCATTATAACCCAAGTCATGTCTCTCAAATTAACCAAAACCAATCATAAAGCATGATCTTTATCTATCGACTAACAACCACACCAATAAGGCCAATATGTAATCAAACACATTTCATCTTTTATACTTCATTACTAAGTCAAGTTATACCTAATTTTTTTACCATTTAACAAAGCCGTACACATTCATACACATTTATTCTCAATTTCTAATTCAAAACCTATGAAACTTACCGTTTCCAACCAACCCAATTAACCATTTTAACATCAATATATATGTATCCATTCACTTATTTCATTTATAAATCATGCATATCTTTTCACAACCAAGATATATAACCCAATACTCTATTCATACATATCATGAAACTTACTTACCAAATCACACAAATACCATGATCATTACTACACAACTATCAACAAACTCAATTAACAATCGAACCACATAACAAAACACCTAACATAAATACCTATGAAATACACTTCCATAGTAAACTATTGCCATGACCGAAATCACAATCCAAGCACATCAAACACTGAATCAAGAACATAAAAAAAAACAGATTTAAACATAATGAACAAGCCATTTTCGCATGGCTTTATACATATACATATCTCAAAGTCAAATATTTAGGCTAGACTATACATGCCATAAATTCAGATTCAAACTTTACAAAATACCGGAAAGAGACGATAGTGTGATAGGCTTTGCTGACGATCCCCGAGCTCGTAACGTGAATCCAAAATCTATAAAACAGAGGTAAACAGAAACACACAGAGTAAGCTATTTAAGCTTAGTAAGTCATAAGCAAGTAAATATTAATCAAATTAACAAAACCAAATAAACAAAGTCACAAGCACAACTTAGCATTAAAATCTTCCATACACATATCATAAGGTAAATTATACATATACATAAGAACTTATACAATTCTCAATATTAAGATCTCATATAGCTCACTTGACCGAATATACTAATTCAAAATGCTTACACATGGAACACATTCATAACTTTAGCATTTATACAATCGAATAAGTAATTAACTTACCTTACTTACATAACATAGTTTAAATACATACCTGAGCCCTTTTAATTCGATTTTCACATTAGGTCTTCTCTTAACAATGCCCGTTGAACCGTTCAGAATTAAAAAGGATACGCGGATAGTCGGAAGCTCGTACAATGCCAACATCCCACACGTGGTCTTACATGTAATCACATATCGATGCCACTGTCCCAGACAGGGTCTTACACGAATCAAATACGATGCCAATGTCCCAGACATGGTCTTACACGTAAACACAAGTCGATGCCAACGTCCCAGACGTGGTCTTACACGATAACACATATCGGATAACCTATGTCATGACATATGTATCCTAACTATTTTTAGGGTTCGTACGGGGCTTTCGGACATCGGATTTCGATCGAATCAAACTCGGAACATAGCTCCTTAGCACAATATATATTCGGCCATACACAGAAAAATTCACAAAAAATTCCATTCATCATGTAATTATATGTACTAGCAAATTTAACAACATTTATAGGCTTATTGACTTACCTCGGACGTCAGCGATCGGTAAAATCGACTAATCGACTACTTTCGTTTTTCCCCGGTCCAATTCCGATTTCTTTGGTTCTTAATCTTAACATATTCAAATTAAGCTTATTTAAACACCATTCTATTCAATTTAGTCTAAAAACACATAAATGGGTAAATTATAATTTTGCCCCTAACATTTCACACTTTTTACAATTTAGTCCTTTTTGTAAAAAACACAAAATACACAAAATTTGGACACACTATGCTAGGGCCAAATATTCATAGTCTTCATAAAAATCCACACATTTCATTTATTTCACATTTTAGTCCCTCAAAAATTTATTTTTGCAATTTAGTCCAAATTACTCAAATTCATCAAAAATTCAAAGACAAAACATGTTAATCTAATACATATATTTCATATTTCATCATCAAACAACACAAACAACAAGCTATCATCAACGGCTCAACTCAAAATATTCATCAAAATTAAAAATTGAAACATGGGCTTTGTACATTTCATAGCAACGATCTCAAAAACGTAAAAATTATCAAAAACCGAGCTAGATACATACCTTAATCAAATCCAAAGATAGCCGAATGCCTAACTCTTTTCTCTTTTCTTTTTGTTTTTGTTATTCGGTTATGAAAGCAAAAATAAACTTTGGCTTTTAATTATGTTAAGTTTATTATATTATAACTATATATTATATTAATATAAACTTTAAATTTTATATAAAATTTAACATATAAAAACATATAATAACCACATGTTGCCGTCCACTATATATTAAAAAATGGCCTAATTGCAACATAAATCCTCCATATTAAAAAGACAACAACAATTAGGCACTTTCACAGCTAACCATCAAATTTTAATTTTACGCGATTAAGCCATTTTTTCTTAATTAGACACTCAAATGACGAAATTAAAACATGAAAATTTAACACAAGCAAATTCACACATAACAAACACTAAAAATAATTTTAAAATACTTTTCGGACTCAGATTTGTGGTCCCAAAATCACTGTTCCGATTAGTGTCAAAATCGGGTTGTTACAACTCTCCCCCCTTAGGGATTTTCGTCCCCGAAAATCTTACAGATGAATAGGTTTGAATAACGCTCTTTCATTGTATCCTCTGAATCCCAAGTTGCTTCCTCAACTCCGTGCTTATGCCACAGTACTTTAACTAACGAAATTTTCTTATTTCGCAATTGTTTAATCTCACGAGCCAAAATACGAATTGGTTCTTCTTCATATGTCATATCAGACTTAATCTCAACCTCTGTCGGACTAATCACATGTGAAGGATCAGATCGGTATCTACAAAGCATCGAAACATGTAATACATTACGAATCTTTTCTAACTCAGGTGGCAACAGCAGTCTATAAGCAACCGGCTTGATACACTCTATAATCTCATATGGCCCAATAAATCTCGAACTCAATTTGCCTTTACGACCGAATCTGAGTATTTTCTTCCATGGTGAGACTTTCAAAAACACTTGATCTCCGATCTGAAACTCAATATCCTTACGTTTTAAATCTGCATATGACTTTTGACGATCTGATGCAGCTTCCAAACTGTCTCGAATCACTATCACTTTCTGTTCAGTCTCTTTGATCAAGTCAACCCCGTGTATCTTATTTTCATTGAGCTCAGTCCAATACAAAGGTGTACGACATTTTCGACCGTACAAAGCCTCGTAAGGTGCCATTTTGATACTAGATTGAAAACTATTATTATAAGCAAATTCAATCAAAGGCAAGTATCGTTCCCACGTACCTTCGAACTCGAGAATGCAACATCTCAACATATCCTCAAGTACCTGAATGATTCGTTCGGACTGACCATCTGTTTGCGGATGAAAATCCGTGTTAAAGTGTAGTTTCGTACATAAAGTATCTTGCAATTTCTTCCAAAACCGCGATGTGAACCTCGGGTCTCGGTCCGAAACAATAGAAATAGGCACACCATGTAATATCACAATCTGAGAAACATATAATTCATCCAATTTATCAAGTGAATAATCTGTGCGAACTGGAAGAAAATGAGCAGATTTAGTCAATCTATCCATAATAACCCAGATTGCATCTTTCTTGCTCGGTGTCAACGGTAAACCAGATACAAAATCCATCGTGACTCTGTCCCATTTCCACTCGGGTATCATAATCGGCTGAAGTAACCCAGAAGGTACCTGATGCTCTGGTTTTACTTGTTGACAGACTAAGCATTTCGAAACAAAGTTAGATATGTCTCGTTTCATACCAGGCCACCAATAGAACTGTTTCAGATCATTATACATTTTCGTGCTACTCGGATGAACAGATAACCGACTGCTGTGAGCTTCGTTCAAAATCATCTAAATCAACTCTGAGTTTCTTGGAACACATATTCGGTTTCTAAACCTCAAACAACCATTTTCATCAACTCGGAATTCAGATTCAACATTCGTTTCACACTGAACTCGCTTTGCTATCAGATCGTTATCAACTTTTTGAGCATCACAAATTTGTTGAACAAGCAACGGTCTTGCTTTTAATTCGGCTGTTATCGAACCATCATCAGATATAACTATATACGCATTCATTGCACGCAAAGTAAATAATGATTTTCGACTTAAAGCATCAGCTACAACATTAGCTTTTCCCAGATGATAGTCAATTATAAGTTCGTAGTCTTTTAACAACTCTAACCATTGACGTTGTCTCAAATTCAAATCTTTCTGAGTCATCAAATACTTCAGGCTTTTATGATCAGAATAAACATGACATTTCTCTCCGAACAGATAGTGACGCCAAATCTTCAATGCGAACACAATAGCTGCTAATTCCAAATCATGTGTCGGATAGTTCTTTTCGTGCGGCTTCAGTTGTCTCGAGGCATAAGCTATGACTTTGCCTTCTTGCATCAAAACACAACCCAGACCACTCAAAGATGCATCAATGTAAATGACAAATTCTTTACCCGATTCTGGCTGAATTAACACTGGAGCTTCGGTCAAAAGAGCTTTCAACTGATCGAAACTTTTCTGGCACTTTTCTGACCACTCAAACTTAACATCTTTCTGTAACAGCTTCGTCATCGGTGTCACGATCATAGAGAAACCTTTCACGAACCATCTGTAATAACCAGCAAGTCCCAGAAAGCTTTGAACTTCAGAGACATTTCTCGGAGGTTTCCAATCAAGTATAGCTGAAATTTTATTCAGATCAACCCGAATACCTGATGCTGATACAACATGGCCTAGAAAACTGACTTCGCGTAACCAGAACTCACATTTACTGAACTTTGCATACACCTATTTATCTCGCAAAGTCTTTAATACAAGTCTCAGATGTTCAACATGCTCGGTTTCATCACGGGAGTAGATCAGAATATCATCTATGAATACTACCACAAATAGATCCAGATACTGTCTGAAAATTCGATTCATCAAATCCATGAAAACAGCAGGTGCATTAGTGAGTCCGAAAGGCATAACCAGAAACTCGTAGTGCCCGTACCTCGTTCGGAAAGCAGTCTTTGGCACATCAGAGTCTTTAACTCGCAACTGATAGTAGTCTGATCTCAAATCTATCTTTGAAAATATTGTAGCCCCTTTCAACTGATCAAACAGATCGTCAATCCGTGGCAACGGATACTTATTTTTTATAGTCACTTTATTAAGCTGTCTGTAGTCGATACACATTCTCATGGTTCTGTCTTTCTTTTTCACAAATAAAATTGGTGCACCCCAATGAGAGAAACTCGGTCGTGCAAAACCTCTATCTGTCAACTCTTGTAACTGTGCTTTCAATTCTTTTAATTCCGTAGGTGCCATTCTGTACGGAGCTATCGAAATCGGAGTTGTCCCCAGCACTAACTCAATACCAAATTCAACTTCTCGAATAGGTGGCAAACCCGGTAACTCTTCAGGAAACAAATCCGGATACTCACTCACAACAGGTACTGATTCAATCTTTCTTTCGATTACTTTACT
The DNA here is from genome assembly GCA_025698515.1 of Gossypium sturtianum. Classification (NCBI taxonomy): domain Eukaryota; kingdom Viridiplantae; phylum Streptophyta; class Magnoliopsida; order Malvales; family Malvaceae; genus Gossypium; species Gossypium sturtianum. Next base: position 72,344,012 of record CM046943.1, on the reverse strand, counting down.
ATCAAGCACATATGCAAAATAAGCTTCGTAACCTTTTTTTTACGTATTTCTGAGCTAACATCGAAGATATCACTGCTGGTAAACCATTCAGATCATTAGATTAAATCCGAATAATCTCATCATTCTGACATCGTAAATTAATAGTCTTCCGTTTGCAGTTCACAATAGCATCATGTAGAGTTAACCAATCCATACCCAGAATTATATCAAACTCGTCGAATGGCATCAACATTAAATCAGCCGGAAAACATGAATCTCGAATCATCAACGGACAATTCTTGCACACTTTATCAACCAAAACACATCGGCTTAAGGGGTTCGATACTTTAATCACAAACTCAGTAGACTCTACAGGCAAAGTCTTACTGGATACTAAAGTCTCACACACATAAGAATGAGTCGAACCAGGATCAATCAATGCAACAACACTAGTATCATGGAGAGTTAAAATACCAGTAATAACATCCGGGGATGAGGCCTCCTCGCGTGCGTGAATAGCATAGGCTCTGGCAGGTGTGTGAGCCTCGGATCTAACAGCGGTATCTTTGGTCCCTCTCTGACTGCCACTCACATTACTCGTATTTCTGGGTGGTCTACCTCGAGCTGCAGTGTTACCCGATCTAGTATTCTGAACTGGATTTTGATCCGCCAACTCTTGACACTCTCGAATGAAATATCTCTAGATCCACATTTAAAACAGGCTTTGTCATACAATCTGCAACTGCCGAAATGTCTTTTACCACAATGTTCACACTCGGGTTGATTTGATCTGACATTACCCACACTAGCTACTGAGGTAGCTCTCGAGCTCATAGGTGGTCTATCTCGATCACGTCTAGAATAACCCGCAGTAGTCTTCAAATGGCTAGCATCATCTCGAAAGTTATTTGAGGTCGACTGAAATGACTTACTGAATGGTCTCTTACGTGAATCTCTAGCTTCAGAATCAGCTTTTCTTTTCTCTTTCCCAAGCTCTTCGGCTTTACAAGCTCGCTCAACAAGTACCACGAACTCTTTTATCTCAAGTATGCTAACTAACAGTTTAATGTCTTTGTTCAGCCCATCTTCAAATCTTTTACACATAATAGCCTCTGTCAAAACACACTCTCGGGCATACTGACTGAGTCTCAAAAATTTTCGCTCATACTCGGTCACTGTCATCCGACCCTGTTTCAATTCAAGAAATTCTTTACGTTTCTGGTCGATAAATCTCTAATTGATGTATTTCTTACGAAACTCAGTCTAAAAGAATTCCCAGGTCACTCGTTCTTTCGGAACCACCAATACTAGTGTATTCCACCAGTGATATGCAATATCCCGTAGCAGAGATATGGCACATTTTAAACATTCATCAGGGGTGCAGGATAATTCATCAAACACTCGAATAGTATTATCGAGCCAGAACTCAGCTCGCTCATCATCATCATCATCAGTGGCTCTGAATTCTTCAGCTCCGTGTTTTCTAATTTTATCAACAAGAGGCTTAGGCAATCTCAACGGATCACTCACTTGAGGCATAACAAGTATCGAAGATGGATTAATCGGGGGTGGAGGTTGTTGTGCAGCCGGATTAGTCTGGATATATTGAGTAAACCAGCCATTCATCATTTGATAGAAGGCTTGTCTAGTCTCCCCCTCCTGGTTACTCGAAGTCGGTCGAGAATCAACCGGTGCTGTCCCTTGCGCGGGAGCAGGCGCTATACTCTCGACATCATCAGCTACGGCTCGATCGGGATCTATTACTATACAAAAACACATTTTCAGATGTCAGAAGTCATCACACTATCGTAGTATAAAATATGGCATGTATAGCTAGACTCACACGCGTTACGTTAGTCCTAGAATCGACTAAACTGTAGCTCTGATACCAATCAAATTTAACACCCCTAACCCGTATCCGTCACCGGATTAGGGTTACGAGGTACTACCAAACAAAACACAAATTTCGAAATGTGCATATTGTTTTTTTAAATATATCACATCAAAGTCAGACATAACTGAATATTATAATAACGTCGTATGTCACTTTGTACTCACATATAACATTCATGAACAAAAAGAACAATTCATAGTATACAAATTCACATGCTTTATAATCAAACTAAGGTTCGTATACGTATATTGAATCATTCAAACAAAGTAGAGTTGTATATTTTGCCATTACAACCGAATCATAATAACCTAAGTATGTTCAAACATATAATCATCTCATGCCTATTATGCACTAATACATCCATTGATTCTATTTCGTTTATTTTACAATTACCAAATTTACCAAATACTTAGCCAATTTGGTTCATCACAAGGCTATGCGCATAAACTTTATCAATCTAAAACATCTTGAACATAAATTACAACTAATATTTCACTTATCTCACATGTCCAAATACCATAGTCAAAATACATACACTTAGCTAATGAATTAACTATTTATTCGATTACATAAGATTTAAAATTTCGTACAAATTCTCCATTCAATAATAATGAAATTATTCAATCTCATTAACCAAACAATGAACACATCATAAACATATATGCATTTATTTCACATATAAGTAACCAAACATAAACATGCATTATAACCCAAGTCATGTCTCTCAAATTAACCAAAACCAATCATAAAGCATGATCTTTATCTATCGACTAACAACCACACCAATAAGGCCAATATGTAATCAAACACATTTCATCTTTTATACTTCATTACTAAGTCAAGTTATACCTAATTTTTTTACCATTTAACAAAGTCGTACACATTCATACACATTTATTCTCAATTTCTAATTCAAAACCTATGAAACTTACCGTTTCCAACCAACCCAATTAACCATTTTAACATCAATATATATGTATCCATTCACTTATTTCATTTATAAATAATACATATCTTTTCACAACCAAGATATATAACCCAATACTCCATTCATACATATCATGAAACTTACTTACCAAATCACACAAATACCATGATCATTACTACACAACTATCAACTAACTCAATTAACAATCGAACCACATAACAAAACACCTAACATAAATACCTATGAAATACACTTCCATAATAAACTATTGCCATGACTGAAATCACAATCCAAGCACATCAAACACTGAATCAAGAACATAAAAAAAAAACATATTTAAACATAATGAACAAGCCATTTTCGCATGGCTTTATACATATACATATCTCAAAGTCAAATATTTAGGCTAGACTATACATGCCATAAATTCAGATTCAAACTTTACAAAATACCGAAAAGAGACGATAGTGTGATAGGCTTTGGCTTGATCATCCCCGAGCTCGTAACGTGAATCCAAAATCTATAAAACAGAGGTAAACACCACACAGAGTAAGCTATTTAAGCTTAGTAAGTCATAAGCAAGTAAATATTAATCAAATTAACAAAACCAAATAAACAAAGTCACAAGCACAACTTAGCATTAAAATCTTCCATACACATATCATAAGGTAAATTATACATATACATAAGAACTTATACAATTCTCAATATTAAGATCTCATATAGCTCACTTGACCGAATATAATAATTCAAAATGCTTACACATGGAACACATTCATAACTTTAGCATTTATACAATCGAATAAGCAATTAACTTAACTTACTTACATAACATAGTTTAAATACATACCTGAGCCCTTTTAATTCGATTTTCACATTAGGTCTTCTCTTAACAATGCCCGTTGAACCGTTCAGAATTAAAAAGGATACGCGGATAGTCGGAAGCTCGTACAATACCAACGTCCCAAACGTGGTCTTACATGTAATCACATATCGATGCCACTGTCCCAGACAGGGTCTTACATGAATCAAATACGATGCCAATGTCCCAGACATGGTCTTACACGTAAACACAAGTCGATGCCAACGTCCCAGATGTGGTCTTACACGATAACACATATCGGATATCCTATGTCGTGACATATGTATCCTAACTATTCCTAGGGTTCGTACGGGGCTTTCGGACATCGGATTTTGATCGAATCAAACTCGGAACATAGCTCCTTAGCACAATATATATTCGGCCATACACAGAAAAATTCACAAAAAATTCCATTCATCATGTAATTATATGTACTAGCAAATTTAACAACATTTATAGGCTTATTGACTTACCTCGGTTGTCGATGATCGGTAAAATCGACTAATCGACTACTTTCATTTTTTCCCGGTCCAAATCCGATTTCTTTGGTTCTTAATCTAAACATATTCAAATTAAGCTTATTTAAACACCATTCTATTCAATTTAGTCTAAAACACATAAATGGGCAAATTACAATTTTGCCCCTAACATTTCTCACTTTTTACAATTTAGTCCTTTTTGCACAAAACACAAAATACACAAAATTTGAACACACTATGCTAGGGCCGAATATTCATAGTCTTCATACAAATCCACACATTTCATTTATTTTACATTTTAGTCCCTTAAAAATTTATTTTTGCAATTTAGTCCAAATTACTCAAATTCATCAAAAATTCAAAGACAAAACATGTTAATCTAATACATATATTTCATATTTCATCATCAAACAACACAAACAACAAGCTATCATCAATGGCTCAACTCAAAATATTCATCAAAATTAAAAATTGAAACATGGGCTTTGTACATTTCATAGCAACGATCTCAAAAACGTAAAAATTATCAAAAACTGAGCTAGATACATACCTTAATCAAATCCAAAGATAGCCGAATGCCTAACTCTTTTCTCTTTTCTTTTTGTTTTTGTTATTCGGTTATGAAAGCAAAAATAAACTTTGGATTTTTAATTATGTTAAGTTAATTATATTATAACTATATATTATATTAATATAAACTTTAAATTTTATATAAAATTTAACATATAAAAACATATAATAACCACATGTTGCCGTCCACTATATATTAAAAAATGGCCTAATTGCAACATAAATCCTCCATATTAAAAAGACAACAATAATTAGGCACTTTCACAACTAACCATCAAATTTTCATTTTACGCGATTAATCCCTTTTTTCTTAATTAGACACTCAAACGATGAAATTAAAACACGAAAATTTAACACAAGCAAATTCACACATAATAAACACTAAAAATAATTTTAAAATACTTTTCGGACTCGGATTTGTGGTCCCAAAACCACTGTTCTGATTAGGTTCAAAATTGGGTTGTTACATGGCGTTTCTGAAGATGCCATTCGTCATCGGTTATTTCCCTTTTCTTTGAGGAATAAAGCCAAACAGTGGTTGAATTCTCTTCCACGAGGATCAATCACTACATGGGATCAAATGACCGAGAAATTTTTATTAAAATATTTTTCGCCGGCTAAAATGACTAAGTTAAGGAATGATACCTCTTCTTTTTGTAGATGGATTTAGAGACACTTTATGATGCATGGGAGAGATACAAAGATCTATTGAGAAGGTGCCCACACCATGGATTACCCTTGTGGCTACAGGTCCAAACCTTTTACAATGGTGTAAACCCTTCAACCAGGCAGTTGATTGACTCAGCCACCGGCGGAACGCTAAACAACAAAACTCCTAAAGCGGCCTACGAGTTTATAGAAGAGATGTCACTGAATAACTATCAGTGGCAAATCACAAGGACAAGGCCAGCAAAAGCCGCTAGTGTTTTCAACCTCGATGCAGTGACCATGCTATCAAACCAGGTAGAACTTTTAACTAAAAAGATTGATGGTTTATGTGGTTCTTCGCAGGTACATCTAGTTATGCAGTGCGAAACAAGTGGAGGCATGGCGAATCCTGAGTACTCACCCTACGGACAGGGCATGGAGAGCGAACAAATGAACTATATGGGTAACAATTTTTGATCTCAAACTAACCCTTATAGTAATACTTATAATCTAGGTTGGAAGAACCACCCCAATTTCTCATGGGGTGGCCAAGGAAATCAGAGACAACAACCCCTCCCAGGCTTCCAACAGTAGCCCTACCCACAAGAGAAAAAGCCGAACCTTGAGGAGATGCTAACAAAATTCATTGCGGTGTCAGAAAACCGTTTCCAAAACACCGAAACAACATTCAAAAAGCAAGAAGAATTGATTCAAGAGATCAAGAATCAGTTAGGACAACTTACCAAGATCATATCAGAACGACCACAAGGTAGATTGCCAAGCAACACCGAAACTAACCCAAAGGGGCAACTTCAACCCATAACCGCTCATGATAGTGAAGGGTTAGATGAGCCCAATTTAAGGCAAGAGAATGTGGTAGAACAAGGTAAAATTGAGGTAAGTCATGATAAGCCAAAATCGGTAATTAAATAGTACCAACCTCGCATATCATATCCCGAAGCAATGAACAAAGACAACACAGAGGAACAGTACGGTAAGTTTCTTAAACTTTTAAAGAAATTACATATCAATTTACCGTTTCTTGAAGCTCTTTCGCAGATGCCAGATTCAAGGAAATTTTTAAAAGAGCTTCTGGCAAACAAACGAAAGTTAGACGAGGAGTCACATGTGGAGCTGAACGCAGTGTGCTCAGCAATTCTACAAAACAAACTACCACGAAAATTAAAAGATCTAGGGAGTTTTACGATTCCTTGTTTAATTGGTAGTTTATCCATTGATAATGCTTTAGCTGATCTAGGGGCAAGTATAAATGTCATGCCTTATAAAATGTTTAAACAGCTAGGTCTAGGGAAACCCAAACAAACTAGGATGAGCATTCAATTAGCTGATAAAACTATTAGAATTCCTAGGGGTATACTTTATTTAGGAATTTATTTAGGAAAGGGCCTAACTTTTTTCATTATTCTCAAATCCTGAATTAGGCGTTGTTCTTAAATAATTTTCTCATATTACGATTAAAATGAAATTTCCTTTGATTCATGACTTTTATTGATATGTTTTGGATTAAGTCATTTATAATTATGCAGTGATGATTTAAACTTTAGGAGACTAGAGAATCAGGCATGATAAGTCTATTTTCAGAATTAAAAATTTTGTTAGGTTGTCTACCTGAATTTAAGTATTACCTTGAAGTTTGAAATTTATAAGGTTGATATCAAAAACCCATAATTTTTGTGAGATTTTGAGCCTTTTAGAGCATATTCTTTTTTTTGCTCACTTTATTGATTATGAGTGTGTCAACATTGATTTGTTATTCTAGAACTTGCTTCGAGTATACATGTCGAGACCACACCTTTGATTTGATATAAAGAGATGATAAAGGCACTTAGGTTTTAACCCACTTACTCCATTAAAAGCCTACCCTCACAATTAACCCCTAGTGAACCCTTTTGAGACTAACAACCCTTTTATTGACTCACCCATTAATATTAACCCAAAACACCACTTTGTATTTGTTATCACCATTTCTCTTGACTACCCCTATATCGAGATTTGATTTGATCGATTACTTAACTATTTTCTTTATTCCAGTTATTAAATTCTATCTTATTATTATTGTACTTGATTTGTTCTTTAATAAAAAAAACAAAGTATATTCATTATTAGTTCTATGTTATTTGAGCTCAAACTGTTAATTTCATTATCTTTAGAAAAAGCTCATGTCATTAGTATTAAGTTTCTGTGATGTAATTATTTAGTATTAGTACAACTTTTTAGTTAGGTAATTTGTCAATTCAGTCTCGATACTAACACTCTAATTCAAGCCTTTATCCACACCTTTAACCCAAGCCCCGTTACAACCCTTTTTAAAGACCTTTTGATTTGTGTATCATCTCATATTGTAGTGGTGGAGATTTGATTTTCATGCAAGCCTATGGGATTAACTTTTCATGTTTGACTTTTGAGTGCTTAATTTTTGAACCTTAAACACTTCGAGTGATTTGAGTGAATCTTTAGTGAGGATGTCAATCCTTGTTGATTTTGAATCAAAGGTAATTATTTAGGTAAGGGGAAACACCTATTTTTCGTATTATAAAAACTATGACTTTGATTGTTAGAATCTTTAGGAACTTTCCGGTTAAATTATCAATGTATAAATTAGCTATGAATTATGATGAAACATTGTTGATGAAGGCTATGAATTGAGGAAGTTCATTTTAATTGTGAGTTGAGAATTTGTCTTGAGGACAAGCAAACGCTTAAGTGTGGGGGTATTTGATAAACCGTAATTGTAACATATTTTATCTCCATATTTAGCATGCTTTTGGATGATTTATCTCTTGAATTATGGAATTTGGTGCTCTTAATCCTTTAATTTCATGTTTTATACTCAGGAGAGCATATGAGAATGAAAAGAACGGAAAACAGGCTTAAAACGGGCCAAATGGGCCAAAGTAGGAAATCAACACGGCCTGGGCCCAAATCACACTGCCGTGCCCCTTTAGCAGGCTCAAACACGGCCTGAAGTCGATTCACACGGGCGTGCCACAGGGGCGTGTCCCTGCTGTGACAAAGAGGAATTTCACTCGGAATAGGATACTTAGAGGCAAAGAAACACATTTCGAAGCCTATATAAACACCCTAAGTATAACCTAAAAGGTACTTTTGTCAAGGGGCGTCCAGCTAGGCCAATGAGCCAAGCCAGAGAGGTCAGAATCGTGGGATTTACTCGAAGAAAGCCAGTTGATTCATCTCAAGAAGCCGAAATCATACTCAAGACGGTGGATCTCTCCTTCAATTCCTTCAGGGGGTTTTAGGGTTTTCTTATGTTTTATTTTATCTTTTATTCTGAAATGTATTCTTTTATTATTATGAACTAAACCCCTCAAATACCTGAAGGGGATGAAACCTAAGACGGATCTTGTTATTATTTTCTGAACTATATGATAAATACTTGATTTGTTCTTAATTATGTGTTCTTAATTCTTGTTTTAATATTTCAGGATATTGATTCAAGTATTGATGTGCTTAGGCAGTGGACCAAAAGTCCCTGTCTTAGAGTAGATCTAGCATAGTTAAGCGGAGTTGATCGCAACCCTAGACATAGGATGACGAAAATCTGCCGAATTAGGGTCAAATCTAATATGGGAGTCCATAGATCGAGTTAATGCAATTCTAGGGGTTTTAATTAGAAAGAGATTTCAATTAATCAACCTAGGGTTAGACGTTAGTAGCCTCGAGAGAGGTATTAACATAAATTAGGGAATCCTACGGATCAAGTCAAGTGAATAAATCGTCCGGTTCAGAGTTAGATAACAAATGAAGTCTAGGTGAATTCCTCCCTGGGTATTGTCTTAATCGATTAGTTTTTCCCACAAGTATTTCCCCAATTCATTCTCTTTGTCTTAGCGTCTTTAGCTTAGTAGTTAGTTAATTTTAGATTAAACAATAATTCACTTCAATTCTTAGGCTAAATAATAGAAAGAAAGTTAGTATTAGTACTTTTGGTTCCTTTGGGTTCGACATTCCGGTCTTGCCACTAAACTATACTACTGTTCGATAGGTACGCTTGCCTCAATCGTTGTCACAGTTAGTTTCTAGGCTAGATCATTCATTATATAAATATTAAGACTCTAACACGTGATCAAGTTTTTGGCGCTGTTGCCGGGGAACCAAAATATTAAGAACGCTCAATTTTTATTACTTTAGCCATTTTTAATTTTTGCAATTTACTTTTATTTTGTTTTTGACATTGCTAATTTTCTTTCTTTTATTTGTTCCTTTCAGGTACCTCTAGTTTATGACTAGAAGGAACCCGACAGGACCCTTAATTTACGACAGTGATATTGAAGGAACCGTTCGCAGAAATTGTAGAGAAATAAGGCGAAGCTTAACTTACATAGAAGAAGAGCAAGAAGACGAGAACAATACTACCGAAGAGATGGCTGAGAATAATCCGCTACCTCTAGAGGTGGCCGAAAATCATGCTCCTCATACTATGTATGATTATGCTAAGCCTAGTTTAGTTGGTACTGAATCATGTATTGTTAGACCTACTATTGCTGCAAATAATTTCGAATTGAAACCTAACACTATACGATGATACAACAGTTTGTTCGGTTTTGATGGTTTGCGGGATGAGGATCCTAACACACACTTAGCGAATTTTCTTGAATTCTGTGATACCTTCAAAATAAATGGCGTTTCTGATGATGCCATTCGTCTTCGGTTATTTCCCTTTTCTTTGAGGAATAAAGCCAAACAGTAGTTGAATTCTCTTCCACGAGGACCAGTAACTACATGGGATCAAATGACCGAGAAATTTTTATTAAAATATTTTCTGCCGGCTAAAATGGCTAAGTTAAGGAATGATACCTCTTCTTTTGTGCAGATGGATTTAGAGACACTTTATGATGCATGGGACAGATACAAAGATCTATTGAGAAGGTGCCCACACCATGGATTACCCTTGTGGCTACAGGTCCAAACCTTTAACAATGGTGTAAACCCTTCAACCAGGCAGTTGATTGATTCAGCCACTGGCGGAACGCTAAAAAACAAAACTCTTGAAGCGGCCTGAGTTTATAGAAGAGATGTCACTGAATAACTATCAGTAGCAAGTCACAAGGACATAGCCAACAAAAGCCGCTAGTGTTTTCAACCTCGACGCACTGACCATGCTATCAAACCAGGTAGAACTTTTAACTAAAAAGATTGATGGTTTATGTGGTTCTTCGTAGGTACATCCAGTTATGCAGTGCGAAACAAGTGGAGGCGTGGCGAATCTTGAGTACTCACCCTACGGACAGGGCATGGAGAGTGAACAAATGAAATATATGGGTAACAATTTTTGATCTCAAAATAACCCTTATAGTAATACTTATAATCCAGGTTGGAAGAACCACCCTAATTTCTCATGGGGTGGCCAAGGAAATTAGAGACAACAACCCCGCCCAGGCTTCCAACAGCAGCCCTACCCACAAGAGGAAAAGCCGAACCTTGAGGAGATGCTAACAAAATTCATCACGGTGTCAGAAACCCATTTTCTAAACACCGAAACAACACTCAAAATGCAAGAAGCATCGATTCAAGAGATCAAGAATCAGTTAGGACAACTTACCAAGATCATATCAGAACGACCACAAGGTAGATTGTCAAGCAACACTGAAACTAACCCAAAGGAGCAGCTTCAAGCCATAACCGCTCATGATAGTGAAGGGTTAGATGAGCCCAATTTAAGGCAAGAGAATGTGGTAGAAGAAGGTAAAACTGAGGTAAGTCATGATAAGCCAAAACCGGTAATTAAAGAGTACCAACCTCACATACCATATTCTGAAGCAATGAAGAAAGGCAACAAAGAGGAACAGTACGGTAAGTTTCTTAAACTTTTAAAGAAATTACATATCAACTTACCGTTTCTTGAAGCTCTTTCGCAGATGCCAGATTCAAGGAAATTTTTAAAAGAGCTTCTGACAAAAAAGCGAAAGTTAGATGAGGAGTCACATGTGGAGCTGAACGCAGTGTGCTCAACGATTCTACAAAACAAACTACCACGGAAATTAAAAGATCCAGGGAGTTTTACGATTCCTTGTTTAATTGGCAGTTTATCCTTTGATAATGCTTTAGCTGATCTAGGGGCAAGTATAAATGTCATGCCTTATAAAATGTTTAAACAGCTAGGTCTAGGGAAACCCAAAAAAACTAGGATGAGCATTCAATTATCTGATAAAACTATTAGAATTCCTAGGGGTATAGTTGAAGATGTACTCGTAAAAATTGATAAATTCGTATTCCCAGTAGACTTTGTCGTTTTAGACATGGATGAGGACAATACGATCCCTTTAATTTTGGGAAGACCCTTTTTAGCAACTGCTAGAACAAAAATTGACATTGATACAGGTGAACTCATACTTCGTGTAGGTGACGAGACAGTCACTCTTCAAGCTCTTGACTCGGCTAGGACATCAAGTGATCAAGGTGAGAAAATTAATTTTATTAATGACCATTCGGTTAAACCTTCTTTTCAGGAAACACAATAGAACCACACAACTGAGCCAGATCCTAGACATCATGACAACAAAGAAGTAATTCATGAGGATCGAAGGCTTCATATTGATGAACTAGACGAGTGGAAGAAACATTTCAAGGAAAAATCAAAATCACACAAAGAAAAACCAAGGGAACCCCCAGATGAGCTTATAGGAACGGCAAATCACTTCAAGATAGGAGATCAGGTATTGTTGGATAAGAAAGACCCTCGAGTCGCTATCTCAGACCGTAATACAAACGAAGAAATCCCTTTTACGGTACTGAATGTCCTTCCATACGGAACAATCGAGGTAACTAATACTGAATTCGACACTTTTAAGGTAAACACCACTCGACTCAAACCATATATTGTTAGAACTGATAGCATGAAAGAGGATGTTCAACTCTTTAAACCACCCTGAATATGCGAATGAGAGGTAAGTCTAGCTTAAGACTTCAAACAAGCGCTTCTCGGGAGGCAACCCGAGCACTAACTCAGTTTATTTTTACATTTATTTCTACATTTATTTCTCCTTTTTAGCATCTAACTATTAACCAAAAAAAGTACAGATTTCCATACCACACGGCCTTGCACTGGGCGTGGCGTGGGCCGTGGGACACCACAGTTTCCGTCATCGACATGGCGGAGGTTGTGCGAGCCAATGACGAAAGATCCCCAGATCACGGATGGTTATAAACTGCCACGGCCGTGTGATATGGCCGTGGCCGACACTGAGGGAAGTCACACGGGCTCCGACTAAACACCACGGCCGTGCGATTCAGCCGTGGTCAACACTATTTTATCAAACATGGGCGTGGGAAAAATGAACAACGTACAACATGGTCGTGCGATACGGCCATGTGACCCAACACGCCCATGGTACACGGGCATGGGGATGTACCAGATTTGAAATCTCTATTTAACACACCCCTTGCTCCCTTTCCCACCTACTCCCCATTCCTTTTCTTCCATTCCCTTTCACCCTTCTCTTTTCCATTCCCTCTCATTCTCATGTCCCAAACTCTTCATTTTCACCTTACCTATGTCGAAGAAGCGGAAGGACCCTAGCATATTATTCCTATGGGAGACCAATCTACATAAGTTCATGCCGGCCGCTTCATTTACTCGACAAGCCGAGGACGCTTGAGGCCATTTAGTTTTTATTTGTCTTTTCTGTTCTCCTTTATTTTCCTTCTCTTTGACTCTCTTATGCTAAATCTAGTTTATTTTATTTTAGTTTCTTGGTTTTAGGTTCTTCAGGCTGCTTGGGAATCACACCACCACGACCCTAGTATCCACCTCTACAGAAATGTCTTCCTCCAGTGCGGCCCGAACTTCCCAGATCTTTTTCTCTGACTTCATCCAAAATTTAGGAAGTTTCACCTCTTTCCCTATCTTGTGCTTTTCTTATTATAATTGTTATATTTTTACATTGAGGACAATGTACATTTTAAGTGTGGGGGGGTGAAATTTATTTAGGAAATGGCCTAACTTTTTTCGTTTATTCTCAAATCCTGAATTAGGCCTTGTTCTTAAATAATTTTCTCATATTACGATTAAAATAAAATTTCCTTTGATTCATGACTTTTATTGATATGTTTTGGATTAAGTCATTTATAATTATGCAGTGATGATTTAAACTTTATGAGACTAGAGAATCAGGCATGATAAGTCTATTTTCAGAATTAAAATTTTTTTTAGGTTGTCTACCTGAATTTAAGTATTACCTTGAAGTTTGAAATTTACAAGGTTGATATCAAAAACCCATAATTTTTGTGAGACTTTGAGCCTTTTAGAGCATATTCTTTTTCTTTCTCACTTTATTGATTATGAGTGTGTCAACATTGATTTGTTATTCTAGAACTTGCTTCGAGTATACATGTCAAGACCACACCTTTGATTTGATATAAAGAGATGATAAAGGCACTTAGGTTTTAACCCACTTACTCCATTAAAAGCCTACCCTCACAATTAACCCCTAGTGAACCCTTTTGAGACTAACAACCCTTTTATTGACTCACCCATTAATATTAACCCAAAACCCACTTTGTATTTGTTATCACCATTTCTCTTGACTACCCCTATATCGAGATTTGATTTGATCGGTTACTTAACTATTTTCTTTATTCCAGTTATTAAATTCTATCTTATTATTATTGTACTTGATTTGTTCTTAAATAAAAAAAAAACGAAGTATATTCATTATTAGTTCTATGTTATTTGAGCTCAAACTGTTAATTTCATTATCTTTAGAAAAAGCTCATGTCATTAGTATTAAGTTTTCGTGATGTAATTATTTAGTATTAGTACAACTTTTTAGTTAGGTAATTTGTCAATTCAGTCTCGATACTAACACTCTAATTCAAGCCGTTATCCACACCTTTAACCCAAGCCCCGTTACAACCCTTTTTAAAGACCTTTTGATTTGTGTATCATCTCATATTGTAGTGGTGGAGATTTGATTTTCATGCAAGCCTATGGGATTAACTTTTCATGTTTGACTTTTGAGTGCTTAATTTTTGAACCTTAAACACTTCGAGTGATTTGAGTGAATCTTTAGTGAGGATGTCAATCCTTGTTGATTTTGAATCAAAGGTAATTATTTAGGTAAGGGGAAACACCTATTTTTCGTATTATAAAAACTATGACTTTGATTGTTAGAATCTTTAGGAACTTTCCAGTTAAATTATCAATGTATAAATTAGCTATGAATTATGATGAAACATTGTTGATGAAGGTTATGAATTGAGGAAGTTCGTTTTAATTGTGAGTTGAGAATTTTGCTTGAGGACAAGCAAACGCTTAAGTGTGGGGGTATTTGATAAACCGTAATAGTAACATATTTTATCTCCACATTTAGCATGCTTTTGGATGATTTATCCCTTGAATTATGGAATTTGGTGCACTTAATCCTTTAATTTCATGTTTTATACTCAGGAGAGCATAGGAGAATGAAAAGAACGGAAAACAGGCTTAAAACGAGCCAAATGGGCCAAAGTAGGAAATCAACACGGCCTGGGCCCAAATCACACGGCCGTGCCCCTTTAGCAGGCTCGAACACGGCCTGAAGTCGATTCACACGGGCGTGCCACACGGGCATGTCCCTGCCGTGACAAAGAGGAATTTCACTCGGAATAGGATACTTAGAGGCAAAGAAACACATTTCGAAGCCTATATAAACACCCTAAGTATAACCTAAAAGGTGCTTTTGTCAAGGGGCGTCCAGCTAGGCCAAGGAGCCAAGCCAGAGAGGTCAGAATCGTGGGATTTACTCGAAGAAAGCCAGTTGATTCATCTCAAGAAGCTGAAATCATACTCAAGACGACGGATCTCTCATTCAACTCGTTCAGGGGGTTTTAGGGTTTTCTTATGTTTTGTTTTATCTTTTCTTCTGAGATGTATTCTTTTATTATTATGAACTAAACCCCTCAAATACCTGAGGGGGATGAAACCTAAGACGAATCTAGTTATTGTTTTCTGAACTATATGATAAATACTTGATTTGTTCTTAATTATGTGTTCTTAATTCTTGTTTTAATATTTCAGGATATTGATTCAAGTATTGATGTGCTTAGGCAGTGGAGCAAAAGTCCCTGTCTAAGAGTAGATCTAGCATAGTTAAGCAGAGTTGATCGCAACCCTAGTCATAGGATGACGAAAATCTACCGGATTAGGGTCAAACCTAATATGGGAGTCCATAGATCGAGTTAATGCAATTCTAGGGGTATTAATTAGAAAGAGATTTCAATTAATCAACCTAGGGTTAGACGTTAGTAGCCTCGAGAGAGGTGTTAACATAAATTAGGGAATCCTGCGGATCAAGTCAAGTGGATAAATCGTTTAGTTTAGAGTTAGATAACAAGTGAAGTCTAAGTGAAATCCTCCCTGGGTATTGTCTTAATTAATTGGTTACAAGTATTTCCCCAATTCATTCTCTTTGTCTTAGCGTCTTTAGCTTAGTAGTTAGTTAATTTTAGATTAAACAATAACTCACTTCAATTCTTAGGCTAAATAATAGAAAGAAAGTTAGTATTAGTACTTTTGGTTCCTTTGGGTTCGACATTCCGGTCTTGCCAGTAAACTATACTACTGTTCGATAGGTGCGCTTGCCTCAATCGTTGTCACGGTTAGTTTCTAGGCTAGATCATTCATTAAATAAATATTAAGACTCTGACACACGATCAAGTATAATCCTATAATGTGAATGAGATTATGAAGTAATGCTAAAGCAGATACTGAGTTTAAACAGTATGAAAATATGGTAAGCTTAAAACAATAGTATTAGCAATGGAATTTCAGAGAGAATAGACTAAAATAAGATTAATGAAATTGACAAGATCACTAGTAAGTAGTATAATAATAAAACTTAGTAATAAAATTAAACTAAATAAACAATCAAAAGAACTAAAAATTTAAAATAGAAATTGTAATAATAATGAAAATAATAGTAATCACAAAGAATCAAAATGAAAGAAAGAAGCGAAAGGAGGAGAAAGGTGAACCGACGGGAGGTGGTGGTCGGAGCATGGATGGGGCAGTGTCGCACGGGCGTGGTGGTTGTACACGGGCGTGGACTACGTGGGCTGGTGCCTGTGGGAAAGAAAGGGAGAAGAGGAAAGGAAAAGGAGAGGGAGGGGGAGTTTTGGGTTGGGGAGGAAGGGAGAAAGGAGGAGAATGGAGGAATATGGCGGGGGTCTGAAATTTGGAGCGACGGCTAGGGTTTTGGGGGGGGGGAAGTTGGAGAAGAAAGTGAACAGGAGAGGGGGTTTAAATAGGGATTGGGGCACACGGTCGAGGCCCACGCCTGTGTGCCTTGTGTTTTGCCCGTGTTTTTCGTGAATGTTTGGTTTAGGGTGTGTCTGAGGCTTGCCCCATGCTCGTGTTTCCTGGGCGTGTTGGGTCACACGGTTGAATCACACGGCCGTGTGATACTTCGTTCGTTTCTCCCACACCCGTCTAAAGGTTTCGCACACCCGTGTTACTTAATCAGTGTCGACCACGGCCTACAGGCATGGGTGAGTCGCACGTCCGTGTGACTTTCTCAGTTTCAACCACGATTTCTAGGAACGGGCGTGTCACACGCCCGTGTCATTTACTCAGTATCGCCCATGGCCTATAAGCGCGGGTGTGTCGCACGCCCGTGTGACTTACTCAGCTTCAAACACGGTCTTAAGGCACGCCCATGTGGGGTTATCGTATGCTGTGTTCTTTAGTCAGTGTCGCCCACGGCCGTATCGCACGGTCGTGGCATTTTATCACAGCTCGTGTTTTGGGAAAAATTTTGTCCTGTTTCTGCACTGTCTCCCGCCACGTCGATGTCCTTTCCCATGGTGTCCACACAGCCACGCCCGTGTGCAAGGCCGTGTGGGTGGGGAAACCTGCGCCTATTACTTTTGTTAGTTTTTAGTTAGATGCTAAAAATTGACAATATGAACGTTAGTGGGGTTAGTGCTCGGGTTGCCTCCCGAGAAGCGCTCGTTTAAAGCTTAAGCTAGATTTACCTTGTTTTCATCTCAATATGAAGGTTCACGGAGCTGAAGCTCCTCTCTTATATCCCTAAAATCTTCACCATTATATAGTTTAAGTCGTTGACCATTTACCTTGAATGTGCCATAAGTCGGATGAGTTACCTCAATTGTGCCATAGGGGAAAATGGTTTTGATTATGAATGGACCTGACCATCTTGATTTTAGCTTTCCAGGAAACAATTTGAGCTTCGAATTGTATAGTAGAACAAGATCTCCAACTTCAAATTACTTTGGTTGCTTCAAACGAGCATCATGGCGTCGCTTTGTTGCTTCCTTGTATAAACGTGAGTTCTCGTAGGCATTAGCTTGCCACTCATCTAGCTCGTTCAACTGCATCAATCTTTTCTCACCTGCAAGTTTAAGATCATAATTTAAGAATTTTATAGCCCAAAATGCTTTGTGCTCTAATTCAAATGGTAGATGACAACTCTTACTATAGACAAGTCTGTATGGGGATGTTCCTATGGGAGTTTTAAAAGCGGTTCTATAGGACCATAAAGCATCGTTTACTTTTAATGCCCAATCTTTCCTGTTTGAATCTACGATTTTTTCTAGAATACGCTTAAGCTCTCGATTGGCTACTTCAACTTGTCCATTGGTTTGAGGGTGATAAGGGGTAGTTGTTCTGTGGTGTACTCCATATTTCTTTAAAATTTTTTCAAATTGAGTATTACAAAAATGAGTACCCCTATCACTAATAATTGCTCTAGGTGTTCCAAATCGAGAGAAGAGTTTCTTAAGAAATCTCACTACCACTCTAGCATCATTAGTAGGTAAGGCTTGAGCTTCCACCCATTTTGACATATAATCAACCGCTACTAAGATGTATTTATTCCCAAATGAGCTGGGGAATGGACCCATAAAATCAATACCCCATACATCAAATATTTCACATGATAGCATATACGTTTGAGGCATTTCATCGCGTTTAGAGATATTACCTATTCTCTGACATCTATCACACGAAGTAACATACCTATTAGCGTCCTTGAATAGAGTGGGCCAATAAAAACCTGATTCGAGCATTTTATGTGCTGTCCTAGGCCCACTGTAATGTCCTCCTGTTGGTCCTAAATGGCAATGCTCTAGGATTTTGCTTGCTTCTGCCCTTGTAACACATCTCTAAATTACTTGATCTGCACATATACGAAAAAGAAAAGGGTCCTCCCAAAAATAGTTTTTCACATCAGTAAAGAATCGCTTCTTTTGATGATGTGTCAACCCTTTTGGTAGGATATTAGAAGCTAAGTAATTCGCAATATCTGCAAACCAAGGTACCTCGGAGTCGGATATAGACAAGAGTTGTTCTTCAGGGAACGAGTCATTTATCTCACTCTCATCGAGTTCTTTGATATGTGGATTTTCAAGTCTAGAAAGATGGTCTGCCGCGAGATTTTCAGCTCCTTTCTTATCCTGAATTTCCAAATAAAATACCTTTAAGAGTAAAATCCATCTTATGAGTCGAGGTTTTCCATCAAATTTAGTTAAAAGATAAAGAATAGCTGAATGGTCAGTGTAAACAACAACTTTAGATAATATCAAATACTGTCTAAATTTATCAAATGCAAAAACCAAAACTAGCAACTCTTTTTCTGTGGTGGTGTAATTTTCTTGTGCGACCGTCAACGTCTTGCTAGCGTAATAAATCGGCTGAAAGTGCTTGTCTCTTCGCTGTCCCAAAACCGCACCTACTGCAAAATCACTCGCATCGCACATTACTTCAAAGGGCAAATTCCAATCAGGTGCAATTATAATTGGAGCATTTATTAATTTATTTTTAAGGGTGTTAAATGCATCTAAACATTCCTGATTAAAATTGAAAGGTACATCTTTTTCTAGTAATTTCGTTAAAGGCTTAGCTATTTTGGAGAAATCCTTAATAAATCTTCTATAAAACCTAACATGTCCTAAAAAGCTTCTAATAGCCTTAACTGAACTAGGAGGAGGTAATTTTTCTATGGTTTCAATTTTTTGCTTTATCAACCTCAATCCCTTTACTAGAAATTTTGTGACCTAACACAATCTCTTCTCGAACCATAAATTGACACTTTTCCCAATTAAGCACAAGGTTCGTTTCCTCACATATCATTAGAACTCATTTTAAATATCTAAGGCAAAGGTGGAAAGAATTACCAAATACCGAAAAGTCATCCATAAATACCTCCATAATATCTTCCACAAGTTCATCAAAGATGGCTAGCATGCAAATGTTGAAAGTAAAGTGCGAAGCATTACATAATCCAAAAGGCATTCTATGATAAGCAAGCGTACCATATGGACATGTAAATGTTGTCTTTTCTTGATCCTCTGGAGCTATTGGGATTTGGAAGTAGCCAGAGAGTCCGTCTAGGAAGCAATAGTACATATGCCCAGATAATCTTTCTAACATCTTATCAATGAAGGGTAAGGGAAAGTGATATTTTCTCGTGGCATCGTTCAACTTCCTATAATCAATGAAAACTCTCAACTGTGGATTGCTCTTGTTGGAATCAATTCATTCTTCTGGGTTGGCTACAACAATCATGCCTCCTTCTTTGGAACAACCTACACAGGACTTACCCAAGTACTGTCAGAAATAGGATAAATAACTCCAGCATCTAGAAGTTTAATTACCTCAGCTTTAACAACTTCCTTCATGTTGGGATTTAATCGTCTTTTAGGTTGCACACATGGTTTGTATTCATCTTCCATTAAAATTTTGTGGGTGCAAAACGATGGGCTTATCCCTTTAATGTCAGAAATCTTCCAAGCTATGGCTCTTTTATGCTCGTTTAGTACCTGTAGTAACTCATCTTTCTCATTGGGTTCCAATTCTGAAGAAATAATTATTGGTAGTGTAGAATTATCTCCGAGGAATGCATACTCTAAGTGGTTTGGTAACTGTTTCAATTCCAATTTGGGAGGTTCTTCAATAGAGGGTTTTTGTTTTAATTCGTCATTTATTTCAATACCCTCATACTTCTTTATTCTTGGGGAAGAACTATTAGAGTTTATGTCAATTTTTATCTCCCCTTATCTCAGTGGTATCGTCATTTGCCTCCTCACCTTTACAAGACACAGTTCCAATGTGTCTTTATGTATGATTTCCTGAAAAGAATCTTGAATAGAATGATCAATAGCGTCAATAAAATAACAGGAATCATCTTGCTCTCTAGAGTATCGCATAGCATCATAAATTTTAAAAATAATTTCCTCGTCACCTACCCTAAGCACAAGTTTACCATCACCTACATCAATAATAGCCTAAAAATGGGCGTCCTAAAATTAAAGGTACCTCAACGTCCTCATCCATGTCGAGCACAAAAAAATCAACAGGGAATATGAATTTATCAACTTTTACCAAAACATCTTCAATGATTCCCCTAGGATATTTAACAGATCTATCAGCTAATTGAATACTCATCCTAGTGGGTTTTGGTTCCCCAATACCAAGTTGCTTGAACATTTTATAAGGCATTAAATTAATACTGGCATCTAAGTCAGCTAATGCTTTCTCAATATTTAAATTACCAATTAAACAGGGAATAGTGAAACTTCTTGGATCTTTCAATTTGGTTGGTAGCTTATTTTGGAGAATAGCTGAACATTCCTCGTTAAGCTCCACGGTAGATAGCTCTTCAAACTTCCTTTTATTTGTTAAAAGCTCTTTTAAGAATTTTGCGTACGTAGGCATCCGCGAAATAGCTTCAACAAAAGGTCAATTAATATGTAATTGTTTAAAAAGTCAAGAAATTTACCGAATTGTGCGTCCATGCGGTCTTTCTTCAACTTTGTTGGATAAGGGATCGGTGGTTTATACTCTTTAAGTACCGGTGTTACATTCTCGTCTTCTTCCCCACCATTTGCCTTATCAGTTTCTTGTGGCATCTTCTTTTCAGCTTCAACCAACTCCTTCCCACTATTTAGTGTAACTGCCTTCACATGCTCTTTCGGGTTAGGTTCGTTGTTACTAGGTAAACTACATGGTCGCCTTTCAGAAACTAACTTAACCAGCTATCCAATTTGATTCTCAAGCCCTTGAATCGATGCTTGCTGATTTTTCAACGCCGTTTCAGTATTCTGAAAATGAGTCTCTGTCACCAAAATAAACTTTGCTAGCATATCTTCAAGGCTCGGCTTTTTCTCTTGCTGGTAGGGTTGTTGTTGGAAGCCTGGAAGGGGTTGTTGTCTCTGATTTCCTTGACCACCCCATGAAGAATTGAGATGCTTCCTCCAACCTGGATTATAAGTGTTACTATAGGGATTAATCTGAGGTCTAGAATTATTACCCATATAGTTCATCAGTTCGCTTTCCATGCCAGGGTTGTAGGATGGATATTCTGTATTTTTCGCTCCTCCTCCATTCGTATCGCACTGCATCAGTGGATGTACCTGCGAAGAACCACACAAACCATCAATCTTTTTATTTAAAAGCTCTACCTGGTTTGATAGCATGGTGACTGCGTCGAGGTTGAAAACACCGACTACCTTTGTTGGCTTCGTCCTCATAACTTGCACTGATAGTTATTCAGTGACATCTCCTCTATAAACTCATAAGCAGCCTCAGGTGTTTTGTTGTTTAGTGTACCGCCGGCAGCTGCATCAATCAATTGCCGAGTTGAGGGGTTCACACCATTGTAAAAGGTTTGAACCTTTAGCCATAATGGTAACCCGTGGTGAGGGAATCTTCTCAGTAGATCCTTGTATCTCTCCCATGCATCGTAAAGTGTTTCTAAATCCATCTGCATAAAAGAAGAGATATCATTCCTCAACTTAGCTGTTTTAGCCGGCGGAAAATATTTAAGTAAAATTTTTTCAGTCATTTGTTCCCATGTAGTGATTGATCCTCGTGGTAACGAGTTCAACCACTGTTTAGCTTTGTTCCTCAACAAGAAGGGAAACAACCGAAGGCAAATGGAATCACCAGAAACACCATATATTTTGAAAGTATCACAGAATTCTAGAAAATTTGCTAAATGAGTATTTGGGTCTTCGTCCTGCAAACCATCAAACTGAACAAACTGTTGAATCATTTGAATAGTGTTAGGTTTCAGTTCAAAATTATTTGCATCAATAGCAGGTCTAACAATACTCGATTCAGACCCAGTTAAATTAGGCTTAGCATAGTTGTACATAGTACGAGGGGCAGGATTTTCGGCAACCACTGGAGGAAGCAGATTATTATCAGCCATCTCCTCGGTAGTATTAGTAGCGTCCTCTTGCTCTTCCTCTATATATTGTAGAGTTGGCCTTATCTCCCTACGATTTCTGCGAGCGGTACTTTCTATCTCACTATCAAAAAGCAAGGGTCTTGACAGGTTTCTTCTAGTCATAACTAGAGACACCTGCTAGAAACAAAGAAAAAGAGAAGTTAGAAAATTAAAATAAAATAAAAATAAATTGTAATAAAATAAAAAATGGCTAAAGTAATAAAAATTTAGTGTTGCTAATATCTCAGTCCCCGGCAACGGCGCCAAAAACTTGATGTGTCTCTAACTAACTACGATCACAATAAAGGCAAGCGCACCTATCAAACATTAGTATAGTTATGGTAAGATCGGAAATATCGTATCCACAAGGACCAAGAGTACTAGTAATTACTATCTTTTTATTATCTAGCCTAAGAATTGGAGTGATTTCTTTTTAAACTAAAATTAATTAAAAGCACGACAGAGAATGAATTGGGAAAATACTTTTTAGAAAACTTTATGAGATAGGCAATACCCAAGGAAGAATCCACTTAGACTTCACTTATTACTTTTGATTCATACGATTTATTCACTTGACTTAATCCGTAGAAATCCCTGATTTATGTTAATATCTCTTTCAAGACTAAAAACAACTGACTCTAGGTTGATTAATTGAAATCTCTTTCTAATTAAAACCCCTATTGTCGCATTAACTCGATCTATGGATTCCCTTATTAGATTTGACTCTAATCCGGCAGATTTTCGTCGCCCTATTTCTAGGGTTGCAATCAAATCCTCTTAATTGTGTTGATATACTCTTAAACAGGGACTTTTGCTCCTCTAAATAAGCACATTCTACTTGAATTAATAACCTGAATTATCAAAACAAGAATAAGAACTCACAATTAAGAATAAGAACAAGTATTTATCTTATAAATCAAATAGTAATAAGATCCGTCTTAGGTTTCATCCCCTTAGGTATTTAAGGGATTTAGTTCATAATGATAGAGGGAAATATCATAGAATAGGAAAAACAACAAAACGTAAGAAAACCCAAAAACTTCAAGAGAAATTGATAGGAGATCTTCAGTCTTGATGGAGATCCTTCTTCCGAGCTGCTCCCGATGGCTGTCTTCGAGTATTTTTTGCCTTCTACACTGCGTGTCCCCTTTAGGTCCTCCCCTAGGGTGTTTATATAAGCTTTGGAACACCTATCTTGGCCCACAAGTAGCCTATTCCGAATAGAATTACACTTGGGTTTGGCAGGGACACGCTCGTGTTCGATAGCTTAGGTCGTGCTTGATTCTGCTCGCCACACACGGCCGTGTGGTCTACAACTTAGACCGTGCCCGATTCTGCTCGTCACACACGGCCGTGTGATCTTCTCGTGTGCTATAGTCTAGGCCGTGTTTGATTATGCTCATCACACACGGCCGTGTGGTCTGCCCGTGTGAGGTAGTCCAGGCCGTGTTGATTTCTGAGGTAGGCCCATTTTGTCCCTTTTTGGCCCGTTTATCGTTCTTCTCGACTCCCTAAGCTCTCCTGGGTGTAAAACATGAAATTAAAGGATTAGGAGCATCAAATTCATCAAATCTAATGAAAATTCATCCAAAAATAAGCCAAGCATGGGGTCAACATATGTATAAATTGTGGTTTATCAAATATCCCCACACTTAAGCCTTTGCTTGTCCTCAAGCAAAATCCTCAACTTATAATTAAAATTAAACTTCCTTAATTCATAATTCTCATCAATAATGTCTCATCATAATTCACAGATAATTTATACATTGATAATTTAACCAAAAGAGTCCTAAAGATTCAAACAATCCAAGTCTCAATTTTTATAGCACGAAAACATAGGTGTTTCCCCTTATCTAAATAGTCACCTTTAATTCAAAATCGACAAGGGTTGAAATCCTCACTAAAGATTCACTCAAATCACTCAATGTGTTTAAGGTTCAAATCAAGCACTCAAAAGTCAAACATGAAAAATTAATCCCATAGGCTTGCATGAAAATCAAATCTCCACCACTATAAAATGAGATGATACACAGATCAAAAGGTCTTAAAAAGGGTTGTAACGGGGCTTGGGTTAAAAGTGTGGATAAATGCTGAATTAGAGGGTTAGAATCGAGATCGAATTGACAGTTTACCTAACTAGAAAAATGAACTAATGCTGAATAAATACATCAATTAAAAACTTAATAACACGAGCTTCTTCTCAAAATGTGAAATTAACCGTTTAAGCTCATAGAACTAAAAATACCTATATTTCCATATATATATTTTAAGAATAAGAACAAGTAAGAAGAATTTAACACTGAAATATAGAACATAGTTAGGCAACTACTCAAGTCAAATCTCGACAAAAAGGAGTTAAAACAATGGGAAATTTTCTCAATGAAAAAAAATGAGTTTTGGGTTAATATTAGGGGTAAATCAAGAAACGGTTTATTAAGATCAAAGGGGTTCACTAGGGGTTAATTATGAAGGTAGGCTATTTATGGAGTAAGTGGGTTAAATCCTAGGTGCCTTTATCATCTCTGTATATCAAATCAAAAGTGTGGTCTCGACATGCATAATCGAAGCAAGTTCTAGAATAACAAATCAATATTGACACACTCATAATCAATAAAGTGAGCAAGAAAAATATATGCTCTAAAAGGCTCAAAATTCTCACACAAATTATGGTTTTTGATGTCAACCTTGCAAATTTCAAACTTCAAAGTAATATTTAAATTTAGGGAAACAACATAGCAAAAAATTTTAATTGTGAAAATAGACTTATCATGCTTGATTCTCTAATGTCTTAAAGTTTAAACCATCACTGCAAAATTACCTATGACTTAATCCAAAACACATCAATAAAAATCATAAGTCAATAGAAGTTTCATTCTAATAATAATATGAGAAAATTACTTAAGAACAAGAAATAATTCAGGGATTTTCTAATAATACTATAATTAACCTCCCCACACTTAAGATGTACATTGTCCTTAATGTACAAAGATATATAATAGAAATATAGTAAGAAAATCATAAGATAGGGAGAGAAGTGAAACTTCCTGAGTTATGGATGAAATCCTTAGGGAGTGAAAAATGTAGAAATAGAGCCAATGATAAGCATGATGAACAAGGCAGAGGTGAAGGTGGGGGAGAATACTCCAGTAGTTTGTTCGTACCTGAATAGCACCTTGAACCTTTTGAAATCGCGGAGTCATCAGTAAATTTTTAGGGAGTTTTATTAATAGACTTTGTTATGGTTACTCGAAAATAGACAGCCAGAGATATAAAGAAATCAAAATCTACTAATAAAAATTTAAGACAAGAAAGATAAAGAGAAATAGTTTAAAAATTAAAATAAAAGAAAACGAAAAAAAAATAAATGGACTCAAAGGTCCTCATCAGCAGATGGATCGCGAGATGGGGGTGGCAGCGAGATGTGAAAATGCGGACAAATCTGTTGAAGGGTCGCCTCGCTGCCGTCAAATCGTCGAGCGTTATCGTTAAATTGCTGAGTATAGTACTGCTCGAATCGAGTGAGGTGCTCAGAGATGTCAGTCAGTGAAGCAGCCACATGAACTGGTCGGTGTGGTGGTGGTGGCTCAGAAGGTGGCGCCTCATGATGTAGAGGGACATCATCAGTAATGTCCTCTGGGTCGTCCTGCTCGGTGGGTTGCGATAGCCGATACTGGGGAGGATTGAACCCACGTCAACACTCAATCATCCTCATATGAAGCATCATCTGGATGCCCTGCGGGGACATCTACCCGATAAGGGTGAGCGAGGAGGACTGAGCTGCAGTTTGAGGAGCCCAAAATATCGAGCCAAGCGCGTGATGTATGGGCCCATGGAGATGACTCCTCTCCTATGTCGCTCCGTCTGATGCCGAATGGCGAGGGCGATGAATTAAGTTAAGTCAAAGACGTGCTCGAGCGCCACGCACCACAAAAAGTAGGCGTCATGAGTGTTGACGATGCCGGTGCTCTCTCGCCTACCCGTCAAAGTTTGAGCTAGGATAGCGTGTAAGTACCTCAATTATGGGGCGAGAGCTGACACCTTGGAGCGACTGGGGTCATAGGTGGCAGAGGCGGGGACTAAGTCTCTCCAATAGGCAGAAGGGGAGTAGTGGATGTGGCGATGGAGGTCCTCGAAATCGTCATCCTTCATGATTTCGTCGGTGTAAAGTCCCAAAGCGGCCCCGAATTCTGGGATACTCAGCTCACAAACGAGGCCTCCAAGATGGAATTGGACTGTGCCTGGGTCGTCAAAATTTGACATAACTGTCTGGAGGTGGAATGTGGAACAGAGCTCCAAAGTAAGCTCTAGATATGTCGACTCGATAATCTCGAAGAAGTGTCCCCACGGGTCGGTAGTCAGTAGGGCCCGGACTGCGTCGGCTAGTTGGACCTGCTCCAAGGTGGCCCAATCAATGCATCTCCCCACGCCGAGGGGTCGTGCCCGAAGTATCTGGAAAAGTTCCTCCTGGGGTCCCGAGGGAAACTGTAGAAAAGGGTGGCATATCTTGGCAGAGGCGCTCGAGGAGGTCGCACCGGGTCGCTTTCGCTTTTTCGAAGCGGGGACGGTGGTCTTTTTTCCACGTGGGGGTGTCATTACGTCCTAAGAATGCAAAATTTTATCACTAATTCAAGAATCATTGCCAGCTAAAAATGTACTGTCCTGGTAGTCCTAAGTATTGATAAACCGTAATAGTAACATATTTTATCTCCACATTTAGGATGCTTTTGGATGATTTATCCCTTGAATTATGGAATTTTGTGCTCTTAATCCTTTAATTTCATGTTTTATACTCAGAAGAGCATAGGAGAATGAAAAGAACGGAAAACGGGCTTAAAACAGGCCAAATGGGCCAAAGTAGGAAATCAACACGGCCTGGGCCCAAAGCATAAGGCCGTGCCCCTTTAGTAGGCTCGAACACGGCCTGAAGTTGATTCACACGGGCGTGCCACACGGGCGTGTCCCTGCCGTGACAAAGAGGAATTTCACTCGGAATGGGATACTTAGAGGCAAAGAAACACATTCTGAAGCCTATATAAACACCCTAAGTATAACCTAAAAGGTGCTTTTGTCAATGGGCGTCCAGCTAGGCCAAGGAGCCAAGCCAGAGAGGTTAGAATCGTGGGATTTACTCGAAGAAAGCCAGTTGATTCATCTCAAGAAGCCGAAATCATACTCAAGACGGTGGATCTCTCATTCAATTCCTTCAGGGGGTTTTAGGGTTTTCTTATGTTTTGTTTTATCTTTTCTTCTGAGATGTATTCTTTTATTATTATGAACTAAACCCCTCAAATACCCGAGGGGGATGAAACCTAAGACGAATCTTGTTATTGTTTTCTGAACTATATGATAAATACTTAATTTGTTCTTAATTATGTGTTCTTAATTCTTGTTTTAATATTTCAGGATATTGATTCAAGTATTAATGTGCTTAGGCAGTGGAGCAAAAGTCCCTGTCTAAGAGTCAATCTAGCATAGTTAAGCGGAGTTGACCGCAACCCTAGACATAGGATGACGAAAATCTACCGAATTAGGGTCAAACCTAATATGGGAGTCCATAGATTGAGTTAATGCAATTCTAGGGGTTTGAATTAGAAAGAGATTTTAATTAATCAAACTAAGGTTAGACGTTAGTAGCCTCGAGAGATGTATTAACATAAATTAGGGAATCCTATGGATCAAGTCAAGTGAATAAATCACACGTGTTTAAATCACCCGTGTGCCTTGTGTTTTGCCTGTGTTTTTCATGAATGTTTGGTTTAGGGTGTGTTTGAGGCTTGCCCCACGCTCGTGTTCCCTGGGCATTTGGGAACCTACTCCCTACGATTTCTGCAAGCGGTACTTTCTATCTCACTATCAAAAAGCAAGGGTCCTGACAGGTTTCTTCTAGTCATAAACTAGAGACACCTGCCAGAAACAAAGAAAAAGAGAAGTTAGAAAATTAAAATAAAATAAAAATAAATTGTAATAAAATAAAAAAAGGCTAAAGTAATAAAAATTTAGTGTTCCTAATATCTCAGTCCTCGGAAACGGTGCCAAAAACTTGATGTGTCTCTAACTAACTACGATCACAATAAAGGCAAGCGCACCTATCGAACAGTAGTATAGTTATGGTAAGACCGGAAATATCGTATCCACAAGGACCAAGAGTACTAGTAATTACTATCTTTTTATTATCTAGCCTAAGAATTGGAGTGATTTCTTTTTAAACTAAAATTAATTAAAAGCACGACAGAGAATGAATTGGGAAAATACTTTTTAGACAACTTTACGAGATAGGCAATACCCAAGGAAGAATCAACCTAGACTTCACTTATTACTTTTGATTCATACGATTTATTCACTTGACTTAATCCGTAGAAATCCCTGATTTATGTTAATATCACTTTCAAGACTAAAAACAACTGACTCTAGGTTGATTAATTGAAATCTCTTTCTAATTAAAACCCCTATTGTCGCATTAACTCGATCTATGGATTCCCTTATTAGATTTGACTCTAATCCGCAGATTTTAAATAAGCCCTATTTCTAGGGTTGCAATCAACTCCGCTTAATTGTGTTGATCTACTCTTAAACAGGGACTTTTGCTCCTCTGAATAAGCACATTCGACTTGAATTAATAACCTGAATTATCAAAACAAGAATAAGAACTCACAATTAAGAATAAGAACAAGTATTTATCTTATAAATCAAATAGTAATAAGACCCGTCTTAGGTTTCATCCCCTTAGGTATTTAAGGGATTTAGTTCATAATGATAGAGGGAAATATCATAGAATAGGAAAAACAACAAAACATAAGAAAACCCAAAAACTTCAAGAGAAATTGATAGGAGATCTTCAGTCTTGATGGAGATCCTTCTTCCGAGCTGCTCCCGATGGCTGTCTTCGAGTATTTTCTACCTTCTACGCTGCGTGTCCCCTTTAGGTCCTCCCCTAGGGTGTTTATATAAGCTTTGGAACACCTATCTTGGCCCACAAGTAGCCTATTTTGAATAGAATTACACTTGGGTTTGGCAGGGACACGCCCGTGTGGTCTACAACTTAGACCGTGCTCGATTCTACTCGTCACACACAGCTGTGTGATCTTCTCGTGTGCTGTAATCCAGGCCGTGTTCGATTCTGCTCATCACACACAGCCGTGTGGTCTGCCCGTGTGAGGTATTCCAGGCCGTGTTGATTTCCGAGGTAGGCCCATTTTATCCCTTTTTGGTCCGTTTATCGTTCTTTTCGACTCCCTAAGCTCTCCTGAGTGTAAAACATGAAATTAAAGGATTAGAAGCATCAAATTCATCAAATCTAATGAAAATTCATCCAAAAATAAGCCAAGCATGGGGTCAAAATATGTATAAATTGTGGTTTATCAGGCGTTACCGGACATAAATTCAAACAATCATACAAAACCGAGACATGAATTTCCGTCCAAATTTAAAACTTTTCATTTACAATCATGCCATCCCTATTATGGGCATACGAGGCTCAAAACATGCATCGGGAGTGGTTCGGGACTAAACCGAGAACTTTAGAAAACTTTTGGGATACTTAGAAAATTTTCATCATGAAACAGGTCCACACGCCCGTGTGGGTGAAGGGACATGCCCGTGTGGCATATCACACGCCCGTGCTTCAGGCCATGTCCAAAATAGGGGACATTCTATTTATGACGTCATCATCAAAAGAGGTCACACGGCCAAGTCACGCGCCCGTGTGCTTAGGCCATGTCCTCTACACGGCTAAGACACACGCTCGTGTCTCTGCCTATGTGCTGAATTCTGGACATTCTGTTTTACCTAAATTAAGGTGCAGGGGACACACGGCCGGAACACATGCCTATGGGGCTGACCGTGTGTCACACACGGCATAGACACACGCCCGTGTGTCTACCCGTATGGACAATTACAAGGCTATTTTCCAAGCCATTTTGCCACCCTCACTTGCACATACTCACACAACATCACATGGCACAATCTTAAGCATGTAAATGCATTTAGACCAACCAAACACAAACAATAACATATCATATCAATATCATCATATACATACTCTTAACGTCATACTTTACCGAATCCAAACATACCAAGTCACATTCAATAATAAGACTATTGGGCCACATTCAACCATTTGGTCTTTAGGCCATAAACTGCAATCCATCACATATACCAAATAAGTACACACCACATCACAAGACATTGGCATATGCATATGAATAAAGATATAGGCTTATAACCAATTTGCCAATATAAGCCAATTCACATGGCTACACATTACATTAAACCTTTAACCATTACAAGACAATACCTTTGGCTAAATCATAATGACACAATCACAAAGTGACTTATTCCCTATACATGCCATAAACTTAAGAGGTCTGTATTCACTTTTACCCCACGATGATAGCTTGATAGTGTGATAGCATCTCCGGCGATCTCCAACTCGAGCTAGCATAAAACCCTATAAGATATGAGAAAGGAAGGGGAGTAAGCTACAATGCTTAGTAAGTTTTTATGCAAATAATAAGAAATTTATTAACATGTTTTTCACCAATTCTCACAATATGTTCTCAAGGTAATACAATCATTATTGCATAAAATTTCACAATTCATTTATGTTCATCTTGAGCTTTCTACTCGAGTTATAGTCACTAAATTATTTTTATCCGGAGCTACAGAACTCCAAATTAAGATCCGCTAATTTTTCCTGAAACTAGACTAACATATCTTCTTACCATAATATTTCCAGAATTTTTTCTTCAGCATCAGTACAGTTTATTCTTTAAAGTCTCCCCTGTTTTGCTGTCCGACAGTTCTGACCCCTCTTCACTAAAAATTTATTTTCTCATTGTACAGAACTCAAATGACGTTTCCGTTTATTTCTATTGAAAATAGACTCATTATGAAATTCAATCATATAAATTTTATCCCTTTATTATTTTTTTAAAATTTTTAATGAATTTTCCAAGTCAGAACAGGGGATTCCGAAATCATTCTAAATCTGTCTCACAAAAATTAAAATATCTCATAATATGAAATTCTTTTGCTTACACCGTTTCTTTTATGTGAAAATAGACTCAATAAAATTTAATTTCATATCTTATTCAACCTCTAATTCAATTTATACCATTTTTGGTGATTTTTCAAAGTGATACAACTGCTGCTGTCCAAACTGTTTTATTGCTAAATTTACTCTATCATGTTTTCTTTGTATTAATTCTCATTTACACACATATAGTACTAAAGTATATCCATAGTTAGCCATGCCAATAGCTAGTCATCATCAAATATTTACAAGTCTTTATTGTAACACTTACTCCATATCAACCTTACCAAAGTTCGATCACATATCACATACCGGACTCATTTCTCATGAGTTTCGCATATGTACCTGTATCACTCCATCACATAACTTTAGCCCTTTTTCCTTCTTTAACATAAACTTTAATTCTTTACCCCGTTGAACCACTTGGAATATCGAAGGATACTCGGAAATTTTCATACACGTAGTAAGATGCCAATGCCATATCCTAGATATGGTCTTACATGATCACATGTCGATGCCGATGCCATATCCCAGATATGGTCTTATACGGGATCTCATATCGATGTCGACGCCATATCCCAGATATGGTCTTACATGAGATCGCATGTCGATGCCATGTCCCAGACATGGTCTTACACGATTTCATACCGAAGCTAGGTCCCAGACGTGGTCTTACACGGAATCACTATTCGATGTCGATGCCATATCTCAAATATGGTCTTATACGGGATCTCATATCGATGTCGATGCCATATCCCAGATATGGTCTTACACGAGATCGCATGTCGATGCCATGTCCCAGACATGGTCTTACACGATTTCATACCGAAGCCAGGTCCCAAACGTGGTCTTACACGGAATCACTATTCAATGCTGATGCCATATCCCAGATATGGTCTTACACGGGATCTCAATTCGGTGCCGATGCCATATCCCAGACATGGTCTTATACGGGACCTTATTAATGTAATGTAGTGACAAGGTATCCTTTCTATTCCTAAGGTTCAACCGAGATTCTCATTCTTCGATATAGTAAATCTTCATCATTTTATTCATCGAGACCTCATTAACCAATTTCATAAAAAGAATATAAATTTCATGTAATATCAATCATTTAAATACATAATAACATAATGTTGATTTATTACACACAAACTTACCTCG
This sequence comes from Gossypium sturtianum, assembly GCA_025698515.1. Taxonomy (NCBI): domain Eukaryota; kingdom Viridiplantae; phylum Streptophyta; class Magnoliopsida; order Malvales; family Malvaceae; genus Gossypium; species Gossypium sturtianum. The sequence goes on along the minus strand of CM046943.1, from coordinate 72,311,250 downwards.
ACTTAAAATGGCGAAAGGGACCGAGTCGTCCAATATCCGTCTTTCCCCCGTTCTAAGTCCAAAACTCGTTTTCTTTATCTAAAATATCACATTTGACTTATTAAGTTATTATACTATTCAATTCAGTCCAAAAATCATATTATGGCAAAATTACATTTTGCCCCTAAACTGTCATATTTACACTTTTGCCCCTAGGCTCGTAAAATTATTTTTATTCAATTTCCTTGTATTTTAGGCCTAGCCGAACCATTTTCATAAATATAGCAGTCCACAATTTGCATTCATTCACACATTTTCATACATTTTTCAACTTTTTACAAACTAGTCCTTTTATGCGATTTCATCGAAAATCACTCAGTAAAAGTCGTTTACTACACACCAAGCATTCATATTCTACCATTAGAAATCAAAGCACATGCATGTCATCCATGGGTAAATTTTAAAACACAAACCCTAGCTCAAAATAATGGTAGAAATAGCTAAACCGAGTTACGGGGATCTCAAAAATGTAAAGAACATTAAATACGGGGCTTGGATGCACTTACTATTGAGCTTGAAAGCTTGAAAACCCTAGCCATGGCTTCCCCCATGCTAAATTCGGCCAAGCAAGAAGATGGACAAGGGTTTTTGGCTTTTATTTTGTCTTTTAGTCCATTTAATTACCAAATTACCAAAATGCCCCTAACTTACAAATATCCTATTTCACTTATCTCATGTCCATTTTTGTCCAACAATTTAGCCAATGGTCTAATTACCATTTAAGGACCTCCAATTTAAAATTTCATAGAAATTGGACACTTCTAACATGTGGAACTCAACTTTTGCACTATTTACAATTTAGTCCTTTTGACTAAATTGAGTGCCTAAACGTCGAAATTTTCAAACGAAATTTTCACGAAATCTTTCTGTGAAATCGTAGACCATAAAAATATAATAAAAATAAGATTTTCCTCATCAGATTTGTGGCCCCAAAATCACTGTTCCGACTAGGCCCAAAATCGGGCTGTTACAAGATAAAAAATGGAAATAGGGGGGAAAAACACCAAAAATGGATCATGGGAGTGAAAAGGGGGCTATGGATGGTATGTTCACTATAAATAAAAAGAAAGGAATCCTTGCCTATAAGGCAAGTGAGGTGAACGGCTAAGGGGGTTTGACCATCCTTTTTTACATGCTAATTTTTTTTTTTAAAAAAAGTAGATGCTAAGAATTGAACCTAGGATCTCTAGGAATTAAATTAGGCACTTAACCACTTGACTACTCATTAACCACAAATAAATTAATAAAAAATATGGGATATGGCAGATAGTATTGACTTCTGCTACTTTCATTGAGGAATGTTACATGAACGATTTTAAACCTTGAAGTAAAGAAGTACTCGAGAAACTTTTGGGAAATACACAAATCCCTACGGTAATGGTTCCAGAACCAACTTCTAATAGTAGGCCTGCAAATGATCAATAGCTGATAAACCGTAATAATAACATATTTTAAACCCACATTTAGCACACTTTTGGATGATTTATCCCTTGAATTGTGTAATTTGGTGCTCTTAATCCTTTAATTTCATGTTTTATACTCAGGAGAGCATCGGAGGATGAAAAGAACGAGAAACGGGCCTAAAACAGAGTAAATGGGCCATCTCACAAAATCGACACGGCCTGGGCCCAAGACCACACGGCCGTGCTCCTTCAGCAGGTTCGAACACGGCCTGGCCACGATTCACACGGGCGTGTGCCATGGGCGTGTCCCTGACGTGACAAAGAAGAATTTTATTCGGATTAGGGTACTTAAAGGCAAAGAAAGCCATTCCAAAAGCCTATATAAACACCCTAGAGGCCAACCTTCAAGGGGCGTCCAGCTAGGCCAAGGAGCCGAGCCAGAGAGGTCAGAATTGTGGAATTTACTCGAAGAAAGCCAGTTGATTCATCTCAAGAAGCCGGAGTCATACTCAAGACGGACGATCTTCTCTTTAATTCCTTCAGGGGGTTTTAAGGTTTTTCTTATGTTTTCTTTTATCTTTTCTTCTGAGATGTATTCTTTTATAATTATGAACTAAACCCTCAGATACTTGAGGGGGATGAAACCTAAGATGAATCTTGTTATTGTTTGCTGAACTATATGATAAATACTTGATTTGTTCTTAATTATGTGTTCTTAGTTCTTGCTTTGATATTCTAGGATATTGATTCAAGTACTGATGTGCTTAGGTGGTGGAGCAAAAGTCCCTGCCTAAGAGTAGATCTAGCATAGTTAAGCGGAGTTGCTCGCGCGCCTAGACATAGGGTGACGAAATTTTGCCGGATTAGGGTGAAACCTAATATGGGAGTCCATAGATCGAGTTAATGCAATTCTAGGGTTTTAATTAGAAAGAGATTTCAATTAATCAACCTAGGGTTAGACGTTAGTCGCCTCGAGAGAGGATTAATATACATCGTGGAATCCTACGGATCAAGTCAAGTGAATAAATCAAATCGTTTGAGTTAGATAACAAGTGAAGTCTAGGTGGATTCTTCCTCGGGTATTGTCTTAGTCAATTATTTTTTCTCACGAGTATTTTCCCAAATTCGTTCTCTTTGTCTTAGCGTCTTTAGCTTAGTAGTTAGTTAATTTTAGATTAAACAACAAATTCCCTTGTTTCTTAGGCTAAATAATAAAAAGAAAGTTAGTATTAGTACTTCTGGTTTCTTTGGGTTCGACAATCCGGTCTTGCCGCTAAGCTATACTACTGTTCGATAGGTGCACTTGCCTCAATCGTTGTCACAATTAGTTTCCAGGCTCGATCATTCTTTATATAAATTTTTAAGACTCTGACGTTAACGATCAAGTTTTTGGCGTTGTTGTCGGGGAACCAAAATATTAAGAACGCTCAATTTTTATTACTTTAGCCATTTTTTTTTGCAATTTACTTTTATTTTGTTTTTAACTTTGCTAATTTTTCTTATTTTATTTGTTCCTTGTAGGTACCTCTAGTTTATGACTAGAAGGAACCCGACAGGACCCCTAATTTACGACAGTGATATTGAATGTACCGTTTGTAGAAATCGTAGAGAGATAAGGCGAAGCTTAAATTACATAGAGGAAGAGCAAGAAGACGAAACCAATACCACCGAAGAGATGGCTGAGAATAATCCGCTACCTCCAGAGGTGGCCGAAAATCATGCTCCTCGAACTATGTATGATTATGCTAAACCTAATTTAACAAGAACCGAGTCAAGTATTGTTAGACCTGCTATTGCTGTAAATAATTTTGAACTGAAACCTAACACTATACAGATGATACAACAGTTTGTTCAGTTTGATGGTTTGCAGGATGAGGATCCTAACACACACTTCGCAAATTTTCTAGAATTCTGTGATACCTTCAAAATAAATGGCGTTTCTGATGATGCCATACGTCTTCAGTTATTTCCCTTTTCTTTGAGGAATAAAGCCAAACAGTGGTTGAATTCTCTTCCACGAGGGTCAATCACTACATGGGAACAAATGACCGAAAATTTTTTATTAAAATATTTTTTGCCGGCCAAAACGGCCAAGTTAAGGAATGATATCTCTTCTTTTGTGCAGATGGATTTAGAGACACTCTATGATGCATGGGAGAGATACAAAGACCTATTGAGAAGGTGCCCACACCATGGATTACCCTTGTGGCTACAGGTCCAAACCTTTTAAAACGGTGTAAACCCTTCAACCAGGTAGTTGATTGATTCAGCCGCCGGCGGAACATTGAATAACAAAACACCTGAGGCTACCTACGAATTTATCGAAGAGATGTCACTGAATAACTATCAGTGGCAAGTCAAAAGGACAAAGCCAACGAAAACAGCCAGTGTTTTCAACCTCGATGCAGTAACCATGCTATCAAACCAGGTAGAGATGTTAAATAAGAAGGTTGATGGTCTATGTGGTTCTTTCGCGTGTACAACTTTGTTATGCAATCATGCGAAGCAAGTGGAGGTATGGTGAACCACCGAGTGCCGACTCTCACGGACATGGCATAGAAGGCGAACAAATGAACTATGTAAGTAATAATTTTAGATCTCAAAATAATCCTTATAGCAATACTTACAACCCAGGTTGGAAGAACCACCCCAATTTCTCATGGGGTGGTCAAGGAAATCAAAGGCAACAACCCCCTCCAAACTTCCAACAACAACCCTTCCCACAGGAAAAGAAGCCGAACCTTGAGGAGATGCTGACAAAATTCATAGCGGTGTCAGAAACACGTTTCCAAAACACCGAAACAACACTCAAAAAGTAAGAAGCATCGATTCAAGAGATCCATAATCAGGTAGGTCAACTTACCAAGATCATGTCAAAACGACCACAAGGTAGATTGCCAAGCAACACTGAAACTAACCCAAAGGAGCAACTTCAAGCCATAACCACTCATGATAGTAAAGGGTTAGATGAGCCCAAATTAGGCAAGAGGATGTGGTAGAGGAAGGTAAGGTCGAGGTAAGTCATGATAAATCAAAACCGGTAATCAAAGAGTACCAACCTCACATTCCATATCCCGAAGCAATGAAGAAAGATAACACAGAGGAATAGTTCGGTAAGTTTCTTAAACTCTTAAAGAAATTACATATTAACTTCCCGTTTCTTGAAGCTCTTTCGCAGATGCCAGATTAAAGGACATTTTTAAAAGAGCTTCTAACAAACAAACGGAGGTTAGACGAGGCGTCGCATGTGGAGCTAAACGCAATGTGCTCAGCAATCCTACAAAATAATCTACCACGAAAATTAAAAGATCCAGGGAGTTTTACAATTCCATGTTTAATTGGTAGTCTATCTATTGATAATGCTATAGCTGATTTAGGGGCAAGCATAAATGTTATGCCTTATAAAATGTTTAAACAACTAGGTCTAGGGAAACCCAAACAAACTAGGATGAGCATTCAATTAGCTGATAAGACTATTCAAATTCCTAGGGGTATAATCGAAGATGTTCTCGTAAAGATTGATAAATTCGTATTCCCAGTAGACTTTGTAGTTTTAGACATGGATGAGGACAATAGTATCCCCTTAATTTTAGGAAGACCCTTTTTAGCAACTGCCAGAACTAAAATTGATGTTGGTACAGGAGAACTCATACTCCGTGTAGGTGACGAATCAATCAGTCTTCAGGCTCTTGACTCGGCTAGGACATCAAGCAATCAAGGTGAGAAAATAAATTCTATTGATAACCAATTAGTTAAACCTTCTTTTCAGGAAGCACCACGGAACAACACAACTGAGCCAGATCCTATATCTCATGCCAAAAAGGAAATAATTCTTGAGGATTGAAGGCTTCATATTAATGAACTAGACGAGTGGAAGACACACTTCAATGAGAAACTAGGGATACACGAAGCAGAACCAAAGCCACTCTATGGGACAGACAAATTCAAAATTAGAGATCAGGTATTGTTAGATAAAGCGGACCCTCAAATATCTCCTCCTGACCTGAATACAAATAAAGAAATCCCTTTTAGGGTAATCAATGTCTTCCCATACAGAACAGTCGAGGTAAGTAATCCTACATTTGGCACTTTTAAAATAAACGCTACTCGACTTGAACTATATACTAATAATAGGACAGATAGCATGAGGAAGGATGTTCAACTCTTCAAACCACCCTGATTATGCGAATGAGAGGTAAGTCTAGCTTAAGACTTTAAACGAGCGCTTCTTGGGAGGCAACCCGAGCACTAACCCTAATAATTAAGTTTAGTTTTATTTCTTTTCTTTTATTTATATTTAAGCGCAAATTTCCATACCACACGGCCGTGGCTGTGGCCGTGTGGATACTACGGACTCCCGTAATAACATAGAAGAGGTAGTACGAGCCAATGACAAAAGATTCCCAGATCACGGACGACTATAAATTGCCACGGCCGTGCGATATGGCCATGGCCGACACTAAGGGAAGTCACACGGGCTCCGACTAAACACCACGGCCGTGCGATACAGCCGTGATCGACACTGTTTTATCAAACATGGGCGTGGTGACCATGAAACGGGCGTGGGAGAAACGAATGAAGCACAACACGGTCGTGCGATATGACCATGTGACCCAACACGCCCATGGAACACGGGCGTGGGGATGTACCAGACATCAAAACTCTATTTAAACCACCCCCTCCCTCTTCTCAATTACTTACATTCCCCTTCTTCCATACATTCTCAGACCCCCCTTCCATATTCTCCTTCTTTGGCCCTTTTTCCAAATTCTAGATGTACACCATATCCATGTCGAAGAAGTGAAAGGATCCTAGCACAGTCTCCCTCTGCGAGACCGACCTACATTCATGCCGGCCTCTTCATCCACTCGACAAGCCAAGGATATTTGAGGCCATTTAGTTTTTAATTTTCTTTTTTCTTCTCATTTATTTTCCTTCTCTTTATCTTCCTTGTCCTTACATAAATAATTAGTTTATTTTGAATTTTTCTTAGTATTTCCTGGCTATTTCTTCACGGGCTACCCAATTTCTTCATCTAGCGCAGCAATAGTAGGCAGCCACCATACCACCACCAGAGACGCCTCCTCCAACTTATCTTTCACCTCCGAATCAAGTTTCCACACCTCCAACTCAGGGAATCCATCCAAAATTCAGGAAGTTTCATCTCTCCCTATCTTTTATGAATTCCTATCTATCTTTGTACATTGAGGGCAATGTACATCTTAAGTGTGGGAGGTGAATCTTAAAAGTGCCAAACTTTTTGCATTATTCTCAAATCCTGAATTATGTCTTGTTCTTAAGTAAAATTTCTCATATTACTATTAGAATGAAATTTCCCCTGATTTATGATTTTTATTGATATGTTTTGGATTAAGTCATAGTTAATTGTGCATTGATGATTTAAACTTTAGGAGACTAGAGAATCAAGCAGGATAAGTCTATTTTTCAGAAGTAAAAATTTTGCTAGGTTGTCTACCCGAATCTAATGATTACTTTGAAGTTTGAAATTTACAAGGTTGATATCAAAAACCCATAAATTTTGTGAGATTTTGAGCCTTATAGAGCATATATTCTTTTTCTTACTCACTTTATTGATTATGAGTGTGTCAACATTGATTTGTTATTCTAGAACTTGCATCGATTATACATGTCGAGACCACAACTTTGATTTGATATACTAAGATGATAAAGGCACCTAGGTTTTAACCCACTTACTCCACTAAAAGCCTACCCTCACAATTAACCCCTAGTGAACCCCTTTGATCCTAACAACCCTTTTTATTGACTCACCCACTAATATTAACCCAAAAACCCTTTGTATTCGTTATCACCATTCTTCTTGACTACCCCTATATCGAGACTTGATTCGATCTATTACTTAACTATTTTCTTTATTCAGTTGTTAAATTCTATCTTATTATTATGTACTTGATTTGTTCTTAAAAAAACCCGAAGTATATTCATTATTAGTCCTATGTTCTATGAGCTTAAAACAGTTAAATTCACATCTTTAGATCAAAGCTCATGTTATTAGTATTAAGTCTTCAATTGATGTAATTATTCAGTATTAGTCCGACTTTCTAGTTAGGTAATTTGTCAATTCAATCTCGACTCTAACCCTCTGATTCAGCCTTTATCCACACCTTTAACCCAAGCTCCGTTACAACCCTGTTAAAGACCTTTTGATTTATGTATCATCTCATATTATAGTGGTGGAGATTTGATTTTCATGCAAGCCTATGGGATTAACTTTTCATGTTTGACTTATGAGTGCTTTTTCCTGAACCTTAAACACTTCGAGTGATTTGAGTGAATCTTTAGTGAGGATGTCAATCCTTGTCGATTTTGAATCAGAGGTAATTATTTAGAAGAGGGAAAACACCTACGTTTTCATGCTACAAAATTGTATGACTTAGATTGTTTGAATCTTTAGGACTCTTTGAGTTGAATTATCCATGTATAAATTATCTCTGAATTATGACAAAATATTATTGATGAATATTATGAATCGAGGAAGTTTGTTTTAATTGTGAGTTGAGAATTTTGCTTGAGGACAAGCAAAAGCTTAAGTGTGGGGGTATTTGTTAAACCGTAATAATAACATATTTTAAACCCACATTTAGCATACTTTTGGATGATTTATCCCTTGAATTGTGTAATTTGGTGCTCTTAATCCTTTAATTTCATGTTTTATACTCAGGAGAGCACCGGAGGATGAAAAGAACGAGAAACGGGCCTAAAACAAAGTAAATGGGCCATCTCACAAAATCGACACGGCCTGGGCCCGAGACCACACGGCCATGCTCCTTCAGCAGGTTCGAACACGGCCTAGCTACGATTCACACGGGCGTGTGCCATGGGCATGTCCCTGACATGACAAAGAAGAATTTTATTCGAATTAGGGTACTTAGAGGCAAAGAAAGCCATTCCAAAAGCCTATATAAACACCCTAGAGGCCGACCTTTAAGGGGCGTCCAGCTAGGCCAAGGAGCCGAGCCAGAGAGGTCAGAATTGTGGAATTTACTCGAAGAAAGCCAGTTGATTCATCTCAAGAAGCCGGAGTCATACTCAAGATAGGAGATCTTCTCTTTAATTCCTTCAGGGGGTTTTAGGGTTTTTCTTATGTTTTTTTTTTTATCTTTTCTTCTGGGATGTATTCTTTTATAATTATGAACTAAACCCTCAGATACCTAAGGGGGATGAAACCTAAGATGAATCTTGTTATTGTTTGCTGAACTATATGATAAATACTTGATTTGTTCTTAATTATGTGTTCTTAATTCTTGCTTTGATATTCTAGGATATTGATTCAAGTACTGATATGCATAGGCTTTTGGGCCAAATGGGCCGAAATGGACCGTGTGGGCCCAATGGACTCGCGGGCCCCACTTGGGCCAACTTCATGAACTTATGTGAAATAATGTATTTGACCATGCCGTTCACATGGCTAAGGGCAACTTGGGCTTAGCGGGCCACACGAGCGTGTGGGCCCCACTTGGGCCATACTTTGGGCTTTGGGCCCAACTATATCTTTTGATTGCTAAAGGTTGCACGAGTCGTGCGGATCGACTGTGGACCTATTGATGAGTTGATACACATACTTGGACCCCTGTGTGAGAAATGACCGTTAAGCCCCTGAAGGGCTAAATGTCTAAAATACCCTTATATCGTATAATTACCGAAATACCCTTAAAGGGTAAAATGACTATTTTGCCCCTCGAGGGTAAATGACTGACTTGTGCTATGATTTGAATGATTTGACTATGATTGTATGACTATGATTTGATTGACTTAACTGTGAATGATATAATGATTTGTAGGCCAGGCATTCTACATACATGACATACTGCATGGGGTTGGGATATTTGTTATGGAGGAAGTACTGTTCTGATAAGGTCGCACGGGTCGCACGAGACGACTATGGACCCAATAATAATCTGTTAAGGTCACACGGATCGCACGAGATGACTATGGACCTACAAATGGCTTTAAGCCAGTTAATCTGATTATGGCTCTGTGCCAACCTAATTATGGCTCTGTGCCATCTTTGTTATGACTTTGTGTCGATCATATTTATCCATGGCTGTGTGCCGGTCGTAATTATTGATGACTTTGTGTCGATCATACTTACCCATGGCTGTGTGACGGTTATATTACCGTAGCTGATGGCTATGTACCGATCTTATTACAGTTACCGATGGCTATGTGCCAATTATGAGACCGTTACTGAAGGCTTAAATCCGTAAATATACTAGCAGCTTTCCTAGAATTCCGGTTAGTGCTACAACCGATGCTAACATTGTAAGTGTAGGGATGGCGTGGGTGATTTATTCCCCACAGGTAGTGCAGGGTTGGACGAAGGCAAGTGCATGGTTGGATGGGTTTGCATGCATCATGCATCATTAAATCTTGAGGCCCATTCTTCGTGATGGGCTAGGCCCAATTGATTCTGTTATGGGCTGTGACCCAAATGACATTGTTTTGGGCTTTGGCTCACATATACTCTGAACTGAACTGTACTGTTAGTGTTAAAGGGCTAAGGCCTAGACTGATTATGTTTCTGTATACTGACTGTTTCTTTAATAAGGGGATTACACACTGAGTTTTCATAAACTCACCCCTCTTTTTAATTTTTCAAGTAATCCCCAGCGTTAGACGGTTCAGAGCTACAAGGGACTCGAAGAGGGCCACACAACTGCACATATTTTATTCTGTTTTGCTCATTTACTTAAGTACTTTGATTTTGATTTGGGTTGTAATAAGGCCTCTATAATTTTTTTGGATTTTAAGTTTGGGATTTTATTGATTGTGATTTATATCCGCTAGAAGTAGAACACGATTTTCCAAAACAATAACATTTTCAAACACTACGTTTTCGCAACTCAATTTTTAAATATCACGTTTTCGTAAATCATTTGTTTTAAATTAAGCTTCTGCAACAAATAAGGTTTTAAAGGTAATAAGTTTTAAAAGGAAATAACTTTTTAATAAACCACGATTAAAAATAAACAAACGCAACTGAGGTTTTGTACAAGTTTTAAATGGCAAGAAGTTTGACAAATTTTAAGAAGGGTTTTCAATGAAAACCTAGTTTTTGAAAAACGCTTCAATGTGACACGCCAGATTCGGCCATAATGTCTACGCCGGGTTTGGGGTGTTACATTTAGTGGTATCAGAGTCAGGTTACAAAACCCTGCTGTGGATTGGGTTTTTAAAATTGAATTTCTGAAAGAATTGTTTTAAAGAGGTTTGAAAAAATTGAAGTTTTTGAAATGTGTACCGACTGTTTTCCTAAAAGTGTGGTTTACCGAGTCTCTAGCGCTGAATCCGTAAGTTCTTTAGATATTAGACTATGCATTAAGTTAGATTTTGTATTTATTCAGTGGATGTTCTGGCAAACAGATTTTTAAGCGAGCAACAGTACTGTGATGGATTCAGAAGGCGAGCAAGGTCGCGAGGAGTTGCTCGTTTCCCCGGAACATGAGAGTGTTCCGGAGGCAGTGGTTGAGGTAAGTCTGCCAACTTCAGGTAGCGGTTACCCGGAGCTTGGGACTGAGGCACTGATCCTGTTGGTAAGAGAGGTGGTAGAGGAAGTGTTTGAGACCAGAGTTAAGGAGATTGGTGAGATGCTTCAAGCTAGATGCTTGGACTGCTCGAAGAAGAGGGATCACAGTCCTCTGAACCAGGAGCCTCTTTCTGTGAAGCAAGTTAAAACGCGTCTGAACTTTTCGACTTGCGAGCATTGTAAAAGGCGTCATCCGGGTGAATGTCAGAGGAAGTCAGGAGCATGTCTCAGATGTTGATCTAAGGAGCATCGGGTTCGAGTTTGTCCAGTCTCTTTTAAGTCAGGTGTGTTTTGTTTGGATATAGGAATTATATGCATGTGTGATAAATATTTGTCTGCTTCTGTGGTTAAATGTTTTGGATGTGTATAAGAGATTTCAAGATTAAGTTAAAAGTGTATTAGTGTTATTGGGATTAGAGTGCGCAGCGGTAGCATAGTGGTGTAGTTGTTACACAACTACCCTATTAATTGGAAATTTCGGGGACAAAATTTCTTTAAGGAGGGGAGAGTTGTAACACCCTAAATTTTGGGCCAAGTAGAAATAGGCCTTGTGCATCGGAACAGTTCGATCTTAGTTGTGCGAGAAAATTTCACATAGGCTCAGTTGGGAGGTCTTGGGTTCAAATCTAGGCTTTAGCAAAAATTTTAGTTTTTCCTTTAAGTGAACCTTGGCGTTGGCTAGAAGGCCTTATAATTATTTATGGTTAAAATATGACAAAGGAAGCATGTGGTCTAGTGGCAAGGTGGCGTTAGGAGTATGCATGTGGTCTGAGGTTCAAGTCAGGGCGTGTGCAGAATTTTTTGTTCAAGTCATGTGGTCTGTTGAGTGAAAGTTTGAACTGGTCTTGGAGTTGTTAGGGAGGATATTAAGGAGTAAATCAAGGAGGGATAAGGGGAGAGATTTGTGGAGATTTTAAAGGAATTTGAAGTGTGAGGGGAGTTGTAGCCGAATTGGGTAGCTTGAGTAGGTGAATTCGGCTAGGGGTCATTTTGTGTGTGTTTTTGCGGCAATTTGAGAGCTTTGGGGGATATGATTGGCTGTGCCTATTGTGGTTTTGGTATTTTCCTTATTGCTTTCTTTGATGTTTTGAACCTCTAATCCTTCCCTTTTCTCAATGGTGCCGAAATTAGCAAGTGACCATTCAGGTTATTTTTATTCTTCTTTGTTTCGTGAAATACCGAAGCTTTGTGTTGCATTTTCCAAGTCTCTTTCTTATTTTTTCTGTTTCATTCCCCGTCGAATCATTTATTTGTGAGTTCTCTCTTCTACCTTCCCCACTCTGGCTGAAGATCCCTTTCTCATTTACTCTATTCCTTCGGGTTTTTCGAGTTTCCCCTACATTGATTTAAGCCGAATATTTTCTTCTCTTTCCCTTTTCTATTTTTGGTGTCTCTTAAAGGAGGGGGAATCGGCTTTGGTATTCTTCTGTTTCTTTGGCTGAATATTTGGTATTCCTATTCTTTCTCTTCCGTTGACTGTCTTTCTCCTAGCGGTTGGTTCTGCCCAACACGAGTTGCTTCTGGTGGATAGGTATTTCGGTAAGGACAAAAGTAACGTTGCAAGCATGTAAGTAGTGTGTTATTTGGTAATCTATTAAGGTTCTTAAAATGTGATCATGTCGCATTGTTTTGGCAGCATCCAAACATATTGAAATCGGTTTATCTACGGATTTGTAAGACTACATCGATTGAAGCAGTGGAAGTGTGAATCATTTCAGGATCATTCATACCAGGAATCCAAACAGGTGTGTAACTGTTTTCCGTAAATGATAGTCGGCTTAAAAGCCAAAAAGGGTGTGTAATCGTATACCCTATTTCTGTTGATCGGCCTAAAGCCGAAAGTGTGTGTACACACACACCACTCCAATTGTAGATCGGCAAATGCTGAAATCCCAAAATGTCGAAATACCGAAAAGCTAAAAATACGACAACGGTTACCATACGAGCAGATGAACACTCGTGTGGGAAAGTCGATACAATGACGGAGGCCACCATGAGCGATCTCATGGTCTTGGGCCGCTTTTGGGTCAAATGGGCCGAAATGGGTCGTATGGGCCCAATAGGCTCGCGGGCCCCACTTGGGCCAACTTCATGAACTTATGTGAAATAATGAAATTGACCATGTAGTTCACATGGCTAAGGGCAGTTTGGGCTTAGCGGGCCACACGATCGTGTGGGCCCCACTTAGGCCATACTTTGGGCTTTGGGCCCAACTATACCTTTTGATTGCGAAAGGTTGCACAAGTCGTGCGGATCGACTGTGGACCTATTGATGAGTTGATACACATACTTGGACCCCAGTGTGAGAAATGACCATTAATCCCTTGAAAGGCAAAATGTCTAAAATACCCTTGTATGGTAGAATTACCGAAATACCCTTGAAAGGTAAAATGACTATTTTTCCCCTCTAGGGTAAATGACCGACTTGTGCTATGATTTGAATGATTTGACTGTGATTGTATGACTATGATTTGGTTGACTTAACTGTGAATGATATGATGATTTGTGGGCCAGACATTCTGCATACATGACATACTGCATGGGGTTGGGATATTGGTTATGGAGGAAGTATTGTTCTGACAGGGTCGCACGGGTTGCACGAGACGACTGTGGACCCAGTAATAATCTGTTAAGGTCACACGGGTCGCACGAGACGACTGTGGACCTACCAATGGCTTTAAGCCAGTTAATCTGATTATGGCTCTGTGCCATCTTGGTTATGACTTTGTGTAGATCATATTTAGCCATGGCTATGTGCCGGTCGTAATTATTGATGACTTTGTGTTGATCATACTTACCCATGGCTGTGTACCAGTTATATTACCGTAGTTGATGGCTATGTGCCGATCTTATTACAGTTACCGATGGCTATGTGCCAATTATGAGACCGTTACTGAAGGCTTAAAGCTGTATATATACTAGTAGCTTTGCTACGATTTCGGTTAGTGCTGCAACCGGTGCTAACACTGTAAGTGTAGGGATGGCGTGGGTGATTTATTCCCCACAGGTAGTGCAGGGTTGGACGGAGGCAAGTGCAGGGTTGGATGGGTTCACATGCATCATGCATCATTCGTACTGAGACTGTTACTATGATGGGCTAGGCCCAATTGATTCTGTTATGGGCATTGACCCAAATGACATTGTTTTGGGCTTTGGCTCACATATACTCTGAAATGAACTGTACTATTACTGTTAAAGGGCTCAGGCCTAGACTGATTCTATTTCTATATACTGACTAATTCTTTAATAAGGGGATTACACACTGAGTTTTTGTAAACTCACCCCTCTTTTTAATTTTTCAGGTAATCCCTAACGTTAGACGGTTCGGAGCTGCGAGGGACTCGGAGTGGGCCACACAACTGCACATGTTTTATTCTGTTTTGCTCATTTACTTAAGTACTTTGATTTTGATTTGGGTTGTAATAAGGCCTCTATAATTTTTTTGGATTTTAAATTTGGGATTTTATTGATTTTGATTTATATCCGTTAGAAGTAGAACTCGATTTTCCAAAACAATAACATTTTCAAACACTACGTTTTTGCAACTCAAATTTTAAATGTCATGTTTTCGTTAATCATTTGTTTTAAATTAAGCTTCCACAACAAATAAGGTTTTAAAGGTAATAACGTTTTAAAAGGGAATAACTTTTTAATAAACCACGATTGAAAATAAACAAATGCAAACTGAGGTTTTGTACAAGTTTTAAATGGCAAGAAGTTTGACAAATTTCAAGAAGGGTTTTCGATGAAAACCTGGTTTTCAAAAAACACTTCAATGTGACACGCCAGATTTGCCCATAACGTCTAGGCCGGGTTTGGGGTGTTACAAATGGACAAGGAGTAAGAGAATTTTCATGTTTTAGGTTAGGGGCATTTTGATCATTTGGCTAATTAAATGAATTAATAATCAAATTAAAAGTCAATTTTTTCTCATATTCAACATCTTGGCTGAAAATTACAAGAAGGAGACATAGCTAGGGTTTTCAAGCTTCCTAGCTCGATTGTAAGTTCGTTCTAGCCCCATTTTTAATGATTTTCATGTTTTTGAGATCCTTGTAACTTGATCTATCTATTTCTACCATTAATTTAAGAAAAGATCAAGGTCTAGGGTTTGGCCCATGTTGGATATTTGTGTATTTTGATGTCTAATGGTAGATTATGCATGTTTGATGTGTGATAAACAACTTTTGCTAGGTGGTTTTTGATGAAAATGTCAAAAGGACCTATTTGTAAAAAGATTATAAAATGTGTGTAAAAGTGTGATTAAATGAATAATGTGGACTAGTATAAGTATAAAAGAGGATCGACTAGGCTTGGGAACTGAAGAAATTGAATAGATTTCATTTTTCGAGCCTAGGGGCAAAAATGTAATTTTGCCATAATATGATTTTTGGATTGAATTGAATAATGTGAATAATAAATGAGTTAAATTTTCTATTATAGATAAAGAGAAACGAGGGTCGAACCTAGATCGGGGGAAAAACAAAGTATTTGACGATTAGGTCCTATTTCTACTATTTTTGTACCGAGGTAAGTTCGTATGTAAATAATGCATTGTTATTTATGCTTTAATTTCTTTAATATTTTATGAATTGTGATTTACTCTTTAAAACTAATTGAAAAAGTTTGACAAGCGAGAATTTCCCGATTGAACCTTAGGAATAGATAGGATACAAATGTCATGACATTAGGGTTATTGAGATTTCGTGTAAGACCATATCTGAGATATGGCATCGATATGAGACTTCGTGTAAGACCATATCTGGGCTATTGGCATCGATATGAGATCGCATGTAAGACCATATCTAGGATATGGCATTGGTATGGTACTGTGAATGCGAGATGTCCCGAGTATCCTTTAGTATTCCAAGTGGTTCAACAGGTAGTTCGACAGAAATGTTAAAGTTGTGAAATACTTTGGTATGTTGCACTTGGGTACAGGTATGTACATAAGACTCATGCTTAATGAGCTCGATATGTGATGAACCCTCGGTAAGTTTGTCATTGAGTAAGTTGACTATGAGATTTATAATAACATTTATGTTAATTTCCATCATGTTAATTATGTGTTAAATGTGTGTTATAATGCCTATTATTTGCATAGGAACTTACTAAGCTTTAAAGCTTACTCCCCTTTCTTTTCCCTTGTCTTATAGTGTCACCAAGCTAGCTCGGGGATCGGAGACTGTCGGAGATTCACTCACACTATCAACATATGATTTTGGGTACCGATGAATTTAATATTTTGAGTTATGGCATGTATAGGGACTTGGTTATTTTGTTATGTGTCATAATTGATTTGGACCAAATGTGTTGGCTAATGTTGGTTGATAATTCATTTTGTAAATGGTCATTGAAATTGGCTAATATTGGTATAGGTATATATATACAATTGATGATGCCTTTCATGGATGTGGAAGTTTGCATGGTATAAGTTGTTAAGCAAGTGATGTTTATATGTGATAGATGGTAGTATATGAATGAGTGTTGCTATCTTGGTTGTGGCTGATTTGGTTGTATGTATATGCTTGGATTGGTGTTATGTTTTGTTGTGTAGGCATGTGCATGGAAGGGTGACAAAATGGCTTGGTAAATAGCCTTGTTTTTGTCCACACGGGTAGACACGCGGGCGTGTGTGACACACGGCTTGCCCCATAGGCGTGTGTTCTGGCCGTGTGTCCCCTGCACCTTAATTGTTGCAATACAGAATGCTCAGTAATGAGCACACGGGCAGTGACACGGGCGTGTGTCTCGGCCGTGTGGACGGCACGGCCTCAAACACGGATGTGTGTCTCGGCCGTGTGGACGGCATAGCCTCAAACACGGGCGTGTACCCTGGCCGTGTGAAGTCTGCACCTATTTTATGAAAAAATATGAAAATTTAATTGATCACACGGCCTAAGAACACGGGCGTGTGACTTGGCCGTGTGACCTAAATTTGATGATGATGTCATAAATAGAAAGCTCCCTAATTTGAACACGGCCTGAAGCACGGGCGTGTCTTAGGGTCACATGGGCGTGTCCAGAACCCACACGAGCCTGTGACCCCTTTTACATGAAAAATTTTCTAAGTTTCCAAAAAGTTTCCAAAGTTCTCGGTTTAGTCTCGAACCACTTCTGATGCATGTTTTGGGCCTCGTAGGCTCGTGACAGGGACGATATGAATGTATGTGAAAGGTTTTAAACTTGGATGGAATTTATGTCTCAGTTTTATATGTTTGCTTGTGTTTATGTCCGGTAATACCTCGTACCCTGTTCCGGCGTTGAATACGGGTAAGGAGTGTTACATTTAGTGGTATCAGAGCTACAGTTTAGTCGATTCTCAGACTAACGTAGCGTGTGTAAGAGTCTAGCTATACATGCCATAAATGAACTATGATAGTGTGATGACTCCTGACAATTTTAAATTATGTTTTCGTATAGTAATGGATCTCGACCGAGCTGTGGCTGATGACATTAAAAGTAATGCGCCGGCTCCCAATCAAGGGGTAGTGCCATCTGATAGTAGACCCACTACGGTTGGTCAACGAGAAGAGGCTAGGGAAGCCTTTCTCCACATGATGAATGAATGGTATACGTAATTTGTTCGAACAAATCTGAATGCCTAACCTCCTCCACCCCCACCTATTCCTTGACCGGTTCTCATAGCTCCACAAGGTATGGAGTTTGTAAGAATGAATAAGCCCCCGGTTGATAAGATCCGAAAGCATGGGGCTGAAGATTTTAGAGCTAATATGGATGATGATCCTGAGAGAGTCGAGTTTTGGCTCGAAAACTCCACCAGGGTATTTGATGAGCTATCTTGCACACCAGATGAGTGTTTAAAGTGTGCCATCTCACTTCTGAGGGATTCTGCATATCACTGGTGGAATACACTGGTATCGATGGTACCAAGAGAGAGGGTTACATGGGAATTCTTTCAAGAGGAGTTTCGGAAGAAATATATTAGTCTGCGGTTCATCGATTAGAAACGTAAGGAATTTCTTGAGCTGAAGCAAGGCCATATGTCAGTTACCGAATATGAACGAGAATTCGTCAGACTTAGTAAATATGCTCGGGAGTGTGTTTCCACCGAGGCTATTATGTGCAAGAGATTCAAGGATGGTTTGAATGAGGATATTCGTGTGTTAGTTGGGATCTTAGAGCTGAAAGAATTTGCTGTGTTGGTTGAACGGGCCTGTAAGGCCGAAGAGTTGAATAAAGAGAAGAGGAAAGCTGATCTTGAAGCTAGGGATTCAAGGAAAAGACCTATGAGTACGTCATTTCTGTATCAGTCAAAGAAATCTAAAGAAATGTATTCACGTTCGAATGTTTCAGCGGGGTATTCACACCGAGATCGTGGGAAGCAACATTCGAGTTTTAAGTCTCAGGCTACTTCAATGGTAAGTGTGGGTAATGTGAGGTCTAACAGACCCGAATGTCAACATTGTGGAAGAAGACATCCCGGTGAGTGTAGGGTGAATGACCGGGCTTGTTTCAAGTGTAGTTCTTAAGAGCATTTTATCCGAGATTGCCCTGAAATGGCTGAGAAAGAAAAATTTCAGAGTGCGAAGCCGAGTAATACTACTAATAGGGGTAGGCCACCGAGAAACACTGGAAATGGAGCTAGTAGTAAAGGTGTGATGAAAGATAAAACCGTGAGATCCAAAGCTTGAGCACCTGCTAGAGCCTATGCCATCCGTGCTCGCGAAGAAGCGACATCTCCCGATGTTATCACTGTTACTTTTTCTCTCTATAATACTAATGTAGTTGCATTGATTGATCCTGGATCGGCTCATTCTTATGTTTGCGTGAAATTGGTATATAGTAAAAACTTGCCTGTAATAGTTCGATTTAGACCCTAGTTAGAATAGTGGTTTCGGGACCACAAATTTGAGGTCAGAAAAATATTTTAATATTATTTTTCGTGTTTACAGTATGTGATTGAGCATGTGTGAAAATTCTGTGTGAAAATTTTATCGATTGTGTGCTTAATTTGAAAAAAGGACTTAATCGCATAAAATGCAAAAGCTGTGTGCTGATTGTTAAAGTGCCTAACTGGCATGGCTTTCTAAATGAGAAGTCCTTATGTTGAAAATAGACCATTAAAAGAATGGATGGACAAAAATGGGTTAAGGTTAGTGGATTTTAAATGAAATTAAAAAGGGTAAAATTGGTAATTTATTTTTAATGTTAATATAATTAAAATAAAACAAATTAGATGGCCATATTCTCATCATCTTGGCCAAATATTGAAAGAAAAGAAAAGAGAAAAAGCCATCTAGGGTTCGGCCCTTGTTCATTTTGATTCAAGGTTAGTTTTTGTTCGGTTTTTGATAATTTCTACGTTTTTGTGATCGTTACTTAGTGTTTTAGCTAGCCCATGCTTCAATTTTAGAATTTGATGAAGATTTTGAGATGTTCCATTGATGAATATGTGAGCTTTGTGATGATAGTTGGTGGAATATGAAAGTTTAATGTTGGGTTAACATAGTTTGTCTTTGAATTTTTTATGAAATTGGCTATTTTGGGCTAAATTGTGAAAATGAAAAATTGAAGGACTAAAATGTAAAATAAATGAAATAAATGGGCTTGTATGAAGCATGTGAAAATTCGGCGAGGCATGGGTACATGGAAATTATGCTTATTTTGTGATTTTGTGAAATACGGACTAAAGTGTCGAAATGTGAAAATGTGAGGGCTATTTTGTAAAATGCCCTAAATATGTGTGTTTGGACTAAATTGAATGATTTGGTGATTGAATGAGCTAAATTTGAATATGTATAGATCAAGAAAAGAGGGAATTGGATCGAGATCGAGGGCAAGATAAAGTGCTCGATTAATCGACTCATTTTGTTACTTCGACGTCCGAGGTAAGTTCGGATATAATACGAGTTGTTATATTTATGTCTAAGTGCTATGAATTAAATGAATATGTGATTATTGAATTAGAAATGTTATACGTGGAATTGAGAAACATGGAACTAAGTGCGTGTATCTAGAATCGGGACAGAGGTGAATAGCACTGTGTGTGCAAAGTAATGGAGGCTTCAGCTTTATTGATTGGCACTATGTGTACGAAATCGAGCTAAATTTGGTTTAATGTATAGGCACTAAGTGTGCGATGACATTTAAGCTTCGACTATGAAATTGGCACTAAGTGTGCGATTGAATCGAAGGAATAACGAAGATTTATCGAAATGTGGTATCAAGCATTGAGTAGCAAAATTTATCGTTAACTACGTGTTTGCAAAGGTATGTATGAAACCTATGTGGTTGATGAAATTTGAAATAGATGAATGAATAGTTATATGAGTATTTGATATGGAAGAGATTGTGCATTCTTATGAATTAATCTATGTGATGGTTTATTTTATGTATTGATTTTGAATCATTAAGTTAATAGTGTTATATTACGAACTTACTAAGCTTTAGAGCTTACTGTGTGAAGTGTTTATCTATTTTACAGTGTCTTTAAAGCTAGCTTGGATTCGGGAATCATTAGCGACTCAATCACACTATCGGCTATCTATTTTGGTACTTTTGGAAGTGTATATATTTGGTATATGGCATGTATAGGCTAGTGATTATGGTACATTTTTTAGAAGTTTGGATCTTGCCAAGTGATTTGGATTGATAGTTGATGGTTTGGTAACTGTTTTGGTTATGTGAAAAGAATGAATTACATGTATATGTGTGTGTTCTATATGAGTGATCATTATTGCATAAATTAGCAAGATGGAAATGTTATGTTTTATAATAGAGTTAGTAAGGATTGAATGATGAATAGATTATATGTTTTTGGATGAGAATTTAATACCTTAAATTGATAAATTGGAGTTGAAATTTGAATGTGGATTGAGTAGGGATGTTAAGATGATAAAATGGTGCTTAATTGGTATATTTTGAATGTAATTGAGGCATGAAATTGAATTGGTTTGTGCTTGTAGGTGAGACCCTTGGTGTGGGTGGCAAGTTGGCCTTGCACATGGCCTATATTGCCCACACGATTGAGCACACGGGCATGTGGCTCGACCGTGTCTCTCAAGTTTGCAAATTGAAACAAGTCAGACTCGACCACGGGCTAGACACACGGGCGTGTCTCAGGCCGTGTGGTGCAAGTAAGTGTCGACCACGGGTGAGGCACACGGGCGTGTCTCAGGCCGTGTGGACAAGTCAGTATGTATGCCCTGTTTTTCCACGGCTCGGACACATGGACGTGTCTGAGGCCGTGTGAGGCACACGGCCTGCCCACACGGGCGTGTGACCTCTGTAGCTTTGAAAAATATTTGATTTTCAAAAAAAAATTGTATGATTCCGGTTTAGTCCCGACCCCTTTCTAATGTATGTTTAAGGTCTCGTATACCTCGTTAAGGGACTATATGTATATATCTTGATATGTTTGAAATGTGTTATACTTTGTGTTGAGAAATGATTAAAAATGTTTCGATTGTTCGGTAATGCCTCTTAACCCTATTCTGGCGACGATTACGGGTTAGGGGTGTTACATTTTATTGGTATCAGAGCTACGGTTTAGTCGATTCTAAGACTAACATAGCGCGTGTGAGTCTAGCTATACATGCCATATATATATAATTGCGATAGTGTGATGAATCCTGACAGTTAAAAGTGTGTTTTCGTATAGTAAATGGATCCCGATCGAGCAGTTGCTGATGATGTTGAGAGCAATGCGCCTGCTCTCGCTCAAGGGACAGCGCCGGCCGAGCCTGGGCCGATTGCTAGTAGCCAAGAGGGAGAGGCTAAGCAAGCCTTCTTCCGAATGATGAGTGAGTGGTTTTCAGAATTCTTTCGACTGCTCAACAACCTCCACCCCCACAACTACCTGTAATGCCACAAGTTTTAGATCCGATTCGATTGAGTAAACCTCCTGTGGATAAAATCTGAAAGTACAGGGCCGAAGAGTTTAGAGCCACCGTTGATGACGATGTTAAGCGAGCTGAGTTTTGGCCCGAGAATACAATCCGAGTGTTTGATGAGATGTCATTGAATCCTGATGAATGCTTAAAATGTGCTATTTCATTGTTGAGAGATACGACATATAATTGGTGGAAAACGTTGATATCCATGGTTCCGAGAGAGAGAATCACTTGGGATTTCTTTCAAGTTGAATTCCAAAAGAAGTATATCGACCAACGATTCATAGATCGAAACATAAAGAGTTTCTAGAGTGAAAGCAGAGCCGCATGTCTCATTCGAGTAATGAGCGGGAATTTGTGAGATTGAGCCAATACTGCGCGGGAATGTGTTTCGACTGAAACTACTATGTGTAAACGCTTCATTGAAGGGCTGAATGAAGACATAAAACTTCTGGTTGGAATTCTTGACTTGAATGAATTCGTAGTATTGGTTGAAATGACTTGTAAAGCCGATGAACTCAGCAAAGAAAAGAAGAAAGCGGATTCAGAGGCTAGAGATGAAAGAAAGAGGTCGATGAGTAAGTCATATCAACCTTCATCCAAGAGATTTTGAGATGCAACCAACCGTTCAAATGTTTCGATTGGACATTCGAGTAGAGATCGAGTGAAACAGAATGTTAGTTCCAAAACTCAAATTCCGATTGGATCGAGTGTTGGAAGTGTTAAAAGCAACAAGCCTGAATGTAGAAAGTGTGGGAGACGACATGTTGGAGAATGTTGGGGCAAGTATAATAATAGGGCTTGCTATAAATGTGGATCACAAGATCACTTCATTTGAGAATGCCCAGAGTTAGCTGAGAAAGATAATGTTCAGAATGTGAGGCCGAGTAATACGACGGCTAGGGGTAGACCACCCAGAAACACCGGGAATGTGCGTGGTAGCCAGAGAGGGACAACAGATACAACTGTGAGATCCGAGGCGAGAGCACCTGCCCGAGCCTATGCTATTTGCGCACGAGAAGAAGCATCATCTCCAGACGTCATTACTGGTACTTTCACTCTATTTGATACTAATGTGATTGCATTGATAGATCCAGGATCTACTCATTCCTATGTATGTGTGAATCTAGTATCTAGTAAGACTCTGCCTGTTGAGTCTACTGAATTTGTAATTAAAGTATCGAACCCCTTAGGCAAGTGTGTTTTGGTTGATAAAGTATGCAAGAACTATCCATTGATGTTTCGAGATGTTTGTTTTCCGGCTAATTTGATGCTGCTACCATTTGATGAATTTGATATAATTCTGGGTATGGATTGGCTCACTTTGCGTAATGCTATTGTGAATTGTAAACAAAAGAGTATTGATTTGAGAAGTCAGAATGGTGAGATAGTTTGAATTGAATCCAGTGATTTGAATGGGTTACCAGTTGTTGTATATTCGATGAAAGCTTTGAAATATGTGAAAAAGGGTTGTGAAGCCTATCTTACGTATGTGATAGATACAAAAGTGACTGAAAACAAAGTTGAATCTGTACATATAGTTTGCGAGTTCCCAGATGTGTTTCCTGAAGAATTACCGGGATTACCTCCAATACGAGAAGTTGAGTTTGGTATTAATTTAGTGCCGGAAAAATCTCTTATCGGAATAGCTCCGTATAGAATGGCACCGAAAGAATTGAAAGATGTGAAGTCTCAGTTGCAGGAGTTGACGGATAGAGGATTTGCACGATCGAGTTTCTCGCCCTAGGGTGCTACTGTGTTGTTTGTGAAAAAGAAAGATGGTACTATAAGAATGTGTATTGATTATCGACAGTTGAATAAAGTGACGGTAAAGAATAAATATCCTCTACCGCGAATCGATGATTTGTTTGATTAGATGAAAGGAGCTACAGTGTTTTCTAAGATAGATTTAAGATCGGGATATTATCAGCTACGAGTTAAAGAATTAGATGTGCCGAAAACTGCCTTCAAAACGAGGTACAAACATTATGAATTTTTAGTAATGCCTTCCGGACTAACGAATGCTCCTGCAGTGTTTATGGATTTGATGAACCGAATATTCAGACCGTATTTGGATCAATTCATTGATGTGTTTATTGATGACATTCTGTTTTATTCTTGTGATGAGACGCAACATGCCGAGCATTTGAGAATCGTGTTATAGACTCTGCGTGAGAAGCAATTATATGCGAAGTTTAGAAAATGTGAGTTCTGGTTGCATGAAGTTGGTTTTTTGGGACATATTGTGTCAGCATCAAGTATACGAGTTGATCCGAGCAAAATTTTAGCTATTTTGGAGTGGAAGCCTCCGAGAAATGTGTCTGAAGTTCGTAGTTTTCTAAGACTAGCGGGATATTATAGACGGTTTGTGAAAGTTTTCTTGATGATTGCGACTCCATTGACAAGATTGTTACAGAAAGATGTTAAATTCGAGTGGTCAGAAAAGTGCTAGCAGAGTTTTGAACAGTTGAAAACATTGTTGACAAAGGCACTGGTGTTAGTCAAACCTGAATCGGGTAAAGAATTTACAGTTTATAGTGATGCATCGTTGAATGGTTTGGGCTGTGTGCTGATGCAAGAGGGCAAAGTTATAGCTTATGCTTCGAGACAGTTAAAATCGCATGAAAGGAACTACCCGACGCATGATCTTGAATTAGCTGCGATTGTATTTGCATTGAAGATTTGGCGTCATTACCTATTTGGTGAGAAATGTCACATTTATACTGATCACAAGAGTTTGAAATATCTGATGACTCAGAAAGAATTAAATTTGAGACAACGGATATGGTTAGAATTACTAAAAGACTATGAGTTAGTAATTGATTATCATCCGGGAAAATCTAATGTTGTAGCTAACGTTTTGAGTCGAAAGTCTTTGTTTGCTTTGTGTGCAATGAGTACTCAAATAGATCTGTGTGATGATGGTTTGGTTTTGCCTGAGTTGAAAGTGAGACCGATATTTATACGTCAGATGTGTGATGCCCAGAAAAGTGATAATGAGATGATGACAAAACGAGCTCAATGTGGTTTGAATTCTTATTAAGAATTTCGAGTGGATAATGATGATTGTTTGAGATTCAGATATCGGATTTGTGTTCCAAGGAATTCAAAGTTGATTCAGTTGATTTTGAACGAAGCTCACAATAATCGTTTGGCTGTTCATCCGGGAAGTACAAAAATGTATAATGATCTGAAACAATTTTATTGGTGGTATGGTATGAAACGGGATATCTCAGAGTTTGTTTCAAAATGTATTATATGTTAACAAGTTAAAGCTGAACATTAGGTTCCATCCGATTTGTTACAACCGATTATGATTCCTAAGTGGAAATGGGAGAGAATTACGATGGACTTTGTGTCGGGATGGCCTTTATCTTCGATAAAGAAAGATGCAATCTGGGTGATAGTTGACAGATTGACGAAATCAGCTCATTTTGTTCCGGTGAGAACAGATTATTCACTTGATAAATTAGCTGAATTTGTATATTTCTAAGATTGTGAGATTGCACGGGGTGCAACTTGATGCGACCACGCCTCGAAATGCATCTAGCTCGAACAAGGACCTCGTGTTGCTGCCCCAAGGCCCAATCACACGAGCTCGAGCCAAACAATTTAAGGAGGCCATTTCGGCCTTAGTGAAGCAAGTGTGGGGCGAGACCTTTGCTGAACACTTCAAGGAAGATCGGACCAGCTCAATGAGTTCTCCTTGCAATCTTTTGCAAGCTGAACTAAGCTCGAATTTAGCACCCTGAGCTCGTTTCGGCTCAATCGAGCTCATCCTTATTTTTATTGTTTGCGCGATTCACATGGCTGGACTAAACTAGTTATTTAAATTAAGTTAGTTAATTTAGTTTCAGCTCATAAACATGATTTAATTTGAGCTTATTAATTTTATATTAAATATGTTTTATTTTTAATACATGTTTTAATATGTTTTAATTAGTACATATTATTAATTTGTCCTAGTCTAATACATGATTTTAATATGTCCTTGTTCAGCTGCATTTAATATGTAGGTAATTAAGTTGTCTTAGCTAAAAATATGTTTTAATTATGTCCTAGTGTGGCTGCTGAATTTAATATGTCTTGCTGCCAATTTTTATGAATTAATTGATTGATTTAAATTAGTGCAGGTACAAGGACAAGGGACGACATTAAAGATGGTGGGCTGCTGGTTGCTATCCTCCAAGCAACCCTTCGTGTATAGCAAGGGACATGAGGGAGCTGTTGTTTCCTTCTCCCAAGCTGATTATTCAGCTCACCAAAGCATCCTTAAAAGTCCCCACCAGCTGAATATTCCATTCACACCTCAAGGCCATTCGGTTTTGTGTGTTCACACACAAGGGCTGTTCAACTTCAAGTGTTCACACCTAAAAACCATTGAGGAACCCAAGCTGAATTTATGGAGCTCTAAAACTGTCCAGCTGATCAAGGAGCCCCAATTAAAGTTAATTCAAGCCCCTAGGCCGAACCTACATGCACCATTCAGTTTCCAAGGCACTCCAATTATTTTAGCTGATTTTCAAGGCCTCTAGAAGCTGACTTTCGGCATCCTCCATGCACAAGGAAGCTACCTGGAAAATTCAAGAACATTCATCTCAATTAAGTGAATTAAAGGTTGACTATTCAGCTAGGCATTTTGTCCATTCGGCTAGCCTAGTTCTTAGCTATATAAATATTAAGCTCAAAATATGTATTTTTAGACTTTTGATACTTTAATGAATTGCTTCCATTTTTGTGAGAAAACTTTCTATCAAATTTCGTCCGAGACCCGAACTGACTTATATGGTTTTCTAGTGGCGTCAACCGAGTCTCTTTGAACTTATCACTCCTTAACCCGAGTGTGGTGTTCACCAATTTATACCTTTGGTTCGTACTTATCTAAGTAACGGGTCAAGGTCCTAAATTACCATTTCGAAACCACCTTAAGAGTCTTATAAGTTTGGGGTCAACACTCATTTATAGTGTTGGTTCACTCTTGACCCTTAAGTCCAATTCGTACCATTCTTCCATAACCCCTTTCTTCTTCAATTTCTTTTAAGTCGAACCTATAAACCTTCTATCTTCACTACTTCGAGCCTATCTTTATTACCTAAACCTATACCTATCCTAATTCTAACCATACTTCAATCATGAGCGATACTTCCTCGTTTTAACGATCGGGCGCTTAAACGACTCGGACAACTCTACGGAACCGAGATCGTATCATTTGGTATCAGAGCTACCTCAAATGAGAAGTACGGACGTTCATGGCTATTTTGGAGTAAGTTTGTAAAAAAAATTATTTCGAGCCTATTCAAGAAAGGCTTGACCAAGTCGAGGAGCATTCCCAATAGGAGAGGACGGCCCAAAGTCCACGAAGGCACCATGGATGACAACGAGTCCACGAGGAAGAATTATATGACCCTAGCGACGCCGAGAGTGACCAAGGGTCCAATCTAAGTGAACAGCGGAGAGGGCAACCAAATCGAGGCCAAAGAGAACGTGGACAAATTGACGACGATCTCAAGAACATCAAACTTGCCATTCCACCGTTCCAAGGCAAGTCTGATCCAGAGGCGTACTTAGAGTGGGAGAAAAAGATAGAACTAGTTTTTGACTGCCACAATCATTCTGAGACCAAGAAGGTGAAGTTGGCAGCAATCAAGTTCTCCAATTATGCCATGATTTGGTGGGACCAAATCACCACGAGACGGAGAAGAAATGGAAAACGACCAATATCCACTTGGGCCGAGATGAAGGCGGTGATGTGGAGGCGATTTATTCCATCATGCTATCACCGGGAGCTCTACCAAAAACTCCAAAACCTTTCTCAAGGTTCGAGGAGTGTAGAAGATTACTTCAAAGAGATGGAAATTGCAATGATTCATTCGGATGTCCAAGAGGATCGAGAAGCAACGATGGCGGATTTTCTAGCCGGTCTCAACCGAGACATTGCCAACATCGTGGAGCTTCAACATTATGTTGAAATCGTGGACATGGTGCACATGGCCATCAAGGTGAAGAAACAACTTAAGTGCAAAGGAGCTGTTCGAGGCTATGCTAACCCCAACGTCTCAAAATGGGGCCAAGGCAATAGCAAGAAAGATCCACCGAGTCATGCTAAGGAACAAAAGGTGACAATGAAGGTGAACAAACCAATGGGCGAATCCAACAAAGTCAAGGTGGCTGAACCAATCTCCAACCGGTCAAGGGACATTAAGTGTTTCAAGTGCCTCGGGAGGGGGCATATCGCTAGCCAATGTCCTAATCGTAGCAACATGGTAGTACGTGCGGATGGCAAAATAGAATCGGAGGAGGAAGAAGAAAATGAACATGATGCCGTTATCGACGAAGATGAGGAGTTGGAACATGCTGTAGACGGTGAACTCCTCGTCATCAAAAAGAGTTTAAGTCTCCAAGGTTTGGAAAATGAACAACAACGAGAGAATATCTTCCACACTCGGTGTCAAGTGCAAGGAAAAGTCTGTTGCGTAATCATCGATGGAAGGAGCTGCACGAACGTGGTGAGCACCCTCATGGTAGAGAAATTAGGGCTACCGACCACCAAGCACCCCAACCCTTACAAACTCCAATGGCTCAATGACGGAGGCGAGCTAAAGGTGACGTCCTTGGCAGTTCGATAGGCGAGTCATCCACGACGGGTATACCAATAGGTATACTTTCAAGTATTTGGGAAAAACCGTGATGTTAGCATCGTTAACGCTGAAACCGTTGAACAAATGAGGGAAAAAGAAAAAAGTGAGAGTTCAAAAGGAAAGAAAATCGAGAAAAAGAAAGGAAAAGTAAAAAAAAGAGAGTGAGAAGAACGATAGAAAAGATTTTGTTGAAAAAGAAAAAAAGTGCGAAAAGATGAATGTGTTCGCAAAAAGTAGTGATGTTCGAAAGGCATTTTTGATGAGGCAACAGATCTTTGTTCTTATGTACAAGGAAAATTTGCTTAACACTAACGATTTCTCCAAAAATCTTCCTTCTTCTGTGATGTCTCTTTTACAGGATTTCAAAGACGTTTTTTCAGACGACGTGCCAAGCGGGCTGCCACCCATTCGTGGGATCGAGCACCAAATTAACTTTATGCCCGGAGCCATAATTCCAAATCGACCAGCGTACCGAACTAATCCCGATGAGACCAAAGAACTTCAACGCCAAATCAATGAGCTAATGGAAAAGGGCTACATCCGCGATAGTCTTAGCCCTTGCACCGTTCCGGTTCTGTTAGTGCCAAAGAAGGACGGGACTTGGTGCATGTGTGTCGACTGCTTCACCATAAATAAAATTACCATCAAGTATCGGCATCCAATACCGTGCCTAGATGACATGCTTGATGTGTTAAGTGATGCCAAGCTATTTTCAAAAATCAATCTCAAAAGTGGGTACCGCCAGATTCGCATGCGAGAGGGCGACGAATGGAAAACGGCGTTTAAAATAAAACACGGTTTGTATGAATGGTTGGTCATGCCGTTTGGCCTAACCAACGCTCCTAGTATGTTCATGAGACTTATGAACTATGTGTTGCGATCATTTATTGGTAAGTTTTGTGTCATTTACTTTGACGATATACTAATCTATATCAAGTCATTGGATGAACATGTAATGCATCTCAGGTCTGTTTTGGAGGTTCTTCGAAAGGAGACCTTATACGCTAATCTTAAAAAGTGCACGTTTTGTTCTGATAAAGTGGTTTTTCTAGGTTACGTGGTCAACTCGGAGGGACTCGAGGTGGACCAAGATAAGATAAAGGCTATCTAAGAGTGGCCAAAACTGACGAGAATTACCCAAGTGAGAAGCTTTCATGACTTAGCAAGCTTCGTACCCAATTTCAGCACCTTGGCCGCACCATTGACTAGCGTAATTAAGAAAAACTCCGCCTTTCATTGGGGCGAAGAGCAAGAAAAGCTTTTACTATTATTAAAGACTGTCTTACTAAAGCTCCATTACTTGCGTTGCCTGATTTTACTAAAACATTTGAGATTGAATGTGATGCATCAGGTGTAGGAATCGGGGCCGTGCTAACTCAAGACGGAAGGCCAATCACTTATTTTAGCGAAAAGCTGAACATAGCCGCGTTGAACTACCCCGTCTATGACAAGGAAATGTATGCTCTCATTCGAGCCCTCGAGACGTGGTAGCATTACTTGTGGCCGGAGGAGTTCATGATTCACTCCGATCACAAGGCGCTAAAGCACATCAAAGGGCAGCACAAGTTGAATAAAAGGCATGCCAAAGGGGTAGAATATCTAGAGTCATTTCCCTATGTCATCAAGTACAAAAGAGGTAAAGAAAACATAGTGGATGATGCACTTTCGAGAAGGTATACGCTCTTGTCATACTTAGATTCTAAATTGCTTTGTTTTGCCTTTTTGAAAGACTTATATGCTACTGGTGATGACTTTGCTGAAATCTTTTCTGCTTGTGAGAATGTGGCTGTTGACAAGTTTTATAGGTACAAAGGCTTCCTTTTCAAGGAAGGCAAGTTGTGTATCCCGCAAGGTTCCACTCGGAACTTGCTAATAAACGAGGCACTTAGCGGGGGCCTCATGGGCCACTTTGGTGTGGGGAAAACATTGGCAATGCTTCAAGAGCATTTCTATTGGCCAAGAATGAAGCGGGGTGTCGAACGAGTCTGCGAACGGTGTGTGACGTGCAAGAAGGCCAAATCCACAATTAAGCCACATGGGCTATACACGCCACTTCCGATCCCCAAGGCACCTTGGATGGACATATCCATGGACTTCGTCCTTGGATTGCCTAGGACTAAAACAGGGAAGGACTCTATTTATGTTGTTGTTGATCGATTTTCAAAAATGTCACTTTTTATAGCTTGCCCAAAAATTGACGATGCTGTTCATGTTGCCAATCTTTTCTTTAGGGAGATCATTCGCCTGCATGGGATACCGAGAATGATAGTGTCAGATCGTGATGCTAAGTTTTCGAGCCACTTTTGGAGATCATTGTGGGGAAAGCTAGGAACTAAGCTTTTATTTTTGACCACTTTTCATCCCCAAACCGACGACCAAACCAAGGTGGTCAATCGCGTCCTGTCAACATTACTTCGGGCAATCATCCGAAAGAACATAAAGTCATGGGAGGAATGCTTACCGCATATAGAGTTTGCCTACAACCGATCCGTGCACTCGGCAACTAAATATTCTCCTTTGAAATAGTTTACATGTTTAATCCTTTGACGCCATTGGATTTAGTGCCTCTACCTAACGATCAACTTGTTCATGCAGATGCTAGGAAAAAAGCCGAATTTGTGAAGGATTTACATGAGAAGGTGCGAGCCAACATCGAGGCAAAGACCAAGACTTATGCGTAAAAGGCAAACAAGGGCCGAAAGAGAGTTGTGTTTGAACCCGGTGACTGGGTTTGGGTTCACATGCGAAAGGAGCGATTCCCAGCTCAACGGAGGTCCAAATTACTACCTCGAGGGGACGAGCCTTTCCAAGTCTTGGAGCAAATAAATGAGAATTTCTACAAACTTGACTTGCCTAGTGATTATAATATTAGTGCGAGCTTCAACGTGTCTGACCTATCTCCTTTTGTTGTAGATTCCAACTTGAGGACAAGTCGCTTTGAAGAGGGGGGAATGATGCGACCATGCCTCAGAATGCATCTAGCTCGAACAAGGACCCCGTGTCGCTGCCCCAAGGCCCAATCACACGAGCTTGAGCCAAACAATTTTAAGTGGCCATTTCAGCCTTAGTGGAGCAAGTGTGGAGTGAGACCTTGGCTGAACACTTAAAGAAAGATCAAACAAGCTCAATGAGTTCTCCTTGCAATCTTTACCGACCACAAGAGTTTGAAGTATTTAATGACTCAAAAGGATTTGAATTGACAACAACGAAGATGGCTCGAGTTGTTGAAAGATTATGAGTTGGTAATCGATTATCATCTGGGAAAGGCGAATGTAGTTGCCGATGCTTTAAGTAGGAAATCTTTGTTTGTTTTGAGAGCAATGAATACGCGACTGAATTTATCTGATGATGGTTCGATTCTAACTAAGTTAAAAGCTAGACCAATATTTCTTCAGTAAATTAACGAAGCTCAGAAATGTGATAGTGAATTACAAGCTAAGAGAGTTCAGTACGAATTGACTAGTGATTCAAACTATCAGATTGGGACCGATAATTTTTTGATGTTCTGAGATAGGATTTGTGTACCGAAAGATATCGAGCTTATTCAGAAAATTCTTCACGAGGCACATAGTGGTTGTCTGTCTGTTCATCCAGGAAGTAATAAGATGTACAATGATTTGAAGAAATTGTATTAGTGGTCAGGTATGAAACGAGATATTTCTGAATTCGTACCAAGATGTTTGATCTTTCAACAAGTAAAGGCCGAACATCAAGTACTTCGGGTTTACTTCAGCCTGTGATGATTCCCGAGTGGAAATGGGACAGAATTACGATGGATTTTGTAACTGGATTACCTCTGACTCCGAAGAAGAAATATGTCGTTTGGGTCGTTGTTGATAGATTGACAAAATCAGCTCATTTTATTCTGGTACGTACCAACTATTTACTTGACAAGCTAGCTGAATTGTACATTGCTGAAATTGTTATATTGCACGGGGTGCCTATTTCCATTATTTCGGAGAGAGATTCGAGATTTACTCCACGATTTTGGAAGAAGTTGCAAGAAGCTTTGGGTACAAATTTGAACTTTAGTACCGCATTTCATCCGCAAACTGACGGTCAATCTGAAAGAACGATTCAGGTTCTCGAGGATATGCTTCGCTGTTATGTGTTAGAGTTCGAAGGTAGTTGGGAAAAATATCTACCTTTAGTCGAATTTGCTTATAACAATAGTTTTCAGTCGAGTATAAAGATGGCACCGTATGAGGCATTTTATGGCCGCAAGTGTCAAACACTGTTGGACTGACCGAGCTCAGTGAGAAACAGATTCAAGAAGTTGATTTGGTTAGAGAAACCGAAGAAAAAGTGAAAGTAATTCGTGATTGTTTGAAAGCAGCTTCGGATTGACAGAAATCGTACGCGGATCTAAAACGAAAGGAAATTGAATTTCAAGTTGGTGATAAAGTATTTCTAAAAGTGTCTCCATGGAAGAAAAGTATTAGATTCAGTTGCAAGGGTAAACTGAGTCCGCGTTTTATTGGTCTGTCTGAGATTATTGAAAGAATAGGGCCGGTGGCATATCGGTTAGCCTTACCAACATAGTTAGAAAGGATCCATAATGTGTTTCATGTATCAATGTTGCGCCGTTATCTATCAGATCCTTCACACATAATTTCACCGACAGAGGTTGAGATTCGACCCGATATAACTTATGGTGAAGAACTGATCAAGATTTTAGCTCGAGAGGTTAAACAGTTGAGAAATAAAAACATAGCCCTAGTGAAAGTCTTGTGGCAACGACACGGGGTCGAAGAGGCTACGTGGGAACCTGAGGAAGCTATGAGAAAATTGTACCCAAACCTCTTTTCTGGTAAGATTTTTTGGGACGAAAATCCCTAAAGGGGGAGAGTTGTAATAGCCCGTTTTTGGGTCAAACCAAAATAGTGGTTTCGGGACCACAAATTTGAAGTAGAAATATTAATTTTATTATTTCTTCAAGGTTTACAGTATGATTGAATGATTATGTGAAAATTTCGATAAGAAATTTTATCGATAGAGTGTCCAATTTGACTAATAGGACTAAATTGCAAATGGTGCAAAATGTGTGTTCTAGAAGATAAGGGTGTTTAATTGCTATGAAATTTTAAATTGGAGGTCCTTAAGTGGTAATTAGACCATTATACTTCATATTGGACAAAAATGGAAATGGTTAGGTGAATTTCCAAAATTTGGCATTAAGGGCATTTTGGTAAACAAGTAAATAAAGACAAATTAAGTGAAATAAAAGTGTCCATCTTCTCAAATTAGTCCCCCCTTGTGCTGAAAATTTGAAATAAGCCATAGCTAGGGTTTTGGCCACTTTCAAGCTCGATTGTAAGTCTGTTCTTGTCCCGTTTTTGATGATTTTTATGTTTTTGAAGTTGTCTTAACCTAATCTAGCTATTTCAAGGACTAATTTTTAAAGATGTCAAATTCTAAAATTTTACCCATGTATAATATGTATGTATTTTGATATTTAATGGTAGAAAATGCATGTTTGTTGTTAGCTAAACAACATTTACAAAGTGATTTTTGATGAAAATGTCAAAAAGGGACCTATTTGTAAAAGGTTGTAAAATGTGTGTTAAAATGTGAATAAATGAAAAATGTTGGCTGTTATGAGTAATGAATAAGTTTCGGCTAGGCTTGGGTTTAAAAAAGTGAATGAAATTCATTTTACGAGCCTAGGGACTAAAATGTAAAATTTCAAAAGTTTAGGGGCAAAAATGTAATTTTTGCCATAAGGTGTTTTTGGGCTAAATTGAATAATGTGATAATTAAATGAGATGAATTTGATATTATAGATCAAGAAAGACGAGGTTCTGACCTAGATCGGGGGGAAAACAAAGAATTTCACGATTAGGTCCATTTTGCCATTTTGTACCGAGGTAAGTTCGTATGTTAAAAATAAGCTTTAAAATAATTGCATTTAAATGCTTTAATATTGCTTAAACTGTATGTTCGATTATGTGGATGAGTATAACTCTATGGACGAGTCCGACGACGATTCGACAAGCAAGAAATCTCGTTTGAACCTTAGGAATAGGTTAGGATACAAGTGACATGTCACTAGGGTTACTATGTTTTATGTGATTATGTGATCTGGGTGTTGGTCCTGTACGTCCTATCGATGGCTGAGTATACCGGCATATGTTGTGGTTACTTGACAACTTGTGTGAGTAGCACCGTATAGCTACGTCTGGACTGACAGCTTGTGTGAGCAGGCCCGTCGATAGCTCGAGAGTGAGCGATTATGTGATATGAGACTTAGGTAGCTTGGGCTACATATGTGGCACTTAGTGTGCAAAATTTTTTAGTATCCGACATTGTTATTCTGAGTGGTTCACGGGTATGTCAAAGACGAGAATATGTGTAATTTCATTTCGAAATGGTACAGGTATGTACATAAAACTTATGTTTATTGAATTTTGAGAAATGAGGAATTTAAGGTAAGGTTATGAAAGAATAAATTATAAATGCTAAACTTATGGTAATTTATATCATCTTATGTTATATATCTTAAATGTTGATTACATGGTAGGGTTTGCTTATTTTTTTGCATACGAGCTTACTAAGCTATATAGCTTACTCCGTTTATTTTCCATGTTTTTGTAGTGTCACCAAGCTAGCTCGGATTGGGGATTGTCGAAGATTCGCCTCACACTATCAAAACTATCATTTTATGTATTGATGAAATTTAGCATTTTGAGTATATGGCATGTATAGGGACTTGGTCATTTTGTTATATGTGTCATTATGATTTGGCCATATGTGTTGGCTTGTAATTGTTAATGCTTCATTTTGAGTATAGCCATGAAAGTTGGCTAATGTTGATTATGAGTATATTCGTACGTTAGTGCCTTAATGAATGTGTGAGTTGCATGACTTAATTTGGTAAAGTATGCTGTTATAAGCTTGTTAAATGTTGGCAGGTGAATGTCATGTTATTGCCTTGGTTGTGGTGGTTTTGGTTGCATCTATATGCTTGGATTTGTGCCATGTGATGTTGTGTAGGTATGTGAAAGTGAGGATGGCAAAATGGCTTGGTAAATAGCCTTATTTTTGTAATGCCCCAAAATTTCTATCTTTATTTTTGTGAAATCTTGACACAAATGTGTATCTGCTTCAGTGGTTATGTGTTCTGGGTGTGTGTGGGAGGTCCCAAGTTTAAGCCTTGTCTTAAGCAATTTTTTTTATTTTTGGAATTAAGCCGTATCTGTAACAGTCCGAATTTGACCCTAATCAAAACAGTGGTTTCGGGACCACGAATTCGAGTCTGAAAAATATTTAAATATTATTTTCTGTGTTTATTATATGTGAATTATTATGTGTGAAAGTTTTGTATGAAAATTTGATTGTTTGTGTGCTTAATTGAATAAAAGGACTTAATCGTGTAAAGTGCGAAAGTTACAAATTATAGTGAAAGGTGCTAATGTGTTAGTGGCTTTTAATATGAGGTATTAAAAGGGCAATTAGCCCATTTTACAAGGTAGTGGACGGCTTAGGACTATAATGCCCTTATTATATATGTTAGTTTTATTTTAATTAAAAGGTTATATTAGTAATTAAGTAAATAACATATTATATGCTAAAATAAAACAAAAGAAAGGCCATTATCATCTTTTATTCTCTTGGCCGAATATTGGAGAAAGAAGAAGGGCTTTGTTTCATTTGATTTTCAGCACTTATAAGCTTAAATTCAAGGTTAGTTTGATTTCGGTTCTTGATAATTTTTACGTTTTTGAGATCATTGCTTAGAAATCTTCAAGACCCATGCTTGAATTTTTTATTTTGATGAATATTTTGAAATGTGCCATTGATGAGTTCATGAGCTTTATGATGATAGTTGATGAATTATGAAAGATATATGTTAGATTAATATGTTTTTGTATTGAGATTTTTGGTGATTTTGAGTAAATAGGGCTAAATTGAGAAAATAAAATGTTGAGGGGTTAAATTGCAAAACAAATGAAATGTATGGACTTATATGGCTATGTGGAAGATTCGGCCTAGCTATATTGTTAGGAGATTTTGCATATTTTGTGTTTTGTGCAAATAGGACTAAATTGTAAAAATATGAAATATTAGGGTAAAATGGTAAATTATCCAATTAGATGTTTTTGGATTAAATTGAAATGAAATATATTTGAATGAGCTTAAATTGAATATGTTTAGATCAAGAATAAAGAAAAACGGACTTGGATCAGGGAAAGGCGAAAGTTAATGAATAGCCGGTTCTTGACGTCCGATGATATCCTAGGTAAGTCTATAAGCAATTTAATATCGTTAATATCATTTATAACCTTGAATATACATTGAACTATGGAATTATGGTTATGAATTTAGTGAAAGCCGAATGTGGATAGACATTTTATCATGAAGTGTTGTTAAATTTTAACTAAATTGATAAGTTCAAGTGATATGAATTATGTATGGTTTATATAATTTTGGTCAGCATGAAATGTGAATAAGATGGAAATAATATCATATTTCGGGCTTCGAGCCTAGCAGGCCTTGTGCCGGTGAATTGTATCGGGCTTATTGCCTAGCAGGCTAAATGCCGGTGATCAAATTTCAGACCTCGGGTCTAGCAGGCTTAGTGCCGGTGATGTATTATAAATAGAGAATTCATGAATCATTTACAAGGTGGAACGTAATTATTGCAATAAGCTAAATGCTCGGGTAAGTATAAGTTTTCATGGTTGCAAGGAATAAGGTAAGTTATTATTTTCCATTCGAATTAAGTAAGTTGTGATGTAGTGAAGCTTTCATTGAGATGTTAATATGTGTATTTGATCTTACCAATAATGAGTATAATATATATATTGGAATTTAAGCTTGGTTATGCTTTTGAGATTCGGCCATATGTGTAAATGTTAAATGTGAGATTGATGGGATATGTTTACATATGTCTATGACTGATTACATGTGGTTAAGATGTATGTTATACTTAATTGGGTTGGAATATGCGAATACCTATTGTATTTAGATGTTTTGGTGAGTTTGCGTGCTTATGGTAAGAAATGATAATTGTTAAGTTAAGTAATGTAATGGCATTCGGCCATAATGAACTTATAAGTTAAATTATTTATATTCAATGTCATAAACCAATTGTTTTAAAAGCTTGATTGTTTGAATGTTATATTATAATTGCTGAAGACTTACTAAGCTAGTTAGCTTACTCTGTATGTTTTCACTCTGTTTTATAGATTTTGATCAAGCTACGAGCTCGGGGAATCATCGTTGAAGTCATCCACACTATCAATCTATTTTGGTACTTGTAAGTTTGGATTTTTGAACTAAAGGCATGTATAGGCTAGACTATGTTTTGATCTATGAATTTGTTCTTATATATATTAGCCATGCGAAAATGGCTTGACTTGGATCATTAGGATTAGGCGCGACTTTATGAGTTCTTGATCAAGTGTTTAATGTGTTTGGTTTTATCAATTCGGCTATGACTTAATTATATGTATATGATATGTGTGGTATGTATGGATTTGTTAATTCATTGAGTTGATTATGTATTTGAGTGTATATTGGTTATTTATGTTCTGTTGTAAAATGGTAAGTAGTAAATGTGCTTCATAATTCTTTCAGGTATAAATCAAAAAGAGTAAATGATGGATATGGTTTAAGTATGTTTTGGTTAGTTGTAATAGATAGTTAAAAGAGTGTGATATGAAGTTCATGTATACTAATATATATGCGATATATGCGTATAAGGAGATGTTGTCTATGTTTTAATGTTTAAAATATGGCTTTTGATTTTATGGTAAATATGCGCATTATATATATATTCATATAAGCTTCATTAGTATATTCGACCATGTGTATGTTACTATAATTTCATATGTGATTGACTAAATATTATAAAGAGAAATTTGTTCAGTTGGTTTTTTTATATGCAAGCATAGATTGAATAATTAATATGTGATTATTCGGCAATAGAAATAGTATGTCTTGTAATATGAAAAATATTTATGTATTTGATATATGCTCAATATATATATATGATATGTAATGTTATATGATTATAGCAAGCATAATTTTAATATATGATTTATATGAACTTAGGAGTACTACGGTTCAAAACTTGAATGGGATAAGTGTACTAATGTGGTTCACTTTTGAAGCATGGAAGAAATAAATGTCTGTTCTTAAATGAGTATTGTTTGGTAATACCTCATAACCCAAATCTGGCGACGGATACGGGTTAGGGGTGTTACAGTATCTCTGTTCAATGGGCTTATATTAAATTGCCTGTAGTTCCATGTCAGAATGAGCCTGCTGGTTCGAGTGGTAAGGGAGTCTGTGTTTTGTGTGGGGGTCCTGTGTTCGAATCCCCACGTGAGCAAGGGAGTTTATTTTTGCTCGGTCCTGCATAAGTGTTTCAGTGGGGTTGGGTTTCTGAGAAGTGGTTGAGATTGTGCAGTTAGTGGGATAAAATTTTTGTAATTTTAACTTATTTTTTCCCAAAAATTGCTTCTCCCCAAATTTTTAACGTTTTCTCTGTGAGCTCTTTCCACCAAGGATTTTCTTTCACTTTTCTTCGATCTACCAACGTTACCCTTTAAAAAAAACAATCTCTCGGCGTTATAACCTTCTGATTTCTTTCGTTCGTCTGGTAAGTGACTTTCCAACCTTTAACATTTTGAATTGGGATTAGTAACGTTTGGTTATGGCTTAACTGGTGATTTCTGCGTTTAGAAGAAGGTTGTGAGGCAGGGAATCGCGTTCTATCGGCTTGATTCCAGATTTTGTTCGTTCTTGGTTGCGGTAAGTCAATTTGTGTAAATTGGGTAACCCCTATT
The DNA here is from genome assembly GCA_025698515.1 of Gossypium sturtianum. Lineage (NCBI taxonomy): Eukaryota > Viridiplantae > Streptophyta > Magnoliopsida > Malvales > Malvaceae > Gossypium > Gossypium sturtianum. Next base: position 72,271,956 of record CM046943.1, on the reverse strand, counting down.
AGGCTCAATTTTTGGTTGCTAAAGGGTTGGATATTCTGATTTTAGGGTCTTGTGACGCAAAACCAAAACAAGTGTGTACCCGAAAGGCAAGAAAATGAGTTTTTAGAAAAAGCCAAAAACCTCACTGTCGATGCCACATGGCCGTGTAGTAGACCGTGTGGTAGGCCGTGTGCGATGACACGTCCATGTGATCGACGAAGGCCAGGCCGTGCACAAGACAAGGCCATGTGATGGTTGCGGTGTGGTTGTGTGATCCACACGGGCTACGCCAATCTGGGCGTGTGGGCCACACGGGCGTGTGATATCTGGGCCAGGCCGTGTGATCCACACGGGCTAGGCCAATCTGGGCGTGTGGGCCCACACGGGCAAACCACACGGGCGTGTGGGCCCATTTATCTGAGTTTTTCCCTAGGGCTGCACGAGTTGTCCCAAATGACTGTGGGCCTACTATAGGGTCAGTAAGGGCTAACAAAACCCTAAACTATATGATTTATTTGATTGATATTCTGTACTGAGCATGATAGTATATGCATGATATATCTGTTATCTGTAAAGAAAGCATGTTAAGCATGATTTATCCGTTAATTCTGTATGCATGTTCTGTATCTGTGATTGGGGTGGGATAATGTTTATTGGAGGAAGTGTTCTGAAAGGCAGATTATGCCTAATATTTGGCAGCACAGCTGCATTATATCTGATATGTGCCACATCGGTACAACATGGTGTGTAGGGCTGGGTGGGTGTTTTAAACCCCACATGGTGTGTAGGGATGGTCGGAGATGGTGTGTAGAGGATGGGGGTAGGATATCTGATTTTTGAATCTTTTCTGTATATATGCATCTGTATCTGAAATGGGGATAGGCCCTAATATGCATTTGTATCTGTGATAGGCTTAGGCCCGAACCTGTATCTGACTGATTCTGTGTTTGCTGCTTGTGTGCATGCTTAATTCTTTGGGGTTACACACTGAGTTTACGTAAACTCGCCCCTTTCTATTTATTCTATTCAGGTAATCCACAGAGTTAGGCGGATGGGTGCGACGGAGCCTCTCGGTAACCACATGATCGAATTGGTTATGATCACGATTTAATTTTTATATGCTGGTTTAATCTGGGTTTTATTTTATGTAACTCAGACTTTATGGATTGTTTTGTTTTAATTCAGGATAGACTGAGGTTCTATGATTTTAAAGTTTGCTAAACGTGTTATAACTCTGATTTTACCAAAAACTGAGGTTTTACAAATACTGTACTATTTTATAAACACGAACGATTTTATTCAAAATAAGCTTCCGCTAAAATGATATGTTTTAAGGCAAATAGACTAATTGAAAACATGTTTTGAAGTAACGAAACTAATAAAGGGTTTATGAGTTTTGAGGTTTTTATCAAGTTAGACGTTTGCAAAACCCCTTCCATGTGACATCGCCAGATTCAGTCATAACGTCTAGGCCAGGTTTGGGGTGTTAAATTTGGTGGTATCAGAGCCAGGTTACAAAACTCGGCTGTGAATTTTGGGTTCCAAAATTTGAATTGGTTTTCAAATGATTTTAAACACTTTGATTAAGAATGTGGTTCACCGAGTCTCCGACATCGATCCTGTAAGTATTTCTGTACTTAGTTAAACTGTTCTGAAACACTAAAGTTAGTACTCTCTGAAACTGTAGTGAAACGAATAAAGACTGAAACTCTCGAAAACATTACTGAACATCTGATGCTTATTACATAAAATATATGTTAATAAATACTGAAACTAATGCATAAAACTCTTAATGTAGATAAACTCGATTAGACAATGAGCGCACGAGGTATCTGTGGACGAGGTACTCGAGGCAGAGGTAGAGGCCATAGGGGGGCTCGAGCTGAGTCCTCATCTCTGGGCAGCATGTCGAATCTGGACACCAATGAGACACCTGTGTCACCAGCTACTGAGACTGGGTCTCAGAGTCGATTGGTTGGGGACGACGCACTGTCCCAAGCCATGCTGAGGATATTGGATAGGATCGCTAGGCCTAATTCTGGATCTGGGGGCCGAGGGTTGGTAACTGAGCGATTCTGGTCCAATAGAGCTGAGTTATTTAGGGATGTCACAGAGAGGATCATGATGACTTGGACTGTACCCTCGAGCAGAAATTGAAGGGTGCAGTCTCCTTCCTTCACGACGAGGCATACCAGTGGTGGTTCACCGTTAAGGAGGGCACTCAGCCTGACCGTCTGACTTGGGAGTTCTTTAAGACTTCATTCTAGAGAAAGTATGTGGGAGCTAGCTACGTCGATGCTCGCAGGCGTGAGTTTCTTAACCTCACACAATGTGATCGTTCTGTGGCCAAGTATGAGGCCGAATTTCTGAGACTGAGCCGCTATGCTCGAGGTATGGTGGCATCAGAATATGAGAGGTGTGTTCGCTTTGAGGATGGACTGGGGGATAATCTGAGGGTTCTGATTGCTCCACAGAAGGAACGAGATTTTGTTGTACTGGTGGAGAAAGCTAAGATAGTTGAGGATGTTAAGCGCGTGGAGCGCCAGAACAGGAACCGTGAGAGAGGTAAGAACAAGAGGGATTCGAAGCCCTCAAGTTCTGTGCAGAGGCCTAAGAAAAAGGCCAGATCTGATGGGCCAGTTAGAGTGGGGGTCCCTATTTCTTCTGTTGCTCCTACTGGGTTGCAGCTGTGCAGTGATTGTGGTAGACGCCATCTGGGCGAGTGTTGAAGGAGGATTGGGGCTTATTTGAGGTGTGGGTCCCTTGAGCACCGTATTCGGGAGTGTCCACTGAGGGCTGATTAGGTGCAAGCTCTGGCATCAAGTTCTGCGCAACCACAGAGAGTAGTTCAGCAGCCAACTAGGGGCTGTGGTCAGGCCAGGGAAGGTAACGGTTTGAGCCGAGGGTAGAGAGCACCGAGTAAGGGTGCTGGTCAAACTGAGGCGAGGCAGCCTGCTTTGGTTTATGCTGTACGTCACCGAGAGGATAGAGATGCTCCTGATGTCATCACTGGTACGTTCTTTATATTTGATGTACCCTACTTTGCTTTGATATACATAGTGTAACACCCTCAAACCCGGCCTAGACGTTATGGTTGAATCCGGGAATGTTACATCAAAGGCACAATCTTAAACAATTTTGCTAAGTTAAAATCTAAGCTAAAAGCCCAAAATCCTTGAATCTTGTTAAGTTAAGAAGAAAGCCCATGTTTTAAAATAAAAGCCCATAGGTTATAGTTATTTTGAAAACCTTGTTAAACTTTAGAAATTTATTTAAGTTGAAATAAAAATTAAGCGTGAAATAATAATAAAACCCATAAGTAACGTCAAATTGGAGATACAAGGCCTTATTACAACCAATGAAAATAAAGGATTTAAACTAAAGTCATTCGAAACAAATAAACAAAAAAACTTCTAATTAACTTGAAATGTGGACATCTCCGAGTCCTTCTTCCACGTCGAGCCGTCTCATCGAAAGTCACACCAAAAACATTAAATAAAAGGTGTGAGTTTTGAAACTCAGTGTGTACGACCCTTGGCAATCAATTTAATATACAATTATCACATTGGGCCTAAGCCCTATCAAAATCGGTGGTCTTGGGCCTTAGCCCACAATGACCTCATATCAGATCATATCATATGCAAAACAAGGTAATGCAAAACCCTCCCCAAAAATCCATCTGCTACACACCATTTCCCTTCTAACCTTATGCACCTGTGGGGAATTCTAGCTCGACCCACCCCTTCGCTACACACCAATGGTAGCACTCACAGCGACACTACTCAACATTGCAGGAAAGCTGCTAATCATATAATGGGCTTAAAGCAACCGATGGATCCACGGTCGTCAAGCGACTATGCGATCCTCAAATTCTTCCTCCGTACCATAATTCCCACCCATATGCATCCTAAACAGAATATCATATGAATGCGGCATGCACATGAGTAACATCCATAAAACTTATATTTAACACATAGGGTATTTTAGTCATTTCACAATCAAGGGTATTTTCGTAATTCTACGCTACAGGGGTATTTCTGTAATTTCTTTCATCTCGGGTTTTAGTTATGAAATTTAGCCCATCAACAAGTCCTCGCGGCTAAAGTGAACAGACACTACGCACCAGGTAGGATTCCAGAGAAGAGGAGGTGGGCCACTAGGACCGCTTAAATACCAAGCTCTCCCTAGATCCAATCCTAGACATGCATATGTCCATTACCACACCCTAACCTATCGACTTGTCCACAGACATGTTTGATTATTACAAGAGTTTTATGTTATTCAAGAGTTTGTCAAACTAGGCCTAGAGTTCATTAAACCCTAACATATATTTCTAAAAACCCATAAGGCCCATTAAGCCCATTTCATGCTTATATAGCCCGTTAAACCAATTTCATGCTCATATAGCCCATTGGACTCGAATACGATCAAATCATACAACCATTCATGCCAATTCATTATTCATGCTCACATATCAACCATTGTCATTTTGGGCCCACAAGTTCGGCAGGCCCATTTAGCCACTTTCGGCTTTTTGGCTTTTCGGCATTACCGATATCGTGTGTGTAGTGTTTGTACACACCTGGTAATAGCGCGTGCTGCGAATTCCTCTTAGTCATGAACCTACATTTGATATTCCTTAACCATTAATCATAGGCTAAATACAAACTTTATCAAAAACCGAAACCTCGCCGTAGCCTTACCGTGTGCAACAAGCCTTAATAGCTCCTTTCTTTTAACACCAACTGCGATTAGACCCTAGATCTGTACCAACTTAAACATTAGAGCCTAAGTAATAGATGACTTGCATCCAACACAAGTCACCCTCACAACATATATGACCATTCAGCCAACCCTTAAATCGAAGTAAAGAACACTTACCCTTGCTAACGATCCTACCACGCTCGCGATCTTTGAACCTTATCCTTATTACCACAGAGTTAACGATAGGTCAGTTAGATAGCCCTTTGGCTTTTAGAAAATCGTACAAGAGAGGTCAACCGAATACTTACCAAATCCACTTTCGATCTTGCGTCCTAAATTTGGCTTTTGAGATTAGTATGGTGACAAGACAATTCGGCACCAATAGGGAGAAGAAGAGGAGAAGTGATCGGCTAGAACTAAATGTGAACAAGAAAATGAATTTAAGAAGAGAAGGTATGGGGAATTCGGCTAGAGAGAAAACCAAAATTCAGCAAAGGAATGATGGTTTTTTTTTTCGGAAAATGGAATAATTCGGCTAAGGGGGAGAAAAAAAAAAGTAATGGAACCCAAGGAACCTCTCAAAGGAATTCGGCACCTCCTTTTATAGCCAATAGCGGAATCCTACCTTCCCCCACAGTCCAATTCGGCACCAACTCTTCCCACTTCTCATCTCCTAATTTTTCTCCATGATATCTCCCTTATCTCTTCCGAAATTCCCTCATTTATCAGCTCACAAGACCAATTCAAACACTTCAACGAAAGAGTCTGAATTCCACACAACTTTGGCCGTCCACTATGCAAAATTAAACACTCCAAAAACACTTTACCACTACTCGAACCTTGGACCTCTTCACGCCACCTTGTAGCTCCCCTAGTGACACCACCTTGCCACTGGACCATAAGCCCATTTGTGTCCTACTTTCCCCTTAATCTGCTTAAGAGGCCTAATGCCTGAGACTAGGGTCCACTAAAGCAAGAAAAATAATTTTTTCCCCTATGGTCTTCCCTATCTCTAGGACTTCAAATAATCCCGATAATACCTTAAAATTAATATTCTAAGTGCTACTCATACATACCAACCTCAGTGCATAGAAATTTAAAGTTTCGGGATTTTTAGGGCATTACAGCCCAATAGGCCCAAATCTACTAGGCCCAAATTCGGGGCGTTACACATAGGATCTACTCACTCTTACATAGATAGTACTGTATCTGGAAACTTGGGGATTTTGGTTGAGAGTACTACGAGTGAGGTCACCGTATTGAGTCCGTCGGGGAAATCTGTGCAAGTTAGCAAACTGTATAGGGACGTTTTCTTAGTGGTGCAAGAGACAGTATTTCTAGCTGATCTCATGGAGTTACCATTTAGGGAATTCGATTTGATTCTAGGGATGGACTGGTTGGTCAATCACTGGGTTAGTCTAGATTGTGCGACTAAGAGAGTCATTCTGAGAACGGAGGAAGATGAAGAGGTGGTTGTGATCGGAGAGCGTCAGGATTATTTGTCTAACGTGATCTCCGTGCTTGTGGCCGAGAAACTGGCCGGAAAGGGTGTGAGGCGTACTTGGCCTATCTAAGTGTTTTTGGTTCTAGGGAATCTTCTGTTGGGGATATCAGAACTGTGAGGGATTTTTCAGACGTGTTTCCTGAGGAGATACCGGGATTGCCTCATAACTGAGAGGTTGAGTTTGGGATCGAGCTTCTTCCGGGTACAGCTCCGGTATCTATCGCTCCCTAACGAATGGCACCGAAAGAGCTTACAGAGCTTGAGGCTCAATTGCAAGAATTGTTGGACCGTGGTTTCATTCATACCAATGTGTCTCCGTGGGGAGCACCAGTTCTGTTCGTTAAGAAAAAGGATGGGACCATGAGAATGTGCATATATTATTAACAGTTGAACAAGCTGATCATTAAGAATAAATATCCACTTCCGAGGATCGACGACTTATTTGATCAGTTTCGAGGGGCTTCTGTGTTCTCTAAGATCGATCTCCATTTAGGGTATCATCAGTTGAGGGTTAAGGAGGTGGATGTGCATAAGACAACATTTAGGACTCGTTATGGACATTACGAGTTCCTAGTTATGCCTTTCGGGTTGACAAATGCACCGGCCGCATTTATGGACCTGATGAACCAAGTACTTCAGCCCTATCTGGATCAGTTCATCGTGGTCTTCATCGACGACATTCTGGTTTACTCTAAGACTAAAGATGAGCATGATGAGCATCTTAGTGTAGTGCTTAAGATTCTGTGTGAGAAGCAACTTTACGCTAAGCTAAGCAAGTGTGAGTTCTGGCTTCGTGAAGTGACCTTTCTGGGGCATGTGGTTTCTGCTGAGGGGATTCGAGTCGATCCTCGAAAGATTGAGGCTGTGCTGGATTGGAAACAGCCTAAGAATGTATCTGAGATCCGTAGCTTTTTGTGTTTGGGGGGATACTATCGGCGTTTCGTTGAGGGGTTCTCTGTGATTGTTGCGACTAAGCTCCTGCATAAGGGTGTGCTGTTTGTCTGGACTGATGCACAGCAAGAGAGCTTTGAGAAGCTCAAGTCCATTCTGAATCAGGCTCCTATTTTGATACAGCCTGAATCTGGGAAAGAGTTTGTAGTGTACAGTGATGCGTCGCATGTTGGGTTGGGTTGCGTTCTGATACAGGATGGTAAGGTTGTGGCGTATGCATCCTGTCAGCTTAAGACACATGAAGGGAATTACCCGACGCATGATCTCGAGTTGGCTGCTGTGGTCTTTGCACTGAAAATTTGGAGGCACTACCTGTATGGTGAAAGGTGTGTCATCTACACCGATCACAAGAGCCTCAATTATCTCCTTACTCAGAAGGAGTTGAATCTTAGACAGCGTCGATAGGTTGAGCTGCTCAAAGATTATGACTGCACCACCGAGTATCATCGTGGTAAGGCCAATGTGGGGGCCGACGCTCTAAGCCGAAGAGCGATGTCTGATTTGAGGGCAATGTATGCTCGTCTTAGTCAGTTTGATGATGGGAGTCTGTTGGTCGAGTTGCAAGTTAAGCCGACATGGGTTGAGCAGATTCGAGATAAGCAATTGGGGGATGAGTCTCTAAGTTTACGGTTCCGTCAGGTTGAGAGTGGCAGCACTTCAAATTTTGGGCTGAATAATGAGGGGGTACTCTGTTTCCGTGGTCGAATTTGTGTATCAAACGATGAGGATCTGAGGCAGTCTATTCTGAGGGAGGTGCATTGTAACACCCCATACCTGGGTACGAGGCTAAGACTGGATACGAGACATTACTATACTTGAACTTACTAAAACATGTACTTTCGGGCTGTAAAATTTCGTTTCAAACTAGAACTTCTCTCTCAGTCAAATCATACATTTCATGGGCCTACGAGGCCTTAAACTCACGTCCGAAAACTTTCGGAGTTCAACAGGAAACTTTTACCCACTTTGTAAACTTTTCCTCAAAATAGGGGTCACACGCCCGTGTGACTTGGGGCACGACCGTGTACCCCTAAGACATGCCCGTGTCTTCCACCCGTGGTCGACACTGACTAATTTCACACGGCCTTGACACGTCCGTGGCCCTGGGCCGTGTGCTAAACCTTGGCATTCTGACTTATCCATACGGTCCATACACACGCCCGTGTGCTTCAGCCGTGTGGCGATTCAAATTCCAAGTGCAAGGTGCAGACTTCACACGGCCTGGGCACACGCCCATGTTCTAACCGTGCCTCCCACACGGTCTAGACACACACCCGTGTCTCTACTCCTGTGGGAGATTAGAAGGCTATCTACCAAGCCTTATTCCACTCTGAAATCAAGATCAATTTAATACCCTATTCAGCAACTCAAGTACTACATGAAAGCATGAACAATGATGCATAATCATCAACATTGGTATAAATAAACTTGGAAAATATTGGCCAATCTCTTTAGCCATATACAAAAGAATGCTAAACTTGATAGTCAACACTTTGGCTCTTCTTAAAACATAACTCAAAATGAAATGCTTCCTATACATGCCATACTTAATATAAACACTTGGCTATACCAAAATATCGATTGATAGTGTGCTCCGAGCTCCGATGACGATGATCCATGAGATTAGCTTGGCGGGACTACATGGAAAGAAAGAATAAAGGACGTAAGCATTTAGCTTAGTAAGTTTGCATATAATGCACATAGCAACATACTTGCTTAATATAACCCATTTAACATAAACAATGGTATCATAAATTTCAGCTATTTAAGCCTACTTACTCATACCGATTCTTACATATCTCATGATACTTACTAGTCTCATACTCGTGAGGTAAACAAGGTACCTGTATCACTTGATCACATAGATCAGCATACTCTACAATAATAATTATAATCTCTAGTTCATCATTCATAATGTGAATAATACTCATTTCTAACTTGATAATAGCTTTTCCTACTTATCTTTCTTGTTTTCATTTTAACTTTACTCATTTGCCTGATGAATTTCTGCGAATAACCGAGGATACTAAATCTCATTCCACATATAACTTGATGCCAAAGCCATATCCTAGATACGGTCTTACATGGAATATCTCATCTTGGTTTCGAGGCCATGTCTTGACATGGACTTATATGAAGTCTTTCTCGTGTGTTCCCTTGGGAACTTACCATTGCCATGTCTTGACATGGTCTTACTTGGTATCTTTAATCATGAACTGGGCAACGCCGAGCCTTGGCTTGGACTTACATGAAATCTTTCTTGTCACTCACCAATTCCATGCCTTGGCTTGGACTTACATGGGATCTCTATCTCTTTATAGCTTTTCAATGCCAAGACTTGTCTTGGACTTACATGATAACTTTGCTTGGAGACTCACCAATGCCATGCCTTGGCTTGGGCTTATATGGGTCTTCATCTCATAATAAATCTTCAATACCAAGACTTGTCTTGGTCTTACATGATAACTTGCTTGATTGCCGATGCCATGCCTTGGCTTGGTCTTATACGGACTTTCTCATTTCATGTGATAGATCGAGTATCCTAGGTAATTAAACTTCAGTCGGGACTTTCTCATGCTTAATCTCATTATCTTCTTTGTTTATCATAACATCAAACATTTTCATGGTAATATTGTACCTTATGCTAAGCAGTTCAATGATATAAATCATAAAGCTTAGAAATCATACAAACTTACCTCAATATACAAATCGTATGTAGATATGCAATTTAGTCCTCGACTTTGTTCTTACCTCGATTTCGATCCGAGGCTTGTTTTTCTTGATCTATAATAATAATTAGATCATTTAATACTCACATTGACTAAATTGACTCTTAACTCATACTTTGGCAAAATTACTATTTTGCCCCTAAACTTTTTCATATTTGCACTTTTGCCTCTAGGCTCGTAATATGATTCTCATTCAACTTTCTTAAACATCATGTTTAGCTGATTCATTTTCTCTACTATAACAATCATCAATTCTCACTATTTCTAATAGGTATGACCAATTTCATAACTATTACAAATTAGTCCATACTATCATTTTTCATGAAATTCACTAAGGAAAAGATGTTTATCTAACATCAAACTCTCATAAACTTCTATAAAATATCATTTTACAAGCATGTCATTCTTGGGTAGATTTTTGAACATGCATCTTAGCTCATTTTATAGCTAAAAATAGCTAATTCATAATACGAGAACTTCAAAAATACGAAGAATATTAAAAACGGGGCTAAGATGAACTTACTAGCAAGCTTGAAAGATGAACAAACCCTAGCTATGAGGTTCTTCAAATTTTCGGCACCAAGGAAGAAGATGAATGAGATTTTTATCATCTTTTTCCTATTTTAATCATTTAATTGATAAATGACCAAAATGCCCTTCTCTCTAAATTTTTACAAATTACTAACTCATGTCCAATTTTGTCCAAAAATTATAATTTGGGAAAATTTCTATTTAAGGACTTCTAATTACTATTCTAAAGCTATTTCATACAAAAAAGCTTCTAGAAACTCATATTTTGCAACTTTTGCAATTTAGTCCTAATGGACCCTTTAATGGAAATTTTCATAAAATTTCAACATGAAACTTTCATACTATCATGCAAACATTTCAATTATCATAAAAAATCATTTTACTATTTCGGATTTGTGGTCTCGCACCACTGTTCCAACTAGGCCCTAAATCGGGCTGTTACGATTCTCCCCCTTAGGGATTTTCGTCCTCGAAAATCTTACCAGCAAAAAGGTTTGGATACTGGTCTCTCATACTCTCTTCTGGTTCCCATGTAGCTTCTTCTATCCCATGTCTTTGCAACAATACTTTTACTAAGGCAATACTTTTATTTCTTAGCTGCTTGACTTCCCGAGCTAAAATCTTAACTGGTTCTTCACCATAAGTCATGTCGGGATGAATCTCTATCTCTGACGGTAATTACATGTGAAGGATCTCGATCGGTAGCGTCTCAACATTGACACGTGAAACACATCATGTATCTTTTCTAACTCTGATGGCAAAGCCAATCTGTAAGCTACCGGCCCAACTTTCTCAGTAATCTCATACGGTCCAATAAAACGTGGACTCAACTTGCCTTTCCGGCCAAATCTGAGAACTTTTCTCCATGGTGACACTTTCAAGAAAACTTTATCTCCGATCGGATACTCTATCTCTTTTCTCTTTAAGTCCGAATAGAACTTCACGATCGATGCACGACTTTTAAACATTCTCGTATCACTTTCACTTTCTCTTCAGCTTCTCTAACCAAATCAACCCCGTGAATTTGGTTTTCTTTTAGTTTAGTCCAAAATAAAGGCGTTCTGCACTTACGCCCATATAGAGCCTCATAAGGTGCCATCTTTAAACTCGACTGAAAACTATTATTGTAGGAAAATTCTACCAATGGGAGAAACTTTTCCCAACTGCCTCGGAATTCGAGAACACAACACCGGAGCATATCCTCGAGTACTTGAATTAATCTCTCCGACTGACCGTCAGTTTGAGGATGGAAAGCGGTACTATAGCTCAACTTTGTACCCAGGGCCTCTTGTAATTTCTTCCAAAATCTGGATGTAAATCTCGGATCTCTATCCGATATGATTGACAAAGGAACTCCATGAAGCCTTACTATTTCAGAAACATACAAACTTTCCAACTTGTCGAGTGAGTAATCGACTCGTACTGGTAAGAAATGAGCTGACTTCGTGAGTCTATCAACTACAACCCATATAGCATCTTTCTTGCTCGGTGATAATGGTAATCCCGTTACAAAATCCATAGTGATATGGTCCCATTTCCACTCGGGTACCATAATTGGTTAAAGCAAACCCGAAGGTACTTGGTGTTCAGCCTTTACTTGCTGACAAATCATGCATTTGGAAACAAACTCTGAAATATCTTTCTTCATTTTCAGCCATCAATACTGTTGCTTCAAGTCATTATACATCTTAGTACTACGAGGATGTATAGATAGGCATCCGTTATGTGCCTCGTGCAAAATTCTCAGAATAAGCTTCTCTTTTCTCGGTACACAAACTCTATCTTTAAACATCAAGTATCCATCATAATTAATCTGAAAGTCGGATTCAACATCTGACTCGCACTGAGCTCTCTTGACTTGCAATTCACTATCTTTTTTCTGAGCCTCAAAGATCTCTTGAAGGAATACTGGTCTAGCTCTCATCTCAGCTAGAATGGAACCATTGTCAGATAAGGTCATCCGCGAATTCATTGCCCTTAATGCAAAAAGGGACTTCCTGTTCAAAGCATCGGCGACCACATTCACCTTTCCAGGATGGTAGTCAATGACTAACTCATAATCTTTTATTAACTCTAACCATCTCCGCTGCCTTAAGTTCAATTCTTTTTGAGTCATTAAGTACTTCAAACTTTTGTGATCAGTGAAAATCTGACATATTTCACCATATAGGTGGTGTCTCCATATCTTCAATGTGAAGACTATGGCAGCTAACTCTAAATCATGCGTCCGATAATTCTTCTCATGAGGCTTCAACTGTCTGGAGGCATAAGCAATAACTTTGCCTTCTTGCATAAGTACACAGCCTAATCCGTTTAAGGATGCATTGCTGTAAATCACAAATTCTTTCCTGTCTCAGGTTGTACTAAAACTGAGCTTACGTTAACATCGCTTCGGTTTCTCGAAACTTTGTTGGCATCTTTCTCTGTCCACTCAAACTTCACATTTTTCTCAGAATAAATTTAGTCATCGGGGTTGCAATCATAGAAAACCCTTGACGAATCGTCTATAATAGCTTCTGGCTAGGCCTAGAAAACTTCTAATCTCAGAGATGTTCTTCGGTGGCTTCCAGTCCATAATAGCCAAAATCTTACTGGGGTCTACTCAAACTCCTTCTCCCGAGACATTATGTCCCAGAAATCCTACTTCCTTGAGCCAAAATTCACTTTTACTGAACTTGGCATATAATTGATTTTCTCGAAGAGTCTATAAAACTGTCCGTAGGTGCTCAGCATGCTCATTCTCATCTCGAGAATAAATCAGTATGTCGTCAATGAAAATGACTACAAACTTGTCGAGGTATGGTCTAAAAATGCGGTTCATTAAGTTCATGAATACTGCAGGAGCATTGGTCAAACCAAAGGGCATGACTAAAAATTCATAATGCCCATACCTTGTTCGAAAAGCTATCTTGGACACATCTGATTCCTTTACTCTTAACTGATAGTACCTAGATCTCAAGTCTATTTTGGAGAACACAGTGGCTCCTTTCAATTGATCGAACAAATCATCGATCCTAGGCAATGGGTACTTGTTCTTCACTGTCACTTTATTAAGCTGACGGTAATCTATGCACAATCTCATGGTGCCATCTTTCTTTTTCACAAATAAAACTGGAGCACCCCAGGGAGAACAACTTGACCTAGCAAAGCCTTTATCTGTCAACTCTTGCAACTGTGACTTTAGCTCCTTCAACTCCTTTGGAGCCATTCTGTAAGGAGTAATAGATATTGGTACAGTACCGGGAGCTAGCTCAATGCTGAACTCAACCTCTCTAACTGGTGGTAGTCTTGGTAATTCTTCGGGAAAAACATCCACGTACTCACATACTATCGGTACTGACTCAATCTTTAACTCTGTTTCTTTATCATTCATCACAAAGGCCAAATATGCCTCATACCCCTTTCTTATGTATCTACATGTGCCGTCTTGTGAAAAATCATTACCGGTAATTTACTTTTGCTCATCCGATTCTATATGGAGAGTATCCTATTCTCACATCTCATCTCAATATATTTCTTCCCACAATTAACTATTACATCATTGGTGGTCAACCACCCATACCAAGAATGATGTCAAACTCATCAAATGGTAGCAACATAAGATTTGCTTTAAAATAATGACCTCTAATCATTAATGGACAATCTTTACATACTTCATCAACTAACACACTCTTGCCTAAAGGATTAGACACCTTAATCATAAATTTTGTAGAATCTATAGGCATATTCATACTGGATACTAGTTTCATACAAATGTAAGAGTGTGTGGATCCGGGATCTATTAAAGCAATAACTTTGATATCATAAAGAGAAAAGGTACCCGTAATAATATCAGGAGAAGATGCCTCTTCACGAGCGCGAATGGCATAAGTCCTTGCAGGTGCCCTACCCTCGGGTCTCACGGTCTGCTCTCTAGGGTTACCTCTTCCACTTGCCCCACTTCCCGGGTTTCTCTGCGGTCTTCCTCGGACCATACTCCAGGATCTCAGGTTCTGAGTTCTCTCTCCTTTCATCGTCTCTGGACAATCTTTTATGTAGTGGTCTTGGGAACCATATCTAAAACATGTATTTTCGTGTGCTTGTCATTCTCCAAGATGACGTCTACCACACTGCGGGCATTCGGGTCTGTCAGATCGAATATTCCCTACACTAGCAATCAAAGTAGTCATGCTTTATTTCCCGAATACTGTTTACTCTTGTCCTTCCTGGAAAATCCAGTGGAAGTAGCCGATCGGGTAGGGAAATCTCTTGACTTTTTGGATGAGGATTGGAATGACTTATTCCACTGTCTCTTTCTAGAGTCATGAGACTCCATTTCAGATTTTCTCTTCTCCTTTACCAGCTCTTTGGCTTTACATGCCCTCTCTACTAGCACAACGAATTCCTTCAATTCTAGGACAGCAACAAATAGTTTGATGTCCTCATTTAACCCGTCTTCAAATCTTTTACTATTGATGGCTTCAATGGACACGCATTCTCGAGCGTATTTGCTGAGTCATACAAACTCACGCTCATAATCAGTCACCGACACCTTGCCTTGCTTCAGTTCTAGGAATTCTTTCCTTTTTTGGTCCACAAACCTTTGACTGATATACTTTTTCTTCAACTCTTCTTGGGAAAATTCCCATGTGATCTTTTCCCTCGGTACCACCGACACAAGGGTGTTCCACAATTGGTAAGCAGAATCTCTTAAAAGAGAGACTACACATTTCATGCATTCCTCAGGTGTGCATGACAACTCATTAAATACCCTGATAGTATTTTCTATCCAGAACTCAGCCTTTTTCAGATCATCATCTTTTCTAGCCCGGAATTCTTCGGCCCCATGTTTCCTGATCCTATCAACTGGAGGTTTGTCTCCTCTTACCACCTCTACTACTTGAGGGGCTGCAGGGATAGGTTGTGGAAAAGGCGGGGGTGGATGGGGTTGTGCATTTGGGTTCGTACGAACGAACTCCGTATACCACGTATTCATCATATAGAGGAAGGCTTCTCTAGCCTCTTCTCCTCCACCTTGACTCACTGTAGTGGGTCTATTTTCATTCTCATTCGGCACCGTCCCTTCTACGGGAGCCGGCGCATTACTCTCTACATCATCCACCACAGCTCTTTCAGGATCCATTCACTATATGTATAAACATAATTTAAGTCATCAGGAGTCGTCACACTATCATTATAAAAACATTCTTGCGTATGGCATGTATAACTAGACTCGTGCTCCTACTACGTTAGTCTTAGAACCGACTAAACCGTAGCTCTAATACCACTAAATGTAACACCTCATACCCAAGTCCGAGGCTAAGTGATAAACTGTAAAAGTAACATATTCTAAGCCCACATTTAGTATGCTTTTGGATGATTTAAGCCCCAATTTATGTAAAAAGGTGCTCTTAATCCTTTCTTTTCATGTCTTATACTCATGAAAGCACCGATGATGAAAAGAACGAGAAGCAGCTTAAAACGGACCAAATTGGGCCAAGCCATGAAATCAACCGCGGCCCGGACTTCAAGCCACACGCAGCCGCCACCATTCCTACTAGAACACGGCCTTACCACGACTTACACGGCCGTGCCTCATTCAACAATGTCGAACACGGCTGGCCACGATTTACACGGCGTGTGCCATGGCCGTGCCTCTCCGCTGTGGAGAAGAGCAATTTCATTCGAAAGGATACTTAGGAGAAAGAAACGTGTTTCAAAAGCCTATAAATACACCCTAGGTACCAAATGAAAGGGGCGCGTGAGCTAGGCCAAGAAGCCAAGCCTAAAAGGTCGATTTGTGGGAATCGCTCTCGAAGATAGCCAGTTGATCCATCTCAAGAAGTCTCAATTCTACTCAAGATGGAGGATCTCCTCTTCAATTCCTTCAGGGGTTTTAGGATTTCTTATGTTTTGTTTTATCTTTTCTCTTGAGATGTTGTCTTTTATTATTATGAACTAAACCTTCTGGATACCCGAAGGGAGATGAAACCTATGAGAATCTTGTTATTTGATTTTTGAATTATATGATAATAACTTAGTTTGTTCTTAATTGTGTGAACTTAATCCAAATCTAATGTGCTTAGGTGGAGGAGGAATAGACCACGCCTAAGAGTAGATCCAACATAATTAAGCGGAGTTGATCGCACGCCTAGAGATAGGGTGACGAGATTTTACCTGGATTAGGGTGAAACCTAATATGGGAGTCCACAGATCGATTTACTTATATTCTAGGGTGTTATTATAAGCGAACGAGAGTTCCACTAATTAACCTAGGGTTAGACGTTATTCGCCTCGAGAGAGGGTTTAATATACGTTAGGGAGTCTCACGGATCAGACTAAGTAAATAAATCATATGGTTCAAAGATAGATAACAAGTGAAGTCTAGGTGGATTTTTCCTGAGGGTATCGTTTGAGTCAACTGAGTTTTCCTAAAAGTTATTTCCCGAATTCATTATTTTTGTCTTTGCGTCTTAGCTTAGTAAGTAGATTAGTTTTAGTTTAAACAATCATCACCTTATATTAAGGCTAAATAATAAAAAGACAGTGAGTATTAGTACTTTTAGTTCCTTTGGGTTCGACAATCTGGTCTTGCCTAAACTATACTACTGTTCGATAGGTGCACTTGCCTTTAATCATTGTCAGAGTTGGTTTCCAGGTTCGATCATTCTTTTATAAATTTTAAAACTCGATTTACAAATGATCAAGTTTTTGGCGCCGTTGCCGGGGAACTAAAATATTAAGAAAACTCTATTTTTATTACTTTAGCCATTATTTTTATTTTTCGCAATTTATTTTTAGTTTTAGTTTTAATTTTAAATTTGCTAAAATTTCTTTCTTTTTTTTCCTAGCAGGTACCTCTAGTTTATGACTAGAAGGAACCCGAGAGGACCTTTAGAATATGACAGTGATATTGAAGCTACCGCTCGAAGAAATCGCAGAGAAATTAGGCGAGCCTTAAATTACCAAGGAGAGCGATAAGACAGATCTAATCCTACTGAAGGGATGGACAAAAATAATCTTCCACCACAAGATGTGGGAGAAAATAATGCTCCTCGTACTATGTTTGATTATGCTAAACCTCATTTAACAGGAGCCGAATCTAGTATTGTTAGGCCTGCTATAGCTGCTAATAATTTTTGAATTAAAGCCTAACACTATACAAATGATTCAACAGTTTGTTCAATTTGATGGTTTACGGGACGAAGAGCCAAACGCTCATATAGCTAATTTTTTAGAGTTCTGTGATACCTTCAAAATAAATGGCGTTTCTGATGATGCCATACGACTTCGGTTATTTCCCTTTTCATTAAAGAATAAAGCTAAATAGTGGTTAAACTCGTTACCACGAGGGTCAATCACTACATGGGAACAAATGACCAAAAAAAATTTATTAAAATATTTTCCACCGGCCAAAACGGCCAAATTACGTAATGATATCTCTTCTTTTGTGCAGATGGATTTAGAGACATTATACGATGCATGGGAGAGATATAAGGATCTCTTGAGAAGGTGTCCGCACCATGGTTTACCTTTGTGGCTCCAAGTCCAAACTTTTTATAACGGTGTGAATCCTTCAACGAGGCAATTAATTGATTCAGCCACCGGTGGAACCCTGAATAATAGAACTCCTGAGGCAGCCTACGAGTTTATTGAAGAGATGTCATTTGAATAACTATCGATGGTAAGTTACAAGAACAAGGCCAACAAAAACAAATGGGAGTTTACAACCTCGACGCAAAGAAACCATGCTATCAAATCGTAGAATTAATGAATAAGAAGATTGATAGTTTGTGTTCTTCGCAAGTACATCCAGGTCATGCGATCACGACGCAAGTGGAACTGTGGCAAATTCTCAGTACCCACCCCTACCAACCTGACACAGAGCGAACAGATGAACTATATAGGTAACAATTTCAGATCTAATAATAACCCATATAGTAATAATTATAATCCAGGTTGGAGGAACCACCCAAATTTTTCGTGGGGAGGACAAGGAAATCAAGGAAATCAAAGACAACAACCTCCTCAAAATTTCAAAAATCAGCCCTATCCACAAGAAAAGAAGCCGAGTCTTGAAGAGACATTGAACAAATTCATAGCATCCACAGAAGCCCGTCTCCAAAAAAATGAGGTAACACTCGACACCCAACAAACATCGATCAAAAAGATCGAGAACCAAGTTGGAGGACTTACAAAGGCAATCGGGGAAATTACCCAGTCAGTCAGAGAAATTGAAAAGTTATTATCCGAACCATCGCAAGGTGTCTACCGAGTAATACTGAAATTAATCCAAAGGAGCAAATCCAAGCCATAACAGCTCAAGAAAGCGAAGAAGTAGACGAACCCAGTCCAACACAAGGAAACGAGGTAGAAAAAGGTAAAGTTGAGGTAACACAAGACAAGCCAAACCGATAATCAAGGAGTACCAACCTCGCGTACCTTACCACGAGGCATTAAGAAGAGACGACCACGGAAGAACAGTTCAAGTAAGTTTCTTAACTCTTAAAAGAAATTGCATATTAACTTACCATTACTTGAAGCTCATCGCGGATGTCGATTCTAGGAAATTTTTAAAAGCTTACGACAAACAAACGAAAGTTAGACGAGTCGTCACATGTGGAACTTAACGCAAAGTGCTCAGCAATTCTCCAAAATAGGCTACCACAAAAGCTAAAAGATCCAGGGAGTTTTACAATTCCATGTTTAATTGGTAGACTAACTGTTGATAATGCGTTAGCTGATTTAGGGGCAAGCATAAATGTCATGCCTTATAAATTGTTTAAACAATTAGGTCTAGGGAAACCCAAACAAACTAGGATAAGCATTCAATTAGCTGATAAAACTGTTAGAATTCCTAGGGGTATTATCAAAGATGTTCTTGTGAAAATCGACAGATTCGTTTTCCCAATAGACTTTGTTGTCTTAGACATGGATGAGGATAATTCGATCCCCCTAATCTTAGGAAGACCCTTTTTAGTGACTGTCAGGACTAAAATTGATGTTGATGCAGGAGAACTCATACTTTGTGTAGGTAATGAGACAGTCACCATCAAGGCTCTCGACTCGGCTAGAACATCGAGTAATCAAGGTGAGAACGTAAATTCTACTAATAACCATTCGGTTAACCCTTATTTTCAGGAAGCACCACCAAAGAATCCAACTAAACCCGATCCTAAACCCCATGCCAACAAAGAAATAACTCATGAAGATCGAGGGATTCAGTTCGATGATCTAGACGAGTGGAAGTCACACTTCAAGGAGAAATTAGGGATACACGACAAAGAACCAGAACCACACGAGATAAAACCGAAGGAGCCCCCAAAAGAGCTAATAGGAACAACAAATCACTTCAGAATAGGGGACCAAGTACTGTTAGATCAGGTAAATCCTCGAATATCTCATCCGGACCTGGCACAAACAAAGAAATATCTTTTAGGGTAACCAGTGTTTTCCCACACCTTAATGATCGACGTAAGTAATCCTACTTTTTTGGTACTTTTACTATAAACGCATCTCGACTTAAATTTTTTCACGAGGATACAGATAATAACATGAGGAAGGACTTGAGACTCCTCAAACCACCTCAAGATGCAAACGAGAGAGAGTCTAGCTTAAGACTATAAACGCAGCGCTTCTCGTGAGGCAACCCGAGCACTAATACTAGTATTTTTTATATATTCAGTTTATCTTAACTTTCCTTTTTATCTTCCTTTTTAGCAACTAATAACCAACTAACCAAGTGCGAGAATTCCGTGGCCACACGGCCTTCCACACGCCGCGTGGCGTGGCGTGTGTGGGTACTCGACGCTTTGAACTAACAGAGCGAGAGAAGGTACATGTTAGGGCAAAACAGATTTTCAGAATCACGGACCCAACTACTACCCCACGGGCATCGACAAAGTGGCACGCGCGCGTGCTTTACGGCCATGTGAGGCTCTCGACTTGCCAACCACGGGCTGAACACGCCGCGTCTTGGGATAACCATGCCAATATACTAACTTGTCAAACACAAAGGCTGACACGAGTGTGGTGAACCAACACGCCCTAGAGCACGGCCGTGCGAGGTGGCCGTGTGAATCGACACACCCTCAACCCACGGGCGTGGAAATCGCGAGATCTGAAAGTTTATTTAAACACCATACCCTTCTCCTTTCTCTTCTTAACCCACTTTCTTTCTTTCTTCTCCTTTCTTTTCTTTCTTTCTTTCTTTCTTTCTTTTCTCCTCTTTCTTTTTCCTTTTTCCTAATAAATCCTTAGACTCTTGAGCCACAACAATATCATATCCATGGCAAGGAAGCGTAAAAGTCCAATCACGCCTCTCCTCAAAGGAGACCGATTCACATGAGTTCATGCTTAGCGACTTCATCCAAACAACAAGCCAAGGGTCTTTGAGACCAATTATCTGTTCTTTTATTTTTATCTTCTCCTTTATTTCCTTTATCTTTACTTCTTTTCTACTTAATTTAGTTTATTTTGTTTTAGTTTCTTGTTCTTAGGTTCTAAAGGCTACTTGGGAATCACGCCACCACCACAACCATAACTTCAGCCTTAGAAATCACACACAACAATAAGGACCTCCCAGTCCATTCATCTTTTCTTTTAATTTTAGTTTTCTTCTTAGTCTCCTTCTCTTTATCTTCCTTGTCCTTAATTTTATATTTAGTTTACTTTAATTATGTCTTAATGATCCCTAGCTAATTCTCCACGAGCCTCTCAATTTCTTCATCTAGCGCAGGTTCGTCATCCAGATGGCCCATCACCACCACCAAAGGCACAATCTCCTCTCAAGGAATCATCCGAAAATTTAGGAAGTTTTCACTTATCCCCATATCTGATGATTTTATTACAAGGTTATTATATATTTTTGTACATTGAGGGCAATGTACATCTCAAGTGTGGGGGGTGAACAACCTAAAAAGATACCTAACTTAAATCCCTGAATTTAGTCTTGTTTGAAAGTAAATTACTCATATTACTAATTAGGATGAAATTTCTGATGATTTATGATTTTTATTGATATGTTTTAGATTAAGTCATTGATAATTGTGCATTGATAATTAAATTCTAAGAATACTAGAGAATCAAGCATGATAAGTCTATTTTCCAGAAATTAAAAAATTTTCTAGGTTGTCGAACTAAGTTTAAATATTACTTTGAAATTTGAAATTTACGAGGTTGACATTAAAATACCCATAATTTTTGTGAGAATTTGAGCCTTATAGAGCATATATTCTTTTTCTTGCTCACTTTATTGATTATGAGTATGTCAACATTGATTTGTTATTCTAGAACTTCCATCGATTATACATGTCGAGACCACACCTATGATTTGATATACAGAGATGATGAAGGCACCTAGGTTTTAACCCACTTACTCCACTAAAAGCCTACCTTCACAAATCAACCCCTAGTGAACCCCTTTTAATCCTAACTACCCTATTTATTGACATAACCACTAATATTAACCCAGAACCCCTTTGTTTTTGTTATCACCATTCCTTTTGACTACCCTTATATCGAGATTTGATTTGATTAATAGCCTAACTATGTTTTTATTTCAATAATTTATCTTTTATTATGTATTTAAGTTTGTTCTTAAAAAAACAAAGTTTATTCATTATTAGTTATGTGATTAAATGAGCTTATACATAAATTCCAAATATCGAAGAAGAAGCTCGTATTATTAAGTACTATTAGTTTTCAATTGATGTAACTATTATTAGTTCATTAGTTCTTAGTTAGGTAATATGTCAATTCAATCTCGATTCTAACCCTCTAATTCAGCCTTACTCCACACCTTAACCCTAGCCCTGTTACAACCCTAACAAAGACCTTTTAATTTGTGTTTCATCTCATATTTCAGTGGTGGAGATTTGATTTTCATGCAAGCTTATGGGATTAACTCTTCATGTTTGACTTCTTGAGTGCCTAAATTTTGAACCTTAAACACTTTGAGTGATTTGAGTGAATCTTTAGTGAGGATGTCAATCCTAGTCGATTTCGAATCAGAGGTAATTATTTAGATGAAGGGAAACAC
Source organism: Gossypium sturtianum (assembly GCA_025698515.1). NCBI lineage: Eukaryota > Viridiplantae > Streptophyta > Magnoliopsida > Malvales > Malvaceae > Gossypium > Gossypium sturtianum. Next base: position 72,249,539 of record CM046943.1, on the reverse strand, counting down.
CTATGTTTTGTGCTACAAAATCTATGACTTATAATGTTTGAATTTTTAGGACTCTTTGAGTTGAATTATCCATGTATAAATTATCTCTGAATTATGATGAGACACTATTAATAGGAATTATGAATTAAGGAAAGTTCGTTTTAATTGTAAGTTGAGAATTTTGCTTGAGGATAAGCAAAAGCTTAAGTGTGGGAGTATTTGATAAACCATAAAAGTAACATATTCTAAGCCCACATTTAGTATGCTTTTGGATGATTTAAGCCCCAATTTATGTAAAAAGGTGCTCCTAATCCTTTCTTTTCATGTCTTATACTCAGGAAAGCACCCGATGACGAAAAGAACGAGAAACGGGATTAAAACGAACCAAATTGGGCCAAGCCACGAAATCAGCACGGCCTGGACTTCAAGCCACACAGCCGTGCCACCATTCCTACTAGAACACGGCCTTACCACGACTTACACGGCCGTGCCTCATTCAACAGTGTCGAACACGGCCTGGCCACGATTTACACGGGCGTGTGCCATGGCCGTGCCTCTACCGTGGAGAAGAGTAATTTCATTCGGGAAAGGATACTTAGGGAGAAAGAAACGTGTTTCAAAAGCCTATAAATACACCCTAGGTACCAGCTGAAAGGGGGGCGGAGAGCTAGGCCAATAAGCCAAGCCGAAAAGGTCAGATTTGTGGGAATCACTCGAAGATAGCCAGTTGATCCATCTCAAAAAGTCAGAATTCTACTCAAGACGGAGGATCTCCTCTTTAATTCCTTCAGGGGGTTTTAGGGATTTCTTATGTTTTGTTTTATCTTTTCTCTTGAGATGTTGTCTTTTAATATTATGAACTAAACCTTCGGATACCCGAAGGGGATGAAACCTATGAAGAATCTTGTTATTTGATTTTTTGAATTATATGATAATAACTTAGTTTGTTCTTAATTGTGTGAAATTAATCCAAATCTAATGTGCTTAGGTGGAGGAGGAATATACCCTGCCTAAGAGTAGATCCAACATAATTAAGCGGAGTTGATCGCACGCCTAGAGATAGGGTGACAAGATTTTACCGGATTAGGGTGAAACCTAATATGGGAGTCCACAGATCGATTTACTGCTATTCTAGGGGGTTATTATAAGCGAACGAGAGTTCCACTAATTAACCTAGGGTTAGACGTTATTCGCCTCGAGAGAGGGTTTAATATACGTTAGGGAGTCTCACGGATCAAACTAAGTAAATAAATCATATGGTTCAAAGTTAGATAACAAGTGAAGTCTAGGTGGATTTTTCCTAAGGGTATCGTTTGACTCAACTGAGTTTTCCCAAAAGTTATTTCCCGAATTCATTCTTTTTGTCTTTGCGTCTTAGCTTAGTAAGTAGATTAGTTTTAGTTTAAACAATCATCACTTTATATTAAGGCTAAATAATAAAAATACGGTGAGTATTAGTACTTTTAGTTCCTTTGGGTTCGACAATCCGGTCTTGCCTAAACTATACTACTGTTCGATAGGTGCACTTGCCTTTAATCATTTTCAGAGTTGGTTTCCATGTTCGATCGTTCTTTTATAAATTTTAAAACTCTGATTTACAGCGATCACTAAGACTGGATACGAGACATTATTATACTTGAACTTACTAAAACATGTACTTTCGGGCTGTAAAATTTCGTTTCAAATTAGAACTTCTCTCTCAGTCAAATCATACATTTCATGGGCCTACGAGGCCTTAAACTCATGTCCGAAAACTTTCGGAGTTCAACCGGAAACTTTTACCCACTTTGGAAAATTTTCCTCAAAACAGGGGTCACACGCCCGTGTGACTTGGGGCACGATCGTGTGCCCCTAAGAAATGCTCGTGTCTTCCACCCGTGGTCGACACTGACTAATTTCACACGGCCTTGACACGCCCGTGGCCCTGGCCCGCCTGCTAAACCTTGGCATTCTGACTTATCCACACGGTCCATACACACGCCCGTGTGCTTCAGCCGTGTGGCGATTCAAATTCCAAATGCAAGGTGCAGACTTCACACGGCCTGGGCACACGCCCATGTTCTAACCGTGCGTCCCACACGGTCTAGACACACGCTCGTGTCTCTACTCCTGTGGGAGATTAGAAGGCTATCTACCAAGCCTTATTCCACTCTAAAATCAAGATCAAATTAATACCTTATTCAACAACTCAAGTACTACATGAAAACATGAACAATGATGCATAATCATCAACATTGGTATAAATAAACTTGGAAAATATTGGCCAATCTCTTTAGCCATATACAAAAGAATGCTAAACTTGATAGTCAACATTTTGGCTCTTCTTAAAACATAACTCAAAATGAAATGCTTCCTATACATGCCATACTTAATATAAACACTTGGCTATACCAAAATATCGATTGATAGTGTGCTCCGAGCTCTGATGAAGATGATCCACGAGATTAGCTTGGCGGGACTACATGGAAAGAAAGAATAAAGGACTTAAGCATTTAGCTTAGTAAGTTTGCATATAATGCACATAGCAACATACTTGCTTAATATAACCCATTTAACATAAACAATGGTATCATAAATTTCAGCTATTTAAGCCTACTTACTCATATTGATTCTTACATATCTCATGATACTTACTAGTCTCATACTCGTGAGGTAAACAAGGTACCTGTATCACTTGATCACATAGATCAGCATACTCTACAATAATAATTATAATCTCTAGTTCATCATTCATAATATGAATAATACTCATTTATAACTTGATAATAGCTTTTCCTACTTATCTTTCTTATTATCATTTTAACTTTACTCATTTGCCCGATGAATTTCTGCGAATAACCGAGGATACTAAATCTCATTCCACATATAACTTGATGCCAAAGCCATATTCTAGATACGGTCTTACATGGAATATCTCATCTTGGTTTCGAGGCCATGTCTTGACATGGACTTATACGAAGTCTTTCTCGTGTGTTCCCTTGGGAACTTACCATTGCCATGTCTTGACATGGTCTTACTTGGTATCTTTACTCATGAACTGGGCAACGCCGAGCCTTGGCTTGGACTTACATGGAATCTTTCTTGTCACTCACCAATGCCATGCCTTGGCTTGGACTTATATGGGATCTCTATCTCTTTATAACTTTCCAATGCCAAGACTTGTCTTGGACTTACATGATAACTTTGCTTGGAGACTCACCAATGCCATGCCTTGGCTTGGGCTTATATAGGTCTTCATCTCATAATAACTCTTCAATGCCAAGACTTTTCTTGGTCTTACATGATAACTTGCTTGATTGACGATGCCATGCCTTGGTTTGGTCTTATACTGACTTTCTCATTTCATGTGATAGATCGAGTATCCTAGGTAATTCAACTTCAATCGGGACTTTCTCATGCTTAATCTCATTATCTTCTTTGTTTATCATAACATCAAACATTTTCATGGTAATATTGTACATTATGCTAAGCAGTTCAATGATATAAATCATAAAGCTTAGAAATCATACAAACTTACCTCAATATACAAAATGTATGTAGATATGCAATTTAGTCTTCGACTTTGTTCTTGCCTCGGTTTCGATCCGGGCTTCGTTTTTCTTGATCTATAATAATAATTAGACATTTAATACTCACATTGACTAAATTGACTCTTAACTCATACTTTGGCAAAATTACTATTTTTCCCCTAAACTTTCTCATATTTGCACTTTTGCCTCTAGGCTCGTAATATGATTCTCATTCAACTTTCTTAAACATCATGTTTAGCTGATTCATTTTCTCTACTATAACAATCATCAATTCTCACTATTTCTAATAGGTATGACCAATTTCATAACTATTACAAATTAGTCCATACTATCATTTTTCATGAAATTCACTAAGGAAAAGATGTTTATCTAACATCAAACTCTCATAAGCTTCTATAAAATATCATTTTACAAGCATGTCATTCTTGGGTAGATTTTTGAACATGCATCTTAGCTCATTTTATAGCTAAAAATAGCTAATTCATAATACGAGAACTTCAAAAATACGAAGAATATTAAAAACGGGGCTAGGATGAACTTACTAGCAAGCTTGAAAGATGAACAAACCCTAGCTATGGGGTTCTTCAAGTTTTCAGCACCAAGGAAGAAGATGAATGAGATTTTTATCATCTTTTCCCATTTTAATCATTTAATTGATAAATAACCAAAATGCCCTTCTCTCTAAATTTTTACAAATTACTAACTCATGTCCAATTTTGTCCAAAAATTATAATTTGGGAAAATTGCTATTTAAGGACTTCTAATTACTATTCTAAAGCTATTTCATAAAAAAAAGCTTCTAGAAACTAATATTTTGCAACTTTTGCAATTTAGTCCTAATGGACCCTTTAATGGAAATTTTCATAAAATTTCCACATGAAACTTTCATACTATCATGCAAACATTTCAATTATCATAAAAAATAATTTTACTATTTCATATTTGTGGTCACGCACCACTGTTCTGACTAGGCCCTAAATCGTGCTGGTACACGCATAGTAGCCCCTATGCTATGCATCCCGGCAGTAATAAGATGTACCGTGACCTCCGTGAGTTGTACTGGTGGCAAGGTTTGAAGCGTGAAGTTACTAAATTCGTTGCTCGTTTTTTGACTTGTCAGCAGGTTAAGGCTGAGCATCAGTTGCCTTTGGTTTTGTTGCAACCGGTTAAGATTCCCCTTTGGAAGTGGGAACGAATGACGATGGATTTTGTTAGTGGGTTGCCTTTAACACCCATTAAGAAGGATTCTGCCTGGGTCATCGTGGATCAATTTACTAAGTCTGCACACTTCATTCTGGTTCGAACTGATTACTCTCTGCAGAAGCTAGCAAAGTTGTACATTTCTGAGATAGTAAGACTGCATGGGTTCCTGTCTCGATCATTTCTGATAGAGATCCTCGCTTCACTTCTTGATTCTGGAAGAAATTGCACAAGGCTCTGGGTTCAAGGTTAGACTTCAGTATTGCGTTCCATCCTCAGACCGATGGTCAATCTGAGAGGGTGATTCAGATATTGGATGATATGCTTCGGAGTTGCGTGATTGATTTTCGAGGTAGTTGGGAGGATTATCTGCCGCTAGCTGAGTTCGACTACAACAATAGTTTCCAAGCTAGTGTTTAGATGGCACCTTACGAGGCTCTGTATGGTTGTAAGTGTCGTACTCCTTTGTGTTGGACTGAGTTAGGTGAACAACAAGTGTTGGGTCCTGAATTGGTTTCCGAGACTTGGGATAAGGTTAGACTGATTCAGGATAGCCTGAAAGCGGCTTCTGACAGACAGAAATCGTATGTAGATCTGAAGAGGCGTGAGATTGAGTATTTTGTGGGGGACTTCGTGTTTCTTAAGGTCTCTCTGTGGAAGAAAGTTCTAAGGTTCGATCAGAAGGGCAAGCTGAGCCCTAGGATTATTGGACCATATCAAATTCTGAAGCATGTTAGACTAGTTGCTTATCAGTTGGAGCTACACCCTGAGCTAGACCGTATTCATGATGTGTTTCACATCTCGATGTTGAGGCAGTACCATTTTGACCCATCCCATGTCGTCTTGGTTGAGGAGATTGAGGTTAGGCCAGACTTGACCTTTGAGGAAGAACCGGTTCAAATTTTGGATCGCGATGTTAAGGTTCTGAGGAGGAAGTCCATTCCTTTAGTGAAGGTGTTGTAGCGAAATCATAGCACCGAGGAGGCAACTTGGGAACCTGAGGACTTGATGTGTCAGCAATATCCTCATCTGTTCTGATCAGGTAAATTTCGAGGTCGAAATTTCTGTTAGGGGGTAGAGTTGTAACGCCCCAAAATTTCTATCTTTATTTTTGTGAAATCTTGACACAAATGTGTATCTGCTTCAGTAGTTAAGTGTTCTGGCTATGTGTGGGAGGTCCCAAGTTCAAGCCTTGTCTTTAGCAAATTTTGTTATTTTTTGGAATTAAGCCCTATCTCTGTTCAATGGGCTTATATTAAATTGCATGTAGTTCCATGTCAGAATGAGCTTGCTGGTTCGAGTGGTAAGGAAGTCTGTGTGTTGTGTAGGGGTCCTGTGTTCGAATCCCCACGTGAGCAAGGGAGTTTATTTTTGCTCGGTCCTGCATAAGTGTTTCAGTAGGGTTGGGTTTCTGAGAAGTTGTTGAGATTGTGCAGTTAGTGGGATAAAATTTTGGTAATTTTAATTTATTATTTTTTTCCTAAAATTATTTCTCCCCAAATTTTTGACGTTTTCTCTGTGACCTCTTTCCATCAAGGAATTTCTTTCACTTTTGTTCGATCTACCAACGTTACCCTTTAAAAAAAGAATCTCTCGGTGTTATAGTCTTCTGGTTTCTATCGTTCGTCTGGTAAGAGACTTTCCAACCTTTAACATTTTGAATTGGGATTAGTAACGTTTGGTTATGGTTTAACTGGTGATTTCTGCATTTAGGAGAAGGTTGTGAGGCAGGGAATCGCGTTCTATCGGCTTGATTCTAGATTTTGTTCGTTCTTGGTTTCGGTAAGTCAGTTTGTGTAAATTGGGTAAACACTGTTAAGCTCGATTTTCAGTTGCTAAAGGATTGGATATTCTGATTTTAGGTGCTGGTGACCTCGGGGGTGATTTTACAGCAAAACCGAAACATGTGTGTACTTAAAACGCAAGAAAATGAGTTTTTGGCAAAAGCCAAAAACCTCACTGTCGACGCCACACGACTGTGTGGTAGGCCGTGTGGTAGGCCGTGTGCGATGACACGGCCGTGTGATCGACGAAGGCCAGGCCGTGCTCAAGACACGACCATGTGATGGCCGGGGTGTGGCCGTGTGATCCACACGGGCTACGCCAATCTGGGCGTGTTTGTAACATCCTGATTTAGGGCCTAGTCAGAATAGTGGTGCGAGACCACAAATCCGAAGTAGTAAAATGACTTTTGAGGTTTAAGATATGTTTGCATGATAGTATGAAAGTTTCATGTAGAAATTTTATGAAATTTTCATTGAATGATCCATTAGGACTAAATTGCAAAAGTTGCAAAATTTGAAATTCTATAAGCTTTTAGTATGAAATAGCTTTGGAATATTAATTAGAAGTCCTTAAATAGCAATTTGCCCAAATTATATTTTTTGGACAAAAATGGACATGAGTTAGAAATTTTGAAAGTTTAGTGAGAAGGGCATTTTGGTCATTTATCAATTAAATGATTAAAAAGGGAAAAGATGACAAAAATCTTATTCATCTTCTTCCCCTTGTGCTGAAAATTTGAGAGACTCCATAGCTAGGGTTCTTCAATTTTTGAAGCTTGCTAGTAAGTGCATCCTAGCCCCGTTTTTAATATTCTTCGTATTTTTGGAGTCATCGTATTATGAATTAGCTATCTATAGCTATAAGTTGAGCTAGAATCCATGTTCATAAATCTACCCATGTATGACATGCTTGTAAAATGATGTTTTATGAAAGATTATGAGAGTTTGATGTTAGATAAACATCTTTTCCTAAATGAATTTCATGAAAAATGCTAGTAAGGACTAGTTTGTAAAAGTTGTGAAATTTGTCATACATGATAGAAATAGTGAGAATTGGTTGTTGTTATAGTTAAGAGAATGAATAAGCTAAGCATGAAGTTCACGAAAGTTGAATAAAAATCACTTTACGAAAGTTGATAAAAGACTATGAGTTGGTCATTGACTACCATCCCGGAAAAGCAAATATGGTCGCTGATGCTTTGAGTAGAAAGTCCCTATTTGCATTAAGGGCAATGAATTTGCGGATGACTTTATCCGACGATAGTTCTATTCTAGCTGAGTTGAGAGCTAGACCGATGTTTCTCCAAGAGATCATTGAAGCTCAAAAAGAAGATAGTGAATTGTAAGTCAAGAGAGCTCAGTGCGAGACAGATGTTGAGTCTGATTTGCAAATTAGTCCCAATGGAAGTTTGATGTTCAAAGATATAACTTGTGTACCGAGAAAGGAGGAGCTTATTCGAAAAATTTTGCATGAGGCACATAACGGATGTTTATCTGTACATCCGGGTAGTACCAAGATGTATAATGACTTGAAGCAACAGTATTGGTGGCCAAGAATGAAGAAAGATATTTCAGAGTTTGTTTCCAAATGCATGATTTGTCAGCAAGTACAGGCTGAACACCAAGTACCTTCGGGTTTGCTTCAACCCATTTCGATTCCTGAGTGGAAATGGGACTGTATCACCATGGATTTTGTAACAGGTTTACCGTTGTCACCAAGCAAGAAAGATGTTGTATGGGTTGTGGTTGACAGACTTACGAAGTCGGCCCATTTCATACCTGTACGAGTGGATTACTCACTCGACAAGTTGGCAAACTTGTATGTCTCAGAAATAGTAAGGCTACATGGAGTTCCTTTGTCAATCATATCGGATAGAGATCTGAGATTCACCTCCAGATTTTGGAAGTTACAAGAGGCCTTGGGTACAAAATTGAGTTTTAGTACACTTTTCATCCTCAAACCGATCGATCAATAGAGAGAGGTTAATACAAGTACTCGAAGATATGTTCCGGTGTTGTATTCTTGAATTCCAAGGTAGTTGGGAAAAGTTTCTCCCATTAGTAGAATTTGCCTACAATAATAGTTTTCAGTCGAGCTTAAAGATGGCGCCCTATGAGGCTTTATATGGGCATAAGTGTCGAACGCCTTTATATTGGACTGAACTCAAGGAAAACCAGATTCACGGGGTTGATTTGGTTAGAGAAATCGAACAAAAGGTGAAAGTAATTCGAGAAAGTTTAAAGGCTGCTTCTGACAGACAAAAATCCTACTCGGATTTAAAAAGAAAATAGATAGAGTATCAGGTCGGAGATAAAGTTTTCTTGAAAGTGTCACCATGGAGAAAGGTTCTCGATTTGGCCATAAAGGCAAGTTGAGTCCACGTTTTATCGGACCATACGAGATTACTGAGAGGGTTGGGCCGGTAGCTTATCGATTGGCTTTGCCCTCAGAGTTAGAAAAGATACATGATGTGTTTCACGTGTCCATGTTGCAACGCTACCGATCAGACCCTTCACATATAATTGCCCTGTCAGAGATAGAGATTCATCCCGACATGACTTATGGTGAAGAACCAGTTAAGATTTTAGCTTGGGAAGTCAAATAGCTAAGAAATAAAAGTATTGCCCTAGTGAAAGTGTTGTGGCAAAGACATGGGATAGAGGAAGCTATGTGGGAACCATTAGAGAGCATGAGAAACCAGTACCCAAACCTATTTGCTGGTAAGATTTTTGAGGACGAAAATTCCTAAGAGGGAGAGAATTGTAACATCCCGATTTAGGGCCTAGTCGGAACAGTGGTACGAGACCACAAATCTGAAGTAGTAAAATGAGTTTTGAGGTTTAAGATATGTTTGCATGATAGTATGAAAGTTTCATGTAGAAATTTTATGAAATTGTCATTGAATGATCCATTAGGACTAAATTGCAAAAGTTGCAAAATTTGAAATTCTAGAAGCTTTTAGTATGAAATAGCTTTGGAATATTAATTAGAAGTCCTTAAATAGCAATTTGCCCAAATTATAATTTTTGGACAAAAATGGACATGAGTTAGAAATTTTGAAAGTTTAGTGAGAAGGGCATTTTGGTCATTTATCAATTAAATGATTAAAAAGGGAAAAAGATGACAAAAATCTTATTCGTCTTCTTCCCCTTGTGCTGAAAATTTGAGAGACTCCATTTTTAAAGCTTGCTAGTAAGTGCATCCTAGCCCCGTTTTTAATATTCTTCATATTTTTGGAGTCCTCGTATTATGAATTAGCTATTTATAGCTATAAGTTGAGCTAGAATCCATGTTCATAAATCTAACCATGTATGACATGCTTGTAAAATGATGTTTTACGAAAGATTATGAGAGTTTGATGTTAGATAAACATCTTTTCCTAAATGAATTTCATGAAAAATGCTAGTAAGGACTAGTTTGTAAAAGTTGTGAAATTTGTCATACATGATAGAAATAGTGAGAATTGATTGTTGCTATAGTTAAGAGAATGAATCAGCTAAGCATGAAGTTCACGAAAGTTGAATAAAAATGACTTTACGAGCCTTGGGGCAAAAGTGTAATTATGAGGAAGTTTAGGGGCAAAATGGTAATTTTGCCAAAGTATGAGTTAAGAGTCAATTTAGTCAATGTGTGTATTAAATGAGCTAAATTATTATTATAGATCAAGAAAAATGAAGCCCGGATCAAAACCGAGGCAAGAACAAAGTCGAGGACTAAATTACATTCCTACATACATTTTGTACATTGAGGTAAATTTGTATGATTTCTAAGCTTTATGATTAATATCATTGAATTGCTTAGTATGATGTAGAATATATCTTAATTCCATGAGATTTTTGATGCTATGCTAAACAAAGAAATCAATGAGATTAAGTATGAGAAAGTCCCGATTGAAGTTGAATTACTTAGGATACTCGATCTATCACATGAGACAAGGAAGTCCATATAAGGCCAAGCCAAGGCATGGCATCGGAAATCAAGAAAGTTATCATGTAAGACCAAGACAAGTCTTGGCATTGAAGAGTTATTATAAGATGAAGACCCATATAAGCCCAAGCCAAGGCATGGCATTGGTGAGTCTCCATGTAAAAATGTCATGTAAGTCCAAGACAAGTCTTGGCATTTAAAAGCTGTAATGAGATAGAGATCCCATGTAAGTCCAATCCAAGGCATGGAATTGGTGAGTAACAAGGAAGATTTCATGTAAGTCCAAGCCAATGCTCGGCATTAACCCGTTCATGAGTAAAGATACCAAGTAAGACCATGTCAAGACATGGCAATGGTAAGTTCCCAATGGAACACACAAGGAAGACTTCGTGTAAGTCCATGTCAAGACATGGCATCGATACCAAGTTGAGAGATCCCATGTAAGACCATATGTAGGGTATGGCTTTGGCATCGAGATAATTGTGAGATGAGATTCAGTATCCTCGGTTATTCATAGTAATTCATCGGGCAAAAGAGTAAAGAATAAATGAGAAAGCAAGAAAGTTAAGCAAGTAAAGCTATCATCAAAGTATGCTAATCATAGTGAACTAAGAGTATTATTCATTTTATGAGTGATGAAGTTAAGATTATGCTTACCTTAACAAAGTATGCTAATCTATATGATTAAGTGATACAGGTACCTTATTTACCTTACAAGCACGAGACTAGTTAGTACCATGATAAGTGTAAGAATCATTAAGAGTAAGTAAGCTCAAGCATGTGAACTTAGCAATGCCTTGGCTTATGATAAATGAGTATGCTAATTATATGTATTTATATACGTTGTTATATGCATTACATGCAAATTTACTAAGCGAAATGCTTATATCTTTAATTCTTTCTTTCCATGTAGTCCCGCCAAGCTAATCTCGTGGATCATCGTCATCGGAGCTCGGAGCACACTATCAATCGCTATTTTGGTATAGCCAAGTTGTTTATATTAAGTATGGCATGTATAGGAAGCATTTCGTTTTGAGTTATGTTTTAGAATTAGCCAAAGTGTTGGCTATCAAGCTTAGAATTCTTTTTGTATATGGCCAAAGAGATGGGTCATGAATGATTAAGTATGTATGTTTTTATCTATCAATGAAGTATGCATCCTTGTTCATGTTAGATGTAATACTTGAGTTATTGAATTGAGTATTGGATTGATCTTGATATCAGGGTGGCAATTGGCTTGGAAGATAGCCTTTAGGTGCCCACACGGATAGACACACGGACGTGTCTCTAAGCCGTGTGTCCCTTGCACATTAGTGTTTTAATTCAGAATAGACCACGAGCTAACCACACGGCCGTATGTTTAGGTCGTGTGTGACACACGGTTAGCACATGGGCGTGTGCCCTGGCCGTGTGAAGTCTGCACCTTGCACTTGTAAATTGAATTGCCACACGGCTGAAGTACACGGGCGTGTGTATGGACCGTGTGGATAAGTCAAAATGCCAAAGTTTAGCACACGGGCCAAAGCCACGGGCGTGTCAAGGCCGTTTGAAATTAGTCAGTGTCGACCACGGGTGGAAGACACGGGCATGTCTTAGGGGTACACGGGTGTGTCACAAGTCACATGGGCGTGTGACCCCTGTTTCGAGGAAAAGTTCCAGATTGAGTTCCGAAAGTTTCCGATAGGCGTTTAAGGCCTAGTAGGCCCATGAAACGTATGTTTTGATTAAGAAAGAGAATTTTTTGTTTCGAAATAAAATTTTACAGCTCGTAAGTACATGTTTCCTTAAGTTCAAGTATGGTAACGTCTCGTATCCAGTCTCAGTCTCGGACTTGGGTATGGGGTGTTACAGTGTTGGCCCACACGGGCACTCTGCATGGGCGTGTGATATCTGGGCCAGGCCGTGTGATCCACACGGGCTAGGCCAATCTGGGCGTGTGGGCCCACACGGGCAAACCACATGGGCAAACCACACGGGCGTGTGGGCCCATTTATCTGAGTTTTTTCCTAGGGCTGCACGAGTTGTCCCAAATGATTGTGGGCCTACTATAGGGTCGGTAAGAGCTAACAAAACCCTAAACTGTATGATCTGTTTGACTGATATTTTGTACTGAGCATGATAGTATATGCATGTTATATCTGTTATCTGTAAAGAAAGCATGTTAAGCATGATTTATCCGTTAATTCTGTATGCATGTTCTGTATCTGTGATTGGGGTGGGATAATGTTTATTGGAGGAAGTGTTCTGAAAGGCAGATTATGCCTAATATCTGGAAGCACAGCTGCATTATATCTGATATGTGCCGCATCGGTACAACATGGTGTGTAGGGCTGGATGGGTGTTTTAAACCCCACATGGTGTGTAGGGATGGTTGGAGATGGTGTGTAGAGGATAGGGGTAGGATATCTGATTTTTGAATCTATTCTGTATATATGCATCTGTATCTGAAATGGGCATAAGCCCTAATATGCATCTGTATCTGTAATGGGCTTAGGCCCGAATCTGTATTTGACTGATTCTGAGTTTGTTGCTTGTGTGCATGCTTAATTCTGTGGGGTTACACACTGAGTTTACGTAAACTCACCCCTTTCTGTTTATTCTGTTCAGGTAATCCACAGAGTTAGGCGGATCGGTGCGACATAGCCTCTCGGTAACCACATGATCGAATTGTTTATGATTACGATTTAATTTTTATGTGCTGGTTTAATCTGGGTTTTATTTTATGTAATTCAGACTTTATGGACTATTTTGTTTTAATTCGAGATAGACTGAGGTTCTATGATTTTAAAGTTTGCTACACGTGCTATAACTCGGATTTTACCAAAAACAGAGGTTTTACAAATACTGTACTATTTTCTAAACACGAACGATTTTATTCAGAATAAGCTTTCGCTAAAATTATATGTTTTAAGGCAAGTGCACTAATTGAAAACATGTTTTGAATGTAACGAAACTAATAAAGCGTTTATGAGTTTTGAGGTTTTTATCAAGTTAGACATTTGCAAAAGCCCTTCCATGTGACATCGCCAGATTCGGCCATAACGTCTAGGCCGGGTTTGGGGTGTTACAATTTTTTTCCACACAGGTAGACACACAAGCGTGTGTCTAGGCCATGTGTCACACACGGCCTATCCCATGGGCATGTGTTTCGGCAGTGTGTCCCCTGCACCTTAATTTTTGAGAAACAGAATGCTCAGATTTAAGCACATGGGCAGAGACACGGGCGTGTGTCTTAGCCGTGTGGACGGCACGGCCTCGAACATGGGCGTGTACCCTGGCCGTGTGAAGTCTGCACCTATTTTTGTGAAAATTAATTTTCCACATGGCCTAGCACACGGTCGTGTGACTTGGCTGTGTGACTCCAATTTGTTCATAAGTTACAAGTCAGAAAGTTACACGGGTTAGGGACACGGGCGTGTGTGACTACACGGCCTATCCACATGGGCGTGTCCCAAACCACACGGGCGTGTGACCCCTGTTTCTAGCAAAAATCTTCTAAGTTTTATAAGATTTCCCTGAGTTCTCGGTTTGGTCTCGGGCCACTACCAAAGCATGTATTGGGCCTCGTAGGCTCGTATTAGGGACTCTATGATTGAATATGAATGGTTTTAATTAGGACGCAAAATTTATGACTCGATTTGTATGATTGTTTGTGATGAAAGTTTGGTAATGCCTCGAGCCCTGTTCCGGCGTTGAATATGGGTAAGGGGTTTTACAGACTCACATTTGATGAAGTGATGTAGAGTGTTGATTCCAAGCTCTAGGGAATAGCTATGAAAGTTGAGACGGATTCTATGTAATCAAACTCAATGTGGGAACTTGTAGAGTTAGCGAAAGGGGTAAAACCCATATGGTGTAAGTGGATCTAAAAGAAGAAAAGTAATGCGAATGGAAAAGTGGAAACTTACAAGGCCAGGCTTGTATCAAAATGTTATACTTAGAAAAAAGGTGTTGATTATAAAAAAGCCTACTTTTTGGTTGCCATGCTCAAGTCAATCCACATATTGATATATATATATATATATATTATAGTGACTCTTAATTATGAGATCTGGAAAATGGATGTCAAGACAACGTTCTTGAACAACTATCTTGAAGAAAACATCTATATGATGCAACCCACTAGATATTTAGTTAAAGGAAATGATCATAAAGTTTGCAAACTATTTATATTCATATATAGATTTCAGCAAGCATTCCGCTCATGGAATCAAAAATTTTATCAAGCAATCAAAACTTTTGGATTTGACCAAAACGTAGATGAACCTTGTAATTATAAATGTATTGGGGATGGAAAGGTGGTCTTTCTCGTTATATATAAATTTATGGTCAATATTAGATTTTCATTTCACAACTCTAATAACTTAAATCATTTTTCCATATACTTATGAGTTGGCAAATTGAATTTGTTGTGAACTAAGTTATTTACTTATTTCTTACACGTCAAATCAAATTAGTTATCAAACTCAATTTCATATCCCTTTTTATCTTTAGTAAGATAGATTCGGGTACACAAAACTCTACTTAATACATACCAAAGATAATGCACCCGAGGTACCCCAACCAAACACACCAGATACAGATAGAATTTGCACAATAAGTGTGTAACAACCTGGTTTTCAGTGTCAGAAACAATGGTTTCGGGACCACAACTTCGACGTGTTGGTCCATAAATATTAAATTATTAATATTTACGAGGTCATTAATGTGGTACTAAATTTTGGTTATGAAATTTTAATGTTTAGATAGTTAATTAAGAAAAAGGACTAATCGTAAAAGTTGAAAAAGTTGATTCTATTAGTTAAAGTTGTTAAATAATTACAGAAAGGTAATAAAAGAGACTAATATGGTAATTATACCATTAGAGAAAGTGAATGGACGGTTTATGTTTTTAATTACATAAAATTTTAATTAAAATTAAAAGACATAATGGCAATTTTGTAAATAAGCTAAAACTTATCAAATTAAAAGAGATAAATCAAACATTTCTCTTGTTTTTCTTCTTCAACAAACCGTGTAGCCATTTTTTAGAGAAGAAAAGCTTTGGGTAGCTATGGTTCATCAATAGGTAAGTGTTTTTATGCCCGTTTTTAGTAATTTTTATGTTTTTGAGCTTGTATTAGCTTAATCTAGCTAATCTGAGAACCAACTTGTGAAACTTTTAAATGTTACAATTCTTTCCATTGATGAGTTGGATTGTTATTGAGTGTTTATGGAAGATTATTGATTATTGTAGCTAGATTAAATTATTTTATAAAGTAATTTTTGATGATTTTAATGTTTAGGGACTAAATTGTTAAAATGATAAATTTACTTGTACTTGAGGTGAAATTATTTCAAATATGGGCTGTTGGGAGGTCATAAATTATTCTCTTGAATTGGGTTTTAAGAAAAAAATAGTTAAATTGCATGTTTGAGGCTTAGGGACTAAATTGAATAAAAGTGAAAAGTTAAGGGCAATTTTGTAAAATGCCCAAAATGGCTTAATTGTATAAGATGACTAAATTTTGCTGCTGATTTAATTAATTGAATGAATTTATTATTTTAGATCAAGAACGTGTTGTCAATCGCGGGAAAGAAAAGATTTCTGAATAGGTCCCTGTACTTCGGTATGTTTGCAAATTAGTCCTGTAAATTCGTATGTTATTTATACTTCTAATGATTTTTATAGTGATGATATAATTTTATTAAATGTTATCTTGTACAATAGCATGACCTTGAAGACGAAAAATGAAATACTGATTATATTAAATGCTTGCTTAAACGAGCATTATCCACTGATTATACTGAATGCTTGCTCAAATGAGCATTATCCACTGATTATATTGAATGCTTGCTCAAACGAGCACTATCCACTGATTATACTGAATGTTTGAATGTTTTCTCAAATGAGCATTATCCACTGATTATATTGACTGCTTGCTCAAACAAGCATTATCCACTAATTATATTGAATGCTTGCTCAAACGAGCATTATCCACTGATTATACTGAATGCTTGCTCAAATGAGCATTATCCACTGATTATACTTAATGCTTACTCAACCAAGCATTACCCATTGATTATACTGAATAAGATTTTTTGTACCGATGATTGGACACGAACACTGAAATAATGTTCCGAATATTATTCATTTGATGGAAGTTGTGATTGTCGGGAATTTCATTGCCTAAATGCAAAGTTTCATTTATCATGTTGAGTGGGTAAAAATTTATTTATTATTCAAACAAACTTACTAAGCTTTATGTAAGCTTACTTGTATTTGGTTCATTTTGTAGATTACAATTTTGTGGGCTCAAACGATCGGATCAACACGAGAAATCACACTGTCAAGGAATCTTTGGTAGACTTTGATTTTGGTTTGGTATATATGGCATGTAATAGGACCCTTTTGTATATGTTGTATTAATTCTTAGTTTTGAGCAAGTTTATACTTTGAACTTGTGATGTGTTCTTGAATAACTTATGGAAATATGCATGTTTTATCTAAGTTGAGTTTGTCGGTTAAGAATAAAATACATTGACGTCATGTTGAACTATGGTGTGAAATGAAAAGGATGTTTTTGATGTTTAAATTGTGTCTTGTATATGCAACTTTGGAAGTGAAATGTTACGAAATGTATTGTGGTGTCAATGATGGCACATTGGTTACAAATTTTTCTTGAATGTTCTGATTTGGCCCCTAAATGTTCGTAACTTATTTTTAGGGCTTTTAAGGCTCGATTTAAGACTTGTAAATGTATGTTCTATTTCATGTGAATCTTATCTGAATTTATGCGATTATTTTATAATTGGATGCTAATTAAAATGAAATTGTTTCGACTTGTATGGTAACACTCTATAACCCTATTCCAATAACGGAACTGGATATGGGTGTTACAAAGTGCACACCCTCCAAACACACCAAAAGGATGAATGTGTTATGCCATAAGGCATCATATCTCCCACACACATAGAAGTGTGCATCTAATTCTTATGGTACACCAATTATATCTTGACTAATCTACCAAGCTCACAAGGATTGTTCACATTATTAATCAAATAAATATTTTCGTAGTTCACAAAATTTATTAACATTTCTCAAAAGGTTTTTTGGATTTTACAATGAATCTCATATTTCACATTTATAACATTTTGGTGCTTGTTGGCACCTAATCATAAACTATGCGCATTTACATGTTCAGTTAATCATTAGGTGACCATATCAGCATATGACACACTTTATTAGGTGATTTATCACATATAATTCTAAATACCAAAGAGTCAACTCAACTAAAAATATCTATTAAACAATTTATTATCTTACCATTTTCATAGCATATGATTTCTCATTTTTATAATTATTTCTTATCACTTTAAGCTATACTTTCTCATAGTCATAAGTCAAGTATCACATTTTGACCACCTTCTTTTAATATGTCACAATAACACATTCTTTCATTTCCACCAAAAATCATGCTATAACTCTCAAGAGTTTTAAATGATTTAAAAACTTCATTTTCATATATTCCAAAAACAATATTATATAATATTATCCTTCCTTCCCAGTTAGCACAGCAAACCCAATCATGTTTACTCACATTCCAATATACATAATTATTTAATCAATTTATTAAACTAATCATCAAATCTCATATCCATATTATTAAATGAACCTTAAGTTAAAAACTCAAAAGGTTTTTAATACTTAGAGTCCTCTTTTCACAAGCTTGGAAGTGTAGTTTCCACATTTCTTCTTTTCTCAAAAATAATAAAAAAATATATAACAAAATTGTTAATACTCAACCTTATAAAATTTTCTAATAACAAAAATCTCAAATATCAAAGTTAAGAATGATGTCAATATTATTTCTTACCTTATATGAAACTCTCTCACTAGTTTCACTTTTTCTCACTAAATCTATGAAACCATAAGTTTGGATGTAGATGATGAAGATTGAAATGTGCTTAGAAGGTAATTTTCAAAGTAATTTTAGTGAGAAATTAAATTAGGTTGATTTAGAGACAAATGACAAGAAAATAAAAAAGGAAGAACTCTCATGGACAAGCTAGGGTCGACAAGTATGTGAAGTACACTACAAAAACCCAAATCAATGTTTAACTCCACTTTTAATCACCATGACAGAATCACACCATGTTATAATTGAGTGACCCGAATCATTATTTAAATAAAGTACAATGGTAAAATAAAATAAAAGTAAAATTCATATAGAACTACACTTCTTTTATTTTATTTTAGAATAAGGTTTTTTAAATCTTATTAAACTCCATCTATTTGATATTGATTAGAATAAGGTATTTAAATCTTACTACACTCCTATTAGAATATGGTTTTACAAGCCTATAAATAGACATAGTCTACTCCTCTTGTAATCATTCGAATTCGACATAGTGAATTTTCTTCTCCTCTGCCCGTGGTTTTTTTCCCGAAAGGGTTTCCACGTAAAAATTTGTGTGTTATTTATTTTTATTTCTCTTTTCTTTGCGATATATTGTCATTATCGACATTCTATTTTTCACAAATTGGTATTCGAGCTTCTGGGTTGTTCATCTTGATCACGGTAATAGCGTCTTTGAAGTATGAAATTCCACTGTTGGATCGTAACACCAGATTTGTGTTGTGGCAGATTAAGATGGGAGAAGTTCATGCATAGATGGATCTGGAGGATGCCCTGCTAGGGATAGATAAGATGCCTTCGACATCAACGAATGAAGAGAAGAACCGTAAGGATCGAAAGGCGTTAACACAATTACATTTGCATTTTTCTAACGAAATTTTACAGAATGTGATGAAGGAGAAGACCGCCACTGCATTATGGAAGAGGCTGGAACAAATATGTATGTAGAAAACTCTAACCAGCAGGTTGCATATGAAGCAGCGTCTTTATGCTCATCGTTTGGAGGAAGGTGTGTTTGTGCACGAACACTTAACAGTGTTTAAAGAAATTCTCACAAACTTGGAGGCCATGGAGGTTCAGTATGATAAGGAAGATCTAGGGTTGATTCTACTTTGTTCATTTCCCTCGTCTTATTCAACCTTTAGAGACACGATTTTATATAGCCGCGAGTCTCTCATAGTTGATGAGGCTTATGATTCCTTTAACCTCATATGATAAGATGAAGCATCTTGTGGTTAAAACTGACTCTCAGGGAAAGGGTCTCATTGTTCGTGGGAGACAAGATCAGAATGCTGATGATGATCATGGAAGGTCACAAGAATGGAATCCTCGTGGTAAATCTAAAGGTAGATCGAAGTCTTCAAACAGAGGTAAAACTTGTAACTTCTGCAAGAAGAAAGGGCACATTAAATCTTAGTGCTATAAGCTACAGAACAAGATCAAAAGGGAGGATACGAATCAAAAGGGAAAATAACCAGATAATTCCGGTGAAGCTGATGTTGTAGAGGACTACAGCGATGGTGAACTTCTAGTCGCTTCTGTCAACAATTCTAAAGTGACCGAGGAGTGGATCCTTGATTCGGGCTACACCTTCCACATGAGTCCCAATCGGGATTGGTTTACAACTTACGAAACAGTGTCTGAAGGTGTTGTTTTGATGGGAAATAATGCTTCGTGTAAAATCGCAAGTGTTGGAACAATTAAAGTAAAGATGTTTGATGGAGTTGTCAGAACACTTAATGACGTACGACATGTTCCAGAATTGAAGAGAAATTTAATTTTGTTAAGTACTCTTGATTCAAAAGGGTAAAAATACACAGCTGAAAGTGGGGTTTTGATGATTTCCAAAGGTTCCCTAGTTGTGATGAAAGGGCAGAGAAAGACTACCAAGTTATATGTTCTGCAAGGTTCTACTGTTACTGGTGATGCAGCTGTCGCTTCCACTTCCTTGTCAGATGATGATATTACTAAACTTTGGCATATGCGCCTAAGGCATATGAGTGAGAATGGCATGATAGAATTGAGCAAAATAGGACTTCTTGATGGGCAAGGAATTTGCAAACTGAAGTTTTATGAGCACTGCATTTTTGGAAAGCACAAGAGAGTTCGATTTACCAAAGGAATCCATAACACGAAGGAAACGTTGGAGTATATTAATTCTGATCTGTGGGGGCCAACAAGAGTGCCTTCGAGAGGTGGAGCTAATTATATGCTAACTTTTTATGGATGAGTTTTTCAGAAAAGTTTGGGCGTTGTAACATCCTAAAATTTGAATTTTTATATGTTGCATTATTTTGGTGCTCAGCTAGTTTATTTATCCTATGTGTGTGTTAAAATAGTCCTGAGAAGGTTCGGGATTTATTTGGAGTTGGTATAATTTTTGGAAATTAGTACTTTAATGAAATGGAACAAGTGACCTTAAAGCCTAAGGTAATTAAGTGGTAAAAAGATAGCATAATTGAGTTAGTAGTAAAGAGGATATGCGCCACATGTATTGTCTTGAGAGGAAAGGTTCGAATCCCTTGGTATGCATTTTTTTGTAACTTAAAATTTTTGCACTCTCCTATTAAGTGTCGGCCAAGCTTTATTTTTGGTATGTTGGACTTTTAATTTTTTATGGTAAGGTGGCTAAGAGAAAAGGCAAGTGTAAACTTAAGGAAGGGAATCATACGAATAAGGTATGTAGGGGGAACACAAGGCACTTTATAAGGAGTGTGTTTTGGAAAGTTTGGAATGGCCAAACTTTGACCTTGGTATCCATGTATTTGGACAGTTTTAGGGGCTAGGGGTGGCCAATTTTTGAAGAACTTTGGGTAAGGATAGGTGCTTGTTGGGCACATTTCTTTTTAGTCATTTTTGTCTTCTCTCAAAGCATTTTCTCTCCATCTTTTCTCTCCCTAGCCGAATGCACATTGAACATTTGCGAGCATCTTTTGTTTTTCTTCTTTTGGTCATTTCATTTTGACCATTTGGTCTTATTTTGCCTAACCTCTCAAGTCATTTTCCCTAGTGCCGAAAACACTAAAACTTGAAGGCCATTTTTCTCTTTTTCTTTTCTTCTCCATTGCCGAATGCTCTCTAGCATCAAACCTCTCTCTTTGCTCCTACTTCATCTTTGAAAACCGAAACACAAACCTCTCATCTTATATTTCTTCCTTTCTCTTTTCTTCATATTGCTCATTCTTACAAACATATTTTTCTCCCTTCTCTTTTCCTCCATGGCCGAATGTTGCTAACACCATTTTCTTCAATTTTTCTTCATAGCCGAATCTTCCTCTTCACATATATTTTCTTATCAATCATTCTTTCTACTCTCGTTTTGATCAATTGGTAAGAACCCTCTTCGATTCTCTATTTTTCTTCTTTTTCTTTTGACGAATCTACATATTGGTTTGGGAGGGTCTTTTGACCGAAAATATCATCCTCTATCTTTCTCTCTTAGACAATCTTTTCGCCTTTATAGTGAAATAGAGAAAGGCCAAACTTCTGAGTGTTCGTAATCATTGTGAATCGCTAGGATTTGGTCCAAAGTGTTAAGGTAAGGGTTTCTATCAAGGACTTCCATATTACTCGTTATTTCGTTAAAGATGGGGTTTACTAATCGATTTTATCTTAGGGACGCTATCGCTCGATTTTCATCCCTTGAACCTAAAGATTTTGTGGTAAGCCGATTTCGCCCTTAAAACCAATAGTCTTAATTTCCAAATATTAGTTGGACTAATATTCTTTTTTTGTCAATGGAGGCAAACAAGATAGGGTCAAAAAGGGTGGTGAATAGTGTTCGGAAGAGGGGCGGATTCGCTATTCCCTCTAGTTTCAAGCGAAGGGTCGTTTTGATGTCCGAGATTTTCCACCGGGTTGTGGACCCTCATCCGTGAAAATCGCTTATTTGAGGTTGTTCATAGTTACGAGCCATTAGTCGTTGGGATTTTCCAATGGGTTGTGAACCGTCAACCGGGAGAACCGCAAATAGTAGTTGTTCGAGATTCTGAGGGTAAAAATCTAGACCGCTTACTTTAGCCTAGATTTATATTAAGTGTTAGTGTTCTAATCGAGCGTTATAACGTATTTAGGTATCGACGATCAGGAAAGTGTAGTCCTCACCGTAATCAGGTGTGTAATCTCACACTGTATGTCATGGGTTAGATGACTATACCGTAGTAAACATTGGATTAAAAATTACAAAGTTGGTGAAATCGGGAAAATATGGTATAATTAACACTTTAGTGTTAAGATCGTGAAATCAGTATTAAGAATGTGGTAAATTACGAAATTACCCTTAAAGGGGCTAAAACGATAAAATGTGATATTTTGGGCCATATGTGATATTTTGGGCCATATGTGATAAATGGGCCATATATGTTATTTGATAAATTGGCCAAGTGTGATATAAGATGAAATGGGTCAAATTGTGAAATAGGCCAGATTGCAATAATTTTTATAATGGGCCTTATGTTAGAATAATTATATGAATGAATTATTATGCATGTTGTGTACATGATTGCATGGGTTGGGATATTTGACGAAGAGAAGTTCTGGTAGCTTTGCTACAAAATTCTGATGGCTTCGTGCCCAGTTTAATATATGGCTTAATTGCCCAGTTTAATATATGGCTTAATTGCCCAGTTAATATATGGCTTAATTGCCCAGTTTGCTATATGGCTTCGTGCCCAGTTTAATATATGGCTAAATGCCCATTTTGGTGTGTTGGCGGGGTGGGTGACTAAAGCTCCCCACAGGTGTGCTGGTTGGTACGGGTGGTGTGTAGCGGATGGAAATTTAGGTTTGGTTTGGGAATTTCATATTACATGCATTCTACACATGTTAAATTGTTATATTTGAAATGGGCTTTGGCCCAATAAATGTTTAATTGAATTTTGGCCCAGTGAAAATGGTAAGTGAATTACACACTGAGTTCTAAGTAACTCACCCCTGTTTTCTTTACCCTCCTCAGGTAATGATCAGTGATGGAGGCTTGGGTCGGGGACGACTCAGTGGAGGCCATACTACGAATTATGGGTTATTTAAATTTTGGATTTCTTTTTAAGTACTTTTTATTATTATTGCTATTATGTAATAAGGCCTCTGGTTAAATTTTTATGGATGTTTTACTTGTGGATGGATTTTATAATACGCTTTAAATACTTAAGTGGGGTTTCGTTTCAAAAAAATAGAAATAAATGTTTCCTTAAAATAAACATGCATAAAGGGTTTTCATTCTTAAATATTTTAACTCGCAAAAATTATGCATTAACAACGTTCTTCCAAAATTTTGTTTTCAAAATTATTTTCGAACTCTATTAATTTTTCTCGAAATATTATTCTAATTTCTTTTAAGTTTCAATTTATAAATTCTTACGTCTCAAATTGTTTGATTTATCAATCAACCTTAGTTTTCAATAAACTTCAAGTCAAGATATTTTGAAGATCCGATTTCTTAAAATCTTTAAAAGGACTAGATGTATATTCCTTTCCGTGTGACATGTCGAATTTGGTCTTAATGCATAGACCGGGTTTGGGGTGTTACATTTGATGGTATCAGAGCCAGTTTCAAAACTCGACTGTGGTTTGGGTTTAACAATGATTTTCGTTTAAAACTATTTTAAATTTATAGAATATATGTTTTTAAAGGTAGTATGGCACCACGAGCATCCGGCACCAAGTCAAGTAAGTATTCGTATTCTGAATGATTATTATTGTGATATAGGAACACTCTAGAACTTCTAGTTTTAGGTGTTGAAACTGTAGAGATTGAGACTATAGGATGTGATTGCGAAAACAACTCTATCTCTTCTCATAAAATATCGTTAATAAACACTGAAATAGTATTTTGATTCATAAAACTTGTAATCAGATTAAACCAAAATAGTCAAAATGAGCGCTAAAGGCGTGGGCGTGGTAGACGTGGCCGTGGTAGAGGCCGAGGTGCTAGGGTTGCGTCTGAAGCGTCGGGACATGTACCGTAAATGGACGCTTTGCATCACCCGGATCGAGGCTGGATCACATGACCATACGAGAGGACATTACCTTAACCCAAGCAATGTTGCGAGTCTTGGAAAGGGTTCTTTGGAGCTAGAATCGGGCAGCGGCTCATGGATCAATATCGGAACGACTTAGATTGAGTGGTGCCGAGGTTAGGGGTATCTCGGGAGTAGCCCCAAATGTAGCGGAGTATTGGCTCGAGGCTGTGGAGTGGATCATGGATGATTTGGAGTACACCACCGAGCAGAAACTGAGAGGAGCTGTGTCCTTGTTGAGGGACGAGGCGTATCAATGGTGGCTTACTGTTCGAGAAGGCACTCAGGCTGAACATGTTACTTGGGATTTCTTCAAAACTGCATTCCAAGGAAAGTATGTCGGGGCAAGTTATGTGGATGCCCGGAGGAAGGAATTCCTGAATCTAGTTCAAGGAAATAAGACGGTGGCAGCTTACGAGGCAGAATTTCTACGCTTGAGCCGTTACGCTCGGACAATAGTGCCAACTGATCATGAGCGCTGTGTACGCTTTGAGGATGGGCTGAATGATGAGTTGCGGGTTCTGATAGCCCGCAACAAGAAAGGACTTTTGCCACGCTTGTGGAGAAAGCCTAGATAGCCGATGAGGCTAAGAACTTAGAACGTTAGAACCGGGAAAGAGTCAGAGGCAAGAGGGACTTTAAGTACTCGGGTTCTGCTAAAAGTTTCCAAAAGAGGCCTCGGAATGATGAGCCAGCTCAAGCTAGAGCACCTGCGGCTACCAACCAGATCCAACAATGTGCTGCCTGTGGAAGAAGACACCTCGGGGAATGTTGGAAGAGAACTGGTGGTTGTTTTAAATGTGGTTCTAAGGACCACAAATTTAAGAATTGCCCTCGACGGACTGCTCTGACTCAAGAAGCTCGTAACCCTGATGCACAGCCAACTAAAGGCACTCAGCAGCCACCGAGAGGTCGTGGACCAGGTCGTGGTGGTAATGGCACTGGACGAGGTCAAGGTGCACCGGGTCGAGGTAATGGCTTCAGAGGTAACGTGGAGGCAAGACAGCCGGGGTTAGTCTATGCGGTCAGGCGTCGGGAGGATGGCGATGCACCTGATGTGATAACTGGTACATTCTTCATCTTTGAGGTACCTGTTACAGCTTTGATAGATATCGGGTCTACCCACTCGTATGTTGCTAGTGCCATATCTGGAAATCTGAATATTAGATCTGAGATTACCGACAGAGTAATGACGGTAATTAGTCCTTTAGTATAGTCTGTGGTCGTGAATAAATTGTATAGAGACGTGCCTTTAGAAATTCAAAGAGAAATATTTTTGGCGGATTTGATGGAACTGCCTTTCGGCGAGTTCGATCTTATTTTGGGCATGGATTGGTTGGTGAAGCACCGGGTGCACTTAGATTGTGCTGCAAAGCGGATGTCGATCAGGACTTTAGGAGATAAGGAAGTTGTAATGATAAGGGAGCAGAGAAATTATTTAGCAAATGTCGTATCTGCTTTAAAGGCAGAAAAGTTGGTGCGAAAAGGGTATGGAGCGTTCCTAGCCTTCATTAGTGCTTTGGATTCCAAGGAATTATCGGTGGAAGGTGTTAGAACGGTGAAAGAATTTCCAGATGTCTTTCCCGAGGAACTTCTGGGTTTACCTCCAGACCGGGAAGTAGAGTTTGGCATTGAGCTTTTGCCTGGAATGGCTCCTTATAGGATGGCGCCGAAGGAGTTAGTGGAGCTTAAGGCTCAAATTCAGGAGTTGTTGGATCGGGGATTCATTCGACCGAGTGTGTCACCATGGGGAGCACCGGTCTTGTTCGTCAAGAAGAAGGATGGGTCGATGCGTATGTGCATCGATTATAGGCAGTTGAATAAGTTGACGATCAAGAATAGGTATCCATTGTCGAGAATCGATGACCTGTTTGATTAGTTGAGAGGAGCTTAAGTTTTTTCCAAGATTGATTTGAGATCGGGTTATCATCAACTCAAGGTTAAGGAGGCAGATATTCATATGATGGCATTACGAACTCGTTATGGACATTATGAGTTTTTGGTGATGCCGTTTGGGTTGACCAATGCACCAGCTGCATTTATGGACATGATGAACCGGGTCTTCCAACCCTACTTAGACCGGTTCGTGGTGGTGTTCATAGATGATATTTTAGTATACTCGAGGAATGAAGAAGAGCATGACTCTCATCTACGCATAGTACTGCAAATACTGCGAGAAAAGCAACTTTATGCCAAATTTAGTAAGTGTGAATTTTGGCTGAAGGAAGTGACCTTCTTGGACATGTTGTGTCAGCCGAAGGAATCAAAGTTGATCCTCGGAAGGTAGAGGCTGTGTTGGATTGGAAACCACCGAAGTTAGTGGCTGAGATTCGGAGTTTCTTAGGTTTGGCTGGCTATTATAGGCACTTTGTTGAGGGGTTTTCGTTGATTGCTGCACCCCTAACTAAGCTGTTGCGAAAGGGAGTACCGTTTGTGTGGACAGATAAATAACAAGAGAGTTTCGAGATATTGAAGATGATTTTGATGGAAGCACCAATACTGATTCAGCCTGAGGCTGGAAAAGAGTTTATTGTTTATTGTGATGCGTCACACACGGGTTTAGGATGTGTGTTGATGCAAGGTGGAAAGGTGGTGGCTTATGCATCCCGTCAGTTAAGGCCGCACGAAGTCAACTATCCTACTCATGACTTGGAGTTGGTCGTGTGGTTTTTGCTTTAAAAATTTGGAGGCATTATCTCTATGGTGAGAAGTCGATCATTTATATACGGACCATAAGAGTCTTAAGTACCTCCTTACTCAAAAGGAGTTGAACTTAAGACAACGGAGGTGGGTGGAGTCAAGTAAAGGATTATGACTTCTCAATCGAGTATCATCCTGGAAAGGCTAACGTGGTGGCGAGCAGCGTTGAGTCGTAAGGTAATATCGGAGTTAAGAGCAATGTTTGCTCATCTCGGTTTGTATGAGGATGGCGATCACTAGCGGAACTTCAAGTGAAGCCTTTATGGTTAGAACAGATCAAGGAGAAGCAGATATCAGATGAAAAGTTGGGTCCCTTAATTCAACAAGTTGAAAGTGGTGTAATAGGGGATTTTGGAATGAATAAGGATGGAGTGCTGTGTTTTCACGGAAGAGTGTGTATGACCATAGATTCGGATTTGAGACAAGTGATTCTGCGTGAGGCGCATAGTAGCCCTTATGCTATGCACCCCGGAGGAAGTAAGATGTATCGAGACCTCCGTGAACAGTATTGGTGGCCACGGTTAAAGCGGGAGGTTACTGATTTCATGGGTAAGTGTTTGACTTGTCAACAAGTGAAGGCAGAACATCAATTGCCATCAGGATTGCTTCAACCAGTGAAGATTCCATTATGGAAATGAGAGCGGATAACGATGGACTTTGTTAGTGGGTTACCCTTAACACCTACTAAGAAAGATTCCGTCTGGGTAATAGTGGATCGATTGACGAAGACTGCCCATTTTCTACCAGTTCGTACGGATTACTCACTGCAGAAGTTGGCTAAGTTGTATGTATCGGAGATCGTGAGGTTGCATGGGGTACCAGTGTCTATTATATCGGATAGGGACCCTAGGTTTACATCATGATTTTGGAAAGCTTTGCATGAGGCTTTGGGAACAAAGTTAAACTTTAGTACGGCCTTTCATCCTCAGTCAGGTGGTCAGTCAGAAAGAGTAATTCAGATTTTGGAAGACATGTTAAGGGGTTGTGTGATTGACTTCAGAGGTAGTTGGGAAGATTTTCTTCCGTTGGCAGAGTTTGCGTATCATAACAGTTATCAATCCAGTATCCAAATGGCACCTTATGAAGCATTATATGGTCGTAGGTGTCGTACTCCTATTTGTTGGACCAATTGGGGAACGGCGAGCTATTGGGTCCCGAATTGATATCGAGACGGAAGAAAAAGTAAAGGTGATTCGAGCACGGTTAAAGGAAGCTTCTACACAAAAAGTCGTATGCGGATCTGAAGCGTAAGGATATTGAGTTTAAGGTGGGAGATCGGTTTTCTTAAGGTCTCACCGTGGAAGAAGATCTTCGATTTGGAAAGAAAGGCAAGTTGAGCCCTAGGTTCATTGGACCGTATCGCGTGTCGAATAGTGTAGGACCAGTGGCTTATCACCTTGAATTACCTCGGAGTTGAGTCGATTCATAATGTTTTCCATGTCTCTATGTTGAGGCGTTATCGATCGGATCCGTCTCACATAGTACCGTGAGAGGAAGTTGAGTTAAGGCCCCGACTTATCGCTCGAGGAAGAGCCAAAGAAAATTTTAGATCGAGATGTTAAGGTGCTAAGAAAGAAGTCAGCACCGTTGGTTAAAGTTCTATGGCGTAATCACAGAGCGGAGGAAGCTACATGGGAGCCCGAGGACATGATTCGACAAAGAATACCCTCACCTCTTTTAACTGTAAATTTTCGAGCACGAAATTTTCTTTAAGGGGGTAGAATTGTAACATCCTAAAATTTGAATTTTTATATGTTGCATTATTTTGGTGCTCACTAGTTTATTTATCCTATGTGTGTGTTAAAATAGTCCCGAGAAGGTTCGGGGATTTATTTGGAGTTGGTATAATTTTTGGAAATTAGTAATTTAATGAAATGGAACAAGTGACCTTAAAGCCTAAGGTAATTAAGTGGTAAAAGATAGCATAATTGAGTTAGTAGTAAAGAGGATGTGCGCCACATGTATTGTCTTGAGAGGAAAGGTTCGAATCCCTTGGTATGCATTTTTTTGTAACTTAAAATTTTTGCACTCTCCTATTAAGTGTCAGCCAAGCTTTATTTTTGGTATGTTGGACTTTTAATTTTTTATGGTAAGGTGGCTAAGAGAAAAGGCAAGTGTAAACTTAAGGAAGGGAATCATACGAATAAGGTATGTAAGGGGAACACAAGGCACTTTATAAGGAGTGTGTTTTGGAAAGTTTGGAATGGCCAAACTTTGACCTTGGTATCCATGTATTTGGACGGTTTTAGGGGCTAGGGGGGTGGCCGAATTTTTGAAGAACTTTGGGTAAGGATAGGTGCTTGTTGGGAACATTTCTTTTTGGTCATTTTTGTCTTCTCTCAAAGCATTTTCTCTCCATCTTTTCTCTCCCTAGCCGAATGCACATTGAAGATTTGTGAGCATCTTTTGTTTTTCTTCTTTTGGTCATTTCATTTTGACCATTTGGTCTTATTTTGCCTAACCTCTCAAGTCATTTTCCCTAGTGCCGAAAACACCAAAACTTGAAGGCCATTTTTCTCTTTTTCTTTTCTTCTCCATTGCCGAATGCTCTCTAGCATCAAACCTCTCTCTTTGCTCCTACTTCATCTTTGAAAACCGAAACATAAACCTCGCATCCTCTATTTCTTCCTTTCTCTTTTCTTCATATTGCTCATTCTTACAAACATATTTTTCTCCCTTCTCTTTTCCTCCATGGCCGAATGTTGCTAACACCATTTTCTTCAATTTTTCTTCATAGCCGAATCTTCCTCTTCACATATATTTTCTTATCAATCATTCTTTCTACTCTCGTTTTGATCAATCGGTAAGAACCCTCTTCGATTCTCTATTTTTCTTCTTTTTCTTTTGACGAATCTACATATTGGTTTGGGAGGGTCTTTTGACCGAAAATATCATCCTCTATCTTTCTCTCTTAGACAATCTTTTTCGTCTTTATAGTGAAATAGAGAAAGGCCGAAACTCGGAGTGTTTGTAATCATTGTGAATCGCTAGGATTCGGTCCAAAGTGTTAAGGTAAGGGTTTCTATCAAGGACTTCCATGTTACTCGTTATTTCGTTAAAGATGGGGTTTACTAATCGATTTTATCTTAGGGACGCTATTGCTCGATTTTCATCCCTTGAACCTAAAGATTTTGTGGTGTCGATTTCACTTCCCTTAAAACCAATAGTCTTAATTTTCGAAATATTAGTTGGACTAATATTCTTTTGTCAATGGAGGCAAACAAGATAGGGTCAAATAGGGTGGTGAATAGTGTTCGGAAGAGGGGCGGATTCGCTATTCCCTCTAGTTTTAAGCGAAGGGTCATTTTGTTTGGCAATCCGAGATTTTCCACCGGTTGTGGACCCTCATCCGGTGAAAATCGCTTATTTGAGGTTGTTCGTAGTTCGAGCCATTAGGCGTTCGGGATTTTCTAACGGGTTGTGAACCGTCAACCGGAGAACCGACAAATAGTAGTTGTTCGAGATTTCGAGGGTAAAAATCTAAACCGCTTACTTTAGCATAGATTTATTTTAAGTGTTAGTGTTCTAATCGAGCGTTATAACGTATTTAGGTATCGACGATCAGGAAAGTGTAGTCCTCACCGTAATCAGGTGTGTAATCTCACACTGTATCTCATGGGTTAGATGACTATACCGTAGTAAACATTGGATTAAAAATCGCAAAGTTGGTGAAATCGGGAAAATATGGTATAATTAACACTTTAGTGTTAAGATCGTGAAATCGGTATTAAGAATGTGGTAAATTACGAAATTGCCCTTAAAGGGGCTAAAACGATAAAATGTGATATTTTGGGCCATATGTGATATTTTGGGCCATATGTGATAAATGGGCCATATGTGTTATTTGATAAATTGGCCAAGTGTGATATAAGATGAAATGGGCCAAATTGTGAAATAGGCCAAAATGTGATATAGGCCAGATTGCAATAATTTTTATAATGGGCCTTATGTTGGAATAATTATATGAATGAATTATTATGCATGTTGTATACATGATTGCATGGGTTGGGATATTTTACGAAGAGAAGTTCTGGGAGCTTTACTACAAAATTCTGATGGCTTCGTGCCCAGTTTAATATATGGCTTAATTGCCCAGTTTAATATATGGCTTAATTGCCCAGTTTGCTATATGGCTTCGTGCCCAGTTTAATATATGGCTTAATTGCCCAGTTAATATATGGCTTAATTGCCCAGTTTGCTATATGGCTTCGTGCCCAGTTTAATATATGGCTAAATGCCCAGTTTGGTGTGTTGGCGGGGTGGGTGACTAAAGCTCCCCACAGGTGTGCTGGTTGGTACGGGTGGTGTGTAGCGGATGGAAATTTAGGTTTGGTTTGGGAATTGCATATTACATGCATTCTACACATGTTAAATTGTTATATTTGAAATGGGCTTTGGCCCAATAAATGTTTAATTGAATTTTGGCCCATGAAAATGGTAAGTGAATTACACACTTGAGTTCTAAGTAACTCACCCTGCTTTCTTCACCCTCCTCGTAATGATCGGTGATGGAGGCTTGGGCCGGGACGACTCAAAGGAGGCCATACTATGAATTATGGGTTATTTAAATTTCAGATTTCTTTTTAGTACTTTTTATTATTATTGCTATTATGTAATAAGGCCTCTGTTAAATTTTTATGGATGTTTTACTTGTGGATGGATTTTATAATACGCTTTAAATACTTAAGTGGGGTTTCTTTTCAAAAATAGAAATAAATGTTTTCTTAAAATAAACATGCATAAAGGGTTTTCATTCTTAAATATTTTAACTCATAAAATTGTAATACATTAACAACGTTCTTCCAAAATTTTGTTTTTAAAATTATTTTCGAACTCTATTAATTTTTCTCGAAATATTATTCTAATTTCTTTTAAGTTTCAATTTATAAATTCTTACGTCTCAAATTGTTTGATTTATCAATCAACCTTAGTTTTCAATAAACTTCAAGTCAAGATATTTTGAAAATCCGATTTCTTAAAATATTTAAAAAGACTAGATGTATATTCCTTTCCGTGTGACATGTCGAATTTGGTCTTAATGCATAGACCAGGTTTGGGGTGTTACAGGCGTTCTTCCTGAAGTAGAAAAGCGATGTGTTTTCCGCATTCAAGTCTTGGAAAACTATGATTGAAAAATAGACGGGAGAACAAATAAAATACCTCCGCACAGACAATGGTTTAGAGTTCTGTTCTGATAAGTTTAATAAACTGTGCAAGTCAGAAGGGATCGTGAGACACTTGACAGTTCTGATTTAAAGACTCCACAAGAGGTATGGTCTGGTAATCCTACTTACTATTCTGATTTAAAGATCTTTAGATGTCCTGCGTATGCTCATGTTGATAATGGAAAATTGGAACCGAGATCCATTAAATGTGTTTTTCTTGGTTATAAAGCTGGTGTAAAAGGTTATAAGTTATGGTGTCCTGAAAATAGAAAAGTTGTGATTAGCAGAGATGTTGTTTTTGATGAAACTACAATGCTACCTAACTTATCTCTTAAAGACTCTTCCAATAAAGAAAATCAAAAGCAGGTGGAGCATCAGATTAATCCAGAATCTACAACAGAGTCGACTCTTCAAGCCAGTACAAAAATTCAGAATAAAGTTGCTTCTTCACCACAATACTCTATCGCCAAAAACAGAACTAGAAGAGAAATTAAACCTCCAAAAAAGTATGCCGAGGCTGATCTAGTTGCTTATGCTTTAAATGTGGCTGGAGATATAGATGCAAACTAAGAGCCATCTAATTATACTGAGGCGGTTAGCTGTGAAGAATCAGAAAAGTGGATGTTTGCTATGCAAGAGGAGATGGAATCACTCCACAAAAACAGAACATGAGATCTTGTAAAACTTCCTAAAGGTAAAAAAGGCTGTTCGTTGTAAATGGGTGTTTAAAAAGAAAGAAGGGACTCTAAGAGTTGAAGAACCCAGATATAAAGCAAAGCTTGTTGCAAAGGTTACAGTCAAATTCCAGGAGTGGACTTCACAGATGTGTTCTCTCCAGTTGTGAAGCATAGTTCGATTTGAGTTTTGCTTGGTATTATGGTCATGTATGATTTGGAGCTTGAACAGTTAGATGTAAAAACTGCATTTTTGCATGGAGAACTTGAGGAGGATATTTACATGCAACAACCAAAGGGTTTTACAGTCTCAGAAAAAGAGGACTATGTTTGCTTGCTGAAAAAGTCCCTTTATGGTTTGAAACAGTCACCAAGACAATGGTACAAGAGGTTTGATTCCTTTATTACTTCTCATGATTTCAAAAGAAGTAGCTTTGACTGTTGTGTTTACTTTAAGAAAAATAGTGATGGTTCTTTTGTGTATCTACTCCTTTATGTTGATGACATGTTGAGAGCAGCGAAATATAAATGAGAGATAAGAAAGGTTAAAGCCCAACTAAGTGAAGAATTTGAGATGAAAGATTTGGGACCAGTAAAGAATATACTTGGTATGGAGATTCTCAGATATGGAAAAGCAAGTAAATTGTACTTAAGTCAGAAGGGGTACATTAAGAAAGTTCTTTGCAGGTTCAATATGCAGAGTGTTAAGCCTGTTAGTACTCCTTTAGCAGCCCATTTTAGACTTTCATCGGCTTTGTCTCCACAATTAGATGATGAAATTGAGTACATGTCACATGTTCCATTGTAACACCCCTTACCCGTATTCAACGCCGAAATAGAGTACGAGGCATTATTGGACTTACATCGCAAGTAATCATACAAATCGAGTTATAAATTTGCGTCCAAATTAAAACCATTCATATTCAATCATAAAGTCCCTAATATGAGCCTACGAGGCCTAATACATGCTTGGATAGTGGTTCGGGGCTAAACCGATAACTCAAGAAATTTTTACATAACTTAGAAAATTTTTGCCCTAAACAGGGGTCACACGCCCGTGTGGTTTGGGACACGCTCGTGTGGGTAGGCCGTGTGCTCTCACACGCCCGTGTCCCTAACCTGTGTAACTCTCTGACTTGTAACTCATGAAAAAATTGGAGTCACATGGCCAAGTCACACGCCCGTGTGCTAGATCGTGTGGGAAATTGATTTTCACAAAAAAAGGTGCAGACTTCACACGGCCACGGTACACGCCCGTGTTCGAGGCCGTGCAGTCCACACGGTTGAGACACACGCCCGTGTCTCTTCCCATGCGCTCAAATCTAAGCATTTTGTTTCTCGAAATTAAGGTGCAGGGGACACACGGCCAAAACACATGCCCGTGGGACAGGCTGTGTCTACCCGTGTGGACAAAATAATTCTATTTACCAAGCCATTTGCCACCCTCATTTGCACACACTTGTACACAATTTCAATGGCATAATTCATAGCACAAACAAGCAACCAATACCATCCTAACTAAGTTCTAAACATGTTATTTAAAAAGCCAACATTTATCATGCTTAAAACATCATACTTTGTCAAACTCAAACATACCACAAGCACATCCACAAGCATTCAATATGATTACTTTCAATATGTATAGTCTAGCCAATTTCACTAACTTACCATTAAGCCAATTCTCCCTATTTAACACCTAAGTTATTAAGCCACAATCATTCATCCACCAAGCAAATAAAAGGCATATCACAAATAACATTAGCCCATGCATAACTCACACCCAATTAAACCAAGCCAGGCTATCTTTCAAGGCCTTATACAAAAATAAAACACTTATTCATTACAAGCCAATACTTTTGGTCAAATCATAATGATTGTAACACCCCTTACCCGTGTTCG
This sequence comes from Gossypium sturtianum, assembly GCA_025698515.1. NCBI lineage: Eukaryota > Viridiplantae > Streptophyta > Magnoliopsida > Malvales > Malvaceae > Gossypium > Gossypium sturtianum. Next base: position 72,214,765 of record CM046943.1, on the reverse strand, counting down.
AAGCCGGAACCGGATACGAGGCATTACCTAACTTAACTTGCTTAAACTTACAACTTTTTCATTTACAATCAATATTCACCCCTTATATGGGTCCACGGGGCCCAAAACATACATAGAGGATTGCTCGGAACTAATCCGAGAACTTAGGAAACTTTAAGAAGACATGGAAAATTTTTCATCAAAACAGGGTCCACACACCCGTGTTTCTCAAGGGACACGCCCGTGTGCTCCTGAGACATGCCCGTGCTCCTCACCCGTGGTCGACACTGACTTAATACACGCGGTCGGACACACGCCCGTGTCCCTGGCCCGTGTCCTTCACACGGCCTCGACACACCCGTGTCTTAGCCCGTGTGCCAAAACCTTGGTATTCTGTTTGTGACGTCATCACCTCACTAAGGTCACACGGCCAAGGCACACGCCCCTAAGGTCACACGGCCAAGGCACACGCCCGTTTCCTTAGGTCGTGTGTCGAATTAAATTCCAATTTCTAGGTGCAGACTTCACACGGCCTGGACACACGCCCATGTCCATAGCCGTGTCTCCCACACGGCTGAAACACACGGTCGTGTCTCTACCCGTGTGTTTACTACTGAGCATACTGACTTGCAACTTTAGCATGCAAGGGGACACACGGCCGATCAAAACGCCCATGGGGCTGACCTTGTGTCACACACGGTCTAGACACACGCTCGTGTGTCTACCCGTGTGGACAAATATATGGCTATCCACCAAGCCATTTGTCACCCTACCAAGCAACCACACTTATACTAAATCAATTTAACATAAATTATGGCCATAAGGCACCTCTAAGAACTCAAAGGAATCAAGACATCCAACACAAGCATACATCTCATGAAATCCACCTTCATTGAATATATGAACATATCAAGTATAGGTCAACTTCCCATGACCCTTTTACAAAGATAAATTGAGCAACTATAGTAGCCAACACATTTGACTTGCCCAATGACATAACAAAAAGACCAAGTCCTATACATGCCATACTCAAAATAAATCTAATTTGGCTATACCAGAAAGTGGTCGATAGTGTGATCTCTAACTCCGACGTCCGCAACTTCTCGAGTTAACTTGGCAATACTACAAGGAAAAGGGCAATAAAAGGGGTAAGCATAAAGCTTAGTAAGTTTGCATGGAAATAAATAGCAACAATTAACTAGTAAAAATATCCATACATAGCATTAGCTAGCCATACACAATGTCATAGGCTCTTTACAATAACTTACTCGTACTTGCCCTTATCTAGCACATATCATGCCACATATCGCAATCGTACCTCGTGATTTACCCACAGATACCTGTGTTCACTCAATCACATAACTTTAATACATATCTCAATTCTATATCAAGTTAGTTTATTTATCCCAATAATCATTAGGGATCCTCAAAGGTGTATATTCATTATCACTAATGTGAACTCGAAGCCAATGCCACACCCCGGATGCGGTCTTACATGGGATTACCTTTGATTTCTGATGCCATATCCCAGATATAGTCTTATACGGAATCTCACCTCAAGTATCAATGCCATATCTCGGATACGGCCTTATACGATTCTCATATTCAATACCGAAGCCATACCCTTGATATGGTCTTATACGGAATCCCAATTCGGTGCTGAGGCCATATCCCCGACATGGTCTTACACGGGACCTTATCTATCTCATGTCTCAATAATATTATACTCACATTCATTATAGTCCAACCGGGACTTCAACATTTCAATTTCTCAGAATATCATACATCAATATAATGTCAAACATTCTCAAACAATACGAGCATAAATATTAAATTTATCACATACAAACTTACCTCGATTTCAAAATAAGCTAGATCGTCGATCTAGTCCGAGACTTTATTCTTTCCCCGATCGAGGTTGATTCTTGGTTCTTCTTGCTCTATAATAGCAAATTAGCTCGTTTCAATCATCACATTAATAAAAGCATTTTTTTATAATCATGCTTTGGCAAAATTACTATTTTGCCCTTACACTTTGGCAAAATGACCATATTACCCCTAGGCTCGAAAATCAATTCTAATCATATTTCTACCTTCAACAAGCCTAGGTGAACATTTACTTCTCTTATGGCTATCATCAAAACCCAACATTACACACATTTACTACCAATTTCACAACCTTTACAAAAAGGTTCATTTAGGTGTTTTCATGGCAACATCTTTCACAAAAGTTGTTCATCTAACAACTAAGACTCATTTTCTTCCATAAAAATGCAGCAAACCACATACAAGCTCTCATGGCAAAACTCTAAACTTTTCACCATTTTGCAAGATAGTCCCCTCATTAGAAAGCTTAAGCTCTAGGGGTTCTAAAAGTACAACTATCTTCAAGAAAAATAATTAAAATCACTTACTTGAATGGAGATGAGTTTGCTGAAATTTTGAGCTTTCAAAACCCTCTCTAAGCTGGTATTTTTGGTGGTGAAAAATGATGAAGAAAAGATGATATCACTCTTTTCTTTATTTTATTCAATATCATCAATTTAATCCACCTAACACATCAACTTTGACCATTTTGTCTCCTATAATCCCCTATGGCCGTCCAACCATTTTACAAAGGGGCTAATTGCCCTTTAAAGACATCAAATTAATATTCTATGGCTATTAGGTACCTTTAGCTTATAAAATAGAACTTTCGTACTTTATGCGATTTAGTCCTTTTTCGCGATTAAGCAAGAAATCGCTAAAATTAAGGCACCAAAATTTTCATGTGCACATATAATCATGCTCTAGCTCATAAAATATCATAAAAGAAATTTTCTCTAACCTCGGATTTGTGGTTCCGAACCACTATTTCGACTAGCCCTTAAATCGGGCTGTTACAATGATACATACAACAAAATGACCAAGTCCCTATACATGCCATATTCTCAAAATGTTTAAAATTATCGGTACCCAAAATAACATTTTGATAGTGTGATACGATCTCCAACGATCTCCAATCTGAGCTAGCTTGGTGACACTAGAACATGGAAAAATAAACGGAGTTAGCTATATAGCTTAGTAAGCCCGTATGTAAGAAATAATCAAATCTTACCATACATTAATCATGCAAGTAATATAACATAAGATATTATAATTTACCAAAACCTCATGATCATAATTCACTTCCATCACAACTTACCTTGAAATCGTCATTTCATGAATTAATAATCATAAGCTTTGAGTACATACCTATACCATCTCGTAATAATTTCGTACTTAGTCTCATCGTTGTCATACCCAATGAACCACTCAGAATAATAATATCGGATACACGGGAAACCTTGCACATAAGGTGCCACATATGTAGCTATTGCTACCTTTATCTTATAACACATGTGCTCGCGCTCGAGAGCTATCAACGGCCTGCTCACACAAGTCGTCACGAGAGGCGTAGCTACACGGTGCTTGCTCACACAAGTCGTCAAGTAACCGCAACATATGCCTGGCATACTCACCACCGGTGGGGACGTGACAGACCAAAGACCAAAATCACATAACATAAAACCCTAGTGACATGTCACTTGTATCCTAATCTATTCCTAAGGTTCGATTGGGATTTCTCGCTTGCCAAATCGTCGTCAAATGTGTCCGTAAGGTCGATTACACAATTCATGCATAAATTTAAGAAAATAAAATATAGTTAAAGTAAAGCTTATTTAACATACGAACTTACCTCGGTTACAAAAACGACCAAACGGGTCTATTCGTCAATTACTTTGGTTTTCCCCCGATCTAGACCCGAACTTCGTTTTTCTTGATCTAAAATACCAAATTCATCTCATTTAATCATCACATTATTCAATTTAGCCCAAAAACAACTTATGGAAAAAATTACATTTTTGCCCCTAAACTTTTAACATTTTACATTTTAGTCCCTAGGCTCGTAAAATAATTTTCATTCAATTTCTTAAAAACCCAAGCCTAGCCGAAACTTATTCATACTCATAACAGCCCACATTTTTCATTTATTCACATTTTAACACACATTTTAAAACTTTTTTACAAATAGGTCCCTATTTGACATTTTCATCAAAAAATCACATTGTAAATGTTGTTTATCTAACATCAAACATACATTTTCTACCATTAAACATCAAAATACACAAATATTCAACATGGGTAAAATTTTAGACTTTGACATCTTTTCAAATTAGTCCTTGAAATAGCTAGATTAGGTTAAGACAACTTCAAAAACATAAAAATCATCAAAAACGGGGCAAGAACGGACTTACAATCGAGCTTGAAAGTGGCCAAAACCCTAGCTATGGACTCCTTGTGAAATTTAGCTATGGAAGGATATAATTGGGAAGATGGACATCTTTTTATTAGTTAATTTTGTCTTTATTTACCAAATGACCAAAATGCCCTTCACTTAAACTTTGAAATTTTACTAACTCCATGTCCATTTTTGTCCATCTTAGTATAATGGTCTAATTACCATTTAAGGATCTCCAATTTAAAATTTCATAGCAATTAAACACCCTTAGCTTCTAAAACACACATTTTGCACCATTTGCAATTTAGTCCTATTAGTCAAATTGGACACTCTATCGATAAAATTTCTTAACGAAATTTTCACACAATCATTCAATCATACTGTAGGCCTTAAAGAAATAATAAAATAAATATTTCTATTTTGGATTTGTGGTCCCAAAATCACTGTTCCGATTTGACCCTAAAACGGGTTGTTACATCCATACTCTAGTACAGTGGGATCTCTCGTGTATGCGATGGTTTGTTCACATCCAGATTTATCATATGCAGTCAGTGTAGTTAGCAGATACATGGCGAATCCCGATAAATAACATTGGAAAGCAATTCAGTGGATTTTAAAATACTTACGAGGTACTACTGATGTTTGCTTACAGTTTGGAAGAACTAGAGATGGAGTCATTGGGTATGTTGATGCTGATTTTTCTGGAGACCTTGATAGAAGAAGATCTCTCACAGGTTATGTCTTTACAATCGGAGGTTGTGCAATCAGTTGGAAAGCCACTTTGCAAACTACAGTCGCTTTGTCTACCACTGAAGTTAAGTACATGGCGATTACTGAGGCTTGTAAAGAAGCTATTTGGTTGAAGGGACTCTTTAGTGAACTCAAAGAAGACCTTCAAATCAATACAATATTTTGTGACAGTCAGAGTGCCATCTTCCTTACAAAAGATCAAATGTTTCATGAGAAAACAAAACACATTGATGTTCAGTATCATTTTGTTCGTGATATTATTGCTCATGGTGATATTGTTGTGAGCAAAATTAGTACTCATGAAAATCCTACAGATATGATGATTAAGTCACTTCCTATAACCAAGTTTGAGCATTGCTTAGACTTGGTTGATGTTCATTGTTGAAGTTGAACCCTTAAGGGGTTTTATGGAAGAAATGGAGAACTTGTTCATTGAGAGTTCGCGATGAAGAACTTGTTCATTGAGAATTCGTGTCAAGGTGGAGATTGTTAGAATTGAGTGACCCGAATCCTTATTTAAATAAAGTACAATGGTAAAATAAAATAAAAGTACAATCCATATAGAACTAAACTTGTTTTATTTTATTCTAGAATAAGGTTTTTTAAACCTTATTAAACTCCATCTATTTGATATTGATTAGAATAAGGTATTTCAATCTTACTACACTCCTATTAGAATATGGTTTTACAAGCCTATAAATAGACATAGTCTACTCCTCTTGTAATCATTCGAATTCGACATAGTGAATTTTCTTCTCCTCTGCCCGTGGTTTTTTCCCGAAAGGGTTTCCACATAAAAATTTGTGTGTTATTTATTTTTATTTCTCTTTTCTTTGTGATATATTGTCATTACCGACATTCTATTTTTTACACATCAAATGGCTCAAATTAGCCCCAACAATATAATATCTCATCAAATAATATTTCTGATATGAATTTCACGTTAATTGACCAAAATACTCTTATATGAAAATTTTAAACTTTTACCCCTTTTTATCTACTTACTCTTCTCATTATACATGACACTTTAGCATATATGAATTTCATAAATCAAAATTGTACTCCAAAATAAGACCAGTTGCGGTGAAAATTACACGTTTCCCTTTTCACAGTAAAAATAAAAATTTTACAATTTAATCCCTATATTTTTCAATCTTATCCAATTTAGTCCAAATGTTATGAGTGCCAATAGATATTCAATGTCACTCTCATGCCCAATATTCATTATTAACTCTCATTTCTCATTTTGGTCAAATTACATTTTAAAATTCATATTTTTCAAATTTTACAATATGATCTTTTTTCCACATTTTCATATTCACAATTCACTAAATTGATTTCCAACTCCAATATCAATTTAATTCCTTAATATTTCTATTTAACTGATTTATTTCTGCATTTCCTCAATCTGAATAGTGCCAAACGTTGTAGCCGAAGTTTTTGGGGTGTTAATAACTAATATTTTGACGCCTAACAGGGATGAGGTGCTAATCGTTGCACTTGGAGATGGGGAATACTCGCAAGTTTTCAGTTGCGAATGCTTATATAAATCTTTGATGGAGAACAATTGGGAGATGATGAATAATATGGACTGCGGTGCCAAAACGAATCAAACAATCTTTCATTTGGCTATTTTCGTGTGATAGGGCTCCTAACAAATTTTGAAAGACGTCGTAGCCGCTTGACGGAGGACCCATCTTGTTGGATGTGTGAGTGTTCAGGAGATTGCTACCCATGCTATAATAGAATGCCCTGTTGAAACAGATAAGGTAGGAAGACTCGTCTGTTGCACATTGACAATCATGACTCACAGGAACTAAAAATACCCTATCTCAAAACAACCTACAACCCAAAATGAGATTCTAAAATTTTAAAACTACTCATTAATCCAAATCCCAATTGAGTTATCCATTCTCCTGAAACCAACACAACCTCGGGCATGAACACAAAATTAAGAATAATCAATTGGATATTGACAACCAATTCCCAGTGAATTGGGTTGGTGAGTTTGAATACAATATTCAGTTTTGTACAATGGAATACAACAGTTTTTATGTACAGAATGCACAATGGAAGACAACCAAGTGAAGTAATAGGTTAGAAGAAATTCATGAATTATTTACAAAAAATCCCATTGCCAATAAACCTTCTCCACAATCCCTCCACCACTTCTTACAGCAAGGTGAAGTGTATCAGAAGCAGGCGGAACACCCCACAGATATGGCACTGCAACTGTCATGCTGAGCTTTTCATGCAAACCACCTTTGATGGCTTTCTCTGCCGCAACCACCTGAACATTATCAATAGGCAAATTTCAAACTACCAAGCAGCCACAAGCAGGCAAGTAAACCCTCAAAAAGATAGTGCATGATGATCATATGAATGCAAAACACAAGCATATGAGCAGGCACAGTCAATTCTGAATCAAACCCCAAAAACCCGATCTGATTAACCCCCTATCCCCCGCTTTTTCACTTTATCCTCCTATCCCCCACTTTTCCACCCAACCAAGCATACCCTAAAGCTTAAGATACGATAAATGGAAGACCACTCAAAGCTGGGGATGCTACCAGGAAATTTCAGCAAACACAATTTCATGGTTTGTTTAATAAACATCAGACTTGTATGTCTGATTAAATATGAAAATGGGGCTCAAAGACCATACAGACAAACATAAATTTTCATAATTGGTAGTCTATAGGAATTTGACGGAAATTGGGCATTTTTTATATCAATAATATAAGTAAACGAAGTCCCAGATTAAACAAACAAAAAGACTGCTAACTCCCAGTTTCAATCATTAGTTGACTACTTCCATCAAGCTTTCAAGTTACTAACTAAAAGTTCCCCCAGCTAAAAATTGATATTCAAGCACTACACATCTATATGAACTATCGTACCCGATAAAACAAAGGAACAAAGGACTAAGATATGGTGAGATGATCTTAAAAAGTCAAGGCCATGTGATAGAAGACTTTCAATATACTATTTCAAACTACAATTTTCAACTCAAGCTCTTTATGTATATAAAAATGGAATGTGGTAGTGATTTAAGAAAAGATGATTCTAGTCTAATGCTACATACCTCTCCACCATGCTCTAAAACAGTATCTTCTACAACATCACTAAGCATCTCAATGGAACGGCAAAAGCCAATGATACAAAGCCGTCTGCCCATGTCAAGTCCCTAGATTGACCAAACTAAATGTTAAGTCTTATAAGATTGAAACCTTGAGTTTATGACAAATTAACAGCATGAAAGTGTCTTACATTTGTTGCTGCAATGTCAAAAAGAGCACCTAGACATAAGCCTTGGTTAGGGTCCATGTAATCACTCTCTTGAAACCGTTGAAATCTTTGAGATGATTTTAGTTTCCCCTGTTTCTTCTACCCAAATAACAAAATTCTTCGTCCAATTAACAGCATATACTAAAATGATGAACCAAAAAATAAAAGAAAATTATAAGACTAGAGTCGCCATATACCATCTAAGTTCAAAGTTCCATTTTCTTTAGGTCAATCAAACATTGAGAGCTCTTACATACCCTTAAGAAAGAGTTAATAAATGCGGTTTTCGTTTTTAGACCTGAGACTTTAATTCGGCATAATTTGGTCCTCCTACTATTATCATTGTTATGTCTTAGCCCAAATCATTAATATCATTAAAATTTTCCTCATAGGTAGAGTTCTTTCTTAAAAATGGACTAAATCATGAGGTTGAGCTAATCCTTTTCAAAGATAAATTAGTTAAAAATAACTATTATGATAATCACAATTTCAGTTTCTAAATGAAATAAGAAATTTCAGATTTCGAGTTTGAGTTCGAGTCTCTAAAAACAATCACAATAGCATGCTGATGATTTTTTTTTACCTTAGTGATTTGGACTAAGGGATACGAATATTAATAATAGTAGAAGTACCAAATTATGCAAAATTGAATACATACATCACAATTAACAAGAGAGTAATAATACATACATCAGAAGAAGATAGACGCCGTGGAACCATTGAACCTCCAATTTGAATTAGTCCGTCTGAAGTGAATAAAGTGACTCTCTCCTCTTGAACCCATTCCAAATCTGCAAATTTGAATAAAATACAAAGAATGCTGATAAGCCATCAACATATAAATCACAATGCAAAACTTATAAAGTCGCATCTTTCTCTTAGATTTACCCCTTAACACCTATGACCCTTTAATCAACTTACAAAAGAAGCAGCTTTATATATTAAAAAATATATATCTTGCCACTTTTCTTTTCTTTTTTGTTGACCGTCGATTTTGATGATAAACAATAGCATAAAATAATAATATTTAAAGAAAAGGGTATCTAACATTTTATTTCAGTCTCTTAGATCAAGTAACTAAAATGAATTGAGAATTAAGCATAATTAAAAAAAAAAATAAAGAGACGGGTTTTGTTTTAAGTTTTGAATACCGTTGTCATCAGGGGACCAAGGAAAGAAACCGAAAGAATCGTCACCAAGGAAGTTGCCGGAATCCGAAGGTTTGGAAGAGAACCGAAGGAAAGGAGATGGACGATTGGAGAATCTGAAGGGACTAGGGAGGAAAGAATTAGTTTCTCTCCAACGAGAAAGAGAAGGAAAGGGAGAGAAAGAGAAAGAGCAGAGGAAGATAGTGGACGTTTTAGCCATTAAAATGGGTTCTTTTTTCCTTTTTTCAGGAGAGGAAATCTATGGGAATTGATGATGAGGAAGAAGGAACAGAGATGATCGGGTCGGAGATAAAAGGAGGGAAAGGGAAGGAAAAAGAGATGGAAGAGTTTCGACTCCACACAAGTTAAAACGGACACGTGGTGATGGAATCGACACATGGTACCAAATCATTGGTCTATCACGACATATTTTATTTTTGATGATTGAATTGGTTTTTGCGAGCTAATCGAATACTAAATCGATTAACGAAATTACTAAAACAGTCATAAAAATAAGTTGAAACATATACTTATGAGATTTGAATTTACATAGATTAAATTAGTAAATATTTAAATTTATTATTTAACTAAAGTTTCATTTTGATGTATTTTATATATTTTTTATTTAATATACATAGTATATTATCTCTATTAGTTGTACATTTATTTATACTATTATTTAAGTCCTTAATTTAGTCGGTGTCACAAGTCAACCAAACATCAACTCGGTTAAGAAAATTATGGAACCATCATTTCGTAATTAAAATAAGTTATATTATTTGAGAGTATATCAGTCTTTTCATTTTTACAAAAACCAATAAAAATATGCATATGGTAGGATTTTAAACCTATACCAATTAGTGTGCAGTAATAAAACCTTAAATTTACCACTCTAACAAAGCTTCATTTTGATATTTTGATATTTTGATATATTTTAATTATATTATACACATTTTATTACTTTCATCAAGTGTATTTATATATATTATTATTTAAGCCACTAACTAAATTATTGTCATAATCAACTCTGTAATAGCCCGATTTACAGCAGTACTAGAAACGGTAGTTTTGGAACTCTATTTTTCGATGATCAAATCAGTAAATATTATTTATTATTTATTAATATTTACGAGAGTATTCCAACATTATATTGAATTTTGGTCTAATAATTTTGGTTATTTGGAAAGTTAGACAAGGTACAAATGTATCAATTCTAAAGTTAGTAGTTTTGAAAATTAAGGTATCGAGACCTCGTTTCCGTAAAATGAGACTGTAAATATTTTTATTAAATATTTACGAAGTTTTTGTATAAATGGACTAAATTTTGGATCAATAATTTTGACGAATTAGTAATTAATTAAGATATAAAAACTAAATCGTAAAAACTGAAAAAGTTAATTTTAAGTGTTAAAAGACTCAAATAATAATTAGTGAGTTTTAAAAGGTAATTTGGTCAATTTATAATGCCATGGACGGTTGGCTTGTTTATTTTATGTGTTAAAAAATAAAATAAATTAATGTTAAAAGAAAATAAAACATAAAACACCACCCAAAAGCTATCATCTTTATTATTTTCTTCTATCCCAACCGAACTACCATTATTGTTAAGCTAAGGATTTCAACCAAGCTTCCATCTCTTGCATATAAGTGATTTTCAAGTCGATTTTTCGTAAATTTTATATTTTTGGGATTGTTGTAATCTAATTTATCTAAACTGTATATTCGTTTTCAAAATTATTAAAGATTTAAAAAAATTTCGTTGATGATTTCTTGAAGTTCTTGATGTTATTTGGTTAGATCTGAAGCATAGATATGAAAAAGTAATAATTTGTAAAGTGAAAATTGATAGTTTTGAACTTAGAGACTAAAGTGTAAATATTTTAAAATTGATGTTAAAATTCTATAATTAATGATAACAGAGGGTTGTAGAAGGATGGAATTGCGATCGGTTTCAAAATCGATGCTTAAATTTGTAAGTTATGGTTGTTTCAATTTTAGGGACTAAATTAAATAAAATGCAAAACTTTAGGTAACATTTGAAAATTGAAATTGAATTTATTTATTATTACAATAGGTTGTTTTGAGATGTTTGAAATTGATAAATTAAAATAAATTATTATATAGATTGAGATTTGAGTTAATCGGGGGATAATCGAGGAAAAGTCAATTTTTACGGATTAGTCCTTGACGTTTTGTGTGCCGCTATTTTTTTCAGGTAAGTTCATATGGGACTTACTTTATTAATTAATGATAAATTTTTATTATATTGTTTTGCTTTATAGTTGAAATTTTATTTATATAATGTTTTTACATTAAAAGGATTAAATCAAAAAATATGAATTATATGATAGATATGAATAATATGGCATCGAATGGTAATGTTTGATGCTATGAATTATCTATATGTGAAATAGATATTGACTAAGTAGCAATTGACTAATGGTATCAAGTAAATACTACGGGATTGAATGGATTATAAATGGATGAATGTTATATGATATAAGTTAGATTTGCATAAATTGAATTGGTATGATTTGGGTACCATATTGAGGTATATTGGTTTAGTTGAATGAAAATTTGTGGATGTTATGTTTGATATGAAATTGATATGTATATAGTGATATTACATGGTTTAAATATATATGAATGACTATTTGGATATGAAAAACGTGTATATGGTTACAGAGGTTGAAATGATATGAATTTGATAATAGGTCCATGAGAACTTAGTAAATGATTAGGATACAAATAAATTAAAGTTTACAGTGAGTAAATTCTCGGTTTGATGTTTATTAAATTTTGTATGTTATGATATTTTATATTATTTATTGCAGCAATCAAATGTTAAGAAAGAATTGAATTATCTTGAAGTAGTTGAAAGAATTGAATTATCTTGAAGTAGTTGATATGGAATGTATAAAAATGGATTTGAATGAATAAATTGAAAACTTTGGAATTGATTTACATATATTAATTGGATTGAAATTGAGCTGGAGCATGTTTGTATCTTTATAACATTTGGTATGCTATGAAATTGAGGGATGTTGATTAGTTTTAAAGAAACATAATAGAAGCTGATCGAATTGTAATCAGTTGAAGGCGAGACGAAAATATACGTGAGTTATGGAAATTGATAAACCATCTTCGTTGGGCAATCCAGGGTGACAAGAATGAATTGATAAATCATCATTGTCGGGCAACCCAGTGTGGCATGTCATCGTCCTCGGGCAATCCAGGGTAACAAGAATGAATTGATAAACCATTGTCGCTGGGCAATCCGGGGTGGTAAGCCATTGTCATCGAGCAATCTAGGGTGGCATGTTATTGTTGTTGGGCAATCTAGGATGAAAGAATAAGATGGGAACGAGCTTGTGAACTCTGAGTATCATTGAGTAGGTAATACAGACAAAGAATACATGTATCAAAAATGTTCTTAGAATGATGAATATATGCTTGCGAAATTTATACATGAAGTATGGTTAATGATCATTGTGGTTGTGAATTATTACATTTCCTTTTATTGTATTGGACTTATAGAAATATTCATTGAATGGTACATTCATCATATGGTTATTCCATGTGTACAAGCTAGGTTCGAATCTTTCGTTTCAAGAATTCGTTCGGTGCCTTATCAGAAATCTCGACTCCACAATGTCTGTACTTCTTGTTTTAGTTAAGTTTGGCATGTACCTAGGGGTGTCATTTTGTATTTTGTATGTTAATGTTGTTGATAGATAGTATTGGATTTGTGTTGGATGATATCAAATTTGGATGTTGTGTATATTTACTTCAATATATGTTATGCTTAATCATGAATGTAAAGTTTGGATGTTGGCATTATGAAGATTGTTAGTTGATTAGGTTCTACTTGTCTCGATAATGATTGATTGCATTGAAGATGTGGTAAGTTAGGTATTGGAATTGTTGGTGTATGGCTAATGGATGGATTGATCATGTCCTAATATTGGTTAGGTGTTTAAGTGTATGAAATAAAATATGTTTTGGTTTCGTATTGAATTGTTTGAATGGCACATTTTAGATATTGAATTGAGATGTCTAGGCATGTTGGATGGGTTGAAAGTTCATAGTGTATAATGTTACATTTTAGTACCAAAGTAGGTACAATGGATTATTAGGTATTCTATATTATGAATGGGTTTTTTTTATACATGTTTTAGCTTGTTTTAATATAGGGTGATGTAACAGCCCGATTTTGGGGCTAGTCGGAACAGTGGTTTCAGAACCACTAATCCGAGGTTGAAGAAAATTATTTTGATATCATTTTATGTATTATGGCGTACTTATATGGATGTATGAAAATTTTGGTGCATTAACTTTAGCGAATGCATGCTTAATTGTGAAAAAGGACTAAATCGCATAAAGTGCGAAAGTTATATTTTGCAAGGTAGAGGTGTCTAATAGCCATAGAATATTAAATTGGAGGTCCTTAAAGTGCAATTAGGTCATTATGAGTGTGTTGGCCGGCCATAGAGACAAGGAGACAAGGGCATTAAATTTTGGTCAAAATTTGGTGGAATTAGGTGATAAAAAATGAATAAAATATGATAAATAGAAGAGATATCATATTTCACTATTCATGCTTCTTCTCCACCGAAAATTGAAGGGAAATTAGAGGTTTTTGGTGTCCAAACTTTCATCCAAGCCATTCTCTTGCAAGTAAGTGATTCTAGGGGTCTTTCTTAATAATTTTTGTACTTTTGGAACCCCCAAAGCTTAAGCTAGCTAATCAGGGGACTAATTTGCAAAATGGTTGAAAGTTTAGGGACTTGCCATGAGAGTGTTCATGTTTTTTGCTGAGTTTTTATGGAAGAAAATGAATGTTAGTGAGTTAATGAACAACTTTTGTGAAAGGTATTACCATGAAAATACCTAAATGGGACTTAGTTGTAAATGTTGTAATTTAGTAATAAATGCATGAAATAATTGGTTTAAGAGAAATAAATGTTCAGCTAGGCTTGTTTAATGAGAAAATGTGATGAAATACGATTTACGAGCCTAGGGGCAAAATCATAATTTTGCCAAAGTATAAGGGCAAAATGGTCATTTTTGCCTAAGTAGAAATTTTGTTGTATCATGAATTATAAAGTGATTAAATGAGTGAATTTTATTATTATAGACCAAGAAGAGCGCGGAAACAACCTTGACCGAGAAAAAGGCAAGTTTACGGACTAAGTCGTCAACTAATATATTTTGCACCGAGGTAAGTTTATGTGTAAACGATACACCTTTAATTCATATGTTGTTACTTATTGGTGCATTGTATGAATGAGATCATTTATGATTGAGATTGATTGAAATTGATAGATAGTGAGTAATTCCCGTATGAACCTCGGAATATATATGTAAGTGCGGGAAAAATACCCGTAATTATTCTTGTTGGTGGGCTGTGTGCGATACCACCTTATTACTTATTCCCGATGGGCTGTGTGCGATACCATCATTTATATTATCATTTGGTGGGCTATGTGTGATACCACCGTAAATATTCTTATTGGTAGGCTATGTGCGACACCACCCTATTATAGATTAATGGTGGGCTGTGTGCGAAACCACCAAGTGTTTAGTATTGTTCCGAATGGTTCACCGAGAAATTGTTTAAGCAAATGTTTCATGTGACTTTGTGGTGATGAGTGCAGGGGATGAGTGCTAGTAAATGTGAGCATTATATTTGTTATATGGTTGGAATGTGGTAAGAGATGAAATGAGTAAGCATGATTATGGAAATGTGAATTGTTCTTGCTTAGTATGTGATGTTATTAATTGATTAGCATATGTTATGATGTTTATTGTTTACATGTAAACTTACTAAGCTTAAAGCTTACTCCCTTTCTTTTCCCTTGTTTTAATAGTGTCAAAGAGCTAGTTCGGGATACAAAGATAACCGGAAGATCACCCACACTATCAGCTCATCTCGGTATATTCAGACTTAGCATTTTAAGTATGGCATGTATAGGGGCTAGACTTAGTGAAATGTTTTGTTGTTTTGGCCAAGAGTGTTGGCTCTTTTAAAGATGAACTCTTTTGTATAAGACCATAGTTTATGGCTCATTTCTATTAATATATGAAAAAGATGAGGTTATTCATGAATGTGTATGATGCATGATTGGGTTGCTTGGTTAATGGTTGAATGTAATTGATGTTTTATGAGTTAGGGTGATAAAGAGAGCTTGGCAAATAGCCTTGTTCTTGTCCACATGGGTAGGCACACGGGCGTGTGTCAAGGCCATGTGTGACACACAGTCAGTCCCATAGGTGTGTGACTAGGCCGTGTGTCCCCTGCATGTTAGTGTTGCAAGTCAGTGTCGACCACGGGCTAGACACACGGGCGTGTGCTTAGGCCGTGTGCCCCTTATGAGGTTGCTGACGTCATAAACAGAATACCCAGGTTTTCACACACGGGTGAGGACACGGGCGTGTCTAGGCGTGTGGAGGACACGGGCCAAAGACACAGGCGTGTGTCCGGCCGTGTGAAAACCCCTGTAGGTTCGAATGAAAAATAAATCCCACACGGGCTGGGGACATGGGCGTGTGTGACCACACGACCTTGTCCCATTTCACACGGGCGTGTGGCCCCTATTTAGGCAAAAAAATTTAAGTGCACAAAAGTTCCCGGTTGGGTTTCGAAACCCTCCGTTTGCATGTTTAAGGCCTCGTAGGCCCATTATGAGGTTGTTTTGAATGTAGATGAGAAGTTTTAAGTTGGAATGAAATCTTATAGCCTAAAGTTCTATGTTCAAGTGAGTTAAGTCCGGCAATGCCTCGTACCCGGTTCCGGTGTTGAATACGGGTAAGGGGTATTACATTTAGTGGTATCAGAGCTATGGTTTAGTCGGTTCTCGGACTACCGTAGCGTGTGTAAGAGTCTAGCTATACATGCCATAAACGTACATTGATAGTGTGGTGACTTCTGACAATTCTAAACTTTGTTTCTATATAGTAACTGGATCCTGACCGAACTGCTGCTGATGACACTTCTAGTAACGCGCCGGCTCCCGCGTAAGGGACCGCGCCTGTAGAGAGTAGACCCGAGACTATAGGTCAAGGAAAAGAGGCTCGGGAAGCCTTTCTCCACATGATGAGTAATTGGTACACGGAGTATGTACGAGCGAACCTTAATGCCCAACCTCCTCCACCCCCTCCTATACCTCAGCCAGTTCCTGTGGCTCCTCAAGGTATAGATTGAGTGAGAATGACTAAACCCCCGGTCGATAAGATTCGGAAACAAAGGACCGAGGAATTCAGAGCTAATATAGATGATGACCCCGAGAGGGCAGAGTTCTGGCTTGAGAACTCAATGCGAGTATTTTATGAACTCTCCTGCACACCTGAGGAGAGCTTGAAATGCGCCGTGTCATTGCTGAAGGACTCGGCATATTGTTGGTGGAAAACGTTGACATCGATAGTTCCAAGGGAGAGTGTAATATCCCGGTTTAGGGCCTAGTCAGAATGGTGGTGCGAGACCACAAATCCAAGGGTTATGAATGAGTTTTTAAGGCTTATATTATATATGCATGCTAGTGTGAAAATTTCATGAAGCAATTTTGTGAAATTGTGGTTGAATTGTACAAAAGGACTAAATTGCAAAAGTTGCAAAATGTGTGTTTCTAGAAGCTATATGTGTGAAATAGCTTTAGATTATTAATTAGAGGTCCTTAAATAGTAATTTATCCAAATTCTAATTTTTGGACAAAAATGGGCATGGATGAGTCAAAATTTGAAGTTTATCAAAAAATGGCATTTTGGTCATTTATCAAATAAGTGATTAAATAGGTGAAAAGATGATAAAAATTCACTCATCTTCTCCCCCAAGCTGCTGAAAATTAGAGAAGTCATAGTTAGGGCTCTTTCAATTTTTCAAGCTTGCTAGTAAGTGCTCTTAAGCCCGGTTTTTGATATTCTTCGTATTTTTGAAGTCCTAGTAGCATGAGTAAGCTATTTTTAGCTATTTCGTGAGCTATTATGGATGTTAAAAAATGTAAATATGTATGACATGCATGTATTTTGTTGTTTTATGCAAGATTATGAAAGCTTGATGTAGTAGAAACATCTTTTGTTAAGTGATTTTCCATGAAAATGCATGTAAAGACTAGTTTGTGAAAAACTTTAGTTTGCTCATACATGTGTGATTTAGTGAGATTTGATGAATGCTTTAGTTGAGTAAGTGGTTCGGTTAAGCATGAAAGAGTAGAAAGTTGAATAAAAATCACTTTACGAGCCTTTGGGACTAAAGTGTAAATATGAGAAAGTTTAGGGGTAAAATAGTAATTTTGCTAAAGTATGAGATGTGGGTCAATTTAGTCAATGTGTGTATTCAATAAGCTGATTTATTCATTATAGATCAAGAAAGACAAAGCCTGGATCGAAACCGAGGCAAAAGCAAGGTGGTGGACTAAATTGCACATTTCAATACTTTTGAGTATCGAGGTAAGTTTATGCATAAACAATGCATTCATACTTATAATTTGTTAATGATAGCTAGGGTGTAGCATGAATGAGAATGAATGAGAATGATTGGGAACCTATGTAATGATTGGGAACCTATGTGGTTCAAGTACAATGAATGTAATTTAGATTTGAATGGATGAATAATTGAGTAAATAGAATTGTGCATGTGTTGTGATAATGCTAGATGGTGGGCTAAGTGCGATACCATCCAAATGCATATTGACGATGAGCTGGCTATGTGCGATGCTATCGTTAGGTATATCATTTAGTGGCTATGTGCGAGATCACTATGATTACCTTTATGGTATGCTAAGTGCGATACCACCTTATAAATTGATTGTGGTGTGCTAAGTGCGAAACCACCGAGATATTGGTTGTGTGGATTAACTATGTGAGTTAGCTATGTGGATGTATTATTGAGCAATAATGATGTGTTGTACATTGTGTAAATGTGACATAGAATGCAGGGGTGCATTTTGATGGTTATGAGTATGTGACTCATGATGTGTTGGAAATGTGGTAAGGGATAGAAAGAGTAAGCATAGTTGTGAATTACTCTTTGGTATAATGCTAATGGTTGCTTAGCTTATACTTTGTTGCTTAATTGTTTATGTGTAAACTTACCAAGCTCAAAGCTTACTCTCTTTCTTTTCCCTTGTCTTATAGATTAAAAGTGGTGAATCGAGATACAAGGATCATCAGAAGATAGCCCACATATCAGCACACTTTGGTACATGAAACTTAATGTTTTGTATATGGCATGTATAGGGGCTAGACAAGTTAGTGGATTTTTTTTGTAAATGGCTAAGATGTGTTGGCCTTTAGATGGATAGCTTATTTTGTATAATGCCATGGTTGTTGGCTATTACATTATATGAAAGAAAGATGTAGTTTTCTATGTGAGAATGCACTTCAATTTGAGTTGATTATGATGGTGTTAGATGAGTATATGTTGTGTATGTTAGAAGGGTGAAAAGAACTTGACACTTAGTCTTGTTCTTGACCATGTGGATAGACACACTGCAGGCGTGTGTCTAGGCCATGTGTGACACACGATCACCATCCACAGGCGCGTGTCGTGTGGCCGTGTGTCCCCTGCATGTTAATATTTTAAAACAGAATAGACCACGGACTAGTCACATGGGCATGTGCATAGGGCGTGTGGGATTAATCAGTGTTGGCCACGGGCTAGCCACACGGGCGTGTGTCTAGACTCTAGGTCGTGCAAGGGAAGTCAGTGTTCACCACGGTTGGGGAGCACGGGCGTGCCATGGCCATGGGGCAATTGGCAGAATGCTCGAGTTTTTAGCACGGCTAGGGGACATGGGCGTTTGTGATCATGCACGGGCGTGTCTAATCTTGCACGGGCGTGTGAGACCTGTATAAAAGAGAAAAATTTTAAGGATTGTAAAAGTTCCGGATTAGTCTCGAGAGCCCTCGTGTGTATGAGTGAGGCCTCGTAAGTCGAGAATGAGGTTATATAGAGTAATGACGTTGAGCCTAAGTGGCGATTAAGTGGGTTGAGTTCGTTAACGCCTCGGGCCCGGTTCCCGGCGTAGAACCCGGGTAAGGGGTGTTACATTTAATGGTATCAGAGCTATGGTTTAGCCGTTTCTAGGACTACCGTAGCGGGTGTAAGAGTCTAGCTATACATGCCATAAGTGTACAATGATAATGTGATGGTTTCTGATGATTTAAAACTTGTTTTATATAGTATATGGATTCCGATCCATTGACTGCTAATGAAGCAGCGAGTAACGCGCCGGCTCCTGCACAAGGGACCGCGCCCGTTAAGAGTGGACCCGAGGTCAGGGGTCAAGGGGAAGAGGCACGGGAAGCCTTTCTCCATATGATGAGTGATTGGTACTCAGACTACGTTCGAGCAAACCCTAACACTCAACCTCCTCCACCTCCTCCTATACCTCAGCCAAATCCATTGGCTCCTCAAGGTATGGATGTAGTGAGGATATCGAAACCCCCGGTGGATAAGATTAGGAAGCACGGGGCTGAGGAGTTTAGGGCTAAGGTAGATGATGACCCTGAGAGGGCGGAGTTCTGGTTAGAGAACTCAATGAGGGTGTTCAATGAGCTCTCATGTACACCTGAGGAGAGTTTGAAGTGTGCCGTATTGTTGCTGAGAGATTCGGCATACCATTGGTGGAAGACGCTGATGTTAGTGGTCCCAAAAGAGCGGGTGACGTGGAACTTCTTTCTGGAAGAGTTCCGGAAGAAGTATATAAGCCAGAGGTTTACTGACCAAAAAAGGAAAGAATTCCTTGAGCTGAAGCAAGGGAGGATGACAGTAGCTGAATACGAGCGTGAGTTTGTTAGGCTTAGCAAATACGCTCAAGAATGTGTGTCGACAGAGACCATCTTGTGCAAGAGGTTCGAAGATGGGCTGAATGAGGATATCAAACTCCTAGTGGGCATTTTGGAGTTGAAAGAATTTGTGGTATTAGTTGAGAGGGCAAGTAAGGCCGAAGAGTTGAGTTCAGATAAGAGGAGGGCTTTGAGTGAAGCCCGAGATGCGAGAAAGAGACCGATGGGCAAGTCGTATCAAGCTCAGTTGAAAAGATCCAAGGAAGTGAATCCTCGGACGTCAGCCTCAGTGGGATATTCGCATCGAGACTTGGATAATACTCGTCAGGGTTTGAGAGTCCGAGCCCCGTCGATGGAAAGTGTGGGCAATACAAAGAGTAAACCGGAGTGTCCTAGTTGTGGTAGGTATCACACCGGAGAGTGTTGGGGAAACAATTGGAAATGTTATAAGTGTGGTTCCCCTGACCACTTTATCCGTAGCTGTCCCGAGAGGGATGATAAGGAAGAGAAACAAGAAGTGAGACCTAGTGATGTGTCTACGAGGGGTAGACCACCAAGGAACCCAAGAGGTGGGGCTAGTGGTAGAGGTGCGCCCAGAGATTCTCTTGTGAGACTAGAGGGTCGGGCACTGCAGGACGTATGCCATTCGCGCTGCGAAGAGGCATCCTCCCCGATGTGATAATCGGTACTTTTTCTCTCTTTGACACCCTTGTTATTGCTTTAATAGATCCAGGTCTACTCACTCTTATATTTGCATGAGATTAGCATCTAGTTTGAGTATGACCGTTGAGTCTACGGACATTGTGGTTAAGGTGTCAAACCCGTTAGGAAAGCATGTGTTAGTGGACAAAGTGTGTAAGAATTGTCCTTTGTTGATTGAGAATCATTGTTTTCCGGCAAACCTTATGTTGTTGCCGTTTGATGAGTTCGATTTAATCCTAGGCATGGATTGGTTGACTACCCATAGTGTTTTAGTGAACTGCGGTAGTAAGTACATTAAATTGAAATGTGAGAGTGGAGATGTGGTTCGGGTTGAATAAGGTGGATCGGATAGTCTACCAGTGATGATTTCTTCCCTAGCGGCTGAGAAATGTTTGAGAAAAGGGTGTGAGTCCTATCTTGCGTTCGTGTTGAATACTCAAGAGGTTGGAGTAGAGTTTGAAACAGTGCCAGTGGTATGTGAGTACCCAGATGTATTTTCGGAAGAGTTACCCGGATTACCTCCAGTGAGAGAGATCGAGTTTGGAATTGAGTTGGTTCCGGGAACGGCACCTATTTCGATTGCTCCGTACAGAATGGCACCTGTAGAGTTGAAAGAACTGAAGGTTCAGTTACAAGAGTTGACAGAAAAAGGTTTTGCAAGACCGAGCTACTCGCCGTGGGGAGCTCCGGTATTGTTTGTGAAGAAGAAAGATGGGTCTATGAGGTTGTGTATAGACTATAGGCAGCTTAACAAAGTGACGGTTAAGAATAAGTATCCTTTACCAAGGATTGATGATCTTTTGATCAACCAAGGAGCTACGATGTTCTCCAAGATAGACTTGAGGTCTGGTTATTATCAGCTCAGAGTGAAAGAGCAAGATGTGTTGAAAACTGCGTTTCGGACAAGGTATGGCCATTATGAGTTTTTGGTTATGCCGTTTGGTTTGACGAATGCACTTGCGATTTTTATGGATCTGATGAACCGTATTTTCAGACCATATGTGGACAAGTTTGTGGTTGTCTTTATTGACGACATATTGATCTATTCTCGGGATGAGAACGATCATGTAGAGCACTTGAGAATTGTCTTGCAATCTTTGAGAGATAAGCAGTTGTATGCTAAGTTTAGCAAGAGTGAGTTTTGGCTCCGAGAGGTCGGATTCCTAGGACACATGGTGTCAGGTGATGGTGTCAGAGTTGACCCGAGTAAGATATCGGCTGTTGTGGATTGGAAATCGCCGAGGAACGTGTTAGAAATTAGAAGTTTCTTGGGGTTAGCGAGATATTACAGACATTTCGTAAAGGGGTTCTCTGTGATTGCTACCCCGATGACGAAACTATTGCATAAAGATGTCAAGTTTGAATAGACTGAGACATGTCAACAGAGCTTTGAGAGACTGAAAACAATGTTGACTGAGGCACCGGTTTTGGTTCAACCAGAATCGGGGAAGGAGTTCGTGGTTTATAGTGATGCGTCGTTTAATGGTCTCGGTTGCGTGTTGATGCAAGAGGGTAAGGTAATCGCTTATGCCTCGAGGCAGTTAAAACTGCAATAGAAGAATTATCCGACTCACGATTTGGAGTTAGCTGCGATTATTTTTGCGTTAAAGATTTGGCGACATTATTTGAATGGCGAAAAGTGCCGAATCTTTACGGATCACAAGAGTTTAAAGTATTTGATGGACCAGAAGGATCTGAATCTGAGACAGAGACGGTGGCTTGAATTGTTGAAAGACTATGAGTTAGTCATTGATTACCACCCGGGAAAAGCGAATGTGGTTGCGGATGCCTTAAGTAGGAAATCCCTGTATGCTCTAAGAGTTATGAGAGCGAGTTTAGCATTGTCTGATGATGGTGCTATTTTGGCAGAGTTGAGAGCTAGGCCACTATTTGTTCAACAAATATGTGAGGCTCGGAGAAATGACAATGGGATGCAAGCTAAGATAGCTAAGTGCGGATTAGAAAGTGATTCTGATTTTCGAGTGGATTTGAATGGTTGTCTGATGTATCGTGATAGAATTTGTGTTCCTAAAAATGAGGAGTTGATTCGAAAGGTTTTGCATGAAGCCCACAGTGGGTGCTTGTCGGACATCCGGCAAGGCGATTAAATGTACAATAATTTGAGGAAGTTGTATTGGTGGCGGGTATGAAAAGAGATATTTCGAGTTCGTGGCAAAGTGTCTGATTTGCCAACAAGTGAAAGCTGAGCATCAAGTGCCTTCGGGATTGCTTCAGCCAGTGATGGTTCCTGAATGGAAGTCAGATCGGGTTACCATGGAATTTGTGACGGGGTTGCCGGCGACTCAGAAAAAGAGAGATCTTTGTGTGGGTTGTTGTGGATAGATTGACGAAGTCGGCTCACTTTATTCCAAAGACGCGCGTTGATTATTCACCGGATAAGTTAGTTGAGTTGTATGCGTGGCGATATATAGTGAGATTGCATGGTGTACTGTGTCTATTATATCGGATAGAGATCCTAGGTTTACTTCAAGATTTTGGAAGAAGTTGCAAGAGGCCATAGGTACGAGATTGAATTTCAGTACTGCGTTCCATCCGCAATCCGATGGTCAGTCTGAAAGAGTGATTCAAGTTCTTGAAGATATGCTTCGATCTTTGTGTTAGAATTGAAGGTAGTTGGGAGAGATATCTACCTTTGGTCGAATTCGCCTATAACAACAGTTATCAGTCGAGTATACAGATGGCACCGTATGAGGCTTTGTATGGCCGTAAGTGTTGGACTCCTTTGTATTGGACCGAGCTTAGTGAGAAGCGAATCCATGGGGTCGATCTAGTAAAAGAGACCGAAGAGAAAGTGAAAGTAATCCGTAATAGTCTGAAAGTCGCTTGATCGGATGTAAGTCGACGCGGATTTGAAAAGAAAAGAGATTGAGTTTGAAGTGGGTGACAAAGTGTTTTTAAAAGTGCCCCCATGGAAGAAAATCATGAGATTTGGATGAAAAGGGAAATTGAGTCCAAGGTTCATAGGGCCATATGAGATTACAGATAGAATTGGGCTCAGTAGCTTACCAGCTTGGCTTTGCCTAGAGAGTTGGAAAAGATTCATAACGTGTTCCATGTTTCGATGTTGCGGCAGTATCGCTCCGATCCTTCACATGTGATTCCTTCAACGGAAATTGAGATAAGACCGGATATGTCTTATGAAGAGGAGCCGATTAAGATCTTGGCTCGAGAAAGTGAAACAGTTGAGAAATAAGAGCATAGCACTAGTGAAAGTGTTATGGCGTAAAACATGGTGTGGAAGAGGCTACGTGGGAAACGGAAGAAGCTATGAGAGAGCAACATCCAAACCTCTTTCTTCGGTAAGATTTTCTGGGACGAAAATCTCTAAAGGGGGAGAGTTGTAACATCCCTGTTTAGGGCCTAGTCGAAATGGTGGTGCGAGACAACAAATCTGAGGGTTATGAATGAGTTTTTGAGGCTTATATTATATATGCATGCTAGTGTGAAAATTTCATGAAGCAATTTTGTGAAATTGTGGTTGAATTGTACAAAAGGACTAAATTGCAAAAGTTGCAAAATGTGTGTTTCTAGAAGCTATATGTGTGAAATAGCTTTAGATTATTAATTAGAGGTCCTTAAATAGTAATTTATCCAAATTCTAATTTTTGGACAAAAATGGGCATGGATGAGTCAAAATTTGAAGTTTATCAAAAAAGGGTATTTTGGTCATTTATCAAATAAGTGATTAAATAGGTGAAAAGATGATAAAAATTCACTCATCTTCTCCCCCAAGCTGTCGAAAATTAGAGAAGCCATTGTTAGGGCTCTTTCAATTTTTCAAGCTTGCTAGTAAGTGCTCTTAAGCCCGGTTTTGATATTCTTCGTATTTTTGAAGTCCTAGTAGCATGAGTAAACTATTTTTAGCTATTTGGTGAGCTATTATGGATGTTCAAAAATGTAAATATGTATGACATGCATGTATTTTGTTGTTTTATGAAAGATTATGAAAGCTTGATGTAGTAGAAACATCTTTTGTTAAGTGATTTTCCATGAAAATGCATGTAGGGACTAGTTTGTGAAAAACTTTAGTTTGGTCATACATGTGTGATTTAGTGAGATTTGATGAATGCTTTAGTTGAGTAAGTGGTTCGGTTAAGCATGAAAGAGTAGAAAGTTGAATAAAAATCACTTTACGAGCCTTTGGGACTAAAGTGTAAATATGAGAAAATTTAGGGGCAAAATAGTAATTTTGCTAAAGTATGAGATGTGGGTCAATTTAGTCAATGTGTGTATTCAATAAGCTGATTTATTCATTATAGATCAAGAAAGACAAAGCCCGGATCGAAACCGAGGCAAAAGCAAGGTGGTGGACTAAATTGCACATTTCAATACTTTTGAGTATCGAGGTAAGTTTATGCATAAACAATGCATTCATACTTATAATTTGTTAATGCTAGCTAGGGTGTAGCATGAATGAGAATGAATGAGAATGATTGGGAACCTATGTGGTTCAAGTACAATGAATGTAATATAGATTTGAATGGATGAATAATTGAGTAAATAGACTTGTGCATGTGTTGTGATAAAGCTAGACGATGGGCTAAGTGCGATACCATCCAAATGCATATTGACGATGAGCTAGCTATGTGCGATGCTATCGTTAGGTATATCATTTAGTGGCTATGTGCGAGATCACTATGATTACCTTTGTGGTAGGCTAAGTGCGATACCACCTTATAAATTGATTGTGGTGTGCTAAGTGCGAAACCACCGAGATATTGGCTGTGTGGATTAACTATGTGAGTTAGCTATGTGGATGTATTATTGAGCAATAATGATGTGTTGTATATTGTGTAAATGTGACATAGAATGCAGGGGTGCATTTTGATGGTTATGAGTATGTGACTCATGATGTGTTGGAAATGTGGTAAGGGATAGAAAGAGTAAGCATAGTTGTGAATTACTCTTTGGTATAATGCTAATGGTTGCTTAGCTTATACTATGTTGCTTAATTGTTTATGTGTAAACTTACCAAGCTCAAAGCTTACTCTCTTTCTTTTCCCTTGTCTTATAGATTAAAAGTGGTGAATCGAGATACGAGGATCATCAGAAGATAGCCCACATATCAGCACACTTTGGTACATGAAACTTAATGTTTTGTATATGGCATGTGTAGGGGCTAGACAAGTTAGTGGATTTTGTTGTAAATGGCTAAGATGTGTTGGCCTTTAGATGGATAGCTTATTTTGTATAATGCCATGGTTGTTGGCTATTACATTATATGAAAGAAAGATGTAGTTTTCTATGTGAGAATGCACTTCAATTTGAGTTGATTATGATGGTGTTAGATGAGTATATGTTGTGTATGTTAGAAGGGTGAAAAGAACTTGACACTTAGTCTTGTTCTTGACCATGTGGATAGACACACGGGCGTGTGTCTAGGCCATGTGTGACACACGGTCAGCCCACGGGCGTGTCTTGGGCCGCAAGGCGTCCCGCATGTTAATATTTTGAAACAGAATAGACCACGGACTAGTCACACGGGCGTGTGCATAGGGCGTGTGGGATTAATCATTGTTGGCCACGGGCTAGCCACACGAGCGCATGTCTAGACTCTAGGCCGTGCGAGGGAAGTCAGTGTTCACCACAGTTGGGGAGCACAGGCGTGCCATGGCCGTGGGGTAATTGGTAGAATGCTCGAGTTTTTAGCACGGCTAGGGGACATGGGCGTGTGTACTCATACACGGGCGTGTCTAATCTTGCACGGGCGTGTGAGACCTGTATAAAAGAGAAAAATTTTAAGGATCTTAAAAGTTCCGGATTAGTCTCGAGAGCCCTCGTGTGTATGAGTGAGGCCTCGTAAGTCGAGAATGAGGTTATAGAGAGTAATGACGTTGAGCCTAAGTGGCGATTAAGTGGGTTGAGTTCGGTAACGCCTCGGGCCTAGTTCCCGGTGTAGAACCTGGGTAAGGGGTGTTACAGAGAGAGTAACGTGGCGCTTCTTTTTGGAAGAGTTCCGAAAGAAGTACAAAAGTCAGAGATTTGTGGATCAGAAACGGAAAGAATTCCTTGAACTAAAGCAAGGCAAAATGACTGTGGCAGAATATGAGCGCGAGTTTGTTAGACTCAGAAAGTATGCACAAGAGTGTGTGTCCACAGAAGCTATCTTGTGCAAGAGGTTTGAAGATAGGCTGAATGAGGATATCAGACTTTTAGTTGGGATCTTGGAATTGAAAGAATTTGTGGTGTTGGTTGATAGGGCATGCAAAGCTGAGGAGCTGAATAAGGAAAAGAGAAAAGCCATGAGTGAGGCCCGATATGCAAGAAAAAGACCAATGAGTAAATCATTCCAAACTCAATCAGAGAGGTCTAAGGAAATAAACCCTCGGACAATTGCGTCAGTTGGATATTGACACCGAGATCGAGGTAATACATACTCGGGTTCGAGAGTTCAAGCCACCTCGATGGCAAGCGTGGGCAATCCAAAGTCAAATAAACCGAAGTGTCCAAATTGTGGTAGGCAACACACTGGGGAGTGTTGGGGAAACAACCGTAATTGTTACAAGTGTGGTTCACCCGACCATTTCATCCGGAATTGTCCAGAGAGGGATGAGAAGGAAAGAAAGCAAGAAAGAAGACCAAGCAATGTATCTTTCAGGGGTAGATCACAAAAGAACCCGAGAGGTGGGACTAGTAGTAGAGGTGTGCTTAGAGACTCTACTTTGAGGGTGGAGGGTCGAGCACCTGCAAGGACTTATGCCATTCGCGCTCGCGAAAAGGCATCATCTCCAGATGTGATAACGGGTACTTTTTCTCTTCATGATATCTCTGTTGTTGCTTTGATTGATCCGAGGTCTACCCATTCTTACATTTGCATGAAATTGGCATCTAGCATGAGTATGATTGTTGAGTCTACGGGATTTGTAGTAAAAGTGTCAAAGCTGTTAGGCAAACATGTGCTAATTGACAAGGTGTGTAGGAATTGTCCTTTGACAATTAGAGGTCATTGTTTTCCGGCAAATCTCATGTTGTTGTCGTTTGATGAATTTGATCTGATTCTTGGTATGGATTGGTTGACTACTCATAATGTTTTAGTAAACTGTGGTAGTAAGTTTATTGAATTGAGATGTGTAAATGGAGATGTCATTCAGGTTGAGTCAGGTAAATCGGGTTGAATCAGGCCGTGTGGAGGACACGGGCCAAAGACATGGGCGTGTGTCCGGCCATGTGAAAACCCTTGTAGGTTCGAATGAAAAATAAATCCCACACGGGCTGGGGACATGGGTGTGTGTGACCACACGGCCTGCCCACACGGGCGTGTCCCATTTCACACTGGCGTGCGGCCCCTGTTTAGGCAAAAAAAATTAAGTGCACAAAAGTTCCCGGTTGGGTTTCGAAATCCTCCGTTTGCCTGTTTAAGGCCTCGTAGGCCCATTATGAGGTTTTTTTGAATGCAGATGAGAAGTTTTAAGTTGGAATGAAATCTTATAGCCTAAAATTGTATGTTCAAGTGAGTTAAGTCCGGTAATGCCTCGTACCCGGTTCCGGCGTTGAATACGGGTAAGGGGTGTTACAGGTGAAGTGTGAAAATATGCACCAAAAGGTTGAAAAGTTGAATGGTTTGAAAAGGGACAAAACTAGCAAAGCGTTTGTGCCACACGAGCGGCCACACTGTCGTGTCAAGGACACGGTCTGGAGGCATGACTGTGTGCTGTAACACCCCTTACCCAGTCCGGTCGTCGGACTAGAGCTATAAGATGTTACTCTTACATCCTTAAAATCGGAGGTTAGTAGTATCAGGATTGTGAATTGAAAGAGAGTGGTTATGCCCTAATTTTTGAGACTATATGTGTATTTTTAGGAAATAAACGAGTTACTGTTTGTTGGTTTAGTGTTAGTGAAACATTCCTTGAAACCCAAGTTCAAATCCCTTCTCTCACACCATTTTTATTATTTTGCAAATTTTGCATCAAACCCTAGTATGTGACACGCCTTGTTGTTAAAATAAATATTGTAAGGTTATGTCAAGAATGAAGAAATAGCCTAATGGTTAAAAGAAAAATGAGAAAGTATGGAAATTAGATTAAGGTCCCAAATTTGATTCTTTTCCCTTGTAAAATATCTTATTTTTTGCTAAAATTTCTCCTTCTCCTTTTTTGTGCTACTCAAGCCTTGAAATCTAAGTATAAATACAAATTTTTCTTGTACTTTTCAACCTTTATGTCAAAATTTCCCTACCCTAGCCGTTCACCCTCTTCCTCTCATCTTTTCCCTTCAATTTTCTTTTTTTTTCTTCCCTTATGTGCCGCCGCCCAAGCCACCAAGATTCACCATCAATTTCTCTTCTTTTGGCAACGGGTTCTTGCACCATTATTTTTCTCTTCTTGCTGTCATTTTATCATAAAAATTTCAGCCTTAAATCTAAAATTTTAGTACTCAAGATCAGCCTCCATTGATGCCCCAAAAGAACTCCATTGGCGCCCCTATCTTCTTGCTTGAGTAATTGTCATTTTCTTTGATTTTTCTTGATGGATCTTTCAATAAAATACCAAATTTTTCAGAATTGTAATTGGGGTGATTTTTAAAAATTTAATGGGTATTTTTCCAGCCTTTAAATTTGTAACACCCCTAACCCTTATCCATCGCCGGAATAAGGTTATGAGGCATTACTGAACACATCACAGCTTCCGGACAATACACATATTCACATAGGTCATATTAAAATATATGAAGACAGAGTAAATGGCTGATCAAATTCACACATACATTATTAATAATAATAAAAAATAATGCATATACAAATCATATCTCAAAAATCATACAATATATATATAAAACAACTTATAAATATTCAACTAACATGTTAAAACCAAATGTTAGGTACACATATTCTTTTTCATCAATTCAATTCTCCCATATAAATATAATACCCATCTTAATTAAATTACTATGATAGCCAAATCAAATGTCATTCATATCATTAATTGGTCCATAAATGAACATTGAATACTCATCATGCATATGTTCTGATT
Source organism: Gossypium sturtianum (assembly GCA_025698515.1). Lineage (NCBI taxonomy): Eukaryota > Viridiplantae > Streptophyta > Magnoliopsida > Malvales > Malvaceae > Gossypium > Gossypium sturtianum. The sequence continues at coordinate 72,184,859 of CM046943.1, read as the reverse complement.
CTTACCTAACTAACACATGATCTACTTAAGCGTAATTAACAAATATCATATATCATAATGCTAAAACACATAGCAACTATACATACTTCATATATTCGGATACGTTCTTGACATATGCCCAAACCAAAATCACATAGATATATACAACCATAAATCTCATGAACATGTGTTTAAATGCCGAACCATTGAACAACCATATTATTTTTCTCATTTTAACATATAACCAAAAACACCAACCAACTTATACATACAAAATAAAAATCACAAATATCATTCATTCACGTCACATATCACCATAACTAAAGTGGACTTATGCTATGATCAAACCAAAACCAAATTTGAACTTTTAAATAAGCCATTTTCGCATGGCTTTTATACAAAACCAAGATTCATCACATTAAAACACAATTCAACCTATACATGCCATAGTTCCAAAATGTAACTTATAAAATACCGAAGACGGTTGATAGTGTGATAGACTTTGCTGACGATCCCTGAGCTTGTAACTTGAATCCAAAATCTATAAAACAGAATGAACATGGAAACACAGAGTAAGCTATAATAGCTTAGTAAGTCATAAGCAAATAAACATCCCAATGATATAATCAACTCATTTTAAGCCAATCCAAATTTCATTATCATTATCAATCTTAACCTCAAATCTACAAATGAGATAAATAACACATTTTTACTCACAAAATTTACCTTGGCCGAATGCTCATTTAATCAATATGACTAATATTAATCAACTTTCAAAACTAAATGTCTTTATATGATCAAACATACACATACGCATTTATATAAACTCAAGAACTATAATACCACATCATGTACATATACCACTTAAATGGTCGAATATACATGAACACATATATGCCCATATCCAAAAATAAATTCCACAATATTCATATTATTTATTTACAAGGCCGAATACACTTACTAAAATTCACATGAAATCTTCATTTATACCACACATAATTAGTAACTAATATCAAGATACTAATTTACCTTATCTCAAGCAAAGAATAAGTTAACACATACCCGATCATTGAGCTCATTTAACGTATTTAATTACCACCTCAAAGCATAAATCTTTTAGGCATAAACTTATAATAATAATTCACCGCATAAAGCCCACGCTAGGCGTAAAGCCCAATATCTTTCACCTAAGACAAAAGCCTGCTAGACCCAAAGTCCGATTATATACACCCACAATAAGCACCGCTAGGCATAAAGCCCGATTTAATTCACCAAAGACAAGGCTTGCTAGGCCTAAAGCCCAAATAACAATACTATAAAGTCATCTCATACACATTTCATATATCGAATATTTCAAATATTCCACGTAATTCATACGAACTTTCAAATGTTATATCTCAATCAATATAAACTCAAACACATTTTTTATGCTCATTTACATTCGGCTAGCTTAATAATAATTCCATAAGTTCAATTCAACATATTACTAAGTTACATTCAAAATTAACAATGTTTAATTGCTTAAAAACTTACCTCGGATATCGACGAACGATGTAATCGGCTATTCAACTATTTTTGTTTTTCCCCGATCCAAATCTGATTTCCTTGGTTCTTGATCTAAACATATTCAAATTAAGCTCATTCAAACATATTTTCATTCAATTTAGTCCAATAACACATAAATGGGCAAATTACATTTTTACCCCTAATATTTCACATTTTCACAATTTAGTCCATATTGCACAAAACACAAAATATTCAAAATTTGACTACACTATGCTTAGGCCGAATGTTCCTTACACTCATACAAGTCCATACATTTCATTTATTCCACATTTTAGTCCCTCAATTTATTATTTTTGCAATTTAGTCCTAATTACTCAAAATCATTAAACACTCCAATACAAAATATGTTAATCTAAAACATATCTTTAATATTTCATCATTAAACATCACAAAACACATATATTCATCAATGGAATATCACAAAATATTCATAAATTTCTAAAATTAAGACATGGGCTTTGTAGTACTCAAAGCAACGATCTCAAAAACGTAAAAATTTTCAAAAATCGAAAACAAACTAACCTTGATTCAAGCTTAATTATGGCCGAACCTTAGGGAGAATTTTTCTTCCTTTTCTTTTGTGTAGTTTCGGTTAAAAGAACAAAGATGAACAAAGTGGATATTATTTTATGTTTTATGAAATAATAATGTTTTATACATTTACAAAATTAACCTTTATTAAATAATATAAAAATTTTACTAACTAAGGTCATTTAAGACCATTGCCGTCCACTACATTTGAAAATGGGCTTATTACAACTTTGGTACTTCCTTTATAAAAGACAACATCAATTTAGCCCCTTTTCCAAACAACCACCTAATTTTCACTTTACGCAATTAAGCCCTTTTTATTTAATCGGATATCCAAACAATAAAATTTTAAAACGAAAATTTAATACACACAAATTCACACATTATAAACACCAAAAATAAATTTAAAATATTTTTCTAACTCGAATTCGTGGTCCCGAACCACCGTTCCGATTAGGGTCTAAATCGGACTGTCACAACTCTCCCCCCATAGGGATTTTCGTCCCCAAAAATCTTACCGGTGAATAGGTTCGGATAACGTTCTTTCATTGCATCTTCTAGCTCCCACGTTGCTTCCTCAACTCCATGCCTATGCCATAGTACTTTAACCAACGAAAGTTTCTTATTTCGTAACTCTTTAATCTCATGAGCCAAAATACGAATCGGTTCTTCCTCGTACGACATATCTGACTGAATCTCAATCGCAGATGGACAAATCACATGCTAGGGGTCGGATCTATATCGCCGAAGCATCGAAACATGAAATACATTATGGATCTTTTCTAACTCAGGTGGCAACAGCAGTCTATACGCAACCGGTCCAATCCTCTCTATAATCTCGTACGGTCCAATAAATCTCGGACTCAATTTGCCTTTACGATCGAATCTAAGTATTTTCTTCCACGGTGAGACTTTCAAAAATACTTTATCCCCGATCTGAAACTCTATGTCTTTACGTTTCAAGTCTGCATACGATTTCTGACGATCTGATGCTGCTTTCAAACTTTCACGGATCACTTTTACTTTCTGTTCGGTTTCTTTGATCAAATCGACCCCGTATATCTTATTTTCACTGAGCTCGGTCCAATACAATGGTGTACGACATTTACGACTGTACAAAGCCTCGTAAGGTGCCATTTTGATACTCGATTGAAAACTATTATTGTACGCAAATTCAATCAAAGGTAAGTATCGCTCCCACGTACCTTCAAACTCGAGAATGCAACATCTCAACATATCCTCAAGTATCTGAATGATTCGTTCGGACTGACCATCTATTTGCGGATGAAAAGCTGTGCTGAAATGCAATTTCGTACCTAATGCATCTTGCAGTTTCTTCCAAAACCACGATGTAAACCTCGGATCTCTATCCGAAACAATAGAAATAGGCACACCATGTAATCTCACAATCTGTGACACATATAACTCAGCAAGCTTATTAAGTGAATAATCCGTACGAACTGTAATAAAGTGAGCTGATTTAGTCAATCCATCCATAATAACCCAGATTGCATCTTTCTTGCTCGGTGTCATCGGTAAACCGGATACAAAATCCATCGTAACTCTGTCCCATTTCCATTCAGGTATCATGATCGATCAAGTAACCCTAAGGTACACGATGTTCAAATTTCACTTGTTGACAAATTAAACATTTCGAAACAAAGTCAGAAATGTCTCGTTTCATACCATGCCACCAGTAAAGTTGTTTCAAATTATTATACATTTTTGTGCTACTCGGGTGAACAGATAATCGACTACTGTGAGCTTCATTCAAAATCATCTGAATCAACTCTGGATTTCTCGGGACACATATTTGGTTTTTGAATCTCAAACAATTATCAGCATCAACTTGAAACTCTGAATCAGCATTCGTTTCACACTGAACTCGTTTTGCTAATAATTCATTATCAACTTTCTGGGCATCACAAATTTGTTGAATAAATAATGGTATTGCCTTCAATTCAGCTACTATCGGACCATCATCAGACATAGGCATATATGCATTCATTGCACGCAAAGAAAACAATGATTTTCGGCTTAATGCATCAGCAACAACATTAGCCTTTCCTGGATGGTAATCAATCACAAGCTCATAGTCTTTTAATAATTCCAACCATCGTCGTTGTCTCAGATTTAGATCCTTCTGAGTCATTAAGTACTTTAGGCTTTTATGATCGGAATAGACATGGCATTTTTCACCGAACAGATAGTGACACCATATTTTCAATGAAAACACAATAGCTGCCAACTCTAAATCGTGCGTCGGATAGTTCTTTTCATGCGGCTTCAACTGTCTCGAGGCATAAGCTACCACTTTGCCTTCCTGCATCAATACACAACCCAAACCATTTAAAGATGCATCATTGTAAATGACAAATTCTTTACCCGATTCTGGCTGAACTAGCACTGGATCTTCAGTCAAAAGAGCTTTCAACTGATCGAAACTTTTCTGGCACTTTTCTGACCACTCGAACTTAACATCTTTCTGTAGCAGCTTTGTCATCGGAGTTGCGATCATAGAGAAACCTTTCACAAGCCGTCTGTAGTAATTAGGAAGTCCCAGAAAGCTTCGAACTTCAGAAACATTTTTCAGTGGTTTCCAGTCAAGTATAGCTGAAATTTTGCTCGGATGAACCCTAATACCTGATGCTGATACAACATGGCCCAAAAAACTAACTTCTTGTAACTAGAACTCACATTTACTAAACTTCGCATACAATTGTTTTTCTCGCAAAGTTTGTAACGCAAGTCTCAAATGCTCGGCATGTTTAGTTTCATTACGGGAGTAGATCAGTATATTATCAATGAACACAACCACAAAATGGTCTAACTACTGCCTGAAAATTCGATTCATCAAATCCATAAAAACAACAGGTGCATTAGTAAGTCCGAACGACATAACTAGAAACTCATAATGTCCGTACCTCGTTCGAAAAGCAGTTTTTGGCACATCGGAGTCTCTGACTCGCAACTGATAATAACCCGATCTCAAATCTATCTTCGAAAACACTGAAGCCCCTTTCAACTGATCGAACAGATCGTCAATCCGTGGCAATGGATATTTATTCTTTATAGTCACCTTATTTAGTTGGCGGTAATCAATACACATTCTCATAGTTCCGTCTTTCTTTTTCACAAACAAAACTGGTGCGCCCCAAGGAGAAAAACTCGGTCGTGCAAAACCTCTATCTATCAATTCTTGCAACTGTGCTTTCAATTCTTTTAATTCTGTAGGTGCCATTCTGTACGAAGCTATAGAAATCGGAGTCGTCCCCAGTACTAACTCAATACCAAACTCTACCTCTCGGATAGGTGGCAAACCTGGCAATTCTTCAAGAAACAAGTCCAAATACTCGTACACAACTGGTACAGATTCAATTTTCTTTTCAGTCACTTTACTATCAAGCACATAAGCAAAGTAAGCTTCATAACCTTTTCTCACATACTTCCGAGCTAACATCGAAGATATTACTACTGGTAAACTATTCAGATGATTAGATTCAATTCGAATAATCTCATTGTTCTGACATCTCAAATCAATGGTCTTTCTTTTGCAATTAACAATGGCATCATGCAAAGTCAACCAATCCATACCCAAAATTATATCAAACTCGTCGAAAGGTAACAACATCAAATCGGTTGGAAAGCATGAATCTCGAATCATCAGCGGGCAATTTTTACACACTTTGTCAACCAGAACACACCGGCCCAGGGGGTTTGACACTCGAATCACAAACTCAGTAGACTCAACAGGTAAAGTCTTCCTGGATACTAATGTTTCACACACATATGAATGATCCGAACCAGGATCAATCAATGCAATAACACTAGTATCATAAAGAGTGAAAGTACCGGTAATAACATCTGGGGAAGAAGCATCCTCATGAGCGCGTATAGCATATGCTCTGGTAGGTGCACGAGCCTCAGATCGAACCGCTGTATCTTTCGTCCCTCTCTGACTGCCACTTACATTACTCGAATGTCTGGGTGGTCTACCTCGTACTGACATGTTACTCGGTCTCACGTTCTGAACAGTGTTTTGCTCGGCTAACATCGCACAATCTCGGAAAAAATGATCCATCGATCCACATTTAAAACAAGACCGATCATGCAATCTACAATTTCCAGAATGCCATTTACCATAATGCTTACACTCGAATCTGTTCTGCCGATCATTGCCAACACTAGCAATTGAAGGTGGCTCGTGAACTCACAGGAGGTCGGTCTCGTTCTCGTCTAGAAAAGTCTGAAGTAGCTTTAAATTGACTAGAACCATCTCTGAACTTCTTTGATGCTGAGTGAAAAGTCTTACTCGTTGATCTCTTACAAAAATCTCTGGCTTCAAAATCAGCTTTTCTTTTCTCTTTCCCGAGTTCTTCGGCTTTGCAAGCTCATTCAACAAGTACCACGAATTCTTTAATTTCAAGTATACCAACCAGCAATTTAATGTCTTCATTTAAGCCATCTTCAAATCTTTTACACATGACAGCTTCGGTTGAAACACATTCACGAGCATATCGACTTAGTCTCACAAATTTCCGTTCATACTCAGTTACGATCATACGACCCTGTTTCAATTCCAGAAATTCTTTGCGTTTCTGATCGATAAATCTCTGGCTGATGTATTTCTTACGGAACTCAGTCTGAAAGAATTCCCAGGTCACTCTCTCTTTCGGGACCACCGATACTAGTGTATTCCACCAGTGATATGTGGTGTCTCATAATAGAGATATGGCACACTTTAAACATTCATCCGAAGTACAAGATAGCTCGTCGAACATACGGATAGTATTATCAAGCCACAACTCAGCCCGCTCAGCATCATCATCATCATTAGCTTTAAACTCTTCGGCCCCGTGTTTTCTTATTTTATCTACAGGAGGCTTATTAAATCTCATTGGATCAATAATCGGAGGTACCACAGGTATCAGAGATGGATTATTCGGGGGTGGCGGTTGTTGAACGGCCAGATTAGTTCGAATATATTGAGTAAACCAATCATTCATCATTTGGTAGAAGGCTTGTTTAGCCTCCCCCTCATGGCTACTCGAGATAGGTCGAGATTCAACTGGTGCTATCCCATGTGCGGGAGTAGGCGCTACACTCTCGACATCATCAGCTACAGCTCTGTCGGGATCCATTTACTATACGAAAACATATTTTCAAATGTCAGAAGTCATCACACTATCGCAATAAATATTATGGCATGTATAGCTACACTCACACACGCTACGTTAGTCCTAGAACCGACTAAACTGTAGCTCTGATACCAATAAAATGTAACACCCCTAACCCTTATCCATCACCAGAATAAGGTTATGAGGCATTACTGAACACATCACAGCTTTCGAACAATACACATATTCACATAGGTCATATTAAAATATATGAAGATAGAGTAAATGGCTGATCAAATTCACACATACATTAATAATAATAATAATAAATAATGCATATACAAATCATATCTCAAAAATCATACAATATATATATATATATATATAAACTTATAAATATTCAACTAACATGTTAAAACCAAATGTTAGGTACACATATTCTTTTTCATCAATTCAATTCTCCTATATAAATATATTACCCAACTTAATTAAATTACTATGATAGCCAAATCAAATGTCATTCATATCATTAATTGGTCAACAAATGAACATTGAATACTCATCATGCATATGTTCTGATTCTTACCAAACTAACACATGATCTACTTAAGCGTAATTAACAAATATCATATATCATAATGCTAAAACACATAGCAACTATACATATGTAATATCCCGAATTAATGGGCTTATGCGTTTAATGTGTAGACATGTTTAATGTGTTAATTTTAGAATTAGAGGTCCAGATTGGGCTCAAGGATTGGGCCGAGGCTTTGACTAAACATTCTGTTTAGACACTCTAGGGCTTAAAATATAGTAGTTATTGTTTAAGTTAGCAAATCGGGCTTGTGGCCCAGTCACAAGGGGCGCAAAAAAGGGGGGAGCTTTAATTGACGATTTGGGAAGGTGAGGAGGCCCAAGTGTGGCCGCATGGTGCCCAAGAAATTGGGCCAATTTCGGCACTTAAAAGGGAGCAAGGGAGGGGATGGCAACAAGGCTAAAATTTAGGGACTTTTAATGTTTTATTTAAGTGGATAATGAGCAGAAGAAAGGGAAGGAGTGGTGTGATGTAGGACTCTTTTGGATGTGAGTTCTGATAAGGATAAGGGAAAAAGATGAGAGCTATCCTTTGGGTTACAAAGTTGGCCGAAAATCAAACACAAGAGAGGGGGGGAGAATTGGTTTAGTATGGCAAGGGGTGTGCCGAAAGTTTGAAGGCCATCTCATTTGTTTTCTTTTCTCATCTTTTCTCTTCCAAAAGCCGAAAATCACCACCTCCCTCACCCTTTCTTTTCTTCTTTGAAATTTCCCTTAGCCGAATCTTCTGATCCCCATTGTTATTCTTCTTCCATTCACTAAAAGTCGAAACTACGCTCTTGTTTGGTTCTTGTAGCCGAAAACACATCAGTATCTCTCTTGTTCATCTTTCTGGGATTTTATTAAAAGTCGAAATCCCTAGATCTCATCTCCTGTGATTGTCGAATTTCCTCGGTGGTGTCTGCTTGTGCCGAATCTTGAAAGAAACTGAAGGTAAGTGTCGATTCGCGTGATTCAATCTTTTCTCAGTTTTTAGAGACCCTAGCCGAATGGCTATATGGAGACTGATCTTGTGTTTTTCTTTCTTTCGCGATATTCTGGGATTTGAAGGAGATCCAATCGCCTAAGGTTTTAAATCAGTAGCACTCGAATCACCCTACTTCAGTGGGTCCGATCGGTATAGGGAAACCTCAACCTCGCGCTTCTTCCTAGCTTTGAGCAAAGTTGTAAACAAAGGGTAGTAGATCCAATTAGCGAGGGTATCGACATAGAGGGTAGTCCTACACATTTATCAAGTGTGTAACATTCTCACATCATTTAGATTGCCTGATTAGTATGCATATAAACCTGTTACAATCTGTTAAATGCCGAAATATTGGCATGGCTATTGAAAACCCGTGGTGGGTAAAGGCGAATCACCAGGTTAGTGATTTCTGTCATTCTTAATTGAATGTCTCCGTTAACATGATATGATATGTATGCTGATTTCTATGTTGCACAGGGTTGGGTGATTGATAAAAGGGGAAGTGTTCTATTCTGGTGGCTCTGCCACGATCTGTTGTAGTGGCTCTGCCACGATCTGTTCTGGTGACTATGTCACAAATCTGACGATGAGAACCTAACTGCAGCATGACTGCCATCGATGGTGTGTAGCGGCGTGGGTTGATTGTAGAAATCCCCAATGGTGTGATTGGCAGGTAAAAGGTGGTGTGTAGCCGATGGATCTAGGATTGGGATGGGCTTTGCATAATTCCTGTTGTATGATATTCTGTTATTCTGTTCTGTGGGCTAAGGCCCAATCTGATGGGAAGGTGAGGAGGCGCAAGTGTGGCCGCATGGGGCCCAAGAAATTGGGCCAATTTTGGCACTTAAAAGGGAGCAAGGGAGGGGACGGCAACAAGGCTAAAATTTAGGGACTTTTAATGTTTTATTTAAATGGATAATGAGCAGAAAAAAAAGGGAAGGAGTGGTGTGATGTAGGACTCTTTTGGATGTGAGTTCTGATAAGGATAAGGGAAAAAGATGAGAGCTATCCTTTGGGTTACAGAGTTGGCCGAAAATCAAACACAAGAGAGGGGGGAGAATCGGTTTAGTATGGCAAGGGGTGTGCCGAAAGTTTGAAGGCCATCTCATTTGTTTTCTTTTCTCATCTTTTCTCTTCCAAAAGCTGAAAATTACCACCTCCCTCACCCTTTCTTTTCTTCTTTGAAATTCCCCCTAGCCTAATCTTTTGATCCCCATTGTTATTCTTCTTCCATTCACTAAAAGCCAAAACTACGCTCTTGTTTGGTTCTTGTAGCCGAAAACGCATCAGTATCTCTCTTGTTCATCTTTCTGGGAGTTTTTTAAAAGTCAAAATCCCTAGATCTCATCTCCTGTGATTGCCGAATTTCCTCTGTGGTGTTTGCTTGTGCCGAATCTTGAAGGAAACTGAAGGTAAGTGTCGATTTGCGTGATTCAATCTTTTCTCGGTTTTTAGAGACCCTAGTCAAATGGCTATATGGAGACTGATCTTGTGTTTTTTCTTTCTTTCGCGGCATTCCAGGATTTGAAGGAGATCTAATCGCCTAAGGTTTTAAATCAGTAGCACTCGAATCACCCTACTTCAGGGGTCTGATCGGTATAGGGGAAACCTCAACCTCACGTTCTTCCGGCTTTTGAGCAAAGTTATAGAGAAAGGGTAGTAGATCCGATTAGCGAGGGTATCGACATAGAGGGTAGTCCTACGTATTTATCAGGTGTGTAACATTCTCACATCATTTAGATTGCCTGATTAGTATGCATATAAACTCTGTTACATTCTCGTTAAATGCCAAATATTGGCATGGTCATTTGAAAACCCGTGGTGGGTAAAGGCGAATCACCAAGTTAGTGATTTCGTCATTCTTAATTGAATGTCTCCGTTAACATGATATGATATGTATGCCGATTTCTATGTTGCACGGGGTTGGGTGATTGATAAAAGGGAAGTGTTACGTTGCGTGGCTCTGCCACGATCTGCTTCCGTGTGACTATGTCACAAATCGACGATGAGCGGCTAAGCTGCGGCATGATGACCGCCATCGATGGTGTGTAGCGGCGTGGGTTAATTATAGAAATCCCCAATGGTGTGATTGGCAGGTAAAGGGTGGTGTGCAGCGGATGGATCTAGGATTAGGATGGGCTTTGCATAATTCCTGTTGTATGATATTCTGTTATTCTATTCTGTGGGCTAAGGCCCAATTTGATGGTGCATGAGGGTTGCACACTGAGTCTCGTGACTCACCCCGTTGTTTAACATTTTTCAGGTAACACCTAGTGCATAGGACCGGGCTGGAGAGGAGCGCAAGGTGGCCATGCATGGATTCATTTTGATTCACTAAAAGATGTTGATTTTATTATTTTCCCTTAGTATTTTCAATTTATCCGGTTTTATATTTTATTGTAATAAGGCCACCGGCTCACTGCTTTTATTGGTTTTATGCTTTGGTTTTGGGTTTCCATACATTTAGATTTTATGATTAATTGAAATTAAGGCATGTGTTTAAATACTAGAACTCAGAGGCAAAATTTCAGTTTTATTCATTAAGGCATTAATTAAAATTTATTTCTTTTACTTAATTTTCAAATTATTAAATTTTCCCGATAAACATTTAAACTATGTTTTAAAAAAAAAAATAATAGGTGCGACAAGTTTTTCTAAAATCTTCTTAGTGACATGCCGGATCTGGTCGGGGTGTTTGGGCCGGGTTTGGGGTGTTACAAATTGGTATCAGAGCCAGGTTCAAAACTCGACTTTGGGGTTTGGGCTCAAAACGTTTTCTAAAGATAGGTTTTGGAAACATGCATGTTTATTAATAATACAGGATGGTTTTCTCGGCATGGCACCTGCGTCTCCAGCCTAAGTCCGCCAGGTAAGTTTTCAGAACTCACTGTGTGTTATATATGTATGTGGGCTTGATGGGCTTTAAGGGACATAGATTATTCTAGTTAATGTTTGATGGACCTTAGGCCTAGTTAAACAACTCTTCAATTCCATAAGACTTAATCCAACCGAACAAACCTGTAAACAAGTCACAAGACTAGGGTGTGGCAACAGGCATACGCATGTCTAGGATTGGATTCTGGGAGAGCTTGGTACTTAAGCAGTCCTAGTGACTCACCTCCTATTCGCTGAAATCCTACCTGGTGCATAGTGACTGTTCACCCTAGCCACGAGGATTTGTTGTCAGGCCAAAATCTATAACTAAAACCCGAAAGGGATCAGCCACCTTATTTTCACAAAATTACTAAAATGTCCTAGTTTTGTAAAAATTTACCAAAACGCCATTGGTTTGAAAAACAACCAAAACGCCATTGATTTGAAAAGAAAATTACCAAAACACCCTTGATTTGGAAATTAACAAAATTTGCAAAATTACAGAAATACCCCTGGTTTACAAAATTTCCGAAATACCCTCGGTTTACCAAATTATCAAAAATACCCCTACTTCACGAAATTACCAAAATACCCTTATTTTGAAAACTACCAAGATACCCATGATTTACAAGTATACCCCTAGATTTACGAAAATAACTCGATTTACAAAGTCAACGGATTTAAAAAAAAACACACACACACACACATACAACACACCACAACAACCCAAAAACCACAAACACCTGAACGCCACTATTATTCTTTTGAAATCAAATTCTCCAGAATACCCTTATTTTTTTAAAATATATATATATATCCCTTTATTTCGAAAATCCCCCAAGATACTTTATTACAAAGAAACCTTGTAGGATGAAATTACGGGAAAACCCCTGGGTAGTAAAATGACGAAAATACCCTATGTGTTGAATGTGGGTTCGTGGATGTTGTCTGTATGTTGATGTGTGATGGTTGGATGTATGTGGTTCCTAGAAATAGGAGACAAACTTGAGACTGAAACTTGTGGATGTGATTTCGAATTCGAAAGAACTACTCTTAAACTACTGTTCATAAGACTGTTCGTGGTTAATCAGTGGAAAGAACTAATAATTCATAAAATTTCTAATCAGATAAACGCAAATCGATAGAATGAGTACAAGGGGTCGTGGACGTCCGCTGTGAGGTCGTTGTAGGGGTAGGATGACCGTGTCAGAGCCAGCAGGGTCTTGTCACGGGTCAGGAAACGAGATACCGGATATGTCGGCTGTAGAGGGAGAATTACGGGACCAGGCACCCGGAGATGATGCGGTATCTCAGGCGATGTTGCGGGTCCTCGAAAGAGTTGCTGGGGCAGGCACGGGTTCAGGAGCTCAGAAATCTGTGTCGAAACGACTCCGAGCCAACGGAGCAGAGATGTTTAGGGGTGTTTCTGGCGTAGCCCCTAATACAGCTGAGTATTGGTTAGAGGCAAGTGAGCATATAATGGATGACCTTGACTTCACTGTAGAGGAGAAGTTGAAGGGGGTCGTGTCTCTTCTTCGAGACGAGGCTTATCAGTGGTGGCTCACGGTAAAGGAGGGTACTGCCGTAGACCAGATTGATTGGGATTTCTTTAAGGAGTCATTTCAGGGAAAGTACGTTGGGGCCAGCTATGTGGATGCACAGAGGAAGGCATTCCTGAACTTGGTACATGGAAGTAAGTCTGTATCTGAATACGAGGCGGAGTTTCTGCGGTTGAGCCGTTACGCTCGAGGGATTGTAGCGACTGACTATGAGCGCTGTGTACGGTTCGAAGATGGACTAAGGGATGAGTTGAGGGTGTTGGTAGCACCACAGTGAGAAAGGGACTTTGAGGTCCTGGTCGAGAAAGCTAAAATATCTGAAGAGGTGAAGCGGACTGAAAAGCAAAATAAGGATAAAAATCGGAACAGGAATAAGGGGAATTTTGGGCCGTCGGGATCATCTGGGAGTTTTCAGAAAAGGCCTAGGTCTGATGGGCCAGCTCGTGCTCCGATGGGTCAGAATCGATCATGTCCTTCGTGTGGGAAGGTGCATTATGGAGAGTGCGAGAGGAGAACCGGTGGATGCTTCAGTGTGGGTCTCTGACCATATGGTGAAAGACTGCCCACGTGTGGATCGTGTGCAAACTAAGCCGACGAGGTTCCGATCAGGTTAGGAGGGGTGGTCAGCCATTACCAAGGGGTCGTGGCCCAGTCAGAGGAGGAAATGGGTCTGGTCGGGGTCGTGGAGCACCTGGTAGGGGTACAGAGCAATGTAGACGCGAGACACCGTAAGATGCGGTTTATGCGACTCACCGACGGAGGATGGTGGCGCGCACCAACGTCATAACCGATGCGCTTGTTATAGCTGATAATCCATTTCTTGCTTTGATTGATATTGGATCAACCCACTCTTACGTTGCATGCTCGATATCTGAGACCCTAAGTATAGACTCTGAAACAACTTCTAGGAAGATGACTGTGATTAGTCCTTTAGGACAATCTAGGGTAGTGGACAAACTGTTTAGGAACATACCTTTAGAGACGCAAGGGGTAGTGTTCCCGGCAGACTTAATGGAATTACCGTTTGGAGAGTTTGATCTTATCTTAGGAATGGATTGGTTGACGAAACATCGTGCTAAGTTGGATTGTAAGACTAAGCACATGGTGTTGAGTACCCTGGAAGGCGGGGAGGTGCTTGTGTTAGGAGAAAGAAAGAATTACTTGTCCAACGTAGTGTCCGTATTAAAAGCTGTTAAGATGATTCGGAAGGGATGTAACGCGTTTCTAGCTTTTATCAGTGCTTTGGATGCTGAGGAGGTGACTGTCGATGAGGTTCGAACAGTCAAAGATTTTGCGAATGTCTTTCTTGAAGAATTGCCCGGATTAGCCCCGGATCGCGAAGTGGAGTTTGGAATAGAGCTACTTCTGGGTACGGCTCCGGTGTCTATTGCTCTGTATAGAGTGGCACCGAAGGAGTTGGTGGAACTCAAAGCTCAGATCCAGGAACTGTTGGATCATGGTTTTATCCGACCGAGTGTGTCTCCGTGGGGAGCCCCGGTCCTGATGGTGAAGAAGAAGGACGGACCCATGCGTATGTGCGTGGACTACCGTCAACTAAATAAGTTGACGGTTAAGAACAAGTACCCACTGCCAAGAATCGACGACCTGTTCGATCAACTCAAAGGAGCTTCAGTTTTTTCATAAGATTGACTTAAGGTCGGGATATCATCAGTTAAGTGTAAAGGAAGGAGACATTCATAAGACGGCGTTTCGGACTCGGTACGGTCATTATGAGTTCTTGGTGATGCCGTTCGGGTTAACGAATGCACCAGCAGCATTTATGGATATGATGAATCGGGTGTTTCAACCATACCTTGATCGGTTCGTGGTGGTGCTCATCAACGATATCCTGGTTTACTCCAAGTCCGAGGAGGAGCATGATGCACATCTTCGTGTGGTGTTACAAATTTTGAGGAGAAGCGCTTATGCATGCAGTTCAATCAGTGTGAGTTACGCTAAAGGAAGTGACTTTCTTGGGGCATGTAGTTTTCGCAGAGGGAATTAGGGTGGACCCTCGGAAGATAGAAGCCATATTGGATTAGAAACTGCCGAAGTCTGTGGCAGAGATTTGAAAGTTTCTTGGGATTGGCCGAGTATTATAGAAGGTTCATTGAGGGGTTCTCAGTAATAGCGGCACCTTTAACTAAGTTGTTGAGGAAGGGAGCACCGTTTGTGTGGACCGACAAACAGCAAGAGAGCTTTGAGAAGCTGAAGAGAATCTTGATAAAAGCGCCAGTGTTAATTCAGCCAGAGGCGAGAAAAGAATTTATCGTCTACTGTGATGCGTCACACACGGGTTTAGGATGTGTGTTGATGCAAGATGGAAAAGTTGTTGCATATGCGTCTCGACAGTTGAGACCGCATGAATTGAACTACCCTACGCATGATTTAGAATTGGCGGCGGTAGTGTTCGCTTTGAAGATTTGGAGGCACTACCTATATGGGGAGAAGTCGGTTATATACACGGACCATAAGAGCCTGAAGTATCTCCTTACCCAGAAGGAGTTGAATCTGAGGCAACGTAGGTGGATTGAGCTCTTGAAGGACTATGATTGCTCAATCGAATATCATCCGGGTAAGGCTAATGTGGTGGCGGATGCGCTGAGTAGGAAGGCGATAGCAGATTTGAGGGCGATGTTTACTCATCTTAGTCTGTATGAGGGTGGAAGTTTGGTAGCTGAACTCCAAGTAAGACCTATGTGGACAAGTCAGATCAAAGAGAAGCAGCTTCTAGACGATGTCTTGAGTGCTCGACTCCGGCAAGTGCAAAGTGGTGAAGGAGAGGACTATAGTTTGAATGGTGATGGGGTTCTATGTTTTCGTGAGAGAGTTTGTATGCCAAAGGATGTTGAGTTAAGGCAGATGATTCTGCGGGAGGTGCATAGTAGCCCATACGCTATGCATCCTGGAGGGGTGAAGATGTATCGAGATTTGCGAGAGCAATTCGTGGTGGCAGTCCAGGCGAGAGGTAACAAAATTCGTGGGTAAATGTTTGACGTGTCGGCAGGTGAAGGCGGAACACCAGTTGCCCTCGGGGTTGTTGCAGCCGGTGAAAATTCCGCAGTGGAAATGGGAAAGAATCACGATGGATTTTGTTAGTTGGTTACCTCTTACGCCCACTAAGAAGGATTCGGTTTGGGTGATTGTTGATCGGCTGACAAAGTCTGCTCACTTCATACCGGTTCGTGTTGACTATTCTCTGCAAAGGTTGGCTAAGCTGTACGTGGCTGAGGTTGTGAGACTACATGGTGTACCTGTGTCGATCATATCGGATAGAGACCCTAGGTTCACGTCACGATTCTCGAAGGCTCGCATCGTGCAATGGGAACAAGGTTAGACTTTAGTACCGCTTTCCATCCGCAGACTGATGGTCAGTCTGAGAGGGTAATTCAGATTTTGGAGGATATGTTAAGAGGTTGCATTATTGATTTCAGGGGTAGTTGGGAGGAGTATTTACCTCTGGCAGAATTCGCTTACAATAACAGCTACCAATCTAATATTCAGATGGCGCCCTATGAGGCGTTATACGGATGGAGGTGTCGTACTCCTACTTGTTGGATAGAGTTGGGTGAACGTCAGGTGTTGGGTCCAGAACTAGTCTCGGAGACGGAAGAAAAAGTTAGGTTAATTCGGGCTCGATTGAAGGAAGCGTCTGATCGGCAGAAATCTTATGCGGATCTAAAATGTAAGGAGTTGGAATTTGCAGTGGGAGATCAAGTCTTTTTGAATGTGTCGCCGTGGAAAAAAGTGATGAGGTTTGGACGTAAGGGCAAGCTAAGTCCCCGATTTATTAGACCTTATCGGGTGCTAGAACGTGTGGGCCCAGTGGCATATCGATTGGAGTTGCCTTCAGAGTTGGAGCAGATACATGACGTGTTTCATGTCTCGATGCTAAGACGTTACCGTTTCGATCCATCGCACATTGTGCCGGTGGAAGAGATTGAAGTAAGGCCAGACTTGTCTTTTGAGGAGGAGCCAGTGCAAATCTTGGAGCGAGACGTAAAAGTGCTGAGAAGGAAGTCCGCCCCTTTGGTCAAGGTTTTATGGCGAAACCATGGTGCAGAGGAAGCGACATGGGAACCAGAGGATGTTATGCGACAATAGTATCCCCATCTCTTCTGATCAGGTAAATTTTGAGGCCGAAATTTATTTTAAGGGGGGTAGAACTATAATATCCCGAATTAATGGGCTTATGCGTTTAATGTGTAGACATGTTTAATGTGTTAATTTGAGAATTAGAGGTCCAGATTGGGCTCAAGGATTGGGCCGAGGCTTTGACTAAACATTCTGTTTAGACACTCTAGGGCTTAAAATATAGTAGTTATTGTTTAAGTTAGCAAATCAGGCTTGTGGCCCAGTCACAAGGGGCGCAGAAAAGGGGGGAGCTTTAAGTGACATTTTGGGCAGGTGAGGAGGCCCAAGTGTGGCCGCATGGGGCCCAAGAAATTGGGCCAATTTTGGCACTTAAAAGGGAGCAAGGGAGGGGATGGCAACAAGGCTAAAATTTAGAGACTTTTAATGTTTTATTTAAGTGGATAATGAGCAGAAAAAAAAGGGAAGGAGTGGTGTGATGTAGGACTTTTTTGGATGTGAGTTCTGATAAGGATAAGGGAAAAAGATGAGAGCTATCCTTTGGGTTGCAGAGTTACCGAAATCAAACACAAGAGAGGGGGAGAATCGGTTTAGTATGGCAAGGGGTGTGCCAAAAGTTTGAAGGCCATCTCATTTGTTTTCTTTTCTCATCTTTTCTCTTCCAAAAGCCGAAAATCACCACCTCCCTCACCCTTTCTTTTCTTCTTTGAAATTCCCCCTAGCCGAATCTTCTGATCCCCATTGTTATTCTTCTTCCATTCACTAAAAGCTGAAACTACGCTCTTGTTTGGTTCTTGTAGCCGAAAAAGCATCAGTATCTCTCTTGTTCATCATTCTGGGTTTTTCTTAAAAGTCGAAATCCTAGATCTCATCTCCTGTGATTGCTGAATTTCCTCTGTGGTGTCTGCTTGTGCCGAATCTTGAAGGAAACTGAAGGTAAGTATCGATTCGCGTGATTCAATCTTTTCCTGGTTTTTAGAGACCCTAGCCGAATGGCTATATGGAGACTGATCTTGTGTTTTTTCTTTCTTTCGCGGTATTTCGGGATTTGAAGGAGATCCAATCGCCTAAGGTTTTAAATCATTAGCACTCGAATCACCCTACTTCAGGGGTTTGATCGGTATAGGGGAAACCTCAACCTCACGTTCTTTCGGCTTTTGAGCAAAGTTGTAGACAAAGGGTAGTAGATCCAATTAGCGAGGGTATCGACATAGAGGGTAGTCCTACGTATTTATCAGGTGTGTAACATTCTCACATCATTTAGATTGCCTGATTAGTATGCATATAAACCTGTTACATTCTGTTAAATGCCGAAATATTGGCATGGCTATTGAAAACCCGTGGTGGGTAAAGGCGAATCACCAGGTTAGTGATTTCTGTCATTCTTAATTGAATGTCTCCGCAACATGATATGATATGTATGCTGATTTCTATGTTGCACGGGGTTGGGTGATTGATAAAAGGAAGTGTTACGTTCGGTGGCTCGCTCACGACGATTCATTGTAGTGGCTCGCCACGATCGCTTCTCGTGACTATGTCACAAATCGACGATGAGCAACTAATCGCAGCATGACCGCCATCGATGGTGTGTAGCGGCGTGGGTTGATTGTAGAAATCCCCAATGGTGTGATTGGCGGGTAAAGGGTGGTGTGTAGCGGATGGATCTAGGATTGGGATGGGCTTTGCATAATTCCTGCTGTATGATATTCTCGTTATTCTGCTCGTGGCTAAGGCCCAACTCGATGGTGCATGAGGGTTGCACACCGAGTCTCGTGACTCACCCCGTTGTTTAACATTTTTCGTAACACCTAGAGCATAGGACCGGGCCGAGAGGAGCGCAAGGTGGCCATGCATGGATTCATTTTGATTCACTAAAAGATGTTGATTTTATTATTTTCCCTTAGTATTTTCAATTTATCCGGTTTTATATTTTATTGTAATAAGGCCACTGCTCTCAATTTTATTGGTTTTATGCTTCGGTTTTGGTTTCCATACATTTAGATTTTATGATTAATTGAAATTAAGGCATGTGTTTAAATACTAGAACTCAGAGGCAAAATTTCGGTTTTATTTATTAAGGCATTAATTAAAATTTATTTCTTTTACTTAATTTTCAAATTATTAAGTTTTCCCGATAAACGTTTAAACTATGTTTTTTTTTTAAAAAAATAATAGGTGCGACAAGTTTTTCTAAAATCTTCTTAGTGACATGCCGGATCCGGTCGGGGTGTTTGGGCCGGGTTTGGGGTGTTACAACATACTTCATATATTCGGATACGTTCTTGACATATGCCCAAACCAAAATCACATAGATATATACAACCATAAATCTCATGAACATGTGTTTAAATGCCGAACCATTGAACAACCATATTATTTTTCTCATTTTAACATATAACCAAAAACACCAACCAACTTATACATACAAAATAAAAATCACAAATATCATTCATTCAAGTCACATATCACCATAACTAAAGTGGACTTATGCTATGATCAAACCAAAACCAAATTTGAACTTTTAAATAAGCCATTTTCGCATGGCTTTTATACAAAACCAAGATTCATCACATTAAAACACAATTCAACCTATACATGCCATAGTTCCAAAATGTAACTTATAAAATACCAAGACGGTTGATAGTGTGATAGACTTTGCTGACGATCCCTGAGCTTGTAACTTGAATCCAAAATCTATAAAATGCAGAATGAACATGGAAACACAGAGTAAGCTATAATAGCTTAGTAAGTCATAAGCAAATAAACATCCCAATGATATAATCAACTCATTTTAAGCCAATCCAAATTTCATTATCATTATCAATCTTAACCTCAAATCTACAAATGAGATAAATAACACATTTTTACTCACAAAATTTACCTTGGCCGAATGCTCATTTAATCAATATGACCTAATATTAATCAACTTTCAAAACTAAATGTCTTTATATGATCAAACATACACATACGCATTTATATAAACTCAAGAACTATAATACCACATCATGTACATATACCACTTAAGTGGTCGAATATACATGAACACATATATGCCCATATCCAAAAATAAATTCCACAATATTCATATTATTTATTTACAAGGCCGAATACACTTACTAAAATTCACATGAAATCTTCATTTATACCACACATAATTAGTAACTAATATCAAGATACTAATTTACCTTATCTCAAGCAAAGAATAAGTTAACACATACCTGATCATTGAGCTCATTTAACGTATTTAATTACCACCTCAGCATAAATCTTTTAGGCATAAACTTATAATAATAATTCACCGGCATAAAGCCTGCTAGGCGTAAAGCCCAATATCTTTCACCGGCACAAAGCCTGCTAGACCCAAAGTCTGATTATATACACCGGCAATAAGCCTGCTAGGCATAAAGCCCGATTTAATTCACCAACACAAGGCTTGCTAGGCCTAAAGCCCAAATAACAATACTATAAAGCTGTCTCATACACATTTCATATATCGAATATTTCAAATATTCCACGTAATTCATACGAACTTTCAAATGTTATATCTCAATCAATATAAACTCAAACACATTTTTTTTATGCTCATTTACATTCGGCTAGCTTAATAATAATTCCATAAGTTCAATTCAACATATTAATAAGTTACATTCAAAATTAACAATGTTTAATTGCTTAAAAACTTACCTCGGATATCGACGAACGATGTAATCGGCTATTCAACTATTTTTGTTTTTCCCCGATCCAAATCTGATTTCCTTGGTTCTTAATCTAAACATATTCAAATTAAGCTCATTCAAACATATTTTCATTCAATTTAGTCCAATAACACATAAATGGGCAAATTACATTTTTACCCCTAATATTTCACATTTTCACAATTTAGTCCATATTGCACAAAACACAAAATATTCAAAATTTGACTACACTATGCTTAGGCCGAATGTTCCTTACACTCATACAAGTCCATACATTTCATTTATTCCACATTTTAGTCCCTCAATTTACTATTTTTTCAATTTAGTCCTAATTACTCAAAATCATTAAACACTCCAATACAAAATATGTTAATCTAAAACATATCTTTAATATTTCATCATTAAACATCACAAAACACATATATTCATCAATGACATATCACAAAATATTCATAAATTTTTAAAATTAAGACATGGGCTTTGTAGTCAAAGCAACGATCTAAAAAATGTAAAAAATTTCAAAAACCGAAAACAAACTAAACTTGATTCAAGCTTAATTATGGCCGAACCTTAGGGAGAATATTTCTTCCTTTTATTTTGTGTAGTTTTAGTTAAAAGAACAAAGATGAAAAAAGTGGACATTATTTTATGTTTTATGAAATAATAATGTTTTATACATTTACAAAATTAACCTTTATTAAATAATATAAAAATTTTACTAACTAAGGTCATTTAAGACCATTGCCGTCCACTACATTTGAAAATGGGCTTATTACAACTTTGGTACGTCCTTTATAAAAGACAACATCAATTTAGCCCCTTTTCCAAACAACCACCTAATTTTCACTTTATGCGATTAAGCCCTTTTTATTTAATCGGATATCCAAACAATAAAATTTTAAAACGAAAATTTAATACACACAAATTCACACATTATAAACACCAAAAATAATTTTAAAATATTTTTCTGATTTGGATTCGTGGTCCCGAACCACCGTTCCGGTTAGGGTCTAAATCGGACTGTCACAAAATTGATTTCAATTGTGGTTTTAAATCAGCCCCAATTTCACCACCGTTGGTGGTGGTGCACCACGCCAAGAGGTACAAAAGGGGCCTGTTGTTTCTTTAATTTTTCCCATCTATTTCCAGAAATATCTTGGGTTCTTGAAACCTTCCTAATCAGCCTTTGATCATGTGTAAATTAGGAAAAGTCAATCTTGATCAATTGGTGACTCAGATCTGATAATTTTGGAAGTGTAAGTGTGGTTGATTATGGGCTAGTGCGTATTTTCATTTTAGATGTTGGGGAAATTGTTAATTGATCGAATTAAAGATTTTAAAGATGGAATAGCTACTGATTTTTGAGAACTTATATGTGTTAGGTGCCGACTTAAACACCCCAAATCAACAGTGAAGCCGATAGATGTTCGCACGTTCATTTCGCATAAAACCAGTGTAAGGAATCTAACTAGTTTGGATCTGAAAAATCGTTAAAATTGTGATGATTGGATTGAACCCATAAAAGGGTGTCTGGGTTAAGTGGTATATTAATTGAGTTTAATGATGATTTTTTATTTAGGTTCATTTTAAAGTTTATTAGAAACTATGAGATTCGCAAGTGTGCTGCGATAGAGTGTAATTAAGGTATGGGTCCTAACTCATTAATTTGAATGTTTTAATATTATTTTTAAATGATATAATTGATGAATAAGCTTTCTGATCGGGCTTGGTTAAATGGCTAAGTAATTAAATGATAAGTGGCTGAACTAGATATGTTTCGAGCCCAAATTGTTTGGCAAGTTAGCAGAAATGTGAAAGTGTCTAAATGACTGTATGATTGAAATTGTTGTAGATGATTATATGATATGTTGAATGTTTGTTGTGTGTATAACATGTTTCTGGTTGAGAATGAGGTTTATGCAAGATATATTTATAGGAATGATTTGCTATGAAATATTTGAAAGATTGCTATACATGCACTCGAAAAAGTATTGTTAGTTGATATGAAATTGTGATATATTGAACGACACCATCTTAATGGTGAATTGTGACTACCTCCAGACGTACTAACCTCCAGAGTTTGAATACTGCTACAAAATATATGGAATTTGAGGCAGCGTCTGCAAGTATACAGGTTAGGTTGTAATATAGTTTGTTTACAATGAAACACTTCATAAGTATTCCGAAGATCGTACCTAAGAGAGGCTAGTACTAAATTAATTCTAACATAAATGCTAGTAGATCTAATTTTAGGTCATTCCCACCTTGATGACTTCCTAGGGTTGTCAGGCCTAGGGTTTTAGGTTTTGCCTCTCCCAAACAACTAATCTATTAAGTAACCCGATAAAATAGTTAATAGATCATACATCCACTTGCTAATCCCCCATAAGAGGATTAGTTCCTCATGGAATCAATAAACAACATAAACTTGGTATTAAATACATGCATAAAGAATAAAACAAGAGTAGAGTTTAAAGAATCCTGTTTGTATTTGATATATGAAGAACTAAAATCTCAAACGTTCGATTGCATCTACAAATCAAGTTCTCCGAAGAAAACTAATAAAAATAACTTAAAAGAAGTATAAACCCTAAGAGAAAGAAAAATAAACTAAAAACTAAATTCTACAAAGAAAACTAATAACATCAAAAGCTGTCATTTAACAAGTGTTTAAGAGCCTAGTTATTGAGTTAGGGTTGCCATCGTCCTCAACGCTAGGTCAGCTGATGCTCTTGTATTTAACTTTTGATTGTGCAGACCAAAACATCCCTGGCTTGTAAGGGTTTCCTGTACAGGATCGATGTCGTGACACCCTAGTGCCTGTGTCGCCACATCGAAGGCAATATGCTCATATTCAGGGCATCTTTAGGGTTGTGTCGCGACAACGAAAACACTCTTGGAATTCTTCTATTTTGCTCTTTATGTTGTGACATCAAAATTTTCGTGTTGTAACACAGTGACCAATATCAAGTTAGCACGCCTTCTAATGGTCTCCTGTACACTCACAAAGTATATTAGTTCACGCTTAGGTCTCATTCGACCTCTAAGGTCAATAAAATACTCAAATTAAACTTTTTATTGAATGTAAATGAAATTATGAAATGTGGCGCCTAAAACTCGACCGAAACGGTTCGACCTAAATTTCAAACGTTACATTAGCCACTGAAGTTGTAACAGTGTGATTTAGACCCTAGTCGAAATTATGGTTTCGGGACCAAAAATTCGAGTCAAAAAAATATTTTAATATTATTTTCTGTGCTTACAGTATGTGATTAAGTATGTGTGAAAGTTTCGTGAATTAATTTTGTTGTTTGTGTGTTTAATTTGAGAAAAGGACTTAATTGTAGAAAATGTAAAAGTAGCCTTTTAATTGAATAAGTGCCGAATTGTTATTGTCTTTTACATGTGAAGTCCTTAAGAGGTTATTATGCCATTGTTAATAGTAGTGGACAATATGGACAATGTTAGGTGGGATTTTAATGATATTAGTAAGGTTAATTTTGTAAATGGTTAAATAAAGATTAAATAAGTAAAATAAAAACATAATTTTAGTCCATCTTCTCCACCTAGCCGAAAATTAGAAGAATAAAACCCCATTGTTGTGTTTGAAGATTCAACCATAGTGTTCTTTGATTAAGGTACATTTTTGACTCGATTTTTGATAATTTCTACGTTTTTGTAATCGTT
Organism: Gossypium sturtianum; assembly: GCA_025698515.1. NCBI lineage: Eukaryota > Viridiplantae > Streptophyta > Magnoliopsida > Malvales > Malvaceae > Gossypium > Gossypium sturtianum. Next base: position 72,160,198 of record CM046943.1, on the reverse strand, counting down.
GCTTCGAATACTTCAAAACCCATGTCTTAATTTTGTAAATTGATGATGATTTTGAAATGTGCCATTGATGAATTCATGAGTTTTGTGATGTTTGAGGATGAAATATGAAAGATATGTGATAGATTAACATAGTTTGTCTTTGAATTTTTGGTGAATTTGAGTAATTAGGATTAAATTGAGAAAATAATATTTTGAGGGACTAAAATGTGAAATAAATGAAAAATATGAGCTGCTAAGGGCCTATAGAGAATTCGGCTGAGCATGGGTTATATTGAATTATGTATATTTTTTGATTTTATGAAATAGGGACTAAAATGTCAAAATGTGAAAATGTAAGGGCTAAATTGTAAAATGCCCTAAATATGTGTTTTTGGATTGAATTTAATGATTTGGTGAATAAATGGGTTAAATTTGAATATGTATAGATCAAGAACCAAAGAAAACAGATTTAGACCGAGGAAAGTCGAAAGTGATCGAGTAGTCGAATTCGTCTGTTTATCCGAATCCGAGGTAAGTCTATATAGAAATAAATGTATTTGAATTGGTTTAATTATGTACCTATGAAATTTAATTGTGATGAATATGTACGAGATGATATATACTCGAGAAAGTATCAACAAAGTGTCAATATCCAAAAAGTCCCGTACGAACCTAGGAATAGATAGGATTTTATATGTCATGACATAGGTTTTCGATATGTGATATCGTGTAAGACCATGTCTGGGATGTTGGCATCGGTATGAGAGTTACGTGTAAAACCATGTACGGGACATTGGCATCGTATTTGATTCGTGTAAGACCCTGTCTGGGACAGTGGCATCGATATTTGGTTACATGTAAGACCACGTCTAGGACGTTGGCATTGTACGAGTATTTTGAGTTATCCGAGTATTCTATTTGATTCTAAATGGTTCAACGGGCAATTCCGAGAAATGAAAGACTATGTGAAATGCGTAACCGATTCAGTTACATTTGAGATGTACTCATGGTTTGACTATGAAAGGTAAGTATATGTGAACTTGCTAAAGTGAAAAATGTGCATAAAATTGTTGAGACAAAATGTGATATATGTATGAATTTGCTATGGTCTATTGAGATGCAATGGAAATTTAACTTGTTGACAAGCAAATGAATAGATACATTTGAATTAAAGAAGAAATATGAACATACTAATGAGATATGTTTAATTCCTTGTACTGGAAATGGTTATAAATGTTTTATATGTTAAGTTTATTTGTATACGGCTTACTAAGCTTTTGAAAGCTTACTCTATGTGTGTTTGTATTGTTTTATAGATTGTTAAAGCTACGGAAGGCTCGGGGATAATCAAGGATCATCACCACACTATCAACTCTATTTTGGTACCTTTTGAAAGTATAAATGTTTAAGTATGGCATGTATAGTCTAGTTGAAATGGTTGATGTTTGAGTTGTATATAAATAGCCATGTGATATGGATAGATAATGAACATGATGTGAAGGAGTAGTTATACTATATGATGCATATTTTGGTATGCTTAGTGGTTAATGGTTGAATTGATAAAATGGTAAAATTTATGATAAGGTTATTGATGCAAAGTTGGTATGTTTAAGATGAATGGTTAGTATATTGAAATGGTAAGTTTTTGAATAGTTTATACTTAGAAATGCTTGTGATGAAAATGAGAAAATTGTTGCATAATTTGGTATGCTTGATATGTTATTAAATGGTGAGAAAAGATGGTCATTTTGATATGATTTGAATTGGTATATTGCTTGTAGGTATAACCCAATGTGTGGGTGGCAAATTGGCCTTGTAAATGGCCTATAATTGCCCACACGGTTGAGCACAAGGGCGTGTGGCTCAACCGTGTCCTCCGTGGTTGTATTTTAAAATAAGTCAGGCTCGACCACGGGCTAGACACACAGGCGTTTGACTGGCCATGTGGTGCAAGTCAATGTCGACCACGGGTGAGGCACACGGGCGTGTCTCAGGCCGTGTGGACAAGTCAGTATGTATGCCCTGTTTTGCCAAGGCTTAGACACACGGGTGTGTGACCTCTGTAACTTTGAAAAATATTTGATTTTCTAAAAAAATTTGTATGATCCCGATTTAGTCCCGACCTATAACACCCCAAACCCGGCCTAGACGTTATGACCGGATCTGGTATGTCACATGGAAGGGATGTTAAAGAAACTTCGCGTTCGTTAAAAATTTCAAGTTTTGTTGCTTATGAGAAGTCCAACTTGTTTTATAGTTCTCTTGCAAAGACATTATTGTTGTTGTTTTCGATAACTTCGTTTGTAAACATTTAGATTCAATGAATTTTTGGAAAGGTGATATTTTGAAAACTGTTTCCGAAGTTTAAGAGAACCTAAAGTTTATAGGTTGTAAATTGTTCGTTAACATTTTGGAAAATAGTTATTAATATTTTAGGAAAATCCTGTATTGCACTTTTAATACTGAATAATAACCGAATTAAAACTAAAACCAAAATAAAATCCCAGAGGCCTTATTACAGAACATAATCCCAAATTAAAATGAAATTTAAAGTAAAGTAAAACGTGATTTACTCAAAGTAACGATATATGGCCACCACGAGTGCGCTTTCGGCTCCAAATCCTCGAAACTAGGAATTACCGCAAAATTAAGCGGGGGTGAGTTACAAGAACTCGCGGTGTGTAATTCCCCAATCGGACATTAATTGGGCCTAAGCCCACAGAGCGCATTGGGCCTTAGCCCTCACATAAGCAATCCGCCAAGCCCATACGGAGACGCAATGGGCCTTGGCCCTATCAACATGGTTTAACAAATAATGAATGCAATGCAACCCAACCCAGCCTAGTAGTCCATCCGCTACACACCACCCGTATCCAACCTAACACACCTCTGGGGATTTCTACAATCAACCCTCCATCCGCTACACACCTCAATGGCAGTCACGCTGCTCATCACCGAAATTGTGGCAGTGCCACCAAATTAATCGAATATACGTGGCATAGCCACCAGACAGAATGTGACACAGTCACCGAAATATGTGGCAGAGCCACCGAAATACACTTCCCCGATCATCAATATAATATCCCACTCCCATGCAACATATCATGTCATAGTAATTCGTGTATGCATTAATGTACCAACATAGCAGATATACAAAATACACAAACATGCTCAGCCTACCCTTAAAGGTATGATAGTAAATTTACTAACCTGGCTGTATCCAAACTTCCCTACTAGGGATATTCCATTAACTTATCCATTAAGGGTACTTCGGCTTTTAACTATCACACAGATTAATACATTGCAAACGAATAAAGGTGTGAGTTTACTGATCGCTGTGAATCAGAGCTTTAAAATTTATAAAAAGAATGATCGAACCTGGAAACTAACTTTGACAATGATTGAGGCAAGTGCACCTATCGAATAGTAGTATAGCTTAGGCAAGATCGGGTTATCGAAACCAAAGGAACTAAAAGTACTAATACTAACTTTTTTTTTATTATCTAGCCTAAAGAGAGATTGTTTATCTAATCTAAATTAATTAACTACTAAACTAACGACTCTAAGGCAAAGAAGAAAGAATTTGGAAAATAACTTGGGAAAAACTCAGTTGATTTAGATGATACCCTAGGAAGAATCCACCTAGACTTCACTTGTTATCTAACACTGAACCATACGATTTATTCACTTAGTTTGATCCGTAAGACTCCCTAACGTATATTAAACCCTCTCTTAAGGTGAATAACGTCTAACCCTAGGTTAATTAGTGGAACTCTCGTTCTCTTATAATAACCCCATAGAATAGCAGTAAATCGATCTATGGATTCCCATATTAGGTTTCACCCTAATCTGGCAAAATCTCGTCACCCTATCTCTAGGCGTGCGATCAATTCCGCTTAATTATGTTGGATCTACTCTTAGGCAGGGTCTATTCCTCCTCCACCTAAGCACATTAAATTTGGATTAAGCTCACATAATTAAGAACAAACTAAGTATTTATCATATAATTCAGAAAACAATAACAAGATTCATCATAGGTTTCATCCCCTTCGGGTATCTGAAGGTTTAGTTCATAACAATAAAGGAAAACATCTCAAGAGAAAAGATAAAACAAAACATAAGAAATCCCTAAAACCCCCTGAAGGAATTGAAGGAGAGATCCTCCGTCCTGAGTATAATTCTGGCTTCTTGAGATGGATCAACTGGCTATCCCTGAGTGAATCCCCACAAATCTGCCTTCTCTGGCCTAGCACGATGCCCCTAGACGATGGCTTTGGGCTCCCCCCTTAGGTCATACTTAGGGTGTATTTATAGGCTTTTGAAATACGTTTCTTTCTCCCTAAGTATCCTTTCCCGAATGAAATTGCTTTTCTCCACGGTAGAGGCACGACCATGGCGCACGCCCGTGTGAATCGTGGCCAGGCCGTGTTCGGATTTCTTTAATGAGACACAGCCGTGTGAGTCAGGGTTAGACAGTGTTCTAGATGTTTGACTTGGCACGGCCGTGTGGGTCCAAGTCCAGGCCGTGTCGATTTCCTCTTTGGCTCATTTTGGTCTGTTTTGAGCCCGTTTCTCGTTCTTTTTATCCTTGGGTGCTTTCCTGAGTATAAGACATGAAAAGAAAGGATTAAGAGCACCTTTTTACATAAATCAAGGGATAATTCATCCAAAAGCATACTAAATGTGGGATTAAAATATGTTTCTATTTCGGTTTATCAAATACCCCCACACTTAAGCTTTTGCTTGTCCTCAAGCAAAATTCTCAACTTACAATTAAAATGAACTTCCTATAATTCATAATAGTCATTGATAGTGTCTCATCATAATTAAGGGATAATTTATACATGGATAATTCAACTCAAAGTGTCCTAAAAATTCAAACACTATAAGCCTTATATTTTTTAGCACAAAACATAGGTGTTTCCCTTCATCTAAATAATTACCTCTGATTCAAAATTGTCAAGGATTGACATCCTCACTAAAGATTCACTCAAATCACTCAAAGTGTTTAAGGTTAAAAATTTAGGCACTCAAAAGTCAAACATGAAGAGTTAATCCCATAGGCTTGCATGAAAATCAAATCTCCACCACTGAAATATGAGATGAAACACAAATCAAAAGGTCTTTGTTAGGGTTGTAACGGGGCTAGGGTTAAGGTGTGGAATAAGGCTGAATTAGAGGGTTACAATCGAGATTGAATTGACAAATTACCTATCTAAGAACTAATGAACTAATAATCATAATTACATCAATTGAAAACTAATAATACTAATAATACGAGCTTCTTCTTCGATATTTGGGATTTAAATAAATGTATAAGCTCGTTTAATCACATAACTAATAATGAATATACTTCGTCATTTTTTTAATTAAGTACATAATAAATACATAATAAAGGATAAATTACTAAAATTCATAATTAGGCAACTAATCAGATCAAATCTCGATATAGGGGTAGTTAGAAAGGATGGTGATAACAATTACAAAGGGTTTTGGGTTAATATTAGTGGGTGAGTCAATAAATAAGGTTGTTATGATTAAAAGGGGTTCACTAGGGGTTAATTTGTGAAGGTAGGCTTTTAATGGAGTTAGTGGGTTAAAACCTAGGTGCCTTTATCATCTCTGTATATCAAATCAAAAGTGTGTTCTCGACATGTATAATCGATGCAAGTTCTAGAATAACAAATCAGTGTTGACATACTCATAATCAATAAAGTGAGCAAGAAAAAGAATTTATGCTCTATAAGGCTCAAAAACTCACAAAAATTATGGGTATTTTTGACATCAACCTTGTAAATATCAAATTTCAAGGTAATATTTAAATTCAGGTAGACGACCTAGAAAATTTTTAATTCAGAAAAATAGACTTATTATGCTTGATTCTCTAGTATTCTTAGAATTTAATCATCAATGCACAATTGTCAATGAATTAATCTAAAACATATCAATAAAAATCATAAATCATCAGAAATTTCATCCTAATTAGTAATATGAGTAAATTACTTAAAAACAAGACTAAATTCAGGGACTTAAGAATAATAAAAAAAAAATTGGTACTACGTCTAAGATTTACCCCCCACACTTAAGATGTACATTGCCCTCAATGTATAAAGATAGATAATATAAGTGTAATGTTCAGATCAGAAGATATGGGGATAAGTGAAACTCCCTGAATCATGGATGAAATTCTTGAGCTGGATGAACGATATGTTGGAGGGGTCGTTCTGGATGACGATCCTGTGCTAGATGAAGAAATTGGGGAACTCGTGAAGAATTAGCCAAGAAATCTAAAGAAACCTTAATAATATACTAATAATATAATTAAAGACAAGAAAGATAAAGAGAAGGAGACTAAGAAGGAAAATAAACTAAGTTTAAAAGATAAAGGGGCTTGAGAATCCTTATTGGTAGATGGTTCGAGAGGTGGGTGTGACTTTGAAGGTGACGGAGGTGTTGGTGATGGTGGAAGTGGCGTGATTCCCAAGCAGCCTTAAGAACCTAAAAATAAGAAACTAAAACAAAATGAACTAGATAAAGCATAAGATAGTCAAAGGGAAGGAGAATGAAAGGAAAGAGAAAAGAAAAATAAAAATTAAAAGGTCTCAAAGACCCTTGGCTTGTTGTTTGAGTGAAGCTGCCGACATGAACTCATGTGAATCGGTCTCCCTTGAGGAGATTGGCCTTTTACGCTTCTTTGCCATGGATATGATTTTGTTGCAGCTCAAGAGTCTAAGGATTTATTAGGAAAAATGGAAAAAGAAAAAGAGGGAAAAGAAATAAAGAGAGAAGAAAGAGAGTAGGTAAGAAGAGAAAGGAGAGGGGCATGGTGTTTAAATAGAATTTCAAGTCTGGCAGTTTCCCACGCCCGTGGGTTGAGGGTGTGTCGATTCACACGGTCGCATCACACGACCGTGTTCCTAGGCGTGTTGGTTACCCCACGCTTCTATCTAGCCCGTGTTCGACAAGTCAGTATGTTGCACGGTTTTAAGGCACGGGTGTGTTCTGCCCGTGGTTGGAAAGTTAGTAGCTTTACACGGTCATGGGGCACGGCCGTGGTCTAGTATCGCACCCCGTGTTGGGAAGAGAAATTTTTCCCTATCATGCACGGCTGCTGGCACGCCCATGGTTTATCCCCTGGCTTCCGCACAGCCACGAGCACGCCCGTGTGTAAGGCCGTGTGGTCTAAAACCTGCACTTTATTAGATTAATTAGTATGAGGTTAGATACTGAACAGTTAAAGTATAATGTTAGGGAAGTTAGTGCTCGGGTTGCCTCCCGAGAAGCGCTTGTTTATAGTCTTAAGCTAGACTTTCCCTGTTTTCGGTTCTAAATGAAGGTTCCTGGAGAAGAAGCTCCTCTCTCATATCAAAATCCGCACCATTATAAACTTTGAGTCGGTGACCATTTACCTTGAATGTGCCCTTAGTGGGGTGAGTTACCTCGATTGTGCCGTATGGAAAAATTGTTTTGATCATGAATGGGCCCGACCATCTCGATTTCACTTCCCCCAGAAATAATTTAAGCCTTGAGTTGTACAAAGAGGGACCAAGTCCCCTACTTGAATTGTTTCAACTTCTTTAGACGAGCGTCGTGGCGTCGCTTAGTTGCCTCTTTGTATAGTTTCGAGTTCTCGTGAGGCCTCGCTCTCCATTCGCCTAGCCTGCTCATCTGCATCATTCTTTTCTTTCTCTGCATTGCTAAGATCAAAATTTAAAAACTTTATGGCCCAAAAAGCTTTGTGTTCTAACTCGAATGGTAGATGACAGCTTTTCCCGTATACAAGTTTGTATGGGGATGTCCCTAGAGGGGTTTTAAATGTTGTTCTATAGGCCCATAAGGCATCATCTACTTTTAATGCCCAATCTTTTCTATTTGATTCAACCATTTTTTCTAGAATGCGCTTAAGTTCTTGGTTTGCTACTTCAACTTGCCCACTGGTTTGAGGGTGATATGGGGTAGCTATCCTGTGGTGTACTCCATAGTTTTTTAAGACTTTGTCAAATTGAGTATTACTGAAATGAGTGCCCCTATCACTAATGATAGCTCTAGGCATTCCAAATTGAGAGAACAATTTCTTGAGGAACTTAACTACTACTCTAGCATCATTAGTAGGTAGAGCTTCGTCTTCCACCCATTTTGACATGTAATCAACTGCCACTAGGATGTATTTATTTTCGAATGAACTAGGGAATGGACCCATAAAATCAATACCCCATACATCAAATATTTCACATGATAGCATATATGTTTGAGGCATTTCATCACGTTTAGAGACATTACCTGTTCTTCGACATTTATCACATGAAGCGACATACCTGTTGGCATCCTTGAATAGAGTGGGCCAATAAAAACCTGATTCGAGTATCTTATGTGCTATCTTAATGCCACTGTAGTGTCCTCCTGAAGGTCCTGAATGGAAATGTTCTATAATCTTACTTGCTTCTGTCCTTGTAACGCATCTTCAAATTACCTGATCTGCACATATTCGAAAAAGAAAGGGATCTTCCCAAAAATAGTTTTTTGCATCAGCAAAGAATCGCTTCTTTTGGTGATGTGTTAATTTTTTTGGAAAGATGTTAGTGGCTAAATAATTCGCAATATCCGCAAACCATGGTACCTGAGAATGATTTATCGGAAAGAGTTGTTCTTCTGGGAATGAATCATCTATCTCTCCTTCATTTAGCTCTTCGATATGGGGGTTTTCGAGTCTAGAGAGGTGATCAGCTGCAAGGTTCTCAGCTCCTTTGTTATCTTGTATTTCCAAATCAAATTCTTGTAAAAGTAAAATCCATCTTATGAGTCGTGGTTTCGCATCAGGTTTAGTTAATAGATAACGAAAAGCTGAGTGGTCAAGTGAAAACGACAACTTTAGATAATAATAAATCTCGTATAAATTTGTCAAAAGCAAAAACTATAGCTAGCGCCTTCTCCGTGGTGGTGTAGTTTTCCATGCATGGTGTCAAAGTCCTTCTAGCATAATAGATTGGCTGAAAATGCTTGCCTCTTCGTTGTCCCGAATCCGCACCTCATCATGAAATCACTTGCATCACACATTAGTTCAAAGGGTAGATTCCAATCAGTGCAATTATAATCGGAGCATTTATTAGTTTATCCTTAAGGATATTGAATGCGTCTAAACATTCCCGATCAAAATTGAAAGGAACATCTTTTCTAGTAATTTTGTTAAAGGCTTAGCTATTTTAGAAAAATCCTTAATGAATCTTCTATAAAATCTGTGTGTCCTAAAAACTTCTAATGGCCTTAATCTGAACTAGGAGGAGGTAAATTTTCTATGGTTTCAATCTTTGCTTTATCTACCTCAATCCCTTTACTAGAAATTTTATGTCCTAATATAATTCCCTCTTGTACCATAAAGTGACATTTCTCCCAATTTAAAACAAGGTTTGTTTCTCACATCTCATTAAGACTCGTTTTAAATTTTTAAGGCAAAGATGGAAAGAATTACCAGATAATCGAGAAATCGTCCATAAATACCTCCATAATATCTTCTACAAGTTCATCAAAGATTGCCAACATGCAACGTTGAAAGGTACCAGGAGCATTACATAATCCAAAAGGCATTCTTCGATAAGCAAACGTACCGTATGGGCATGTGAACTTTGTCTTCTCTTGATCTTCAGGTGCTATTGGGATTTGGAAATAACCGGAGAGTCCATCTAGGAAGCAATAGTACATATGTCCTTATAACCTTTCTAGCATTTGATCAATGAAGGGTAGAGGGAAGTGATCTTTTCTAGTGGCGTCATTCAGCTTCCTGTAATCTATGCAAACTCTCCAACCTGTGACTGTCCTGGTAGGAATTAGTTCATTCTTTTCGTTAGCTACCACGGTCATGCCTCCTTTCTTTGGGACAACCTGCACAGGACTCACCCACTTGCTGTCAGAAATAGGATAAATTATTCCAGCATCTAGAAGTTTAATTACCTCGGCTTTCACGACTTCTTTTACGTTGGGATTTAATCATTTTTGTGGTTGCACGCATGGCTTGTACTCGTCTTCCATTAAAATTTTGTGGGTGCAAAATGTTGGGCTTATTCCCTTAATGTCAGAGATTTTCCAAGCTATGGCTTTTTTATGTTCTCTTAGTACCTGTATCAACTCCTCTTTTTCCTGAGGTTCTAGCTCTGAAGAGATAATCACTGGTAACGTATAATTTTCCCCAAGGAATGCATACTCTAAATGTTTTGGCAGTTACTTTAATTCTAATTTAGGTGGTTCATCAACAGAGGGTTTTTGTTTTAAATCGTCATCGAATTCAATGCTTTCTTTTTCCGTTTGTCTTGATGACGATATATTTTGAATTTAGCTCGTGGACTTCATCTTCTTCCCCTCTTCTTGAGTGTGACACAGTTCCATCGTGTCATCATGTAGAATTTTTGTAATGAGTTTTGAATGATATGATCAGGTGGTGTCAATAAAATAACAGAATCATCTTGTTCTCCGAATATCTCATGGCATCATAAATTTGAAAAATAATTTCCTCATCGCCTATCCTTAATGCAAGTTTACCATCACCTACATCGATAATGACCACAGCAAGAGCTAAAAAGGGTGCCCTAGAATTAAGGGAACCTCAATGTCCTCATCCATGTCAAGCACAACAAAATCAACGGGGAAAATAAATTTATCGATTTTTACCAAGACATCCTCGATAACTCCTCTAGGGTATTTAATAGATCTATCACCTAATGAATACTCATCCTAGTGGGTTTTGGTTCTCCAAGATTTAGTCGTTTAAACATTTTATAAGGCATTAAATTAATACGGCACCTAGATCACTAATGCTTTCTTAATATTTAAACTACCAATTAAACAAGGAATAGTAAAACTTCTCGGTCTTTTAATTTGGTTGGTAGCTTATTTTGGAGGATGGTGAACATTCTTCATTAAGCTCCACCATGGATACTTCTTCAAGCTTCCTTTTATTCGTTAGGAGTTCCTTTAAGAATTTTTCGTACGTCGACATCTGTGAAATGGCTTCAACAAAAGGTAAGTTAATATGTATCTGTTTAAACAGTTCAAGAAACTTACCGCATCGGGCGCCTAATCGTTCTTTCTTTAATCTACTACTGGATATGGGATTGGTGGTTTACTTTCTTTGCGTATTGGAGTTACATCCCCAACTCTCATGTCCTTTGATTTGTCATCTTCATGTAGTATTTTTTCTTTGGTTCAACTAACTCCTTTCCACTTCTCGATTAACTATGCATGCTGCTACATTGCTTTAGAGAAAATCACTGATCAAATTTCGGAAACCATTTCAGTAAGTTGTCCAACTGACTTAGTGAGTTCTCCAACTTGTTTCTCTATCACTTTGATCGATGTTTGTTGGTCATCAAGTGTTGTCTCAGTCTTTCGGAAACGGGTCTCTGTGGAAGCTATGAATTTGTTCAACGTCTCTTCAAGATTCGGCTTCTTTTCCTGTGGATAGGGCTGATTTTGGAAATTTTGAGGAGGTTGTTGTCTTTGATTTCCTTGATTTCCTTGACCTCCTCATGAAAACTTTGGGTGGTTCCTCCAACCTGGATTATAATTATTACTATATGGGTTATTATTAGATCTGAAATTGTTACCTATATAGTTCATCTGTTCGCTCTCGTGTGCTCGGTTGGTAGGGTGGGTACTCGTGGATTCGCCACGCTTCCACTTATGTCGCCTTTGCATTCTTGGATGTGCTTGCGAAGAACACAAACTATCAAGCTTTTTATTCATCATCTCTACCTGTGTTGATAGCATGGTTACAGCATCTATGTTGAAAACTCCGACCGATTTTGTTGGTTTAGTCCTTGTAACCTGCCACTGATAGTTATTCAGTGACATCTCTTCAATAAACTCGTAGGCTTCCTCAGGAGTTCTATTATTAAAGGTTCCACCGGTGGCTTAATCAATTAGTTGTCTCGTTGAGGGGTTTACACCATTATAGAAAGTCTGGACTTGGAGCCATAAGGGTAAACCATGGTGCGGACACCTTCTCAAGAGATCCTTATATCGCTCCCATGCATCGTATAATGTCTCTAAATCCATCTGCACAAAAGAAGAGATATCATTCCGTAATTTGGCCATTTTGGCCGGTGGGAAATATTTTAATAAAAAATTTTCAGTCATTTGATCCCATGTAGTGATTGACCCTTATGGTAGCGAGTTTAACCACTGTTTAGCTTTATTTCATAATGAAAAGGGAAATAACCGAAGTCGTATGGCATCATCAGAAATGCCATTTATTTTGAAGGTATCATAGAACTCTAAAAAGTTAGCTATATGAGTATTTGGATCTTCGTCCTGCAAACCATCAAATTGAACAAATTGTTGAATCATTTGTATAGTGTTAGGCTTTAATTCAAAATTATTAGCAGCTATAGCAGGCCTTAACAATATTGATTCCGGCTCTGTTAAATGAGGTTTAGCATAATCAAACATAGTACGAGGAGCATTATTTTCTCCCACATCTTGTGGTGGTGGGTTATTTTCATCCATCCCTTCAGTAGGATTGGATCTGTCTTCTCGCTCTTCTTCCGTGTAATTTAGGGCTCGCCTAATTTCTCTGTGATTCCTGCGAACGGTAGCGTCAATATCACTGTCGTATACTAAAGGTCCTCTCGGGTTCCTTCTAGTCATAAACTAGAGGTACCTGCTAGGAAAAGAAAGAAAGAAAATTTAGCAAAATTTAAAAAAATAAAAATAAAAATAAATTGCGGAAAATAAAAATAATGGCTAAAGTAATAAAAATAGAGCTTTCTTAATATTTTAGTTCCCCGGCAACGGTGCCAAAAACTTGATCGCTGTGAATCAGAGCTTTAAAATTTATAAAAAGAATGATCGAACCTGGAAACTAACTCTGACAACGATTGAGGCAAGTGCACCTATCGAACAGTAGTATAGCTTAGGCAAGACCGGATTATCAAACCCAAAGGAACTAATAGTACTAATACTAACTTTCTTTTTATTATCTAGCCTAAAGAGTGATTGTTTATCTAATCTAAATTAATTAACTACTAAACTAAAGACTCTAAGGCAAAGAAGAATGAATTTGGAAAATAACTTGGGAAAAACTCAGTTGATTTAGATGATACCTAGGAAGAATCCACCTAGACTTCACTTGTTATCTAACACCAACCATACGATTTATTCACTTAGTTTGATCCGTAAGACTCCCTAACGTATATTAAACCCTCTCTCAAGGTGAATAACGTCTAACCCTAGGTTAATTAGTGGAACTCTCGTTCTCTTATAATAACCCCTAGAATAGCAATGAAATCGATCTATGGATTCCCATATTAGGTTTCACCCTAATCCGCAAAAAATCTCATCACCCTATCTCTAGGCGTGTGATCAACTCCGCTTAATTATGTTGGATCTACTCTTAGGCGTGGTCTATTCCTCCTCCACCTAAGCACATTAAATTTGGATTAAGCTCACATAATTAAGAACAAACTAAGTATTTATCATATAATTCAGAAAACAATAACAAGATTCATCATAGGTTTCATCCCCTTCGGGTATCCGAAGGGTTTAGTTCATAACAATAAAGGAAAACATCTCAAGAGAAAAGATAAAACAAAACATAAGAAATCCCTAAAACCCCCTAAAAGAATTGAAGGAGAGATCCTCTGTCCTGAGTATAATTCTTGCTTCTTGAGATGGATCAACTGGCTATCCCTGAGTGAATCCCCACAAATCTGCCTTCTCTGGCCTAGCACGACGCCCCTAGACGATGGCTTTGGGCTCCCCCCTTAGGTCATACTTAGGGTGTATTTATAGGCTTTTGAAATACGTTTCTTTCTCCCTAAGTATCCTTTCCCGAATGATATTGCTTTTCTCCACGGAAGAGGCACGGCCATGGTGCACGCCCGTGTGAATCGTGGCCAGGCTGTGTTTGGATTTCTTTAATGAGACACGGCCGTGTGAGTCGAGGTTAGACCGTGTTCTAGATGATTGACTTGGCACGGCCGTGTGGGTCCAAGTCCAGGCCGTGTCGGTTTCCTCTTTGGCTAGTTTTGGTCCGTTTTGAGCCCGTTTCTCGTTCTTTTTATCCTTGGGTGCTTTCCTGAGTATAAGACATGAAAAGAAAGGATTAAGAGCACCTTTTTACATAAATCAAGGGATAATTCATCCAAAAGCATACTAAATGTGGGATTAAAATATGTTACTATTTCGGTTTATCATTTACACACCTGATTACGAGGAGAACTAGACACTCCCGATCGACGTCACCTAAGACCATACATCACACAATTAGCTTACAGCAAAAGCAATGGGAGATCTATAATCCACATCTAACCGTACGCTTTACTTACCCTCACTAGCGCCAACCACTACGATTTGCTTATCCAAATCTGATGTCGTCTCTGTTCCACAACCCGGGGGAAAATCCCGAGTCGCTGACACCCTACGCCGTTTGAACTTGGGAGCGGGGACTACGAGTCCACTCCCTTTAGGCTCCCTTAACGCAACCCCTTTAGATCGGCTATCACTCGCATCCATGAAGAAGGTCTCGATCAATAAAGTATCACCGAGAAAGAATGGTGGTTGTCTAACAAGAAGGTTCGGCTCTTACCACGACTTCCTGAAATCCGAATGTTCAATAAACAACGAAGATAGTTGCTTAATTGTTAACACAATCAGCCTAGCCAGAATTGAAGATTCGGTTATGAAAAAGTAAAACGAAAAGAGAATAGTCGCAAAGAAACCAGAGAGAGAACTCCTTACCTTGATTAGTGAGGAATCGTACAACAACAGATTCGGCTTGCGATTAGAGATAAGTCGCACGAGCAGGAGAGATTCGGCCAACCCCTTTTAAGCAACTACAATAGGAGAACACGAGAAGAAAGAGTGAGAGGGATTGAAGGTTCGGTTATAGTGATGAAAAGAAACAAACAAAAAGAAAAGAAGAAGGTTGTACATTCGACTATGGCAAAAGAAGAGAGAAGCCGATTGAAAGATGAAAAGATAACTTAGTTGTTGAAGAAAAGAGTAGAAGGAGCACCAAAGTAGAAAAGAGAGTTTCGGCTAAGGTGTTAATGGTGTAAAAGAAGATGCAACTATGGGAATGATGGGAAGTGAGTTTCGTCTAACACTCAAATGAAAAGAAAAGATGGAGAAGAAGTGTTGAGAGGTTCGGCACAAGCAAAACAAATAAGGAAACCCGAAATGAAGCACTTAGAAACGTTACACTCCTCACAAAACCAAAAAAAAACTTAGCAAATTCGGCACACCCTCACACTAACTACACCGAATGCACCTTCCCCCCCAAAAAAAGACAAATGTTGACCGAATTTCCCCCAAGCACTTCCCCACTTTCGGCCAACACTAGCTCACACTCCTCTCCCATGATTCTCTCCCCCACTTCCTCCACAATTCACTCTCCATCCTTAATTTGAAATCACCCAACCACTTTGACCCATTCAAACTCCCCAAACTCCTCTCCTCCTTCTATTTTGAATTGTTTGACTCATTCAACAACCACCCCATCAGAGTTTGGTCTGTACTCAGCTTCATCCCTCTCATGAGTACAAAAATAAAAGCCACAGTTGCAGCATTTGGGATTCGAACCCATCCCCTATTGCTTCTACAAGTGACGCCACACCACCTTTACACTTGCTCAACTTGTGATAGCAATTACCAATAATTCCTCTTAAGCCCTGCCTCCAAAAGTACTCTCCCCTAAAGTGCCCAAAAATCAAAATTTTTCCAGGGTTCAAACTCGACCCCAGACCTCCCTAGGGCCCCTAAACGCCCTTAAACCACACACAGGAACAGAATAACATGCAATAACATAAATTTTACGGACCCTTAGATTTTAGGATGTTACAGTTCTACCCCCTTAAAGAAATTTCGGCCTCAAAATTTACCTGATAAAAAGAGATGAGGGTGTTACTGTCGAATTGCATCCTCCGGTTCCCACGTGGCTTCTTCTGAGTCATGATTACGCCATAATACCTTGATCAGCGAAACGGACTTCCTCCTCAACACTTTAACCTCTCGACCCAAAATCTGCACTGGTTTTTCTTCAAAAAATAGATCGGGTCTAACCTTGATTTCCTCCACCGGCACTATATTAGATGGGTCAGAACGGTAGTGCCTCAACATCGAAACATGGAATACGTCATGTATTCGATTCAACTCCGGGGGTAACTCAAGCTGGTAGGTGACCGGCCCCACACGTTTAACTATCTGATAAGGCCAGATGAATCTGGGGCTCAGGTTGCCCCTCCGTTTGAATCTCAAAATCTTCTTCCAAGGTGAGACCTTCAAGAAGACATAATCCCCCACTGAGAATTCTATCCCCTTGTGCTTCAGATCCGCATACGACTTCTGTCTATCTGAGGCTTCTTTTAACCGACCCCGAATCAACTCAACCTTTTCCTCAGTCTCTGAAATCAATTCTAGACCCAACAACCGTCGCTCACCCAATTCCGTCCAACAAGTAGGGGTACGACACCTACGGCCATATAACGCCTCATACGGTGCCATCTGAATGCTAGATTGGTAGCTGTTGTTGTACGCAAATTCCGCCAATGGTAAATAATCTTCCCAACTACCTCTGAAGTCAATCACACAGCCCCTTAACATGTCTTCCAGAATTTGAATTACCCTCTCCGACTGACCATCGGTCTGTGGATGGAACGCTGTGCTGAAATCTAGCCTTGTACCTAAAGCTTCATGTAATGCCTTCCAGAACCGAGATGTAAATCTAGGGTCCCTGTCCGATATGTTAGACACTGGTACCCCATGCAATCTCACAATTTCTGCCACATACAGCTTGGCCAAATTCTGGAGTGAGTAGTCAGTGCGAACATGTATGAAATGAGTGGACTTAGTCAATCGGTCAATAATCACCCACACCGAATCTTTCTTAGTAGGCGTCAGGGGTAACCCACTAACAAAGTCCATTGTTATTCTCTCCCACTTCCAAAGTGGAATCTTCACTGGTTGCAGCAACCCCGAAGGCAACTGATGTTCCGCCTTCACCTGCTGACAAGTCAAACACTTACTCACAAAGTCAGTAACTTCACGTTTCAACCCTGGCCACCAATACTGCTCACGTAGGTCCCGATACATCTTGCTTCCACTGGGATGCATAGCATATGGGCTACTATGCGCTTCCCGCAGAATCATTTGCCTTAACTCAGAGTCCTTCGGCATACAAATTCTTCCTCGAAAACATAGCACCCATTCACTGTTCAACCAAAAATCCACTGTCTCTCCCCTTTCCACTTATTGAAGCCGAGAACTTAACGTTTCGTCTAACAATTACTTCTCTTTAATCTGACCTACCCATGTCAGTTTTATCTGAAGTTCTACTAATAGACTACCATCTTCATAAAGACTAAGATGAGCAAACATTGCTCTCAAATCCGATATCACCTTACGACTTAATGCATCTGCCACTACGTTAGCCTTACCCGGGTGATACTCAATCGAGAAATCATAGTCCTTCAGCAACTCTATCCATCTTTGTTGTCTTAAATTCAACTCCTTCTGGGTAAGGAGATATTTAAGACTCTTATGGTCCTTAAAAATAATCGACTTCTCCCCATACAGGTAATGTCTCCATATCTTCAAGGCGAATACTACTGCGGCCAATTCCAAGTCATGAGTAGGATAATTCACTTCATGTGGCCTTAGTTTCCGAGATGCATATGCCACTACCTTCCCTTCTTGCATCAGCACACATCCCAAACCTGTGTGCAACGCATCACAATAAACAACAAACTCCTTCCCAGCCTCTGGCTGAATCAACACTGGTGCCTCAGTCAGAATCTTCTTTAACTTCTCAAAACTCTCCTGCTGTTTATCGGCCCACACAAACTATACTCCTTTTCGCAATAACTTGGTCAGGGGCACAGCAATCAACGAAAACCCCTCAACGAACCTTCTGTAGTACCCAGCTAAACCTAGAAAACTTCGGATTTCCGATACTGACTTAGGTGGCTTCCAATCCAACACTGCTTCAACCTTCCGAGGATCAACCCTAATCCCTTCGACAGAAACAACATGCCCTAAAAAGGTCACTTCCCTTAGCCAAAATTTGCACTTACTAAATTTGGCATACAGTTGCTTTTCTCTTAATATTTGCAGCACCACACGAAGATGTGAATCATGCTCCTCCTCCGTTCTCGAGTACACCAAAATGTCATCTATGAACACTACCACAAACTGGTCTAGATAGGGTTGGAAGACTCGGTTCATCATGTCCATAAAAGCGGCTGGTGCATTATTCAATCCGAACGACATCACTAGAACTCGTAATGCCCATACCGAGTTCGAAAAGCAGTCTTGTGAATATCCGCCTCCTTGACCCTTAACTGATGGTATCCCGATCTCAAATCTATCTTTGAGAAGACCGAAGCTCCTCGCAGCTGATCGAACAAATCGTCAATCCTTGGTAGCGGGTATTTGTTCTTAATAGTCAACTTGTTCAACTGGCGATAGTCAATGCACATACGCATCGACCCATCCTTTTTCTTCACGAACAAAACCGGTGCTCCCCACGGAGATACACTTGGTCGGATAAATCCGTGATCCAACAGCTCTTGGATCTGAGCTTTTAGTTCTGCCAGCTCCTTCGGTGCCATCCTATAAGGAGCGATGGACACTGGAGCCGTTTCTGGAAGTAGCTCAATGCCGAACTCAACCTCACGATTCGGAGGCAACCCTGGAAGCTCTTAGGGAAGACATCCGAGAACTCCTTCACAGTTTTGACATCCCTTACAGACAATTCCTTGGCATCAAATGTGCTGACGAAAGCTAGATACGCCTTATACCCTTTTCGCACCATCTTCTCTACCTTTAATGCCGAAATCACATGAGATAGATAATCCCTTCTTTCTCCTATAACCATCACCTTCTCGTTCTCTGAAGTCTTTAGAACCATACGCTTAGCAGTGCAATCCAAGTTCGCACGGTGCTTAGTTAACCAGTCCATGCCTAAAATCAGATCAAACTCACCGAACGGTAGTTCCATTAAGTCCGCTGGAAACACCACCCCCTGAACCTCTAAAGGCACATCCCTAAACAACTTGTTTACTACCACAGATTGTCCTAAATGGCTAATCACAGACATTTCTCTCGTAACAAACTCAGATTTAATACCCAGAGTCCTGAATACAGTACAAGCAACATACGAATGAGTTGATCCAATATCTATCAAAGCAGTAAATGGCACATCAAATATAAGAAACGTACCGGTTATGACGTCCAGTGCGTCGCCATCCTCCCGACGTCTAGCCGCATAAACCAATCCAGTCGCCTTGCATCTGTATTCCCAGCACCTCTGCCCGGTGCTCCACGACCTCGACCAAATCCATTTCCTCCTCTGGTCGGACCACGGCCTCTCGGTGGCTGCTGACCACCTCTCCCTGACTGTGCAAATCCCTGACCTACCGTTCACGCCCTAGCCAACTCCTATGGACAGTCCTTTATCAGATGATCCCTAGATCCACATTTGAAACATCCACCCGTTCATCTCCAACACTCCACTGGATGTGTTTTCCCACACAGTGCACAAGGTCGCAACTGACCTATAGCAACTGGCATCCCAACTCGAGCTGGCCCATCCAACCTAGGCCTCTTTTGGAACCCCTAGAAGAACCTGACGTCCCAAAACTTCTCTTATTTCTGCCTCTATCCTTGTCTCAATTTTGCCTCTCAGAGTATTTCACTTCTTCTGCAATTTTTGCTTTTTCGACCAGAACAATAAAATCTCTTTCCCGCTGCGGAGCTATCAGTACTCTCAGTTCGTCCCGCAGACCGTCCTCGAACTGAACACAATGCTCATAGTCGGTTGCGACTATACCCCAAGCATATCGACTTAAGCGCAGAAACTCTGCCTCATATTTTGCCACGGATTTATTCCCTTGCACTAGATTCAGAAATGCCTTCCTCTGGGCATCCACATAACTCGCCCCGACATACCTTCCCTGGAACGCTGTCTTGAAGAAATCCCAGTTGATACGATCTGCTTGAGCACCTTCCCTCACTGTGAGCCACCACTGGTATGCCTCATCTCGTAGGAGGGACACCGCTCCTTCCAATTTTTCCTCTATTGTGCAGTCCAGGTCATCCATAATTCGCTCAACCGCCTCCAACCAGTATTCAGCTACATTTGGGGCAACACCAGAAATGCCCCTAAATACCTCGGCCCCGTTTGTCCGAAGTCGTTCAGGAATAGATTTTTGGGCTACCGATCCAGTACTTGCTCCTGCAACCCGTTCCAACACCCGCAGCATTGCTTGAGACAAAGCATCGTCCCCTCCAGTTCGGTCCTGAGTTCCTGCTTCCGCTACCAGTGATGCTGGCACTTCGCCTTCCGGCACATGCCCTGATTCTGAGGATCCAGCCTCAGCACCTTGGCCCCTACCACAGCTACGTCTACCACGTCCACGTCCTCTAGTGCTCATGTTTGCTGGATCAAATTAATCTAATTAGAAATTTTATGAATTGGTGTATAATTCCAATGTTTATTAATAGATGTTTTATGTAAAACAAGTATGAGAGTTATTTTCACAGATCGAATTTCCTAATGTCTCAATCTCTATAGTCTTAACCACTAAAGCTAGAAGTTTCAGTGTTCTACTACTAACTCTAATAGTTCCTTTCTAAAATCATTTCATCCTATTATTAAACAAAAATCAGAAGACTTACGGTTTTGGTGCCGGAGACCCGTAATGCCATACCATGTTTCAAACCAATTTTTTTAGAAAACATTTTTGAACCCATTCCACAGCCGAGTTTTGCAACCTGGCTCTGATACCATATAATGTAACACCTCAAACCCGGCCTAGACATTACGATCGGATCTGGTATGTCACATGGAAGGGATGTTAAAGAAACTTCGCGTTCGTTAAAAATTTCAAGTTTTGTTGCTTATGAGAAGTCCAACTTGTTTTATAGTTCTCTTGCAAAGACATTATTGTTGCTATTTTCGATAACTTCGTTTGTAAACATTCAGATTCAATGAACTTTTGGAAAGGTGATATTTTGAAAACTATTTCTGAAGTTTAAGAGAACCCAAAGTTTATAGGTTGTAAATTGTTCGTTAACATTTTGGAAAACAGTTATTAATATTTTAGGAAAATCCCGTATTGCACATTTAATACTGAATAATAACCGAATTAAAACTAAAACCAAAATAAAATCCCAGAGGCCTTATTATAGAACATAATCCCAAATTAAAATGAAATTTAAAGTAAAGTAAAACGTGATTTACTGAAGTAACGATATATGGCCACCACAGAGTCTGCCTCGGCTCCAAATCCTCGAAACTAAGAATTACCTGCAAAATTAAGCAGAGGGGTGAGTTACAAGAACTCAGTGTGTAATTCCCCAATCGGATATTTATTGGGCCTAAGCCCACAGAAGCAGATTGGGCCTTAGCCCTCACATAAGCAATCTAGCCGAAGCCCATACGGAGACGAATTGGGCCTTGGCCCTATCAACATGGTTTAACAAATAATGAATGCAATGCAACCCAGCCTAGCCTAGTAGTCCATCCACTACACACCACCCGTATCCAACCTAACACACTTGTGGGGATTTCTACAATCAACCCTTCATCCGCTACACACCTCGATGGCAGTCACGCTGCTCATCGCTGAAATTGTGGCAGTGCCACAAAATTAATCTAATATACGTGGCATAGCCACCAGACAGAATGTGACACAGTCACCAAAATATGTGGCAGAGCCACTGAAATACACTTCCCCGATCATCAATATAATATCCCACTCCCATGCAACATATCATGTCATAATAATTCGTGTATGCATTAATGTACCAACATAGCAGATATACAAAATACACAAACATGCTCAGCCTACCCTTAAAGGTATGATAGTAAATTTACTCACCTGGCTGTATCCAAACTTCCCTACTAGGGATATTCCATTAACTTATCCATTAAGGGTATTTCGGCTTTTAACTATCACACAGATTAATACATTACAAACAAATAAAGGTGTGAGTTTACACACCTAATTACGAGGAGAACTAAACACTCCCGATCGACGTCACCTAAGACCATACATTACACAATTAGCTTACAGCAAAAGCAATGGGAGATCTATAATCCACATCTAACCGTACGCTTTACTTACCCTCACTAGCGCTAACCACTACGATTTGCTTATCCAAATCTGATGTCATCTCCGTTCCACAACCCGGGGGAAAATCCCGAATCGCTGACACCCTACGCCGTTTGAACTTGGGAGCTGGGACTACGAGTCCACTCCCCTTAGGCTCCCTTAACGTAACCTATTTAGATCGGCTATCACTCACATCCACGAAAAAGGTCTCGATCAATAAAGTATCATTTAAAAAGAATGGTGGTTGTCTAACAAGAAGGTTCGGCTCTTACCACGACTCCCCGAAATTCGAATGTTCAATAAACAACGAAGAGAGTTGCTTAATCCTTAACACAATCGGCCTAGCTAGAATTGAAGATTCAGTTAAGGAAAAGTAAAATGAAAAGAGAATAGTCACAAAGAAACCAAAGAGAGAACTGCTTACCTTGATTAGAGAGGAATCATACAACAATAGATTCGGCTTGCGATTAGAGATAAGTCGCACGAGCAGGAGAGATTCGGCCAACCCCTTCTAAGCAACTACAAAAGGAGAACACGAGAAGAAAGAGTGAGAGGGATTGGAGGTTCGATTATAGTGATGAAAAGAAACAAACAAAAAGAAAAGAAGAAGGCTGTACATTCGGCTATGGCAAAAGAAGAGAGAAGCCGATTGAAAGATGAAAAGATAACTTAATTATTGAAGAAAAGAGTAGAAGGAGCACCAAAGTAGAAAATAGAGTTTCGGCTAAGGTGTTGATGGTGTAGAAGAAGATGCAACTATGGGAATGATGGGAAGTGAGTTTTGGCTAACACTCAAATGAAAATAAAAGATGGAGAAGAAGTGTTGAGAGGTTCGGCACAAGCAAAACAAATAAGGAAACCCAAAATGAAGCACTTAGAAACATTACACTCCTCACAAAACCAAAAAAAAACTTAGCAAATTCGGCACACCCTCACACTAACTACACCGAATGCACCTTTCCCCCCCAAAAAAGACAAATGTTGACCGAATTCCCCCCAAGCACTTCCCCACTTTTGGCCAACACTAGCTCACACTCCTCTTCCACGATTCTCTCCCCCACTTCCTCCATAATTCACTCCCCATCCATAATTTGAAATCACCCAACCATTTTGACCCATTCAAACTCCCCAAACTCCTCTCCTCCTTCTATTTTGAATTCGTTGACTCATTCAACAACCACTCCATCAGAGTTTGGTCTGTACTCAGCTTCCTCCCTCTCCTGAGTACAAAAATAAAAGCCACAGTTGTAGCATTTGGGATTCGAACCCATCCCCTATTTCTTCTACAAGTGACGCCACACCACCTTTACACTTGCTCAACTTGTGATAGCAATTACCAATAATTCCTCTTAAGCCCTGCCTCCAAAAGTACTCTCCACTAAAGTGCCCAAAAACCAAAATTTTCCAGGGTTCAAACTCGACCCCAGACCTCCCTAGGGTCCCTAACCGCCCTTAAACCACACACAGGAACAGCATAACATGCAATAACACAAATTTTACGGACCCCTATATTTTAGGATGTTACATGACCCTTTCCTTATGCATGATTAAGGTCTCGTAGACCTCATTAAGGGACCATATGTTGAATTTTGCTTTGATTTGACGATGATATTTATTATGTTGTGAAATATTCGTAAAAGTTTTTGATTGTCCGGTAATGCCTCTTAACCCTAAACTAGCGATGGTTATGGGTTAGGGGTGTTACATTTGATTGGTATCAGAGCTACAGTTTAGTCGATTCTAGGACTAACGTAGCGTGTGAGAGTCTAGCTATACATGCCATATATACGAACTGTGATAGTGTGATGAATCCTGACATACAAAATGTGTTTTCGTATAGTAAATGGATCTCGAAAGAGCTGTAGCTGATGATGTTGAAAGTAATTCGCCTACTCTCGCTCAAGGGACAACGCCAACTGATTCGAGATCGGCTACTAGTGATCAGGAAGGAGAGGCTAAACAAGCCTTCTTCCAAATGATGAATGAGTGGTTCACTCAATACCTTAAAACAAATCTGGCTGTTTCACAACCTCTGCCCCTGCCCAATCCTCCTCAGACTTCTGTTATACCTCCGACTGTGAATCTGAATTTGTTGAATAAGCCTCCGATCGACAAAATTTGTAAATATAGGGCCGAAGAGTTCAGGGCCACTAGTGATGATGATGCTGAGAGAGCTGAGTTTTGGCTCGAGAACACAATCCGAGTGTTTGATGAAATGTCATTGACTCCTGATAAAAGCTTAAAATGTGTCATTTCCTTATTACGAGATGTAGCTTATCAGTGGTGGAAGACTTTGATCTCTGTTGTTCTAAAAGAACGGATTACATGGGATTTCTTTCAGTCTGAGTTCTGGAAGAAATATATCAGCCAGAGATTTATAGATCAAAAACAAAAAAAAATTCTGGAATTGAATCAGGGTCGTATGTCTGTCACTGAATACGAATGAGAATTCGTGAGATTAAGTCAATATGCTCGGGAATGTGTTTCAATCGAAGCGTTAATGTGTAAAAGGTTTGAAGACGGCGTAAATGAAGGCATTCGTTTGCTAGTTGGGATTTTAGAAATAAAAGAATTTGTTTTGCTTATTGATCGAGCATGTAAAGCTGAGGCACTCGGGAAAGATAAAAGAAAAGTTGAGTCTGAAGCTAGAGATGTGAGAAAGAGATTCTCAAGCAAATCATTTCAGTCTGCATCGAAGAAATTCAGAGATGAGCATAGTCGTTCAAAGGCTAATGTGGGACATTCAAACCGAGATCGAGCTAGATCGCAGTCGAACTTCAAAGCTCCAGAAACTTCAGTGGCTAGTGTGGGAAATGTCCGATCCGAGCGACCTAAATGTAAGCATTGTGGTAAAAGACATCCGGGTAGTTGTAGATTGAATGATTGAGCCTATTTTAGATGTGGATCATTAGATTATTTCATCTAGGACTGCTCTGAATCCGTTGAACAAGAGATTGTACAGAATCCGAAGTCAGATAATGTTCCAGCTAGAGGTAGACCTTCTAGAAACACAAGAAATGTTAGTGGTGGCCAAAGAACTACAAAAGATACAGTTGTGAGGTCTGAAGCTAGGGCACCTGCAAGAGCTTACGCCATTTGAGCCCGTGAGGAAGCTTCGTCTTCAGATGTTATTACGGGTACATTTACTCTTTATGATACTTCTATGATTGCATTGATAGACCCAGGATCTTCTCATTCGTATGTATGCATGAACTTAGTATCCAGTAAGACTTTTCCTGTAGAGTCTACTAAATTTGTAATTAGAGTATCAAACCCCTTAAGTAAAAGTGTCCTGGTTGACAAAGTATGCAAGAACTGTCTGTTGATGTTTCGAGATGTCTATTTTCCGGCTGATCTGATGCTATTACCTTTTGATGAGTTTGACATAATTTTGGGTATGGATTGGCTAACATTGCATGATGCTATTGTGAACTGCAAACGAAAGACCATTGATTTGAGATGTCAGGATGATGAAATAGTTCGGATTGAATCTAATGATTTAAATGGGTTGCCGGCTGTAATATCAGCGATGAAAGCTCAGAGTTATGTGAAAAAGGGTTGCGAAGCTTATTTTTCTTATGTAATTGATTCGAGAGTGAATGAAAAGAAATTTGAATATGTGCCAGTTGTTTGTGAATTCCCTGACGTGTTCCCTGAAGAATTATCGGGATTACCTCCGGTACGAGAAGTGGAGTTTGGTATTGATTTAGTGTCGGGAACGACTCCTATTTCGATAACTCCGTATAGAATGGCACCAACAGAATTGAAAGAGTTGAAGTAACAGTTGCAAGAGTTGACCGATATAGGATTTGCACGACCGAGTTTCTCGCCTTGGGGTGCTCCAATTCTGTTTGTGAAAAAGAAAGATGGCACGATGAGAATGTGTATTGATTATCGTCGTTGAACAAAGTGACTATAAAGAACAAATATCCTCTGCCCAGAATTGATGATTTGTTTGATCAGTTGAAGGGAGCATCTGTGTTTTCAAAGATAGATTTGAAATTTGGGTATTATCAGTTGTGAGTAAAAGATTCAGACATTTTGAAAACTGCTTTTAGAATGAGGTACAGGCTTTATGAATTTTTAGTTATGCCTTTCGGACTAACGAATGCTCCTGCTATTTTTATGGATCTGATGAACAGAATTTTTAGACCGTATTTAGATCGATTTATTGTTGTATTCATTGATGACATTTTGATTTATTCGCGTGATGAAATTGAGCATGCTGAACATTTGAGAATTGTGTTACAAACTTTACGAGATAAGCAATTATATGCGAAGTTCAGTAAATGTGAGTTCTGGTTTCGAGAAGTTAGTTTTCTGGGGCATATTGTGTTAGCATCTGGTATACAAGTTGATCTGAGTAAGATTTTAGCCATTTTGGAGTGGAAGCCTCAGAAAAATGTGTCTCAAGTTTGTAGTTTTCTGGGACTTGCTGGTTATTATCGAAGGTTCGTAAAAGGCTTTTCAATGATTGCTACGCCATTGACTAGATTGATTCAGAAAAATGTCAAGTTTGAATGGTCCGATAAATGTCAGAAAAGTTTTGATCATCTGAAAGCCCTTTTGATTGAAGCTCCAGTTTTGGTACAGCCAGAATCGGGTAAAGAGTTTGTGATTTATAGTGATGCTTCGTTGAATGGTCTGGGATGTGTTTTGATGCAGGAAGGCAAAGTTATAGCTTATGCCTCGAGACAATTGAAACCGTATGAAAAGAATTACCCGACACACGATCTTGAGTTAGCTACAATTGTGTTTGCTTTAAAAATCTGGCGTCATTATCTCTTTGGTGAAAAATGCCATGTGTTTTCGGATCATAAAAGTCTGAAATATTTGATGACTCAAAAAGATTTGAATTTGAGACAAAGACGATGATTAGAGCTATTGAAAGACTATGAACTTGTGATAGATTATCATCCGGGTAAGGCAAATGTTGTTGCTGATGCATTGAGTCAGAAATCACTATTTGCATTGCGTGCGATGAATGCCCATTTGGACTTGTTTGATGATGGTTTAGTTAGCTAAATTGAAAGCGAAACCATTGTTCTTACAGCAAATTTGTGACGCACAGAAAGTTGATAATGAAATGTTAGCAAAACGAGCTCAGTGTAATTCAAACTCTGATTCTAAATTTTGAGTTGATATTGATGATTGTTTAAGATTTCGAGATCAGATTTGTGTTCCGAGAAACCTAGAGTTGATTCAGTTGATCTTGAATGAAGCACATAACAGTCGCTTAGCTGTTCATCCGGGAAGTACAAAGATGTACCATGATTTGAAACAACATTATTGGTGGCTTGGTATGAAATGAGACATATCTGACTTTGTTTCGAAATGTTTAGTCTGTTAGCAAGTTAAAGCTGAACATTAAGTGCCATCTGGTTCATTACAACCGATAATGATTCCTGATTGGAAATAGGATAGAGTAATGATGGATTTCGTTTCTGGGTTGCCTTTAACTCCGAGAAAGAAAGATGCAATTTGGGTTGTAGTTGACAGATTAACGAAAACAGCTGATTTTATTTTGATACTATCTGATTACTCACTTGATAAGTTAGCTGAGTTATACATTTCTGATATTGTGAGATTGCACAGGGTACCACTATCTATTGTGTCTGATAGAGATCCGAGGTTTACTTCACGATTTTGGAAGAAATTGCAAGAAGCCTTAGGTACTAAATTGCATTTTAGTACAGCTTTTCACCCACAGACGGATGGTCAATCCGAGCGGATTATTCAGATTCTTAAATATGTTGAGATGTTGTATTCTTGAGTTCGATGGTACGTGGGAACAATATTTGCCATTGATTGAGTTTGCGTATAATAATAGTTTTCAGTCGAGCATTAAAATGGCACCTTACGAGGCTTTGTACGGACGCAAATGTCAAACACCTTTGTATTGGACGAAACTCAGTGAAAATAAGATACACGAGGTTGATTTGATCAAAGAAACTGAACAGAAAGTGAAAGTGATTCGTAATAGTTTGAAAGCTGCATCAGATCGACATAAATCTTATGCCGACTTGAAACGAAAAGATATCAAATTTGAAATCGGTGATAAAGTGTTCTTGAAAGTGTCATCGTGGAAGAAAGTACTCCGATTTGGACGTAAAGGCAAATTGAGTCCGGGGTGCATCGAGTCGTATGAGATCAATGAACGAATTGGGCCTGTTGCATATAGATTGTTGTTGACACTGAAACTAGAAAAGATTCATAATGTGTTTCACGTGTCAATGCTTCGACGATACAGATCCGATCCTTCGCATGTGATTTCTTCGTCTGAGATTGAGACCCGATCCGATATGACTTACGAAGAAGAACCGATTCGTATCTTAGCTCACGAGGTTAAAGAATTGCGAAATAAGAAAATCTCATTAGTAAAGGCATTGTGGTATCGACACGGAGTGGAAGAGGCTACGTGGGAGCCCGAAGATTCTATGAGACAACTATATCCGAATCTGTTTACTGGTAAGATTTTTGGTGACGAAAATTCCTAAGGGAGGTAGAATTGTAACAGTCTGGTTTAGACCCTAGTCGAAATTATGGTTTCGGGACCACAAATCTGAGTCAAAAAAATATTTTAATATTATTTTCTGTGCTTATAGTATGTGATTAAGTATGTGTGAAAGTTTCGTGAATTAATTTTGTTGTTTGTGTGTTTAATTTGAGAAAAGGACTTAATTGCAGAAAATGTAAAAGTGGCCTTTTAATTGAATAAGTGTCGAATTGTTATTGTCTTTTACATGTGAAGTCCTTAAGAGGTTATTATGCCATTGTTAATAGTAGTGGACAATTATGGACAATGTTAGGTGGGATTTTAATGATATTAGTAAGGTTAATTTTGTAAATGGTTAAATAAAGATTAAATAAGTAAAATAAAATCATAATTTTAGTCCATCTTCTCCACCTAGCTGAAAATTAGAAGAAGAAAACCCCATTGTTGTGTTTGAAGCATTTGGCCATAGTGTTTTTTGATTAAGGTACATTTTTGACTCGGTTTTTGATAATTTCTATGTTTTTGTAATCGTTGCTTCGAATACTTCAAAACCCATGTCTTAATTTTGTAAATTGATGATGATTTTGAAATGTTCCATTGATGAATTCATAAGTTTTGTGATGTTTGAGGGTGAAATATGAAAGATATGTGATAGATTAACATAGTTTGTCTTTGAATTTTTGGTGAATTTGAGTAATTAGGATTAAATTGAGAAAATAATATTTTGAGGGACTAAAATGTGAAATAAATGAAAAATATGGGCTGCTAGGGGCCTATAGAGAATTCGGCTAAGCATGGGTTATATTGAATTATGTGTATTTTGTGATTTTATGAAATAGGGACTAAAATGTTAAAAAGTGAAAATGTAAGGGCTAAATTGTAAAATGCCCTAAATATGTATTTTTGGATTGAATTGAATGATTTGGTGAATAAATGGGTTAAATTTGAATATGTATAGATCAAGAACCAAAGAAAACGGATTTAGACCGAGGAAAGTCGAAAGTGATCGAGTAGTCGAATTCGTCTGTTTATCCGAATCCGAGGTAAGTCTATATACAAAAAAAATGTATTTGAATTTGTTTAGTTATGTACTTATGAAATTTAATTGTGATGAATGTGTACGATATGATATATACATGAAATCTGAGAAAGTATCGACAAAGTGTCAATATCCGAAAAGTCCCGTACGAACCTAGGAATAGATAGGATTTTATATGTCATGACATAGGTTTCCGATATGTGATATCGTCTAAGACCACGTCTGGGACGTTGGCATTGGTATGAGAGTTATGCATAAGACCATGTCTGGGACATTGGCATCGTATTTGAT
Organism: Gossypium sturtianum; assembly: GCA_025698515.1. NCBI lineage: Eukaryota > Viridiplantae > Streptophyta > Magnoliopsida > Malvales > Malvaceae > Gossypium > Gossypium sturtianum. Next base: position 72,130,290 of record CM046943.1, on the reverse strand, counting down.
TCGTGTAAGACCCTGTCTGGGACAGTGGCATCGATATTTGGTTACATGTAAGACCACATCTGGGACATTGGCATTGTATGAGTATTTTGAGTTATCCGAGTATCCTATTTGATTCCGAATGGTTCAACAGGCAATTTCAAAAAATGAAAGACTATGTGGAATGCGTAACCGATTCAGGTACGTTTGAGATTTACTCATGGTTTGAGTATGAAAGGTAAGTATATGTGAACTTGCTAAAGTTAAAAATGTGCATAAAATTGTTGAGACAAAATATGATATATGTGTGAATTTGCTATGATCTATTGAGATGCAATGGAAATGTAACTTGTTGACAAGCAAATGAATAGATACATTTGAATTAAAGAAGAAATATGAACATACAAATGAGATATGTTTAAGTCCTTGTACTAGAAATGGTTATAAATGTTTTATATGTTAAGTTTATTTGTATATGGCTTACTAAGCTTTTGAAAGCTTACTCTGTGTGTGTTTGTATTTTTTTATAGATCGTTAAAGCTACAGAAGGCTCGGGGATAATCAAGGATCATCACCACACTATCAACTCTATTTTGGTACCTTTTGAAAGTATAAATGTTTAAGTATGGCATGTATAGTCTAGTTGAAATGGTTGATGTTTGAGTTGTATATAAATAGCCATGTGATAAGGGTAGATAATGAACATGATGTGAAGAAGTAGTTATACTATATGATGCATATTTTGGTATGTTTAGTGGTTAATGGTTTAATTGATGAAATGGTAAAATTTATGATAAGGTTATTGATGCAAAGTTGGTATGTTTAAGATGAATGGTTAGTATATTGAAATGGTAAGTTTTTGAATGGTTAATACTTAGAAATGCTTGTGATGAAAATGAGAAAATTGTGGCATAATTTGGTATGCTTGATATGTTCTTAAATGGTGAGAAAAGATGGTCATTTCGATATGATTTGAATTGGTATATTGCTTGTAGGTATAACCCAATGTGTGGGTGACAAATTGGCCTTGTAAATGGCCTATAATTGCCCACATGGTTGAGCACACGGGCGTGTGGCTCGACCGTGTCCTTCGTGATTGTATTTCAAAACAAGTCAGGCTTGACCACGGGCTGGACACACGGACGTGTGACTGGCCCTGTGGTGCAAGTCAATGTCGACCACGGGTGAGGCACACGGGCGTGTCTCAGGCCGTGTGGACAAGTCAGTATGTATGCACTGTTTTGCCACGGCTTAGACACACGGGTGTGTCTGAGGCCGTGTGAGGCATACGGCCTGCCCACACGGGCGTGTGACCTCTGTAACTTTGAAAAATATTTGGTTTTCTGAAAAATTTTGTATGATCCCAGTTTAGTCCCGACCCTTTCCTTATGCATGATTAAGGTCTCGTAGACCTCATTAAGGGACCATATGTTAAATTCTGCTTTGATTTGACGATGATATTTATTATGTTGTGAAATATTCGTAAAAGTTTTCGATTGTCCGGTAATGCCTCTTAACCCTAAACAGGCGATGGTTACGGGTTAGGGGTGTTACAGAAGTGACTCTCCATTTAAACCACCACAAAACACACCAACCGACCAATCACACCACACAATTAATAATGGAATATTTAATAAAAACATAATATCATGCTTCCATTGCGCTACTCTGATCAACAATCAACAACAAGACTAATTCACAATTTAATATTTAACAGACAATTACCTCGAAAACTTTTGTTAAACATACATGCATGCAGTAGGGTATTTTTTAAAAAGGTCATATTTGTAGGGACTTGAAAAACTGTTTAGTTTAAAAACATATAATTAGATTTAAAATGTAATATAGAGTAATATGTTGGGAAAAACTCCATTTCGCAAAGTTTAACAATAGTATTGTAGGATTTAACGTATAAGTCTTATTTTGGAAAAAAATATTAAAGCATCTAGTACAACCTCATAACATTATTAATTAATTAGTTAGTAGACATTTAACAGATTACATGACTTGACCAAATTCTGTGTTACATCTCATGCATACCAAGCACATGTTTGTATCCAAATCACACATAAAAAATCTAAAGCTTACCTCGATGACTAGCGACTCTTCAACTTGCACTTACAAGTTAGTCGAATAGTTATTCAAACCAATTGTCAAACAATCATAATCCATCATGCAATCATCTATCTAACCAATGATAAAAGTTTTAAACCAAACAATTAAATAGTCCATAGTGTCCAATTACAACCCAAAAATTATAAGTCTAATACTAAATTCCATAACTTGGTCCCACAATGCCTTCCTCATTGGGTTTGGGAACACAACGACATACCCAGATATAGCCTCGATTTGGATCACTTGGATGACTCACTCCTACACCTCTTCACAAGCTAAGTCACTACAATATTATAAAAGAGAGGGCGAGCTTATGAAAGCTTAATGAGTGCTCAAACATGCTACAAATAAACACATCAGTTAGGTTAAATGGTGACATAACGGTTCACATATTATTATAGTCTACACGAAATAGTAACTCACACGGCATAATAGTTCTCATAAAATAAGCAGTGCACATAAGTAATTCACATAAAATGGGCAGATCACATATATTATCAATTTGCATAAAACATCCGTTTATATGAAATAGAAGTACATACCAAATGACAGTTCATTCCAACTAGCAGTTCATAACACATAACAGTTCATGCAAAATAACAGTTCTGTAACACCCCTTACTCGTATCTTACGCCGGAACAGGGTACGAGGCGTTGCCTAACTTGATAACATGCATACAAACACTTCCGGGTTATGAAGTTTCGTTCAAATTTAAAACCTTTCAAAGTTTGTCTTAAATCCTTAATATGAGCCTACGAGGCCCAAAACACACATTAAAAATGGTTCAGGATCAAATCGAGCTCTCTAGAAAACTTTGGAAAATGTCACTAAAAACAGGGGCACACGCCCGTGTGGAAGGGCAACACGCCCGTGTGACCTAATAACATGGCCATGTTGAAGGACCGTGTAACTCACACGGCCTAAGCATATAGGGATACCCCCGTGTCCCATGCCCGTGTGGAATTATTTCTCAATTTGAACCTACAGGGGTTTTCACACGGCCTGGCGCACGCCCGTGTCCATGGCCCGTGTCCCCCACATGGCCATGACACGCCCGTGTCTCAGCCCGTGTGCAAAAACCTTGACATTCTGTTTCTGAAGTCAACAACATCTTAGGGTCACACGGCCAAGGCACACGCCCGTGTGCTAGGCTGTGTGGCGAATTTAATTTCGCATTTAAGGTGCAGACTTCACATGGCCTGGGCACATGCCCATGTCCTATTGCCAATAGTAACCACACGGTTGAGACACACGGCCGTGTCTTAGCCCGTGTGGTTACTATTGGACATTCTGTTTTGCCAACTTAGGGATCAGGGGGACACACGGCCGATCTACACGCACATGGGGCAGACCATGTGTCACGCACAGCCTAGACACACGCCCGTGTGTCTACTCGTGTGGACAAAAACAAGGCTATTTACCAAGCCCCTTTGCCACCCTTACTTGCACCAACATAAGCCACAATCAATGACTTACACACATCAAGGCTACTACACTCCTTTCACATGCTAAACTTATCACATTGTCAATCCAATCATGCAATTTACTCAATCATGAAAAACATCTTCATTTGTATATAACAACGACAAATATTAGCCATCATCCATGGCTTTATACAAAATGAATCAATTTTCAAAATAAGCCAACACTTTTGGCCATAACAATATGACACTTGACAAAAGACCAAGTCCCTATACATGCCATACTTAAAATAATAAATCTAACTATACCAAATGTTCAGATTAATAGTGTGATCGAGCCTTCGATGTTCTTTTGATCCCCGAGCTAGCTTGGCGGCACTATAAGAAAATGGAAAAGAGAGGGAGTAAGCATAAAGCTTAGTAAGTCGCATGTAAATAATTAACAACAATTACCATGCATTACGATACTCATATCATCTTATAAACTTTCACAAAATTCACGAATGATTAAAAGCATAACTTACTCATTTTCACCCTTACTAATCATACAACATAATTCAAGCTTATTCTTGAATTTTCATGTAGGTACCTGTATCACTTACAACATAGTCGTAACTTTTCTCACTTCTGACACAAGCTCTAAATTACCCGTTGAACCAGTTGGAATACAAAAGGATACTCGACAAGCCTCACATAAGAGGGTAAAATGCTGATGCCATGTCCTAGACATGGTCTTACACTGGCTCACGTATCGAGGCCGATGCCATGTCCCAGACATGGTCTTACACCTAGCTCTCGTCTCAATGCCGACGCCATGTCCCAGACATGGTCTTACACTGGCTCTCGTATTGTGGCCGACGCCATGTCCCAGGCATGGTCTTGCACTAGCACACATATCATTGCAAGTGCCATGTCCCAGACATGGTCTTACACTGGCTGTCCATAATATGGTCGATGCCATGTCCCAGACATGGTCTTACACTAGTGCATATATCGCTCAAATGTCATGGCTTGGATATCCAATCTATTCCTAAGGTTCAACCGGGAGTATATCACATCAACTTTCGTCATGCATATTCATAGCAATAATCAAACATTTTATGCAGTATCAATTGTTTAATGCATAAATACAATAACGTTGTATTATTTACGTACAACTTACCTCGGTATACAAAAAGTGAGCGACTAAATTGAATTAGTCTAGTAGCTTGGTTTTCCCCCGGTCTAGGTTCGGACTCCGTTTTTCTTGATCTATAATGATAAAATTTACTCATTTAATCACCACATTAATCAAGACATTTCAAAATTCCTACTTTGGCAAAATTACCATTTTGCCCATAGACTTTCACATAATTACAATTTTACCCCTAGGCTCGTAAATCGATTTTCATCAAATTTCCTTATTAAACAAGCCTATCTGGATCTATTTTAAGCCTATAGCAACTCACAAATCCAATTATTTCACACATTTACTACCTATTTTACAACCTTTACAAAAAGGTCCCTTTTAGGTATTTTCATGAAAGTCACTTAACAAAAGTTGTTTATTTAACAACTAAGATTCATTTTATTCCATAAAAATTCAGCAAAGAACACTAATGCTCTCATGGAAAAACCCTAGACTTTCAACCATAGTGCAAAATAGTCCCCTCATTAGCTAGATTAAGCTACAAGGGTTCCAAAAACACAAAAAACAACAAAAATGACTTACTTGCAAGGGTTTAAGTTGCTTAAAATTTTCAAGCTTTCCAAAGCCCCTTTTTGCTGAAAATTTCGGTGGTAGTATGAAGAAGATGAAAAGATGATATCTTTTCTCTTTATTTTATTTTATTTCATCAATTAAGTCACCTAATACCACCAACTTTGACCAATTTTCATTTTTTGTCCCCTATGGCCGGTCATCCTTCTTATAAGGGCCTATTTGCACATTAAGGACCTCCAATTTAAGGTTCTATAGCTATTTGACACCTTTAGCTTGTAGAACAAAACTTTCGCACTTTATGCGATTTAGTCATTTTTCAAAATAAAGCATGCAATTACTAAAATTAATTCACCAAAATTTTCATGAATTCATATAATCATGCTATAGCACATAAACTAATATTAAAAATAATTTCTCTGGCCTTGGATTAGTGGTTCCAAAACCACTGTTCTGACTAGCCCCAAAATCGGGCTGTTACAATTCTCCCCCTTAGAGATTTTCGTCCCCGAAAATCTTACCAGTTAAAAGGTTTGGGTATTGATCTCTCATAGTCTCCTCGGGCTCCCATGTGGCCTCTTCAACCTCATGTCTATGCCATAATACTTTCACGAGTGCTATACTTTTATTTCTCAATTGCTTGACCTCTCGGGCCAAGATCTTAACCGGCTCTTCACCATAAGTCATATCTGAACAAATCTCAACCTCTGATGGTGAAATAATATGTGAAGGGTCAGAACGATAATGGCGCAACATAGAAACATGGAAAACATCATGGATCTTCTCTAACTCGGACGACAAAGCTAATCGGTAAGCTACCGGTCCAATTCTCTCAATCACTTCATAAGGTCCAAAAAAACGTGGACTTAATTTGCCTTTCCTACCGAATTTGAGGACTTTCTTCCACAGGGATACTTTCAAAAATAACTTATCACCGACTTGAAACTCAATCTCTTTTCGTTTCAAGTTTGTGTAGGATTTCTGTCTATCCGAAGCAGCCTTCAAACAACCACGAATCACTTTTACTTTTTCTTCTGTTTCTCTGACTAAGTCAACCCCGTGTATCTGATTTTCTCTGAGTTCGGTCCAATAAAAGGGTGTTCGGCACTTACGCCCATACAAAGCCTCATAAGGCGCCATTTTCACACTCGACTTATAGCTATTGTTGTAAGCAAACTCTACCAACGGTAATTACCTTTCCCAACTGCCTTGAAACTCAAGAACACAACACCGTAACATGTCTTCAAGAATCTGAATTATTCTCTCCGACTGACCGTTGGTTTGCGGATGGAAAGTCGTGCTAAAATTCAACTTTGTCCCCAAAGCTTCTTGCAACTTTTTCCAATCGCGATGTGAACCTCGGATCTCTATCCAAAATGATCGATAAAGGTACTCCGTGAAGTCTCACAATTTCAGAAACATACAAATCGGCCAATTTCTCAAGTGGATAATCGGTACGGACCGGTATAAAATGAGCCGACTTAGTTAGCCTATCAACCACAACCCATACAGCATCTTTCTTCTTTGGCGTCAATGGCAATCCAGACACAAAATCCATGGTAATACGGTCCCATTTCCACCCGGGAACCATCACGGGTTGAAGTAAACCCGAAGGTACTTGGTGTTCAGCTTTCACTTGTTGACAAATTAAACACTTAGAGACCAACTCTGAGATGTCTCTTTTCATTCCCGACCACCAATACATTTTCTTCAAGTCATTATACATTTTTACACTATACGGATGGATAGACATACAACTGCTATGTGCCTCATGCAAAATCTTTTGAATAAGCTCATCGTTTTTGGGTACACAAATTCTATCTTGAAACATTAAACAACCATATGAACCAATCCGAAAGTCTAATTCTATACCCGTTTTGCACTGAGTTATCTTAGCTTGCAACTCTTTATCATTCTTCTGAGCTTTACAAATCTCTTATCAAAACATTGGTCTAGCTCTTAACTAAGCTATGACTGAACCATCATCAGTCACAGACAACTGGGTATTCATACCCCTCAAGGCAAACAATGACTTCCTACTCAAAGCATCGGCGACCACATTCGCCTTTCCAGGGTGATAGTCAATTATCAACTCATAATACTTTATCAACTCTAACCATCTCTGTTGCTGTAGGTTTAACTCCTTTTGAGTCATCAAATACTTTATACTTTTATGGTCGGTGAACACTCGGCATCTCTCGCCATACAAATGGTGTCTCCAAATCTTCAGTGCGAACACTATGGCTGCTAACTCTAAGTCGTGAGTCGGATAGTTTCTCTCATGCGGCTTCAGTTGTCTCGAGGCATATGTTATTACTCTTCCTTCTTGCATAAGCACACACCCCAATCCACTTAAGGATGCATCGCTATACACCACAAACTCCTTTCCCGATTCTGGTTGCACTAAAACTAGGGCTTCAATCAACAATGCTTTTAGTTTTTCAAAACTCTGTTGGCACTTCTCTGTCCATTCGAACTTGACATCTTTCTGTAGCAACCTCGTCATTGGTGTAGCAATCATGGAGAATCCTTTAACAAACCGTCTGTAGTATCCTGCTAAGCCCACAAAGCTTTTAATCTCTAACACATTCCTCAGTGGTTTCCAATCAGCAATAGCCTATATCTTACTCGGGTCAACTCTAATTCCATCACCCGACACGATGTGGCCCAAGAATCTGAATTCTCGAAGCCAAAATTCACTTTTACTAAACTTAGCATACAACTGCTTATCTTTTAAAGTTTGTAAGACAGTTCTCAAATGCTCTGTATGCTCACTTTCATCACGAGAATAAATTAGTATGTCATCAATAAAAACAACTACAAACTTATTCAAGTACGGTCGGAAAATACTGTAACAGTTTAGTTTAGGCCTTAGTCGGAATAGTGGTTTCGGGACCACAGATCCGAGTCAGAAAAATATTTTAGTATTATTTTCTGTGTCTGCAGTATGTGATTAAGCATGTGGGAAATTTCTGTGAATTAATTTTGTCATTTGTGTGCTTAGTTTGAGAAAAGGATTAAATAGTGTAAAATGTGAAAGTACCTTGATAATTGTTAAAATGGTTAAATGCCATGTTCTTTTAATATGAAGGCCTTAAAATGAAATTAGGCCACTTTTCAATAGCATGGACGGTAATAGGCTTTTAATTTAAAGATTTTATTAAGTTTCATTAAGGGCAATTTGGTAAATGATGAATTAAATCATAATTAAATAAAACAAAACATGAGAAAATGGCCATATTCATCACCTTTGCCCGAATATCAAAAAGAAAAAGAAAAGAAAAAGAAAGCTACGGTTCGGCTAAGTCTAAGCTTGATTCAAGGTATGTTTTGTTTCAATTTTTGATAATTTCTACGTTTTTGTAATCGTTGCTTCGTGTTCTTCAAAACCCATGCTTCAATTTTGTGAATTGATGAAGATTATGAAAAGTGCCATTGATGAATCCATGAGTTTTGTGATGTTTGATGATGAAATATGAAATATATGTGTTAGATTAATATGTTATGTCTTTAGAGTTTTGGTGATTGTGAGTAATTTGGACTTAATTGTGAAAATAATATTTTGAGGGACTAAATTGTGAAATAAATGAAATGTATGGACTTGTATGAACTACATGAACATTCGGCTAAGCATGGGTATATAGAGATGGACAAGAGGAGTTTGAGAAGTTTGAATGGGTCAAACAATTCAAATTAGTGGATGGAGAGTGAATGAAGGAGAAAATCGTGGAAGGTGGGGAGAGAGGAGAAGTTTGGCCGAATGTGGGAAGGTGTGTAGGGGAGCATTTTCGGTTTTTAGCTAGTAGGGGTGTGTGCTGAATTCTCTTTTGGGTTACTTAGGCATTTTCATCCTAGTATTTTCTGTCTTTGTGTGTAGGGAGAGAGAGTGCCGAAAACTTGCCAGTAAGTGCTTCTAGTGTTTCCTTTTCTTTTCTTTCAAGTTGATGCACTTTTGTTCTCTTGAGCATTACCGAATTTTCAGTTGCTTTTCTCCTCCTTTTCAATCGTTTTCTTTTATTGTCACCTAAGTCCATTTCTACTTCTTTCTCCTCTAGCCGAACCTCAGTCTGCTCACTTTCTTCTCTTTTCCTGACGTCTCTCTCCTGTTCTACTCTTGAGCCGAAACCTTCTTAGCATTTGTTGTTTGTGCCGAATCTTCTTGGACTCCATTCGGCTTCTCTCTATTTAAGGTAAAGAACTTTTCTTTTATTCTTGTTATCTCCTTACTTCTTTTAAGGAAACCGACCACTCATTCGTTAATCACAAACCAAATTTGGTTTCTCTTCCGAAGCTGACTACTCCATCTTTTGTAACCCGTTTCTTTCATCGTTTGTTATTTAGCCGAACCCCAAGAATCAAAGTGCTAGTTGTCTGCCGAAGGTTCCTCTGCAATTGGTTTCTATTTGTGCAAGGTAATGGAAACTCTTTCATTTCTTTCTCTATCTTTCGGTCTTATGTGGTCATAGCCGAAATGGCTATTTTGTTTCTTAATATTAGTTCGCGGCTAATCTCTTCTGTTCTCCTCTCAACATGGCATATTCGCATCAGATTAGAATCTATAGCCAAGTCTATCTGTGTTCGGTTCATTATTTGACCAAGGTAAGGAGGTTCTCTTTGATTTCGGTTGGTCTATTTCCTTTTCTCTTTCGTTGCCTTAACCCAATCTCTTTGTTAGACAACCATCGTTCTCTCTGAAAGTGTTGTGCTGATCAAAGATTCTCTTCATGGATGCGAGTGCTAGCCAATCTAAGGAGGGGAGTGGACTCGTAGGCTCTGCTCCTAAGTTCAAACGACGTGCTGTGTCGGCGGTTTGAGACTTTTTGCCGGGTTGTGGTAGAGAGCCGACATCTATTTGGGATAGGCAGATAGTGGTTATTCCCGCTAGTGAGAGTAGCAACGATCAGGAGTGTTTAGTCCTTCGCGTAGTCAGGTGTGTAATATTTTCACCATCTTTTGTTTTATTATTAATTGGTATGTGAATTGTTTAAAAGCCGAAACATCGGTAATGGCTGTTGAGTTACCCTTGGGGGTAAAATCGGAGATACCAGGTTAGTTACCATTGATTGTGTCATGTAAATACCCTATCATGAATATATGTATGCTCTGATTATTCGATTTACATTGACATATGTTGCATTCATTATATTATGATTATATAATGCATGGGATTGGAATATGAAATTGATTAAAAGGGGAAGAGCATGTCAGTGGTTTGGTACCACATATATCAGTGACTTTGTCACATTATTTCAATGGTTTGGTACCACATATATCAGTGACTCTGTCACATTATTTCAGTGGTTTGGTACCACATTCATTGGCTTGGTGCCACATATGAGGAGTGTAGCGGATGGAGGGTTGATTGTAGAAATCCCCACAGGTGTGTTTTGGCTAGTACAAGTGGTGTGTAGAGGATGGAATACTAGGTTGGGTTGGGTTGCATTGCATACACTATTTGATATGCCATGTTGTTAGGGCTACGGCCTAGTTCGATTCGCATGGGCTTTGGCCAAATTCATTACCGTGAGGGCTAAGGCCCAATGTGCTTCTGTGGGCTTAGGCCCAGATTTCGTTCGTATGGGGAATTACACACTGAGTCCTCGTGACTCACCCCTCTGCTTAATTTTGTAGGTAACCCTTAGTTCGAGGAAGGACGACTCTGCGGTGGCCATGCATTACTTCTTTCGTAAACTCCGTTTTCTCTATTTGAACTTATTTTAAATTTGGGATTTTGTTATGTAATAAGGCCTCCGGGATTTTAATTTGGTTTTTTGATTTAACGCGGTTATTATTATATCATGAAATGTTAAACACAGAGTTTTTCCTAAAAATATAAATAATCATTTTTCTAAAATATTGACAAGCAGATAACATGCAGATTAATAATTAAATTCGAAAATTTTCTTAGAACTATAAACACTGATTTTAAAATGTCACGTTTCAGAACACCACTAGTTTCGGTTTTTCGTATCACAAAACCTGATTTCGACTGTTAGTGTTATTAATAAAGGTTTTTAAGAAAACCTTAAAACTGGATCTGATTTTCAAAATGAAAACAAAACGTGAAGTTTTTAAAATTTCTTTAAACAATCTTTCCTCGTGACATACCAGATCCGGTCGTAACGTTTAGGCCGGGTTTGGGGTGTTACAATTTACATTGATATATGTATGTTCATATGAAAATTTATAATGATGAATGTATATGAGATGATGAGTACATGAAATCTGAGATAATATCGACATGGTGTCAACATCCGAAAAAGCCCCGTACGAACCTAGGAATATATAAGATTGTATATGTCATGACATAGGTGTCCGATATGTGATATCTTGTAAGACCACGTCTGGGACGTTGGCATCGATTTGAGATTTACGTGTAAGACCATGTCTGGGACATTGGCATCGTATTAATTCGTGTAAGACCCTGTCTGGGACAGGGGCATCGATATCTAGTTACATGTAAGGCCACGTCTAGGACGTTGGCATTGTATGACTATTTCGAGCATTTTGAGTATCCTATTTGATTCTGAACAGTTCAACAGGCAAATCCGAGAAATGAAAGTCTACGTGAAATGTATAAACAAATCAGGTACGCTTGAATTGTACACTAAGCAATTGTATGAAAGGTAAGTGCTTATATGAACTTACTTAGATGAGATATGTGAATAGATTTTGATAAGGTAAAATGTGTTATATATGTGAATGAGCTATGATCTAAAGAAGTACATGGTGATAAATAAGTTGGTAAGCAAATGGCTAGATAAATGAGCCAAGAAGAATCATGAAGGTGCAAATGAGATAGTAGTAAACTCATATTTGTTATGAATAATGAATGCTATATGTTAAGTTTATTTGTATATGGCTTATTAAGATTTTGGAAAGCTTACTTTGTGTGTGTTTACTCTGTTTTATAGGTCGTCAAATCTACGAGAGGCTCAGGGGTTGTCGAGGATCGTCATCACACTACTCAAATCACATTTGTGTACCTTATGTTCATATATATAATAAGTATGGCATGTATAGTCTAGTTAAAATGGATTATATTTATGATTTGTAATAGCCATGTGATATGGCTAGATAAATGTTGGTGATATGTATGAGTGATCAAGCCTTATAATTCTTGGTTTTGGTATGGTTTGATGGCTTTTGAAATGGATTTGGTTATGGTAAGCTTATTGATGCATAATTAGCATATTATTGATGGTAAGATTGTGATGGATTATACTTTGAAGTGCTTGAGGTTATATTGAGTTAAATGGCTTATAATTTGTTGTGATGAAATGCTCTTGAATGAGTTGAGAATGATGATCATTTTGGTATGTATTGGTTGCCTTTGATGCTTTGATTGATGCCTAATTGTGATTGTAGGTGAGACCCAAAGTGTGGGTGGCAATTTGGCCTTGTAAATGGCCTATAATTGCACACACGGTTGAGCACAAGGGCGTATGGCTCGACCATGTCCCTCGTGGTTGCATTTCAAAAACAAATCAGACTCGACCACGGGCTGGACACACGGGCGTGTGACTGGCCGTGTGGTGCAAGCCAGGCTCGACCACGGGTGAGGCACACGGGCGTGTCCATAGCCGTGTGGACAAGTCAGTATGTATACCCTGTTTTGACACGGCTCGGGCACATGGGCATGTCTGAGGCCGTGGGAGGCACACGGCCTACCCACACGGGCGTGTGACCTCTGTAACTTTGAAAAAAATTTTAAATTTCTGAAAATTTCTGTATGTGTTCGGTTTAGTCCCGGACCCTTTCTAAAGCATGTTTAAGGTCTTGTAGACCTATTTAAGGGACACTTTGATTTGATTTGATGAATTATATTATGAAATATCTGTAAAAGAATCTAATTTTTCCGGTAATGCTTCTTAACCCTAGACCGGCGATGGTTACGGGTTAGGGGTGTTACAAATACGGTTCATTAAATCCATAAATACTGCAGGAGCATTCGTTAAGCCAAAGGGCATGACCAGGAACTCATAGTGGCCATACCTCATCCGAAATGCAGTTTTCGATACATCTTGTTCCTTAACTCTTAGCTGGTAATAAGACCTCAGGTCTATCTTAGAAAACACCGCGGCTCCTTTCAATTGGTCAAACAGATCATCGATCCTTGGCAAATTATACTTGTTCTTAACTGTAACCTTGTTGAGCTGTCGGTAGTCTATACATAATCTCATCGACCTGTCTTTATTTTTCACAAAAAGTACCGGAGCACCCCATAGAGAATAACTCGGTCTCGTAAAACCCTTATCCATTAACTCTTGCAACTGGATTTTCAGCTCCTTTAACTCCGTCAGAGCCATCCTATATGGGGCAATCAAAATAGGTGCCGTACCAGGGACTAACTCAATACCAAACTCAACTTCCTTAGTTGGAGGCAATCCAGGTAACTCCTCCGGAAACACATCCGGATACTCACATACCACTGGAACTGACTCAATCTTTACTTCCGACACTTGAGTATTCAACACAACCGCAAGATAAGACTCATACCCTTTTCTTATACATCTGTCAGCCGCCAAAAAAAAATCACTACAGGCAAGCCATCCGATTCACCTGATTCAACCCGAAGGATATCCCCATTTTCACATTTCAGTTCAATAAATTTTCTCCCACAATTTACTATCACATCATGAGCTGGTAACCAGTCCATACCAAGAATCACGTCAAATTCATCAAACGGTAGCAGCATAAGATTAGCCAGAAAACAATGACCTCTAATTGTCAAAGGACAATTTCTACATATTTGGTCAATTAACACATGCTTGCCTAATGGGTTTGACACTTTTATCACAATTTCTGTGGACTTAACAGGCATATTCATACTAGAAACTAATTTCAGAAAAACATACGAATGAGTAGATCCCGGATCAATCAAAGCAACAACAGAAATATCGTGAAGAGAAAAAGTACCCGTAATCACATCGGGGGATGAAGCCTCTTCGCGAGCGTGAATGGCATAAGTCCTTGCAGGAGCTTTACCCTCTGATCTCACAGTGGAATCTCTAGGCACACCTCTACTGCTAGCCCCACTTCCCGGGTTCTTCTGTGGTCTACCTCTAGAAGGAGCATTACTCACTCGCACATCTTGCTTTCTATCTTTCTCATCCATTTCAGGATAGTTTCGAATGAAATGGTCTAGTGAACCGCACTAGAAACAGCCTCTTTCGTTTCCTCGACACTCACCGAAATGTCGTCTACCACACTGCGAACACTCTGGTTTATTTGGTCAAGCACTACCAACACTCGCAATAGAAGTGGTCTGAGCCTTAGAAATCGAGTACTGCTTACTCCTATTTCTATTCGAGAATCCCATTGAAGCATTTGATCGGGTAGTAAACTCTCTCGATTTCTTGGATGAGGACTGAAATGAGTTCCCCAACTGTCTTTTCTTTGAGTCACGAGACTCAATATCGGCTTTCCTTTTCTCTTTGGCCAATTCCTCGGCCTTGCAAGCTCTCTCTACAAACACAACAAATTCCTTTAATTCTAGAATACCAATAAACAATCGAATATCCTCATTTAATCCGTCCTCGAACCTCTTGCACATGATGGATTCGGTGGATACACACTCCCGAGCGTATTTACTGAGCCTTACAAACTCACGTTCATATTCGGTTACCTTCATTCGACCTTGTTTTAGCTCGAGGAATTCTTTCCTTTTTTGGTCTATAAACCTCTGGCTAATATACTTTTTACGAAACTCTTCCTGAAAGAATTCCCAAGTTATCCTTTCCCTTGGTACAACCGACATAAGGGTGTTCCACCATTGGTAGCCCGAGTCTCGCAGGAGTGACACAACACACTTTATGCACTCCTCAGGTGTGCAAGAGAGCTCATCGAATACCCTAATGGTATTTTCTAGCCAAAATTCTGCTCTTTCTGGGTCATCATCTATATTCGCTCAAAATTCCTCGGCCCCTTGCTTTCGAATTCTGTTTACCGAAAACCTTCTAATCATCTCCGCCACTTGGGGAGCTACAGGGGCAGACTGGGGAATTGGAGGGGGTGGATGAGGTGGAGCGTTCGGGTTTCCACGAAAAAACTCTGAACACCAAATATTCATCATATGGAGGAAGGCTTCTCTAGCCGCTCCACCCTAACTCAGTGTCACGGGCCCACTTTCGACTGGCGTGGTCCCTTCTGCGGGAGCCGGCGCATTACTCTCGACATCATCCGCCACTACTCCGATGGAATTCATGTTACTATATAAAAATAACAGTTCTGTAACACCCCTTACTCGTATCTTACGCCGGAACAGGGTACGAGGCATTACCTAACTTGATAACATGCATACAAACACTTCTGGGTTATGAAGTTTAGTTCAAATTTAAAACCTTTCAAAGTTTGTCTTAAATCCTTAATATGAGCCTACGAGGCCATAAACACACATTAGAAATGGTCCGAGCTCTTTAGAAAACTTTGGAAAATGTCTCTAAAAACAGGGGCACACGCCCGTGTGGAAGGGCAACAAGCCCGTGTGACCTAATAACATGGCCATGTTGAAGGACCGTGTAACTCACATGGCCTAAGCAAAAAGGGACACCCCCGTGTCCCATGCCCGTTTGGAATTATTTCTCAATTCGAACCTACAGGGGTTTTCACACGGCCTGGCACATGCCCGTGTCCATGGCCCAAGTCCCCCACACAGCCATGACACGCCCGTGTCTCAGCCCGTGTGCAAAAACCTTGACATTCTGTTCCTGACGTCAGCAACATCTTAGGGTCACATGGCCAAGGCACACGCCCGTGTGCTAGGCTGTGTGGCGAATTTAATTTCGCATTTAATGTGCAGACTTCACACGGCCTGGGCACATGCCCATGTCCTATTGCCAATAGTAACCACACGGTTTAGACACACGACCGTGTCTTAGCCCGTGTGGTTACTATTGGGCATTCTGTTTTGCCAACATAGGGATCAGGGGGATACACGGCCGATCTACATGCCCATGGGGCAGACCGTGTGTCACGCACGGCCTAGACACATGCCTGTGTGTCTACCCGTGTGGACAAAAACAAGGCTATTTACCAAGGCCCTTTGCCACCCTTACTTACACCAACATAAGCCACAATCAATGACTTACACACATCAAGGCTACTAAACTCCTTTCACATGCTAAACTTATCACATTGTCAATCCAATCATGCAATTTACTCAATCATGAAAAACATCTTCATTTGCATAAAACAATGACAAATATTAGCCATCATTAATGGCCTTATACAAAATGAATCAATTTTCAAAATAAGCCAACACTTTTGGCCATAACAATATGACACTTGACAAAAGACCAAGTCCCTATACATGCCATACTCAAAATAATAAATCTAACTATACCAAATGTTCAGATTGATAGTGTGATCGAGCCTCCGATGTTCTTTTGATCCCCGAGCTAGCTTGGCGGCACTATAAGAAAATGGAAAAGAGAGGGAGTAAGCATAAAGCTTAGTAAGTCGCATGTAAATAATTAGAAACAATTACCATGCATTATCATACTCATATCATCTTATAAACTTGCACAAAATTCAAGAATGATTAAAAGCATAACTTACTCATTTTCACCCTTACTAATCATACAATATAATTCGAGCTCATTTCTCATGAATTTTCATCTAGGTACCTGTATCACTTGCAACATAGTTGTAACTTTTCTCACTTTTGACACAAGCTCTAAATTACCCGTTGAACCAGTTGGAACACCAAAGGATACCTGACAAGCCTCACACAATAGGGTAAAATGCTGATGCCATGTCCTAGACATGGTCTTACACTGGCTCACGTATCGAGGCCGATGCCATGTCCCAGACATGGTCTTACACCTAGCTCTCATCTCAATGCCGACGCCATGTCCCAGACATGGTCTTACACTGGCTCTCGTATTGTGGCCAACGCCATGTCCCGCATGGTCTTACATCGCTCTCGACAGGTGGCGACGCCATGTCCTGCACATGGTCTTACACCGCTCTCGTATTGTGGCCGACGCCATGTCCTGCACATGGTCTTACACTAGCACACATATCATCGCCGATGCCATGTCCTGCATGGTCTTACATCGCTATCCATAATGTGGCCGATGCCATGTCCCAGTCATGGTCTTACACTAGCGCACATATCGCTCAAATGTCATGGCTTGGATATCCAATCTATTCCTAAGGTTCAACCGGGAGTATATCACATCAACTTTCGCCATGCATATTCATAGCAATAATCAAACATTTTATGCAGTATCAATTTTTTAATGCATAAATACAATAACGTTGTATTATTTACGTACAACTTACCTCAGTATACAAAAAGTGAACGACTAAATTGAATTAGTCTACCAGCTTGGTTTTCCCCCGGTCTAGGTTCAGACTCCATTTTTCTTGATCTATAACGATAAAATTCACTCATTTAATCACCACATTAATCAAGACATTTCAAAATTCCTACTTTGGCAAAATTACCGTTTTGCCCCTAGACTTTCACATAAATACGATTTTGCCCCTAGGCTAGTAAATCGATTTTCATCAAATTTCCTCATTAACCAAGCCTAACTAGATCTATTTTAAGCTTATAGCAACTCACAAATCCAATTATTTCACACATTTACTACCTATTTTACAACCTTTACAAAAATGTCCCTTTTAGGTGTTTTCATGAAAATCACTTAACAAAAGTTGTTTATTTAACAACTAAGATTCATTTTATTCCATAAAAATTCAGCAAAGAACACTAATGCTCTCATGGCAAAACCTTATACTTTCAACCATAGTGCAAAATAGTCCCCTCATTAGCTAGATTAAGCTACAAGGGTTCCAAAAACACAAAAATCAACAAAAATGACTTACTTGCAAGGGTTTAAGTTGCTGAAAATTTTCAAGCTTTCTAAAGCCCCTTTTTGTTGAAAATTTTGGTGGTAGTATGAAGAAGATGAAAAGATGATATCTTTTCTCTTTATTTTATTTTATTTCATCAATTAAGTCACCTAATACCACCAACTTTGACCAATTTTCATTTTTTCCCCTATGGCCGACCATCCTTCTCATAAGGGCCTATTTGCACATTAAGGACCACCAAATTAAGGTTCTATAGCTATTTGACACCTTTAGCTTGTAGAACAAAACTTTCGCACTTTATGCGATTTAGTCTTTTTTCAAAATTAAGCATGCAATCACTAAATTTAATTCACGAAAATTTTCATGAATTCATATAATCATGCTATAGCACATAAACTAATATTAAAAATAATTTCTCCAGCCTCGGATTAGTGGTTCCAAAACCACTGTTCCGACTAGCCCCAAAATTGGGCTGTTACAAGTTCATACTCCATTATAACTCATATATTTCAAATAATGATAAATTGACATTTTTGTGATTATGAAACTTATAGGGGACTCTATCCCCACCTATAAGTGGACTCTATCACCACATATTGGATAAACGGATCTCCAAAACACACCACATGACTCATAAAGTCGTACGCTATCTCCATGTCAGTGTAGCACGTATGCTCACGCTATCCAAACACACCACGCTATCTAAAGTGAATGGAGCTATGCTCGACATTCCCTTATCTCTTCAAGGCATATCCGAGCCACAATGCCCATCGCAATAAAAAGGGTGAGTACTCACAATCCTATGGCATGCCAACTATATCCAATAGTTCCATAAGGTCACAATGCCAAAATATCTCTTCAACACATTCATAGTATTCAGTATAGTAGGGCTTGCAATTAAGCAGAGTTCACACATTATAACATAGTTCGAAATTCTCAATTCGCAATAGAGCATGATTCGCAAATAATATCAGTTTCATGCAACATATATTGCATACATAACACAATTCACATACCATTCATGACATAGCTCACATAAATCATTGTTCGCATATTTTATTTAGCATAGGGCACGCAATAGCTTAGTTTACATACAATACAACTCAAAATCTCACAATACACTGTTTGGCAAATTAATATGACAAATCACCAAAGTAACGATTCAACAAAAATTGTAAGGATTTACACAAGGAAGAATTCAAGGTTTGCATATGTTACCTTAGCCTGTGTACTGGAGTTTAAATGTAGTATATCAAACCACTCACCTTAGCAACCATTACTTCAACTATCATGCTCAAGTAAGCTTCTATTTGCCTTTGTCCATGGTTGTAGAGGCTCCCAAATGAATTGACACTTTTCATTTACAGAGGCATTACTAACATCAACAAACACCATTAAATCATTCCAAAATTTTAGATTAAAGCCTATTAACCTCTATATCTAAAACTTAACTAGTTTTTTTAAAATAGGTGTTTAACCACTCAAATCTCAGTTTTAAGATTAAATATAAACTTAATACATCCTAAATATCATCTAATTACAAATATAAATAATCAATTTTACCTAATTTCACCGATTTGATTTTTTTGGAAAAATCAATAACACCATTTGTGGACAAGCCACCACATAACACACCGATTTAATCATCTAATTCAATTTGCTTAAATTCATTAAGGATTTGTTAAATTAAGATCAAATACCTTTTAATTAGATCAAAATGAGTTAGAAATCACTTTAAAACCAAAGCTTAGCCAAGAAATATGAGATCTGGCATTTTCAAGCAAAAAATCAACTTAAAATCAAGTGATATATTGAGATATTGATTAAATAATTTAAATCTCGAATTGAAATAACAACTCATTTAGTTTAATCATAAAAAGTTAGAATCTCACCTTAATTTCACAAAATTGACAAGCTATGGAGCTAATTCAAGCTAAAACGTATGAAGATTTCATGAGGAGTTTACGGATGAAAACATGAGGGTTCTTCAAAATTGAAAAGAAATTTTGTGTTTAGAGAGCTTAGGAATAAAAAATGAACTAATTTCAGGAGAAAAGCTTTGACGTTACGGGCCTAGACGTTATGGCCCAATCTAAGCGATTACATGGGCCATAAAAATGGCGAAAAACTTTGAGTTGAAATAAATGGATGTAGTCTTTGAAAACGCATTCTAATATTCCCTTTTTATACGATGTTTTAAAACATTACGTAGAAAGAAAATTACTTATTATTTGTAAAACATTGGTTTGATTATACAAAATTCATGTCCGATCAATTGAATTTACAGAAAATAGATTTAATTAAGAAATCACCAAAACATTTAATCCATATCAAAATTCATGCAAAAAGTCCAATGTCCACAGTTTTTAAAACGAAAAACCCCATGCCACAGTTCAGTAATTTACTACATGATAAAATGTAAAAGATAATCATAAAGTCCATAAAAGTCCCAAATTATCTTAAAAATCCACAACCAAGAATCCATTATTCTGAGAGCATCTCTGATGACCAAATTCGATTCCTAACCATAAGGATTATCTGAAACACACGAGTAATGTGGGTGAGCTTTAAAAGGCTCAGTGTGAGATCATTATATAATATTTATAACATGCATTTGAACACAACATTTAAACACTTTCATTTCAACATATATATCATTTTAACGGAAATCTCATATCATCACAAACACACATACATGAGTATATCGAGACATGCTTATGTAACAATGCACATTTTGAAGAATTTTCCTACCCATCTCAGCTACACACCAATATTGAGTTCCCCAAAACCCATCCATCCAATAACACACCATTTGTGGACAAGCCACCACATAAATGCCGATAAATAACCACATAACACATTGTGGACAAGCCACCACATAAATGCCGATAAACGACTACATAACACATTATGGACAAGCCACCACATAATTGCCGATAACGACCACATAATCATAGATAAACCGCCATATAACTTCCACCTTTCACAAGACCCACCTCATGCATATGATATGACCATTTTCAAATTTAACACATTTAATCATTTTTCGCATGTAGTCATGCTCACAGTCTCACTTAACGCATATTTCTCAATTTTACACATTTGCATGTAAACACACTCGCATATCACATATCACATATCACATATTATTCACTTTTTATTCACTTTAGCATGATTTAACATTTTTTCATATTAAATCAAGGATTTCATCACACACATGTATATATAACACATATTTAAATCATCAGATATCAATTAAGCCATGTATCACATAACATACATACAATAACACACCACAAATCATAGATTTCATGAACTAATAATTTTAGGAACATGTAACACCCCTTACCTGTATTCAACACCGGAACAAGGCACGAGGCATTACCGAACTTTCATCACAACAATCATACAAATCGATTCATAAATTTTGCGTCCAAATTAAAACCATTCATATTCAATCATAGAGTCCCTAATACGAGCCTACGAGGCCCAGTACATGCTTTGGTAGTGGCCCGAGACAAAACTGAGAACTCAAGGAATTCTTATAAAACTCAGAAGATTTTTGCTAGAAACAGGGGTCACACGCCCGTGTGGTTTGGGACACGCCCGTGTGGGGAGGCTGTGTAGTCACACACACCCATGTTCCTAACCCGTGTAACTCTCTGACTTGTAACTCATGAATAAATTGGAGTCACACAGCCAAGTCATAAGACCGTGTGCTAGGCCGTGTGGAAAATTAATTTTCACAAAAATAGGTGCAGACTTCACACAGCCAGGGCACACGCTCGTGTTCGAGGTCGTGCTGTCCACACGGCTGAGACACACGCCCGTGTCTCTGCCCGTGTGCTATAAATCTGAGCATTCTGTTTCTCAAAATTAAGGTGCAGGGGACACACGACCAAAACACATGCCCATGGGACAGGCCGTGTGTCACATACGGCCTAGACACACGCCCGTGTGTCTACCCATGTGGAAAAAAATAAGGCTATTTACCAAGCCATTTTGCCACCCTCACTTTCACATACCTACACAACATCACATGGCACAAATCCAAGGATATAGATGCAACCAAAACCACCACAACCAAGGCAATAGCATGACATTCTCCTGCCAACATTTAACAAGCTTATAACATCATACTTTACCAAATTAAGTCATGCCACTCACACATTCATGAAGGCAATAACGTACGAATATACTCATAATCAACATTAGCCAACTTTCATGGGTATACTCAAAATGAAGTATTAACAATTACAAGCCAACACATATGGCCAAATCATAATGACACATATAACAAAATGACCAAGTCCCTATACATGCCATATACTCAAAATGAAATTTCATCAATACCCAAAATGATAGTTTTGATAGTGTGAGGCGAATCTCTGATGATCCCCAATTCGAGCTAGCTTGGCGACACTAGAAAAACATGGAAAATAAACGGAGTAAGCTATATAGCTTAGTAAGCTCGTATGCAAGAAATAAGCAAACCCTACCATGTAATCAACATTTAAGAGATATAACATAAGATGATATAAATTACCATAAGTTTAGCATTTATAATTTATACCTTCACAACCTTACTATAAATTCCTCATTTCTCGAAATTCAATAAACATAAGTTTTATGTACATACCTGTACCATTTCAAAATGAAATTACACATATTCTCGTCTTTGACATACCCGTGAACCACTCGGAATAACAATGTCGGAACTCAGGAATTTTGCACACTAAGTGCCACATATGTAGCCCAAGCTACCTAAGTCTCATATCACATAATCGCTCGCTCTCGAGCTATCGACGGGCCTGCTCACACAAGCTGTCAGTCCAGACGTAGCTATACAGTGCTACTCACACAAGCTGTCAAGTAACCACAACATAGGCCGGTATACTCAGCCACCGATAGGACGTATAGGACCAGCACCCAGATCACATAATCACATAACACATAGTAACCCTAGTGACATGTCACTTGTATCCTAACATATTCCGAAGGTTCAAACGAGATTTCTTGCTTGTCGAATCGTCATCGGACTCGTCCATAGAGTTATACTCATCCACATAATCGAACATACAATGCATTTAAATGCAATTATTTTAAAGCTTATTTTTGAACATACGAACTTACCTAGGTACAAAATGGCGAAATGGACCTAATCGTCAAATATTTTATTTTTCCCCCGATCTAGGTCAGACACTCGTCTTTCTTGATCTATAATATCAAATTCATCTCAATTAATTATCACATTATTCAATTTAGCCCAAAAACACCTTATGGCAAAAATTACATTTTCTCCCCTAAACTTTTGACATTTTACATTTTAGTCCCTAGGCTCGTACAATGAATTTCATTCAATTTTTTAAAAACCCAAGCCTAGCCAAAACCTATTCATACTCATAACAACCCACGTTTTTCATTTATTCACATTTTAACACACATTTTACAAACTTTTACAAATATGTCCCTTTTTGACATTTTCATAAAAAATCACTTTGTAAATGTTGTTTAACTAACAACAAACATGCATTTTCTACCATTAAATATCAAAATACATACATATTCTACATGGGTAAAATTTTAGACTTTGACATCTTTTCAAATTAGTCCTTGAAATAGTTAGATTAGGTTAGGACAACTTCAAAAACATAAAAATCATCAAAAACGGGACAAGAACAGACTTACAATCGAGCTTGAAAGTGGCCAAAACCCTATCTATGGCTTCCTTCAAATTTTCGGCACAAGGGGGACTAATTTGAGAAGATGGACACTTTTATTTCACTCAATTTTGTCTTTATTTACTAGTTTACCAAAATGCCCTTAATGCCAAACTTTGGAAATTCACCTAACCATGCCCATTTTTGTCCACTTTGAAGTATAATGGTCTAATTACCAGTTAAGGACCTCCAATTTAAAATTTCATAGCAATTAAACACCCTTAGATTCAAGAACACACATTTTGCACCATTTGCAATTTAGTCTTATTAGTCAAATTGGACGCTCTATCGATAAAATTTTTTATCGAAATTTTCACACAATCATTCAATCATACTGTAGACCTTGAAGAAAAAATAAAATTAAAATTTCTACTTCAGTTTTGTGGTCCCTAAACCACTATTTCAATTTGACCCAAAAACAGGTTGTTATAACTCTCCCCCTTTTAGGGATTTTCGTCCTCGAAAATCTTACCAGAAAAGAGGTTTGGGTACTGTTTTCTCATAGCTTCCTCGGGTTCCCACGTAGCCTATTCGACCCCGTGTCATTGCCACCAAACTTTCACTAGGGCTATGTTTTTATTTCTCAACTGTTTAACCTCACGCGCTAAATCTTGACCGGTTCTTCACCATAAGACATATCGGGTCGAATCTCAACCTCTGTCGGTGAAATTATGTGTGAAGGATCTGATCGATAATGGTGCAACATCGATACGTGAAACACATTGTGGATCCTTTCTAACTTTGTTGGTAAGGACAACCGATATGCCACCGGTCCTATTCTTTCAATAACCTCATACGGACCAATAAAATGCGGACTCAGTTTACCCTTGCAACCGAATCTAAGAATTTTCTTCCACGGAGACACTTTCAGAAATTGTAACACCCCTTACCCGTATTCAAGTCAGAACAGGGTTTGAGGCATTACCTAATTAATCTCGCTTAGACATCTTGAATAGGGTTATAAAATTTCGCTTAAACCCATCACTTGCACATACTCGACCTAGGAGGCCCTAAACATTCTTCCGAGAGGTATCGAAACTATTCCGGGAACTTTTACGAGTTGGAGAAACTTTTCAACAAAACAGGGGCCACACGCCCGTGGGGGTCTAGGGACACGCCCGTGTTTCCCTAAGGCATGACCGTGTCTTCCACTCGTGGTCGACACTGACTAATTTCACAATCGTGTCTTCAACTCGTGGTCGACACTGACTAATTTCACACGGCCTTGACACGCTTGTGGCCCTGGCCCGTGTGCCAAACCTTGGCTTTCTGACTTATCCACACAGGCTATACACACGCCCGTGTGCTTCAGCCGTGTGGCTATTCAAATTTCAAGTCCAGGGTGCAGACTTCACACGACCTGGGAACACGCCCATGTTCTAGCCGTGCCTCCCACACGGTCTAGACACACGCCCGTGTGTCTACCTATATGGACAATTATCAGGCTATCTACCAAGCCCTTTTGCCACCCTACATTTCATACATTCATACACCATAACACAACACTCTCAAATCATCGATTATAACACATTTAATTTATGAAAATGAAGTCTTCATCCCCTACACAAGGGAAAACTATTTCAAGTATAATTACAATCGACTTAAGCCATCATCTATGGCTATGCACAACCTAATCGTAAACTCTCTTAGGCCAACACATTTGGCTATATCAACTATGACTTAATCAAATTTAAAAGAGATCCCTATACATGCCATAACTCATAAGGACTTGAAACCTCATACCAAGTGTCTGCTTGATAGTGTGAAACATCTCCGGCGATCTCCGACCCAAGTTAGCAAAATTAACCTATAAGAGGTGAGAAAGAAAGAGAAGTAAGCAATAATGCTTAGTAAGTTCATATGCATATAATAATCAACTATTGATTATGTTCAACCACAAAGTATTATAATGAGTTTTACTCTTAAACTCATGGTTACTTGCTCAACTATTCTTGTAACTTACTCATTCTGTCTCTTACCACATTATAACCATTCTACAAGCCAAATGCTCATGTTAATTTGCATACACCTCTGCACTTGTCGCCACATGATCACATAATACAATACATCAAACATTTTCAATAAGCCACTCATACTATCTAACACTCGATGGTTTCGCACTTAGCCTATTCTCAATCTATAGTAGGGTGGTATCGCACTTAGCCCACCAATCATTTATAATATAAGCGATGGTGTCACACACAGCCCATCATTTAATATTTAATAAGGTGGTAACGCACACAGCCCACCGTTAATATACATTCATGGATAGGTATCCACATGCATTTCTTTATTTCAAATGTTCATCCGAGAACATCCTCGCACTCTACCATTCTTACTTAGCTTGCTATGATAATCGTTTGCATTCACGCAATGCATTAATAATTATAACTTATGCCACCAAGGCGCATCATTTACATATGACCCACTATGGGTTCCTCATATACCGAGATCATCTCAATTTAGTTCTAACACATACCTGTACGTCTCGTGGTACAACCACATTCATTCTCATTTTCAACATACTTGTTGAATCACTCAATTTGTTAAATAAAAATCTTGAGTTTCATACACATAATGTCCCATTAACATCATACCCCTGATAGGGTCTTACACGAAATATCATATCGATGCCATGTCCCTGACATGGTCTTATTCAATATCTCAGACTGAGGCCATATTCAATTATGGTCTTACACAGGACCTTTACTATCATTATATCATGCTATTTGCATTTCTCACTATCTTAGATTCAATTCTCTTAACAACTCATCAAAACATATTTAATACATTCATAGCGTAATTATACATTCCATACAGCATTGGAATATTAAATCACCTGTACGTAATTGCAACATTTGCACACGAACTTACCTTGATGCCGAAAAAGGGTCGAAAGGGACCTATTTGTCCACATTTCTCTTTTCTCCCGTTCTAGGTCCGAATCTCGTTTTCTTCAATTTGTGAAAAGAAATGTTTGCTGAAATTTTTGAGCTCTCCAACTCTTGTTTTCTGCCAATTTTCGGTGGTGATGAAGAAAAGAAAATATGACACCTTTCTTTTCTTTATTCTTCTCTTATTTTATTCATTTATCAATTAATCTCGCCAACTTTTGACCAAAATAAATGCTCTTGTCGCCTATGCATACTATGGCCGGCCTACTCACTTAAAACAAGGCCAAATTGCAAATTTGGGACCTCAAATTAATATTCTAGAGCTAGTTGGCACCTCTAGCAAATAAAATAGAACTTTCGCACTTTATGCGATTTAGTCCTTTTTTCGCAATTAAGCCCTCAATCGCTAAAATTAAAGCACCAAAATTCTCATGCCTCTTTATGAACATATTATAACACATAAAATATTATCAAAATAATTTTCTCCAACCTCAGATTAGTGATCCCAAGATCACTATTTCGACTAGCCCCTAAATCGGGCTGTTACAATTCTCCCCCCTTGGGGATTTTCGTCCTCGAAAATCTTACCAGGAGAAGTTGCTCTTAACATTCTTGAAATGTTTCCACCAATTCATCAAAATCACAAATCGACTTATCCTTAAGTTTCTCTCGCCAACAACCTTTAAGCTGTAATACACAAGGTTGGAGCATGACTTTAAAAACTAACTTACTCTTTCTCCAGGGCACACATATTCAGAAATATGACAAATGTGAACTCTACACAATCTAAAATGATCATTCAAATCTTTATCGAATAATTCAATACAATTAGAATGACACTCCTCTCCTTGGGAGTCATGTCAATCCAAGTTGAAATCTATTATTTTATCACACTATCTCACTGGGATATTCACCGACTGTAATAGTCCTGACTTACACACTCAGAACTTCAGCTTTTAGCGGTCGACTACTTCTGATCATAGACTCAATCACAATTTCATGAAAAGGACAACCACATCACCCCTGAAGGGAAACAGATATTAATACATAATACTCAAGGATATCATTATAATCCATTCATGGCATTAATTAACCATACACAAGTCATAAGCTTCTTGCCATACTTACTTACAATTGCCTTTATTTAGCACATACCGTGCCACACATCGTACTCGTTTCTTCATGACTCGTTCACGAGTACCTATATTTACTCATTCTCATGACTTTAGTACAATTCTCATTTCTACTTCTAAACTCATCTACTTATCCCATTAATCACTAGGGATAGTCAAATATGCATATTCATCGTCATTACTGTAGGTACGAAGCCAATGCCATATCCCCGAGGTGGTCTTATATGGAGTCACTTCTAAATGCCAATGCCATATCCCGTATATGGTCTTATACGATTCTCATATTCATTACAGAATCCATATTCCGAATATGGTCTTATACAGAAATCTCAATTCGGTGCCGAGGCCATGCCCTGAACATGGTCTTATGCGGGACCTTACTCATTTCTCATCTCGATGATAGCATTATCATATTCATTATAATCCTCTAGGACTTCAACCTCATGTTCAACAACAATTACTCTATTTAGTAGAGTATCATGTATCAATGTGATACAAAGCATTCTCAATTATGCTAACAAAAATATTTCATTAATCACATACAAACTTACTCAACTTAACTCTCATAAACATCTCATCATGATTCAACAGTGGTAAGGGGGTGAGGTCGTAGAGCCCCTAACTTGATTCTCGTGACTATATACATATGATTTAACATTCATCATTAATGAAATATCATTGTAGTCACACAACGCACTCCAGACGAGTTTTCACGCTTACTCAAGTTCCACATTATATCTACTCGAGTACTCAACATTTAACTCTAAGTTCTCCTACCATCACTTATCAAATTAGGGAATGTCTTACGGGTTTGAGTACGTCGTTTACTTAATTGCCATAGTACAACTATGGTCTTACTCGTATCACAACATTATAGCCCAGCTATAATCTTACATGTCGTCACGATGCCATAGCCTCGCTATGGTCTTACACGAAATCTCATATAAATACCAATGCCATATCCCAGATTCGGTCTTACATGGAAACTCATATTGATGCCGATGCCATATCCTAGATATCGTCTTGCACGGGATCTTATATCAATATCGATGCCATATCCCAGATATGGTCTTACATGATTTCATACCGAAGCCAGGTCCCAGACGTGGTCTTACACGGAGTCACTATTCGATGTCGACGCCATATCCCAGATATGGTCTTACACGGGATCACGTATCATTGCCAATGCCATGCCCCAGACATGGTCTTATATGGGATCACACGAATTGCCATGGTCCAAACATGGTCTTATTCATCAATTTATCATTGAATGACCGTACTCATCTCCTGCATTCAACTTAGTCAAACTTCTCAGTTTAACTCCCACACTATAATATGTGTGGCTTCATAACAGAGTCATAAAATAAAACATTATACATCCTCTACTTTAACAGTTGCACATGAGATTCAACCATGTGGACATATTGTTCATACATCATTCAAATAGTCGTACATACACACATATCTCGTTCTCTGGATATATATATTTACTCAATATATACACCTAACCCAACAGGTCGAGTATATAACACCGTATGCATATCAAGCCAATACAGATAAGCTTATCACTTTATAACTCTAATTTCATACCTTATCACACACATGTCATAAACTTCTATTCATACTTCCCTGAATTTCCTCAATGCATAAGCGCATTTCAATTACTTTGTTATCACATACAACATTATTGAAAATTAGCTCAGTTGGGAATCATCTCTGTCTTAATCGAAACAATTTCATTAGAGCCGAGAGATATCACACTATCACGGTCCACATACGGCATGTATAGCTAGACTCTTACTCACGATAGTTTAGTCTGAGAACTGACTAAACCATAGCTCTGATACCAATAAATGTAACACCCCTTACCCGTATTCAAGTCGGAACAGGGTTTGAGGCATTACCTAATTAATCTTGCTTAGACATCTCGAACAGGGTTATAAAATTTTGCTTAAACCCATCACTTGCACATACTCGACCTAGGAGGCCCTAAACATACTTCCGAGAGGTATCGAAACTATTCTGAGAACTTTTACGAGTTCGAGAAACTTTTCAATAAAATAGGGGCCACACGCCCGTGGGGGTCTAGGGACACGCCCGTGTTTCCATAAGACATGCCCGTGTCTTCCACCCGTGGTCGACACTGACTAATTTCACACGGCCTTAACACGCCTGTGGCCCTAGCCCGTGTGCCAAACCATGGCTTTCTGACTTATCCACACGGGCTATACACACGCCCGTGTGCTTCAGCCGTGTGGCTATTCAAATTTCAAGTGCAGGGTGCAGACTTCACACGACCTGGGCACACGCCCATGTTCTAGCCGTGCCTCCCACACGGTATAGACACACGCCCGTGTGTCTACCTATATGGACAATTAGTAGGCTATCTACCAAGCCCTTTTGCCACCCTACATTTCATACATTCATACACCATCACACAACACTCTCAAATCATCGATTATAACAAATTTGATTTATGAAAATGAAGTCTTCATCCCCTACACGAGGGAGAACTATTTCTAGTATAATTACAATCGACTTAAGCCATCATCTATGGCTATGCACAACCTAACCGTAAACTCTCTTAGGCCAACACATTTGGCTATATCAACTATGACTTAATCAACTTTAAAAGAGATCCCTATACATGCCATAACTCACAAGGACTTAAAACCTCATACCAAGTGTCTTCTCGATAGTGTGAAACATCTCCGACGATCTCCGACCCGAGTTAGCTAAATTAACCCATAAAAAGGTGAGAAAGAAAGAGAAGTAAGCAATAATGCTTAGTAAGTTCATATGCATATAATAATCAACTATTGATTATGTTCAACCACAAAGTATTATAATGAGTTTTACTCTTAAACTCATGGTTACTTACTCAACTATTCTTGAAACTTACTCATTATGTCTCTTACCACATTATAACCATGCTACAAGCCAAATGCTCATGTTAATTTTCATACACCTCTGCACTTGTCGCCACATGATCACATAATACAATACATCAAACATTTTCAATAAGCCACTCATACTATCTAACACTCGATGGTTTCGCACTTAGCCCATTCTCAATCTCTAGTAGGGTGGTATCGCACTTAGCCCACCAATCATTTATAATATAAGCGTTGGTGTCGCACACAGCCCATTATTTAATAATTAATAAGGTGGTAACGCACACAGCCCACCGTTAATATACATTCATGGATAGTTATCCACATGCATTTCTCTATTTCAAATGTTCCTCTGAGAACATCCTCGCACTCTACCATTCTTACTTAGCTTGCTATGATAATCGTTCGCATTCACACAATGTATTAATAATTATAACTTCTGCCACCAAGGCGCATCATTTATATATGACCCACTATGGGTTCCTCATATACCGAGATCATCTCAATTTAGTTCTAACACATACCTGTACCTCTCGTGGTACAACCACATTCATTCTCATTGTCAACATACTTGTTGAATCACTCAATTTGTTAAATAAAAATCTTGAGTTTCATACACATAATGTCCCATTAACATCATACCCCTGATAGGGTCTTACACGAAATATCATATCAATGCCATGTCCCTGACATGGTCTTATTCAATATCTCACACCGAGGCCATATTCCAATATGGTCTTACACGGGACCTTAACTATCATCATATCATGCTATTTGCATTTCTCACTATCTTAGATTCAATCCTCTTAACAACTCGTCAAAACATATTTAATACATTCATAGCGTAATTATACATTCCATACAGCATTGGAATATTAAATAACTCGTACGTAATTACAACATTTGCACACGAACTTACCTTGATGCTGAAAAGGGGTCGAAAGGTACCTATTTGTCCATATTTCTCTTTTCTCCCATTCTAGGTCCGATTCTCATTTTCTTCGATTTGTGAGGAGAAATGTTTGCTGAAATTTTTGAGCTCTTCGACCCTTACTTTCTGCCAATTTTTGGTGGTGGTGAAGAAAAGAAAAGATGACACCTTTCTTTTCTTTACTCTTCTCTTATTTTATTCATTTATCAATTAATCTCACCAACTTTTGACCAAAATAAAAGCTCTTGTCGCCTATGCATACTATGGTCGGCCAACTCACTTAAAACAAGGCCAAATTGCACATTTGGGACCTCAAATTAATATTCTAGAGCTAGTTGGCACCTCTAGCAAATAAAATAGAACTTTCACACTTTATGCGATTTAGTCCTTTTTCGCAATTAAGCCCTCAACTGCTAAAATTAAAGCACCAAAATTATCATGCCTCTTTATGAACATATTATAACGCATAAAATATTATCAAAATAATTTTATCCAACCTCAGAATAGTGATCCCGAGATCACTGTTCCGACTAGCCCCTAAATCGGGCTGTTACAGAAATACTTTATCACCGACTTGAAATTCAATTTCCTTTTATTTTAGATCCGCGTATGATTTCTGTTTATCCGAAGCTGCTTTCAAACAATTACAAATTACTTTCACTTTTTCTTCCATTTCTCTAACCAAATCAACCCCGTGAATTTGTTCTCATTGAGCTCGATCCAGTACAATAGAGTTCGACACTTGCGGCCATACAAGGCCTCATACGGTGCCATCTTTATACTCGACTGAAAACTGTTGTTATAAGCAAGTTCGACTAAAGGTAGATATTTTTCCCAACTACCTTCAAACTCTAACACACAATAGCGAAGCATAACCTCGAGGACCTGAATCGTTCTTTCAGATTGGCCATCAGTTTGCAGATGAAATGCAGTACTAAAGTTAAAATTTATTCCCAAAGCTTCTTGCAACTTCTTCCAAAATCGTGAAGTAAATCTCGGATCTCTATCCGAAATAATAGAAAAAGGCATCCCGTGCAATCTAACAATTTCAGCAATGTACAATTTAGCTAGCTTATCAAGCGAATAGTCAGTACGTACCGAAATAAAATGAGCCGATTTTGTCAATCTATCAACAGCGACCCAAACAACATCTTTTTTCTTCGGAGTCAAAGGTAATCCAGTTACAAAATCCATCGTGATTCTGTCCCATTTCCACTCGGGAATCATCACAGGCTGAAGTAAACCCAAAGGTACTTGATGTTTGGCCTTTACTTGTTGACAAATCAAGCATCTTGATACGAATTCAGAAATATCTCGTTTCATACCCGACCACCAATAAAATTTCTTCAAATCATTGTACATCTTCGTACTTGTAATAACCTAATTTAGGGCCTAGTCAGAATAGTGGTTTCGAGACCATAAATTCAAAGTAAAAATATATGTTTTATGGTTTTTATGAGGTCTATGACATGTTTGCATGGTTGTGTGAAAATTTCATGAAGAATTTTTATGATTTAGTGATCAATTTATCTTTTAGGACTAAATTGCAAAAAAAGTTGAAAATATGAGGTTCTAGAAGTTTTAAGTATGAGATAGCATTAGAAAAATTATTAGAGGTCCTTATTTAGTAATTAGACCATTATATCTCATGATGGACAAAAATAGACATGGAAGGGATAAATCTCAAGGAAGGGCCTTAAGGGCATTTTGGTAATTTAGTTAATAAATTAATAGAAAGGGGAAAAGAAGTCAAAATTTGTGTCCATCTTCTTCCCTAAGTGCCAAAAATTGAAGAGAAGACATAGCTAGGGTTTTTTTCATTTTCAAGCTCAAAGTAAGTGCATCCTAGCCCCATTTTTAGTGTTCTTTACATTTTGAGATCCTCGTAGCTCGATTTATCTATTTCTAGCTATATTTTAAGATAGAGTTCATGTTAAAAAACTTACCCATGTATGACATGCATGTATTTTAATGTTTAATGGAGGAATATGGAAGCTTGATGTGTGATGAACATCTTTCTCTATGTGATTTTTCATGGAAACACCTAAAAAGGACCTATTTGAAAAAGTGATAAAATGTGTAGTAAAAATTGATTTTGAAGGAAAATGTGAGCTATTATAAGCTTAAGATAGGTTCGACTAGGCTAGGGACCATTTTGCAAATATGTGAAAGTTTAGGGAAAAATTATAATTTTTTCTAAAGTGTGATTCATGGGCTGTTTTAGTTAATGTGATAATTAAATAAGCGAAATTTGTCATTATAGATAATGAAACACGAAGTTCAGACCTAAACCGAGGAAAGAACAAGGTGGTGGACTAAATTGAGCAACTACCTATATTTTGGTACCGAGGTAAGTTTGTGTGTAATAAATGTGTTGGCTTTTAATTTACTTATTTCATTTTGTAAATGGCCATTCGAATTGGCCAATACTAGTTAAGTTATATCTATTCAACGATGATGAAATTCATGAAGTGCAAGCTTGCGCAATTGAATGGGTAATGTGTGAAAATAAGGTGTGGATGTCTTGATTATGGATATTAGAGGTGCATTATTGTTATGCTATGTGTTGCTGGAAATGGTATAAGTGTGGTTGTTTTTCAGGGTGGCAAATGGCTTGGTAAATAGCCTTATATTTGTCCATACGGGTAGACACACGGGCGTGTGTCTAAGCCGTGTGTGATACACAGTCAGCCCTGTGGGCGTGTCTATAGGCCGTGTGTCCCGTGCATCCAAATTTAATAAAACAAAAGCCCAGTAGTAAACACACCGGCAGAGACACGGTCGTGTGTCTCAGCCGTGTGAAGGACACGGCCTCAGGACATGGGCGTGTGCCCAGGCCGTGTGAAGTCTGCACATTAATTGCAAGAATTAAATTCGGCACACGGCCTAGCACATGGGCGTGTGACTTGGCAGTGTGACCCTAAATGTATGCTAATGTCATAAACAGA
This sequence comes from Gossypium sturtianum, assembly GCA_025698515.1. Lineage (NCBI taxonomy): Eukaryota > Viridiplantae > Streptophyta > Magnoliopsida > Malvales > Malvaceae > Gossypium > Gossypium sturtianum. Next base: position 72,095,734 of record CM046943.1, on the reverse strand, counting down.
ATGTCAAGTTTTTCACGCACGGGTTAAGATACGGGCGTGTCATGGACGTGTGAGGGACACGGGCCATAGACACGGGCGTGTGGCCCTATTTTGAACAAAAATTTTCTAAGTGCTCGTAAGCTTTCAGTTCAGTCTCGAACCACTCTATATGTATGTTTCGGGTCTCGTAGGCCCATAACAGGGACGTTATGAACACGAATGAAAAGTTCTAAGTTGGAATGTAAATTTATGGCCCGATTTTGCATCATTAATTATGTTAAGTTCGGTAATGCCTCGTATTCGGTTCCATCATCGAATACGGGTAAGGGGTGTTACATTTAGTGGTATCAGAGCTATGATTTAGTCATTTCTCGGATTACCGTAGCTTGTGTGAGAGTCTAGCTATACATGCCATACGTATGCGTATATACATAATGATAGTGTGATGACTCTTGACGATTTAAAATATGTTTTCATATTGCAAATGGATCGTGACAGAGCAGTGGTGGATGACGTAGAAAGTAACGTACCGGCCCCCACCCAAGGGACGGTTCCAACTAAAAATGAAAATAGACCAGTGACTGTGATATAGGGAGGAGAGGCTCGGGAAGCCTTCTTGCAAATGAGGAACGAGTGGTTCTCAGTGTTCGTTCGAACGAACCTGAGCGATCAACAACAAGCTCCACCCCCTCCAAACCCTCAGCCTATCCCTGTAGCTCCCCAAGCTGTAGAAATGGTAAGAAGGGAAAATCCCCCGGTTGATAGAATTCAGAAACAAGGAGCTGAGAAGTTTCGAGCTAATAAAGATGACGATCCGGAAAGAGCAGAATTTTGGCTTGAAAATACCATCAAGGTATTTGATGAATTGTCGTGCACACCCAAAGAGTGTATGAAATATGTTGTGTCTCTCTTGAGAGATTCGACTTATCAGTGGTGGAACACCCTTGTGTTGGTCGTACCAAGGGAGAGAGTTAATTGGGAATTTTTCCAAGAAGAGTTCCGAAAGAAGTATATTAGCAAAAGGTTTATCGATCAGAAAAGAAAGGAATTCCTTGAGCTAAAACAGGGTCGAATGAAGGTAACCGAATATGAACGTGAGTTTGTAAGGCTCAGTAAATATGCTCGGGAGTGCGTATCCACCGAAGCCATCATTTGTAAGAGGTTTGAGGATGGATTAAATGAGGACATCCGATTGTTTGTTGGTATTCTAGAACTGAAGGAATTTGTTGTGTTAGTAGAGAGAGCTTGCAAGGCCGAGGAATTGGCCAAAGAGAAAAGAAAGGATGAAATTGAGTTTCGTGACTCGAGGAAGAGACAATTGGGTAAGTCATTTCAATCCTCATCCAAGAAATCGAGAGAGTTCACTACTCGATCAGCCGCTTCAGTTGGGTTCTCAAATAGAAGTAAAGGTAAACAATACTCGGTTTCTAAAGCTCAGACCACTTCGATTGCTAGTGTTGGTAATGCTCGACCAAGTAGATCAGAATGTTCACAGTGTGGTAGACGTCACCCGGTGAGTGCCGAGCAAATGAGAGAGCTTGTTTCAAGTGTGGTTCCCAAGATCACTTCATTAGAGACTGCCCCGGGATGGTTGAAAAAGATAGAATTTAGAGTGTGAGATCGGGCAACACTGCTAGTAAAGGGTGACTACAGAGAAATCCGGGAAATGGAACGAGTAGTAAGAATACACCTAGAGAGCAGACTGCAAGATCTGAGGGTAGAGCGCCTGCAAGGACTTATGCCATTCGTATGTGATTACGGGTACATTTTCTCTCTATGATACTCATGTTGTTGCTTTAATTGATCCGAGAACTACCCACTCGTATGTTTGTATGAAATTAGCATCTAGTATGAACATGCCTGTAGAGTCTACACAATTTGTGATAAAAGTGTCAAATCCCCTAACAAATGTGTGTTAGTTGACAAGGTATGCAGAGATTGCCATTTGATGATTAGAGGTCATTATTTTCTAGCTAATCTCATGCTATTTCCGTTTGATGAAATCGATGTAATTCTTGGCATGGATTGGTTAACTACTCATGATGTGATAGTAAATTGTGGAAGGAAATTTATTGAATTGAAATGTGAAAATGGGGATATTCTTCGTGTTGAATCAGATGAACAGGATATGAAGCCTATCTTGCCTTTGTGATGAATGCAAAAGAGACTGAGTTAAGAATTTAATCAGTGCCGATAGTACGTGAGTATCCAGATGTATTTCCGGAAAAATTTCCCGGGTTGCCTCCGGTTAGAGAGATTGAATTTGGTATTGAGTTAGCCCCTGGTACTGTTCCTATTTCGATTGCTCCGTACAGGATGGCTCTGACAGAGTTGAAAGAATTAAAGGTTCAGTTACAAGAGTTGACGGATAAAGGTTTCGCAAGACCAAATTATTCTCCGTGGGGTGCTCCTGTATTATTTGTGAAAAAGAAAGATGGTTCTATGATGTTATGTATATATTATCGGTAACTTAATAAGGTAACCGTAAAGAACAAGTATCCCTTGCCAAGGATCGATGATTTGTTTGACCAATTGAAGGGAACAACTGTGTTTTCCAAGATAGACTTGAGGTCTGGTTATTACCAGTTGAGAGTCAAAGACTCAGATGTGCCAAAAACTGCATTTCAGACAAGGTATGGTCAGTCTGAACGAGTAATTTAAATTCTTGAAGATATGTTGCGGTGTTGTTTTCTCGAGTTCCAAGGTAGTTGGGAAAAGTATTTACCGTTGGTGGAATTTGCCTACAACAATAGTTTTTAGTCGAGTTTGAAAATGGCGCCTTATGAGGCATTGTATGGGCGTGAGTGCTGAACACCCTTATATTGGACCGAACTCAGAGAGAATCAGATTCATGGAGTTGATTTAGTCAGAGAAATCGAAGAAAAAGTAAAAGTAATTCGTGATTATTTGAAAGCTGTTCCAGATAAACAAAAATCCTACGCGGATTTGAAACGGAAAGAGACCGAGTTTCAAGTTGGTGATAAGGTATTTTTGAAAGTGTCACCCTGGAAAAAAGTTCTCAGATTTGGCCGGAAAGGCAAATTGAGTCCGCGTTTTATTGGACTGTATGAGATTACTAAAAGAATAGGGCCGGTAACATATCGATTGGCTTTGCCATCTGAGTTGGAAAGGATCCATGATGTGTTCCACGTGTCTATGTTGCGCCGTTACTGATCAGACCCTTCACATGTGATTGTACCGACAGAGGTTGAAATTCAACCGGACATGACTTATGGTGAAGAGCCGGTTAAGATTTTGGCTCGAGAGGTCAAACAGTTAAGAAATAAAGGTATAGCTCTTGTGAAAGTATTGTGGCAAAGACACGGGGTAGAAGAGGCTACATGGGAGCCTGAGGAGGCTATGAGAAACCAATATCCAAACCTTTTTATCGGTAAGATTTTCGGGGACGAAAATCCCTAAAGGGGAGAATTGTAAAAGCTCAATTTAGGGCCTAGTCAGAATAGTGGTTGCGAGACCATAAATCTGAAGTAGAAATATATGTTTTATGGTTTTTATGAGGTATATGACATGTTTGCATGGTTGTGTGAAAATTTCATGAAGAAATTTTATGATTTAATGATCAATTTATCTTTTAGGACTAAATTGCAAAAAATTTGAAAATATGAGGTTCTAGAAGTTTTAAGTATGAGATAGCATTAGAAAATTTATTAGAGGTCCTTATTTAGTAATTAGACCATTATATCTCATGATGGACAAAAATGGACATGGAAGGGAAAAATCTCAAGGAAGGGCCTTAAGGGCATTTTGGTCATTTAGTTAATAAATTAATAAAAAGGGGAGAAGAAGTCAAAATTTGTGTCCAGCTTCTTCCCTAAGTGCCGAAAATTGAAGAGAAGACATAGCTAGGGTTTGTTTTTCAGGGTGGCTAATGGCTTGCTAAATAGCCTTATATTTGTCCACACGGGTAGACACACAGGTGTGTCTAAGCCGTATGTGATACACGGTCAGCCCCGTGGGCTTGTCTATAGGCCGTGTGTCCCCTGCATCCAAATTTAATAAAACAGAAAGCCCAGTAGTAAACACACGGGTAGAGACACGACCGTGTCTCAGCCGTGTGAAGGACACGGCCTCAGAACATGGGCGTGTGCCCAAGCCGTATGAAGTCTGCGCAATAATTGCGAGAATTAAATTCGCCACACAACCTAGCACACGAGCGTGTGACTTGGTCGTGTGACCCTAAATGTATGCTGATGTCATAAACAGAATGTCAAGGTTCTCACGCACGGGTTAAGACACGGGCGTGTCATGGCCGTGTGAGGGACACGGGCCATAGACACGGGCGTGTGGCCCTATTTTGAACAAAAAATTTCTATGTGCTCGTAAGCTTTTGGTCCAGTCCCGAACCACTCTATATGTATGTTTCGGGTCTTGTAGGCCCATAACAGGGACGTTATGAACACGAATGAAAAGTTCTAAGTTGGAATGAAAATTTATGGCCTAGTTTTGCATAATTAAGTATTTTAAGTCCGGTAATGCCTCGTATTCGGTTCCGTCGTCGAATACGAGTAAGGGGTGTTACAGTACTTCCTGGATGAACAGACAGACAACCACTGTGTGCCTCGTGAAGAATTTTCTGAATAAGCTCGTTATCTTTCGGTACACAAATCCTACCTTGGAACATCAAACAATCATCGGTCCCAATCTGATAGTCTGAATCACTAATCGATTCGCACTGAATTCTTTTAGCTTTGAGTTCTTTGTCACATTTCTGAGCTTCGCAAATTTGCTGAAGAAATACCGGTCTAGCTTTTAACTCAGCTAGAATCGAACCATCATCAGAGAAAGTCAGTCGCGTATTCATTGCTCTCAAAGCAAACAAAGATTTCCTACTTAAAGCATCGGCGACTACATTCGCCTTTTCATGATGATAATCGATTACCAATTCATAGTCTTTCAATAACTCGAGCCATCTCCGTTGTCGTAAATTCAAATCCTTCTGAGTCATCAAGTACTTTAAAATCTTGTGATCGGTATAGATGTGGCACTTCTCACCGAATAAATGGTGTCTCCAAATCTTTAAAGCAAACACAATGGCAGCCAATTCTAAGTCATGCATCGGATAATTCTTTTCATGCGGTTTTAACTGTCTCGAGGCATAAGCTATCACTTTTCCCTCTTGCATCAACACACATCCAAGACTGTTCAATGACGCATCACTGAAAATCACAAACTCTTTTCCTGACTCAAGTTGCACTAAAACCGGTGCCTCAGTCAACAATGCTTTCAACCGTTCAAAACTCTTTTGGCATTTCTCGGTTCAAACTTAACATCTTTCTGTAACAATCTTGTCGTAGGTGTAGCAACCATCGAGAATCCCTTAACAAAACTTTGATAATACCTGGCTAAGCCCAAAAATCTTCTAACCTCGGATACATTCCTCGGTGGTTTCCAATCGATAATTGCCGAAATCTTACTCGGATCAACCCTTATACCTTCCGCTGAGACAATATGTCCCAAAAATCTGAATTTTCGGAGCCAAAACTCACTTTTTCTAAATTTAGCAAACAACTTTTTATATCTCAAAGTCTGCAACACAATTCTTAAATGTTCGGCATGCTCATACTCATCCCGAGAATAAATCAAATTGTCATCAATAAATAACCCTACAACCTTATCCAAATACAGTCGAAAGATCCGATTCATCAAGTACATAAAAACAGCAGGAGCATTAGTTAATCCAAAAGGCATAACAAGAAATTCATAATGCCCATACCTCATTCTGAATGCAATTTTCGGCACATCCGAGTCTTTAACTCTCAGCTGATAGTAGCTGGATCTCAAATTTATCTTCAAAAACACTGTTGCTCCTTTCAACTGGTCCAACAAATCATCAGTTCTCGTTAAAGGATACTTGTTCTTTATCGTAACCTTGTTAAGCTGACGATAATCAATAAAAATTCTCATTGATCTGTCCTTCTTCTTGATGAACAACACTGGTGCACCCCAGGGCGAAAAACTCGGTCTCACAAAACCTTTATCTGTCAACTCTTGCAACTGAGATTTCAATTCTTTCAAATCGGTCGGAGCCATTCTATATGGAGCTATTGATATCGATGAAGTTCCCAGAACCAAATCAATAGTAAACTCAACTTCTCTGATTGGTGGTAATCAAGGCAACTCTTCTAGGAACACATCCGGATATTCACAGACTACTGGCATAGACTCGATTTTCAATTCAGACACTTTCGTATTCAGTACATATGCAAGATAAGCTTCACAACCTTTTCTTACATACCTTTGAGCTGACATCGACGGAATCACCATAGACAACTCACCTGATTCATTCGGTTCAATCTGAAGAATTTTATTATTTTGACATTTCAATTCAATGGTCTTTCGTCTACAATTCACTACGACATCATGTAGAGTTAGCCAATCCATTCCAAGAATCACATCAAACTCATCGAATGGCAGAAGCATTAAGTCAGCTAAAAAACAGTGACCCCGAATCATTAAAGGACAACTTTTGCAAGCTTTATCGACTAAAACGTATTTGCCTAAGGGATTCGATACTTTAATCACAAACTCAGTAGACTCAACAGGAAAATTCTTACTAGATACCAAATTCATGCAAATATAAGAATGAGTCGATCCAAGATTAATTAATACAACTACATTAGTATCATAGAGAGAAAATGTACCAGTGATCACATCAGGGGATGATGCATCTTCGCGAGCATAAATGGCATAAGCTCTTGCAGGTGCTCTAGCTTTCGATCTCATAGCTGAATCTTTGGTCACACCTTTGCTACTGGTTACATTTCTTATATTTCTCTCTAGCCTCCCTCTAGCAGCAGTGTTGCTCGATCTTGCATTCTAAAAATTATCTTTCTCAGCCATTTCAGGGCAATCTCTAATGAAGTGATTTGGGGAGCCACATTTAAAGCAAGCCCGATTATTCATCCTACATTCTCCGGTATGTCGTCTACCGCAGTGTTGACATTCAGGACTATTAGACCTAGCATTACCAACGCTCGCTATTGACGTAGTCTGGGCCTTAGAACCCGAACATTGCTTTTCACGATCTCTGTTGGGATACCCAGCTGAAGCATTCGATCGAGTATACAAATCCCTCGATTTCTTTTATGAAGATTGAAAAGACTTATTCATCAGCCTCTTTCTCGAATCCCTAGCCTCAAACTCAATTTTTCTCTTTTCTTTGCTCAACTCTTTGGCTTTGCAAGCTCGTTCAACTAGCACAAAAAATTCTTTCAACTCTAAAATCCCAACTAACATCCTAATGTCCTCATTCAACCCATCTTTGAATCTCTTACACATAATAGCCCCTGTTGAAACACATTCACGAGAATACTTACTGAGTCTAACAAACTCTCGCTCACATTCAGTCACAGTAATTCGGCCTTGTTTTAGCTCTAAGAACTCTTTGCGTTTCTGATCAATAAACCGTTCGATGATATATTTCTTTCTAAACTCTACTTGGAAGAAATCCCAAGTGACTCTTTCTCTTGGTACCACCGATATTAGAGTGTTCCACCACCGATATGCCGAGTCCCTCAGAAGTGATATAACATATTACAAGCACTCCTCCGGTGTGTAAGAAAGTTCGTCAAATACCGGTATAAAGTTTTCAAGCCAGAATTCTGCTCTCTCGGGATCATCATCAAAATTTGCTCTAAATTCTTCAGCCCCTTGCTTTCGAATCTTATCGACTGGAGGCTTGTTCAGTCTTACCAATTCCACACCTTGGGGAGCTACGAGAACCGATTGAGGGTTAGGTGGGGGTAGAGGATGTTGGGCAGCCGGATTTGTTCGAACAAACTCGGCAAACCACTTATTCATCCTTTGAAAGAAGGCTTCCCTAGCCTCTCCTTCTTGACTAATCTTCACTGGTCTACTTTCAGATGGCACGGTCCCTTGGGCGGGAGCCGGCACATTACTTTCAACATCACCACCTACTTCTCGGTCGGGATCCATTTACTATATGAAAACACGATTTAAATTGTCAGGAGTCGTCACACTATCACAATTTATATATGGCATGTATAGCTAGACTCTTACACACGCTAGGTTAGTCCGAGAATCGACTAAACCATAGCTCTGATACCACTAAATGTAACACCCCTTACCTGTATTCAACGCTGAAACAGGGCTCGAGGCATTACCGAACTTTCATCATAGCAATCATACAAATCGAGTCAAAAATTTTGCGTCCAAATTAAAACCATTCATATTCAATCATAGAGTCCCTAATACGAGCCTACGAGGCCCAATATATGCTTTAGTAGTGGCCCAGGACCAAACCGAGAAATCAGGGAATTCTTATAAAACTTAGAAGATTTTTGCTAGAAATAGGGGTCACACGCCAATGTGGTTTGGGACATGCCTGTGTGGGCAAGCCGTGTAGTCACACACGCCCGTGTCCCTAACCCGTGTAACTCTCTGACTTGTAACTCATGAACAAATTAGAGTCACACGGCCAAGTCACATGACCGTGTGCTAGGTCGTGTGGAAAGTTAATTTTCACAAAAATAGGTGAAGACTTCACACGGCCAGGGCACACGCTTGTGTTCAAGGCAGTGCCATCCACACGGCTGAGACACATGCCCGTGTCTCAGCCCGTGTGCTCAAATCTGAGCATTCTATTTCTCAAAATTAAGGTGCAGGGGACACACGGCCAAAACGCATGCCCACGGCCTAGACACATGCCCGTGTGTCTATCCGTGTGGACAAAAATAAGGCTATTTACCAAGCCATTTTGCCACCCTCACTTTCACATACCTACACAACATCACATGGCACAAATCCAAGCATATAGATGCAACCAAAACCACCACAACCAAGGCAATAACATGACATTCACCTGCCAACATTTAACAAGCTTATAACATCATACTTTACCAAATTAAGTCATGCAACTCACACATTCATAAAGGCACTAAGGTACGAATATAATCATAATCAACATTAGCCAACTTTCATGGCTATACTCAAAATGAAGGATTAACAATTACAAGTCAACAAATATGGCCAAATCATATTGACACATATAACAAAATGACCAAGTCCCTATACATGCCATATACTCAAAATGCTAAATTTCATCAATACCCAAAATGATAGTTTTGATAGTGTGAGGCGAATCTCCGACGATTCCCAATCCGAGCTAGCTTGGTGACACTATAAAAACATAAAAAATAAACGGAGTAAGCTATATAGCTTAGTAAGCTCGTATGCAAGAAATAAGCAAACCTTACCATGTAATCAACATTTAACTGATATAACATAAGATTATATAAATTACAATAAGTTTAGCATTTATAATTTATTCCTTCACAACCTTACCTTAAATTCCTCATTTCTCGAAATTCAATAAACATAAGTTTTATGTACATACCTGTACCATTTCGAAATGAAATTACACATATTCTCGTCTTTGACATACCCGTGAACCACTCGTAATAACAATGTCGAATACTCGAGAATTTTGCACACTAAGTGCCACATATGTAGCCCAAGCTACCTATGTCTCATATCACATAATCTGTAACACCCCTTACCCGTATTCATCGCCGGAACTGGGTACGAGGCATTACTGGACATAACTCACTTGAACATACAACTTTGAGCTATAGAATTTCATTACAAATTAAAACTTTGCAATTCACCTTCATAACATCCTTATTATGGGCCTACGAGGCCTTAAACGTGCCAACGGAGGGTCACACGCCCGTGTGAAATGAGACACGCCCGTGTGGACAGGTCGTGTGGTCACACACGCCCATGTCCCTAGCCCGTGTGGGATTTCTTTTTCATTTTGAACCTACAGGGGTTTTCACACGGCCGGACACACGCCCGTGTCAGTGGCTCGTGTCCCTCACACTGCCTAGACACGCCTGTGTCCTCACCCATCTGTGAAAACCTTAGCATTCTGTTTATGACGTCAGCAGTCTCTTAAGGGGCACACGGCCTAGGCACACGCCCGTGTGTCTAGCTCGTGGTCGACACTGACTTGCAACATTAATCTGCAGGGGACACAAGACCTGGTCACACGCCCATGAGACTGACCGTGTGTCACACACGGCCTAGACACACGCCCGTGTGCCTACCCGTATGGACAAGAACAAGGCTATTTGCCAAGCTCTTTTATCACCCTAACTTACACAACATTAATCCCATTCAACCATTTACCAAGCAACCCAATCATGCCTCTAACACATTCATGAATAACCTCTTCTTTTCATAAATTAGTAATAATGAGCCATCAACTATGGTAATATAAAAAAGAGTTCATCTTTTAAAAAAGCCAACACACTTGGCCAAAACAACAAAAAACATTTCATTAAGCCTAGCCCCTATACATGCCATACTCAAAATGCTAAGTCTAAATATACCGAGATGAGTTGATAGTGTGGATGATCTTCTGGTTATCTTCGTATCCCGAACTGGCTCTTTGACACTATAAAACAAGGGAAAAGAAGGAGAGTAAGCTTTAAGCTTAGTAAGTTTACATGTAAACAATAAGCATCATAACATATGCTAATCAATCAATAACATCACATACTAAGTAAGAACAATTCACATTTCCATAATCATGCTTACTCATTTCATCACTTACCACATTCCAACCTTATAACAATTTTATTGCTCACATTCACTTGTACACGTTATTTGCACTCAATTCCACAAAGAAACATGAAACATTCACTTATACAAATTCTCGATGAACCCCTCGGAATAATACTAAGTACCCGGTGGTTTCGCACACAGCCCACCATTGTTCAATAATAGGGTGGTATCGCACATAGCCCACAAGTGATAATATAAATGATGGTATCGCGCATAGCCCATCGTGAATAAGTAATATAAATGGTGCTGTACCCGGAACTAACTCAATCCCAAACTCAACCTCTCTAACTGGAGGCAATCCGGGTAACATTTCCAGGAACACATCTGGATACTCGCATACCACCGACACTGATTCAGTCTTTATCTCTGACTCTTGAGTATTCAGCATAAAGGTGAGGTAGGACTCATACCCCTTTCTCAAGTATTTCTCAGCTACCATAGATGAAATAATTACAAGCAAACTATCTGATTTACCTGATTCAACCCGAATGAAATCTCCATTTACACATCTCAATTCAATAAACTTACTACCCCAGTTTACTAAAACATTATAAGCAGTCAACTAATTCATACCAAGAATCAGGTCAAATTCATCAAACGGCAACAACATGAGATTTGCCGAAAAATAATGACCTCTAATTGTCAAAGGAAAATTTCTACACACCTTGTCAACTAGCACATGTTTGCCTAACGGGTTTGACACTTTTACTACAAATTTCGTAGACTCAACAATCATATTCATGCTAGATGCCAATTTTATGCAAATGTAAGAATGGGTAGACCCAGGATCAATCAAAGCAACTACAGAGATATCATAAAGAGAAAAAGTACCCGTTATCACATCCGGAGATGATGCCTCTTCGCGACCACGAATGGCATAAGTCCTTGCAGGTGCTCGTCCCTTCGACCTCACAGCAGAGTCTCTAGGCACACCTCTACTACTAGTCCCACCTCTCGGGTTCTTTTGTAATCTACCCCTCAAAGATACATTGCTTGATCTTATGTCCTGCTTTCTTTCCTTCTCATCCCTCTCTGGACAATTCCGGATGAAATGGTCAGGTGAACCGCACTTGTAACAATTACGGTTGTTTCCCCAACACTCCCAGTGTGTTGCCTACCATAATTTGGGCATTCCGGTTTATTTGACTTTGGATTGCCCACGCTTGCCATCAAGGTGGCTTGAACTCTCGAGCCCGAGTATGTATTACCTCGATCTCGATGTGAATATCCAGCTGACGCAGTCGTCCGAGGGTTCATTTCCTTGGACCTCTTTGATTGAGTTTGATACGATTTACTCATTGGCCTCTTTCTTGCATCTCGGGCCTCACTCATGGCTTTTCCCTTTTCCTTATTCAGCTCATCGGCCTTGCATGCCCTATCAACCAACACCACAAATTCTTTCAATTCCAAGATCCTAACTAGAAGTCTGATATCCTCATTCAGCCCATCTTCAAACCTCTTGCACAAGATAGCTTCTGTAGACACACACTCTTGTGCATACTTGTTGAGCCTAACAAACTCGCGTTCATATTCTGCCACAGTCATTTTGCCTTGCTTCAGTTCAAGGAATTCTTTCTGTTTCTGATCCACAAATCTCTGACTTATATACTTCTTTCGGAACTCTTCCAACAAGAAGTCCCACGTCACTCTCTCCCTTGGAATTACTGATGTTAACGTTTTCCACCAACGATATGCCGAGTCCTTCAACAATGAAACGACACATTTCAAGCTCTCCTCAGGTGTGCAGGAGAGTTCATGAAATACCCTCATTGAGTTCTCAAGCCAGAACTCCGCCCTCTTGGGGTCATCCTCTATGTTAGCCCTAAAATCCTCGGCCCCTTGCTTCCGAAGCTTATCTACCGGGGGTTTGGTCGTTCTCACCAAATCTATACCTTGCGGAGCCACGGGGAATGGCTGAGTTATAGCAGGGGGTGGAGGAGGTTGGGCATTAGGGTTCGCTTGTACATACTTGATGGAGCTCGAAACTAACTATTATTTCGACAAAGGCAAGCGCACCTATCGAACAGTAGTATAGCTATGGTGAGTCCGGAATATCATATCCTCGAGGACCAAGAGTACTAGTATTAACTATCTTTTTATTATCTATCCTAATAATTAAGGGGATTTATTTTTAATCTAAAATCTATTAACTAATTTAACTAATTATGAACGCGACAGAGAGTAAATTGGGAAAATACTTTTGGACAACTTATATGAGATAGGCAATACCTAAGGAAGAATCCACCTAGACTTCACTTATTACTTTTGATTCATGTGATTTATTCACTTGGCTTAATCCGTAGAAATCCCTAAATTATATTAATACCTCTCTCGAGGCTACTAACAACTGACTCTAGGTTGATTAATTGAAATCTCTTTCTAATTAAAACCCCTATTGTCGCATTAACTCGATCTATGGATTCCCTTATCAGGTTTGACCATAATCCGACAGATTTTTGTCACCCTATCTCTAGGGTTGCGATCAACTCCGCTTAATTGTGTTGATCTACTCTTAGACAAGGACTTTTGCTCCACTGAATAAGCACATTCAACTTGAATCAATAACCTAAATTATCAAAACAAGAATAAAAACTCACAATTAAGAATAAGCACAAGTATTTATCTCATAAATCAAATAATAATAAGGTTCATCTAGGTTTCATCCTCCCTCGGTATTTAGGGTTCATACTAAAAGAAGGAAACATCATAAAAGACCAACAAAACATAAGAAAACCCAAAAACTTCTAAAGAACTTGATGAGAGATCCTCCGTCTTGATGGAGATCCTTCTCCTAAGCTGTTCCTGACGGCTGTCTTGGAGTATTTTCTCCTTCTACTTGGTGTCTATTCGACGTCCTGTCGAGCTCTCCTTTTAGGTTACCCCCTAGGGTGTTTATATAGCCTTTGAGATGCCTTACTTGGCCCAAAAGTATCCTAATCAGAATGAAACTCATCTTGGCCACGGCAGGGACATGCCCGTGTGACAGCCCGTGGTGGACTCCCTTGGCCGTGGTCGATCCTGCTCGCCACACACGGCCATGTAATCTACCCGTAGTTGATAGTCCAGGCCATGTCTAGGTTGTTACTCGAAACACACGGCCGTGGGTGATAGCCCAGGCCGTGTAAGTCTCTAAGGTAGGCCTATTTTGTCCCCTTTTTGGCCCGTTTCTCGTTCTTTTCAATTTCCTAAGCTCTCCTGAGTGTAAAACATGAAATCAAGAGATTAGGAGCATCGAATTCATCAAATCTAATGAATATTCATCCAAAATTAAGCCAAGCATGGGGTTAAAATATGTGCAAATTATGGTTTATTAATACTCCGTGTACCAATTACGCATCATGTGGAGAAAGGCTTCTCGAGCCTCTTCTCCTTGACCCATAGTCTCGGGTCTACTCCCTACAGGCGCACTCCCTTGCGCGAGAGCCGGCGCGTTACTAGAAGCGTCATCAGTAGCAGTTCGATCGGGATCCATTTACTGTATGGCAACAAAGTTTAAAATTGTCAAAAGTCACCACACTATCAATTTACATTTATGGCATGTATAGCTAGACTCTTACACACGCTACGGTAGTCCAAGAACCGACTAAACCATAGCTCTGATACCATTAAAAGTAACACCCCTTACCCGTATTCATCGCCAGAACCGGGTACGAGGCATTACCGAACATAACTCACTTGAACATACAACTTTAAGCTATAGAATTTCATTCCAAATTAAAACTTTACAATTTACCTTCATAACATCCTTATTATGGGTCTACGAGGCCTTAAACATGCCAACGGATGGTCTCGGAATTAAACCGGGAACTTTGATATACATAGAAAAATTTTGTCTTAACAAGGCCACACGCCCGTGTGAAATGGGACACGCCCGTGTGGGCAGGCCGTGTGTTCACACACGCCCATGTCCCTCGCCCATGTTGGATTTATTTTTCAATTCGAACCTACAGGGGTTTTCACACGGCCGGACACACGCCCGTATCAGTGGCTCGTGTCCCTCACACGGCCTAGACATGCCCGTGTCCTCACCCGTGTGTGAAAATCTTAGCATTCTGTTTATGACGTCAGCAGTCTCTTAAGGGGCACATGGCCTAGGCACACGCCCGTGTGTCTAGCCTGTGGTCGACACTGACTTGCAACATTAATCTGCAGGGGACACAAGACCTGGTCACACGCCCATGAGACTAACCGTGTGTCACACACGGCCTAGACACACACCCGTGTACCTACCTGTGTGGACAAGAATAAGGCTATTTGCCAAGCTCTTTTATCACCCTAACTTACACAACATTAATCCCATTCAACCATTTACCAAGCAACCCAATCATGCCTCTAACACATTCATGAATAACCTCTTCTTTTCATAAATTAGTAATAATGAGCCATCAACTATGGTAATATACAAAAGAGTTCATCTTTTAAAAGAGCCAACAAACTTGGCCAAAACAACAAAAAACATTTCATTAAGCCTAGCCCCTATACATGTCATACTCAAAATGCTAAGTCTAAATATACCGAGATGAGTTGATAGTGTGGATGATCTTCTAGTTATCTCGTATCCCAAACTGGCTCTTTGACACTATAAAACAAGGGAAAAGAATGAGAGTAAGCTTTAAGCTTAATAAGTTTACATGTAAAAAATAAGCATCATAACATATGCTAATCAGTCAATAACATCACATACTAAGCAGGAACAATTCACATTTTCATAATCATGCTTACTCATTTCATCTCTTACCACATTCCAACCATATAACAATTTTATTGCTCACATTCACTTGTACACGTTCCCTGCACTAAATTCCACGAAGCAACATGAAACATTCACTTATACAAATTCTCGATGAACCCCTTGAAATAATACTAAGTACCCAGTGGTTTCGCACATAGCCCACCATTGTTCAATAATAGGGTGGTATCGCACATAGCCCACCAAGTGATAATATAAACGATGGTATCGCACACAGCCCGTCGTGAATAAGTAATAAGGTGGTATCACACACAGCCCACTAAAAGAATAATTACGATGGTATCGCACACAGCCCACCAAATGATTATTACGGATATTTTTTCCTCACTTACATATCTATTTCGAGGTTCATACGAGAATTACTCACTATTTATCAATTTTAATCATAAATGATCTCATTCATACAATGCACCAATAAGTGACAACATATGTATTAAAGACATATCGTTTACACATAAACTTACCTCGGTGCAAAATGTATAATTCAACGACTTAATCTGTAACCTTGCCTTTTCCCTGGTCAAGGTTGTTTCCGCGCTCTTCTTGATCTATGATAATGACATTCACTAATTTAATCACTTTATAATGCATGATACACCAAAATTTCTATTTAGGCAAAAATGACCATTTTGCCCTTATACTTTGGCAAAATTACGATTTTGCCCCTAGGCTCGTAAATCGTTTTTCATCACATTTTCTCATTAAACAAGATTAACTAAACATTTATTTCTCTTACAACTTACAAGACCAATTATTTCATGCATTTATTACTAAATTACAACCTTTACAACTAAGTCCCTTTTAGGTGTTCTCATGGTAACACCTTTCACAAAAGTTATTCCTTAACTCACTAACATTCATTTTCTTCCATAAAAACTCAGCAAACAACATAAACACTCTCATGGCAAGTCCCTAAACTTTCAACCATTTTGCAAAATAATCCCCTCATTAGCTAGTTTAACCTTTGGGGGTTCCAAAAGTACAAAAAATATCAAGAAAGACCTCTAAAATCACTTACTTGCAAGAGTTTTGCTTGGCTGAAAATTTGAACTCCAAATACCCTTATTTCCTCTTCAATTTTCGGTGGGGAAGAAACATGAATAGTGAAAGATGATATCTCTTCTATTTGTCTTATTTTATTCATTTTGTTATCACCTAATTTCACCAAATTTGACCAAAATTTAATGCCCTTGTCTCCTTGTCTCTATGGCCGGTCAACACACCCTTAATGGCCTAATTGCACTTTAAGGACCTCCAATTTAATATTCTATGGCTATTAGACACCTCTACCTTGTATAATAGAACTTTCGCACTTTATGCGATTTAGTCATTTTTCACAATTAAGCATGAAATTACCAAAATTAATGCACCAAAATATTCATACATCCATATAATTATGCCATAACATATAAAATAATATCAAAATAATTTTTCTTCAACTTCGGATTAGCGGTCCCGAAACCACTGTTCCGACTAGCCCCAAAATCGGGCTGTTACATAATCGTTCGCTCTCGAGCTATCGACGGCCCGCTCACACACAAGTCGTCGATCCAGGGCGTAGCCATACGGTCTTCTTCGCTCACACAAGTCGTCAAGTAATCGCAACATATGCCAAGATACTCAACCACCGATAGGACGTCTGAGACCAAGACCCGGATCACAAAATCACATAACACATAGTAACCCTAGTGACATGTCACTTGTATCCTAACCTATTCCTCAGGTTCAAACGGGAATTCTTGCTTGTCGAATCGTCGTCGGACTCATCCATAGAGTTATACTCATCCACATAATCGAACATACAATTTATGTAATATTAAAGCATTTAAATGTAATTATTTTAAAGCTTATTTTTAACATACGAACTTACCTCGGTACAAAATGGCGAAATGGACCTAATTTTCAAGTACTTTGTTTTTCCCCCGATCTAGGTCAAAACCTCGTCTTTCTTGATCTATAATATCAAATTCATCTCATTTAATTATCACATTATTCAATTTAGCCCAAAAACTGTAACGACCCAGTTTATACCTTAGTCAGAATAATGGTTTCAGGACCACAAATCTGAGTCTGAAAAATATTTTAATATTATTTTCCGAGTCTTCAGCTTGTGAATTGGTATGTGTGAAATTTCCGTGACTTAATTTGATCGTTTGTGTGCTTAATTTGTAAAATGGACTAAATCGCAGAAAATACAAAATTGTCCTTCTATTTGAATAATGGCCGAATTGATGTGTCTTTATAAAGAGGAGGTCCTTATGTGGTTATTTAACCATTAAATGCATTAAATGTCAAAGTTGGACATTACTTAGTGGATTTTAAATGATATTATAAAGGTTAAAAATGGAAATTGATAATTAAATGATGATATAATAAAACAAATGTATGAAAATAGGCTATTATGTTCATCTTTGGCCGAAAGTAATAAGAAAAGAAAAGAAAAAGAATAAGCTAGGGTTCGGCTTTGATATTTGGTGATTAAGGTATGTGTTTTGATCCATTTTTGATGATTTCTATGTTTTTGTGATCGTTGCTTCGGGTTCTCTTAAGCCCATGCCCTAATTCATGAAATTGATGATGATTTTGAGTTATGCCATTGTTGATTTTGTGAGCTTTGTGATGTTAAATGGTGAAATATGAAAGCTTGATGTTAGATAAATATGTTTTGTATTGGGATTTTTGATGAAATTGAGTATTATGGGCTAAATTGTGAAAATGAGAAATTGAAGGACTAAAATGTGAAATAAATGAAATATATGGGCTTAAATGAACACCATGAAAATTCAGCTAAGCATGAAAAATGTGAAATTTTGTGTATTTTGTGATTTTGTGAAATAGGACTAAAGTGTTAAAATGTGAAAATATGAGGGCTAATTTGTAAAATACCCTACATATGTGTAAATGAATTGAATTGAATGATTTGGTGAATAAAAGGGTTAAATTTGAATGTGTATAGATTAAGATCCAAAGAAAACAGAATTAGATCGGGGGAAATCGAAAGTAGTTGAATAGCTGTTCGTTTCTGTTCTTTCCCGTACGAGGTAAGTCTATATACAAATAAATGTGTTTGTATTGAATTATTATTGCTTATATGTTAATGAAATGTGATGAATGGTTATTGGTGCTAAATATGTAAAATCTGAGAAAATTCTGATAATGTGATGACGTTCGAAAAGCCCCGTACGAATCATAGGAATAGTTAGGATACATATGTCATGACACAGGATTTCGATATGAGTTATCGTGTAAGACCACGTCTGGGACATTGGCATCGATTTGAGATTTACGTGTAAGACCATGTCTGGGACATCGGCATCGTATATGATTTTGTGTAAGACCCTGTCTGGGAAAGAGTCATCGATATTTAATTACACGTAAGACCACGTCTGGGACGTTGGCGTTGTATGAGCTTTACGAGCTATCCGAGTATCCTTATTGATTCTGAATGGTTCAATGGGCATTTCGAGATATGATTGAATTGTGCATGTTTAGGTAAGATTTTGACCATTAATTGGGTATGAGTTGAGTATAGAGTGATGCTTATAGGAATGACCCAAAATGGGTGGCAATTTGGCCTTGCAAATGGCCTATAATTGCCCACACGGTTGAGAACACGGGCGTGTGTCTTGACAGTGACTTTCAATGCTCCAATTCGAAGCAAGTCAAACTTGCACACAGGCCAGACACACAGACGTGTGACAAGCCGTGTGATTCAAGTCAGTTTGCCACATGGGCAAGAAGCACGGGCGTGTGCCAGACCATGTGACCCAAGTCAGTGTTGCACACGGACTGAAACATGGTCCAAGGCACGACCGTGTGAGGCACACGACCAAGCCACACGGGCGTGTTCCCTGTTTTGAAAGAAAAAATTTCTAAGTTCCGGAAAGTTCCCATATGAGATCAGTTTAGTCCCGACCCTTCTCTAAAGTTTGTTTATGGTCTCGTAGACCTTCTAAAGGGACTCTATGTGTATATTTCACTATGGAATGGTTGTGAATGTTTGATGTTAGTGAAATGTTTGTGATATGTTCCGTTGTGTCCGGTAATGCCTCTTAACCCTCGTCTGGCGACGGATACGGGTTAGGGGTGTTACAAAAACACCTTATGGCAAAAATTACATTTTTTGCCCCTAAACTTTTAACATTTTACATTTTAGTCCCTAGGCTCGTAAAATGAATTTCATTTAATTTTTTTAAAAACCCAAGCCTAGCCGAAACTTATTCATACTCATCGAAAGGGACCAAATACCCTTAGTTTTGTAAATTACCAAAATACCCATGTTTTGAAAATTTACCCAAAAACCCCTAGATTTACAATAGCACCCGGTTTACAAAATATCAGAATTTGTGAAATTACCAAAAATACCCTCGATTTGGGAAAAAAAAGAGGAAAAAAATTTAAAATTTTCCAAAATACCCCTACTTTAAAAAAAATATATACCAAAATATTTCTATTTCGAAAAAAAAGCACCAAGATACTCTATTCTGGGAAATTACGAAAATACCCCTGTAGGATAAAATTACGGAAAAACCCCTGGGTAGTGAAATGACGAAAATACCCTTATGTGATGAATGTGAGTTCATGGATGCTACTTGTATGTTGATGTATGATGGTTGAATGTATGTGGTTCCTAGAACTAGGAGATACAAACTTGAGACTGAAACTCGTGGATATAATTTCGAATCCGAAAGAACTACTCTTGAAACTACTGTCCATAAGATTGTTCGTGGTTAATCAGTGAAAGAAATTAATAATTCATAAAATTTCTAATCAGATAAACGGAATCGGTAGAATGAGTACAAGGGGCCGTGGGCGTCTGCGCGTGGCCATGGTAGGGGTAGGATGGTCGTGTCGTAACCGGTGGGATCCGGCTATGGAGTCCGGAAACGATGCCGATACCACTCGGCCGCGAGGTGGAATTTCAAGACCGCACGGCCGAGATGATGCGGTATCTCGAGGCGATGTTAAGGGTTTTAGAGAGGTTTCTTTGGGGCGAGCATGGGCATAGGAGCCGAAAATGCATGTCGGAGCGACTTAGAGCCAATGGGGCGTAAAATGTTTAGGGGAATTTCCAGTATAGCCCCGAGTACAGCTGAGTATTGGTTGGAGGCGGTTGAGCATATAATGGATGATCTTGATTTCACGGAAGAGGAAAAACTGAAAGGGGTTGTATCTCTCCTGCGGTAGGAAGCTTATCGATGGTGGCTTACGGTTAAGGATGGTAGAGTGGCTGACCATATCACCTGGGATCTCTTCAAAACAGCGTTTTAGAGTAAATACATTGGGTCGAGTTATGTGGATGCGCAGCGTAGAGCGTTTCTGAATCTGGTTCAGGGAAGTAGGTCGGTGGCTGCATATGAAGCGGAATTCTTACGCCTTAGCCATTATGCTCGAGGGATGGTGGCCACAGACCATGAACGTTGTGTTCGATTTGAAGATAGTTTGAGGGATGATCTGCGTGTATTGATAGCACCACAGCGGGAGAGGGAATTTGCTGTGCTTGTAGAAAAAGCTAAGATAGCTGAGGAGGTTAAGCGGACAGAAAAATTGAATCGGGATAGAGATAGGGGTGGAAGTAAGAGAAATTTTGGATCATCAGGGGCAGCTAGGCGTATTCAGAAAAGACCCAGGTCAGACGGGCCGAGACGAGATGAGAGACCTGCTGCTGCTAGTCAGACACAAAAGTGTGCTCGATGTGGTAAATTCCACGTAGGTGAGTGTTGGGCAGGCAGTGGGAAGTGCTTTAGGTGTGGATCTACGGACCACCAAGTTAGAAAATGTCCGCAGCAATGGGGTAGTGAAGGGCCCACGGGTCAAGGGAATGCACAGCCGGGAAGAGGTGGTCAGCAGCCACAGAGAGGTCGTGGTCCAGCCAGAGGTGGTAACGGTTCCGGTCGGGCCGTGGAGCACCAGGCCGAGGGGCAGGAAACACTGAGGCGAGACAGCCGGGGTTAGTCTATGCTGCCAGACGTTGAGAGGAGGCTGACGCACCGGATGTCATAACTGGTACATTTCTAATTTATGGTTTGTCGTATACTGCCTTGATTGATATTGGTTTGACGCACTCTTATGTTGCTAGTGCTATAGCGGGAACTTTGAACTTAGATTATGAGACTTCTTCTAGGGAGATGACTGTAGTGAGCCCTCTAGGACAAATCGTAGTGGTGAACAAATCAGATAAGGATGTACCCCTGGAAGTTCAAGGGGTAGCTTTTCGGGCTGATCTGATGGAACTGCCATTTGGGGAGTTCGATTTGATCTTAGGAATGGATTGGGTAGTGAAGTATCAAGCGAATTTGGACTGTGCAACCAAGCGTATGGTGTTAAAAACTCCCGATGGTGGCGAAGTGTTGGTGATAGGTGAAAGGGGGAACTGTTTGTCAAATGTGGTGTCTGCCTTAAAGGCAGAAAGGATGGTGAGGAAAGGATGCAAGGCAATTCTAATGTTTGTTCGGGCTCTGGAAGCCAAGGAACTAACTGTCGGAGATGTCAGGACGGTGAGGGAATTTCCTGATGTTTTCCTAGAAGATCTTCCGTGATTACCCCCGGATCGTGAAGTGGAGTTTGGTATCGATCTTCTTCCGGGAACAGCGCCAGTATCTATTACTCCGTATAGGATGGCGCCGAAGGAGTTAGTGGAATTGAAGGCATAGATCCAAGAGTTGATGGATAAAGGGTTTATCCGACCAAGTGTGTCGCCTTGGGGAGCGCCGATGTTATTCGTTAAGAAGAAGGATAGATCAATGCGTATGTTCATTGACTATCGCCAGCTGAATAAGTTGACCATCAAGAATAAATACCCGTTGCCGAGGATCGATGACTTGTTCGATCAGCTGAAGGGGGCTTCAGTTTTCTCAAAGATAGATCTAAGATCAGGGTACCATCAGCTTAAGGTCAGGGAGGCGGATATTCATAAGACGGCTTTTAGGACTCTCTACGGTCACTATGAATTCATGGTAATGCCATTTGGGTTGACTAACGCACCAGCAGCGTTTATGGATATGATGAACCGAGTATTTCAACCCTACTTGGATCAGTTTGTCGTGGTATTTATAGATGATATTCGGTTTATTCAAAATCGGAAGAGGAGCATGATTCACATCTTCTGATGGTTCTGCAGATTCGAGGAGAAGCGAGCTTGTATGCCAAATTCGATGAAGTGCGAATTTTGGCTAAGGGAAGTTACTTTTCTAGGTCACGTTGTGTCGGCAGAGAGGATTAGGGTTGACCCTCGGAAAATTGAAGCGGTGTTGGATTGGAAGCCGCCTAAGTCGGAGCGTAAATTCGAGTTTCCTTGGTTTGGCCGGGTATTACGAAAGGTTTGTTGAAGGATTTTCATTGATTGCAAGATCGTTGACTAAGTTGTTACGGAAAGGGTTCCGTTTGTTTGGTCTAATAAGCGAGAAGAGAGTTTCGAGGAGTTAAAAAGGATTTTAACGGAGGCTCCAGTATTGATTCAGCCGGAGGTTGGGAAGGAGTTCGTGATTTACTGTGATGCTTCACACACGGGACTAGGATGCGTGTTGATGCAAGACGGGAAGGTTGTTGCGTATGCATCTCGGCAGCTAAGACCGCATGAATCAAATTATCCCACACATGATTTGGAATTGGCGGCGGTGGTTTTTGCCTTAAAGATTTGGAGGCATTATCTTTACGGGGAGAAATCTGTCATTTATACCGATCATAAGAGCTTAAAATACCTTTTGACCCAGAAGGAGTTGAATCTAAGGCAAATGAGGTGGATTGAGTTGTTAAAGGATTATGACTGCTCGATTGAGTACCATCCAGGAAGAGCCAATGTGATGGCGGATGCTCTGAGTCGTAAAGTAATCTCTGACTTGAGAGCAATGTTTGTTCACCTTAGTCTATATGATGATGGGAGTTTATTAGTTGAACTTCAAGCGAAACCCTCTTGGGTCAGTCAGGTTAAGGAGAAACAGCAGACTGACGAGTTGCTAAAGGAGAAGTTTTCGGTAGGATCAAGTGAAGGATCAACAGAATTTAGTGTGAATGAGGAAGGGCTATTATGTTTTCAAGGGAGAGTGTGTATGCCGAAAGATCCTGAGTTGAGGCATAAGATTTTGCAAGAAGCGCATGGGAGTCCATACGCTATGCACCCTGGAGGAAGTAAGATGTATCGAGATTTACGAGATTAGTTCTGGTGGCCAGGTTTGAAACGAGAGGTGACAGAATTTGTAGGGAAGTGTTTGACCTGTCAGCAGGTAAAGGTGGAACATCAGTTACCATCAGGGTTGTTGCAACGGTGAAGATTCCACAATGGAAGTGGGAAGGATCGCAATGGACTTTGTTAGTGGGCTACCCTCACGCCTACTAAGAAAGATTCGGTGCAGGTGATTGTTGACCGCTTGATGAAGTCTCTGCTCATTTCATACCAAGACGTGTCAATTACTCGCAAAAATTGGCTAAGCTATACATAAGCGGAGGTAGTGAGGTTGCATGGGGTACCAGTATTAATCATATCGGACGGGGACCCTAGGTTCACTCACGATTTTGGAAGCGTTGCATCAAGCGTTGGGTGCGAAGTTGGATTTCAAGATGCGGCATTTCATCCTCGAGACCGACGGACGATCCGGCGGGTAATTCAGATCTAGGAGGACATGTTGAGAGGATGTGTCATTGATTTCAGGGGTAGTTGGAAAGAGTTCTTACCGTTGGCGGAGTTTGCGTACAACAACAGCTACCAGTCTAGTATTCAGATGGCGCCCTATGAAGCATTGTACGGGCGGAGGTGTCGTACACCTACCTATTGGACGAAATTAGGAGAACGTCAGATTTTGGGTCCAAAATTGGTTACCGAGACAGAGGAGAAGGTAGAGTTAATTCGGGCTCGATTAAAGGAAGCGTCAGATCGACAGAAGTCCTATGCTGACCTGAAGCGTAAGGACATAGAATTTGCAGTGGGTGACAAGGTGTTCTTGAAGGTGTCGCCATGGAAGAAAGTACTGAGGTTCGGACGGAAAGGTAAATTAAGTCCCAGATTTATCGGACCTTATCGGGTGTTGAAACGAGTGGGACCAGTAGCTTATAAGCTAGAGCTACCTTCTGAGCTAAGCCTGATTCACAATGTATTCCACGTCTCTATGTTAAGACGTTACCATTCGGATCCATCCCACGTGGTGTCTGTGGAAGAAATCGAAGTAAGACCCGATTTATCCTTTGAAGAGGAACCAGTGGAAATTCTGGATCGTGATGTCAAAATATTGCGAAGGAAGATGGTTCCGTTGGTTAAGGTTCTATGGCGGAATCACGGTTCTGAGGAGGCTACGTGGGAACCAGAGGAAGCAATGTGGCAGCAGTACCCGCATCTATTCTGATCAGGTAATTTCGAGGCCGAAATTTCTTTAAGGGGGTAGAACTGTAACATCCTGAATTTGTGGGGCTTTGCATTTAGTGTGCTGTGATGTTTATGTTACGCTTGATGTGCTAGTTAGAGTGTTTAAGGGGTTAAGAATGGGCTCAGGGATTGGCCCGAGGCCTTAATTGAACTTTCTGCTTGGGCACTCTAGTGGAAAGCCAGTGAGGATAGAGCTTAAAAGATGTTATCTGTGCTTTAAGGCACAAGTGGGCTTGTGGCTCAGTGGCAAGGTGGCGCCACTTAGAGAGCAGGGAGGTGGCGTCAGCTGAGGAGGCCCAAGTTCGAGTCGTATGAAGCCCAATTTTTCTTTTTTTTAATTTTAATTATTTTCGGCATTAAAGGGGGGAGCAAGTTGGACGACAATGGGCTTGGAAATAGGGGGGAATAAATGTTTGGATAATGTAGATAATATGGCTGATAATGTGGCAGATAAAGGGAAGAAGAGGTGGTGTTATTTGGGTCACTTGTGGATGGGAGATCAGATAATGATAAGGGAGAAAGTTTTGGAGTTAGTGCTTTGGTCACGGTGGTGGCGAAATTCTAACAATCGAGGGGAGGAGGAATTGGTTCTGGTATGTTCAAGGGGTGCTGAAATTTCCCTTGATTAATAGCTTAGTTTTGGTTTTAAAATGGGCATTTTTGGTTTTTAGGTAGTAGGTGCCGAAATTTGGTAAGTAGGGGGGATATCTCTTCAATTCCGGCATTTGGGTCCTATTATATTTTTTCTTTCCTCTCATCTCCACTTTTATGCAAAAGCCAAAATTCCATTGTTCTTTTCTCTGTTTCCCTCTACAAGCCGAAACCTCACAGTTCCTCTCTATATCTTTTCTTTTGATCTCCGCTAGAGCCGAATCTCTTCACTTCAATTCTCTTATCCACTCTTTCCTACTAACCGAATACCTTGTCCACTCTTTTCTCCTTGCCGATTTCTTTCTTCTATCGTGCTAAGTGCCGGGATCTCTAAGGGTTAGTCGAATCTGTTGGTGTTAAGGTAAGTGCCGAATTCTCTCTTCACCTTTTCTCTTCCGGTTTTTGGAGGCCAAAGCCGAAAGGCTAGCTGGCGTGATAGGATTATCCTTGGAGTAATATTTTGATTTTCTCGTGTTTTCATTTTGGGGCGACACATCGGGAATTGAAGTAGACCGTCTAGATCTAAAAGCCGGAAACCGCTAGTCTCTAAACTCCTTCTCTTTCGGGATTTCTAGGTAAGGGATCTCTGCACTATGAATGTACATTCGTGTTTGTATTCGATTCAATGTTTTAATCCGGTTTGTTGACTAAGATCTGTTCCATGGATACAAACGCTAGTCAAACAGAAAAGGGAATTGGACCCGTAAATCCAACCCCTAGATTTAAGAAGCGAGCGGTGTCAGCAGTACGGGATTGGCCACCGGGTTGTGGAACGGCTTCAGAACAAAACCTTAGACAGTTAGCAGTCGTATCGGCTTCTGATAGTGTCGACATAGAAAGTCTCGTCTTGCCTGTAATCAGGTGTGTAGATCTCTATCACACTAATTAATCTGTACTATATATGTTATGGGCTAAAAGCCGAAAAAAAGGTTGTATGGACAGTCGTATTACCCGAAAAGGGTAGGCAAGGGATGCCAGGTACATAATCATAGAAACTTCTCTATGTGTATCGATGTATGTGATAGACTGTGATCTTTTAGGTTGTATATTATTTTGCTTCTGCATAGATGTATGCATGGGATGGGGTTGATATGATGAAGGGGAAGAGCATGTTAAAAGGTCACCTAGTGATCGGTGGTTAAACCACAATATGTACACTTAGGTCACAATAGTGATCGGTGGCTCTGCCACACTTGATTATAAGGTCACACAGTGATCGGTGATTCTGCCACACTTGATTATAAGGTCACACAGTGATCGGTGGCTCTGCCACAGTGGATTATAAGGTCACATGGTGATCGGCATTATAACTGACAGCATGACTATCGATATGGTGTGTAGCGGTGGGTGGGTTGATTGTAGAAATCCCCGAGGTGTGATGGCTGGTACGGGCTGGTGTGTAGAGGATGGACTTTTAGGTTGGGTTGGGCCATGCAGCATGTGATTATTTTGTTGCCATTGTGTTTGGGAAAAGGCCCATAATGTGTTTGTGGGCCTCAAGCCTTTTTATGTGTTTTCGGGATTTGCACACTGAGTCTTGGTGACTCACCCCATTATTTTCCCTAACTTTTTAGATGAGCAGTAGATCGTAGACATGGGAGCCGAGGCGAACTCGAGGGGCCATCAAGTCTTATATTTTCATAGACTATTTCCAGCTTTCCTTTAAGTTTTCAATTTTGGGACTATTTATGTAATAAGGCACCATAGCTTAGGTTTAAATTATACTTGTTAATGTCTTTATTCTATTTTTTTAAAAAATTTAACTTTATGTTCAAAGACTTATCTATAAGAAGTAATAATATGGGATTTTCAAACACGTTCAAAGAAATAGCAAAGGTTTTCTTCAAATATCACTTATTTTAGCGAATACCTAAATAAACAAACTGAATTTTCAAAAATCATCCAAGTGAAGTTTTCAACGTTAAACCCCGTAGCATACCAGATCTGGTCGTAGCGTTTGGGTCGGGTTTGGGGTGTTACAGTATAGTTGAAAGTGATCATTTATGTGATTTTTAGATGTGAAATTTGTATGAAATTGGATGGCTAATTGTGATACTTGTGTGCCTTGTAGTTGTTGATATTGGAATAGCATGATTTAGGCTTGGTTGAGATTGGTTTGAATGCCTATTGATACTATGTTTTATGCCATTGGACATATTTAGGTGAATGAAAGATTGGGTGAGAAAGATGGCTTGGAAAGTAGCCTATTTTTGTCCACACGGGTAGAGACACGGACGTATGTCTCAGACATGTCTGACACACGGTTAGGTGACATGGCCATGTGTCCCCTGATGTTTATTTAGAAACCAAGTCAGTAGGTCCACACGGCCTAGCACATGGGTGTCTGACTTGGCAGTGTGGCATAAGTCAGTATACCCTACATTTTTGGCATGGCCTAGCACACAGCCTGGCACATGGGCCTGTGAGGTCATTTTGAAGGGTACACGGGCTAGTCACATGGGTGTGTGGCCTAAGTCAGGGAGTTACACGGGGTAGGACACAGGCTGGGACACGACCATGTGATTCCATTTCGAATGTCCACACAACTTGTGACACAGACGTGTCTTCGGCCATGTGAGATGCACAGCCGGGCCACACGAGTGTGTATCCCCTATACTTTGAAAATTTTCTATGTTTTTCCAAAAATTTCCTGAGTTCTCGGTTTAGTCCCGAACCACTTCTACTGCTTGTTTTCGGCCTCGAGGGCTATTTTTAGGGACTATATGATTGTATTTGTATGACTATTATTTGGATATGAAAAATGTATGAGAAATGTATATTTGTTTTAGTAATAAGTTCGGTAATGCTCCGTAACCCTATTCCGGCAATGAATACGGGTTAGGGGTGTTACAAGATGCATTGGTTAAACCGAATGGCATAACTAAAGATTCATAATGTAACACCCCTAACCCGTATCCATTGCCAGAATAAGGTTACAGAGCATTATTGTACAAACGGAACATTTAAACATAAACTTCATACATTAACATAATAATATCATAAACCAATCATTCATATACGTATAGTCTCTTAATCGAGCTCTCGAAGCCCTAGAAATAACTTAAAAACAATTCTGGACCAAATTGAAAACATTTGGAAAGTTTAGGAAAAAGATACAAAAATTTGAATACATGGGTCACACGGCCGTGTGCCTCACACGGTTGAGTCACACGCCCGTGTCTCAGACTGTGTAACCTTCAAACTAGGGACACACGGCCGTGTCCCCGGCCGTGTCCTCACCCGTGTTACTCTGTGAGTAGGTTCGCATGGCTATGTCACACGCCCGTGTGCCAAGTTGTGTAACTCTCGAAATTGCCTCACACGCCCGTGTGCCAGGATGTGTAATAGGTCGTGTAACTCACTGACTTGCAAGCAAATGAACCTATAGGAGACACATGACTGAGTCACACGCCCGTGTCTCAGGCCGTGTGGACCTAAAATTTCACCTAAAACAAGCCATTACCAACACCAATTCATGCATAAACCTTTAGGCCTTTTGTGTACATAATCAAGTCATTAAAACCCTATCAAAACATACATATAATGAACAATTCAAAAGTCCTAAAATCAACTAACCAATATGCCATTCAAGGCACCTCAAATGCAATCTTCAAGAATTACCTAAACATGCATATTTTACCACTTACCATTCATCAATTACTAGTTCCAAAAACTTACTAAACATACTTCAACTTAACCATTACTATCCTTCACAAAACATGCCATTTGAGCCATTCAAAACATACAACATGAGGTAACTCAATGACATAAACCATCAAATGATATTAATAAACCATTCTCATCCATTATCAAAAATGACCAAAAGTACTTTCTAAAGCAAGCATTATAACCTATTATGCATACATGACACCAAAACACAAACACATTTAGTTACTATATACATATTCATCAAAACACCATTTTAAAACATCCTATACATTTAAACCACAAATTCATCTACATAAGTTTATACATGCCACTACCCTAGGAGATACAAAAACTACCAACATTGATGGATAGTGTGAGCCGATTTATTGATCCGTCCAAAATGTCAGCAACAAAGATCTACAAAACAATCCACAAGAACTAATAAGCTTTTAGAGCTTAGTAAGGACATAGTATAGCATTTAATCTAAAAATAATTAAATACGATTCATATACTATTTGATTCAAAGTTACCAGAGTGTAAACAGGGCACGAAAGTGTATTCAGGGGTACCGAAGTACAAACAAGGGCATGTATGTGCAATTCACAATAATATTTTAAAAACATAATAATTAAAGCATCATAATATAAGTACAAAAATAGAAATTCATTTACATATTGAAATACTATGAACGTACCTTGACGACTAGGGCGTAGAAATATGATCGAGCTAATCCGTAGCTTTTGCCTTTCCTCGGTTTAAATCCAGTTAAGGTTTATCTTGATCTAAATAAATAATTATATTCAATTAAGTATTTCAATTAATCTCAACCATTCAATCCAATCCATAATTCACATTTATGCATAATTACCATTTTGCCCTTAACATTTTAACTTTTCACAATTTAGTCCTTAAGCTTATAACTTAAAATATAACCATTTCTATCAAATTCCATGTTAACCAAACATGTAAGGGACCTTGAAACTACTCATATTTATCACCTTTTCATAATAAAACCCTATAATTTATACCTTTAACAATTTTATCCCTAATTCTAAAATCCATCAAAATTCACTTAACAAAACTTGTTTACTTTTCAACAAAGTTTCATAATCTATCATTTAACATAAAAATCATTCAAGAACATTCATTGAATAACCCTCAACCTTTAAAAATTTTACAAATTCACCCCCCGGCTAGCTAGATTAAGCTAAACCGATCTCAAAAACATAAAAATCATTAAAAACGAGGCTCATGATCACTTACATGCACTAAATAAAGCTTGGCCGAATGAAGCATTCATCCATGGAGGTTTTTCCTTCTTAAAATCGATTTTGGTTAAGAAAAATAAAGACGATACCTTGTTATTTTCTTTTAGTTTTAAGTTTATTTACCTATTTACCTTTTTAACCTTTAAAAACTAATAAAATTTCAATCAAACCATGCCATGTACATCCACTAATTCATTAAATGGTTTATTTACCATTTAAGTCCTTTATTTTAAGGTTTCATTTCCATTTGACCCTTTAAACTAATAAAACTCAACTTTTACCCTTTTTACAATTTAGCCATTTT
This sequence comes from Gossypium sturtianum, assembly GCA_025698515.1. NCBI lineage: Eukaryota > Viridiplantae > Streptophyta > Magnoliopsida > Malvales > Malvaceae > Gossypium > Gossypium sturtianum. The sequence continues at coordinate 72,065,170 of CM046943.1, read as the reverse complement.
TACTTAATTAACCAAGCAAACATCAAAATTTCTTAACAAAATTTTAATAAGACCGTACTATAATTCCATAGACATTAAAAAAATAGTAAAATAATAATTTACTCGTCAGAATTGTTGTCTTGAAACCACTATTCCGATTTTACTAAAAATGGGCTGTTACACATAATGTTCATACCTGGTCCAAAAAGCAGTCTTCGGTACATTCAAATCTTTAACCCGTAACTGATAATATCCAGAACAAAGATCAATCTTTGAAAACACCATCGCACCTTTCAGCTGATCAAACAAATCATCGATGCGTGGCAAAAGATATTTGTTTTTTATCGTGACTTTGTTCAGCTATCGATAGTCGAAACATAATCGCATTGGCTTGTCCTTTTTCTTAACAATCAATACAGAAGCACCCCAGGGAGAAAAAGCAGGCTGAACAAATCCTCTGTCTGATAATTCTTGCAACTGTGCTTTCAACTCTTTCAATTCTATGGGTGTCATTCTATACGGAGATATCGATATCGAATAAGTTCCCAGTACTAACTCAATAGCAAATTCAACTTCTCTGACCGGCGGTAACCTTGGTAACTCTTCTTGGAATACATCCGAGAACTCACAAATAGTTGGAACTGACTCTAATTTCAATTTTGAAACCCTGGAATCAAATATATAAGCTAAATATGCTTCACAACCCTTTCTAACATATTTCTGAGCTGACATAGTTGAAATAATATTAGTTGTACAATCAAATCTATTTGATTCAACCCAAACTATTTCACCATTCTAACATTTCAACAAAATTTGTTTTCGTCTACAATTCACAATAGCATCATGAAGAGTCAACCAATCCATACCAAGAATTACATCGAACTCATCAAATGGTAATAGCATCAAATCAGCCGAAAAGTTGCAATCGTGAATCATCAAAGAACAGTTTCTACAAACTTTATCGACTAACACATACTAACCTAAAGGATTCGTTACTTTGATCACAAATTCAGTTAACTCATAAGGCATTTTCTCATCCGACTAAGGTTGTGCATATATATGAGTGCGTTGACCCCGGGTCAATCAAAGCATTAACATTAGTATCAAAGATAGAAATTGTATCAATAATCACATCAGGTGTCGAAGCTTCCTCACGAGCTCGAATTGCATAAGCCCTAGCTGGTGCCCGAGCCTCAGATCTAACTGTAGAATCTTTCGTTCCACTTTGGCTCTTTCCTGCATTACCACTATTTTTGGATGGCCTTCCTCTTGCGGTAGTGTTACTCATACGAGTATTTTTAGTTTTCTCTCGTCAGATCTTTCAGGGCAGTCTCAAAGAAAATGATCATAGGAACCACATTTGAAGCACGATCCATCTCTCAGTCTGCACTCCCCAAAATGTCATCTATTGTAGTGTTGACATTTAGGTTTATTATATCGAACACTCCTCACATTCGCTACAGAAGTAACCTAAGGTCTCGAAATTGAATGTTGCTTCCCTTTGTCTTTTTTCCGAAAATCCTACTGAAGCTGAGGTACAACTATGAAATTCTTTTGAATTCTTCAATGGAGATGAAAATGATTTTCCCATAGGTCGTTTATCAGTGTCACAAGCCTCAAAATCTACCTTTCTTTTAGCCTTACTAAGTTCTTCAGCTTTATGTGCTTGATCCACCAAAACCATGAATTCTTTCAATTCCAGAATCCCAACTAACAGTTTGATATCTTTGTTTAAACCATCTTCAAACTGGGTACACGTAACAGCTTCTAATAGTATACATTCTTGAGCATACTTGCTAAGTCATACGAACTCTCTTTCATACTCGACTATAGTCATATGGCCCTATTTTAACTCAAGGAACTCTTTTCGATTTTTTTCAAGATACCGCTGACTAACATATTACTTCCTGAATTGTGTCTGAAAGAAATCCAAATTTATACGATCTTTTGGTACCACTGCAATCAATGTATTCTACCACTGATACGTTGAGTCTTTTAACAACATTGTCACACATTTCAAACTATCAGTAGAAGAGCAAGACAAGTCATCAAAAACTTTGATAATATTCTATAACCAGAACTCAGCCTTTTTTGGATCATCTTCTGCAGTACCGCAAAACTCTTCAGCCCCATACTTACAAATTTTATCAACCAGAGGTCTATTCATTCGTACCAATTCTAAACCTTGAGGAATAGTGGTGTGGTACGGGAGGGGGTGCAGGTCGTTGAGTCATAGGATTCGTTCTAACAAACTCGAAGAACCACTCAAACATCATTAGGAAGGAGGCTTCTTTAGCCTAACTTCCCCGCCCCTCAGCTATGGGCCCACTGCTAGCTGCTCCATGAACAAAGGCTTGTTCATTACTATCAACTTTATCGAAATCAGCTCGATTGGATGACATCTTTTGTCTATATGAAAACATAATTCAATTTGAGTCAAGAGATATCACACTACCACAAGTTATATAAAGGCATGTATTTCTAGACTCCATACATGCTACGTTCAGTCCAAGAACCGACTAAATCGTAGCTCTAATACAACTAAATGTAACACCCCTAACCTATCTCTATCGTCGGATTAGGGTTACATAGCATTACCAAACATTTGGAATACATTTAACATTACAACATTAAATACATTAATCTTGTTAAAAACCAATCAAACATATGCACTTGTTCCCCAAATCGAGCCTTCGAGGCCCCAAAAATAGCATAGAAGCAATTCAGGACTAATTTCAAACAAAACAGAAGATTCAGGAAAAATTTTCCAAAATTTGAAAACAGGGGTCACACGCCCATGTGACATACCCCAGGTCGTGTAACAATCGAACAAAGGGACACACGACCATGTCCTAGCACGAGTCTCCACTCGTGTAACTCACTGAGTTGGGTCAGATGGCCGTGTCGCAGGCCGTGTGCGAGACTGTGTAACTCTCTGACATGTAACACACGGCCGTGTCGCAGGCCATGTGCTAGGCCGTGTAACTCACTGACTTAATACACTAAGAATTTACAAATGACACATGGTCATGTACCCAGGCCGTGTGTGTCACACGGCCGTGTGACAGCCCGTGTCTAGGCTGTGTGATCCATATTTTAACCCTAAAAACATGCCATTTCAAGGCCAAAACATACCTAACCGTCCATCCCATTTGTGCACACATTCAATTGACCTAAACATCATTCAAACCCTCATAAACATACCATTTTAAACATCCTATTTCATCTAACCAATATGCCACTCAAAGGCACCACATATATATATTAAAACATCATTAATCAACAAATCAATATGACCATACTTCAAGCACAAAACCTAGTTCATTTATCTACTAAATAATACCAACAATGACCATTTACATGCCATCACAACATACCAAAAAGAGTCTTATAAACAAGCATTTAAGAAAGGCAAAAAAAAAGACCTACAAGTTCCAAAGCTCATCAAACCAAACATAAACTTCAAAGCATATACATACCGAATGAACCATTACACATTCAAGAACTACCATAATAAAAGGGTCCTATACATGCCATTTATAACCTTGGCCAAAATACACAAAAACTACCGAAATGGTTGCTGGATAGCGTGATTGATCCCTGACAAGCATCCAACCGGTTGAGCTTTCGATAATCTATAAAACAAAGGAAAGTAACTACATAAGCAACGAGTACTTAGTAAGCTCATATAAATTGAAACATAACTTACCATTTCCTTAGCACAAAATATAAAATATGCATAATGTCATTACCAAGACCATAGGCTTAGTAAAAGCCTATACAAGCACCATCAAACTCACAAGTTAGGAGGTTCATCCATGATACATATGAGTTCAATCATATAGTAAGTAGATTTCATATACACATCATTTAACTTATCAACCGTTCCATAATATCATGAACCATTTCAATTGTATGCTTACAATGCCATTTTCTTTACTTACCCGTTGAACCATCTATAATTGCATAGGATACTCGAGAATGCTCACACATAGTGTGCCTTTCCAAATAACAGTAACCTTTCCTTTTCAATAGTGCTCACACAAGCTGTGAAATGGGCCTGCTTACATGAGCTGTGGGTCAGAATGTTAGCTACACGATGCTGCTCACATGAGCTGTGGAGAATCCGCAACAAATGTAGGACCTCAGCCATCGGTGGGACATTCAAGACTAGCACCAGAAACAAGAAATCTTTAATGACATTTCATTCGTATCCTAAGAATTCTTAAGGTTCAAACGAGATTCGTTATCCGTCAATTATTCATAGCATTGATACATGTATATTTAAATCCATTTATAACTACACAATATAATAGATAGTCAATTTAACTAACATTATTATGATTATAATTCATACGAACATACCTTGATAACTATGGTCATAGGAGTAGAATTTGAAACTAATCTAAAGCTTTTGCCTTCCCTCGATTTAAGTCCGATTGTGGTTTATCTTGATCTAAATAGATAATTTAATTTAATTAAGTACTTCAAGTTTTCAATTCAATCCATAACTCATATTTATGTAAAATTATGAAATTACCTTTAGTACTTTAACTTTTCATAATTTAGTCCTTAAGCTCATAACTTGAAATTAACCATTTTAATCCTCCATACCAGTTAGCCAAATTTGTTAGGGACTCATATCAACCCACTTAAATCATCATTTCATAATATTACCATGAAATTTTACTATTTTCACAAATAACTCCCCAAGTACAATCTCACCAAAAGTCACTTAACAAAACATTTTTGTTTAACAACTAAAGTTAATAATATATAAATTAACATCAAAACCTATTCAAAAACAACCATGGCAAGTCTCTCAACCTTTAACAGTTTTGCAAATTAATCCCAGGGCTAGCTAGATTAAGCTAATACAATCATAAAAACATAAAAATCATTAAAAACAGAATCAAAATCACATACCATGCAAGGTAAAAGCTTGGTCGAGCTTTAAACCCCTAAAAATGGTGTTTTTCTCTTCAATTTTTAGTGGAGAAGACAACTACAGAAGATGGTATCAATTTTGTTTTATTTTAGTTTAATATTATTTATTAAACTACCACTTTACCCTTAGTTATTAACTTATAAATTAACAAAATCCTACCCATAATTGTCCACTAACTTTAAGAATGGTATAATTACTATCTAGATCCTTTAGATTTCCTTTCCATAGCAATTTAGCCCTTTAAACTAATAGATACTCACTTTTACTACCTTGACGATTTAGTCCTTTTACCTAGCTAACCATATAAGCATCAAATTTTCATAACGAAACTTTACACGACCTTAATATAATCCCGTAGACATTAAATTAATAATAAAATAACAACTCACTCGTCAAATTTGTAGTCCCAAAACCACTGTTTTCCAGCACCACTGAATTGAGCTGTTACAGAATGTTATGCAAATGATGATTTGTTCTGTAACACCCCTTACCCGTATTCAACGCCGGAACCGGGCACGAGGCATTACCGTATTAAAAACCTCAAGATCGCCACTTAGGCACAACATGACCACTCTCTTTGGCCATCACAACAACCTCAATCCCGACTTACGAGGGCTCTCGAGAACATATTGAAAACTCTTACGATCTTAAAATTTTTCCATCTATACAGGGCTCACACACCCGTGTAAGATTTGGCATGCCCGTAGATGTCACACAGGCCCATGGTCACTACCCGTGCATGAAAACTCAAGCATTCTACCAATGCCCCACGGTTAGGGCACACGCCCGTGTAACACCCCAAACTCGGACAAGACACCACGCCCGAATCTGGCATGTTACGGGGAAAAACGTCTTTGAGTGACCAGATTTTTGAAAACTTATCCGAGTATATAGAAGAAACAAGTTGATTTCATTTAGCACTTCCAGTAGTTTCTTAGTGCCATTTTGACACATTTTAGACTTAGTAGAAAATCAAGTTTAATTCGGAAATCATTTGAGTTTATTGTATAGCAAAACATAGCGAGATACCCGATGGTATAGTTTGAAACACATTGCGATCTAATTTTGAAAACGTTGTCTTTCCAAGTTTTAGTAAATTTCATGCCAAGTTATTTGTTAAGCAGGTTGAGAATCTAATTAAAACATAACCATCAAAAACGTAGTTTAAAGGCCTTTTACAAATCCAAATTAAAACCCAAATAACAAGAATTAAACTAAAGTACCCAAATGATAGAGTTGGAGTAAAACTTTATTAAGCATGGCATGAGCGCCTCGAGTCCATCCGGCTCCATGTCCGCGCCTACGGGTCACCTGAAATGTCAAAGGAGAGGGTGAGTCGAATGACTCAGTGCATAAATCCCGCTCCCGATGAAACAACATGCTAGCACACATCATACATAGCAACATAATTAATGCAACCCGATCCTAACCATCCGAATCGCCTTTTTCTACCCGTGTGGTACCAAACCCACTGGTGGTGCCAAACCACCGGTGACATATAGTCACAATGTGTTACCAAAACACCGTGTCCCAAAGACACAATGTGCTACCCAAGCACCGGTGACCGTAGTCACGATAATCGAATGATGGGGCCAACCCATCGTGTGATACCCAATCACTAGCGACGATCCCATATCTCAAAGTGGGGCCAACCCACGGTGGTGTTAACCACGTGGACAAGTCGCAATGAGGTGCCCAACCTCTGGTGTCCCAAAGACACAAATGTGCTACCAAAGCACCGGTGACCGTAGTCACAATAATCGAATGATGGGGCCAACCCATCGTGTGATACCCAATCACTAGCGACGATCCCATATCTCAAAGTGGGGCCAACCCACGGTGGTGTTAACCACAGGGGACAAGTCGCAATGAGGTGCCCAACCTCCGGTGTCCCAAAGACACAAATGTGCTACCAAAGCACCGGTGACCCAAAGTCACAAAGTGTGTTACCAAAACACTGGTGCTCACAAAGACAAAAATATCATGCTCCTCCACTCATATCACCCATCAACATACCATACTCATGTAATCATGCATATCATACAAATTATGCATATCATGCTAATATGTTTGACTCATGCCCCATATCACATACATACATAGTCATGATACCATATAGATCATCGGTAATCTAGTAACAATACTTGACTTACCCGATACGCATACACATACCCCGTTTGGGTATCCAATAATCCATCATCTTCACATGATTTTAATAGGCAAACAGGTTTAATAACAATATTACTAAGTATGGGTGTGTTAGTTACACACACGGTAATCACGAGTCTAAAATCCCAACGAAACGATCTAAGTCCCTCGATTACTAGCTCCTACACTCGGCCAACACATAGGGTTAGGCATCTATAACATTCGGCCATCATCAATTAACCAAAGGGGGTCAATATCCATCCCTTACCTTGAAGATGATTTGGTTTCCAACCAAACCTCGAACCAACAAAGGGTTCTTTTGCTAATCGGCCACCACCTAATAAGAAGAACCATTAATTCTTAATAGCTTGACTAAAAGAAACTAAACAAAAGACTAATGAGACACCTTCTTACCCAAACGACTACCCAATAATGGAGACTCCGCTTGACTGCCTTGAAGTCCCCGATGCCCTATAACACAATCGGTTCCATCACCAAACGATTAGCACTCACAACAAGGCCACATTCGGCTCTTAATTAACCAACATCGGCAATGCATAAAGAAGAAGGGAAATGACCATTCGCCAATCACTTACCAGATTCCAAACGATTGAAACAAGGCCCCCCAAATACCCCACTGATATTCGGCCAAGTGAACCACTAGAAGAAGGGACAGATTCGGCCAACACCTTGATCAAAAAGAAGGAAAGAATTCGGCCAACAAAACACTAAGAGAAGGGAGGTATTCGGCTTAGAACTCAGAAGTGCAACAAAGAAAAATATGGTTTAAGAGATGAGAAGAAATCGCCAACAGATGAGAAGGGTTCGGCTTGAGTGCTTAACACCCTACTTTCGGCTTTGTATGAGAATAAAAGAGAGTCTAGCAGAGGAGAAATGGAAAGAATGTATGGAGATTTTGGTTTAGGAACAAGGTAAGTTTCGGCTTGCACAATTAAAGAAAGAAGAAGAAAGTGTGAGAAAAAGTGATATAGGTTTCGGCTTATACAAAATGAAGAGAAGAAGAAAATAGGAGAAAAGCATTCTACCAACAACACCAAGTGTAGAAAACAAAAGCAAAAATTCGACAAGTATGCCTTTGGACCTACGGTTTGCAAAAGAAAGAAGGGGAACTCACTAGCAATTTCGGTTTGCCTTTTGCTACCTCCCAAGACCGATTGTGCACCCAAAATTCCCAAAAGAGTTTCGGCACAACCCCAAAGCCACACTACCAACCCAAGCCGTCCACTTCCCCCACTCCAACACCCCACAAATTCGGCCAAATCCCCCCATTCACTCACATCCACCCATTCAAACCAACAAGACCAAGTCTCCCTCCTACAAATGCTCTCCACCTTTCATTTGAAAGGTATGACTTGGTCCAAGGTAGAATTTCACTAGTCTTCTACCTCTCCTCCATGCCGTCCCAAAAAGAATCCAAAATGGGGACTCTGCAGGCTCGAACACCGGACCTCCTCCACAAGTAGATGACGCCACACCAAGCTCCCCATGTAGCGCATGCTTGCCACTAAGCTAGCTCCTCTTTTGTGCAACAAAACACCAAATAAAACTCTTATACCCCAGCTCCAACAGCTCCCCTGACTTAACACCCAAAAATCAAAATTTTCCCATTCACTCAGGCAAACACTTAGACTTCAATTAAGCCCCCAAAACATAGAAATAGCCACGCAAAGACACTAGACACATGCAATATCATGCAACAACAAAATAGCCCCTAACCCGGGATATTACAGTTCTACCCCCCTTAAAAATAATTTCGACCTCGAAATTACCTGATCAAAAGAGTTGCGGGTATTGCTGTCTCATCATATCCTCGGGTTCCCACGTAGCTTCTTCTACGCCATGATTCCGCCAAAGAACCTTAACCAAAGGCACAGACTTCTTACGCAGAACCTTCACATCTCGATCAAGAATCTGCACAGGTTCCTCTTCCATGGTCAAATCGGATTTACCTCGATCTCTTCCATTGCTACCACATGCGACGGATCGAACGATACCTCCAAGCATCGGAACATGGAAAACATCGTGAATCGACTAAGCTCTGCCGGCAACTCAAGCCGATACGCTCATCGGTCCAACTCGTCTCAATACCTTATACGGCCCAATAAACCTCGGACTTAGCTTGCCTTTCTTCCCGAACCTCAACACCTTCTTCCAAGGCGAGACCTTCAGAACACTCGATCCCCACAAAAACTATATCTCTTCGCTTAAGATCGGCATAAGACTTCTGCCCGGTCCAAGCTTCCTTCAATCTAGACCGAATTAACTTAACCTTGTCTTCGGTCTCGAAGAACCAACTCGGGTCCCAACAACGGCGTTCACCTAACTCCGTCCAACACGTGGTGGCGACATTTCCTACCATACAACGCCTCATACGGTGCCATCTTGATGCTCGCTTGTAATCGTTGTTGTAGGCAAACTCGACTAATGGTAGAAACTCCTCCCAACTACCTCTGAAATCCAAGATACAACCTCTCAAAGATATCCTCTAAGACCTGAATGACCCTTTTCGATTGGCCGTCGATTTGCGGGTGAAAAGCCGTCTTTGAAATCCAAACGAGTACCCAGAGCCCGATGCGGTGCTTTCCGAACCTTGACGTGAATCTAGGATCCCTATCCGAGATTATCGAAAGCGGCACACTGTGCAACCTCACTATCTCGACACATACAACTTACGCTAGCTTCAAGTGAGTAGTCAACCCTCACCGAAATAAAGTGAGCTGATTTAGTCGATCGATCCACCACTACCCAAACTCGAATCTTTCTTGCTTGGCGTGGCGGTAACCCACCGACGAAATCCATGGTTATCCTTTCCCACTTCCACCGAGGAATCTTCACAGTCGAAGCAACCCGACGGCAATCGATGTTCACCTTGACTGGCCGACAAGTCGGACACTTCCCAACAAACTCTGTCACCTCCTTCTTCAAGCCGTGCCACCAAAATCGCTCTCTAAGATCCCTATACATCTTGCTACCTCCAGGATGCATAGCATAAGGATCGCTATGTGCGTCTGAAGAATCTTTTGCCTCGACTCAACATCTTTAGGCATACAAGCCTTTCCTTGAAAACATAGAACCCCATCACCGCACAAGTGTAACCCTCCAAACCACCATCCCGCACTTGCAACCTCCGCGCTTTCGAACCTCATCCAATAAGCTGTTTCTCCCACGATCACTCCAACCCAAGTAGGCAACTCGCAACTCTGCTGCGAGAATACTCCCATCGTCCATACAAACTCAAATGGGCAAACAATGCTCTTAAGTCCGAAACAACCTTACGGCTCAACGCGCGTGCGCCACCACGTTAGCCTTGCCGGATGGTACTCAATCGAGCGATCGTAATCTTTCAAAGCAACTCAACCCATCTGCGCGCTGCCTCAAATTCAAATCCTTTTGAGTCGGTAGATACTTCGACTCTTGTGATGCGTGTGAGACTATCGATCTCTCTCCGTACAAGTAGTGCCTCCAAATCTTTAAAGCGAAGACCACGGTAGCTAGCTCCAAGTCATGCGTCGGTTAGTTGACCTCATGTGGCCTCATTGCCGAGAAGCGTAAGCCACAACCTTACCTTCTTGCATCAAGACACAACCCAAGCCCGTATGTGATGCATCGCAATAGACTGTGAATTCCTTACCACCTCGGGTTGAATTAGAACCGAGCCTCGGTCAAAATCTTCTTTAACTTATCGAAGCTTTCTGCTGCTTTCTCGATCCATACAAACGGAACTTCTTTCCTTAGCAACTTGGTCATCGGCGCGCTATCAACGAGAAACCCTCAACAAACCTTGGTGAGTATCCGCCAAACCAGAAAACTCCGAATCTCACCCACGACCTAGGCGGCTTCAATCCAAAAAGCGCCTCAATCTTACGAGGATCTACTCGAATCCCCTCGATCGACACTACATGACCCAAGAAAGTCACTTCTCTAAGCTAGAACTCACACTTACTGAACTTAGCATAGAGCTGCTTTTCCCTTAAAATCTGCAACACCACTCGCAAATGCTTAACATGCTCTTCCTCTGTCCTTGAGTACACCAAGATGTCGTCTATGAAAACCACGACGAACCGATCCGGATCTCGTTGAAACACCCTATTCATCATGTCCATAAACGCTGCGGTCGTTAGTCAACCCGAACGGCATTACCGAAATTGTAGTGCCCATACCGAGTCCAAAGCGCTTGTTTTATGGATATCCGCCTCCTTAACCTTTAATCGGTGATACCTGGACCTCAAGTCGATCTTCGAGAATACCGCGACACCCTTCTTCACCGATCAAACAAATCATCTATCCGTGGCAACGCGGATACTTGTTTTTAATCGTCGACTTGTTCAATCTGGCGGTAGTCTATACACATCCGCATCGTGCCATCTTTCTTCTTGACAAAGAGTACCGCGCACACACCACGGCGAAACACTTGGCCTAATAAAACCTCGATCCAATAACTCCTGGATCGAGCCTTAAGCTCCACCAACTCCTTTGGTGCCATCCTATACGGAGCAATAGACACCGGCGCATTCCTGCAATGATCAATCCCGAACTCCACCTCGCGATCCGGCGGCAAACCTGGAAGCTCCTCGGGAAAAACATCAAGAAACTCCTTAGCAGTGCGAACCTTCTCCACAATGCAGACTCCTTAGCCTCCAACGCATACACATGAACTACATACGCCTCACGACCTTTCGACCATCTTCTGCGCCTTGGAGCGGATACCACATTTGATAAGTAATCCCTCCTATTACCTATCATAGCCACCTCATCACCCTCAACCGTCTTAAGAACCATGCGCTTGGCCGCGCAATCCAACCTCGCCTGGTACTTGACGAACCAATCCATCCCAAGAATCAGATCGAACTCCCCAAACGGCAGTTCCATCGGATCGGCAAACAAACACTACCCCTTGGAGTTCTAAGGGTACCTCTCTAAACAGTTTATCTACTACTACAGAGTGACCTAGAGGGCTAATCACAGTCATCTGCCTAGAAGATATCTCAGAGTCTAAATCCATGGTCTCTACTATACTACTGGCAACATAAGAGTGCGTTGACCCCACATCAATCAAAGCAGTATAAGGAGAACCAAAAATCAAAAACGTCACGGTTATGGCGTCCGGCAGGTCGCCCTCCTCTCGGCGCCTCGCAGCATACACTAATCCAGGCTGTCTAGCATCAGAACTACTCGCACCTCTGCCCGGTGCTCCACGGCCCCGACCAGAACCATTACCACCTCTGCCATTACCACGGCCCCTCTGCGGTGGCGGTCCATTACCTCTGAACTGATTACGGCCCTGACTCTCAGACTGAATCCTAGCCAACCTACGCGGACAGTCCCTCACACGGTGCTCCAGAGAACCACACTCGAAGCAACCTTTTCCTCCATCCAAAGAACCACCCCAATGAGATTTCCCACACCGATCACATCTGCGGCGGTCCCGCTTAGCAACAACAAACCTAGCGGTGGTCCTACCCACTCGGTCTAGCCCTCTTCTCGCGGGTTACCCGACGATCCGAGAAGACCCAAAGCTCCTCTTATGTCTATTTCTCGTCCATACCCCGCCTCACGGACTCCTTAACACCCTCGGCTACCTTAGCCTTCTCAACTAAGACAACAAACTCGCTCCTGCGAGGAGCAATCAGCGACCTCAAGTCGTCTCGCAGACCATCCTCGAAACGAACACACCTCTCATGCTCGGTGGCCAATGCCCCCGGCATACCTACTCGACCAGAACTCGGCCTCAGACTCGGAATGCGGTTACTCCTGAACAAGCCTCAGAAAAGCCTTTCGCTGGGAGTCGACATAACTAGCTCCGATGTATTTCCTTTGATATGCAGCCCTGAAATAATCCCATGTTAGATCCTCTGCTGCCACACTGTCTCGAACCGTGAGCCACCACTGATATGACTCATCCCGGAGAAGCGTCGATGCCCTTCACTTCTCTTCACCGTCAAGTCCGGATCATCCATGATCCGCTCAGTCGCCTCCAGCCAATATTCAGCAGTGCTGGGAGCAACACCAGAAACACCTCGGAAGAATTCGGCCCCATTGGCCCGAAGTCGCTCAGGAACAGATTTCCTAACTCCTGCACCACCACCTACACCAGCTACTCTTTCCAACACTCGCAGCATCGCCTGTGACACTGCGTCGTCCCCAGTCTGATCTTGGAACTCACCACCTCCGGTGGTGGCGGAACCAGATCTCATTTTCTTCGAACCACGACCCGGATCCTACGGGCTCGAACCGTCATCCTACCACGACCTGCGTCCATGACCACGTCCACCTCTAGCGCTCATGACTAATCTTCCTACGTGTCGATTAAGAATTTTTATGCATCAGTATTTATTCCACTTGTTTAAAAGCAAGTCTTATGAATATTTTAAGAGGATTTGTTCTCGCGAGTTCACAGAATCCTATCAGTTTCAATCTCTAAAGTAGTATACTATTGCTATTCATCAAATCATATCACATCCAATCAATTTACAAGCAATAGTGCGGTACTTACAGGCGAATCAGTGCTTGAGACCCGGTGCCATGCCTTTCAAACCATACTTTAAGAATAAAACTAACAAAACAACCTTTTGAAAACATTTTTGGGCCTCAGGCCCACAGCCGAGCTTTTGAACTTAGCTCTGGTACCACAATTGTAACACCCCAAACTCGGACAAGACACCACGCCCGAATATGGCATGTTACGGGGAAAAACGTCTTTGAGTGACCAGATTTTTGAAAACTTATCCGAGTATATAGAAGAAACAAGTTGATTTCATTTAGCACTTCCAGTAGTTTCTTAGTGCCATTTTGACACATTTTAGACTTAGTAGAAAATCAAGTTTGATTCGGAAATCATTTGAGTTTATTGTATAGCAAAACATAGCGAGATACCCGATGGTATAGTTTGAAACACATTGCGATCTAATTTTGAAAACGTTGTCTTTCCAAGTTTTAGTAAATTTCATGCCAAGTTATTTGTTAAGCAGGTTGAGAATCTAATTAAAACATAACCATCAAAAACGTAGTTTAAAGGCCTTTTACAAATCCAAATTAAAACCCAAATAACAGTAATTAAACTAAAGTACCCAAATGATAGAGTTGGAGTAAAACTTTATTAAGCATGGCATGAGCGCCTCGAGTCCATCCGGCTCCATGTCCGCGCCTACACTGTCACCTGAAATGTCAAAGGAGAGGGTGAGTCGAATGACTCGATGCATAAATCCCGCTCCGATGAAACAACATGCTAGCACACATCATACATAGCAACATAATTAATGCAACCCGATCCTAACCATCCGAATCGCCTTTTTCTACCCGTGTGGTACCAAACCACTGGTGGTGCCAAACCACCGGTGACATATAGTCACAATGTGTTACCAAAACACCGGTGTCCCAAAGACACAATGTGCTACCTAAGCACCGGTGACCGTAGTCACGATAATCGAATGATGGGGCCAACCCATCGCGTGTGATACCCAATCACTAGCGCAGACGATCCCATATCTCAAAGTGGGGCCAACCCACGGTGGTGTTAACCACGGGGACAAGTCGCAATGAGGTGCCCAACCTCTCGGTGTCCCAAAGACACAAATGTGCTACCAAAGCACCGTGACCGTAGTCACAATAATCGAATGATGGGGCCAACCCATCGTGTGATACCCAATCACTAGCGATTCGCATCCCATATCTCAAAGTGGGGCCAACCCACGGTGGTGTTAACCACGAGGACAAGTCGCAATGAGGTGCCCAACCTCCGGTGTCCCAAAGACACAAATGTGCTACCAAAGCACTTTGGTGACCCAAAGTCACAAAGTGTGTTACCAAAACACCGGTGCTCGTCAAAGACAAAAATATCATGCTCCCTCCACTCATATCACCCATCAACATACCATACTCATGTAATCATGCATATCATACAAATTATGCATATCATGCTAATATGTTTGACTCATGCCCCATATCACATACATACATAGTCATGATACCATATAGATCATCGATAATCTAGTAACAATACCGACTTACCCGATACGTACACATACCCCGTTTGGGTATCCAATAATCCATCATCTTGTCATGATTTTAATAGGCAAACAGGTTTAATAACAATATTACTAAGTATGGGTGTGTTAGTTACACACACAGTAATCACGAGTCTAAAATCCCAACGAAACGATCTAAGTCCCTCGATTACTAGCTCCTACACTCGGCCAACACATAGGGTTAGGCATCTATAACATTCGGCCATCATCAATTAACCAAAGGGGGTCAATATCCATCCCTTACCTTGAAGATGATTTGGTTTCCAACCAAACCTCGAACCAACAGTGGTTCTTTTGCTAATCGGCCACCACCTAATAAGAAGAACCATTAATTCTTAATAGCTTGACTAAAAGAAACTAAACAAAAGACTAATGAGACACCTTCTTACCCAAACGACTACCCAACAATGGAGACTCCGCTTGACTGCCTTGAAGTCCCCGATGCCCTATAACACAATCGGTTCCATCACCAAACGATTAGCACTCACAACAAGGCCACATTCGGCTCTTAATTAACCAACATCGGCAATGCATAAAGAAGAAGGGAAATGACCATTCGGCCAATCACTTACCAGATTCCAAACGATTGAAACAAGGCCCCCAAATACCCCACTGATATTCGGCCAAGTGAACCACTAGAAGAAGGGACAGATTCGGCCAACACCTTGATCAAAAAGAAGGAAAGAATTCGGCCAACAAAACACTAAGAGAAGGGAGGTATTCGGCTTAGAACTCAGAAGTGCAACAAAGAAAAATATGGTTTAAGAGATGAGAAGAAATCGGCCAACAGATGAGAAGGGTTCGGCTTGAGTGCTTAACACCCCTACTTTCGGCTTTGTATGAGAATAAAAGAGAGTCTAGCAGAGGAGAAATGGAAAGAATGTATGGAGATTTTGGTTTAGGAACAAGGTAAGTTTCGGCTTGCACAATTAAAGAAAGAAGAAGAAAGTGTGAGAAAAAGTGATATAGGTTTCGGCTTATACAAAATGAAGAGAAGAAGAAAATAGGGAGAAAAGCATTCGGCCAACAACACCAAGTGTAGAAAACAAAAGCAAAAATTCGACAAGTATGCCTTTGGACCTACGGTTTGCAAAAGAAAGAAGGAGAACTCACTAGCAATTTCGGTTTGCCTTTTGCTACCTCCCAAGACCGATTGTGCACCCAAAATTCCCAAAGAGTTTCGGCACAACCCCAAAGCCACACTACCAACCCAAGCCGTCCACTTCCCCCCACTCCAACACCCCACAAATTCGCCCAAATCCCCCATTCACTCACATCCACCCATTCAAACCAACAAGACCAAGTCTCCCTCCTACAAATGCTCTCCACCTTTCATTTGAAAGGTATGACTTAGTCCAAGGTAGAATTTCACTAGTCTTCTACCTCTCCTCCATGCCGTCCCAAAAGAAGCCAAAATGGGGACTCTGCACTCGAACACCTGGACCTCCTCCACAAGTAGATGACGCCACACCAAGCTCCCCATGTAGCGCATGCTTGCCACTAAGCTAGCTCCTCTTTTGTGCAACAAAACACCAAATAAAACTCTTATACCCAGCTCCAACAGCTCCCTGACTTAACACCCAAAAATCAAAATTTTCCCATTCACTCGAGCAAACACTTGGACTTCAATTAAGCCCCAAAACATAGAAATAGCCACGCAAAGACACTAGACACATGCAATATCATGCAACAACAAAATAGCCCCTAACCCGGGATATTACAGCCCGTGCCTTCCACTCGTGGTGCACACTGACTACCTTAACACGGCCTAGAGTCTAGACACACGCCCGTGTGGCTAGCCCGTGGCCAACACTTATTAACACACACGTTCTAGGGACACGCCCGTGTGCCTAGTCCGTGGTCTATTCTGACTTAAAATACTAACATGCAGGGGACACACGGCCAAGTCACACGCCCATGGGCTGACCGTGTGTCACACATGGCCTAGACACACGCCTGTGTGTGTACTCACATGGACAAGAACAAAGCTATTTGCCAAGTTCTTTTCACCCTCCTAGCATCTAACACCCCAAACCCGGCCTAAACGTTACGACCGGATCTGGTATGTCACATGGAAAGATTTTTTTTAAGGAAACTTTGAAATTTTAAAAATTTCGCGTTTTGTTTTCATTAAAACTCAGATTCAGTTTTAAGGTTTTCTTGAAAACCTTTTATTAACAGTCAAAAATAGGTTCTTGTGATACAAATGCCGAAATGAGGGGATCTCAGAAACGTGACATTTAAAAAAAAATAGTTTGTCTAAATTTAGGAAAATTCCAAGTTTAATTATTTACTTACTTGATATCCGTGTGTCATTGTTAAAAGAAATGTTTGTTTTAATTTTGTTTAGAAAACTCCCAATTTAACGTTTCCTAAAATATAAGTTACCGTAATAAGTTGAAAACCAAATTATAAAATCCCGGAGGCCTTATTACATGATAAATTCCAAAATTAAAAGTAAGTTTAACTGAAGAAACAAAATTTACGAAGGAAGTAATGCATGGCCACCTCAAAGTCCACTTCAGCTCCGAATCCGCAACTAGGGGTTACCTTCAAAATTAAGCAGAAGGGTGAGTCACCAAGACTCAGTGTGTAATTCCCCTTACGAATGCAATCTGGCCTTAAGCCCACAGATGCACATTGGGCCGTAGCCCTCACAACATGGCATATTAAAAAGTGTATGCATTGCAGCCCAGTCCAACCTAGTATTCCATCCTCTACACCACCTGAACTAGCCAAACACCTGTGGCACCAAGCCACTGTGGTACCAAACCACTTTGACAGAGTCACTGATAAAATATATGTGGGGCAAACCCACTGTGGTACCAAACCACTTTGTGATGATCCAGCGATAAATATATGTTGGGCCAACCTTTGTGGTACCAAACCACTTTGTGTGATCCATCGATAAATATATGTGGTGCCAAACCACTGCGACAGAGTCACTGAATTACACTTCCCCTTACAATATCATATCCCAGAGCCCATGCAACATATTATCATAATATAATGAATGCACAAATGTCAACTTAAATCGAATCATCAGAGCGTATAGATAATCATGATAAAGAATTCACAATACACCACCAAAGGTGACTAACCTATTATCTTCGATTTTAGCCCCCTCCAAGGGTAACTCAACAGCCATTACCGATGTTTTGGCTTTTAAACAATTCACATATCAACTAATAATCAAACAAAAGATGGTGCGAATATTACACACAATCACACTAATCAACTCTTGAGGGCATAACAGTAATTTTTACCCATCGAGGGTATTTCAATAATTTTATCAACCCATCAGAAGGGCTATAGTCGCCTCGAGCGACTCAGTTATTCTAAACAGAGATAACGATGTGAATGGGCCTAAGGCCCATTCTTTGCCCAAGTGGGCCCACACGCTCGTTTGGCCCATTTAGCCCCAAATCTAGCCACAAATATATGATTCACCTAGACTAATTCAATATCTACTACACAATCATACAATTTATACATATGGGCCCACTTGGCCCCGTTCGGCCCATTGTGGCCCAAATAGCATCAACCTACAAGAGTACTCATGGTGGCCTCGACTATCGCGTCAAAGCTCCCATACGAGCACTCGTACACTCGTGTGGCTACCACCACCGAGTGACTGGCATTTCGGCATTTGCCGCTCTACAGCTAGAGTAGGGCGAAATACACACTTGATAGGAAGCTGAAGTTAACCCGTGCTACGAACACTGTTCTATGCAGAAGCCAACTATGATCGCACCCTTGACCCCCAAGGGGGTGTGTCGATCAACTTCGATCACCACCTCTGCATCCCAACGGCATACAGATCAATGAATGATCCAACGCCTAACCCAAACGAGCATGCCACAAAGCGAAGGGATAAGCCAAGAAAGGTGTGCTTACTCTCCTCCTAGATTGCTCTATTTAAAGCCAGCTTCTCACCTTCCCTCCTGCTAGCTTCCCGATGTGGGATCCCTCCTTTAGTAGAGTTAAAATCCAACACAAACTCTGGCCGTCCAATCCGAAAAAAAAACACTCCCTTGCTGATCCCAAGACTTGAACCTCAGACCTCTTGCCAGCTATAACGCCACCTTGCCACTAGGCCACAAGCTCTTTTTGTGTCTATAATCATGCGCAACTAAATATAAGTCTATGGCCAACATCTAAGTTCACTTAAAAGTAAATCAAAATGCAAGTGCCAGGACTTGAACCTTGGACCTCTTCCCTCCTTGTGTGGCGTCACTTCCTTGCTCCCTAAGTGGCATCACTTTGCCACTTCACCACAACTCCTTGTTGTGTCATCTTTTCCCACATTTTATTCTTAAAGGCTACTTACTAACTCCCAGGGTTTTATTCACCTAAAACCAAAATTTTCCTAAAGCCTAAATTTGATCCTGGGACTTCATAGAAGCCCCCTAACCTTCGAAAATCACTCACCTAATAGGTCCAACTTGCACTAGAGCCGTTCTCTTATTCTCAAAAATTTTAAACGCCACTACTACTCTCAAGGCCCATTGGGCCCAATCCTACTAGGCCCAAATTCAAGATGTTACAAATCTACCCCCTTAAAGAAATTTTGTCCTCGAAATTTTCAACTATAGGAACAGTCGCACCTCCTAACCTACCACACTACGCTCACGCTGCGCACTCTGATCTTACTAACACTAATACACTTTCTAACTTAATCTTGGTACCTCTTAACACAACCAAATATCTAACATAGAAGCAAACAGATTTTTACCACACATGCACACAATTTCTATATCACATACAAACCAAACACACAGAATAAATACTAGAAATACAGCCATTTCAGCATATAATAGACTATAGTGAAAAGGGGAACTTACGGATTTGGTGCCGGAGACTCGGTGCCATACTTTCAAAAAGACATATATTTTTAAACCATTTTTCAAACCCATTTTTGGAAAACGTTTTAAAACCCATTCCACAAGCCGAATTTTGCAACCTAGGCTCTGATACCAAAATTGTAACACCCTAAACCCGACCTAAACGTTACGACCGAATCTGGTATGTCACATGGAAAGATTTTTTTAAGGAAACTTTGAAATTTTAAAAATTTCGCGTTTTGTTTTCATTAAAACTCTGATTCAGTTTTAAGGTTTTTTTGAAAACCTTTTATTAAAAGTCGAAAACAGGTTCTTGTGATACGAATGCCGAAATGAGGGATCTCAGAAACGTGACATTTAAAAAAAACAGTTTGTGTAAATTTAGGAAAATTCCAAGTTTAATTATTTACTTACTTGGTATCCGTGTGTCATTGTTAAAAGAAATGTTTGTTTTCATTTTGTTTAGAAAAATCCCAATTTAACGTTTCCTATAATATAAGTTACCGTAATAAGTTGAAAACCAAATTATAAAATCCCGGAGGCCTTATTACATAATAAATTCCCAAATTAAAAGTAAGTTTAACTGAAGAAACAAAATTTACGAAGGAAGTAATGCATGGCCACCTCAAAGTCCACTTCTACTCTGAATCATAACTAGGGGTTACACCGCAAAATTAAGCGGAGGGTGAGTCACCAAGACTCGGTGTGTAATTCCCACTTACGAATGCAATCGGCCTTAAGCCACAGATGCACATTGGGCGTAGCCCTCACAACATGGCATATTAAAAGTGTATGTAATGCAGCCCACCCAACCCAACCTAGTATTCCATCCTCTACACCACCTGCACCCACCAAACACCTGTGGCACCAAGCCACTGTGGTACCAAACCAACTGTGGTACCAAACCACTGTGATGAGTCAGCGATAAAATATATGTGGGGCCAACCCACTGTGGTACCAAACCACGTGGATGATCCATCGATAAATATATGTGGGGCCAATCCATCGTGGTACAAAACCACCGTGATGATCCATCGATAAATATATGTGGTGCCAAACCACTGTGGTACCAAACCACTGTGACAGAGTCACTGAATTACACTTCCCCTTACAATATCATATCCCAGAGCCCATGCAACATATTATCATAATATAATGAATGCACACATGTCAACGTAAATCGAATCATCAGAGCGTATAGATAATCATGATAAAGAATTCACAAGACACCACCAAAGGTGACTAACCTGGTATCTTCGATTTTACCCCCCCAAGGGTAACTCAATAGCCATTACCGATGTTTCGGTTTTAAACAATTCACATATCAACTAATAATCAAACAAAAGATGGTGTGAATATTACACACAATCACACTAATCAACTTTTGAGGGCATAACAGTAATTTTTACCCACCGAGGGTATTTCAATAATTTTATCAACCCATCAGAAGGGCTACGGTCGCCTCGAGCGACTCAGTTATTCTAAACAGAGATAACGATGTGAATGAGCCTAAGGCCCATTCTCGACCCAAGTGGGCCCACACGCTCGTGTGGCCCATTTAGCCCCAAATCTAGCCACAAATATATGATTCACCTAGACTAATTCAATATCTACAACACAATCATACAATTTATTCATATGGGCCCACAGGTCCATTGGGCCTACAGGCCCATTGGGCCCACTTGGCCCCGTTCGGCCCATCGTGGCCCAAATAGCATCAACCTACAAGAGTACTCATGGTGGCCTCGACTATTGCGTTGAAGCTCCCACACGTGCGCTCGCACGCTCGTGTGGCTACCATCGCCGAGTGACCAGCATTTCGGCATTTGCCGCTCTACAGCTAGAGTAGGGCGAAATGCACACCTGATAGGAAGCTGAAGTTAACCCGCGCTTCGAGCACTGTTCTGCGCAGAAGCCAACTATGATCGCACCCTTGACCCCAAGAGGGTGTGTCGATCAACTTCGATCACCACCTCTGCGACCCAACGGCATACAGATCAATGAATGATCCAACGCCTAACCCAAACGAGCACGCCACAAAGCGAAGGGATAAGCCAAGAAAGGTGTCCTTACTCTCCTCCTAGATTGCTCTATTTAAAGCCAGCTTCTCACCTTCCCTCCTGCTAGCTTCCTGATGTGGGATCCCTCCTTTAGTAGAGTTAAAATCCAACACAAACTCTGACCGTCCAATCCGCAAAATAAACACTCCCTTGCTTATCCCAAGACTTGAACCTCAGACCTCTGGCCAGCTATAACGCCACCTTGCCACTAGGCCACAAGCTCCTCTTGTGTCTATAATCATGCGCAACTAAATATAAGTCTATGGCCAACGTCTAAGTTCACTGAAAAATAAATCAAAATGCAAGCGCTAAGACTTGAACCTTGGACCTCCTTCCCTCCTTGTGTGGCGTCACTTCCTTGCTCCCTAAGTGGCGTCACTTTGCCACTTCACCACAACTCCTTGTTGTGTCATATTTTCCCACATTTTATTCTTAAAGGCTACTTACTAACTCTCAGGGTTTTATTCACCTAAAACCAAAATTTTCCGAAAGCCTAAATTTGATCCCAGGACTTCATAGAAGTCCCCTAACCTTCCAAAATCACTCACCTAATAGGTCCAACTTGCACTAGAGCCGTTCTCTTATTCTCAAAAATTTTAAACGCTACTACTACTCTCAAGGCCCATTGGGCCCAGTCCTACTTGGCCCAAATTCAGGATGTTACAAATCTACCCCCTTAAAGAAATTTTGTCCTCGAAATTTTCAACTATAGGAACAGTCGCACCTCCTAACCTACCACACTACGCTCACGCTGGGCACTCTGATCTTACTAACACTAATACACTTCCTAACTTAATCTTGGTACCTCTTCACATAACCAAATATCTAACACAGAAGCAAACAGATTTTTACCACACATGCACACAATTTCTATATCACATCCAAACCAAACACACAGAAAAATACCAAAAATACAGCCATTTCAGCATATAATAGACTATAGTGAAAAGGGGAACTTACGGATTTGGTGCCGGAGACTCGGTGCCATACTTCCAAAAAGACATATATTTTTAAACCATTTTTCAAACCCATTTTTGGAAAACATTTTCGAACCCATTCCACAAGCCGAGTTTTGCAACCTAGGCTCTGATACCAAAATTGCCCAAACCCGGCCTAAACGTTACGACCGGATCTGGTATGTCACATGGAAAGATTTTTTTAAGAAAACTTTGAAATTTTAAAAATTTCGCGTTTTGTTTTCATTAAAACTCAGATTCAGTTTTAAGGTTTTCTTGAAAACCTTTTATTAACTGTCGAAAACAGGTTCTTGTGATACGAATGCCGAAATGAGGGGATCTCAGAAACGTGACATTTACAAAAAAATAGTTTGTGTAAATTTAGGAAAATTCCAAGTTTAATTATTTACTTACTTGATATCCTTGTGTCATTGTTAAAAGAAATGCTTGTTTTCATTTTGTTTAGAAAACTCCCAATTTAACGTTTCCTATAATATAAGTTACCGTAATAAGTTGAAAACCAAATTATAAAATCCCGGAGGCCTTATTACATAATAAATTCCCAAATTAAAAGTAAGTTTAACTGAAAAACAAAATTTACGAAGGAAGTAATGCATGGCCACCTCAAAGTCCACTTCGGCTCCGAATCCGCAACTAGGGGTTACCTGCAAAATTAAGCAGAGGGGTGAGTCACCAAGACTCAGTGTGTAATTCCCCTTACGAACGCAATCTGGCCTTAAGCCCACAGATGCACATTAGGCCGTAGCCCTCACAACATGGCATATTAAAAAGTGTATGCAATGCAGCCCAGCCCAACCTAGTATTCCATCCTCTACACCACCTGAACCAGCCAAACACCTGTGGCACCAAGCCACTATGGTACCAAACCACTATGACAGAGTCACTGATAAAATATATGTGGGGCCAACCCACTGTGGTACCAAACCACTATGACAGTCACTGATAAATATATGTGGGGCCAACCCACTATGGTACCAAACCACTATGACAGTCACTGATAAATATATGTGGTGCCAAACCACTGTGGTACCAAACCACTGTGACAGAGTCACTGAATTACACTACCCCTTATAATATCATATCCCAGAGCCCATGCAACATATTATCATAATATAATGAATGCACACATGTCAACGTAAATCGAATCATCAGAGCGTATAGATAATCATGATAAAGAATTCACAAGACACCACCAAAGATGACTAACCTGGTATCTTCGATTTTACCCCCCAAGGGTAACTCAACTGCCATTACCGATGTTTCGGCTTTTAAACAATTCACATATCAACTAATAATCAAACAAAAGATGGTGCGAATATTACACACAATCACACTAATCAACTCTTGAGGGCATAACAATAATTTTTACCCACCGAGGGTATTTCAATAATTTTATCAACCCATCATAAAGGCTATAGTCGCCTCGAGCGACTCAGTTATCCTAAACAGAGATAACGATGTGAATGGGCCTAAGGCCCATTCTTGGCCCAAGTGGGCCCACACGCTCGTGTGGCCCATTTAGCCCCAAATCTAGCCACAAATATATGATTCACCTAGACTAATTCAATATCTACTACACAATCATACAATTTATTCATATGGGCCCACTGGCCTATTGGGCCCACTTGGCCCCGTTCGACCCATCGTGGCCCAAACAGCATCAACTTACAAGAGTACTCATGGTGGCCTCGACTATCGCTTTGAAGCTCCCACACGTACGCTCGCACGCTCGTGTGGCTACCATCGCCGAGTGACCAGCATTTCGGCATTTGCCGCTCTACAGCTAGAGTAGGGCGAAATACACACCTGATAGGAAGCTGAAGTTAACCCGCGCTTCGAGCACTGTTCTGCGCAGAAGCCAACTATGATCGCACCCTTGACTCCCAAGAGGGTGTGTCAATCAACTTCGATCACCACCTCTGCGACCCAACGGCATACAGATCAATGAATGATCCAACGCCTAACCCAAACGAGCACGCCACAAAGCGAAGGGATAAGCCAAGAAAGGTGTGCTTACTCTCCTCCTAGATTGCTCTATTTAAAGCCAGCTTCTCACCTTCCCTCCTGCTAGCTTCCTGATGTGGGATCCCTCCTTTAGTAGAGTTAAAATCCAACACAAACTCTGACCGTCCAATCCGCAAAATAAACACTCCCTTGCTGATCCCAAGACTTGAACCTCAGACCTCTTGCCAGCTATAACGCCACCTTGCCACTAGGCCACAAGCTCCTCTTGTGTCTATAATCATGTGCAACTAAATATAAGTCTATGGCCAATGTCTAAGTTCACTTAAAAATAAATCAAAATGCAAGCGCCGAGACTTGAACCTTGGACCTCCTTCCCTCCTTGTGTGGCGTCACTTCTTTGCTCCCTAAGTGGCGTCACTTTGCCACTTCACCACAACTCCTTGTTGTGCCATCTTTTCTCATATTTTATTCTTAAAGGCTACTTACTAACTCCTAGGGTTTTATTCACCTAAAACCAAAATTTTCCTAAAGCCTAAATTTGATCCTGGGACTTCATAGAAGCCCCCTAACCTTCGAAAATCACTCACCTAATAGGTCCAACTTGCACTAGAGCCGTTCTCTTATTCTCAAAAATTTTAAACGCTACTACTACTCTCAAGGCCCATTGGGCCCAATCCTACTAGGCCTAAATTCAGGATGTTACATAGCATACACAATCATGCACTCATTCAACACATCCATAATCAAGTCAAAATCTTACAATCTCAATTGGATAACTACATCTTTTCATATAATAAAGTGCCAACAACTATTGCTTTATACAAAATAGATTATCCATCTAAAGGCCAACACATCATAGCGATATACAACAAAATTCACTAACTTGTCTAGCCCCTATACATGCCATATACAAAACATTGAGTCTCATGTACCAAAGTGTGCTGACAGTGTGGGCGATCTTCCAATTGATCCTCGTATCTCGATTCAACACTTTTGCTCTATAGACAAAGGAAAAGAAAGGGAGTAAGCTTTGAGCTTAGTAAGTTTACACATAAACAATTAGGCAACATAGTATAAGCTAAACAACAATTAGCATTATACTAACATATAATGTACAACTATGCTTACTCTTTCTATCCCTTACCACATTTCTAACAGATCATGAGTCACTTACTCATAACCATTGACATGCACCCCTGCATTCAATATCATATTTACACAATATACAACACAACATTATTTCTCAATAATACATCCACACAGCTATGCTACTCACTATCACATCCACACAGCAAATCTCTCGGTGGTTCTGCACTAAGCCCACCACAATCAATTAATAAGGTAGTATCACACTTAGCCTACCAACAAGGTATTCATAGTAGTTTCGCACATAGCCCACTAGATAATATACCTAACGATAGCATCGCACATAGCCAGCTCATCGTCAATATGCATTAGGATGGTATCGCACTTAGCCTACCATTTAGCATTATCACAACACATTCACAAATCTACTTACTTAATCATTCATCCATTCATTTCACTTGAACCACATAGGTTCTCAATCATTCTCAACCATGCTATACACTATCTAGCATTAACAAATTGTAAGTATGAATGCATTGTTTATGCATAGACTTACCTCGATACTCAAAAGTATAGAAACGTGCAATTTAGTCCACCACTTTGCTCTTGCCTCGCTTTGATCCGGGCTTTGTCTTTCTTGATCTATAATGAATAAATTAGCTTATTCAATACACACATTGACCAAATTGACCCACATCTCATACTTTGGCAAAATTACTCTTTTGCCCTAAATCTTTCTCATAATTACACTATTGCCTCAAGGCTCATAAAGTGATTTTTATTCAACTTTCTAGCCTTTCATGCTTAAGCCAATCACTTACTCAACTAAAGCAATCATCAATTCTCACTACATCACACATGTATGACCAAACTCAAGATTTTTACAAACTAGTCCCTACATGCATTTTCTATGGAAACTCATTTAGCAAAAGATGTTTCTACTACATCAAGCTTTCATAATCTTCCATAAAACATCAAAATACATGCATGTCATACATGGCCACATTTTTGAACTTCCATCATAGCTCATCAAATAGCTAAAAATAACTTACTCATGCAACAAGGACTTCAAAAATACAAAGAATATCAAAAACGAGGCTAGATGCACTTACTAGCAAGCTTGAAATTTTTGAAGAACCCTAACAATGGCTCTCTCAAATTTTGACCTTGGAGAAGAAGATGAATGAATTTTGTCATATTTTCTCCTATTTTAATCACTTAATTGTTAAATGACCAAAATTCCCTTTTTGATAAACTTTCTATTTTAACTCATCCATGCCCAAATTTGTCCAAAAATTAGAAATTGGGAAAATTGCTATTTAAGGACCTCTAATTAACATTCTAAAGCTATTTCACACAAATAGCTTCTAGAATCTCAAATTTTGCAACTTTTGCAATTTAGTCCTTTTGGATAATTCAACCGCAATTTCACAAAATTGCTTCATGAAACTTTCACACTAGCATGCATTCATAGCATGAACCTCAAAAACTCATTCATATACCTCAAATTTGTGGTCTCGCACCAC
This sequence comes from Gossypium sturtianum, assembly GCA_025698515.1. Taxonomy (NCBI): domain Eukaryota; kingdom Viridiplantae; phylum Streptophyta; class Magnoliopsida; order Malvales; family Malvaceae; genus Gossypium; species Gossypium sturtianum. Next base: position 72,037,592 of record CM046943.1, on the reverse strand, counting down.
TATTTTGACTAGGCCCTAAATCGGGATGTTACATGTTCTATGGCTGAATAGTGTTATATCGTGATGCATGTTGTGTATATATGAAAATGTATAATTGGTCGTAAGTTTAACCACGTTGAATTGATGAAATGTTTGGCGAAATGCATATTGTGCATGAATAGTAGTATTGGCTAAGTGCATGTGTATGAATTATGCGGAGTTGTGGAGGGTTGTCAAAGTGTGATTGAGATGGAAGACGGAGAAGGGAATATGATATGCAATTTGCCTCCTATAGGGCATGTAAATGCAAACCAAAATTTATGAATAACCCCAGCCTTATAGGGGAACACTTATGTGTTCGAATTAACAAGGTGGATTTGTTGAGGTTCAGGTGGATTGTATGGAGAAAGGTACGTACCAGTATATGAGAGCCCTTTATGGGACGTGTGAGTCACTAAGGAGTCGAAGGCTTTAAATCGTATGAATGAATATAAGTCCAAGGCCATGGCGTAAGCAGGGAGGTCTGCAAACCAGTTTGCGTTTATGAATTCGCCAGACATGCTCAGATGGCATAATTCAAGGGAGGTTCGCGAGATAAAATCGCGTACGTGAGTCTGTATATATGCATTCGCAGCTATGTCTCCACAAATATAAGAGCTACTTGATAAGTCTACCAAGAAAGAGTTAGTGTATTGGTAAACTATTACAATGTGTGAATCTATAGGTACATGTTATGCGAGTCCGTAAATGAAGGATATGACAGTTCTTCATATCTATCTCACATGTATGATTTAACAAATAGGGGATTCACTCTTAGGAATCCGCCAACATGTTATCTATTTCTAAGAGTGGACCACTACGAATGGGTTATTTGTTATTACAAGACAGAGGCAGGACATGACGGTCCGCCAGAATTGTCTACTTGGTTCAAATGCGTAGATCCTCTTTACTAATTCGTAATGGGGTCTTCCTTATGAATCTGCCAATATGTTTCATAAAGCATAAATCCACATACTTGGGTTTGAAACAAGAATTTGAGTTCCTTAGACAAGTTACTAATAGCAGTCCGCAACAAGAACTATTCGCCAAGATCTATAGGTTTTCTTTCATAGACCCATGATTTCCGCCAAACGTTCGAACATTTGACTGGAAAATACTACTCCAAAAATATAAGAAATTAATGCAGCGGTGGCTACAAGTATATGATTCAAAATGTAATATAGTAATGTGTTACAACGAAACACATGGAAATATTCTGAGAATCGTACCCAAGGGAGGATGATCTAAATCTATTGAAAACTTCTTTACAATAATAAGTCTAAATAGTAATAATTAAATTCTATATTACAATAAACCATAAAAGAGACAAATATTAGAAATTAAATAATTAAAGTGAATAAACGTAAATAAAATACAAATGACTAAACCAATTAAACCAATCAAGAAGATTTACTCATTTCAGGGGTTGCAATTATCTTCGGATTCGGGTTTTAAGGTGAATTAGCTATTAACTAACCAATTATTACCTCCGGAGTCCTAACCATTTAGTTAATTGGTTGATACTCGCTTATCTCCCGGCCTCACTTTCTCAACCAGGATCAATTATGATTGATTCGACAAACTTATCTCCAAGGCCTCTTTTAACCTATGATTACTTCCTAGGGTTCTTAAGCCGAAGGTTTAAGAACACACAATTTATACCAACTAATTCGACTAACAAACCCTTAATCCTCCATTAATCACTTCCCCATCCACTTGTTAATCTCCCCTCAGGGAATTAACTACTCATAGTATTCATAATCTCAAATTCAATTTATATAAACATGTAAACAACACGGTTAAATCTAAAGAGAAAAAAGATTTAGAATAATCCTAATTTGTATCGATTAAGAGCGGAATAACGAATCTCTCGACTAGGATAACGGATTTTGTCACTTGAAAAGGCAAACAAACTTAATAACTTCGATGTTAAAAAAGAAATCTTTGATCGAGATCAATTCGAATAGAGAAGAACAAAGCGTTTTATAAAAATAAAGGGAAACTAAACTAAATCTTACTCCTAACTATGAGGGTTTTTGGATGCTTCTAAGACGACTTAGTTACATCAAACCCATAAAGTTTTTTTTATAGGAGTGTTAATAGCCCCAATTATTTCTTTAGCCCATCCTAGGTCTTCGTATAAAATTGATTGCGCGGACGAAAATAGCCATGAAATACTTGGGCTCCACGTCAGTCATATGTCGCGCCATACACAAGCTATGGCGCGACACGACATGCATTTTCTTTATTATGCTTTTGTGGCTTGGGAAGCTTGTGCATCAATTATCCCAAGTTCCTACGTCCATTGGGCCCTAAATTAAGCATCTTGCACACTCAAATTGACATATTAAAACTAACTAAGGCCCGTGTCGACCTAATAGGTCACTAACACTCAAAATTGTGTAAAAGCACTTATTTTATTAATTACTCAATACTAACTACTAAATACCGAAAATACAGTAATAAATAATAAAATAGCTAGAAAATAAGCTCCTTAAATGCCAAAATGTATCTAAACTACCAGTACAATTAGTGGCAGGTCAAATACCCCCACACTTAAGTCTTTGCTTGCCCTAAGCAAACTAAATAAAAACAAAATAAAAATAGAAAACAAAACAATAAATAAACATGCAAGAAAAGAAAATGTACTTGAGCTAGCTTGATACAGAAAATTGGATAGAAATATATTAACAAGATAATGTAAGTAAACATATAGCTCTAGCATGATACACAATTGACTTACAATTTCCAAAATTAGACGAATTAGTTTATTAAATTACAAACTAAACAAATAAAAGAATATTAAGTATAGGTATCTATCAAAACAAGTATATGAATATAAAATTATGTTCAAATGAATATAAGTGGTAAAAATATCAATCCTTTGCACAATTTCATCCATATAAAGCCTTACCTAGTTCACATAGGACATTTCGACTTGTAATGTTCTGCGACTTAGGTTGGTTCGAAATTCAAAAAACAGGTTCGACAAAAAGGTTAAGCTTGAAATTAGTTTGATACATTATACTGTACCTTATACTCCCCTAACTGTACATGTAGCTCACCACCTTATATCCATTTCCCTCACATTCTTTATTTCTCCATTTACTAAGGCCTAGTATAGTATTCATGAGTACAATCATCCGAGCTTATATTGTTGAACAAATGTTAGCATACCTTTTTCCAATTCACTTTGTTTTTATTATTTTTATTTTTTTCTTCAAGATTTCTCGATTTGGAATTTTGCCTTTTTCTATTTTTTACAAGCTCAAAAATCTTATACTCACTATACCATACAATTCCTTAGTTCACTCATTTCTTTTTCCTATTTTTTATCTAAACCATCGTGATGTATCTACTTAGTCCGTCAATATCCATGGTCAGATGTTTAAATCCATGCTAGGGCCAAGAAACTAAAGGATCAAATAAATTATTTATAAGGCTAATGGTTTCATTTGTGGTTCATTTAGAAAATGGATTCAGGCTTCAAATTGGGTACTAAGGAAAATATATACAGGATAGCTTTTTGACTCGAAAAATTGTCTACCAAACAATGCCTTAGGTCATTCCTAGGTAATTTCATACATGGATTAAATTAGTCAAGTCTATCAATTTCTACAATCTATAATTCAATTAAACATGCATTCTATTTATATATCTATTTACCATTTGGTATACTTAACATCTTAAATCTATTTACAACGTAATAAATTGAACTAATTATTCTGAAAATAGATAATTCAGAATCAATTATTATCAAACTAAATTTACAATTTATTCAAAAAATCCTATTAACATTCTCCTAACCAACCACTTGTATTTCTACAATCTCAAGCACATATAAAACACACAAAATAAAAAATTTTAACAACTACTAAAAACTAGAAAAACAAAACAAAATAACAGAAAAATTTAAAAATTTTCCTAAGTAACCCCCACACTTTATTCAGCACATTGTCCCTAATATACAATAAAAGATAAAAGAAAGAGGTTACCCGATTAACATGATACATGCAACTCAATTGGTGGGACTACTCCTTATGGTTTTGGCTCGAAATTATAGTGCCTTAAAAAATATGGGATTCCTACAAAAAAAACTAAAAACAAACTATATATATATAATACTAAAATCCTAACTAAACTAAAAAAATAAAAATAATCCACAAATAAAATAAGTCTTAAAAATATAAATCCAAAATAAAAATAAAAAATTATTAAGAACTAGTCGAAATTAGGGTCCGACGCTTCATCAACTTTGTTTTGTTCGCCTTTCAAATTTTCCTCAGGATCTTCTTTGGTATCTTACTCATCTTCCGATTCCTCCTCTTTCTTCATCTTACTCGGTTCAACCTTTACCTTGTACTTAGCTGTTGGAAATTGTGGCAGCTTCAACCCGCTTTTCCTCGCATAGTCTTCGTAAATTGGTTCAACTTCTTGCATCCACCAAACTATCCATTTCGAATTAGATAACGCATTCTCGCCTAGATATGGATTTGTATTTATAGCTCTTTTTTGTTTCTTATCCCCTAAAAGATACTCCACACTTGGTTCCAATATTGGAAACTTAATTGGTTGTAAGAAACAACTTGATCGTCCCATTGACACCTTTGGTTATCTGCATAAGGTTGTCACTAAGTGCAAGAAAAGCAATTCCACTTCATTTGTAATTGCACATTGCAGCATACTCCGATATATCTATGTTCCCACACAAATTGTTTACTTATTTAAAATCGCATACAACAACATTGCTTGGAATGTATCGATATCAGACATGTCTAGCGCTGGGCAGATTCAAGTGCTGATAAATTTCAACCACATTCTAGCCTTTGAAGTTAACTTCTCATGAGAGAACAATATAGGGAAGTCTGTTCTTAAGTGGCATTCCCACTCACCCTTTCCGTCCGTTAGGAGATTAATTAAATCGTCCATTATTTCTCTTAGGAAATACATTAGATCAGTTCATTGTACAAAATCACATAGATATAATGGAACATTGTAATACCTCGCTATCTCGGGAGGCGAGATAGAAATTTCCTTCCCTCGAACTAATATCCACATCCATGGTACATCCATTTGTTTATTTGCATCTATCTCCTTTAACGCGGAATAAAATTCATGCACAACCGAAATGTACATAGGATTGGTTAGGATTGTAAAAAACTTCTCACATTGATGAAATTGAATCATCTCTCGTGTTTCGCCATTCAATGCGCTTATGGAATCGAAACCTCGTTCTTGTAGAAGGATTTTTCATTTAATTGCTCGAGTGATATTTTCAAGCTCCCTTTCTTAGATGTTGGCATGGTTATCCGCTACGAAATTACTATCAAAAAGGTTGCTACGCATGATTTTTAGGCTATGGAATAGGTGAAAGGCAGAGAATTCACGGAATCTCAAAGAAAAAGGTAGCAAAAGGTTGTTTGGTTGCTTGTGAAGGCTTGGAGGATGCGAATGTTCCAATGGAAAATATATAGAGGCCATCTAGGTTTTGACTTGTCATTCAAACTTGGGATAAATATTTGAAGATTACATCAAAACAGGGATGGAAAATTACCAAAAATGGCCTGCATGTCATGCCATAGAGATGGCATGCTACGATATGACACGACACTTTTTTTTCCTCTACTCTTACTTCCATAAAGGGTGTGTCATGCCGTGGTGGTTATATGTCACGCCATGACAACAAAATTTTGGGTTTCTAGGTTCAAAGGGGTTGTGTCATGTCATGGCCTTGGTACGTTGCCGCATGGTCCCTATCTATCTCCTTCGGAATTTGTCAAGGTCCTCTGGTTGTCCGTAATTGCCTCCAAATGACTCCTAGCCTTCCATAGCTCCCGACAACCATTTTTTTCAATTCTAACATGCAATTTACAAAATACTTATTCTAAAATATAACTACAAATGAAAAATTAAAACTAATTTACAATACTTTCAAATTGATTGAAGTTTGATGGTTTAAAAAAATTATGTTGTACTATTAGACTTGTCCGATAGTTCCTTGAATTTAATCATCAGCTTCCTTCGTCTCTCGCGACTATCATTGATCACCCAATTGCTTATTATCCTATCGCAGTTTCTCCATTTGTCTCGTTCTCTCGCATGTCGCTTACCTGCACTTATACAAGTCAAAAAATACCTTCGGTCAAGGGTGTTAGAGGTTAAATCGAATAAAGTGAAACATTCCTCCCTAATTGATCCTTCACTTTAGGAATTGTGACCGCACTTGGACACTTCTATTTCACCATGATTTTTGTTATTAGCTCATTTCGTTCAAGAATGATGGTAGGCTTAGATGTGGCCAAGAACGATCGACCTGAGAAAATCAGGATGTCTTGATCTTTCTCAAAATCAAGGACTACAAAATTGATAAGAATTATAAATCCCCATACCTTAACCAATACATCCTTAAGGACACGTTTTAGGTGTACCAAGGATCTATCAGCTAGTTATAGCTTTATTGAGGTGTTTTAATGTCCCTCAGTTCGAGTTTTTGATAAATCAATAGTGGCATTAAGTTTATGTTGGCCCCTAAATCGCAAAGGGCCTTAATGAAATGTCGACCCATATCTCTATTGGAATCATAAAACTACCTAAATCTTTCAATTTTGGGGGTATTTTCTTCCCAATTAGTGTGCTACATGAGGCGTCAATGTTAATGTGCTCACCCTTTTTTAATTTTTTATGCCATGCCATGATTTCCTTTAGATATTTGGCATATTTCGAGATTTTTTCGATGAGTTCTAAGTGCGGTATATTGACATTGAGGGATTTCAATAAATTTAGTTTATGAATTCTACTTCATCCCTCTTTTTCTTGTCATGTAATCGTGTCAGGAATGGTACCTTTATGGTGTTTGACTTTGTATTTACCAGATCATGCACCAATTCAGCTATCTCCTCAATCGACCCCTTGGGCTCTTCCTTATCCATGGATTCATCAACAACTTTAGGAACCTCTTTTTCTTCATGTATGGGTGCCTTTGGCTTTTCTAATTTCATTCTCAAATGCAAAGCGGTCGCATTTACACGTTTATTCCCATCTCTTTGAGGATTGTTCTCAGTATTACTTGGGATGCTTTGGCCATTTTTTCTTTTGAAACATAGTCATTAGTTGGCCCATCTTGTTAGAAAGGTTGTACATTTGGTATTCAAGTCATCCATATGTAGCTTGGAATTGTCAAATGTCCGTCTTCATTGTTTGCATCTCCCCTTCTAGTTGGTCGAATCGTTGACCTCATGGTCATTTCCCACGAATCTTTATTTTAATGGTGGAAATTGGTAAGGAGGGTCTGGTCAGTTTTACGTTTGATTTCCACCTCCTTGGTTACCTCTCCACATAAGGTTCAAATGATCCTTCCAACCGGAGTTATAGGTATTTGAATAGGGATCCCGACCCCTATTACCTATGAAATTTGCCTCCTCCAGTTGGTTCTCAAAATATGGCTCTATTTTTTTGGTTTGACGATGGAATCCAAATGGTTGAGCCTTTCTAACATTTGGTGATATCAGTCATCTTTGTTTACTGCTTTTACCATTGGAGGCTAGGATTTGTACGTGAATCTTTGATTGGGCCACATGTACGAATTCATAGCCATGTCGTCTATGATTTTATAGGCTCATTCGTAAGTGTGGAATATGATATATCCTCTAGCCACCCCATCTAAATTGGATCTGATATTACCATAAACACCATTGTAAAATATCTGAATTTGGAGCCACCCTTACAATTCATGGTATGGGCACTTCCTTAGAGTCAACTTAAATAGTTCTCATGCTTCGTATAGGGATTCACCTTCATATTGCTTAAATTTAGCGATTTCTCACTTAAGTTTAATGGTTCTACTAATCGAGAAAAATTTATGGAGAAATTTTTCCACTAAATCGTCCCATGTGGTGATGGAACTTGGTTCTAACGAGTCTAACTAATCAGTTGCATTGTCCCACAAAGAGAAAGGGAATAATTAGAGATGCATAATATCATCGGTTACCCCATTACATTTGAAGGTGTCACATAATTGAAGGAACTACTTCAAGTGTTTATTTCGATATTCCACCATGTTTTCGTTGAATTGAAGTGTGTTCTGGATCATTTGGATTGTAGTCATCTTTATCTCATTATTATTGGCATTAATCATCAACTTTTTTATACTACCTTGCACCACATCAAGTGTAGGTAGAGCATATGTAACACCCCAAAATAGAGCCTATGAGTTTTACGTGTATTTTAAGAATTTTAGCCTTTGAGTGTTTTGAATTTTGTGACATGCTTTATCGGTAATATTTTTTACTATGGTTTTTAGAAAATTAACTCAATTTCTAAAAATGAGTTTTAAATACCTTTAATTTTGAAAATAGGACTGATTTGTTAAAGTGTAAAAATTGTAAGTCTTTATGAAGCAATTAAACCAAATTTAAAAATTCAACCTAATACTTTCCCCAGCTACATATATTTCAAGTTCGTTTCTTCCCCTTCCATTCTTGTTGTCGTCCCTTTGTTTTCCCTCACCCTCACCCTCTCCATTCGATTTTTAATTCCAAACTCTATTATTTTGATTTCCATCATCCTTACAGCATTAAACCTTCATAATTCTTCAAGAAAACACTCAAAAACTCCATATATTTCATCTTCTTCTTCATGTGTGGATTTTTTGGGTTTCCGACAGAAGTCCATTTTTCTTCCAACTAAGGTAATCATTCATCTTTCTATTCATTTTAAATGTTATTTAGTCTTTAAAACTAAGTTTTTAGCCATTAAATCTCATGTTTTGAATAAAAGTTGAAAATTGGGTCATTAATGGTTGATTTCGGGATTTTGCATTAAAACTTGGTTTTAAAGTGTTTTTCAACTTATTTTAACATGATTAGAAGGTTTTTAAACTTACTTTAAAGTTTCGTTAAATATTTCTAATGTTTTAATGAATTTTCAGAAAATAGCCATAGAATATGTCGAAAAAGTTGATACTATGAATTGAGTTCTTAGCTTCGGTCACATGGGAACATGGGAACATAGCTTAGGCTTATGATTTTGATTACTTGTGGTGAGTTCTTAGCTGATTATTGAATGCATTCTTGTGTTGAAGTTCCGGATTCGATAGGACCTTCTGTGAGTAGAGAAAAAGGCAAGAAAAAGCTAGTTTGAGCTTTCGGCTTTTCGATGAAAGCATAATTGGTGAGTGTTTGGAATAATTCCTTGTGGACATGACTTAATACGTTATTTGGGAATTTGGTAGTAGGCTAAACCCCTACTCTAAATTCCAAGTGTAAGTTTTCTCATACCTATGCTATCTTGAGAACAATGTGCTTATGTGTTTGTGAATATGTGAACTGAGATGATATGCTATAACATGTGATATGTGGTTATGTTAACCGTTGTGAAAGTGCAAATGTGTACATGATATATATATGTTAAATGTCAGTGATAGTGTTTTGCTAAAGATGCAAATATGCAGTGATAGTTCATGGATAATCAGTAAGTGATATATGTTTGATTTCAGATATTTTGGGCTTGTGATCTTGAAACAGTTGGATATAGTTGGCATGCCATATGGTTGTGAGTACTTACCTATATGTACATTGATTTTGGGCGTTGAGGCCCTGGGACACATTGGAGGGATAAGGGAATGTGAGATAAGCTCTATTCAACGGGACATGTGAGGGGAAATAAGGAGAGTGTTAGCTTTATGCTTCACTTTTGGGACATGTTTGACTCTATGAGTCTATATTTGGTGTGTTGGAGATCTGTGTATTCGATGAGTGATGATAGAGCTCACTTTTATGTTTTATAGCTCAAGTGTCAAATTATCTTAAAATGTAGTTTTGTGTAATGTAATGTATGCGTAAATGAGTATTTGGTTGCTATGCAATTTATCTATAACATGTATTTTCTTAAAAGTGAATATGTTTACCATGTAAAAGGACTAGAAAAAATGCACGAGTAAGTATAATATGACACTAGAGTTGGAACTGTTAAGGTTATCTTATATGGTTGTTTTGTTGATGCTTGATGATTTGCATTGTGGTTATTCTGAGCATTCACTGAGCTTATTAAGCTCACCCACTCCTTTCAACCCATTACAGATTAGTAGTGTGCCAGTGTGAACAGTGTGGTTTCCAAGAGGTGATCCAAGCAAGTCTATTTGTTATTTTGTAAGTGTTCTATATTTATTTACACTTTGGGGAAATAGGCAATGTGGTAGTCTCGTTTATAGCCATGTTAACTTCTAAACCTTTTGCTATTTTTTGTTTGGTTTATAAAGATTACATGTTATTGTTATATTTGGGTTCAAGAACATGGGGATGGATTCACATTACTTGCTCGAACACAATTTTGTGATATAGAACTTTTAATTAGGCCATTAAATGATTATTTTTCGAAGTAATTGATGCATGATGTTTAGGAACTAAATTGGAATGGATTAATTGCTTATGTATGCTGCATTTTTGAGGTCTAGAGAAAAGGTATCGATAATCGGGTTTTAAAATCGATACCTCTGTGTTTTGAAATGTGCAGGAAGTCATAATAGAGATTTGGTATCAATAACTTTGCTCGAGTATCGATAATCAAAGTTAAAGTATCGATATTTCATGATAGATATCGATAGTTCTCAAAACTTTGGTTTTTAATCGACAAATAGAATGCAAGTTTGGTATCATTTTTCTAGGTGGTATCAAAACCACTTAGAGAAAATATCGATACCCTAGTGTCAGTATCGATACTTACGGATATGTTTTTGGAAATTTTACTAAATGGACCTTATGCATGTTTAAGTATTATTATACGACTAATTAATGTATGGTTAGCATGTAACAATGATAACTATCAAGTTTGAGTGGCTTAAGACCTATGCAAATAATAAAATGATGGACGTATTGTTTAGAATGATCTTTCTACTTGATGTATGTGACATGAGACAGTGGTTTGACATCCCGTATTTGGGCTTGGCAATCAGGTCGGGTATAATGTAACAGCCCGTTTTTAGTCAAATCAAAACAGTGGTTTCGGGACTAGAAATTCGAAGTCAAAATATTTATTTTATTATTAAATTAAGGTTTACAGCATGTGATACGGTTGCAAAAGTATTTCGGGTCGTAGTTGTGCCCGATCGTTAAATCCAAGACGTATCGTTGTAACTCGGAGTTTGATGAAGTTCAGCTAATTGTAGGCTAAATGGGTGTTGCAATTTGGTTCAAGGGTTGTGTGTGTCAATCGGATGTAGGCTCGGTTTGGAAATAGAAGAAATAGGCAATGAAATGTTTAGGATGGATAGAAGGACTTAAGAACAAGATCAAACCAATATTTTTAAAATATTGACCCGGGACTTATACGTCGCTTAAGGCTGCTCGAATTCGTTAAAAAGAACTTCGACCCACTATCTATAATGAGATAGGAACCGAAAGTATATCGGGTGAACGCCACACTCGATTAAGTGTGATAAGTTTGAATAAACAAGGTTGAGGCCACTAGTGAACTAGATAAGCCAACTCGAGTCTAAAACGAAATTTGAGAGTTGAATAAACTCACAAAGTAATAGAAATTCATTCAAATTGCAAAAAGTCTAAAATACATGAAAATGGCTACATATTTATAGTGATTTCCTAAGTTAGCCGAATGGACATATGAGGGACAATAACGTCATTTGATTTTCAACTTTTATTGAGCTGAAAGTTCCAGAATTAATCTAGAAGGTGTCATGAAGTTTCCTTGAAGCTTCCTAGCTAGCTGGAATTAAATGGGGAGCTGAATGGACTAAGGCATGTTCGGCCAAGGGCATGTATGAGCATTCAATGGTTACCTTGATCAGCTAATTAGTTTAGAAGAGTTTTAAAGCCATCTTGAGCACTCCAATGGCCAAAAGGTGTGTAGGCCGAATGTGTACAGCCACCTGGTGTGAATGCCCAAAACCGAATGGGCACCAAGTGTGAAAAGGATTTTCAGCTTGTGTGAAAGCTCTTTAAGCTAGTTCGAAAGCTCAATGTTCAGCTTAGAAGAAAGGAAACATCAGCTCCCTCGCCCTTTGGTGTCCACGAAAAGGCTGCCTGGAGGATCTCAATAATCAGCTCCTTAAGTGCTTTCCATGCATTGTACCTGCAGTAATTAATTTCAGCTAATTAATCAAGCTAAGACAAATTAAATTCGGCTGGAAAATTAATTGAAAAACATGAATTAAATTTGTCTTAAGCTTAGACACATTTAATTAACTATTAGACATCTATTTAATAGGTAATAAACTAAGACACATTAATTCTAATTAAAATGTCCAGATTTTGACAAATTAAAAACACAACTTAATTATTTGGGCTAAACACATTAATTTAACTAATACTTTAAATTAAAAATTTATTTCCAGCAAAATAAAAGTGCACAAATTAAACTAAGCTAGGCTCGAGCTGATTGAGCTAAATTTGAGCTTAATTCAGCTTGCAAAAAATTGGATGATAAACTCGTTGAGCTGGCCTGAGCCTCCTCGTTATGTCCAGCCAAGGACTCGTCCCACACTTGTTCAACTAGGGTCGAGATAGCCTCCTTGAAGTGTTTGGCTCGTGCTCGGGTGATGGGACCTTGCGGCAATTCCAAAGGCTCTTTGCTCAAGCTCGGCGTGACCCGAGGCGTGGCCGTATCAACATGACAATATGTTTGTGTGAAATTTTCGTTAAGAAATTTTATTGTTTAAGTGTTCAATTTGATAAAAAGGACTAAATTGAGTAAAGTGTAAAACTTATGTTCTATTAGCTAAAGGTATTAAATGGCTATGAAATTAAAAAGTGGAGGTCTTTATGTGGTAATTAACCCATTGTTTTTATGAGTGGACAAGTATGGCCATTAATTAGGTGAATTGATGATTTATTATTAAGGTTAATTTGGTAATTGGTAAATATATGTTAATTATAATAAAAAAAACAAATATTAAATGCTTTCATCTTCATCTTTTGCCGAAATTTAAGAGAAGAAAAAGCCATTTCTAGGGTTTAAAGTTTCAGTCAATTGCTAGCCTAATTATCAAGAAAAGAGAAATTTGGATCTAGATCGGGGAAAAACAAAGTACTCGACTAATCGACCTATTTCACTATTTTTAGCATCCCAGGTAAGTTCGTATGTAATAATTTTTGTTATAAATGTATTTTAAATGCTTTGATATTGCATAAACTGTGAATACGAGACTACGGACATGTTCGAAAATGAATCGACGATGATTCGGCACTGGAAATCCTGATTGAACCTTATGAATAGATTAGGATATGAATGACATGTCATTAGGGGTTATTGTGATTATGTGATCAGGGTGCTGGTCCTGTACGTCCTACCGGTGGCTAAATATACCGGCATGTGTTGCGGTTACTTGACAGCTTGTGTGAGCAGCATCGTGTAGCTACGTCTTGACTAACAGCTTGTGTGAGCAGGCTCGTTGATAGCTCGAGAGTGAGCATTGTAACATCCTGGAATTAGGGGTTCTGTATTTTATGTGTTTTGTGTGTTTGGCATGATTTGTCTGTTAATTTGGTGTGTTTGGGGGTTCCGAGGAGGCTCGAGGTTAAGCTTGAGCCTTGGTGAAAATTTTATTTTTGGGCACTTCAGGGGAGGCTAGCTGAGGCTGGCCTTAAGGGTAATTACTTGTGTTTGTTGACACAAGAAAAGGTGTGGTAAGATGGCAAGGAGACGCCACTTAAGTTGCAGGGAAGTGGCGTCACAAGAGAGTAGCAGAAGGAAGGGGTTCGAGTCGCGTCGACAGCATTCAGAAGCTTTATTTTTGCGCCAAGGGAGCTAAGGTGGTGGATTCGGCAGGGGCTCTCCAAGGTTATTGGTGGAATGAGTCAAAGATTTTGAATGAGTGGCCATGAGGTGATAGTGGGGTTTGAATGGGTCAAACCAATTCAAATTGTTGGAGGGGAGTGAAAGTAGAAGAAAAGTATGGGATTTGGATGTTGGTGGAGTTGTGGCCGATTGTGGGGAGCTTGATGCGGGGGGAGAATTCGGTTTTTGTACTAGGAGAAGTGAGTGTGCCGAAAATACTTTGGGTCTTAGGCTTTTCTCTCTTTTTCGTTGGAGCATATTCGGTCATTAAGGGGGGTGTTGAGTGTCGACTTTTGGCAAGTCTTCTTGAGCTCTCTTTTAATCTTTTTCTTTCTTCTTTTCATTGGTTTTCCACTTTTCTCCCAAGCCGAAATCATTCTCCCTTTCTTTTGCATTTTAGTAACCTTGACACATTTTTTCTTTACCAAAATCGTAGCACCCTTTGCTTCTCTTCTCTCCTTCTTGTTTCTTTGGGTAATAACCGAACCTTATTTCCATTATGACTTCTTCTTTTCTCTTTTCTAATCACTTTCTTTTTGCAGACTGATTTCTCTCCTACTCCCTAACTCTTCTCTTTTCTCTGCTAGATAGCTGCCACTTATCCTTCAAGCCTTCTCAATCGGCATTCCCTTGTTATTTTGGTAAGAGATTCTTCTTCTTCTTCTTTTTCTGTTCGTTCTTTTCACTTGTTGGTTGTTAAATCGAAGGTACTGACTCGATTCCTTGCGGCATTGGCCGATTGTAGGGGGCTCACTATCGTATTCTTTTCTTCATCTAGTCAGCGTTTGGAAGGTCATTGAGACCCATTCGGTTTCACAAGCCAACCTTCTAAGAGTTCGGTTTCCGTTGATTAAGGTAAAGTATTCTCTTGGGTTCTCTTCATCTCCTTTATTTATTATTCAACAAACCGACTATCCATTCTTCCGTGACGTGTTCTCTCATATCTCATGTTTAGTAGCCGAATATCAGGAAGAGAAGTGCTAAGACTTCTTAGGAGGTCGAAAGTTCTTTGCCAGGAAATCTTCCTTATTCGCGTTAGTAACAAAGGAAAGGAGTTACCCTCTGATTCTATTCGTTTGGTCATTCATAGTTTATTCACCGCTTTAGTTTGATAACGTTGTTAGATAACCATTGTTTCCATTATAGTATTGTTCTGATCAAAGATTCTCCATGGATGCGAGTGCTAGCCAATCTAAGGAAGGGAGTGGACCCTTAGTCTCCGCTCCTAAGTTCAAGAGGCGTGCTGTGTCGGTGGTTCGGGACTATCCGCCGGGTTGTGGTAGAGAGCCTACGTCTGTCTGGGATAGACAAATAGCTGCCGTCCCTGCTAGTGAAAGCGTCGACGTAGAGAGTCTAGTCTTACGCATTATTAGGTGTGTAATTCTCACACACACTATGTATATTAAATTATGTTATTAACTGTGTTGGCTGAAAGCCGAAACGATTGAATTGACAGTCGAGATACCCTTGGGGTAATGTTGGAAACACCAGGTAAGTTCCACTGCGATTTTATGTTCGAAATATGTGCATGTATGATTTACTTGACTGTGTGCATTCAAAGCATGATCATTCATCTCGGTATGTTAACATGTGCATGGACTTGGGATATGATACGAAAGGGGAAGTGCTATTTAGAGACCGTCACAGTGGTTTGGTACCACAGTGGGTTAGCCCCACATATATGATTCAGTGACTATGTCTTAGTGGCTTGGTGCCACAGTGGTTTAACACCACGTACATATATGATTCAGTGACTCGTCCCAGTGGTTTGGTACCACAGTGGGTTGGCCCCACATATATATATTCGGGATTGTCACAGTGGTTTGGTACCACGGTGGGTTGGCCCCACACATGCTATTAGTGACTTTGTCACTGTGATCTGGTATCACGGTGGTCTAGAACCACAGTGGCTTGGTGCCACGGGCGTTTGGCTGATTCGGTGATATAGAGGTTGGAAAAGTAGGTGGGGCTGCGCTACATTGCATACATGCTTGTTCTGTTGGATTGTACGGGCTAAGGCCCAACTAGCATCTGTGGGCTTAGAGCCCAAATATCGTTATTGGGGATTACACACTGAGTCTCGGTGACTCACCCCTCTGCTTAATTTTGTAGGTAATCTTTAGATCGCGGATTTGAAGTCGAGGCAGACTCGAGGTGGCCCTGAAGTATTTTTAGTAATTTTGATACTATATTTTAAACTTCCCTATTAAGTTGGTTTTCGGTATTGTAATAAGGCAACTTTAACTTTAATTTGGGTTTTTTCTATAAAGTTGATTTAGTACGCTCAATAAACTATAAAAGTTGATTTTCAATTAGCTAGTGAAAGATGGATGACGAGTAACAAAATTAATTCGGAGTTTTCACTTAAAATCTGCAACCTCATTTTTATTTGACAAATTTAACAAAATTTTTCTTAAATTTGATGTTTTTGACAAGTAAACCTGACTTAGTAATTCAGTCCAAAATGAACAACTCCTTTAAATTTTCCCTAAAGGTACATTAACGATACGCTAAGTTTTTTCCAACTTGTGGTTTTTAGTTAGTTTTCCAAAATTATCTTCCCTGTAGCATACCAAATTCGGTCGTAGTGTTTTGACCGGGTTTGGGGTGTTACAATTGTGGTATCAGAGCCTGGTTCAAAAGCTCGGCTGTGGGTATGAGGTTCAAAAATGTTTTAAAAGGTGGCTTGGAAAATGGTTTAGATAAAATACATGTTTTCTGGAAGCATGGCACCCGAGTCTCCGGCATCAAATTCGCATGGTAAGTCTTCTGACCTTTGGTTGTTTTACGTGAAGTAATTGCATTGTGTTATGAATTCTAGAAACTCAACTTTAGAGATTAAAACTTTAGGGTTATATGAATTGGAAAAAATTACTCATAAA
This sequence comes from Gossypium sturtianum, assembly GCA_025698515.1. Classification (NCBI taxonomy): domain Eukaryota; kingdom Viridiplantae; phylum Streptophyta; class Magnoliopsida; order Malvales; family Malvaceae; genus Gossypium; species Gossypium sturtianum. Next base: position 72,020,904 of record CM046943.1, on the reverse strand, counting down.
TGCTATTTTCATAAGACTTCTTGGTAATAAACAGTGGAAGGAAATACTAATTCATAAAACTTTTAATCAGACTAAGCCGCGTCAGTAGTCATAAGTGCTAGAGGACGTGGTCTTGGTATGCGAGGCCGTGGTAGAGGCCGCGGTGTTGTAACATCCCAAAATAGGGGTTATTTGTGATTGAATTATTTTTCTTGTATTTGAATTTCTGTGATATTATTCGTGATGATATAAGGCTTAATTAGGGGTCTTGAGTAAGCTCGGTTTAGTAGAATAATTCTTAGTATGGCTTATTTAAAGAAGAGGATTAAATGAGCTTAGCACTTAAGTTAATTTAAGTAGCAATAAGTGACACAAGATGAGTGCATGGCAAGTTGGTAATGGCGCATGGAGTTTAGCTTGAGGGGAGAGGTTCGAATCCCTTAAATAGCATTGGGATAACTTTTATTTTTGCTTTGGTATAAGTAAGTGTCGGCCAAGGATGATTAAGATAAGGGTTGACCATGTTAATTTTTGGTTAGTAGACTATAGGTTTAAGGCAAGTGTTAACATATGGAAGGGAATCAAGTGATTAAGGAAAATATGGAGACATGGGGCTAGTATCAAGGATTATGTTTTGGAAACATAATCATGGCCTTTATGCCATGAACTTGGACGGCAATGTGGCTAAGGGAGGGGATTTGGCCGAATATGCTAGTGTGGGTAAGGCTTGGGAAGAATTTTTGGTCATTTCTTTCATTTGGTGCAAAGGTGCAAAACAATTTTTCTCTCAAACTCTTTTCTTGTTAGCCGAATTTCACCATTTGCTAAGCTTAATACTTTTGACCATTTGGTCATTTTGGCTCATTTTCTATTTCTCCTTTTCATTCTCTCAAAACCAAAACACTCATCTCTTTTGTCCATTTTCTTCTTTCTTTCTTAGCCAGAATCTCCTATACCATAATACTCTATCTAATTCTTTCTTTTCTCTTCTCAAAAGCACTTAGCCGAAACTATTGGTTCACTTTCTTACTTCATCTTTTTCCATACAAGTTGAACCTTGGTTGATTGTGTTGAACAAATCATAGCCGAATCTACTCTCTTGGGTTTACCGAATTTTCTTCTCCTATCTTGATCAACTTAGGCCGAATATTGAAGGTAAGATAAGTTTTCATCGGGACTTCTCTAGGAATTGGTTTTGGTAAGGTGGTAAGGCTTATTTCAAAGGGATTACTCTTTTAAGTTTTCGTTTAAGCCGAAGGCTAATAAACTTTATTGATGATGGTTGATTGTAGGGAAGTGAGGCCGATTCTTTTAGGAGTGTGTTGGATAAGTGTTCGAAGGCTTTGGGTAAGATTTTAGGTTCACAAGGAACCTTTCTCAATTATTTTGGCTTGGCCGAATAGGCCATGGTTCTAATATTCATTTTTGGCCGAATATAGGGGCAAGAATACTTGTGTGGCCGATTTGTCTATTCGGGATTTAGAACTCTTTTTGGTGCCAGGTGTGTATACATACACATCTTATAACTTTTTAATATGCTAAGTGTTATTTTATGCCTAACGTTTCGTGTAGACATGGATGAAATACCTTCATGGTATTAACAAGGATTTGGGTAAGTTCTTATTACTATGTGATTATTATTTGATGCTTTTGGGAAGCATGACACATTTGGTATGTGTATTATTTGATATATGGCTTATGATAAATCGATTGGATGTTGTTAAATAAATCTATCAACATGATTTGTGGTACATGCATATAAATGATTGTTATGGGTTGATGAGAGGAGGGGGCAGTGATATTCGTGTCGACGGACACCAGTGTTTTGGTAACACATCGTGACTACGGTCACCAGAGGTTTGGTACCTCCAGAGGTTTGGCACCTCATAGCGACTTGTCCCTCGTGGTTAATACCACCGTGGGTTGGCCCCACTTTGAGATATGGGATTGTCGCGGTGATTTGGTATCACACGATGGGTTGGCCCCATCATCTATTTGTGACTTCGGTCACCGATGTTTTGGTAACACAATTGTGTCTTCGGACACCGAGATTTGGTATCTCCAAAGATTTGGTATCACATTTGTGACTATACGTCACCAGGTGGTTTGGCACCACCAGTGGTTTTTGGTACCACAAGGGGTAGAAAAAGGCGTATGGATGGTTAGGTTGGGTGCATTTAAACTTATGCATGTTAATTGGTTATAATTTGTGTATGTGATTGCATTAAATTGGGGAAGGGTTACACATTGAGTCTTGGTGACTCACCTTCTCCTTTAATTTTTCAGGTGATTCGTAGACCGCGGATGAGGAGCCGGATGGACTCGAGGTGGCCATGCAGTGGAGATTTTTAATAAATGAATTTTGGATTTTATTTATCTTTCTTTTTGGTTTATGTTGCTTATTTGTAATAAGGCCTCCTAGTATGATTTCATTATTGCTGCGTGTTTGAATGTTTGGTTTAGACTACTTGATGATGTTAAAACGGTTGCACATGTTTTCTCAAAATTTAACGAAAAATGTTTTAAAGTACCATCGGGTACATTCAAAATTTGTAAACAACTCGACTCAGCAAATATATTAAGTTTGGTTTTTAACAAAGAAAATTTAAATTGAAAGGCATTTACTAATTTGGAAATCGGTTTTAAAATGGTTTTAAAAATCTTTTCTCTGTAGCAAACCAAATTCGGTCGTAATGTTTGGGCCGGGTTTGGGGTGTTACAAAATTGGTATCAGAGCCCAGTTCAAAGCTCACTGTGTAGGGCCCCAAGGCCCAAAAATGTTTTGGTAGGTCTATTTGAAATACTATGGTTTTGAATAAGCATGGCACTGAGTCTCCTGCAGACCGATCCGCTCGGTAAGTACCACTAACTTTTTGTATGAATTATTTCTTGTAGAAGGGTAGGAAGCATGGGACGTAGATAGTGATAGTATTTTAAACTTTAGGACTAGTTTACTCCAAACAAAGACATAAGACTTTAATGGCCTAATTAAACCAACCTACGACCAAGTCGCCGAGTTAGGGTGTGGTAACCTTGGTGCGCATGTCTAGGATTGGATCCGGAAGAGCTTGGTACTTAAGCAGTCCTCGTGACTCACCTCCTCTTCGCGGGATTCCTACCTGTGCGTAGCTTCGGTTCACTCTAACCAAGAGGACTCGGTCATAGGCAAAATCCTAAATAAAACCCGAAAGGATTAGCCATGTTTTAAGGAAAACTTCTGGTTTAAAATCATTAAATTATTTTTTTAGATGGTAGGACAAATTTATCTTGAAAATTTTCAAAATATTCTTGATTGACAAAATTACCAAAATACCCTTTAGGAAAAATGACGAAAATACCCACAGGTTAGAAACTGACAATAATGCAGAAGAGTGCATAGGTATGAAAGGTATAGGGAATGGATGTATTATTCTGTGTAAACCAAGATAGAAGACTTAAGACCTTGTTTGAGCGAAAGAATCTCTATTAAACTCTTTTCATAAAATTTCTTCGCGGATAATCAAGTGAAACATGTACTAATTCATAAAAATTTCCTAATCGATTAAAAAGCGATAGTTAGAATGAGCTTTAGAGGGGCGTGGCCGTCGTGGGCGTGGAAGGGTAGGATGGCCGTATCGAACCCCTGTCGGGTCGGGTCAAGGATCTCGAGAATGAGATACCGCCACCACCACCCCCAACCTTTGGAGTGAAGAGCGAGGATCGGGCGGGTGACGACGCTGTGTCACAAGCGATGCTACGGGTTACGGAAAGGGTAGCCGGAATTGGTGGAAGTGGAGGAGCTCGGAAGTCGGTTCTGAGAGACTTCGAGCTAACGGGCTGAATTTTTCCGAGGTGTGTGCAGTGTAGCGCCCAATACTACCGGTGAGTATTGGCTGGAATCGACCGAAAGAATCATGGATGAGATAGATTTGACAAATGAGGAGAAACCGAAAGGAGCGGTGTCGCTTCTCAAGGATGAGTCATATCGATGGTGGCTCACGGTCCGAGATGGTGCTACGGAGATGATCTCACTTGGGAGTACTTCAAAGCCGCATATCGGAAGAAGTATGTTGGATCAAGCTACATTGACGCTCAAGGAAAGCTTTTAGGGGGTTAGTGCAAGGAATAAGTCTGTCTCGGAGTATGAAGCGGAATTCCTAAGGTGAGTCGTTATGCTCAAGGAATAGTGGCATCGAACATGATCGTTGTGTTCGTTTTGAAGACGGACTTAGAGACGAGTTAAAGTCGCTGATTGCTCCACAAAGAAGAACGTGAGTTCTTTGTCTTGGTAGAAGGCCAAGGTAGCCGGAAGGAATCAAAGAGTCCGCGAGGCAAAGTTATGATAGGAGCAAGTCAAGAGAGGCTTTGGATCGTGCTGGTCGTGGTAATGTTCGAGAAAGGTTTAGGCGAGTGGGTCAAATCGGCGGGAGGTCCACAAATGCTAATCAAAGATCGGCCCAGTGTAACCGCTGTGGAAAGTTTCATTGGGGTGAATGTTGGACCGGAGGGAAAGGATGTTTCGAGTGTGGTTCGCTAGAACATCGTGTGAGAGATCCGCGTAAGCAAGCTAGGAATCGATCGAAGGTCAAGGTCGTGCCAGATTCGAGAAAGGAGGGACCAAAGACCGCAGAGAGGTCGTGGTAATGGTAGAGGTGGTTATGGCTCTAGTGGAGGTCGCGGAGCAAATTGGCGCGAGGTATTGGCAACACGGAGGCTAGGCGGCTGGTTTGGTGTATCTTTGCGGCGTCGTGAGGAAGGAGACGCACCGGATGTCATAACTTGATGCGTTTTTAATTTTTGGTGTTCCATATACCGCCTTGATAGATGTGGGTTCGACGCACTCTTACGTTGCTAGTAGTATAGTTGAGACCATGAGTTTAGTTCCTAGAGGCTGCTTCTAAGAGGATGACTGCACTTAGTCCTTTAGGTCACTCTGTAAGTAGATAAGTCAGTATAGAGATATACCCCTAGAACTCCAAGGGGTAGTGTTTGTAGCCGATCCGATGGAACTAGTTCCAGAGTTCGATCGATTCTTAGGGATGGATCGGTTGGTCAAGTACCAAGCAAGTTTGGATTGTGCCGCTAAACGCATGGTTTTGAAGGCGGTTGAAGGTGAAGAAGTGGTCATGATAGGTAATAGGAGAGATTATCTATCCAACGTGGTATCTGCGTTGAAAGCGATAAAGATGGTCGGAAAGGCCGTGAGGCGTTCGTAGTTCATGTGTGTGCTTTGGAAGCTAAGGAGTCTTCGTGGGAAATGTTCAAGCAGTAAAAGAATTTGCCGACGTATTTCTGAAGAACTTAGGGATTGCCTCCGGATCGTGAAGTCGAATTTAGTATAGATCTGTTTACAGGAACGCGCCGGTGTCTATAGCTCCATATAGGATGGCACCGAAGGAATTGTTGGAATTGAAGGCTCGGATACAAGAGTTGTTGGATCGAGGTTTCATTCGACCAAGTGTTTCACCTTGGGAGCGCCGGTACTTTTTGTCAAGAAGAAGGATGGTACGATGCGGATGTGTATAGACTACCGCTTGATTGAATAAGTGACGATTAAAAACAAGTATCCTTTGCCGAGGATAGATGACTTGTTTGATCACCAAAAGGGCTGCGGTTTTCTCTAAGATTGATTTAAGATCCGATATCATCAACTGAAGGTGAAAGAGGCCGATATCCATAAGGCGACATTTCGTACTCGGTATGGACACTACGAGTTCTGGTGATGCCGCTTTGGTTTGACTAATGCACCAAAGACTTTCATGGACATGATGAATAGGGTATTTCAACGATTTTGGATCGGTTTGTTGTGGTCTTTATAGATGATATTTTGGTGTATTCAAGTCGGAAGAGGAGCATGATGCGCATTTGCGAGTGGTGTTGCAGATTACGAGGAAGCGGTGTATCAGATGCGAAATTTAGTAAGTGCGAATTACGGCTTAAGGAGGTGACTTTCTTGGGTCACGCGTGTTTCAAATGAGGGGATTAGAGTGGATCCTCGAAAGATTGAGGCGATGTTAGATTGGAAGCCGCTAAATCTGTGGGTGAAATTGAGTTTTCTAGGTCCAGCGGTATTACCGAAGATTTGTGGAAGGATTTTCTTTGATTGCCGCACCGATGACCAAGTTGTTGAGGAAAGGAGTTCCATTTGTATGGACCGAGAAGCGACAAGAAAGTTTCGACAAATTGAAGAAGATTCTGACTGAAGCTCGGTTTGATTCAACTTTGGCGGGCAAGGAATTCCACGGTTTATTGCGATGCATCACATATTGGTTTGGGATGCGTCTTGATGCAAGAAGGGAAGGTAGTGGCTTATGCATCTCGGCGATTGAGACCACATGAGGCTAATTATCCGACTCATGACTTGGAGTTAGCGGTTTGTAGTCTTCGCTTTGAAGATATGGAGGCACTATTTGTATGCGGAGAGAAGTCGATAGTTTATACGGATCACAAGAGTCTTAAGTATCTCTTGACTCGGAAGGATTTGAATTTGAGGCGGCGTAGATGGATTGAGTGTTGAAGGACTACGACTGCTCGATCGAGTATCATCCCCGGTAAGGCTAACGTGGTGGCGCACGCGTTGAGTCGTAAGGTTGTTTGGTTTAAGATCGATGTTTGCTCGACTTAGTCTGCTTCGATGATGGAAGTCTTTTGGCGAATTGCAAGTTAAGCCGACTTGGTTAGATCAGTTAAGGAGAAGCGATTAGAGGATGATGGTTTGAATGATCGGAGGTTGCAAGTCCGAAATGGTGGATTAGAGGATTTTAGTCATCCCGGTGATGGAGTTTTGTGCTTTAAAGGAAGAGCTTGTATGCCGAAGGATGTGGAATTGAGACAAAGGATTCTTCGGGCGCACATAGCAGCCCATATGCTATGCATCCTGGAGGTAGCAAGATGTATCGGGATTTGAGAGAGCAATTTTGGTGGCAGTGTCCAAACGAGAAATGGCGAGTTCGTGGGTAAGTGTCGGCGTGTCAACAAGTCAAGGTGAACATCGGTTGCCATCCAGTTTACTTCACCCGATGAAGATTCCTCGATGGAAGTGGGAGAGGATCACCATGGACTTTGTCGATGGATTACCTCTTCGCCTAGCAAGAAGAATTCGGTTTGGGTGATTGTGGATCGTCGACTAAATCAGCGCATTTCATACTGTAAGGGTAGATTATTCGCCTGAGAGGTTAGCTAAGTTATATGTGGTGAGATAGTGAGATTGCATGGTGTGCCAAGATCGATTATCTCGGATAGGGATCCGAGGTTTACATCGAGGTTTTGGAGAGCGTTGCATCAAGCTTTGGGTACGAAATTGGACTTCAAAGACGACTTTTCATCCGCAATCCGACGGACAATCGGAGAGAGTGATTCGAGATCTTAGAAGATATGCTCGAGAGGTTGCGTTACGGATTTCGATGGCGGTTGGGAGGAGTATCTCACGTTGGCGGAATTCGCTTATAACAATAGTTATCAGCGAGTATCCAAATGGCTCCATATGAAGCCTTCAGTATGGGCGAAAATGCCGTACTCCTACGTGTTGGACGGAACTAGGTGAACGACATGTCTTGGGTCCGAATTGGTGACGGAAACCGAGGACAAAGTTAAGGTAATTCGGGCTCGTCTCAAGGAAGCATCGGATAGGCAAAAGTCTTACGCCGATCTCAAGCGCAAGGAGATGGAATACGAGGTAGGAGATAAAGTCTTTACGAAGGTGTCGCCTTGGAAAAGGTGTTGCGCTTTGGGCAAAAAGGAAATTAAGTCCAAGGTTCATCGGCCCGTATATTTGTGTTGAAACGAGTAGGGCCGGTAGCTTATCACTCGAATCGCGTGAGTTGAGTCGATTCACGATGTCTTCCATGTGTCGATGCTTAGACGGTATAGGTCGGATCCATCGCACGTCGTGCGATGCGCAGAGATTGAGGTTAACTCCGACTTATCATTCGAGGAGGAACCAGTTCAGATTTTAGATCGTGATGTCAAGATGTTGCGTAGAAAGTCAGTACCCTTAGTGAAAGTGCTATGGCGAAACCATGGTACGGAGGAAGCGACGTGGGAACTGAGGAGGTGATGCGCAAAGATTACCCCCATCTTTTCGATCGGGTAATTTGAGGTCGAAATTATTTTTAAGAAGGTAGAACTGTAACATCCCAAAATAGGGTTATTTGTGATTGAATTATTTTTCTTGTATTTGAATTTCGTGATATTATTCGTGATGATATAAGGCTTAATTAGGGGTCTTGAGTAAGCTCGGTTTAGTAGAATAATTCTTAGTATGGCTTATTTAAAGAAGAGGATTAAATGAGCTTAGCACTTAAGTTAATTTAAGTAGCAATAAGTGACACAAGATGAGTGCATGGCAAGTTGGTAATGGCGCATGGAGTTTAGCTTGAGGGGAGAGGTTCGAATCCCTTAAATAGCATTGGGATAACTTTTATTTTTGCTTTGGTATAAGTAAGTGTCGCCAAGGATGATTAAGATAAGGGTTGACCATGTTAATTTTTGGTTAGTAGACTATAGGTTTAAGGCAAGTGTTAACATATGGAAGGGAATCAAGTGATTAAGGAAAATATGGAGACATGGGGCTAGTATCAAGGATTATGTTTTGGAAACATAATCATGGCCTTTATGCCATGAACTTGGACGGCAATGTGGCTAAGGGAGGGGATTTGGCCGAATATGCTAGTGTGGGTAAGGCTTGGGAAGAATTTTTGGTCATTTCTTTCATTTGGTGCAAAGGTGCAAAACAATTTTTCTCTCAAACTCTTTTCTTGTTAGCCGAATTTCACCATTTGCTAAGCTTAATACTTTTTGACCATTTGGTCATTTTTGGCTCATTTTCTATTTCTCCTTTTCATTCTCTCAAAACCGAAACACTCATCTCTTTTGTCCATTTTCTTCTTTCTTTCTTAGCCGAATCTCCTATACCATAATACTCTATCTAATTCTTTCTTTTCTCTTCTCAAAAGCACTTAGCCGAAACTATTGGTTCACTTTCTTACTTCATCTTTTTCCATACAAGTTGAACCTTGGTTGATTGTGTTGAACAAATCATAGCCGAATCTACTCTCTTGGGTTTACCGAATTTTCTTCTCCTATCTTGATCAACTTAGGCCGAATATTGAAGGTAAGATAAGTTTTCATCGGGACTTCTCTAGGAATTGGTTTTGGTAAGGTGGTAAGGCTTATTTCAAAGGGATTACTCTTTTAAGTTTTCGTTTAAGCGAAGGCTAATAAACTTTATTGATGATGGTTGATTGTAGGGAAGTGAGGCCGATTCTTTTAGGAGTGTGTTGGATAAGTGTTCAAGGCTTTGGGTAAGATTTTAGGTTCACAAGGAACCTTTCTCAATTATTTTGGCTTGGCGAATAGGCCATGGTTCTAATATTCATTTTTGGCCGAATATAGGGGCAAGAATACTTGTGTGGCGATTTGTCTATTCGGGATTTAGAACTCTTTTTGGTGCCGTGTGTGTATACATACAATCTTATAACTTTTAATATGCTAAGTGTTATTTTATGCCTAACGTTTAGTGTAGACATGGATGAAATACCTTCATGGTATTAACAAGGATTTGGGTAAGTTCTTATTACTATGTGATTATTATTTGATGCTTTTGGGAAGCATGACACATTTGGTATGTGTATTATTTGATATATGGCTTATGATAAATCGATTGGATGTTATTAAATAAATCTATCAACATGATTTGTGGTACATGCATATAAATGATTGTTATGGGTTGATGAGAGGAGGGGCGGTGATATTCGTGTCGAGCGGACACCGTGTTTTGGTAACACATCGTGACTACGGTCACCAGAGGTTTGGTACCTCCGGAGGTTTGGCACCTCATAGCGACTTGTCCCCTCGTGTGGTTAATACCACCGTGGGTTGGCCCCACTTTGAGATATGGGATTGTCGCGGTGATTTGGTATCACACGATGGGTTGGCCCCATCATCTATTTGTGACTTCTGGTCACCAAAGTTTTAGTAACACAATTGTGTCTTCTGACACCGTGAGATTTAGTATCTCCAAAGGATTTGGTATCACATTTGTGACTATCGTCACCAGTGGTTTGGCACCACCAGTGGTTTGGTACCACAAGGGTAGAAAAAGGCGTATGGATGGTTAGGTTGGGTGCATTTAAACTTATGCATGTTAATTGGTTATAATTTGTGTATGTGATTGCATTAAATTGGGAAGGGTTACACATTGAGTCTTGGTGACTCACCTTCTCCTTTAATTTTTCAGTGATTCGTAGACCATGGATGAGGAGCCGGATGGACTCGAGGTGGCCATGCAAAGGAGATTTTTAATAAATGAATTTTGGATTTTATTTATCTTTCTTTTTGGTTTATGTTGCTTATTTGTAATAAGGCCTCCTAGTATGATTTCATTATTGCTGCGTGTTTGAATGTTTGGTTTAGACTACTTGATGATGTTAAAACGGTTGCACATGTTTTCTCAAAATTTAACGAAAAATGTTTTAAAGTACCATCGGGTACATTCGAAATTTGTAAACAACTCGACTCAGCAAATATATTAAGTTTGGTTTTTAACAAAGAAAATTTAAATTGAAAGGCATTTCGACTAATTTGGAAATCGGTTTTAAAATGGTTTTAAAAATCTTTTCTCTGTAGCAAACCAAATTCGGTCGTAATGTTTGGGCCGGGTTTGGGGTGTTACAGGTGTTGGGTTTGAACCTTCGGAATCAAGACATGGGCCGGAAGGCGAAGTGCCAGCACCGCCAGTTGCGGAAGTGGAATTTTAGGATAAAACTGGTGGAGGCGATGCTGTGTCTCAGGCGATGTTACGTGTTTTAGAGAGAGTTGCTGGAGCGAGAACGAGATCAGTAGCTCGAAAATCTGTGTCGGAGCGACTTCGAGCTAATGGGGCTAAAATGTTTAGGGGCGTTTCTGGTGTGGCTCCTAACATAGCTGAGTATTGGTTGGAAGCGGTTGAGCGTATCATGGATGACCTGGACTGTACCGTGGAAGAGAAATTAAAGGGTGTAATGTCTCTCCTCTGAGATGAGGCATATCAATGATGGCTCACGGTCAGAGATGGTACGGCGGCTGACCGCATCACCTGGGAGTTCATTAAATCAGCGTTCCAGGGGAAGTACATTGGGTCGAGTTATGTGGACGCTCAGCGGAAGGCATTCCTTAATTTGGTTCAGGGAGGTAAGTCAGTGGCCGAATATGAAGCGGAATTTTTACGTCTGAGCCGTTATGCCCGGGGTATTGTTGCAATAGATCATGAGCATTGTGTCTGATTTGAAGATGGCCTGAGGGACGAGTAGCGAGTACTGATAGCTCCGCAACGGGAAAGGGAGTTCGATGTTCTGGTTGAGAAGGCTAAGATAGCCGAAGAGGTAAAATGGTCAGAAAGGCAAAATCAGGATAGGGACAAGGGAAGGAATAAAAGGAATTTTGGGTCGTCAGGATCAACAAGGAATTTTCAGAAGAGGCCTAGGTTAGATGGACAGGGACGAGCTGCGAGGCCTGCTGCTGTTGGTCGATCTCAACTGTGTACTCGATGTGGGAAATTTCATTCAGAAGAGTGTTGGTTGGGTGGTAGAGGATGTTTCAGATGTTGATCTATGGATCATCGGGTAAGGGACTGCCCGCAAGAGCCCAACAGAGCGGGACCAGTAGGTCAGAGTTATGTTCAGCCTGGTAGAGGTGGGCAGCAACCACAGAGAGGCCGTGGTCTGGCCAGAAGAGGAAATGGTTTTAGTTGGGGGCGTGGAGCATCGGTCAGAGGTGCTGGGAATACAGATGCGAGATAGCCCGGGTTGGTCTATGCAGCTAGACGCCGAGAGGAGGGCGATGCACCGGACGTCATAACCGGTACGTTCCTTATTTTTGGTTTACCCTTTACTACACTGATTGATATTGGGTCAACACATTCTTATGTTGCTAGTACTGTCTCTGGAACTCTGAACATAGAATCTGAGATTGCTTCTAGGGAGATGATTGTGATTAGCCCTCTAGGACAATCTGTAGTGGTGAATAAACTCTTTTGGAATGTGCCTTTAGAAGTTCAAGGGGTAGTTTTTCTGGCTAATTTGATGGAACTATCGTTCCGGGAGTTCGATTTGATCTTAGGCATGGATTGGTTAGTGAGATAACGAGCGAATCTGGATTGTACTGCTAAGCGCATGGTGTTGAAGACCTCTGAGGATAATGTGGTCCTAGTGATAGGCGAAAGAAGGAACTACTTGTCCAATGTAGTGTCTGCTTTAAAGGCTGAAAGAATGGTGAGAAAAGGGTGCGAGGCTTTCTTAGCTTTTGTCAGTGCTTTGGAGGCCAAGGAGTTGACCGTAAAGGATGTCAGAATAGTGAAAGAGTTCCCCGATGTTTTTCCAGAAGAGCTTCCAAAGTTACCTCCGGATCGCGAGGTGGAATTCAGTATTGATCTTTTTTTGGGATCAGCGCCAGTGTCTATTGCCCCATATAGAATGGCGCCGAATGAGTTGGTGGAACTGAAAGCCCAAATTCAGGAACTGTTGGACTGGGGTTTTATCTGACCCAGCGTGTCACCATGGGGAGCGCCGGTGTTATTCGTAAAGAAGAAGGATGGATCGATGCGGATGTGCATTGGCTACAGGCAATTAAACAAGTTGACGATTAAGAACAAGTACCCGTTGCCTAGGATAGACGATCTATTCGATCAGTTGCGAGGCGCTTCAGTCTTCTCAAAAATAGACTTGAGGTTAGGGTATCATCAGCTTAAGGTTAAGGAGGCAGATATTCGTAAGACAGCTTTTCGAACTCGTTATGGTCACTACGAGTTCTTGGTAATGCCGTTCAGGTTGACGAATGCACCAGCGGTGTTTATGGACATGATGAACCGGGTATTCCAACCCTACCTAGACCGGTTTGTCGTAGTATTCATAGACGATATCTTGGTGTATTCCAGGACAGAAGAGGAGCACGATTCGCATCTTTGAGTGGTTCTGCAGATTCTGAGGGAGAAGCAACTGTACGCCAAATTCAGTAAATGTGAATTTTGGTTGAAGGAAGTTACCTTTTTGGGACATGTTGTGTCTGCTGAAGGGATTAGGGTTGATCCCCAGAAAATTGAAGCCGTGTTGGACTGGAAAATTCAGTAAGTGTGAATCTTGGTTTGGCTAGATATTATAGAAGGTTTGTTGAGGGGTTCTCGTTAATAGCTGCTCCGTTAACCAAGTTATTACAGAAAGGAGTACCGTTTGTCTGGACAGATAAGCAATAGGAAAGTTTTGAGAAGTTGAAGAGGGTTTTGACAGAGGCACCAGTGTTAATTCAACCTGAGGTAGGGAAGGAGTTTGTCGTCTACTGTGATGCGTCGCACACGGGGCTAGGGTGTGTGTTGATGCAAGAGGGGAAAGTGGTAGCATATGCGTCTCGGCAGTTGAGACCGCATGAAGTGACTTATCCCACGCATGATCTGGAGTTAGCTGCGGTAGTGTTCACTCTGAAGATTTAGAGACACTATCTGTATGGGGAGAAGTCCGTTATCTACACAGACCAGAAGAGCCTGAAGTACCTCCTTACTCAGAAGGAGTTGAATTTGAGGCAGCGGAGGTGGATTGAGTTGTTAAAGGACTATGATTGTTCGATCGAGTACCATCTGGGTAAGGCTAATGTAGTGGCAGACGCGTTGAGCCGTAAGGTAATATCGAACTTGAGAGCAATGTTTGCTCATCTCAGCTTGTATGATGATGGAAGCTTGTGAGCTGAACTTCAAGTGAAGCCTTCTTAGGCCAGTCAGATAAGAGAGAAGCAGTTGTCTGATGAATCGCTAAGTGCTAAGTTTCAGCTAGTGGCAGGTGTTGAGATAATAGATTTTAGTATGAGCAGCGACGGGGTTTTGTGCTTTCAGGGAAAGGCATGTATGCCGAGGGATTCCGAGTTGAGGCAGAAGATTCTTCAGAAAGCGCATAGTAGCCCATATGCTATGCATCCTGGCAGAAGTAAGATGTATCGGGATCTGCGTGAATAATTTTGGTGGCCGGGTCTGAAGCAAGAGGTTACCGAGTTTGTGGGTAGGTGTTTGATGTGTCAGCAGGTGAAGGCGGAACATCAGGTACCTTCAGGGTTGCTACAGCCAGTAAAGATTCCACTTTGGAAGTGGGAGAGGATAACAATGGACTTTGTGAGTGGGCGGCCCCTTACGCCTACGAAGAAAGATTCAGTGTGGGTAATTGTAGATCGATTGACGAAGTCCGTGCACTTCATACCGGTTCGGGTTGATTATTCACTACAGAAGTTAGCCAAGCTGTATGTAGCGGAAATTGTAAGGTTGCATGGGGTACCAGTGTCAATTATATCAGATAGAGACCCAAGGTTTACATCACGGTTTTGGAAAGCGTTGCATCAAGCGTTGGGGACAAGACTAGACTTCAACACAGCATTTCATCCATAGACTGATGGTCAGTCTGAGAGGGTAATTCAGATCTTGGAAGACATGTTGAGAGCCTGTGTTATCGATTTCGGGGGTAGTTGGGAGGATTTTCTACCGTTGGCAGAATTCGCATACAATAATAGCTACCAATCTAGTATTCAGATGGCGCCCTACGAAGCATTGTATGGTCGGAAATGTCGTACTCCTACTTGCTGGACAGAGTTGGGTGAGCGTGAAATATTGGGTCCGAAATTGGTTTCGGAGACGGAGGAAAAAGTTAAGTTGATTCGGACTCAGTAGAAGGAAGCTTCCGACAGGCAGAAATCTTATGCTGATCTGAAGCGTAAGGATGTAGAATTTGCAATGGGTGATCAGGTTTTTCTGAAAGTTTCGCCTTGGAAGAAAGTTGTGAGGTTTGGACGGAAGGGCAAGTTGAGCCCCAGGTTCATCGGGCCTTATCGAGTGTTGAAGCGTGTGGGACCGGTAGCTTATCAGCTCAAGTTACCTCCGAAATTAAGGCAGATACATGATGTATTCCATGTCTCGATGTTGAGGCGCTACCGATTGGATCCATCTCACGTAGTTCCAGTGGAAGAAATTAAAGTGAGACCTGATTTATCTTTCGAAGAGGAACCAGTTCAGATCCTGGACCGAGATGTTAAAGTATTGCAGAGAAAAATGGTTCCGTTGGTTAAAGTGTTGTGGCAGAACCACGGTTCAGAGGAGGCCACGTGGGAGCCAGAGGATGTGATACAACAGCAATACCCTCATCTCTTTTGATCAGGTAAATTTTGAGGCCGAAATTTCTTTAAGGGGTTAGAACTGTAACGTCCTGGAATTAGGGGTTCTGCTTTTTATGTGTTTTGTGTGTTTGTCATGATTTTTCTGTTAATTTGGTGTGTTTGGGGGTTCCGGGGAGGCTCGAGGTTAAGCTTGAGCCTTGGTGAAAATTTTGTTTTTGGGCACTTCAGGGGAGAGCTAGCTGAGGCAGGCCTTAAGGGTAATTACTTGTGTTTGTTGACACAAGAAAAGGTGTGGTAAGATGGAAAGGAGACGCCACTTAAGTTGCAGGGAAGTGGAGTCACAAGAGAGTAGCAGTAGTAAGGGGTTCGAGTCGCGTCGACAGCATTCGGAAGCTTTATTTTTGCGCCAAGGGAGCTAAGGTGGTGGATTCGGCAGGGGCTCTCCAAGGTTGTTGGTGGAATGAGTCAAAGATTTTGAATGAATGGCCATGAGGTGATAGTGGGGTTTGAATGGGTCAAACCAATTCAAATTGTTAGAGGGGAGTGAAAGTAGGAGAAAAGTATGGGATTTGGATGTTGGTGGAGTGGTGGCCGATTGTGGGGAGCTTGATGTGGGGGGAGAATTCGGTTTTGGTACTAGGAGAGGTGAGTGTGCCTAAAATTCTTTGGGTCTTAGGCTTTTCTCTCTTTTTCGTTGGAGCATATTCGGTCATTAAGGGGGGTGTTGAGTGCCGACTTTTGGCAAGTCTTCTTGAGCTCTCTTTTGATCTTTTTCTTTCTTCTTTTCATTGGTTTTCCACTTTTCTCCTAAGCCGAAATCGTTCTCCCTTTCTTTTGTATTTTAGTAACCTTGACACATTTCTTCTTTACCAAAACCATAGCACCCTTTGCTTCTCTTCTCTCCTTCTTGTTTCTTTGGGTAATAGCCGAACCTTGTTTCCATTCTGACTTCTTCTTTTCTCTTATCTAATCACTTTCTTTTTGCAAACCGATTTCTCTCCTACTCCCTAACTCTTCTCTTTTCTCTGCTAGATAGCTGCCACTTATCCTTCAAGCCTTCTCAATCGGCATTCCCTTGTTATTTTGGTAAGAGATTCTTCTTCTTCTTCTTTTTTTGTTCGTTCTTTTCACTTGTTGGTTGTTAAATCGAAGGTGCTGACTCGATTCCTTGGGGCATTGGCCGATTGTAGAGGGGGCTCATTCTCGTATTCTTTTCTTCATCTAGTCAACGTTTGGAAGGTCATTGGGACCCATTCGGTTTCACAAGCCAACCTTCTAAGAGTTCGATTTCCATTGATTAAGGTAAAGTTTTCTCTGGGGTTCTCTTCATCTCCTTTATTTATTATTCAACAAACTGACTCTCCATTCTTCCGTGACGTGTTCTCTCATATCTCATGGTTAGTAGCCAAATATCAGGAAGAGAAGTGCTAACACTTCTTAGGTGGTCGAAAGTTCTTTGCCAGGAAATCTTGCTTATTCGCGTTAGTAACAAAGGTAAGGAGTTACCCTCTGATTCTATTCGTTTGGTCATTCATCGTTTATTCGCCGCTTTAGTTTGATAACGTTGTTAGATAACCATTGTTTCCATTATAGTATTGTACTGATCAAAGATTCTCCATGGATGCGAGTGCTAGCCAATCTAAGGAAGGGAGTGGACCCTTAGTCTCTGCTCCTAAGTTCAAGAGGCGTGTTGTGTCGGCGGTTCGAGACTATCCGTCGGGTTGTGGTAGAGAGCCTACGTCTGTCTGGGATAGACAAATAGCCGTCGTCCCTGCTAGTGAAAGCATCGACGTAGAGAGTCTAGTCTTACGCGTTATCAGGTGTGTAATTCTCACACACACTCTGTATATTAAACTATGTTATTAACTGTGTTGGCTGAAAGCCGAAACGATTGAATTGACAATCGAGATACCCTTGGGGTAATGTTGGAAACACCGGGTAAGTTCCACTACGATTTTATGTTCGAAATATGTGTATGTATGATTTACTTGACTGTGTGCATTCAAAGCATGATCATTCATCTCAGTATGTTAACATGTGCATGGACTTGGGATATGATGTGAAAGGGGAAGTGCTATTTAGGGACTGTCACAGTGGTTTGGTGCCACAGTGGGTTGGCCCCACATATATGAGTCAGCGACTATGTCTCAGTGGCTTGGTGCCACGGTGGTTTTACCCCACGTACATATATGATTCAGTGACTCGTCCCAGTGGTTTTGCCCCACATATATATATTCGGGATTGTCACAGTGGTTTGGTACCACGGTGGGTTGGCCCCACACATGCTATTAGTGACTTTGTCACAGTGATCTGGTATCACGGTGGTCTAGAACCACAATGGCTTGGTGCCACGGGCGTTTGGCTGATTCGGTGAGATAGAAGTTGGAAAAGTAGGTGGGGCTGGGCTGCATTGCATACATGCTTGATGTGTTGGATTGTGCGGGCTAAGGCCCAACTGGCATCTGTGGGCTCAGAGCCCAAATATCGTTATTGGGGATTACACACTGAGTCTCGGTGACTCACCCCTCTACTTAATTTTACAGGTAATCCTTAGATCGCGGATTTGAAGCTGAGGCAGACTCGAGGTGGCCCTGCAGTGTTTTTAGTAATTTCGATACTATATTTTAAACTTCCCTATTAAGTTGGTTTTCGGTATTGTAATAAGGCCACTTTAACTTTAATTTGGGTTTTTCTATAAAGTTGATTTAGCACGCTCAATAAACTATAAAAGTTGATTTTCAATTAGCTAGTGAAAGATGGATGACGAGTAACAAAATTAATTCGGAGTTTTCACTTAAAATCTGCAACCTCTTTTTTATTTGACAAATTTAACGAAATTTTTCTTAAATTCGATGTTTTCAACAAGTAAACCTGACTTAGTAATTCAGTCCAAAATGAACAACTCCTTTAAATTTTCCCTAAAGGTACATTAACGATACGTAAAGTCTTTTTTCCAACTTGTGGTTTTTAGTTAGTTTTCCAAAATTATCTTCCCTGTAGCATACCAAATTCTGTCGTAGCGTTTTGACCGGGTTTGGGGTGTTACAAGCATATATGTGATATGAGATTGAGATAGCATTGGCTATGTATGTGGCACTTCGGTGTGAGTTTCTCGAGTATCCGATAGTATTTCAAATGGTTCAACGGGTAAATGAAAGATGTGGTTTAATATGAGATTGATACAAGATGGTACATGTATGTACATGAACCGTATAAGCTTTAAATCGAAGAAACTTTTGAAAGACACGTTTAATCTTATGATTAAATATGTGAAAGGTTTGTTAGTTAATATGAGTTACATGTTGATATAATCAACTTGTTGAATTGTGCATTTTTGAATAGGTTGAGTTTATTTCATACGAGCTTACTAAGCTATAAAGCTTACTTTGTTTATTTTACCGTGTTTTATAGTGATTTCAAAGCTAGCTCAGATTCGGGGATCGTCGGAGACTTCGTCACACTATCCTACCATCACTTTGGTACTTTTGAGTTTATGTTTTGGATTATATGGCATGTATAGGATTAAGGTTATTTGGTTATGATTTGATAATGATTTTGGTCATTTGAAATGACTTGTAAATGTTAAATGTTTAGTTTTGTATATTGCCATAGGAGTTGGCTTATATTGCATGTTTGAATCATATATATATGTGTGTGCATGGCTTATATTAGGAAGCTTGTGGATATAGAGATAGTGGATGATAAATGGTTGAAATTAGAGAACATATATGTTTGTGAAATTGAGCACATTGATGAATATTTGGAAGTGTATAATTAGTTGAATTGTATATGTGATTTTGGTATAAATGGTATGGTCTATTTGGTAACTTGTGTGTATTGAGAAAGGTGGTATAGAATATGTATGAATTAGGTTTGAATTGGTTGGTTTAAATGCCAAATTATTCTATGTTTTGGTGCCAATTGGGTTGATGTAGGTGTACACAAGTTTGGGTGGCAAAATGGCTTGGTAAATAGCCTATTTTTGTCCACACGAGCAGAGACACGGGCATGTGTCTCAGCCGTGTGTGACTCACGGTCATGTACACGGCCATGTGTCCCCTGGTGTTGAATTAGAAACCAAGTCAGTATGCTTCTCACGGCCTCATACACGGGCATGTGACTTGGCCATATGGAATAAGTCAGTATACCCTACAGGTTTGGCATGGCCTAGCACACGGCCTGGTACACGGGCGTGTATGGCCATTTTTAGGGCACACGGGCTAGTCACACGGGCGTGTGTGTTGGCCGTGTGACCCAAGTCAGAGAGTTACACGGGGTCAGACACGGGCTGGAACACGACCATGTGATTTTATTTCGAATGTCCAAATGGCATGTGACACGGGCGTGTGTACCCTGTATTATGGAAAAAATTTCTAAGTTTTGTAAAAGTTTCCTGAGCTATCGGTTTAGTCCCGAACCTTCCCAAATGCATGTTTTGGGCCTTGTAGGCTCGTGTTAGGGACGGTGTGAATGATTTTGGTTGATGATTAATTGAATTTGAGAAATGTATGTGAAATGTATGATTATTGTGCTGTAACTCTGGTAATGCTCTGTAACCCTATTTCGGCGTTGAATACGGGTGAGGGGTGTTACATTTATTGGTATCAGAGCTACGGTTTAGTCAATTCTCAGAATAACGTAGCGTGTGTGACAGTCTAGCTATACGTGCCATATATAACCTGTGATAGTGTGATGATTCCTGACAGTTTTAAACCGTGTTTTTATATAGTAAATGGATCCCAATCGAGCTGTAGCTGACGATGTTGAAAGTAATGCGCCTGCCTCTGTTCACGGAGTAGCGCAATCTAACTCGAGACCCGTATCGAGTAGCCAGGGAGGAGAGGCTAAAGAAGCCTTCTTCTAGATGATGAACGAGTGGTTCACAGAGTTTGTTTGGACAAATCTGGCTGCTCAACAACCCCCACCCCCACCTAATCTTCAATCGGTTCCCATAGTTCTTCAAGGTGTGGAATTTCTACGATTGAATAAACTGCCAGTTGATAAGATTCGAAAACACGGAGCCAAAGAGTTTAGAGCTAATGTTGACGACGATCCTAAGAGAGCTGAGTTTTGGCTTGAAAATACAATTCGGGTGTTTGATGAAATTTTGTGCACGTCGGCAAAGTGTTTAAAATATGTTGTATCAGTTCTGACGGACACTGCGTATCAATGGTGGAATACTTTGGTGTCTGTGGTATCGAGAGAAAGAGTTACCTGGGAATTCTTTCAAGCAGAGTTCAAGAAGAAATACATCAGTCAACGGTTTATTGATCAAAAATGAAAAGAGTTTCTAGAGTTGAAATAGGGCCGTATGTCTGTGACAGAATATGAGCTGGAATTCGTGAGACTTAGTAAATATGCTCGAGAATGTGTTTCAACCGAAGCAATTATGTGTAAAAGGTTTGAAGATGGGTTGAATGAGGACATCAAAATGTTAATCGGGATTCTTGAATTAAAAGAATTCGTTGTGTTGGTTGACAGAGCCTATAAAGCCAAAGAACTTGGCAAAGAAAAGAGAAAGGCAGATTTCGAAGCTAGAGATTCGAGGAGAAGATCGATGAATAAACCATATTAATCTTCATCAAAGAAATCACGAGATTTGTATAGTCGCTCAAATGCTTCAGTGGGATATTCAAACAAAGATCGCGGACTTACATAGAAATCACGAGATTTGTATAGTCACTCAAATTCTTCACGAGATTTTGAATGTTACCATTGATGAATATGTGTGAGTTTTGATGATTGATGATAGATTTTGAATGTTTGTTGTTAGTTAAACAAGTTTTGTAAAGTGATTTTGAGTAAAAATGAAAAATAGGGATTTATTTGTGAAAATATGAAAATGTGTGGTTAAATGTGTGAATAAATGAAAAATATGGGCTGCTAGGGGCATAATAGTAATTCAGCTAAGCATGGGTATTTTGAAATTTGTATGAATTTGTGATTTTGTGTAATAAGGACTAAATTGTAAAAATTTGAAAGTTGAGGGGTAAATGTCTAAAATAGCCTTAATGTGTGTTTTGGATTAAATTGAATAGAAAAATGATTAAATAAGTTAATTTTGAATATATTTAGATCAAGAAAAGCAAAATTCGGATCTACATCGGGGAAAAATGAAAGTTATCGACTAAACGACTTATTTCGTCATTTCCACATTCGAGGTAAGTTTGTATGTAATAAGCATTGTTACAATTATGCTTTAAATGCTTTGATATTGTATAAATTGTGTATACGAGATTAAAGTTATGTTTGACGACGAGTCGGCTATATATATCACTTAGTGTGCGAGATTGAGATATCTTCGGCTATGTATGGCACTTAGTGTGCGAGATCGAGATAGCTTCGGCTATGTATAGCACTGAGTGTGCGAGATCGAGATAGCTTTGGCTATGTATAGCACTTAGTGTGCGATTCCAGATTGCTCCGGCTATGTACGGCACTTAGTGTCCGAGATTAAAATAGCTTCGGCTATGTAATGGCGCTTAGTGTGCGAGATATCGAGTATTCAACAGTATATCGAACAGGTATGAGTTAGTTACGAGTTGTAAATGTATTCACATGGAAAGTATGAGCTTCAATTAGAAGAAGTTATGAATTTGCATATATGTATATGATTAAGCATAAGGAAAGCTTGTTGTTACCATGAATTACATGTTAAATAGTTCCAATTGTTGATTTGTGTAATATGATTTGTTGAGTTCAATTCATACGAGCTTACTAAGCTTTATAGCTTACTTTGTTTATTTCTCCTGTGTTTTATAGTGATATCAAAGCTAGCTCAATTTCGGGGATCGACGGAGATCGCTTCACACTATCCAACTATCACTCCATACCTATGAGCTTGGTATTTTAAGTATATGGCATGTATAGGGACTTTAAGTCATCTTGGTATATGTAGCATGATTATAGCCATTTATTTTGGCTTGTAAATATCAAATGTTTGGTCTTGTGTTACTTATGTAAGATGGCTTATTTTGGCAATTGTGTGATATGTGTGTATACGTATTAATGCCTCTTAGTGATGTGTTTCATGATTGTTTGAGAATGGATTGTTGAATGCAACCTTCAAGGTAGCTAATGGTTGATGATTTGAGAATACTTGTGCTTGTGGTTTTAGGCTAAGAGATGCTTAATAGAAATGGTATATATGAATGTTTTGGAAATGTGAAAAATGTATAATTTGAATAGGCAAGAATATGGTATTATAAGTATGATTATGTCTTATGAATTGAATCAGTTGATGGTTGTGTGATAATTGATGATTTGTGGTTATTGGTATGCTTGTGAAAGTAGGCCAAAATAATGCATATTGTTAATGGTCATTGTGATGTTTCGAGAAGACAAGGATTGGTCTGAATTTAGATGACAATATGCGGTATATATGTTTTGTATTGATTGGTGATGGAAATGGCATAAACTATGCTTGACTTGGAATTGAATTATAGGTCCATTGTTGTTATGTTTTCTGCCATATGGGTGGTATAGTTGTGCCTAAGTTTGGGAGGCAAATTGGCTTGGTAAATAGCCTATTTTTGTGCATACGGGCAGAAACACGGGCGTGCGTCTCAGCCGTGTGAAACAGACGGTCATGTTACACGGTCGTGTGTCCCCTGGTGTTGAAATTGAAATGAAGTCAGTATGCTGCACACGGTCTCACACACGGGTGTGTGATCAGTCGTGTGGTACAAGTCAGTACACCCCCTAATTTGCACACAGCCTAGCACACGGGTGTGTGACTTGGCCGTGTTGCATAAGTCAGTATACCCTACAGATCTGGCACGGCCTAGCACACGGCCTGACTCACGGGCGTGTGTGGCCACTTCGAAGGACACATAGGCTAGACACATGGACGTGTGGTTGGTCGTGTGACCCAAGTCAATAAGCTCACTTGTTTGGACATGGGCTGAGACACGGCCAAGTGTTCCCATTTTGAATGTCCACACGGCCTGTGACACGGGCGTGTCTGATGGCCGTGTGAGACACATGGCCTGGCCACACGGGCGTGTGTACCTTATTTTTGACAAAATTTTCTAAGTGTTCTAAGAATTTCCAAAGTTATTAGTTTAGTCCTGAACCACTCCTAAAGCATGTTTAGGGCCTCGTAGGCTCGAACTAGGGACATATTGATTGAGATTGAATGGTGAATGTTTGTATTGAGGAAATATTTGCTAAAAGTTTGTGTAAATGTGTTGTAAGTTTAGTAATGCTCCGTAACCCTATTTTGGCGTTGAATATGGGTGAGGGGTGTTACATTTATTGGTATCAGAGCCACGATTTAGTCAATTCTAGGACTAACGTAGCGTGTGTGAGAGTCTAGCTATACATGCCATATATAAACTGTGATAGTGTGATCTCTCCCGACTTTGATGAGATTTATCTTAATTAGACAGAGATGTTTTCCAATCGAGCTAGTTCCGATGATACTAAAAATGATACTCTAGCATCTGAGTAAAAATGTGTCTACGATGAGTTGTAACTCATAAAGGTATGAATAAAAGTTGCTAATATTATGTTGATGATAAATGTTGTATTATATGTGTTTATATATACGAGTCAAATTTTGAGGCTTTACAATTTTCACCCCCTCACCGGTATAGTGTTATACAATGAAGTTCACAAGATTTAGATTGGACAAGCTCACAAGTGTGAAATTAAAGAGTTCAGTGAAGGAATAATTATTAATGCGGTTAGAGATGAGAAAGGGTTAGTAAGTAAAGACAGTTCCAAAAGAGAT
The DNA here is from genome assembly GCA_025698515.1 of Gossypium sturtianum. NCBI lineage: Eukaryota > Viridiplantae > Streptophyta > Magnoliopsida > Malvales > Malvaceae > Gossypium > Gossypium sturtianum. The sequence continues at coordinate 71,997,092 of CM046943.1, read as the reverse complement.
ATCAACTTGTTATGAAGATCATTTGGATTATGCGAGGATGTTGTTAAAAAAGAAGTTAGTCTTGACTAATCGACTCATTCAGGTATAATGTCTAAAGAATGTATTAACTGGGAATTCTTCTGAATTGATTTTCGTTATTGAATGGAATAATGTGTGATTAGTGATGACTGTAATAGTCAGTTGAATCATGTTTGAATTGTAAAGATATCCGAGTGCAGTGGTTATAGTTGAGTAGATTATGATGAACTCTTCTGGGTATTCTATGTGTTCATTCATTCTCAGAGATATATGTAGCTGTTCATTTTCGGATGAGATTCTTGTCTTATGAGAACGCTAACTAACAATATTGTTAGATGAAAGCATTGTGGGTTTAGTTGGTTTATGATCGGCATTGCATTATCTTTATTTGGTATTCTATTCCATTACATTTGGTAGAAAATTTGACGAAAAAAAAAACCATATGATACTAGTATTCTGTTTCTACTGGTTGTTACTCTGATTATATATATGAAAATTATATTGCTTCTGTCACAATTGATTCCAGTTCGTATAAGTGGTGGTTTTCTTCTGGATTTTTCTCTGGGATATCATCGAGATCTTTATCATCAAATATGGGTTGTATTCTCGAAAATTCAGTATAGCTTCACATATTGGATTTCATTATCTCGGTTTTCTTATTGTTCTTACTGTTTAATGTATCAAATATGGCCCATCTGTAAAGGATATTCAGTGATAAAAAACAATTATATTTATTATAATTATAATTTCTAGTCTAATTATGGGAGCATGGTGATACTGATATCAGGTTTTCTAGTTTTCGTAAAAAGGGTTGACATCGACAAAAGTATAAATGGTGGAAGCTCAAGCTCAAATTTGTATAATGGTTTTCTTTTCTCAGGTAAGCTTGATTAAGGTCAACGAGTTAAATCGTGATATTATGATTCGTTGAGCTGATGCAGTTTATAAAGATCTTTGACTAGTATGTCGAGGGAATTATGAAAGATTGTATATTTGAGTTGTTCTAACAATATGAAGAAGAGATTACTTTGAAATGTTATTATCCGATAGATAAGATCGATTCGGTTGCTTCAAATCTGAACGTGTTAATTAGTTGAAGAATAATTTAAGTTATATGCATTTAAGTTTATCCTCAGGTATAGACATAATTTTGTGCATTCACGGATAAATTGACTGACAGTTTGGATGAAGAATTCATGTTCTAGAAAACATGATACAGAAAAATATCTATTAGATTTGTTTTAATTGAAAGACATTATTATGAGTTTAAGTTGTTCTGATTGATAAAGTTATCGCGCTTGTGAAGTTTGAATGGTCTGATACTTGTTAACAAAGTTTTAAATAGTTGAAAGCATTGTTAACCAAAACACTAGTTCTGGTTCAGTCTGAATCGGGTAAAGAATTCATGATTTTCAGTGATGTGTCATTGAACAAATTGGGATGTGTTTTAGTACAAGAATGTAAAGTGGTAGTTTATGTTTCAAGACGGTTAAAGCCATATTAAAAGAATTATCCGACATGCGACTTAGAGTTAGCTACTATTGTGTTTGCGTTGAAAATTTGACGACATCATTTGTTCAACGAAAAATGTCATATACTTACTGATCACGAGAGTTTAAAGTAGCAGATGTCATAATAAGACTTGAATCTGATACAGCGGTGATGGCTTGAGCTATTGAAAGATTGTGAGTTAGTTTTGATTAACCTTTGGGGAAAAGGAAATATAATTGATGATCCTTGAGTGGAAAAATTTTGTTGAATGATGGTTACACAACTGACATTGAAATGATGGCACAATCTTAGATGAGTTAAAAGCTAAACCAATGATTTCATTGCAAATCTGAGATGTAACATCCCAATTTAGGGCCTAGTCGGAATAGTGGTGCGAGACCACAAATCTGAGGTTTATGAATGAGTTTTTGAGGTTTATGCTATGTATGCATGCTAGTGTGAAAGTTTTATGAAGCAATTTTGTGAAATTGCGGTTGAATTGTCCAAAAGGACTAAATTGAAAAAGTTGCAAAATGTGAGATTCTAGAAGCTATTTGTGTGAAATAGCTTTAGAATATTAATTAGAGGTACTTAAATAGTAATTTTCCCAATTTCTAATTTTTGGACAAAATTGGGCATGGATGAGTATCAAAAAGGGCATTTTGGTCATTTAACAATTAAGAGATTAAAATAGGAGAAAAGATGAAAAAATTCATTCATCTTCTTCTCCAAGGCTGCCAAAAATTGAGAGAGCCATTGTTAGGGTTCTTCAAAATTTTCAAGCTTGCTAGTAAGTGCATCTAAGCCCCGTTTTTGATATTTTTTGTATTTTTGAAGTCCTTGTAGCATGAGTAAGCTATTTTTAGCTATTTGATGAGCTATGATGGATGTTCAAAAATGTGGCCATGTATGACATGCATGTATTTTGATGTTTTATGGAAGATTATGAATGCTTGATGTAGTAGAAACATCTTTTGCTAAATGAGTTTCCATAGAAAATGCATGTAGGGACTAGTTTGTAAAAATCTTGAGTTTGGTCATACATGTGTGATGTAGTGAGAATCGATGATTGCTTTAGTTGAGTAAGTGATTCGGCTAAGCATGAAAGGCTAGAAAGTTGAATAAAAATCACTTTACGAGCCTTGGGGCAATAGCATAAATAGGAGAAAGTTTAGGGGCAAAAGGGTAATTTTGCCAAAGTATGAGATGTGGGTCAATTTAGTCAACGTGTATATTGATGAGTTGAATTATCATTATAGATCAAGAAAGACAAAGCCCGGATCAAAACCGAGGCAAGAGCAAAGTGGTGGACTAAATTGCACGTTTCTATACTTTTGAGTATCGTGGTAAGTCTATGCATAAACAATGCATTCATACTTACAATTTGTTAATGCTATAGCATGGTTGAGAATGATTGAGAACCTATGTGATTCAAGTGGAATGAATGTGACAGATTTTTTGAATGGATGAATGCTTGAGTAAATAGATATGTGAATGTGTAGTGATAATGCTAAAAGATGGGCTAAGTGCGATACCATTCTAATACATAATGACGATGAGCTGGCTATGTACGATGCTATCGTTAGGTATATTGTCTAGTGGGCTATGTGCGAAACCACTATGATTACCTTTATGGTAGGCTAAGTGCGATACTACCTTATTAATTGATTGTGGTGGGCTAACTGCAAAACCACCGAGACATTAGTTATGTGGATTAACTGTGTGGATTAGCTGTGTTGATTAGCTGTGTGGATGTATTATCAAGAAATAATGATGTGTTGTATATTGTGTAAATGTGATATTGAATGCTGGGGTGCATGTCAATGGTTATGAGTAAGTGACTCATGATGTGTTGGAAATGTGGTAAGGGATAGAAAGAGTAAGCATAGTTATACATTATATGTTAGTATAATGCTAATTGTTGTTTAGCTTATACTATGGTGCTTAATTGTTTATGTGTAAACTTACTAAGCTCAAAGCTTACTCCCTTTCTTTTCCCTTGTCTTATAGAGCAAAAGTGTTGAATCGAGATACGAGGATCAATTGGAAGATTGCCCATACTATCAAAGACACTCGGTACATGAGACTCAATGTTTTGTATATGGCATGTATAGGGGCTAGACAAGTTAGTGAATTTTGTTGTATATGGCTATGATGTGTTGGCCTTTAGATGGATAATCTATTTTGTATAATGCCATAGTTGTTGGCACTTTATTATATGAAAAGATGTAGTTATCTATGTGAGATTGTAAGATTTTGAGTTGATTATGGATGTGTTGAATGAGTGCATGTTGTGTATGCTAGAAGGGTGAAAAGAACTTGGCAAATAGCTTTGTTCTTGTCTATGTGAAAGCGAACACACAGGCGTGTGTCTAGGCCATGTGTGACACACAGTCAGCCCATGGGCGTGTGACTTGGCCGTGTGTCCCCTGCATGTTAGTATTTTAAATCAGAATAGACCACGGACTAGTCACACGGGCGTGTGCCTAGAACGTGTGTGTTAATCAGTGTTGGCCACGGGCTAGCCACACGGGCGTGTGTCTAGACTCTAGGCCGTGTTAAGGTAGTCAGTGTGCACCACGGGTGGAGAGCATGGGCGTGTGCCCTAACCGTGGGGCATTGGCAGAGTGCTTGACTTTTCATGCACGGGTAGTGACCATGGGCGTGTGTGACCTCCACGGGCGTGCCAAATCTTACACGGGCATGTGAGCCCTGTATAGATGGAAAAGTTTTAAAAATCGTATAAGTTTCGATATGGTCTCGAGAGCCCTCGTGAGTATGAGTGAGGCCTCGTAAGTCGAGAATGAGGTGACTTAAGAGAGTAGTCACAATGAGCCTAAGTGGCAATCTTGAGGATTTTATTATGGTAACGCCTCGGGCCTGGTTCCGGCGTAGAACCCGGGTAAGGGGTGTTACATGAGAAGCTCAGAAATTTGATAGAGAATTGCAAGCGAAACGAGTACAGTGTAATTAGACTTCTGATTCTAAATTTTAGATCAGACCTGATGACTATTATTATTATTTTGAGATAGAATTTGTGTATTAAAGAATCCAGAGCTTATATAGAAAATTTTGCACGAGACTCATAGTGGTAACTTGTCTATTTATCAGAGGAGTAGTAAGATGTATAGTGATTTGAGGTAGAAGCACTTATGGTCGGATTTGAAAAGTGATATTACTGATTTTGTGTTTAGATGTTTGATTTGTCAACAAGTTAAAGTCGAATATCAAGTGCATTCAGGACTATCTCTAACGCCCCGAATTTGGGCCTAGTAGAATTGGGCCCATTGGGCCTTGGGCATGGGAGCGTTTAAAATTTTTGGGAATAAGAGAACGGTACTAGTGCAAGTTAGACCTATTAGGTGAGTGATTTTTGAAGGTTAGGGGGCTTCGATGAAGTCTTGGATTCAAACCTAGGCTTTAGGAAAAATTTTGGTTTTAGGTGAATAAAGCCCTAGGGGTAGGTAAGTAGGCTTTAAGAATAAATTGTGGGAAAAAAAGACACAAAAGGAGTTGTGGTCTAGTGGCAAATGGCGCCACAGGGGAGACAAGGAAGTGACGCCATAGAGGAAGCAAAGGGTCCAAGGTTCAAGTCTTGGCACTTGCAATTCATTTTGTTTTTCTTTTAAATGAACTTAGACTTTATCCCATAGCCTTATATTTAGTTACGCATGTTCTAAGTCACAAAAGGAGCTTGTGTTGTGGTGGCATGTAGCATCTGGAGCATAGGAGAGGGCAGGAGTTCGAATCTCATTTCAAGCAAGGGAGTGTTTATTTTACGGATTGGACGGCCAGAGTTTGTGTTGGATTTAAACTCTGCTGAAGGTGGGATCCCACATTGGGAAGCTAGCATGAGGATAGGCAAGAAGCTGGCTTTAAATAGAGCAAACCATGAGGAGAGTAAGCATACCTTTCTTGGCTTTATCCCTTTCGCTTTGTGGCGTGCTCGTTTGGGTTAGGCGTTGGATCATTCGTTGATCTGTATGCCGTTGGGTCGCGGTGCTGGTGACCGAAGTTGATCGGCACACCCCTTGGGGGTCAAGGGTGCGATCATTGTTGGCTTCTGCGCGAGCGTGTTGAGCGCGGATTAACTTCAGATTCCTATCAGGTGTGTATTTCGCACTACTCTAGCTGTAGAGCGGCAAATGCCAAAATGCCGGTCACACGGCGATGGTAGTCACACGAGTGTGCGAGCGTACGTGTGGGAGCTTCGACGCGATAGTTGAGTCCCTCATGAGTGTTGTCATGGGTTTAGGCTGCCTTGGGCCGAGTGGGCCCAATGGGCATGTGGGCCCATGTGAATAAATTGCATGACTGTGTAGTAGATATTTGACGGGTCTATGTGAATCTCATATCTGTGGCTAGATTTGGGCTAAATGGGCCACACGAGCATGTGGGCCCATTTGGGCCGAGAATGGGCCCTAGGCCCATTCGCATCATTATCTTTGTTTAGAATACCCTTAGTTTACAAAATTACTGAAATACCCTTGGTTTACAAAGTTACTGGAATAGCATTGGTTTACAAAATTACTGAAATACCCTTGGTTTACAGAATTACTGAAATACCCTTGGTTTACAAAATTACTGAATACCCTTTGTTTACAAAATTACTAAAATACCCTTAGTTTACAGAATTACTAAAATACTCTTGGTTTACAAAATTACTGAAATACCCTTGGTTTACAAAATTACTAAAATACCATTGGTTTACAAAATTATTGAAACACCCTCGACTTGTAAAATTACCGAAGTACCCCCGGTTTGTACAATTATCGAAATACCTTCGGTTTGCGAAATTACCAAAGTACCCCTAATTTGTAAAATTATCGAAATACCCTCGATTTGTAAAATTACCGAAATACCCCTGATTTGCAAAATTACCAAAATACACTCAGTTTACAAAATTACCAAAGTACCCCTGATTTGCAAAATTACCAGAACACCCCCGATTTGTAAAATTATCGATATACCCTCAGTTTGGAAGATTACCGAAATACCCTTGATTTGCAAAATTATTGAAATACCCTCAATTTATGAAATTATCAAAATACCCTCAATTTGTGACATTATCGAAATACCCTCAATTTGTAAAATTCCCGAAATACCCCTGTAGGGTAGAATTACCAAAATACCCCTGTAGGGTAGAATTACTGTAATACCCCTGTAGGGTAGAATTACCGTAATACCCCTGTAGGGTAGAATTACCGAAATACCCTTGTAGGGTAGAATTACCGAAATACCCCTATAGGGTAGGATTACCGAAATGCCCTTATAGGGAAAATGACTATTTTGCCCTTGCGGGTAATTGACTGATTAGGACTATGATTGATCTAACTGTGAATGTATGACTGTGTTTAACTTGATTTGACTTGGATTATATGGCTGGTATGTTGTCAATATGTGTGTAAATGACTGTTACTGAGCATGGCCATTTTGCATACACGTGTAATGATTGTGATACACTGCATACATGTCATATTGTATTGGGTTGGGTTTTATGATTTGGAGGAAGTATCGTTATAGTGGCATCGCCACATTTGCCGTTATAGTGGCATCGCCACATTTACCGTTATAGTGGCATTGCGGCGTAATCTGATTATGGCTCTGTGCCAACCTAAATATGGCTCTGTGCCATCTTGATTATGGTTTTGTGCCAATCGTATTTACCCGTGGCTATGTGCCTAACATATATACCGATGACATTGTGTCGATCATATTTTACCCGTGGCTGTGTGTCGGTTATATTACCGTAGCTGATGGCTATGTGCTGATCTTATTACAGTTATCGATGGCTATGTGCCAATTATAATACCATTATTGAAGGCTTAAAGCCGCATAAATATCGTTGTTAGCAGCTAGGCTACATTATTGGAGAGATTGGCTGGGTGGGTCGACATGGTCCCCACATGGAGAGATTGGTTGGTACGGGTGGAGAGTTTGGTGGTTAAGGGTTGGGTTACATGCATGTTTTGCATTGATATGATTTAGGGCTTAGGCCCAGATTGTTATCGAATAGGGCTTAGGCCCAGATTGTTACCGAATAGGGCTTAGGCCCAGATTGTTACCGAATAGGGCTTAGGCCCAGATTGTCACCGAATAGGGCTTGGGCCTAGACCATGACCGTAATAGGGGATTGCACACTAAGTTTTCGTAAACTCACCCCGTTTTTAACTGTGAAAGTAATCCCCAGCTTTAGGAGGATCGGTGCTGTGAGGGACTCGGAGATGGCCACACGTCTACAGTTTCTTTATACTTTGGACTATATTTTTGTGAATCTAGTTTGGGTTTTAATTTTTGTAGTAAGGCATTGTAAGGGAAGTTGTGGGTTTTTTGTTATGGTTTTATAATTTCTAGAAGTAGAACATGGTTTTTCAAATTAACTACTGGTTTTCAAAATATCATGCTTCCGCAACTGTTTTAAATTAAGTTTCCGCAACAAGCAAAGTTTTAAAGATAATAATGTTTTACAAGAGAATGACTTTTAATAAACCACGTTTTGAAACTAAGCAAACGAAATCTGAGGTTTTAAAGGCAGAAAGTTTTAAATTGTAAGAAGGGTTTTCAATGAACGGGTAGTTTTCAAAAAGACTCTTCAATGTGACACGCCAGATTTGGGCCTAACTTCTAGGCCGGGTTTGGGGTGTTACATTTCATGGTATCAGAGCCAAGTTGCAAAACTCAGCTATGGGTTGGGTTTTTAAAATTGAATTTCTGAAAGTACTGTTTCAAAAGATTTAAAGTATGTGAAATGTTTTACTGAATATTTTTCTAAAAGTGTGGTTCACCGAGTCTCCGGCGCCGAATCCATAAGTTTTCTAAAAACCGTTGTCTGCTGTTATGCAATAGGAAATATTGTGATTACCTAGATATTAGACTGTACTGAGATGCTTAAATTTAGATTTTGTATTTATTCTGTGTGATGTTGTGGATATGGAAATTGTATTTGTATGATATCTATCTGCTCTAGTGATAAGGTATTTTGGGTGTGCGTAAGAGGTAATGTTTTGGAATTAGAGTGCGCAGCGGAGGCGCGGTGGTGTAGTTTTGGTTGTGCGACTGTTCTGAGAGTTGGAAATTTCGAGGACGAAATTTCTTTGAGGAGGGTAGAATTATAACGCCCTGAATTTGGGCCTAGTAGAATTGGGCCCATTGGGCCTTGGGCATGGGAGCGTTTAAAATTTTTGGGAATAAGAGAACGGCACTAGTGCAAGTTGGACCTATTAGGTGAGTGATTTTTGAAGGTTAGGGGGCTTCCATGAAGTCTTGGATTCAAACCTGGGCTTTAGGAAAAATTTTGGTTTTAGGTGAATAAAGCCCTGGGGGTAGGTAAGTAGGCTTTAAGAATAAATTGTGGGAAAAAAAGACACAAAAGGAGTTGTGGTCTAGTGGCAAATGGCGACACAGGGGAGACAAGGAAGTGACGCCATAGAGGAAGCAATGGGTCCAAGGTTCAAGTCTTGGCGCTTGCAATTCATTTTGTTTTTCTTTTAAATGAACTTAGACTTTGGCCCATATGCTTATATTTAGTTGCGCATGTTCTAAGTCACAAAAAGAGCTTGTGTTGTGGTGGCATGTAGCGTCTAGAGCATAGGAGAGGGCAAGGGTTCGAATCTCATGTCTAGCAAGGGAGTGTTTATTTTGTGGATTGGACGGCCAGAGTTTGTGTTGGATTTAAACTCTGCTGAAGGTGGGATCCCACATCGGGAAGCTAGCATGAGGATAGGCAAGAAGCTGGCTTTAAATATAGCAAACCATGAGGAGAGTAAGCATACCTTTCTTGGCTTATACCTTTCTCTTTGTGGCGTGCTCGTTTGGGTTAGGCGTTGAATCATTCGTTGATCTGTATGCCGTTGGGTCGCGGTGGTGGTGACCGAAGTTGATCGACACACCCCTTGGGGGTCAAGGGTGCGATCATTGTTGGCTTCTGCGCGAGCAATGGTGTTCGAGAGCGCCGATTAACTTCAGATTCCTATCAGGTGTGTATTTCGCACTACTCTAGCTGTAGAGCGGCAAATGCCGAAATGCCAGTCACACGGCGATTGTAGCCACACGAGCGTGTGAGCGCACGTGTGGGAGCTTTGACGCGATAGTTGAGGCCCTCATGAGTGTTCTCATGGGTTTAGGCTACCTTGGGCTGAGTGGGCCCAATGGGCCCGTGGGCCCATGTGAATAAATTGCATGACTGTGTAGTAGATATTGGACTGGTCTATGTGAATCTCATATCTGTGGCTAGATTTGGGCTGAATGGGCCACACGAGCGTGTGGGCCCATTTGGGCCAAAAATGGGCCCTAGTCCCATTCGCATCGTTATCTCTGTTTAGAATACCCTTGGTTTACAAAATTACTGAAATACCATTGGTTTACAGATTCTATCAAATACCCTTGGTTTACAAAATTAACAAATACCCTTGGTTTCTGAATTATCAAATACCCTTGGTTTACAAAATTAATGAAATACCCTTGGTTTACAAAATTACTAAAATACCCTTGGTTTACAAAATTACTAAAATACCCTTGGTTTACAAAATTACTGAAACACCCTCGACTTGTAAAATTACCGAAGTACTCTCAGTTTGTACAATTATCGAAATACCCTCGGTTTGTGAAATTACCAAATTACCCTTAATTTACAAAATTACCGAAATACCCTCAATTTGTAAAATTACCGAAATACTCCCGATCTGTAAAATTACCAAAATACACTCAGTTTGCAAAATAATCAAAGTACCCCTGATTTGCAAAATTACCGGAACACCCCCGATTTGTAAAATTACCAAAATACCCTCAGTTTGGAAGATTATCGAAATACCCTCGATTTGCAAAATTACCGAAATACCCTCGATTTATAAAATTCTCAAAATACCCCTGTAGGGTAGAATTATCGGAATACCCCTATAGGGTAGAATTACCGAAATACCCCTGTAGGGTAGAATTACTGAAATACCCCTGTAGGGTAGAATTACCATAATACCCTTGTAGGGTAGAATTACCGAAATACCCTTGTAGGGTAGAATTACCGAAATACCCCTGTATGGTAGGATTACTGAAATGCCTTTATAGGGTAAAATGATTGTTTTGCCCTTGTGGGTAACTGACTGATTAGGACTATGATTGATCTAACTGTGAACGTATGACTGTGTTTTAATGGATTTGACTAGGATTATATGGCTGGTAAGTTTTCAATATGTGTGTAAATGACTGTTACTGAGCATGGTCATTTTGCATACACGTGTAATGATTGTAATACACTGCATACATGTCATATTGCATTGGGTTGGATTTTCTGATTTGGAGGAAGTACCGTTATAGTGGCATCGCCACATTTACCGTTATAGTGGCATTACCGCGTAATCTGATTATGGCTCTGGGCCAACCTAAATATGGCTCTGTGCCATCCTGATTATGGCTTTGTGCCAATCATATTTACCCGTGGCTATGTGCCTAACATATATACCGATGACTTTGTGTCGATCATATTTTACCCGTGGCTGTGTACCGGTTATATTACCGTAGATGATGGCTATGTGCCGATCTTATTACAGTTACCGATGGCTATATGCAAATTATGAGACCGTTATTGAAGGCTTAAAGCCGCATAAATACCGTTGTTAGCAGCTAGGCTGCATTATTGGAGAGATTGGCTGGGTGGGTCGACATGGTCCCTACATGGAGAGATTGGTTGGTACGGGTGGAGAGTTTGGTGGTTAAGGGTTGGGTTACATGCATGTTTTGCATTGATATAATTTAGGGCTTAGGCCTAGATTGTTACCGAATAGGGCTTAGGCCCAGATTGTCACCGAATAGGGCTTAGGCCCAGACCATGACCATAATAGGGGATTGCACATTGAGTTTTCGTAAACTCACCCCATTTTTAACTGTGCAGGTAATCCCCAGCTTTAGGAGGATCGGTATTGTGAGGGACTCGGAGATGGCCACACGTCTACAGTTTCTTTATACTTTGGACTATATTTTTAAGAATCTAGTTTGGCTTTTAATTTTTGTAATATAGCCTTGTTATGGAAGTTGTGGGTTTTTTGTTATGGTTTTATAATTGCTAGAAGTAGAACATGGTTTTCCAAATTAACTACTGTTTTTCAAAATATCATGCTTCCGCGACTGTTTTAAATTAAGTTTTCGCAACAAGCAAGGTTTTAAAGATAATAATGTTTTACAAGAGAATGAATTTTAATAAACCACATTTTGAAACTAACCAAACGAAATCTGAGTTTTTAAAGGCAGAAAGTTTTAAATTGTAAGAAAGGTTTTCAATGAACGGATAGTTTTCAAAAAGACTCTTCAATGTGACACGCCAAATTTGGGCCTAACTTCTAGGCCGAGTTTTGGGTGTTACACTATCATAGCTAATGATAATATTGAAGTGGAAAATGAGATAGAGTTATGATAGACTTCGTATCAGGATTACCCTAGTTTCTAAAAAGAAAGATGCTATCTGAGTTGTTTTTGATCGGTTGACGAAATATGCATATTTATTCCAGTACGTATAGATTTCTCACGTGGTAGAATTGTTGAGTTATGTGTTTCCGAGATTGTCAGGTTGTACAGAGTGCCAGTTTTTATTATTTTGGATAGAGATCCAAGGTTTATATTATAATTATGGAGAAAGTTCCAGGAAACTCTGAGTACGCGGTTGTATTCCAGCACTGAAATTCATTTTCAGATCGATGATAAGTTTAGATTATTGATGATATGCTTTGTTACTATGTTTAAAATGCAAAGTTAATTGGGAAAATGTTAACTGTTGTTCGAATCCATGTATAATAATTTTCATGTCGAGTATATGATGGCATTGTATGAAATTTTATGTGGTTATAAATGACGAACTTTGTTATATTGGATGGAGCTTAGTGAGAAAAGATATATGAGGTTAAGTTGATTCGCGATTCTGGGGAAAAAGTGAAAGTGATTCGTGATAGTTGAAAGTAGCTTTAGATTGACATAAAGAGTATATAGATTTGAAACGTAAAGATATTGGATTTCAGATCAGCGACAGAGTATTTCTGAGAGTACCGCCTTTGAAGAGGATACTTTTTTGTGGTCGCAAAGAGAAGTGGACTCTATAATTTATTGAGCTGTATTAGTTTATTGAGAGAAAAGGCCAGTGACATACCGACTTGAATTACCATCAAAGTTAGAACAGATTTATAATGTGTCTCAATTATCTATGTTGCGGCTAGACCATTTGTATATAATTTCTCCAACAGATGTTGAGATTCAGTCGACATGTTAGATAACAAATAACCGATCAGAATTTTAGCTCAAGAGGTTAAAGAGTTTAGAAATAAACACATAACTTTAGTCAAAGTCTTGTAGCAATGTCACGGTGTTGAGGAGGCTACGTGGGAGCCCGAGGAAGCTATGAGAAGATTTTCGGGGATGAAAATACCTAAGGGGGAGAGAGTTGTAACAGCCTATTCTTGGTCAAATCAGAACAGTGATTTCGGAACCACAAATACAAATTCAAAATATTTATTTCATTATTATTTTAAAGTTTACAACATGATGGAGTGATTGTGTGAAAATTTCGTTAAGAAATTTTATCGTTTGAATGGTCAATTCGATAAAAAGGACTAAATCGCGTAAAGTGCAAAATTGATGTTCTAATAGCTAAAAGTATTAAATAGCTATAGAACCTTAAATTCAAGGTCCTTATGTTGTAATTAGACCATTAATAACATGAGTGGACAATTATGGACAAGCATTATATGTTGTTAATGTTTAATGAGTAAGGTTAATATTGTAATTTGGTGAATAACATTAATTAAAACAAAACAAAGTCATAATTTTTGTCCATCTTCATGCTAATAGCCGAATTTAACAAAGGATAAAATCATTCTTAGGGTTTAAAGCATTTGGCCAACTCCTAGCTCAATTGTAAGTCCGTTTTTGTCCCGTTTTTAATGATTTCTATGTTTTTGAGATCGTTACAGCTAGTACTAACTAGCCCAAGGATTAATTTGCAAAACTGTTAAAGATTTTGAATGTTGTCATTGATGAATATGTGTGAGTTTTGATGATTGATGATATATTTTGAATGTTTGTTGTTGGTTAAACAAGTTTTGTAAAGTGATTTTGAGTAAAAATGAAAAATAGGGATTTATTTGTGAAAATATGAAAATGTGTGGTTAAATGTGTGAATAAATGAAAAATATGGGCTTCTAGGGGCATAATAGTAATTCGGCTAAGCATGGGTATTTTGAAATTTGTATGAATTTGTGATTTTATGTAATAAGGAGTAAATTATAAAAATGTGAAAGTTTAGGGGCAAATGTGTAAAATAGCCCTAATGTGTGTTTTGGATTAAATTTAATAGAGAAATGATTAAATAAGTTAATCTTGAATATATTTAGATCAAGAAAAGTGGAATTCGGATCTGGATCAGGGAAAAATGAAAGTTATCGATTAAATGACTTATTTCGTCGTTTCCACATTCGAGGTAAGTTCATTTGTAATAAGTATTGTTACAATTATGCTTTAAATGCTTTGGTATTGCATAAATTGTGTATACAAGATTAAAGTAATGTTTGACGACGAGTTGGCTATATATAGCACTTAGTGTGGGAGATCGAGATAACTTCGGCTATGTATGGCACTTAGTGTGCGAGATTGAGATAGCTTCGGCTATGTATCAAACATAATGTGTGAGATCGAGATAGCTTCGGCTATGTATGGCACTTAATGTGTGATTTGAGATAGCTCCGGCTATGTATGGCACTTAGTGTGCGAGATTAAAATACCTTTGGCTATGTAATGGCACTTAGTGTGCGAGATATCAAGTATTCAACAGTATTTCGAATAGGTATGAGTTGGTTACGAGTTGTACAGGTATGTACATGGAAAGTATGAGCTTCAATTAGTAGAAGTTATGAATTTTCATATATGTATATGATTAAGCATAAGGAAAGCTTGTTGTTACCATGAATTACATGTTAAATAGTTCAAATTGTTGATTTGTGTAATATGATTTGTTGAGTTTAATTTATACGAGCTTACTAAGCTTTATATCTTACTTTGTTTATTTCTCCTGTGCTTTATAGTGATATCGAAGCTAGCTCGGATTTGGGGATCGACGGAGATCGCTTCACACCATCCAACTATCACTCGATACCTATGAGCTTGGTATTTTAAGTATATGGCATGTATAGGGACTTCAAGTCATCTTGGTATATGTAGAATGATTATAGCAATTTATTTTGGCTTGTAAATATTAAGTGTTTGGTATTGTGTTAGTTATGTAAGATGGCTTATGTTAGCAATTGTGTGATGTGTGTGTATATGTATTAATGCCTCTTAGTGATGTGGTTCATGATTTTTTGAGAATGGATTGTTGAATGCAACCTTCAAGGTAGCTAATGGTTGATGATTTGAGAGTACTTGTGCTTGTGGTTTTAGGCTAAGAGATGCTTAATAGAAATGGTATATATGAATGTTTTGGAAATGTGAAAAAGGTATAATTTGAATAGGCAAGAATATGGTATTATAAGTATGATTATGTCTTGTGAATTGAATTGGTTGATGGTTGTGTGATGATTGATGATTGTTGTTATTGGTATGCTTGTGAAAGTAGGCCAAAATAATGCATATTGTTAATGGTCATTGTGATGTTTTGAGAAGACAAGGATTGGTATGAATTTAGATGACAATATGCGATATATATGTTTTGTATTGATTGGTGATGGAAATGGCATAAATTATGCTTGACTTGGAATTGAATTATAGGTCCATTGATGTTATGCTTTGTGCCATATGGGTGGTATTGTTGTGCCTAAGTTTGGGACGCAAATTGGCTTGGCAAATAGCCAATTCTTGTCTATACAGGCAGAGACACGGGCATGTGTCTCAGCCGTGTGAAACACACGGTCATGTTACACGACCGTGTGTCCCCTGGTGTTGAAATTGAAATGAAGTCAGTATGCTCCACACGGTCTCACACACGGGCGTATAATCAGCCGTGTGGTACAAGTCAGTATACCCCCTAATTTGCACACGGCCTAGCACACGGGCGTGTGACTTGGCCGTGTTGCATAAGTCTGTATACCTGATAGGTTTGGCACAGCCTAGCACACTGCCTGACTCACGGGCGTGTGTGGCCACTTCAAAGGGCACACGGGCTAGACAAACTGATGTGTGGTTGGCCATGTGACCCAAGTCAGTAAGCTCACTTGTTTGGACACGGGCTGATACACGGCCAAGCGTTCCCATTTCGAATGTCCACACGGCCTGTGACACGGGCGTGTCTGGTGGCCATGTGAGACACATGGCCTGGCCACATGGGCGTGTGTCCCTATTTTTGACAAAATTTTCTAAGTGCTCTAAGAATTTCCAAAGTAATTGGTTTAGTCCCGAACCACTCCTAAAGCATGTTTAGGGCCTTGTAGGCTCGAACTAGGGACATATTGATTGAGATTGAATGATGAATGTTTGTATTGAGGAAATGTATGCTAAAAGTTTTTGTAAATGTGTTGTAAGTTTGGTAATGCTCCGTAACCCTATTCCGGCTTTGAATACGGGTAAGGGGTGGTACAGAGAAACTATAAACCTGAATGTCAACGATGCGGAAGTTGACATCCTAGTGAATGTAGAATGAATGACCGGGCTTGTTTCAGATGTGGCTCGCAAGATCATTTTATTCGAGATTGCCATGAGTTAGTTGAGAAAGATAAATTCCAGAATGCAAGACGGAGCAACATAGCTACTAGAGGAAGGCTACCTAGAAATGCGGGGAATGTGACTAGTAGTAGAGGAATGACTAAAGACTCCGTTGTGAGATCTGAGGCTAGAGCATCTGCTAGAGCTTACGCTATTCGCGCTCGCGAAGACGCGTCATCACCTGATGTTATCACCGGTACATTTTCGCTTTATGATACTAATGTGATTGGCTTGATTGATCCTAGATCGACTCATTCATATATTTGTATGAAATTGGTGTGTAGTAAGAGTTTACCTATTGAGTCTACTGAGTTTGTAATTAAAGTATCAAACCTCTTAGGCAAATATGTTCTAATTGATAAAGTTTGCAAGAACTGTCCTTTAACGACTCGGGGGTACTATTTTTCGGCTACGACCATTTGATGAATTTGATGTAATTCTGGGTATGGATTGGTTGACGTTACATGATATTGTTGTGAATTGTAGACGAAAGAGTATTGAATTGAAATGTCAGAATAGTGAAATTCTTCGAATTGAATAAGATCAGTCGAGTGGGTTGCCTGTTGTGATTTCATCAATGTCAGCTCAGAGATATGTGAGAAAAGGTTGTGATGCTTATGTAACACCCCTTACCCGTGTCCGACGCCGGGACAGGATACGAGGCATTACCGGACTTAACTTGCTTAAACATACAACATTGGGCTATAAAATTTCATTTCAACTTAAAGCTTCTCATTCATATTCATAACATCTTTATTATGGGCCTACGAGGCCCTAAACATTCATACGAAAGGTTTCATAATTAAACCGAAAACTTTTGTGCACTTAGAAAATTTTTGCCTAAACAGGGTCACACGCCCGTGTAGAATGGAACACGCCCATGTGGGCAGGCCGTGTGGTCACACACGCCCATGTTCCTAGCCTGTGTGGAATTTATTTTTCACTTCGAACCTACAGGGGTTTTCACACAGCCGGACACACGCCCGTGTCTGTGGCCCGTGTCCCTCACACGGCCTAGACACGCCCGTGTCCTCACCTGTGTGTGAAAAACCTGGGTATTCTGTTTATGACGTCAGCAAGCTCTTAAGGGCACACAACCTAGGCACACGCCCGTGTGCTGGCCCGTGTGGCGAATAGAATTTTTGCAAATTTGATGCAGGGGACACACGGCCTATTAGCACACCCATGGGGCTGGCCGTGTGTCACGCACGGCCTAGACACACGCCCGTGTGTCTACCCGTGTGGACAATTAGAAGGCTATTTACCAAGGCAATTGCCACCCTGAAACATAAACACACATATGCCAACACAAGCAACACATAACATGGCAATAATACACTATGAAAAATCACTAATCATCATTCATACACTTCACATTTTACTCTATCAATTGCATGAACTTTCACTTCATTAAACTCATCATTAAGATATAAAACTTGACAAATATCGGCCAATTCATAATGGCCACTTACAAAATGAGTGTATAATATTAATAGCCAACACTTTGACTTTATAAAATGACATAACACAAGATGACAGAGTTCCTATACATGCCATACCCAAAATAAATCAACTTTACTATACCAAAAGAATGATTGATAGTGTGATCCGAGCTCCGACGTTCTACGATCCCCGAGCTAGCTTGGCGATACTACAAGGAAAAGGGAAAAGAGAGGGGTAAGGATATAGCTTAGTAAGTTTGCATGAATTAAAATAGCAACATAAGTATTCATGATAAAATCCATTCATCTCATAGAACAATAACAACACAAGATCTCAAGTACTTTGACATACTTACTCATACTTACACTTACTCATCACATATCACATTACGGTTTCATAACTCGTATTTTACTCATGGTACCTGTGTCACTTCATCACATAATTTAGCACTTATGCTATCATGGACATAAACTTAAATCACTATCATCCTTAACTTAAATGTAACTCCTTGTCATCTTTGTATTGCTTAGCTCTTTGTCATCTTTGCATACTTAACTCTTTTGTCCGTTGAACTACTCGGAATATCAGAGGATACTCAATCTCATCATACATGTATCACGATGCCAATGCCATATCCCAGATATGGTCTTACATGGGATCACCTCTTGATACCGATGCCATATCCTAGATATGGTCTTACACGGGATCTCTTAGCTCGATGTCGATGCCATGTCCCAGACATGGTCTTATACGAGATCATACATAGATGTCGATGCCATGTCCCAGACATGGTCTTACACAAGATCTTCCTTTGGTGCCGAGGCCATGTCCTAGACATGGTCTTACACGGAACCTCCCTTATTCGGTGCCGATGCCATGTCCCAGACATGGTCTTACACGGGACCTACATTCGGTGCCGATGCCATGTCCCAGACATGGTCTTATACGGGACCTTCCTTATCTCATGTCGTGACATAGGTATCCTCATTATTCCGAATCTTCAACCCAGACTTCAACTTAACATGATTTCATTATAGATTCGTTGAGACTTCATTAATCAACTTCATGGAAATAATATGCATTTCTCATAAAATAAAGTAATTAAAAGCATATTAATATCACGTAGCTATAAATCCACACAAACTTACCTCGGTACTCAGAATGTGTGTAGATGTTCGATTTAGTCCAACACTTTGTTCTTGCCTCGGTTTCAGTCCGGGCTTCGTGTTTCTTGATCTATAATAAAAATTTTACTTATTTAATACTCACATTGACTAAATTGACTCATGAATCATACTTTGGAAAAATTATGATTTTGCCCCTAAACTATCACATAATTACACTTTTGCCCCTAGGCTCGTAAAGTGATTTTTATTTAACTTTTTTGTATTTTAAGCCTGGCCGAATTGTTTTCTTAACTACAATAGCCCCCAAATTTCCATTATTTCACTCATGTATGACCATTTTTATAACTTTTACAATTTGGTCCTTTTTATGCATTTTTCATGAAAATCATTTAGAAAAAGATGTTATCATACATCAAACTTTCATATTCTTCCATAAATCATAAAAATACATGCATGTCATACATGGGTAAATTTTTAAACATAAACCCTAACTCAAAATATAGCTAGAAATAGCTAAATCGAGCTACGAGGATCTCAAAAATACGAAGAACATTAAAAACGGGGCTAGGAGACACTCACAATCAAGCTTGAAAGTTGAAGAAACCCTAGCTATGGGGTCCTTGTGATTTTCGGCCAAGCTTAGAGAAGATGGACACCATTTTTGACTTATTTTTCCCTTTTAATTCATTAATTAACCAAATGACAAAAATGCCTTTAAGGCCCCTTTCTTGAGATTTTTCCTTCCCATGCCCATTTTTGTCCATCTTGACATTTAATGGTCTAATTGCTAAATAAGGACCTCTAGTAATTTTTATAATTCTATTTCATACTTAAATCTTCTAGAATCTCATATTTTCTACTCTTTGCAATTTAGTCGTAATGGACAATTTGATCACTAATAAAAAAAATTTCCTCATGAAATTTTTACACAATCATGCAACAACATCATAAGCCTCATAAAAATCATAAAACACATATTTCTACTTTGGATTTATGGTCTTGCAACCACTATTTCATCTAGGCCCTAAATCGGGCTGTTACAGCTTACCTAGCTTACGTTTTGGATACAAAAGTGTCTGAATCTAAGATTGAATCAGTGCCAGTTGTCTATGAGTTTTCAGATGTGTTTTCAGAAGAGTTACCGGGGTTACCACCGGTCAGAGAGGTCAAATTTGCTATTGAGTTAGTACTGGGAACATCACCGATATCGATAGCTCCGTATAGAATGGCTTCGACAGAATTGAAAGAATTGAAAGCTCAGTTGCAAGAGTTAACGGATAGAGGTTTTGCACGACCTAGTTTTTTGCCCTGGGGTGCGCCAGTGTTGTTTGTAAAGAAGAAAGACAGATAAATGAGAATGTGCATTGATTATCGACAACTCAACAAGGTTACGATAAAGAACAAGTATCCTTTGCCAAGAATAGATGACTTGTTTGATCAGTTGAAAGGGGCAACAATATTCTTGAAGATTGATTTGAGATCTAGCTATTATCAGTTGCGAGTTAAAGATTCAGATGTGCCGAAAACTGCGTTCAGAATAAGGTACGGACATTATGAATTTCTTGTTATGCCTTTCAGATTGACTAATGCTCCTGCAATTTTTATGGATTTGATGAATCAGATTTTCAGGCCATATTTAGACAGATTTGTTGTAGTTTTCATTGACGACATTCTGATTTATTCACGAGATGAGTCTGAGCATACCGAGCATTTGAGAATTGTGCTTCAAATCTTGAGAGATAAGCAACTGTTTGCTAAATTCAGTAAATATGAGTTTTGGCTCCGAGAGGTTGGATTTTTGGGACACATTGTTTCAGCGGAAGGTATACAAGTTGATCCGAGCAAGATTTCAGCAGTTGTTGTTTGGAAACCACCAAGAAATGTATCCGAAGTCTGAAGCTTTCTAGGGTTAGCTGGTTATTATTGACATTTTGTTAAAGGATTCTCGATGATTGCTACACCGATGACCAGATTGCTCCAAAAAAATGTGAAATTTGAGTGGTCCAAGAAATGTCAATAGAGTTTTGATCAGTTGAAAACGTTGTTAACTGAGGCACCAGTGTTGGTTCAACCTGAGTCGGGTAAAGAGTTTGTAATTTTTAGTGACATGTCATTGAACGGTTTGGGTTGTGTTTTGATGCAAGAAGAAAAAGTGATAGCTTATGCCTCTAGACAGTTAAAGCCGCATGAAAAGAATTATCCGACGCATGATTTAGAGTTGGCCGCTATTGTTTTCGCATTTAAAATTTGGCGAAATTATTTGTACGGTGAAAAGTGTCACATCTTTACAGATCAAAAAAGTTTAAAGTATATAATGACTCAGAAAGATTTGAATTTACGTCAACGAATATGGTTAGAGTTGCTAAAAGACTATGAGTTAGTGATTGATTATCATCCAGGGAAAGCGAATGTAGTCGTGGATGCTCTGAGTAGAAAATCATTATTTGCTTTGAAAGTGATGAATACTCAGTTAACCTTATCTAATGATGGTTCGATTCTAGCAGAGTTGAAAGCTAAACCAGTATTTCTTCAGCAAATTATGAAGTTCAGAAATATGATAATGAATTGCAAGCCAAAAGAATGCAATGTGAGTCGACTAGTGATTCAGACTATCAGATCAGA
This sequence comes from Gossypium sturtianum, assembly GCA_025698515.1. Classification (NCBI taxonomy): domain Eukaryota; kingdom Viridiplantae; phylum Streptophyta; class Magnoliopsida; order Malvales; family Malvaceae; genus Gossypium; species Gossypium sturtianum. The sequence goes on along the minus strand of CM046943.1, from coordinate 71,975,724 downwards.
TCCGATGACTGTTTATTGTTCCGAGGTATAGTTTGCATACCGTGTAACACCCCTTACCCGTATTCGACGCCGGAACAGGGTACGAGGCATTACCGGACTCACATCACAAGAAATCACACAATTGTGAGTCATAAAATTTGCGTCCAAATTAAAACCATTCATATTCAACCATGAAGTCCCTATTACGAGCCTACGAGGCCCAAAACATGTATTGGAGGTGGTTCGGGACAAAACCGAGAACTTTATAAATTTTTACAAAACTTAGAAAATTTTTGCTAGAAGCAGGGCTCACACGCCTGTGTGGTCCAAGGGACACGCCCGTGTGACACCGGGACACGCCCGTGCTCTAGACCATACTCAAATTAGGGTGCTCTCTGACTTGTGCCACACGGTCGTGCCACACGCCCGTGTGTTAGGCCGTGTAGCACACACGGCTGAGACACACACCCGTGTCTCTGCCCTTGTGCTCAATTCTGGACATTTTGTTTTGCAACAATTAAGGTGCAGGGGACACACGGCTAAAACACATGCCCGTGCGGCAGACCGTGTGTCACACACGGCCTAGACACACGCCCATGTGTCTACCCGTGTGGACAAAATAAAAGCTATTTACCAAGCCATTTGCCACCCTTGTTCACACATACACTTACACCATTTCAAGGCACAAACATAACATACTTAGGCAACCAAAAACATCCACAATTATGGCCAACACAATATCAACATCTATCATACTCACAACAATTATTACGTCACAATTGACTACTTTCAAGGTACCTAATTGTACACCAATTTATCATCTCATCAATAAACCACATTGCCAAACATTTCACAATCATGTCATAAACCACCTTTCTATCATTCACCAACTATACCATGACCATATCACCAAAGACATTAACACATAAATATATACTTAGGCTTACAACCATGATAGCCCAAATAAACAAATCTACATGGCCAATTATCAAAACAAGCCTTTGACAATCACAAGCCAACACATTGGCTACAATCACAATGACACATTTAAGAAAATTACTAAGTCCCTATACATGCCATAGACTTAAAATACTTGAATTCATTTATACCCAAAATGATAGCTTGATAGTGTGATAAGATCTCCGGCGAACTCCAATCCGAGCTAGCTCAATGACACTATAAAACATGGGAAAGGAAGGGGGGTAAGCTATATAGCTTAGTAAGTTCATATGGAAATAATACAAAGCATTATTCATACATTTAACATATAAATAAATTAACATATATCAACATAAATGTCATTAAAACTTCATAAATGTCATATGAACATAAATGTCGTTTAATATCAACATAACACATATCAACATAATTGTCATATAAGCTTCATAAGCACAACTTACTCAATCACAATGTTACCAATTGTTCATCATATACTGAGTTCATTTTCTTTGAGTTTTACGTACATACCTGTACCATCTCATAACATATTCACATACTTTCTCATCTTTGACATACTCGTTGAACCACTTGGAATACTATCGGATACACAGAAATCTTTGCACATAAGTGCCACATATGTAGCCAATGCTACCACAAATCTCATAACACATATAAGCTCGCTCTCGAGCTATCCTCGGGCCTGCTCACATAAGCTGTCAGTCGAGATGTAGCTACACGATGCTGCTCACACAAGCTATCAGATATCCGCAATATGCCAGTATACCCAGCCATCGGTAGGACGTACAGGACCAGCACCCGAGACACATAAATCACATAATTACATGGGTTTCTAGTGACATGTCACTTGTATCCTAATCTATTCCTAAGGTTCAACCGGGATTTACTCGCTCGTCAAAACTTCGTCAATTTCATCCATATAGTCAATCATGCAATTCATGTAATAACAAAACATTATAAATACAATTATAACGTTGCATTATTTACATACAAACTTACCTCGACATATAAATGGCGAAAAGGACCTAATCGTCAAATACTCGTTTTCCCCCGTTCTAAACCTGAACTTTGTTTTTCTTGATCTATAATACCAAATTCATCTCATTTAATCAACACATTATTCATTTCAGTCAAAAAGTCACATTATGGTAAAACTACATTTTTGCCCCTAAACTTTTAACATTTTATAATTTAGTCCCTAGGCTCGTAAAATGATTTTCATTCAATTTTTTTCAAAATCCAAGCCTAGCTGAACCTATATCATGCTCATAACAGCCCACATTTTTCATTTATTAACATTTTTACAATATATTTTACAACTTTTACAAATAAGTCCTTTTTGACATTTTTACCAAAAATCACTTAGCAAAAGTCGTTTAGCAAATAACAAACATGCATTTTCTACCATCAAACATCAAAATACACACGTCTAATAGGGGTCAAACCCTAGACCTTGATCATTTCTTAAATTAGTGGTAGAAATAGATAGATCATATTACAAGGATTTTAAAAACATAAAAATCATTAAAAACAGGGCTAGAACGGACTTACAATCGAGCTTGGAAGCTTGAAAAACCCTAGCCATGGTTTCCCCTTGTAAAAATTCGGCCATGGGAGGAAGATGGACAAAAATTGGCTTTTAATTTGGCTTTTTAATTCATTTAATTTACCAAATTACTAAAATGCCCTTAATGAAAAACTTTAGAAACATACCAAACCATGTCCATTTTTGTCCACCAACTTAACCAATGGTCTAATTACCATTTAAGGACCTCCAATTTAAAATCTCATAGCAATTGGACACCTTTAACATATAGAGTTCAAGTTTTGTACTTTTTGCAATTTAGTCCCTTTAACTAAATTGAGTGCCCAAACGTCAAAATTTTCGAACGAAATCTTCACGAAATCGTTCCATAAAATTGTAGACCACAAAAATATAATAAAAATGACTTTTTATTTGTTGAATTTGTGGTCTCAAAACCACTGTTCCGGCTAGACCCAAAATTGGGCTGTGACAACTCTCCCCCCTTTAGGGATTTTCGTCCCCGAAAATCTTACCAGAATATAAATTCGATTTCCACGTAGACTCCTCTATCTCGTGACACTACCAAAGAACCCCCACTATGGTTATGCTTTTATTTCCCAATTTTTTAATTTCTCGTGTCAAAATTCCGATCGATTCTCCTTTATACAACACATCGGCTGAATCATAATCCTTATCGGAGAATTCATACTCAGAGAGTCCAATCGATACCATCGCAACATAGATACACAAAACACATTTTGAATCTTTTTCCAAGGCAATACTTTCAGAAGCATGCTATCGCTGAACGGGAATTTCATATGCTCATGTTTCAAATTCACATACGTTTTCTGACAATCTGAAGTGGATTCTAAACTGCCACGAATCACTTTTACTTTCTATACGATTTCTGATCGGATAGTCTCTGAACCATATAACTCAATTAATTTATCATGTTACATACCCGATCAGCAGAACATCTATTTCAAATAACTGTACACTTTATTACTCCCTGAATGAACAAACGAGCTACTACTGAGCTTCGTATAAAATTTTCTACATAATCTCTGAATTACTCAATGTGCAAATTCTATCTCGAAATAATGACAACAGTCATCAGGTCTGACCTGAAATTCAAAATCACAAGTCATCTCGCACTGTACTCGTTTAGTTTACCACTCACTATCACATTTCTGAGGTTCTCAATCTTGCAAAGAGAACATCGCTTTAGCTTCTAATTTAGCTAGATTTATACCGTCATCAAATAATATTAATCATGTATCCAATACTCACAAAAATAATCAAAGGTTTTCCGTTGAAGCATTTGCAACTATATCTGCTTTCCCAAAGGTTAATCGATAACTGCTCACAATCTTTCAATAGTTCAAGCCATATATGCTATTTTAAATTCAGATCCTTCTATAACATTAGATACTTTAAACTCTTGGGATCAAGAAGCATATGACATTTTTCATCGGACAACCGATGTCATCAAATTCTCAACACAGACATAAAATGTGGCCGACTCTAAATCACCCGTCGGACAGTTCCTTTCATGTGACTTTAACCATCTGAAAGCATAAACTATCACTTTACATTCTTGTATTAAAACACATTCCAATCCGTTCGATAGTGCATCGCTGAAAAATTACAATTTCTTTACTCAATTTAAAATGGACTCCAAATCAGTGCTTTAGTTAACAATACCTTCAACTATTTTCAACTTTGCTAACGATCAACAGACCATTCAAACTTTCATAAATGTGATAACTTTATCAATCAAAATAACTTTAACTCATAATAACATCATCCAATTAGAACTGATCTAATAGATACGTCCTTGTATCACACCCTTTTTGAATATAAATTCTTCATTCAGACTGTTCGTCAATTTACCCATGAATGTACAATATTTTATCTTCTTACCTGAGGATAAACTTAAATGCATATAACTCAAATTACCTTTCAACTAACCAGCTCGCTCAGATAAAACAACTGAGTCGATCTCAACTATCAAATAATATCATATCAAAATACTCCCTTCTCCATGCTGTTAAAACAACTCAAAAGATACAATATTTCAAAATTTCCTCACATGCTAGTCAAATATCTTTACAACTGCACTAGATCAATGAAACAAAATATCCTGATTGAACTCATTGACCTTAATCAAACTTGCCTGAGAAAAGAAAAATCATAGTACAATTTGAGCTTGAGCTTCCACTATCTTTACCTTTGCTGGTGTCAATTCCTTTCACGAAAATTAGAGAGATCATGATACCAGAATCACCATGTTCCTATGATCGAACCAGAAATACAACCATAATAGACATAGTTATCACAAACCAAAGAACACAGTTTAAAGATGAGCCGTGATTGATAATTTATGACATAAGGATGATAAGAAAACCGAGATAAAGAAATCCAAGATGCGATATCATATTGGAAGTCCGAGAACATAACTCATATGAAGATAATAAAGATCTTGATGATTCCTCAGAGAAAACCAGAAGAAAAACAATGCTTATACGCTCTGGAATCAATTGTAACAGAGATAATATATTTTCCAAATATATATATAAAATAAAACAACATCCAGTGGAAACGGAAGAATAGCCTCACATAAATTTTCACCAACAACTTTTATTCCAAACATAATAGAATAGAATCCCACAGAGAGAGATAAGAAATGCTGCTCATCAACCAACCAGATCAATAGTGCTCTCATCTAACATTATAAGCAGCTAGCATTCTCATACGATGAGAATTCCATCAAAAAATGAACAATCACATATATCTCTGAGGATACATGAATATATATATAATACCCAGGAGAGATCATCATAATCTATTCAATTACAATTGTTACACTCGGACATCTTTACGATTCAAGTATCATTTCTCTGACTAATTTTGTCTTCACTAATCCCGTATTATTCCATTCACTAACAAAAATTAGTCCGGAAGAAATTCCAGCAAATACATACTTTAGACATCATACCTGAATGAGTCGATTAGTCGAGATTAACTTTCTCTTTAATCGTGACATCACGAAATCTGAATGATCTTTAGAATAACCTGGCATCTTTTCCAGAACTGTATTCACTTGCCAAACCATTCTCAACTCTGACCTCATTATTAGTTATTCCACTACTGAACTCTTTAGTCTCTTACCTGTGAGCTCATTCAACTTAAATCTCGTGAAATTTCGTTATAAGATACCACATTGGTAATAGGGTGAGGTCATAAATATTCTAACTCGACTCTCATAAATACGCACATATAACTTAGCATTCATCATCAACATAATATCTTCACAATCATATAATTCACTTCAAGCTAATTAACATACATATTTATGTTACACGAACTTTCTGATTATCTTTGTTCAAACAAGTGCACTTACACACACACTCCATAAATTTTGAGTAAGTTCACTTATCGCATTCACTTAATCAAACAAGTTATGCACATAACATCATATGAATGCCAAACAAACATGGATGAGCTTATCACAATATAAACTTTCATTTCATTTCACCTTTCCATATTTCTCAACTTATGGTTATTTCATTTTGTACATCATCACATACATATTATAAACTCTTATTCATACCTTTCCAAGTTTCAACTCATCACAAGCACATTTTCAAATATCTTAGTATCACTTTCAGAATTTTCGAAAATAGCTCGATTGGAAAGCATCTCTGCCTCAACAAAATAGTTTCACCAGAGTCGGGAGATATCACACTATCACAGGTAGTAATATGGCATGTATAGCTAGACTCACATACGCTACGTTAGTCCAAGAATTGACTAAACTGTAGCTTTCATACCACTAAATGTAACACCCCTTACCTGTATTCGACGTCGAAACAGGGTACGAGGCATTATCGGACTCACATCACAAGCAATCACACAATTTCGAGTCATAAAATTAGCATCCAAATTAAAACAATTCTTATTCAATCATAAAGACCCTATTACGAGCCTACGAGGACCAAAACATGTATTGGAGGTGGTTCGGGACTAAACCGAGAACTTTAGAAATTTTTACAAAACATAGAAAATTTTTGCTAAAAGCGGGGCTCACAAGCCCGTGTGGTCCAAGGGACACGCCCGTGTGATGCTGGGACATGCCCGTGCTTTAGACCATGCTCAAATTAGGGTGCTCTCTGACTTGTGCCACATGGTCGTGCCACACGCCCGTGTGTTAGGCCGTGTAGCACACACAGCTGAGACACACGCCCGTGTCTCGGCCCGTGTCCTCAACTCTGGACACTCTGTTTTGCAACAATTAAGGTGCAGGGGACACACGGCTAAAACACATGCCCGTGGGGCAGACCGTGTGTCACACACGCCCGTGTGTCTACTAGTGTGGAAAAAATAAAGGCTATTTACCAAGCCATTTGCCACCCTTGTTCACACATACACTTACACCATTTTAAGGCACAAACATAACATACTTAGGCAACCAAAACATCCACAATTATGGCCAACGCAATAACAACATCTATTATACTCACAACAATTATTAATCCACAATTGACTACTTTCAAGGTACCTAATTGTACACCAATTTATCATCTCATCAATAAACCACATTGCCAAACATTTCACATTCATGTCATAAACCACATTTCTATCATTCACCAAGTATACCATGACCATATCACCAAAGACATTAGCACATATGTATTTGCTTAGGCTTACAGCCATAATAGCCAAAATAAACCAATCTACATGGCCAATTATCAAAATAAGCCTTTGACAATCACAAGCCAACACATTGGCTACAATCACAAGGACACATTTAACAAAATGACTAAGTCCCTATACATGCCATAGACTTAAAATACTTGAATTCATTTATACCCAAAATGACAGCTTGATAGTTTGATAGGATCTCCGGCGAGCTCCAATCCGAGCTAGCTCAATGACACTATAAAACATGGGAAAGGAAGGGGGTAAGCTATATAGCTTAGTAAGTTCATATGCAAATAATACAAAGCATTATTCATACATTTGACATATAAATAAATTATCATATATCAACATAAATGTCATTAAAGCTACATAAATGTCAGATGAACATAAATGTCATTTAATATCAACATAACACATATCGACATAATTTTCATATGCTAATAGCTTATGATATGAATTACATAACACATATCAACATAATTGTCATATAAGCTTCATAAGCACAACTTACTCAATCACAATCTTACCAATTGTTCATCATATACTGAGTTCATTTTCTTTGAGTTTTACGTACATACTAGTACCATCTCATAACATATTCACGTACTTTCTCATCTTTGACATACCCGTTAAACCACTTGGAATTCTATCGGATACACGAAAATTTTTGCACATAAGTGACACATATGTAACCAATGCTACCACAAATCTCATAACACATATAAGCTCGCTCTCGAGCTATCCTCGGGCCTCCTCACACAAGCTATCAGGTATTTGCAACATATGCTAGTATACCCAGCCACCGGTAGGACGTACAGGACCAGCACCCGGGACACATAAATCACATAATTACATGGGTTCCTAGTGACATGTCACTTGTATCCTAATCTATTCCTAAGGTTCAACCGGGATTTACTCGCTCGTTGAAACTTCGTCAATTTCATCCATAGATTCAATCATAAAATTCATGCAATAAAAAAATTATAAATACAATTATAACGTTACATTATTTACATACAAACTTACCTCGACATAAAAATGGCAAAAAGGACCTAATCGTCAAATACTCATTTCTCTCCCGTTCTAAACCCGAACTTCATTTTTCTTGATCTATAATACCAAATTCATCTCATTTAATCAACGCATTATTCATTTCAGTCCAAAAGTCACATTATGGAAAAATTACATTTTTACCCCTAAACTTTTAACATTAGTCCCTAGGCTCGTAAAATATTTTTCATTCAATTTTTTTTCAAAACCCAAGCCTAGCTGAACCTATATCATGCTCATAACAGCCCACAATTTTCATTTATTAGCATTTTTACAACATATTTTACAACTTTTACAAATAAGTTCTTTTTGACATTTTTACCGAAAGTCACTTAGCAAAAGTCATTTAACAAACAACAAACATGCATTTTCTACCATCAAAAATCAAAATACACACATGTCTAATATGGGTCAAACCCTAGACCTTGATAATTTCTTAAATTAGTGGTAGAAATAGATAGATCGTATTACAAGGATTTCAAAAACATAAAAAATCATTAAAAAACAGGGCTAGAATGGACTTACAATTGGGCTTGGAAGCTTAAAAAACCCTAGCCATGGTTTCCCCTTGTAAAAATTCGGCCATGGGAGGAAGATGGACAAAAATTGGCTTTTAATTTGGCTTTTTAATTCATTTAATTTACCAAATTACTAAAATGCCATTAATGAAAAACTTTAGAAACATACCAAACCATGTCCATTTTTGTCCACCAACTTAACCAATGGTCTAATTACAATTTAAGGACCTTCAATTTAAAATCTCATAGCAATTGGACACCTTTAACATATAGAATTCAAGTTTTGCACTTTTTGCAATTTAGTCCATTTAACTAAATTGAGTGCCCAAACGTCAAAATTTTTGAACGAAATTTTCGCGAAATTGTTCCATAAAACTGTAGACCACAAAAATATAATAAAAATGAATTTTTTTTGTCATATTTGTGGTCTCGTAACCACTATTCTGACTAAACCCAAAATCGGGCTGTTACATACCGAGAGATCCAGAGCTTATACAGAAAATTCTAAATGAAGCACACAGTGGTTGCCTATCTATTCACCTGGGGTGTACTAAAATGTACAATGATTTGAAACAGTTGTATTGGTGGTTAGGTATGAAACGAGACATTTCAAAATATGTATCGAGATGTTTGGTTTGTCAGTAAGTTAAAGCTGAACATCATGTGCCTTCGGGATTACTACAGCCTGTGGTGATACCAGAGTGGAAATGGGATAGAGTTACGATAGATTTCGTATCAGGATTGCCCCTGTCTCCGAATAAGAAAGATGCTATCTGGGTTGTCATAGATCGGCTGGCGAAATCAGCAGATTTCATTCCGGTATGTACTGATTATTCGCTTGATAAATTGGCAGGATTGTACATCTCTAAGATCGTTAGATTGCATGGGGTGCCAGTTTCGATTATTTCGGATAGAGATCCGAGGTTTACATCGTAATTTTGGAAGAAATTGCAAGAAGCTCTATGTACGAGGTTGAATTTTAGCACAACATTTCATCCACAAACTGACGGTCAGTCTGAGAGAGTAATACAAATTCTCGAAGATATGCTTCGTTGTTGTGTTTTAGAATTTGAAGGCAACTGGGAGAAATATTGGTCATTGGTTGAATTCTCGTATAACAACGGTTTTCAATCGAGTATAAAGATGGCACCGTATGAAGCTTTATATGGTCACAAATGCCGAAGTCCATTGTATTGGACTGAGCTTAGTGAGAAAAATACTCGCGGGATTGATTTGATCAGAGAGACTGAAGATAAAGTGAAAGTAATTCGCGATAGTTTGAAAGCAGCATCAGATTGACATTAGTCATACGCAGATTTGAAACGAAAAGAAATTGAATTTTAGATCGGCGACAAAGTATTTTTGAAAGTATCTCCATGGAAGAAAATTCTTTGATTTGGTCGCAAAGGGAAATTGAGTCTATGATTTATCGGACCGTATGAGATTATTGAAAGAATAGGACCAGTAGCGTATCGACTAACGTTACTGTAAGAATTAGAAAAGATTCACAACGTGTTTCATGTGTCGATGTTACACTGATATAGATCAGATCTATCACCAGTAATTTCTTTGGCAGATATTGAGATTCAACCTGATATAACGTATAACGAAGAACAGATCAGAATTTTAGCTCGAGAAGTTAAAGAGTTGAGAAATAAACGCATAGCTTTGGTGAAAGTTTTTTGGCAACGGCATAGTGTCAAAGAAGCCACGTGGGAACCCGAGGAAGCTATGAGAAAATAGTACCCTAACCTTTTTGCTGGTAAGATTTTCGGGGACGAAAATCCCTAGGGGAGAGTTATAACAGCCCGTTTTTAGTCAAATCAGAATAGTGGTTTTGGGATCACAAATCTGAAGTCAAAATATTTATTTTATTATTAAATTAAGGTCTACAGTATGATAATATGTTTGTGTGAAATTTTCGCTAAGAAATCTTATTGTTTAAGTGTTCAATTCGATAAAAAGGACTAAATCACGTAAAGTGTAAAACTTATGTTCTATTAGCTAAAGGTATTAAATGGCTATGAAATTAAATAGTGGAGGTCCTTATGTTGTAATTAACCCATTGTTTTTATGACTGGACAAGAATGGCCATTAATTAGGTGAATTAATGGTTTATTATTAAGGTTAATTTGGTAATTGGTAAATATATGTTAATTATAGTAAAACAAACAAAAACTAAATGCTTTCATCTTCATCTTTTGCCGAAATTGAAGAGAAGAAATAGCCATTTCTAGGGTTTAAAGTTTCGGTCAATTTCTAGCCTAATTATCAAGAAAAGTAAAATTCGAATCTAGATCGGGAGAAAAACAAAGTACTCGACTAATCGACCTTTTTCACCATTTTTAGCATCCGAGGTAAGTTCGTATGTAATAAGTTTCGTTATAAATTTATTCTAAATGCTTTGATATTGCATAAACTATGAATATGAGACTATGGACATGTTCGACAATGAATCGATGACGATTTGGCACTGGAAATCCCGATTGAACCTTAGGAATAGATTAGGATATGAATGACATGTCATTAGGGGTTATTGTGATTATGTGATCCGGGTGCTGGTCCTATACGTCCTACCGGTGGCTGAGTATATCGGCATGTGTTGCGGTTACTTGACGGCTTGTGTGAGCGACCCGTAGTAGCTACGTCTTGACTGACAGCTTGTGTGAGCAGGCCCGTTGATAGCTCGAGAGTGAGCATTTATGTGGTATGAGATTGAGATAGCATTGGCTATGCATGTGGTACTTCGGTGTGAGTTTCCCGAGTATCCGATAGTATTCCAAATGGTTCAACGAGTAAATGAAAGATGTGGTTGAATATGAGATTGATACAAGATGGTACAGGTATGTACATGAATCGTATAAGCTTTAAATCAAAGAAACTTGTGAAAGACACGTTTAATATTATGATTGAATATGTGAAAGGTTTGTTAGTTAATATTACTTACATGTTGATATAATCAACTTGTTGAATTGTGCATTTGGGAATAGATTGAGTTTATTTCATACGAGCTTACTAAGCTATAAAGCTTACTTTATTTATTTTATCGTGTTTTATAGTGGTTTCAAAGCTAGCTCGGATTCGGGGATCGTCGGAGACTTCGTCACACTATCCTACCATCACTTTGGTACTTTTGAGTTTATGTTTTGGATTATATGGCATGTATAGGATTAGAGTTATTTTGGTTATGAGTTGATAATGATTTTGGTCATTTGAAATGGCTTGTAAATGTTAAATGTTTAGTTTTGTATATTGCCATAGGAGTTGGCTTATTTGGTATGTTTGAATCATATATATATATGTGCATGGCTTATATTATGAAGCTTGTGGATATAGATATGGTGGATGACAAATGGTTGAAATTAGAGAACATATATGTTTGTGAAATTGAGCACATTGATGCATATTTGGAAGTGTATAATTAGTTGAACTGTATATGTGATTTTGGTATAAATGGTATGGTTAATTTGGTAACTTGTGTGTATTGAGAAAGGTGGTATAGAATATGTATGAATTAGGTTTGAATTGGTTGGTTTAAATGCCAAATTATGCTATGTTTTGGTGCCAATTGGGTTTATGTAGGTGTACTTAAGTTTGGGTGGCAAAATGTCTTGGTAAATAGCCTATTTTTGTCCACACGAGCAGAGACACGGGCGTGTGTCTCACCCGTATGTGACACACGGTCATGTCAACGGCTGTGTGTCCCCTAGTGTTGAATTAGAAACCAAGTCAGTATGCTCCACACGGCCTCATACACGGACGTGTGACTTGGCCGTGTGGCATAAGTCAATATAGCCTACAGGTTTGGCACGGCCTAGCACACAGCCTGGTATGTAACAGCCCATTTTCGATGAGATCGGAACAGTGGTTTCGGGAAATTCAAGCCCAAAAATAAAAATTTATTTTATTTTATTTTATTTTTGGTATTATGATAGGAAGGTCACGTGAAAATTTTGGTACGAAAATTTTATGGATTGTGTGGTTAATTAGGTAAAGGACTAAATTGCATAAAATGCAAAAGTTGAATTCTAGTAGCTATAAGGATTAAATAGCTATGGAATTCAAAGCTAGAGGTCCTTATATGGTAATTAGACCATTAAGAAAAGTATGTAGATTTTTCTTGGTGACTCATCCATGGAAAAATTAGAAATGACTAGGGACTAAATTAGAAATTAATAAAATTAAAAGATGATAGAAAAATAAAAAGAAATTATCATCTTTTCTATTCATCTTCTTCCCCAATTTTTCTATGGAAACCCTAGGAGAGAGGAAGAGAACTTTTCAAGCTTAGAACGGTATGAAATCAAGTCCCGTTTTTAATGTTTTTTGTATTTTTAGAATCGGGATAGCCTAATCTTTCTATTTATGGGACTTATTTGAAAAGATAACAAAGTGTAGAAACTTTGCCATGGGTGTAAATGCTGGAAATTTGAAATTTATGGTAGAAAATGAAAGATAGTTGATAGATAAACAACTTTTACAAAGTAATTTTTCATGGAAACTTGGTTTAGGGACTAAAATGAAAAAGTGGTAAAACCCATGGAAAATTATGAAATTTTTGAAATGTGTGTGCTGTAAAAATTGTTATTAAATTTTGGTTAGGCTTGGAAATAGGACTAGATTGCTTGAATTTCATTTTCCGAGCCTAGGGATGAAATTGGAATTTTTTAAAAGAGTAGGGGAAAAATAGTAATTTTGCCTAGGATGTAGTAGAATGCAAATGTATGTAAAATGTGATGAGTTAATAATTAAATTTTCTTATATAGACCCAGAAAGACCAACTACGGAATTAGATCAAAGGAAACAAAAAGTTTTGGATTATTTGGAATTCAAACTCGAACAATTGTCAAAGTAAGTTCGTGTAACTTAAACATGTATGTTAAATGCTTTAATTGAATTGTATGATTGTGTTGATATGTATGAGATGATATACATACTGAAATAATCATAAGTTGTGAAATGTGGACAAATTGTCATGTTCCGTTTGAACGTTGAGATTTGACGGAGTAAGGTAATATTCTCGAACGAGAATAACATTACACATGTTGTATAAAGGATTTAGCCCGGACAGGTAATCCTAATGTAAGCCCTCTTGAGCATATACTATAGATTGGATTTAGCCCGGACAGGTAATCCAAATTAAGCTCTCTAGAGCATATGCTACGGATGGGATTTAAACTGGACTGGTAATCCTGTTGCAAATATGTGGCTCAAGAATGTGCTTTTATTTATGTGCCCTAATAGGTTCTTTTGCAAGTGAAAATACTACTCCAACATCCATAGAAATCTCATTAGTTCAACGGAAAAGACTCTTGAAATATGGAAAGGTAGAATTAATGGAAGTTTGTATGTAATGAGCTCATCTATGTCTACTTGATATTCTTATGAGATTATGTGACTAACTTGTTTGAATAAGTGTATGTGCTTAGGTAACTTACCCAAAATTGATGGATTGTGTTTTGTGTATGCTTGTATTAATAAATATAACCGGTAAGTTTATTTCCCGTTATACAAACTTACTAAGCATGAAAATGCTTACTCTGTTTAATTTTCCCTTGTTTTATAGTGCTCGTAAGCTCGCGAAGGTTGGAGGATCGGTCGGAGCATAATCACACTATCCACTATCTCTTTTTTGGTATACTTAGAAATCTCATTTTGGTATAATGGCATGTATAGACTTATTTGGCCAAATGATGACTTGTAAGTGTTGTTTTGTAATCTAGCCATTGGAATGGCTAGTAATGATTTAATTTGGTATGTTATAAGTTATCTCATGTTCAATGCTTATGTGTTAAATGTGGATGAATAGAGTATGGTTATCTTGAATATGCACTAAAAATATGGTTATAAACATGAATTGCATATGATATTATGCCATGATAGATGTTAGTTTAGGCTTGGTTTTAATGCTTGATTTGGCTGGTATATACATGCAAGTATTGGTGTAGGTTGTGGGCAAAATTGGGTGAGAAAATGAAGCTAAGAAATGGCTTCATTTTGTCCACACGGGTAGACACACGGGCATGTGTGACACACGGCCGAGTACATGGACGTGTAACTAGGCCGTGTGTCCCCTGCACCTTAAATTCGAGAAAATAGAATGCTCATAATTGAGCACACGGGCAGAGACACGGGCGTGTGTCTCAGCCGTGTGGGAGACATGGCCTAGAACACGGGCGTGTGTCTTGGCCGTGTGAAACCTGCACCTAATTCGAATTAAATTAATTATCCACATGGCCTAGCACACGAGTGTGTGCCATGACCGTGTGGATCAAGTCAGAGAGCACCCTAAATTGAACACGGCCTGTACCACGGGCGTGTCCCAGGATCACACGGGCATGTCCCAGGGTCACTCGAGTGTGTCCCTTGGACCACACGGGCGTGTGAGCCCTGCACCTTAGAAAAATTTTGTAATTTTGCGAAAAATTCTTAGAGACTCGGATTATGTAACAGCCCAATTTAGGGGCTAGCCGGAACAGTGGTTTGGAACCACTAATCCGAGGTTAGATAAATTATTTTTCATGATATTTTATGAGTCGGAGCATAATTATATCAGTACATGAGAATTTTTGTATTTTAATTTTAGCGATTTCTTGCTTAATCGCGAAAAAGGAGTAAATCACATAAAGTACGAAAATTCCATTTTATAAGCTAATGGTGCCAAATAGCTATAGAATGTTAATTGGAGGAACTTAAAAGGCAATTAACCCATTGAATGAAGGTTGACCAGCCATAGGGGGGACAAATAAGTCAAAAATTGGTCAAAATGGGTGTAGTTGGTGGATTAAATTGATAAATAGAATAAAATAAAGAAAGAAAAGATATCATCTTTTTCTCTCTTCTTCACCACCGAAAATAGAAAGCAAAATAGGGGTTTTTAAAGCTCAAAATTTTAGCAAACTCTTCTCCATTCAAGTAAGTGATTTTAATAGTTTTTTTCTTGATTATAGATGTACTTTTAGAACCCCTAGAGCTTAAGCTTTCTAAAGAGGGGACTAATTTGCAATATGGTGAAAAGTTTAGGGTTTTTCCATGAGAGCTTGTATGTGATTTTCTGCATTTTTCTCGAAGAGAATGAGTCTTAGTTGTTAGATGAACAACTTTTGTGAAAGGTGTTGCCATGAAAACACCTAAATGAACCTTTTTGTAAAGGTTGTAAAATTTGGTAGTAAATGTGTGAAATGTTGGGTTTTGATGATAGCCATAAGAGAAATAAATGTTCACCTATGCTCATTAAAGGTAGAAATTTTATTAGAATTGATTTCTGAGTCTAGGGGTAAAATGGTCATTTTGCCCTAGTGTAAGGGCAAAATAGTAATTTTGCCAAAGCATGACTATTAAAATGCTTTTATTAATGAGATGATTGAAACAAGCTAATTTTCTATTATAGAGCAAGAAGAACCAAGAATCAACCTCGACCGGGGAAAGAATAAAGTCTCAGACTAGATCGACGATCTAGCTTATTTTGGAATCGAGGTAAGTTTGTATGTGATAAACTCAACATTTATGCTCGTATTGTTTGAGAATGTTAGAAATTATATTGATGTACGATATTGTAAGAAATTTAAATGTTGAAGCCCGGGTTGGACTATAATGAATGTGAGTATATTATTATCGAGACATGAGATAGATAAGGTCCCGTGTAAGACCATGTCGGGGACATGGCTTCGGTACCAAATTGAAATTCCGTATAAGACCATATCCGGGATATGGCTTCGGTATTGTATATGAGGATCGTATAAGACCGTATCCGGGATATGGCATCGGTAATCAAAGGTAATCCCATGTAAGACCGCATCCGGGATGTGGCATTGGCTTCGGGTTCATGATAGTGGTAATGAATATGCATCTTTGAGTGTCCCTAGCAAATTATTGGGATTAAATAATCTAGCAGTAAATATAGAATCGAGATTGGTATTTAAAGTTATGTGATTGAGTGAAAACAGGTATGCGTGAGTAATTCACGAGGAACATTTACATTATGTGGCGAGGTAAGTGCTAGATAAGGGCAAATACGAGTAAGCTATGGTAAAGAGCCTATGACATTGTGTATGGTTATTTAATGTCATGGATGGGTATCTTTATGAGTTTATGGTTGCTATTTAATTCCATGCAAACTTACTAAGCTTATTGCTTACCCCTCTCATTTCTCTCTTTCTTGTAGTATTGCCAAGATAGCTCGAGAAATCGCAGACGTCAGAGTTGGAGATCACACCATCGACTACTATTTGGTATAGCCCACTAGATTCATTTTGAGTATGGCATGTATAGGACTTGGTATTTTTGTCATGTCATATTTGAAAGCCAAATGTGTTGGCCATTCTAGTTGTTCAATTTATTTTGTAAAAGGTCATGGGAGGTTGGCCTATACTTGATATGTTCATATATTCAATGAAGATGAATTTCATGAAGTGTATGTTTTTGTGGATGTCTTGATTCTTTTGAGTTCTTAAAGGTACCATATGGTCATCTTAAATATTGAGTTGTTTTGGTATGAGTGTGATTTCTTGCTAGGGTGGCAAATGGCTTGGTAGATAACCATATAATTGTCCACACGGGCAGACGCACGGGCGTGTGTCTAGGCCGTGTGTGACACACGGTCAGCCCCATGGGCGTGTGCCAGGGTCGTGTGAAGTCTGCACCTGAAGTTAGAAATTTAAATCGACACACGATCTGAGGACACGGGCATGTGCCTTGGCCGTATGACCATAGTGAGGTGATGACGTCATAAACAGAATGCCAAGGTTTTGGCACATGGGCTAAGACATGGGCGTGTCGAGGCCGTGTGAGGGGCACGGGCCAGGGACACAGGCGTGTGTCCGGCCGTGTGTATTAAGTCAGTGTCGACCACAAGCGAGGAGCACGGGCATGTCTTAGGGGCACACGGGCGTGTCCCTTGAGCAACACGGGCTTGTGGCCCCTGTTTAGGCAAAATTTTTCTAACTGCGTAAACGTTTCTGATTAATTCCCGAAACCTTCCGGAAGTATGTTTAAGGCCTTGTAGGCCTAGGATGAGTATGTTATGGGTTTAAATGGAAAGTTTTTGAGACGAAACGAAATTTTATAGCCCGAAACGTCATGCTTAAGCAAGTTGAGTTAGGAAATACCTCGTATCCTGTTTCGACTTCAAACACGGGTAAGGGGTGTTACATTTAGTGGTATCAGAGCTACGGTTTAGTCGATTCTCGGACTAACATAGCGTAAGTATGAGTTTAGCTATACATGCCATATGTAAGAGTAATTGATTAATGATAGTGTGATGGCTCCTGACGTTTTAAATTGTGTTTTTATATAGTACGTGGATTCTGATCCAAACCGAACTGCAGCCGATGATGCTGCGAGTAATTCGCTGGCTCCCGCTCAAGGGACCGCGCCAACATATAGTCGACCCGAGACCTTGGGTCAGGGAGAAGAGGCCCGGAAAGCCTTTCTCCATATGATGAGCAACTGGTATACTGAGTACGTTCGAGCAAATCCTAATGCTCAACCCCCTCCACCCCCACCTATTCTTCAACCCGCTCCGGTAGCTCCTCAAGTGGTTGAGGTAGTGAGAAGAGAAAGGCCTCCGGTCGATAAGATTCGAAAACAAGGAGCCGAGGAATTTCGGGCTAGTAAGGATGATGATCCGGAAAGAGCAGAATTCTGGCTTGAGAATACCATCAAGGTATTCGATGAATTGTCATGCACGCCTTAAGAGTGCCTAAAGTGTGCGGTATCTCTCTTGAGAGATTCGGCTTATCGGTGGTGTAACATGTAACGCCCTGAATTTTTGGGCCTAGTAGAATTAGGCCTATTGGGCCTTGGGCATGGGAGTGTGTAAAATTTTTGAGAACAAGAGAACGACACAAATGCATGTTGGATCTATTAGGTGAGTGATTTTGGAAGGTTAGGGGGCTTCTAAGAAGTCCTGGGCTGAAGTCATGTCATTTGGGAAAATTTTTATTTTTAGCATTAGAGGACCCTGACTCCTGGTATTAAGCCTTAAAAGTATTTGTGATTAAAAAGGAGACACAAGAGAGCCTGTGGTGGAGTGGTTGTGGTGTCACAGGTATGGCAAGGAGGGTAGAGGTTCAAGTCTCACTGCATGCAAAGGGGATTATTTATTTTGCTCATGAGTGGGCAAGAGTTGGTGTTGGATTCGAACTCTGTGTTGGAGAGTTTGAATGAGTCAATTGAGGGATTTAAGGAGTGGATATGGAGGAGATTTTGGTGGAGAAAATCATGGAGTTTGATAAGGGGTGGAGTTGGCCGAATTTAAGAGTCTTTAGGTGCCTATTCGGTTTTGACTTGTGCTGAATTGGTGATGGGGAGCCTAGGAAATTCGGCTAAGGTGTAATTTCCTCTCATTTTTTGACAGTTTTGGTCATTTTTGTTCCGATTTTGCTCTCTTCTCGGTGGTTTTTCTCCCTTCTGCATATTTTCTCTCTTTTGTTTGTTGGGTAGCCAAATTTTACCTTTACCACTCAGGTATTTTTCTCCTTCTGCATTCTTTTGGGTTTTGCTTCCCTTTATAACCATTTCTCTACCGTTAGCCAAATCTCTTCTCATCTCTATTCCTTCGATTTTCTTCAAGCGTCCCTTTCCGCGTTGTTAACCGAACACTTTCTAATCTTTCTCCTCATTTCCTTCCTGTCGCTCCAACAGTTACTAGTTGCTTCCCTTTTTCTCTTTTGGGTCGCTTCATCTTTCTATCTAGTATCCTAACTGAATACTCTCCAACCTATTCTCCACCCCCATTTGTTAACTATTTGCACTTATCAGTTTGTTTGGTTTTGGTCGACGGCTCTCTTATGCTACCAGTGGTGTATTCGGTTTTTGAGGGGTGAAGAAGTGCAGGAGTTAATTTGCAAGGAGCATCCATTAATTCTAGTCAGCGATTTTAGAATAATAAGCCAGGTTTTGGGCTCGTGAGAAGCTCACTTGATTTCATAAATAGGTGTGTAACTTCGTGCTTTGTTGATGATCGGCTGAAAAGCCGAAAGTGTGTATTAGTACCGTAATTGCTAATCGGTCAAAAGCTGATAGAGTGTGAATATTTTTCACACGGTATTAGCGGTAGCGGTAAATGCCGAAATGTCAAATTTCTGAAAAGCCGAAAAGTCGAAGGATTGGGCTTTTGGGCCACATGAGCGTGCGAACGCCCATGTGATCAACCGAGCTCACGAAGCGTGGGCGTACGACGAGGAAGGCCACTATGAGCGATCTCATAGGCTTGGGCCGGAATGGGCTGTATGGGCCCAATGGGCCTGTGGGCCGCGTGGGTAAACTTCACTGTTAAGTGGGATGTAGATAGATCTGTCATGTCGCGCACATGACTTAGGTAGTTATGGGCCTTGTTGGGCCAAAAGGGGCTGAGCGGGCCCAGTGGGCTTGTGGGCCCACACAGATAAAATGTATGTGATGTGGTATGTGAACTGTGCTGTTCGTATAGTCGAGGCTATTTTTGGGCTAATTGGGCCACACGAGCGTGTGGGCCCACTTGGGTCGAGTAATGGGCCTTAGGCCTATTTACACCGTTGTGACAGTTTAGGTTACTTAAGTCGCTCGAGGTGACGGTGGACCTTCTGCTGGGTACCTGAGACCCCGATTTGGGAAAATTACTAAATTATCCCCAATTTGCAAAATTACCGAAATACCCCCAATTTATAAAATTACTAAAATACCCCTAGTTTGCAAAATTACTGAAATATCCCCGATTTGCAAAAATTACCGAAATACCCCCGGTTTGTAAAAATTACTAAAATACCCCCGGTTTGCAAAATTACTGAAATACCCCTGGTTTGCAAAATTACCGAAATACCCCCAGTTTGCAAAATTACTGAAATACCCCTGGTTTACAAAATTACTGAAATACCCCTGTAGGTAGAATTACCTAAATACCCCTGTAGGGTAGGATTACTGAAATACCCTTATAGGGTAAAATGACTATTTTGCCCTTGTTGGCAAATGACTGACTTAGACTATGAATTTGACTGTGATTGTATGACTGTGTTTTAGCTGACTTGACTGTGGTCGTGTGACTGATATGCTTTTAGTATATGTTTAAATGGCTGTTACTGAGCATGGCCATTTTGCATACACGTGTAATGATTGAGCATAACATACACGACATATTGCATGAGGTTGGGACATTGATACGGAGGAAGTTCTGATAGGGTCACACGGGTCGCATGACGACTGTGGATCCAGTATTGATTTGTTAAGGTCGCACGGGTCGCATGAGACGACTGTGGACCGACGGACGGCTTAAAGCCGCGTAATCTGACTATGGCTCTGTGCCAACCTAAATATGGCTCTGTGCCATCTTGATTATGGCTTTGTGCCAATCGTATTTACTCGTGGCTACGTGCCCAACATATATATCGATGACTCTATGTCGATCATATTTACTCAAGGCTGTGTGTCGATTATATTACCGTCGCTGATGGCTATGTGCCAAACATAATACAGTTACTGATGGCTTTGTGCCAATTATAATACCGCTCATCAAGGCTTAGAGCGTATATATACTAGCGACTTTCTTTGTGATTTCGATTAGGGCATGCGGCCAGTGCTAAAATTGGTGTGCTGGCTGGGTGGGTCGATTTTATCCCCACATGAGTGTAGGGTTGGTACGGGTGGTGTGTTGGCTGGATCGGGCTGGGATGCATCCGCATACTATTGCTTATCTGTTATGAGATCTGTCACTATACTGGGCTTAGGCCACTTGTTCTGTTATTGGTTTGGGCTAGGCCCAATTGATTCTGTTATGGGTTGTGACCAAAATGGTATTGTAGTGGGCTTTGGCCCACGTATGCTTTGATCTAGACTGCATCTTTATTCACGGTTAAAGGCTTCGCCCAGTCAAGCTTGATTTGCTTTCTATATCTTGATCGTTACTCTAGTAAGGGGATTACACACTGAGTTTTCGTAAACTCACCCCGTTTTTAACTGTGCAGATAATCCCCAGCCTTAGACGGATCTGTGCTGCGAAGGACTCGAAGAAGGCCACACACTGCTTATGTTTTCCGTTTTGATTGCATACATTCAAGTATTTTGATTTGGGTTGTAATAAGGCCTATTTAAGTTTCTGGATTTTAACTTTGGGTTTTTATTTATGTTTGAATTATATCCGTTAGAAGTAAATCACGATTTTCCAAAATGCTAATAGTTTTTAAAACAACACTACGCTTTCGCTACATTTTCGGAATGGTTTCACGACTTAATCTTTTTCGTAAATCGATTACTCTCAAAATTAGCTTCTGCAATAAAAAAGATATTTTGGGAATAAAATTAATAGTTTTTCAATGTACCACATTTTAAAAATAAACTATCGTAACTGGGATTTTATTTAAGCTATTAAACAAGAAGGGTTTTCAATGAAAACAAGGTTTTCGAAAAATACTTCAATGTGACACGCCAGATTTGGGCCTAACTTCTAGGCCGAGTATGGGGTGTTACAGAACACCCTTGTGTCGGTGGTACCAAGGGAGGGAGTTAGCTGGGAATTCTTCAAAGAGGAATTTTGAAAGAAGTATATCAGCTAGAGATTCATCGACCATAAGAGAAAAGAGTTCTTGGAATTAAAGCAAGGCCGAATGACGGTGACCAATTACGAACGGGAGTTCGTAAGACTTAGCAAGTATGCGCAGAAGTGCATGTCTACCGAGGCTATCATGTGCAAGAGATTTGAGGATGGGCTAAATGAGGATATCTGTTTACACGTCAGAGTTCTTGAACTAAAAGAATTTGTAGTGTTGGTAGACAGAGCATGTAAGGCTGAAGAGTTAGCTTAAGAGAAAAGAAGAGCTGAGATTGAGTCTCGTGACTCGAGGAAAAGACAGCTGAATAAGTCACTTCAATCTTCATCTAAGAAATTGAGGGATTTTGCTACTCGACCAGCTACTTCGGTCGGGTTTTCAAACTGAAGTAAGGGCAAACAGTTTTCGGGGTCTAAAGTGCAGACCACATCAGTTGCTAGTGTGGGCAACGTTCGACCGAGTAGACCCGAATGCCCGCAATGTGGCAGCCGTCATTCTGGTGAGTGCCGAGCGAATGAGAAGGCTTGTTTCAGATGTGGGTCTTTAGACCATTTTATCAGATATTGCCCCGAGATGGGCGAGAAAGAGAAGTCTCAGAATGCAAGACCGGGAAGCACTGCTAGAGGAAGACCACTGAGAAACCCAGGAAATGAGATGAGTAGTAAGAATCCATCTAGAGAGAAGACTACAAGAGTCGAGGGTAGAGCACCGGCGAGAACATATGCCATTCGTGCTCGTGAAGAGGCATCTTCCCCTGACATAATCACGGGTACATTTTCTCTTTATGATACTCGTGTTATAGCTTTAATTGATCCAGGATCTACCCACTCGTATATATGCATAAAATTAATCTCTAGCATGAGCATGCCTATAGAGTCTACTGAATTTGTAATAAGAGTGTCTAATCCCCTAGGCAAGTATGTGTTGGTTGATAGAGTATGCAAAGGTTGCCCTTTGATGATTATGGGTCATTGCTTTCCGATTGATCTTATGTTATTGCCGTTTGATGAGTTTGATGTCATCCTTGGGATGGATTGGTTAGTTACACATGATGTAATCGTAAATTGTGGAAAGAAGTTTATTGAGTTGAAATGTGAAAATGGGGATTTTATTCGTGTTGAATCAGACGAGCAGGACAGATCACCAGTAGTGATATCATCCTTGTTGACTCAAAAGTATTTAAGAAAGGGGTATGAAGCTTACCTTGCCTTTGTGATGAATACTAAAGAGACTGAGTTGAAAATTGAGTCGGTACCCATAGTATACGAGTATTCAGATGTTTTCCCGGAAGAATTGCCAGGGTTACCTCTGGCTAGAGAGATCGAATTCGAGATTGAGCTAGCTCCGGGTACCGCCCCCATTTCTATTTCTCCATATAGAATGGCTCCAACCGAGCTAAAAGAGTTGAAAGCACAGTTCCAAGAACTAACGGATAAAGGTTTCGCAAGACCGAGTTTTTCTCCGTGGGGTGCTCCCATTTTATTCGTGAAGAAGAAAGATGGTTCTATGAGATTATGCATAGATTGTCGGTAACTTAACAAGGCAACTGTGAAGAACAAGTACATGTTGCCGAGATTCTATAATTTATTTGATCAATTGAAGGGAGCCACGGTACTTTTCAAGATATGAGGTCAGGGTACTATCAGCTGAGAGTCAAAGACTCGGATGTATCAAAAACCGCATTTAGGACTAGGTATGGCCACTATGAATTTTTTTTCATGCCTTTTGGTCTAACGAATGCCCCTGCCATTTTCATGGACCTGATGAATCGCATTTTTCGGCCATACTTGGATAAATTTGTCGTGGTCTTCATCGATGATATACTAATCTACTCTAGAGATGAGAACGAACATGCCGAGCATTTGAGTATGGTTCTACAAATATTGATAGAAAAACAATTGTATGCCAAGTTTAGCAAGAGTGAATTTTGGCTTAAGGAAGTAGGATTTTTGGGGCACATTGTCTCGAGAGATGGGATTAGAGTCGACCCGAGTAAGATTTCGACAATTGTTGATTGGAAACCGCCGAGGAACGTAACTGAAGTAAGGAGTTTTCTAGACCTAGCCGGCTATTATAGGCGTTTTGTCAAGGGGTTTTCAATGATAGCTACCCCGATGACGAGACTTTTGCAAAAAGACGTAAAGTTTGATTGGACAGAAAAGTGTCAACAGAGTTTTGAGAAACTAAAGGCGTTGTTGATCGAGGCTCTGTTTTGGTACAACTGAGCCGGAAGAGAATTTGTGGTTTACAGTGATGCATCCCTGAATGGATTGGGTTGTGTACTTATGCAAGAGGGTAAGGTGATTGCATACGCGTCTAGACAATTAAAGCCGCACGAGAAGAATTACCCGACCCATGACTTAGAGTTGGCCGCCATTTTATTCGCATTGAAGATATGGAGACACCATTTGTATGGAGAAAGGTGTCGGATATTTACTGTCCATAAAAGCCTAAAATATTTGATGACTCAAAAGGAATTGAATTTGAGTCAATGAATGTGGTTAGAGCTGATTAAGGATTATGAGTTAGTGATTGACTACCATCCGGGAAAGGCGAACGTAGTCGCTGATGCTTTGAGCAGAAAATCATTGTTTGCGTTAAGAGCCATGAATACTTAGATAGCTTTGTGGGATGATGGTTCTATTCTAGCCGAGCTGAGGGCTAGACCATTATTTCTTCAAAAGATTTTTGAAGCTCAGAAAGAGGACAGCAGCTTACAAGCCAAAAGAGTTCTATGTGAGTCAAATGTTGAGTCAAAATTTCGGGTAAGCCCTGATGGATGTTTGACGTATCAAGATAGGGTCTGTGTACCCAAAAATAATGAAATTGTTCGAAAGATTTTGCATGAAGCACATAGCGGATGCTTAACTGTGCACCCATGCAGCACGAAGATGTACAATGATTTGAGGAAGTGGTATTGGTGGCCCTGTATTAAGAAAGACATTTCTGAGTTCGTGTCGAGATGCCTAATTTGCCAGCAAGTGAAGCCTGAACACCAAGTACCTCCGGGTCTACTTCAACCCATTATGGTTCTCGAGTGGAAATGGGATCGTATTACTATGGACTTCGTGACGGGTTTACCGTTGACGCCCAAAAAGAAAGATGCTGTGTGGGTCGTAGTCGATAGACTCACGAAGTCAGCCCATTTCATACCAGTGCGTGTCAATTACTCACATGATAAATTGGCGGATTTGTACATGTCAGAGATAGTAAGACTTCATGGGGTACCATTGTCGATTATTTCGGATAGAGACCCGAGAATCACGTCACAGTTTTGGAAGAAGTTACAAGAGGCCTTAGGCACAAAATTAAGCTTCGGTACAGCTTTCCATCCACAAACCGACGGGCATTCGGAAAGAGTAATACAGATACTCGAAGACATGCTTCGATGTTGTGTTTTGGAATTCCAAGGTAATTGGGAGAAATACTTACCGTTAGTGGAATTCGCCTACAACAATAGTTTTCAGTCAAGTTTGAAAATGGCGCCTTATGAGGCATTGTATGGGCGTAAGTGCCGAACGCCCTTGTATTGGTCAGAACTCAGAGAGAAACAGATACACGAGGTCGACTTGATTAGGGAAACTAAAAAGAAAGTAAAGGTAATACGCGAGTTTTGAAAGCGGCCTTAGATAGACAAAAGTCCTATTCAGATTTAAAAAGGAAAGAGATTAAATTCCAAGTCGGTAATAAAGTATTTCTGAAAGTATCACCATGGAGGAAGGTCCTCAGATTTGGCCGGAAAGGCTAATTAAGTCCGCGTTTTATCGGACCTTATGAAGTTACCGAGAGGATAGGACCGATAGCTTATCATTTGGCATTACCACCCGCACTGGAAAAGATTCACGATGTCTTCCACGTGTCCATGTTGCGTCGATACCATTCGAACCCTACACATGTAATAGTACCAACAGAGGTAGAAATTCAACCGGACTTGACTTATGGTGAAGAGCCGGTTAAGATCTTGGCACGAGAGGTCAAACAGTTAAGAAACAAAAGTATAGCTCTTGTTAAAGTGCTATGGCAGAGACATGGAATAGAAGAGGCTACATGGGCTCCAGAAGAAGCTATGAGAAACCAATATCCCAACCTTTTTGCCGGTATGATTTTCGGGGACGAAAATCCTTAAGGGGGGATAATTGTAACAGCCCGATTTAGGGGCTAGCCGAAACAGTGGTTCAGAACCACTAATCCGAGGTTAGAGAAAATTATTTTTCATGATATTTTATGAGTCGGAGCATGATTATATTAGTACATGAAAATTTTTGTATTTTAATTTTAGCGATTTCTTGCTTAATCGCGAAAAAGGATTAAATCGCATAAAGTGTAAAAATTCCATTTTATAAGCTAAGGGTGCCAAATAGCTATAGAATGTTAATTGGAGGTCTTTAAAAGGAAATTAACCCCTTGAATGAAGGTTGACCGGCCATAGGGGGACAAAAAAGTCAAAAATTGGTCAAAGTGGGTGTAGTTGGTAGATTAAATTGATAAATAGAATAAAATAAAGAAAGAAAAGATATCATATTTTTATCTCTTCTTCACCACCAAAAATAGCAAGCAAAATAGGGGTTTTGAAAGCTCAAAATTTCAGAAAACTCTTCTCCATTCAAGTAAGTAATTTTAATGGTTTTTCTTGATGATAGTTGTACTTTTAGAACCCCAAAAGCTTAAGCTTTCTAAAGAGGGGACTAATTTGCAATATGGTAAAAAGTTTAGGGTTTTGCCATGAGAGCTTGTATGTGATTTCCTGCATTTTTATGGAAGATAATGAGTCTTAGTTGTTAGATGAATAACTTTTGTGTAAGGTGTTGCCATGAAAACACCTAAATGAACCTTTTTGTAAAGGTTGTAAAATTTGGTAGTAAATGTGTGAAATGTTGGGTTTTGATGATAGCCATAAGAGAAATAAATGTCCACCTATGCTCATTAAAGGTAGAAATTTGATTAGAATTGATTTCCGAGCCTAGGGGTAAAATGGTCATTCTACCATAGTGTAAGGGCAAAATAGTAATTTTGCCAAAACATGATTATTAAAATGCTTTTATTAATGAGATGATTGAAACGAGCTAATTTGCTATTATAGAGCAAGAAGAACCAAGAATCAACCTCGATCGGGGAAAGAATAAAGTCTCGGACTAGATCGACGATCTAGCTTATTTTGGAATCGAGGTAAGTTTGTATGTGATAAACTCAACATTTATGCTCGTATTGTTTGAGAATGTTTGACATTATATTGATGTACAATATTCTAAGGAATTTAAATGTTGAAGTCCCGGTTGGACTATAATGAATGTGAGTATATTATTATCGAGACATGAGATAGATAAGGTCCCGTGTAAGACCATGTTGGGGACATGGCTTCAGCACCAAATTGAAATTTTGTATAAGACCATATCCGGGATATGGCTTCGGTATTGTATATGAAGATCGTATAAGATCGTATCCAGGATATGGCATCGATACTTGAGGTGAGGTTCTGTATAAGACCATATCTGGGATATGGCATCGATAATCAAAGGTAATCCTATGTAAGACCACATTCGGGATGTGGCATTGGCTTTGGGTTCATGATAGTGGTAATGAATATGCATCTTTAAGTGTCCCTAGCAAATTATTGCGATTAAATAATCTAGCAGTAAATATAGAATTGAGATTGGTATTTAAAGTTATGTGATTGAGTGAAAACAGGTATGCGTGAGTAATTCACGAGGAACATTTACATTATGTGGCATTGATTGTTGTTTTATACGATGTCAAAGTCTTAAAATTTATAATGAGAATGATCGAACCTGGGAACTAACTATGACAACGATTTGAGGCAAGCGCACCTATCGAACAGTAGTATAGTTAAGGCAAGACCGGATTGTCGAACCCAAAGGAACTAAAAGTACTAATACTAACTTTCTTTTTATTATCTAGCCTAAAGTAAAGGAAATTGGTTGTTTAATCTAAATTAACTAAATACTAGACTAAAAACTCTAAGACAAAGAAGAATGAATTTGGGAAAATACTTGTGGGAAAAACCAATTGATTAAGACGATATCCAAGGAAGAATCTACCTAGACTTAACTTGTTATCTAACTCTGAACCAGACGATTTATTCACTTGACTTGATTCGTAGGATTCCCTAATGTATATTAGACCCTCTCTCGAGGCGAATAACGTCTAACCCTAGGTTGATTAATTGAAATCTCTTTCTGATTAAAACCCTAGAATTGCATTAACTCGATCTATGGACTCCCATATTAGGTTTCACCCTTATCCGGCAAAATCTCGTCACCCTATCTCTAGGCGTGCTGATAAACCGTAATAGTAACATATTTTAAACCCACATTTAGCATGCTTTTGGGTGATTTAAGCCTTGAATTGTGTAATTTGGTGCTTTTAATCCTTTATTTTCATGTTTTATACTCAGGAAAACACTGGAGAATGAAAAGAACAAGAAACGGGCTTAAAACAGACCAAATAGACCAAATCACGAAATTGACACAGCCTGGGCCCAAACAACACGGTCGTGCCTCCCTAATCAGACCTGAACACGGCCTGGCCATGATTCACACGGCCGTGCCTCCCTAACCAGACCCAAACACAGCCTGGCCACGATTCACACGGGCGTGTGCCAAGGGCGTGTCCCTGCCGTGGAGAAGAGGAATTTCACTCAGATTTGGATACTTAGGGGTAAAGAAACACATTCCAAAAGCCTATATAAACACCATAGAGGCCAACTTTCAAGGGGGCGTCCAACTAGGCCAAGGAGCCGAGCCAGAAAGATTAGATTTGTGGAAATAACTTGAAGAAAGCCAGTTGATTCATCTCAAGAAGCCGGAGTTATACTCAAGACGGAGGATCTCTCTTCAATTCCTTCAGGGGGTTTTAGAGTTTTTCTTATGTTTTTTTTTATCTTTTCTTTTGAGATGTATTTTATTATCATTATGAACTAAACCCTCAAATACCTGAGGGGGATGAAACTTAAGATGAATCTTGTTATCGTTTGCTGAACTATATGATAAATATTGACTTGTTCTTAGTTATGTGTTCTTAATTCTTGTGTTGATATTTCGCGGATATTAATTCAAGTTTGATGTGCTTAGGTGGAGGAGCAAAAGTCCCTGCCTAAGAGTAGATCAAGCATAATTAAGTGGAGTTGATTGCATGCCTAGAGATAGGGTGACGAGATTTTTGCCGGATTAGGGTGAAACCTAATATAGGTTTCCATAGATCGAGTTAATGCAATTCTAGGGGTTTTAATTAGAAAGAGATTTCAATTAATCAACCTAGGGTTAGACGTTATTCGCTTCGAGAAAGGGTTTAATATACATTAGGGAATCTTACGGATCAAGTCAAATGAATAAATTGTCTGGTTCAGAGTTAGATAACAAGTGAAGTCTAGGTGGATTCTTCCTTGGGTATTGTTTTAATCAATTGGTTTTTCCTACGAGTATTTTTCTAATTTCATTCTTTTTGTCTCATCGTATTTAGCTTAGTAGTTAGTTAATTTTCTAGATTAAACCGATTCACTTCAATTTTAAGGCTAAATAATAAAAAGAAGATTAGTATTAGTACTTTTAGTTCCTTTGGGTTCGACATTCCGGTCTTGCCTTAACTATACTACTGTTCGATAGGTGCGCTTGCCTCAAATCGTTGTCATAGTTAGTTTCCAGGTTTGATCATTCTCATTATATATTTTAAGACTTTGACATCGCATAAAACAACGATCAAGTTTTTGGCGCCGTTGCCGGGGAACTGAAATATTAAGAACACTCAATTTTTATTACTTTAGCCATTTTTATTTTCTGCAATTATACTCTTATTTTGTTTTCTATTTTTATCTTTCTAAATTTTAGTTTTTGCCCCTTGTAGGTACCTCCAGTTTATGACTAGAAGGAACCCGACAGGACCTTTAATTTACGATAGTGAGATCAAAGCAACCGCCATGAAACCGGGAGAGAAATTAGGCGAAGTCTACAATACACGTAAGAAGAGCAAGAAAACATCATCAATACCACCAAGAGATGGACCGTAACAATCTACCACCTCAAGAGATCGTCGAAAATCATGCTCCTCGAACTATGTATGATTATGCTAAGCCTAGTTTAGTTGGTACTGAATCTAGTATTGTTAGACCTACTATTGCTGCAAATAATTTTGAATTGAAACCTAACACTATACAGATGATACAACAGTTCGTTCAGTTTGATGGTTTGCAGGATGAGGATCCTAACACACACTTAGCAAATTTTCTGGAATTCTGCGACACTTTTAAAATTAATGGCGTTACTGATGATGCCATCCGCCTTCGGTTATTTCCCTTTTCTTTGAGAAATAAAGATAAACAGTGGTTGCATTCTCTTCCCCGAGGATCAATTACTACATGGGAACAAATGACCGAAAAAATTTTATTAAAATATTTTCTGCTGGCCAAAACGGCCAAATTAAGGAATGATATCTCTTCTTTTGTGTAGATGGTTTTAGAAACACTTTACGATGCATGGGAAAGATATAAGGATCTTTTGAGAAGGTGCCCACACCATGGATTACCCTTATGGCTACAGGTCCAAACTTTTTACAACGGTGTGAACCCCTCAACTAGGCAGTTGATCGATTCAGCAGCCGGTGGAACTCTGAATAATAAAACACCTGAAGTAGCTTATGAATTTATAGAGGAGATGTCCCTAAATAACTATCAGTGGCAAGTCACGAGGATAAAGCCTATGAAAGCTGCCAGTGTTTTCAACCTCGACGTAGTAACCATGCTATCGAATCAGGTAGACGTGTTAACTAAAAAATTTGATGGTTTGTGTAATTCCTTGCAGGTACAACCCGTTATGCAGTGCGAAACAAGTGGAGGTGTGGCAAATCCTGAGTACCCACCCTACGGACCTGGCATAGAAGGCGAACAAATGAACTATGTAAGTAATAATTTCAGATATCAAAATAACCCTTATAGCAATACTTACAATCCAGGTTGGAAGAACTACCCCAATTTTTCATGGGGTGGTCAAGGAAATCAAAGACAACAACACCCCCCAAATTTCCAACAGCAGCAGTACCCACAGGATAAGAAACTGAACCTTGAGGAGATGCTGACAAAATTCATGGCACAGAAACACGTTTCCAGAGTATAGAAACAAAACTTGAAAAACAAGAAGCATCGACACGAGAACTCAAGGATCAAATTGGACAACTTACCAAGTTAGTTTCTGAAATACGATCAGAAATTTTACCTAGGGACAAGGAGTAGGTAAAAGCAGTGATGCTAAGAAGTGGAAAGGAATTAATTGAAACAAAGAAAAAGACATCACACGAACCCGATGAGGCAAATGCAACTCCAATTTGTGAGGGAATTAAACCACCGATTCCATATTCAGCAAAGTTGAAAAAAGACCGCTTAGACGCACAATATGGTAAATTTATTGAACTGTTTAAATAATTGCATATTAACTTACCTTTTGTTGAAGCTATTTCACAGATGCCGACATATGCAAAATTTTTAAAGGAGCTTCTTACAAATAAGAGGAAGTTCGAAGAAATTTCAACAGTGGAACTTAATGAAGAATGTTCAGCAATCATCCAAAACAAGCTACCAACTAAGTTAAAAGATCCAGGAAGTTTTACTATTCCCTGTTTAATTGGTAGTTTGAACATAGAAAAGGCATTAGATGATCTAGGTGCTAGTATTAATTTAATGCCTTATAGAATGTTTAAGCAACTTGGTCTAGGAGAACCCAAACCCACTAGGATGAGTATTCAGTTAGCTGACAGATCTATTAAATATCCTAGGGGAATTATTGAAGATATTTTGGTAAAAGTTGATAAGTTTATATTTCCTGTAGATTTTGTTGTGCTTGAAATGAATGAGGACGTAGAGGTACCTTTAATTTTGGGACAACCCTTTTTAGCCACTGCTAGGGCTGTTATTGATGTTGGTAATGGTAAACTCGCGCTAAGGGTAGGCGATGAGGAAATTATTTTTCAAATTTATGAGGCTATGCGATATTCTAGAGAACAAGATGATTCTTGTTACTTTGTTGATACCACTGATCATATTATTCAAGAGTCTTTACAGGAAATCATGCACGATGACACGATGGAACTCTGTCTTACACAAGGTGAGGGGATAGATGACGATATCGATGAATTGAATCTTAACACATCCTCCCCTAGACAGACGAAAATAGAGGATATTGAAATTAACTATGAACCAAAACAAAAACCCTCTATTGACGAACCACCAAAGTTAGAATTAAAACAGTTGCCAAAACATCTAGAATATGCATTCCTCGGGGATAATTCTACACTACCAGTAATCATCTCTTCAGAACTGGAACCCAAAGAGAAATAAGAGTTGCTTAAGGTACTAAGGGAACATAAAAGAGCCATAGCATGGAAAATGTCTGACATTAAGGGAATAAGCCCATCATTCTGCACTCATAAAATTTTAATGGAAGATGAGTATAAACCGTGTGTGCAACCTCAGAAACATTTGAACCCCAATATGAAAGAAGTTGTTAAAGCTTAGGTAATTAAACTTCTAGATGCATGAATAATTTATCCTATTTCTCGACGCAGACTTGGGTAAGTCCTGCGGTGTAGTTCCAAAGAAAGGAGGCATGACCTGTCGTAGCCAACGAAAAGAATGAACCGATTCCTACAAGAACGATCCACAGGTTGGAGAGTCTCAGATTGACTATAGAAAGCTGAACGACGCCACCAGAAAAGATCACTTCCCTTTGCCCTTTATTGATCAGATGTTAGAAAGATTATCTGGGCATATGTACTACTGCTTCTTGGACGGACTCTCCGGCTACTTCCAAATCCCAATAGCTCCCGAGGATCAAGAAAAGACAACATTCACATGTCCATACGGTACGTTTGCTTATCGTAGAATGCCTTTTGGATTATGTAAAGCTCCTGCTACCTTTCAGCGCTACATGCTGGCCATCTTTGATGAACTTGTGGAAGACATTATAGAGGTATATATGGATGACTTCTCGGTATTCGGTAATTCTTTCCATCTTTTCCTTAAAAATTTAGAACGAGTTCTAATGAGATGTGAGGAAACAAACCTTGTTTTAAATTGGGAGAAATGTCATTTTATGGTTAGAGAGGGGATCGTGTTAGGACATAAAATTTCTAGTAAAGGGATCAAGGTAGATAAAGCAAAGATTGAAACCATAGAAAAATTACCTCCCCCTAGTTCAGTTAAGGCTATTAGAAGTTTTTTAGGACATGCTGGATTTTATAGAAGATTCATTAAAGATTTCTCTAAAATAGCTAAGCCTTTAACAAGATTACTAGAAAAAGATGTTCCTTTTAATTTTGATCAGGAGTGCTTAGATGCATTTAATATCCTCAAAGATAAACTAATAAATGCTCTGATTATAATTGCACCTGATTGGAATCTACCCTTTGAACTAATGTGTGATGCGAGTGATTTTGCAAAAGAGGTGCGCTTTTGGGACAATGAAGAAACAAGCATTTTCAGCCAATTTATTATGCTAGCAGAACATTGACACCTGTACAAGAAAACTATACTACCACAGAGAAAGAATTACTGGCTGTAGTTTTTACATTTGACAAATTTAGATAGTATCTGATATTATCTAAAGTTGTCGTTTACACTGACCATTCAGCTCTTCGTTATCTTTTAACTAAACCTGATGTAAAAACTTGACTCATACGTTGGATCTTACTCTTACAGGAATTTGATTTGGAAATTCAAGATAAGAAGGGAGCTGAAAATCTCGCAGCAGATCACCTTTCAAGGCTGGAAAACCCACATATCGAGGAACTCAACGAAAGTGAAATAAACGACTCGTTCCCTGAAGAACAACTCTTTTCTATAACTTGCTCCGAGGTACCATGGTTTACAGATATTGTGAATTACTTAGCTGCTAACGTCCTACCAAAAAGGCTAACACATCATCAAAAGAAGCGATTCTTTGCTGATGCGAAGAACTATTTTTGGGAGGACCCCTTTCTTTTCCGCATTTGTGCAGATCAAGTAATTCAGAGATGCGTTACAAAGGCAGAAGCTAGCAAAATCCTAGAACATTGCCATTCAGAACCTTCAGGAGGACATTACAGTGGGATTAAGACGGCACACAAAACGCTCGAATCAGGATACTATTGGCCAACTCTGTTTAAAGACGCCAACAGGTATGTCGCTTTGTGTGATATGCCAAAGAACAGGTAATATCTCTAAACAAGATGAAATGCCTCAAACATATATGTTATCATGTGAAATATTCGACGTATGGGGTATTGATTTTATGGGTCCATTCCCTAGTTCATTCGGAAATAAATACATCTTAGTAGCAGTAGATTACATGTCCAAATGGGTGGAAGCCCAAGCTTTGCCTACTAACGATGCTAGAGCTGTAGTAAAGTTTCTTAAGAAACTCTTCTCTCGTTTTGGAACACCCAGAGCGATTATCAGTGATAGGGGTACTCACTTCTACAATACTCAATTTGAGAAAGTCTTAAGAAAATATGGAGTACACCACAGAATAGCTACCCCTTATCATCCTCAAACCAGTGGGCAAGTGGAAGTGGCAAATCGAGAGCTTAAACGGATCTTAGAAAAAATAGTTGAATCCAACAGGAAAGATTGGGCAATAAAAGTAGATGATGCTTTATGGGCCTATAGAACAACCTTAAAAACCCCTTTAGGAACATCCTCATACAAACTTGTCTACAGGAAAAGTTGCCATCTACCATTTGAGTTAGAACACAAAGCTTACTGGGCTATAAAATTCTTGAATTACGATCTTAAAACCGCAGGTGAGAAGAGGATGATGTAGTTGAATGAGCTGGATGAATGGCGAGCTGAAGCCTATGAAAACTCACGGCTATATAAAGAGGCAACAAAAAGACGTCACGATGCTCGCTTAAAACAATCAAAGCAATTCAAAGTAGGAGACTTAATCTTGTTGTATAATTCAAGGCGCAAACTATTTCCTAGAAAGCTGAAATCAAGGTGGTCAGGCCCATTTGTGATCAAAACCATTTTTCCCTACGGCACAGTTGAGGTAACCCATCCAACTCAGGGAACATTCAAGGTAAATGGTCACCGACTAAAACTTTATAATGGTGAAGATTTCAAGGAATTAAGAGAGGAGCTTCAGCTCCGTGAACCTTCATTTAGAAATAAAAACAGGGTGAGTCTAGCTTAAGACTTTAAACGAGTGCTTCTCGGGAGGCAACCCGAGCACTAACTTCCCTAACAAACTATTTGTGACTTTTAGCAACTAACCACAAACTAACCGATTCAATGAAGCGCAGATTTACCAACCACACAGCCTTACACACGGACGTGCCCGTGGGGATGCCATGGGATGAAGAACGGGCGTGCCGGTAGTCGTGCAGGAGAAAGACGAAAAAAATTTCCCAACACGGGCTATGATAACATGACCACGGCCGTGCGATGCAGCCGTGGTCTATCCTGAATAACTAGCACGGGCACGGGCCACGCCCGTGCCTACCAACCGGGGTCTAAACTGAGTAACCAGCACGGGCATGGGCCACGCCCATGCCTACTAACCGTGTGAGACACTGACTACATGGACACGGGCGTGGCAACATGAGCACGGGCGTGGGCAACATCTCAACCGCGCCTAAATTTGAAAACCACGAAAAACACGGTCTGAATTAAATCCACACGGGCGTGGCGCCTACCCGTGTCCCCTACCCTGTTTAAGACCATCGTCCACCGTCACCCTTAAACTCCCCCAAATTTCCAACCCTAAAACATTTTCATCAAAATCCCTTTCCCCCACTCCGGCCACCATCCCAGAAATCACCACCCTTGATTTCCCCTACCCGTTATCTCCCTCCTTCCTTAAAAAAAAAACACATCAAAACAGGTACACGGCCGTACACCGCCCTGCCAACAGAGTACACGCCCACCACAACAGTGTTCCACTGCCGTGTCATTTCAACAAATTGCAGAACAAGCCCGTGCCTTGCACCTCCACCCCCGTGCACCACCCAAACCACGCCGTCACTACTCAAAAACACTTCGGGTCACCTCTTTTTATCACATTTACTCACATTCAACTGTTTATTATTTAGAATTTGATCTAATTAGTTAAGTTTAATATTAAGTTAGTATTATTATCCTAGATTAACTGAGTCATTTAATTTTTGTTTAAATATTATTAGAATTAGATTGAAAAATTCTTTGTCAAATTCTTGCGCATGCTGAACATGGTTGAACTATCATATTAAAAGTTAGTCTCTGAATATTTTGGATAACTGATCGAAGCCTTTGATAAAATTTTACTTGGATCATCAATATCTGATATTTTCAGGACCAAGAATGTCATCATCCTGAGCCAAGAAAACCGCAGTCCCCGCTTCTAAAAAATGAAAGGGACTCGGTTCATCGTAAGCCACAGCATCCACCGAAGTGCGCCACCCATTCCTACGATTCCTTCCAGGACCTCAAGAAGATCTTTTTAAGATACTTCGGTCGCGATCCCTCGGCACTGGGAGATGTATAGATTGGGCCGCATTAGAGCAAGTCCATCTAGCTGACGACGTACGGGCTCTCCTAACTACCAACCCGTGGGACCGATTCTTCAACATCATCGAACCCACATATATGGAACTCACCTTAGAGCTCTGTTCCACATTCCACCTGCAGACGGTGATGGTGCAACATGATGACCCCGGTATGATCCAATTCTGTCTCGGAGGCATTGTACAAGAATTGAATGTTCCCCAATTCAGGGTTGCATTGGGACTCTTCACCAACGACTTTATGGAGGAGAATGATCTCTCGGAGCTCCCTCGCCACATCCACAACACCCCCACGAATTGTTGGTACGATATAGCTCCCAACAAGGGCAGTTATGATCCCAGCCGCTCCAAGGCGACGGCCCTCACCCCATCTCTAAGGTACATACATGCACTTTTAACTCATACTCTGAGAGGTCGACGAGAGAGCACCGGCGTCGTCAACACTTACGACACCTACTTCCTTTTCGACTTACCTTATTTCATAGCCCGCACCATCCAACATCAGACGGAGCAGCACCAGAGAGGGGTCATCTCTATGGGTCCCTACATCACACGCTTGGCTCGATATTTCGGCCTCCTCAACACCGACGCCTCGGACCACCTCCTCACACTAATAGGTCGAGATGTCCCCACAGTGGCATCCAGGGCGATGCCGCACATGAGGATGATTAAACGTCGACGTGGGACCGATCCTCCCCAATATCGGCTAGCACCGACCACCGACGATGAGGACCCTGAGGACATTACTGAGGATGTTCCCCCATCAGAGGAGGCACCACCACCGAGTCTTCATCCATCTCATATGGCGGCATCTATTTCAGACATATCTGAGTGCTTAGCACGATTCGAGCAAAGAATGCTTCCAGTAACTTCGACCATATTGACACCACTCTCCACCAGATATGTCAATACCTTCACATATCATCGCCGCCACCAGCTCGCGACCCAGCCAATGACGAGGACCTTTGAGTCATTTTATTACTTTCATTTTTTAATTTTATTTTACATTTTTATTTTCATTTTTTTAATCTATTTTTGTTTTAATTAAGACTTTTTGTCCTTCATGTTTACAACTTTTATTAGTACAATTTAATTTATTTTATCACTGGCTGCCTAACCCTCGAGTACCTCTAACAACTCTCATTAAACTTTTCTCCCTGAACATTTAATTGATGACTTCGCAGATTAAATAGATTAAATATACAACTCAAGGAACAAAAATATCACTTATACCTAGTCATCACATTCGTCATGGAACATCCTCTAAGGATTACATCCATAATTCAGGAAGTTTCACTTCTCTCCCTATCTTTTAATTTTATTATGCTATTATCTATATTTTTTACATTGAGGGCAATGTACATCTTAAGTGTGGGGGGGTTAACTATAGTATTATTTAAAAATCCCTGAATTATGCCTTGTCTTAAAGTAAGTTTCTCAGATTATGATTAGAATGAAATTTCCTGTGAATTATGATTTTTATTGATATATTTCAGATTAAGTCATTGATAATTATGCATTGATGATTTATACTTTAAGATACTATAGAGTCAAGCATGATAAGTCTATTTTTCTGAATTAAAAATTTTTCTAGGTTGTCTACCTGAATTTGAATATTACTTTGAAGTTTGAAATTTACGAGGATGACATCAAAATAACCATAATTTTTGTGAGATTTTGAGCCTGATAGAGCATATATTCTTTTTCTTGCTCACTTTTTTATTATGAGTGTGTCAACATTGTTTTGATTTTCTAGAACTTGCATCGATTATACATGTCGAGACCACACCTTTGATTTGATATACTAAGATGATAAAGGAACCTAGGTTTTAACCCACTCACTCCACTAAAAAGCCTACCCATTTTATTAACCCCGAGTGAACCCCGTTGATCCTAACAACCCTTTTTATTGACTCACCCACTAACATTATCCCAAAACCCTTTGTTTTTGTTATCACCATTCCTTTTGACTACCCTTATATTGAGATTTGATTTGATCGATTGCCTATTGATTTCGATAGTAAATTCATCAATTATGATATATATCTGACTTGTTCTTAAAAAAAACCCGAAGTATATTCATTATTAAGTTCTATGTTCTATGAGCTCAAAACAGTTAAATTCATATCTTTAGAAGAAGCTCGAGTTATTATTAGTGTTATGAGTTTTCAATTGATGTAATTATTTATATTCAGTTCATTGTTTCTAGTTAGGTAATTTGTCAGGTCAATCTCGATTCTAACCTTCTAATTCAGCTTATATCCACACCTTAACCCAAGCCCCGTTACAACCATGTTAAAGACCTTTTGATCTGTGTATTATCTCATATTATAGTGGTGGAGATGTGATTCTCATGCAAGCCTATGGGATTAACTTTTCATGCTCGACTTATGAGTGCTTAATTTTTGAACCTTAAACACCTCGAGTGATTTGAGTGAATCTTTAGTGAGGATGTCAATCCTTGTCAATTTTAAATCAGAGGTAATTATTTAGATGAGAGGAAACACCTATGTTTTCATGCTACAAAATGTATGACTTGGATTGTTTGAATCTTTAGGACTCTTTGAGTTGAATTATCCATGTATGAATTATCTTTGAATTATGATGAAACATTATTGATGAATATTATAAATCAAGAAAGTTCATTTTAATCATGAGTTGAGAGTTTTGCTTGAGGACAAGCAAAAGCTTAAGTGTGGGGGTATTTGATAAACCGCAATACTAACATATTTTAAACCCACATTTAGCATGCTTTTGGGTGATTTAAGCCTTGAATTATGTAATTTGGTGCTTTTAATCCTTTGTTTTCGTGTTTTATACTCAGGAAAGCACCGGAGGATGAAAAGAACGAGAAACGGGCTTAAAACGGACAAAATAGACCAAATCACGAAATCGACATGGCCTGGGCCCAAGCAACACAGTCGTGCCTCCCTAATCAGACCTGAACAGGGCCTGGCCACGATTCACACAACATCGTGCCCCCTAACTGCACCCAAAACACGGCTGGCCACGATTCACACGGGCGTGTGCCAAGGGCGTGCCCCTGCCGTGGAGAAGAGGAATTTCACTCGGATTTAGATACTCAGGGGTAAAGAAACACATTCCAAAAGCCTATATAAACACCATAGAGGCTAACTTTCAAGGGGCGTCCAAATAGGCCAAGGAGCCGAGCCGAAAGATCGATTTGTGGAAATCACTTGAAGAAAGCCGGCCATTGATTCATCTAAAGAAGCCGGAGTTATACTCAAGATGGAGGATCTCTCTTCAATTCCTTCAGGGGGTTTTAGAGTTTTTCTTATGTTTTGTTTTATCTTTTCTTTTGAGATGTATTTTATTATCATTATGAACTAAACCCTCAAATACCTGAGGGGGATGAAACTTAAGATGAATCTTGTTATCGTTTGCTGAACTATATGATAAATATTTGACTTGTTCTTAATTATGTGTTCTTAATTCTTGTGTTGATATTTCGCGGATATTAATTCAAGTTTGATGTGCTTAGGTGGAGGAGCAAAAGTCCCTGCCTAAGAGTAGATCTAGCATAATTAAGCGGAGTTGATCGCACGTCTAGAGATAGGGTGACGAGATTTTGCCGGATTAGGGTGAAACCTAATATGGGATTCCATAGATCGAGTTAATGCAATTATAAGGGTTTTAAATAGAAAGAGATTTCAATTAATCAACCTAGGGTTAGACGTTATTCGCTTCGAGAGAGGGTTTAATATACAATAGGGAATCTTACGGATCAAGTCAAATGAATAAATCGTCTCGTTCAGAGTTAGATAACAAGTGAAGTCTAGGTGGATTCTTCCTTGGGTATTGTTTTAATTAATTGGTTTTTCCTACGAGTATTTTTCTAATTTCATTCTTTTTGTCTCATCGTCTTTAGCTTAGTAGTTAGTTAATTTTCTAGATTAAACTAATTCACTTCAATTTTAAGGCTAAATAATAAAAAGAAGATTAGTATTAGTACTTTTAGTTCCTTTGGGTTCGACATTCTGGTCTTGCCTTAACTATACTACTGTTCGATAGGTGTGCTTGCCTCAAATCGTTGTCATAGTTAGTTTCCAGGTTCGATCATTCTCATTATAAATTTTAAGACTTTAACATCGCATAAAACAACGATCACGTGCGATCAACTCCGCTTAACTATGCTAGATCTACTCTTAGGCAAGGACTTTTGCTCCACCACCTAAGCACATCAAACTTGAATTAATACCCCAGAAATCTCAACACAAGAATTAAGAACACATAATTAAGAACAAATCAAGTATTTATCATATAGTTCAGCAAACGATAACAAGATTCATCTTAGGTTTCATCCCCCTCAGGTATCTGAGGGTTTAGTTCATAATAATAAAAGAAAACATCTTAGAAGAAAAGATAAAACAAAACATAAGAAATCCCTAAAACCCCCTGAAGGAATTGAAGTAGAGATCCTCCGTCTTGAGTATGATTTCGGCTTCTTGAGATGAATGAACTGGCTATCTACGAGTAAATCCCCACAAATCTGCCCTTTCTGGCTCAGCTCCTTGGCCTAGCTGGACGCCCCGACAGAGGGCTTCTGTCGAACTCCCCCTTTTAGGTCATACTTAGGGTGTTTATATAGACTTTGGAATGTGTTTCTTCGCCTCTATGTATCCTAATTTGAGTGAAATTCCTCTTCTCC
Organism: Gossypium sturtianum; assembly: GCA_025698515.1. Lineage (NCBI taxonomy): Eukaryota > Viridiplantae > Streptophyta > Magnoliopsida > Malvales > Malvaceae > Gossypium > Gossypium sturtianum. The sequence continues at coordinate 71,934,282 of CM046943.1, read as the reverse complement.
ACGGCAGGGACACGCCCTTGGCACACATCCGTGTAAGTCGTGGTCAGGCCGTGTTCGAGTCCATCAATGAGGCACGACCATGTGGTCTTGGGCCCAGGCCGTGTCGATTTTGTGATTTGGCCCATTTGGTCCGTTTTAAGCCCGTTTCTCATTCTTTTCATTCTCCGGTGCTTTTTTGAGTATAAAACATGAAAACAAAGGATTGAGAGCACCAAATTACATAATTCAAGGCTTAAATCATCCAAAAGCATGCTAAATGTGGGCTTAAAATATGTTACTATTACGGTTTATCAAATACCCCCACACTTAAGCTTTTGCTTGTCCTCAAGCAAAATTCTCAACTCATAATTAAAACAAACTTCCTCAATTCATAATATTGATCGATAGTGTTTCATCATAATTGAAAGATAATTCATACATGGATAATTCAACTCAAAGAGTCCTAAAGATTCAAACAATCTAAGTCATACATTGTGTAGCATGAAAACATAGGTGTTTCCCCTCATCTAAATAATTACCTCTGATTCAAAATTGACAAGGATTGACATCCTCACAAAAGATTCACTCAAATCACTGGAGGTGTTTAAGGTTCAAGAAAAAGCACTCATAAGTCAAACATGAAAAGTTAATCCCATAGGCTTGCATGAAAATCAAATCTCCACCACTATAATATGAGATGATACACAGATCAAAAGGTCTTTAACAGGGTTGTAACGGGGCTTGGGTTAAAAGTGTGGATAAAGGCTGAATTAGAGGGTTAGAATCGAGATTGACTTGACAAATTACCTAACTAGAGAAATGAGCTAATTCTTAATAATTACATAAACTTGTAATACTAATAGTATGAGCTTTTTCTTCAAGATGTGGAATTTAAATATGTAAGCTCACTTAATTATAAGACTAATAAAACTAATAATGAATATACTTCATCATTTTTTTTAAGAACAAATCATTAAATATTTACAATAATAAGAAAGTACTTTAACAACTGAAATATAGAACATAGTTAGGCAACTGCTCAAAATCAAATCTCGACAAAAAGGGTAGTCAAGAAGAATGGTGATAACAAATACAAAGGGTTTTGGTTTAAAATTAGTGGGTGAGTCAATAAAAAGGGTTGTTAGGATCAAAAGGGGTTCACTAGGGGTTAATTGTGAAGGTAGGCTTTTTAGTGGAGTGAGTGGGTTAAAACCTAGGTGCCTTCATCATCTTTGTATATCAAATAAAAGGTGTGGTCTCGACATGTATAATCAATGCAAGTTCTAGAGTAACAAATCAATGTTGACACACTCATAATCAATAAAGTGAGCAAGAAAAAGAATATATGCTCTATAAGGCTCAAAGTCTCACCAAAAATTATGGCTTTTTGATGTCAACCTCGTAAATTTCAAACTTCAAAGTAATATTCAAATTCAAATCAACAACCTAAAAAAAAATTATTTTCTGAAAAATAGACTTATCATGCTTGATTCTCTATTATCTTAAAGTTTAATCATCAATGCACAATTATCAATGACTTAATCTAAAATATATCAATAAAAATCATAAATCATAGGAAATTTCATTCTAATCATAATATGAGAAAATTATTTAGGAACAAGAAATAATTCAGGATTAATATTGTTGACACCTCTTCATACTTAAGAACAAGAACTAACTCAAGGATTTGAGAATAATGAAAAAAGTTAGGCACTTTTTAGGTTCACCCCCCCACACACTTAAGATGTACATTACCCTCAATGTACAAAGATAGATATAGATATAGAAAATCAAAAGATAGGGTTAGAGGTGAAACTTCCTGAATTTTTTTATGGGGTCACAATATTCGGGATGCGTTGGAGGAAGACATTTCTGTAGGGGTGGATATTAGGGTCGTTGTGGCGTGATTCCCAAGCAGCCTGAAGAACTTAAAACTAAGAAACCAAAATAAATTAAATTAAATTAAGCAGAAGAGAAGTGAAGATAAGGAAAATAAAGGAGAAGAGTAAAGAAGAAGAAAAATTAAATGGCGTCAAAGACCCTTGGCTTGTCGAATAATTGAAGCGGCCGGCATGAACTTATGTAGATCGATCTCCCAGAGGGAGACTGTGCTTGGATCCTTCCGCTTCTTCGACATAGATGTGGTGGAGGTCAAGGGTTTGGGGAAGGACTAAAGAAGAAAAGTATGGAAGGGGAGGGTTCTGGAGAATAGGATGGGAGAAAGGAGGTGGGGAGTAGGAGAGAAGAAGGAAGGGGGTTTAAATAGAATTTTCAGGTCTGGTACACCCCCACGCCCGTGTCCCGTGGGCGTGTTGTGTCACACGGCCGTATCGCACGGCCATGTTGTGCTATGTTCGTTTCTCCCACGCCTGTTCCGTGGTCTACACGCCCATGTTTGATGAAACAGTGTCGACCATGGCTGTATCGCACGACCGTGGTGTTCAGTTGGAGCCCGTGTGACTTCCCTCAGTGTCGGCCACGGCCATATCGCACGGTCGTGGCATTTTATCACAGCCCGTGTTTTGGGATAAGTTTTTTCCTATTTCCACAAGGCCACGGCCACGCCCGTGTGCAAGGCCGTGTGGTAGGAATACCTACGCTTAAAAATTTGGTTAGCTTTTAGTTAGATGCTAAAATTAAAAAATATGGACGTTAGTGGGGTTAGTGCTCGGGTTGCCTCCCGAGAAGCGCTCGTTTAAAGTCTTGAGCTAGACTTACCTCTTATTTGCATAATCATGGTGGTTTGAGGAGGTGAAAATCCTTTCTCATGCGATCAATTCGGTTATTGATATATAGTTTAAGTCGAGTAGTGTTTTCCTCGAAAGTGCTGAATTTATGTTTGCTTACCTCGAATGTCCCTTATAGGAAGACATTAAGTATTTTAAAGGTGATTTCTTTGTTTGTTTTGATGTCTGAAGTGGTGATTCGAGGGTTTTTCGTATTCAACAATACTTGATCCCCTATTTTGAAATGATTTGTTGTTCCTATCAGCTCGTTTGGGGGTTCCTTCGATTTCACTTCGTGTATTCCTAGTTTCTTTTGAAAGTGTGTTTTCCACTCATCTAGTTCATCGACCTGAAGCCTTAGATCTTCATGGATTATTTCTTTATGGGTACGAGGTCTAAGATCTGGCTCAGCTAGGTGATTTCGTGATGCTTCCTGTAAAGAAGGTTGAACCAAATGGTTATCAATAGAATTTACGTTAGTACCTTTATTACTCGATGTCCTAGCTGAGTCAAGAGCCGTAAGAGTGATCGTTTCGTTGCCTTCACGAAGTGTGAGTTCACCGAATTGTTCCTCTGTGTGGTCTTTCTTCGTTGCATCGGAATATGGCACATGAGGTTGGTACTCTGTAATTGCCAGTTTTGGTCTATCATGGCTCACCTCAACCTTACCTTTATCTGCTACGTTTTCTTCCCTTGGTTCTGGTTCACTTAACCCTTCATTATCGTAAATAGTTGTGGCTTGAATTTGCTCTTTAGGGCTAGTTTCAGTGTTGCTTGGCAAGCTTCCTTGTGGTCGTTTTGAGATCAGCTTGGTAAGTTGACCTACCTGATTCTGGATCTTTTGAATCGATGCTTCTTGCTTTTTGAGTGCTGTTTCAGTGTTTTGGAAACGTGTTTTTATCACCGCTATGAATTTTGTCAGCATCTCCTCAAGGTTCGGTTTTTTCTCTTGTGGGTAAGGTTGCTGTTGAAAGCCTGGGAGGGGTTGTTGTCTCTGATTCCCTTGACCACCCCATGAGAAGTTGGGATGGTACCTCCAACCTGCATTATAAGTGTTACTATAAAGATTATTTTGAGGTCTAGAATAGTTACCCATATAGTTGACTTGTTCGTTCTCGGTGCTAGGGTTATAGGATAGGTATTCTGTGTTGTTCACCCCTATTCCATCTGTATCGTAGTGTATTACCGAATGTACCTGCATAGAGCTATACCAACCATCAATTTTTTTATTTAAAAGCTCTACCTGGTTAGATAACAAGGTGTCCGTGTCAAGGTTGAAAACATCGGCTGCTTTAGTAGGCTTTGTCCTCATAACTTACCACTGATAGTTATTCAGTGCCATCTCCTCTAAAATTATCTGCCAAAATCAAATAGAAGAAAAATTAGCAAAGTAAAGTAAAAAAAAATAAATAATAATAACAATTAAAATTAATAAATAGATAAATTGCAATAAAAAATAATAATAATAATGGCTAAAGTAATAAAAATTGAGTGTTCTTAATATTTTGGTTCCCTGACAACGGCGCCAAAAACTTGATCATTGTTTTATGCAATGTCAAAGTCTTAAAATTTATAATGAGAATGATCGAACCTGGAAACTAACTATGACAACAATTTGAGGCAAGCGCACCTATTGAACAGTAGTATAGTTAAGTCAAGACCGGATTTTTGAACCCAAAGGAACTAAAAGTACTAATACTAGCTTTCTTTTTATTATCTAGCCTAAAGTAAAGGAAATTGCTTGTTTAATCTAAATTAACTAACTACTAAACTAAAAACTCTAAGACAAAGAAGAATGAATTTGGGAAAAATACTTGTGGGAAAAACCAATTGATTAAGACGATACCCAAGGAAGAATCTACCTAGACTTCACTTGTTATCTAACTCGAACTGCATTTATTTATTCACTTGACTTGATCCGTAGGATTCCCTAATGTATATTAGACCCTTTCTCGAGGCGAATAACGTCTAACCCTAGGTTGATTAATTGAAATCTCTTTCTAATTAAAGCCCTAGAATTGCATTAACTCGATCTATGGACTCCCATATTAGGTTTCACCCTAATCCGGCAAAATTTCATCACCCTATCTCTAGGCGTGCGATCAACTCCGCTTAACTATGCTAGATCTACTCTTAGGCAGGGACTTTTGCTCCACCACCTAAGCACATCAAACTTGAATTAATACCCCGGAAATATCAACACAAGAATTAAGAACACATAATTAAGAACAAATCAAGTATTTATCATATAGTTTAGCAAACGATAACAAGATTCATCTTAGGTTTCATCCCCCTCAGGTATCTGACGGTTTACATCATAATAATAAAAGAAAACATCTCAGAAGAAAAGATAAAACAAAACATAAGAAATCCCTAAAACCCCTTGAAGGAATTGAAGGAGAGATCCTCCATCTAAAGTATGATTCCAACTTCTTGAGATGAATCAACTGGCTATCTTCAAGTAAATCCCCACAAATCTGCCCTTTCTGGCTCGGCTCCTTGGCCTAGCTGGACGCCCCGATAGAGGGCTTCTGTCGAATTCCCCCTTTTAGGTCATACTTAGGGTGTTTATATAGACTTTGGAATGTGTTTCTTCGCCTCTAAGTATCCTAATTTGAGTGAAATTCCTCTTCTCCACGGCAGGGACACGCCCTTGGCACACGCCCGTGTAAGTCGTGGTCAGGCCGTGTTCGAGTCCATCAATGAGGCACGGTCGTGTGGTCTTGGGCCCAGGCTGTGTCGATTTCATGATTTGGCTCATTTGGTCCGTTTTAAGCTTGTTTCTCGTTCTTTTCATTCTCCGGTGCTTTCCTTAGTATAAAACATGAAAACAAAGGATTAAGAGCACCGAATTACATAATTCAAGGCTTAAATCATCCAAAAGCATGCTAAATATGGGCTTAAAATATGTTACTATTACGGTTTATCAGGCGTGGTAAGTGCTAGATAAGGGCAAATACGAGTAAGCTATGGTAAAGAGCCTATGACATTGTGTATGGTTATTTAATGTCATGGATGGGTATCTTTATGAGTTTATGGTTGCTATTTAATTCCATGCAAACTTACTAAGCTTATTGCTTACCCCTCTAATTTCTCTCTTTTTGTAGTATTGCCAAGATAGCTCGAGAAATCGCAGACGTCAGAGTTGGAGATCACACTATCGACTACTATTTGGTATAGCCCACTAGATTCATTTTGAGTATGGCATGTATAGGACTTGGTATTTTTGTCATGTCATATTTGAAAGCGAAATGTGTTGGCCATTCTAGTTGTTCAATTTATTTTGTAAAAGGTCATGGGAGGTTGGCCTATACTTGATATGTTCATATATTCAATGAAGATGAATTTCATGAAGTGTATGTTTTTGTGGATGTCTTGATTCTTTTGAGTTCTTAGAGGTACCATATGGTCATCTTAAATATTAAAATGTTTTGGTATGAGTGTGATTTCTTGCTAGGGTGGCAAATGGCTTGGTAGATAGCCATATAATTGTCCACACAGGCAGACACACGGGCGTGTGTCTAGGCTGTGTGTGACAAACGGTCAGCCCCATGGGCGTGTGCCCAGGCCGTGTGAAGTCTGCACCTGAAGTTAGGAATTTAAGTCGACACACGGTCTGAGGACACGGGCGTGTGCCTTGGCCGTGTGGCCATATTGATATGATGATGTCATAAACATAATGCCAAGGTTTTGGCACATGGGCTAAGACACGGGTGTGTCGAGGCCGTGTGAGGGACACGGGCCAGGGACACGGGCGTGTGTCTATCCGTGTATATTAAGTCAGTGTCGACCATGGGCGAGGAGCACGGGCATGTCTCAGGGGCACACGGGCGTGTCCCTTGAGCAACACAGGCGTGTAGCCCCTGTTTAGGCAAAATTTTTCTAAGTGCGTAAATGTTTCCTGACATTAATTAAAACCTTCCGAGAGTATGTTTAAGGCCTTGTAGGCCTAGGATGAGTATGTTATGGGTTTAAATGGAACTTTTTTGAGACGAAATGGAATTTTATAGCCCGAAACGTCATGTTTAAGCAAGTTGAGTTAGGAAATACCTCGTATCCAGTTTTGACTTCGAACACGGGTAAGGGGTGTTACAGATTAAGTCCTGATTCGATTTTAATACTCGTTCTGGGCCTCGAGGGCCCATTCAAGGGACAATAAGGAAAAAAATTAGTATGAATGGTATTTTAATAAAAAATTGCATGCGAATGTTATGTGAACCCCAATAGTACTCCGTGACCCTATTCCGGCGACGGGTAAGGGTTAGGGGTGTTATATGGTACACGGGCGTGTATGGCCATTTTTAGGGTACACGGGCTAGTCACACGGGTATGTGTGTCGGCCGTGTGACCCAAGCCAAAGAGTTACACGGGGTCGGACACGGGCTGGAACATGGCCATGTGATTTCATTTTGGATGTCCACACGGGCTGTGACACGGGCGTGTCTTTGGCAGTGTGAGACACACGGCCGGGTCACACGGGCGTGTGTACCCTGTATTATGGAAAAATTTTCTAAGTTTTGTAAAAGTTTCTTGAGCTATCGATTTAATCCCGAACCTTCCCCAATGCATGTTTTGGGCCCCATAGGCTCGTGTTAGGAACGGTGTGAATGATTTTGATTGATGATTAATTGAATTTGAGAAATGTATTTGAAATGTATTATTATTGTGCTGTAAGTCCGTTAATTCTCCTAACCTTATTTCGGCGTTGAATACGAGTGAAGGGTGTTACATATAAGGTGTTACAGCATATTCCCGTAACATCCTTTGATCCATTGGGACTCCTTCCCGCATATTCGCTTGTCACTCTTATGTATCATCAAATAATGGATTCTCCTGCGGTAGATTAATTGCCATGGGTGGATTGGAATTCATCAACCGACGATTTCGTCTAATTATCTGCTTAGAATCTAGAAATGATTTGATTGGGGTGCTTCCGGTTCAGGGCATAAGCAACCAACAAATTAAAAAAAAATTAAAAAAATAAAAATAGATAAACAAGAATTAAAAATAAAAGAAATAAAAATATCGTATCTATAGTCTTTAACTTTCGTATTTATCTTATTAATTGTAAAGATATTTTCTAGATTTACAGTCGAAACCTCCCCGGAAATTGCGTCAACAACTTGATCGTTGCCAAATGTTCGAATGTTTGATTGGAAAATATTACATAAAAAAATATAAGAAATTAAAGCAATGGTGTCCGCAAGTATACTGGTCAAATTGTAATATAGTAATGTGTTACAACAAAACACAGTGAAGTATTCTGAGGATCATACCCAAGGAAGGATGAATTAAATCTATTAAAAACCTCTTTACAATAATCAATCTAAATAGTAATAATTAAATTTTATATAACGAAAAAACATAAAACAGAGAAATATGATAAATTAAATAATTAAAGTAAATAAATAGAAATAAAACACAAATGACTAAACCAATTAAATCAACTAGGAAGATTAACACGTTTCAGGAGTTGTAATTAACTTTGGATTCAGTTTTTAAGGTGAATTAGCTAGTAACTAACCAATTATTACTTCTCGGCCTCTAACTGATTAATTAATTGGTTGATACTCATTTATCTCCTGACCTTGTTTAACCTATGATTACTTCCTAGGGTTGTCAAACCTAGGATTTAAGAACGCGTATTTTATACCTACTAATTCGATTGACAAACCCTTAATCATCCATTAATCACTTCGCCATTCACTCGTTAATCTCCCTTAAGGGAATTAGCTACTCATGGTATTCATAATCTCGAACTCAATTGATATAAACATGTAAAAAACACGATTAAATCTAAAGAGAAAAGAGATTTAGAATAATCTTTATTTGTATCGATTAAGAGCAGAATAACGAATCTCTTGACTGGGATAATGAATCTTGTCACCTGCAAAGGAAAATAAACTGAATAATTTTGATTTTATAAAAGAAACTTTGGATTGAGATCAATTCTAAGAGAGAAGAACAGAGCGTTTTAGAAAAATAAAGGAAAACTAAACCTAAATCCTACTCCTAAACTACGGGGGGTTTTGGATGATTCTAAGACGACTTAGTTACATCAAACGCTAAGGTTTTTGTTTATAGGAGTGTTAGCAGCCCCAATTAGGTCTTCAGCATGTCCTAGGTCTTACTATAAAGTTGATTGCACGGACGAAAACAACCTCAAAATACTCGTGCTCCACGTCGATCTTATATCGCGCCATACACAAGCTATCGCGCGACACAACATGCATTTTGTAGGCTTGGAAGTTCTTGTTGTACTTTCGCAGATCGAGAAGCTTGTGCATCACTTGTCCCAAGTTCCTACGTTCATTGGGCCCTAAATTAAGCATCCTACACACTCAAATTAACTTATTAAAACTACCTAAGACCTGTTTCGGCCTAATAGGTCACTAACACTTAAAATTTTCTAAAAATACTTATTTTATTAATTATTTAAAACTAACTACTAAATATCAAAAATGCAATAATAATTACTAAAAATAGCTATAAAATAAGCTCCTTAAATGTCGAAATGTATCTAAACTACCACTACATGTAACAACCTTTTTTTGGGTCAAATCAGAATAGTGGTTTCGGGACCACAAATCTGAAGTAGAAATATTATTTTTTTTATTTTTTTAAGGTCTACAGTATGATTGAATGATTGTGTAAAAATTTCGATAAGAAATTTTATCGATAGAGTGTCCAATTTGACTAATAGGACTAAATTGCAAATGGTGCAAAATGTGTGTTCTAGAAGCTAAGGGTGTTTAATTGCTATGAAATTTTAAATTGGAGGTGTAACAGCCCGATTTAGAGCCTAGTCAAAATAGTGGTTTGGAGACCACAAATCCGAAGTAGAAATATGCGTTTTATGATTTTTATGAGGCTTATGATATGTTTGCATGTTTATGTGAAAATTTCATGAGGAAATTTTATTAATTAGTGAACAATTTGTCCATTAGGACTAAATTGCAAAAAGTGGAAAGTATGAGATTCTAGAAGATTCTAGTATGAAATAGCATTAGAAAAATTATTAGAGGTCCTTATTTAACAATTAGACCACTATATGTCAAGATCGACAAAAATAGACATGGGAAGAAAAAATCTTAAGAAAAGGCCTTAAGGGCATTTTTGTCCTTTGGTTAATAAAAGAATTAAAAGGGAAAATAAAGCCAAAAATCTTGTCCATCTTCTTCTCCCATAGCCAAATTCACTAAGGAAGACGTAGCTAGGGTTTGTTCATTTTCCAAGCTTGATTGTAAGTATCTCCTAGCCCCATTTTTAATGTTTTTCGTATTTTTGAGATCCTCATAGCTTGATTTAGCTATTTCTAGCTATATTTTGAGCTAGGGTTTATGTTCAAAAATTTACCCATGTACGACATGAATGTATTTTGATGATTTATGGAAGAATATGAAAGTTTGATGTATGACAAACATCTTTCTCTAAGTGATTTTCATGAAAAATGTATAAAAGGACCAAATTGAAAAACTTATAAAAATGGTCATACATGAGTTAAATAGTGGAAATTGGGGGCTGTTGTAGTTAAGAAAATGATTCAGCTAGGCTTAAAATGCAAAGAAATTGAATGAAAATCATTTTACGAACCTAGGGGTAAAAGTGTAATTAAGCAAAAGTTTAGGGGCAAAATCATAATTTTGCAAAAGTATGGTTCATGAGTCAATTTAGTCAATGTGAGTATTAAACAAGTGAAATTGTTATTATAGATCAAGAAACACGAAGCTCGGACCGAAACCGAGGCAAGAACAAAGTGTTGGACTAAATCGAACAGCCACACACATTTTGAGTACCGATGTAAGTTTGTGCAAAATTAAAGTTTCATAGTGTTTTTATATTTTAAATTTCTTGATCTTATAATGTAACAGTTCAGTTTATACCCTAGTCGGAACAGTGGTTTCGGGACCAAAAATCCGAGTCCGTATAATATTTTAATAGTATTTTCTGTGTCTCTGTTATGTGATTATGCATGTGCTAAAGTTTCGTAAGTTAATTTGCCCGTCTGTGTGTTTAATTTGACAAAAGGATTGAATTGCATTAAATGTGAAATTTGCATGTTATATGTTAAAGCACTTAATTGTTGATGGCTTTTTAAGGTGGAGGTCTTATGAGGCAATTTAACCATTCTAGAGATAGTGGATGGTAGAATGACATAATAACCTTAATATCAATTTGTCTTATATGACTAATAGATGGGCAAATTGGTAAGTTGGCATTAATATGAATATTAAATAAAGGAAACATAAGAAAGATGAATGTTATCATCTTTTGGGTGCCGAAAGTTTGAAGAAAAGAGAAAGAAAATATCTAAGCTAGGTTTCGGCTATTAAAGTCTTTGATTCAAGGTATGTTTTATTTCGGTTTTTGATAATTTCTACGTTTTTACAATCGTTGCTTAGTCTACTATCAAGCCCATGTCTCAATTTTGTGTATTGATGTTGTTCATGAGAAATGCCATTGATGCTATGTTGAGCTTTGTGATGATTTATGATGTTAAATGAAAGATTTGAGCTAGATGAACATATTTTGTTCTTGAATTTTTGATGAATTTAGCTAAATTGGGCTAAATTGAGAAAATGGTAACTTGAAGGACTAAATTGCAAATTTGATGGAAAATATGGGCTTGTTTGATATGTATGAATATTCGGCTAAGCATGTGTATGTAATGATTCTGTGAATTTGATGTTTTGAGAAAAATGGACTAAATTGATAAATTGTGCAAATGTGAGGGTTAAATTGCAAATGGCCCTAAATGTGTGTCCTTGGACTGAATTGAATGAATTAATGAATAAAATAGTTAATTCTGAATATGTTTAGATCAAGAATCGAGGAAAACGGACTTAGATCGCGAGAAAGTGAAAGTAACCGAGTAGTCGTTTCTGTTTCAGTAAATCGAATCCGAGGTAAGTCATATTGCAAATAAATGTAATTGTATTGAGTTGAGCATATTCATATGCCTATTGTCGATATTAAATGCTTATGAGTTGTAATGCAAATGATTTCTGAGATAAGATCGACTTAGCGACAATGTCCGAGAAGTCCCGTACGAACCTAAGAATACATAGGTATCTGTTCTGTTTTATCATATAAGACCACGTCCGGGACATTGGCGTTGATTTGACATTCGTGTAAGACCACGTCTGGGACGTTCGCATCGATATTAGCTTTTTGTGTAAGACCACATCTGGGACGCTGGCATCGATATGAGCTTTTCGCGTAAGACAACGTCTGGGATGTTAGCATCGATATTATCTTTACGTGTAAGACCATGTCTGGGACATCGGCATCATTTTGATTCGTGTAAGACCCTGTCTGGGACAGTGGCATCGATATTTGAATGCATGTAAGACCTCGTCTAGGACGTTGGCTTTGTACTATTATTCCGAGCTTTCTGAGTATCCTATTAGTTCCTAACAGTTCAACGGGAAAGTCTATGATACGAATGATTAAGTGAATTGTATATCTGTTTCAGGTACGTTGAATTATACACTAAGTGTGTATATAAGGTAAGTACCTATGTGATCTTACTATGATGATTTTGTATATTGGAATAACAATATGATATGTGAAAGTAAGCATGAATGAGCTATGTTTATATAAGACTTTTGAATTGATGAATGTGACAAATATGGCCAAGTACATGGACCAAAGCATATATGTGATAGTTTGCTAAATCATTAAGATGACCTAATGTACCTATGTGCATATATGCCTTTCATACTAAGTTTGTTTGTATTATGACTTACTAAGCTTTTGGAAAGCTTATCCTGTGTGTGTGTTTTCTCTGTTTTATAGGTCGTCAAAGCTACTAAAGGCTCGGGACCGTCAAGGATCGTCATCACACTACTAAACTCAATTTGGTACACTTTGGAAATGTATATAGCTAGATATGGCATGTATAGGCTAGTATTTGATATGAGTTTGTTATTTAAACTTAGCCATGTGATTTGGCTAGCTATGGGTTGAGAATTTGCTTGAATGTATGTGATATATGAAGTATGTTTTTTGGCATGGTTAGTTGATGCATAAAATGGTAAAGTTTTGATTAAGCAAAGTAATGAATTATGCTTGTGATGAGATGAGTTTAGCCTTGTAACTTGGATGGTTATTTTGGTATGATTTTGGTTGTCAAATAGGCATGAGATGTCTTTTTTATTTTACTAGTAGGTATGCCCCATTGGATGACATTTTGGCCTTGTAAATGGCCTATAATGTCACACGGTTGTGGCACACGGGCGTGCCTAGTGACTGTGGGGCTAAGTCAGTAGCTAGCCTAATAGCACACGGCCAAGACACACGGACGTGTCTAGTAGCCGTGTGAGAAAGTCAGTATATGGCCTAAGAGTACACGGCCTTAGCACCACGGGTCTTTGGGTGGCCGTGGGTGTAAAGTCGGTTCGACCACGGCCAAGGCACCACAGGCGTGCTTGGTGGTCGTGGATGTGAAGTCGGTTCGACCACGGCCAAGGCACACGGGTGTGCTTGATGGCTGTGGATGTGAGGTCAGATTCGACCATGGGGAGGACACACGGTGGTGTCCAGCAGCCGTGGGAGGCACACGGCTAGCCTACACGGGCGTGTAACCCCTAAAACTTAGAAAAGTTTTAAATTTCCGTTTAGAAAAGTTTTAAATTTCCGTGAAATTTCGTATGTGTTCTGGTGTAGTCCCGACCCAGTTTATAAGCATGTTTTAGGTCTCGTTGACCGTATTAAGGGACATTATGTTTGAGATTGATGGATGACTGTATGAACTTCTGAAAATGTTTCCGATCTGTCCGGTAACGCCTTTAACCCTAATCCAGCGACGGATACGGGTTAGGGGTGTTACATATAATAATGAATATCATTTCATGAAAATCGATTAATGAAGCCTCGATAAGAAAATGATGGGAATATATTAAGTTGAAGTCCTGGTTGAAGATTCCGAATAACGAGGATACCTATGTCACGACATGAGATAAGGTAGGTCCCGTATAAGACCATGTCTGGGACATGGCATCAGCACTGGATGTAGGTCCCGTATAAGACCATGTCTAGGACATGGCATTGGCACCGAATAAGGAAGGTCCCGTGTAAGACCATGTCTGGGACATGGTGTAACAGTCCGGTTTAGACCCTAGTCGAAATAGTATTTTCGAGACCACAAATCTGAGTCAGAAAAATACTTTTATATTATTTTCTGTGTCTACAGTGTGTGATTAAGCATGTGTTAAAGTTTCGTGAATTAATTTTGTTGTTTGTGTGCTTAATTTGAGAAAAAAGACCTAATTGTGAAAGATGCTAAATTAGCATGCCATATGTTAAAAGCACCTATGTGTCATGTCTTCATAAATGTGAGGTCCTTATAAGGCAATTGGACCATTTGAATTATGGATGGACATTAATGCCATATGTTAATGGAAATTAAATGTTAATATTAAAAGGTTAAAGTTGTAAAATGTATAATAATATGTATTATAATAAAACATAAATTAAAAACATATGCATTTAGTGATCATCCATTGCCGAATGTGATAGAAAAAGAAAGAAAAAGAAGAACATTTAGGTTCGGCCATTGAAGGGCTTAATTCAAGGTTAGTTTTTGTTCGGTTTTTGATAATTTCTATGTTTTTGTAATCGTTGCTTCGTGTTCTTCAAAACCCATGCTTCAATTTTGTGAATTGAAGAAAATTTTGAAAAGTGCCATGGATGAATTCATAAGTTTTGTGATGTTTGATGATGAAATATGAAATATATGTGTTAGATTAACATGTTTTGTCTTTGGATTTTTGGTGATTGAGTAATTTGGACTAAATTGAGAAAATAATATTTTGAGGGACTAAAATGTGAAATAAATGAAATATATGGACTTGTATGAGCATGGGTAATATTTGGCCTAAGCATGGTGTATGCAAATTTGGTGTATTTTATGATTTTTTGAAATATGGACTAAAATGTCAAAATGTGAAAATATGAGGGCTAAATTGTAAATTGCCCTAAAATGTGTTTTTGGATTGAATTGAATGATTTGGTGAATAAATGGATTAAATTTGAATATGTATAGATCAAGAACCGAAGAAAATGGATTTAGATCGAGGAAAGTCAAAAATAGTTGAATAGCCGTTCGTTTCCGTTTACACGAATCCGAGGTAAGTTGATATACAAATAAATGTATTAGAATTGGTTTATTTATGCATCTATGAAATTTCGATTGCGATGAATATGTTCAAGATGATTCGTATATGAAATCCGAGGAGATATCGACAATTTATCAATGTCCGAGAAGTCCCGTACGAACCTAGGAATAGATAGGATTACATATGTCATGACATAGGTTTCCGATATGTGATATCGTGTAAGACCACGTCTGGGACGTTAGCATCGATTTGGGATTTACGTGTAAGACAATGTGCAGGACATTGGCATCGTATTTGATTAAATGTAAGACCACATGCGGGACCGTGGCATCGATATTTGGTTACATGTAAGACCACGTCTGGGACGTTGGCATTGTACGATTATTCTGAGTATTTCGAGCATCCTATTTGATTCTGAACGGTTCAACAGGCAAGTCCGAGAAATGAATGATTATGTGAATTGTATATTCGTTTCAGGTACGTTTGATGTATATGCTTTGAATAGGCATGAAAGGTGAGTAAATACGTACATAGATGCAATTAATAAAGTGTGATGTATGTATGCTTGACATATGAGCAAAAGAGATGCTTGAGGTATGATATGTTGGTAAGCAAAGGAAAACCAATTGAGCCAAAGAGTAATCTATGTGTTTGGAATGAAAATATTAATGTATTTGAATTGCTATGCTTATAAATGATTATATGTTAAGTTTATTTGTATATGGCTTACTAAGCTTTTGGAAAGCTTACTTTGTGTGTGTTTGCTTTGTTTTATAGATCGTTAAAGCTACAAAAAGGCTCGGGGATCGTCGAGGATTGTCATCACACTACTCAAATCATATTTTGGTATCTTTTGAATATGTATATATTAAGTATGGCATGTATAGTCTAGTCGATATGGTTATGTTTTGAAAGGGTGTATAGTTAGCTATGTGATATGGCTAGATAATGACATTATATTAATGAGAAATCAAGCCATATGATGCTTAATTTGGTATGGTTTGTTAGCTAATGATATGGTCAAAATATTGGTAAGATTATTGATGCAAAGTTGGTATATCATTGATGATAAGATGTCTATTATTGTGGTAAGTTGTGGATGAATCATGCTTGGATTTACTTGTGATTTAGTTGGGCTAATTGGCATATAAAATGTTGTGATGAAATGTTCTTGAATGATGTAAAATACATGGTCAATTTGGTATGCTTTTGGTTGCCATAAGTGTTGGATTGATTCTTGTATGTGCTTGTAGGGATAGCCTAAAGTGTGGGTGCCATTTTGGCCTTACAATTGGCCTATAATTGCCCACATGGTTAAGCACACGGGCGTGTGGCTCAATCGTGTCCTTCGTGGTTGAATTTCAAAACAAGTCAGGCTCGACCACGGGCTGGACACACGGGCGTGTGACTTGCCGTGTGGTGCAAGTCAAGCTCGACCACGGGTGAGGCACACGGGCGTGTCTCAGGCCGTGTGGTCAAGTCAGTATGTAGACCCTGTTTTGACATGGCTCGGGCACATGGGCGTGTCTGAGGCCATGGGAGGCACACGGCCTGCCCACACGGGCGTGTAACCTCTGTAACTTTGAAAAATGTTTAAATTTTTGAAAAATTTTGTATGATCCCGGTTTAGTCCCGACCCCTTTCTAATGCATGATTAAGGTCTCGTAGACCACTTTAAGGGACTATATGCTTGTATTCTGCTATGATTAGATGATGATTTATTTTATGATGTGAAATGATCATAAAAGTTTTTGATTGTCCGGTAATACCTCTTAACCCTAGTCCGGCGATGGTCACGGGTTAAGGGTGTTACATTTGATTGGTATCAGAGCTACGGTTTAGTCGATTCTCGAACTAATGTAGCATGTGAGAGTCTAGCTATACATTCCATATATATGAAATGTGATAGTGTGATGAATCCTGACGTGTAAAATGTGATTTTCGTATAGTAATGGATCCTGAAAGAGCCGTAGCTAACGATGTTGAAAGCAATGCGCCTGCTCCCGCTCAAGGGACAGCGCCATCTGATTCGAGACCGGCTACTAGCGGTCAGGAAGGAGAGGCTAAACAAGCCTTCTTCCAAATGATGAACGAGTGGTTCACTCAGTATATAAGAACTAATCCGGCTGTTTCACAACCTTCGCCCCTGCCTAATCCTCCTCAGACTTCAGTTGTGCCTCCAGTTATGAATCTAAATCTATTCCGGTTGACAAAATCTGTAAGTATGGGGCTGAAGAGTTCAGGGCCACTAGTGATGACGATGCCGAGAAAGCTGAGTTTTGGCTTGAAAGCACAATTCGGGTATTTGACGAAATATCATTGACTTCTGATGAATGCATAAAGTGTGTTGTTTCTTTGCTACGAGACGCAGCTTATCAATGGTGGAAGACCTTGATTTTTATTGTTCCGAAAGAACGGGTTACATGGGATTTCTTTCAGTATGAGTTCCGGAAGAAATACATTAGCCAGAGATTTATAGATAAAAAATGGAAAGAGTTTCTGGAATTGAAACAGGGATGCATGATTGTTACTGAGTATGAACGAGAGTTCGTGAGATTAAGTCAGTATGCTCGGGAATGTGTTTCAACTGAAGCGATAATGTGCAAAAGATTTGAAGATGGCCTAAATGAAGATATTCGTTTGTTAGTTGGAATTCTGGAAATAAAAGAGTTTGTTGTGCTTGTTGATCGTGCATGCAAAGCTGAGGCACTCGGGAAAGACAAAAGAAAAGCTGGGACAGAAGCTAGAGATGTGAAAAAGAGATTTTTCGAGTAAATCATTTCAGTCTGCATCAAAGAAATTCAGAGATGAACATAGCCATTCCAAGGCTAATGTGGGACATTTGAATAGAGATCGTGCTAGATCACAGTCGAATTCCAAAGCTCCAGCTACTTCGATGGCCAGTGTGGGAAATGTTCGATCGGAACGACCTGAATGTAAACATTATGGTAAAAGACATCTGAGAAGTTGTAGGTTAAATGATCGAGCCTGTTTCAGATGTGGGTCATTAGACCATTTCATTCGAGACTGCCTAGAGTCTGCATTGAGCAAGAGATTTTTCAGAACCCGAGGTCAGGTAATGTTTCAGCTAGAGGTAGACCTTTTAGAAATGCAAGGAATTCAGTGGTAGTCAGAGAGCTACGAAAGACACTGTTGCGAGATCTGAAGCTAGAGCGCTTGCTAGAGCGTATGCTATCTGAGCCCGTGAGGAAGCTTCATCTCCAGATGTTATAACGGGTACATTTACTCTTTATGATACTTCTATGATTGCATTGATAAACCTAGGTTCTACTCATTCGTATGTATGCATGAACTTAGTATCCAGTAAGACTTTTCCTGTAGAGTCTACTGAATTTGTTCTTAGAGTATCGAACCCCTTAGGTAAAAGTGTCCTGGTTGATAAAGTATGCAAGAATTGTCCGTTGATGTTTCGAGATGTTTATTTTCCGTTGATCTGATGCTATTACCATTTGATGAGTTTGATATAATTTTGGGTAAGGACTGGTTAACGTTGCATGATGCTATTGTGAATTGCAAAAGAAAAACTATTGATTTGAGATGCCTAAATGGTGATATAATTCGGATTGAGTCTAATGATTTAAATGGGTTACATGCTGTGATATCAGTGTTGAAAGCTCAGAATTATGTGAAAAAGAGTTATGAAGCTTATTTTACTTATGTGATTGACTCGAAAATAATTGAAAAGAAAGTTGAATCGATTGCGGTTATGCGAATTCCACGATGTATTTCTGAAGAATTCTTTGGGATTACCTCCGATACGTGAAGTTGAATTTGGTATTGATTTATTACCGGGGACAGCTCCTATTTTGATAACTCCGTATAGAATGGCACCAACAGAGTTGAAAGAGTTAAAGTCACAGTTACAAGAATTAACCGATAGAGGATTTGCAAGACCGAGCTTCTCACCTTGGGGTGCTCCTGTTCTATTTCTGAAAAAGAAAGGTGACACGATGAGAATGTGCATTTATTATCGTCAGTTGAACAAGGTGACCATAAAGAATAAATATCCTTTGCCCATAATTGATGATATATTTGACCAGCTTAAAGAAGCCACTGTGTTTTCAAAGATAGATTTGAGATCGGGATATTATCAGTTGCGAGTAAAAGATTCAGATATTCCGAAAACTGCTTTCAGAATGAGGTACGAGCATTATGAGTTTTTAGTTATGCCTTTCGGACTAACAAATGCTCCTGCTATTTTTATGGATATGATGAACTGTAATATCCTGGATTATGGCTTATGCATTAATACTAAATTAGATGAAGTAGCATGCTTATGAATATTCTGAATGTGTTCTATGAATTTTTGTGAACCTTAGTGTATAGTTAAATGCCTTAGAAATTATTAGATTTTAAATTCAAAAGAGGAAGCTAGGCAGAGTAGCCTTAAGAGAAATTGTAGGGAAATATGACACAAAAATGGGCTTGTTTAAGTGGCTTGGAGGCGCCACTTAAAACCTCTGTAAGTGGCACAAGGAGTGTCGAGAGAGCCTAGGTTCGAGTGTAAGGGAAGCAAAAGGGGGCTTTTATTTTTGGCAAAAGGAGAGAGGTGGGCGGCATGGGGACTCCTTTTAGAAGGGGATAATCTTTTTAAAATTCGGCTGGGATAAGAGATAAATGTTGGATTA
Source organism: Gossypium sturtianum (assembly GCA_025698515.1). Classification (NCBI taxonomy): domain Eukaryota; kingdom Viridiplantae; phylum Streptophyta; class Magnoliopsida; order Malvales; family Malvaceae; genus Gossypium; species Gossypium sturtianum. The sequence goes on along the minus strand of CM046943.1, from coordinate 71,914,809 downwards.
ATTTTTATTATTTTTGAATGGGTAAAGAAGAGAAATTTTAGGAGGAAAAGAAGGAGTTGATAGGGGAGGAAGAGTTGGCCGAATATGGGGCATTAGAGGATGGTATTTTCGGTTTTGGTATAGTAAGAAGGGTGTGCCGAAATTTATTCTTTTCTCTTCTTCTGTGTCTCTGTCGAATTCTCTAGGAAACCTTCTCTTTTCTCTTTTATTTTGCCAAGCCGAAATAACCTGTGTCCTAGCCAAATCTCCATCATCAACTTTCTCTTCTTCTCATAGTTTCTCCAAAAGCCGAAAATAGGATTCCCCTAGCCCTTGCCGATTTTCCCTAAGTCCTATACTTTCTTTTCTTTTCTTGATTAAAACCGAATCTTTCCAAGTGATCATTAAAAGCCAAAAATTGCCACTCTTTGAATCGATTTCTCCTGCAAGCTCTCTCTCTGCCGATTTCTTCAGGGAAAGATCAAATTCGATTTCTATTCTCTTTCTTTTAGGCTTGTCGAAATCTAAGAACTAATCCCTATTATTGTTCCTTGGCCGAAACTATGGAAAAGGTTTCGGGATTTGGGTGTTGTCAACTACAAGGAGGTTTCGGGATTTCAATATTCAAGGTAAGTTATGTAATATTCGGCCATATTGATTATGATGTTAGCCGAATCTGACCATGGTTATTTAGGGCGATCGACATGGTATACAAGGATTTGGGATTCAAAATCGCAAGGTGAGTGCCCATACACATTCGGCCAAGACCCTATTTAGCAACCTAGATCTATTTCTTACTTATTCAAAAGCGAAAACTAACCAAGTCAATTGATCTAGTGTTAGCGATTTTAGGAAGAAACACTACAACGTTTCAAGATTTGATTAATAATCAAATCGGCAACAAGGTAGGAGCTTTGGGTTCAATAATCCTTCGGGATTTGATCATATAGCCGAATAGGCTTTTGCTAAACATTAAGTGGTTGACCAAATGTAGGAATTTGAGATCTAAAGCGTTAGATCGGGATTTTCGAGATTTCGATGGGCGTTAAGTAAACCAGGTGTGTACCCCACACTATCTCTCAATAGATTTATGGTTATGTTTTATTGAATGTGTTAGTAAGAATAAGTAAGATGTGGCTAAGGGTACCATGCAATGGTACAAAGTACTCAGGTACGTTAACTTACTACTACTGTAGTTATGATATTATGAATATCTGTTGTGGCGCATATGTGAACATTGATAAGAATGTGAAATAAGGCCTAAGCCATGATAATTGCATGATTTGTATGACATGGGGCATATGGGTTATATGGAAAGGGAAGTGATTGGTGGTTATATACCCCAATATATGAATGTGGTGGATTCGGTCACAATATCTCGAATGTGGTGACTTGGTCCACGTTATCGAATGTGGTGTCTCATGACACAAAATAATTATCTCGGTGGCTATGCCACGAATATTATAAGAGGCGATGAGCACGTCATTGCAATGATCGCCTTCGATGATGTGTAGCGGATGGAGGTTGACTTAGTAGTCCCCACGGTGTGCGAGGTTGGTACGGGTGATGTGTAGCGGATGGTAACTAGGTTTGGGTTCGGGTTTGCATCATTTTAGTATTTAATTATATGCATATGTACGAACCGATATGCCTAAATTATTGGGATTTAGTGTTGGTTACACATTGAGTCTGTTTGACTCACCCGTTGAGAATATTTTTCAGGTGACACTCGGTGATGGACCAGTCGGCGGGAGCTTAGTGGTGGCCATGCTCGGCACAAAGATTATTTTCAATTTGGACTCTTCATTTTCTTATAAGTATCTTGGATTTATTTGGGTTTTGCTTCGATGTAATAAGGCCACTAGTATGAAACTGTTTATGCATGCATTTTAATTATTTTATTATGATACAATTTTTATCAATCTAAAGTTTAAGCAACTCTTCTTAAAAATAAATGTAAATGTTTAGACACCTAAACACAAACGATTTCTGAATTAAAGATTAACCCCAAAACAACTCGGTATTTTTATAAAACCACCCCAAATTTTCCAAGTAATAAACATGAAATTAAAACGTTTTACTCGAGGAACATACCAGATCCGGTCTGGGCTCGTGGGCCGGGTTTGGGGGTGTTTCATGAACAGAATTTTCAGACCGTATTTAGATCGATTTGTTGTGGTATTCATTGACGACATTTTGATTTATTCACGTGATGAAACTGAACATGCTGAACATTTGAGAATTGTGTTACAAACTCTGCGAGATAAGCAATTTATGAAAAGTTCAGTAAATGTGAATTATGGTTGCGTGAAGTCAGTTTTCTGGGACATATTGTGTCAGCATCTGGTATACGAGTTGATCCGAGCAAGATTTTAGCTATTTTAGAATGGAAACCTCCGAAGAATGTGTCTGAAGTTCGCAGTTTTCTGGGACTTGCTGGTTATTACCGAAGGTTCGTAAAAGGCTTCTCGATGATTGCTACTCCATTGACTAGATTGCTTCAGAAAGATGTGAGATTTGAATGGTCTGATAAATGTCAGAAAAGCTTTGATCAGATGAAAGCCCTTTTAACTGAAGCTCCAGTTTTGATGCAGCCAGAATCGGGAAAAGAATTCGTGATATATAGCGATGCTTCGTTGAATGGTTTGGGATGTGTTCTGATGTAGGAAGGCAAAGTTATAGCTTATTCCTAGAGACAATTAAAGTCGCATGAAAAGAACTATCCGACACACGATCTTGAGCTAACTGCAATTGTATTTGCATTGAAGATATGGTGCCACTATCTGTTCGGTGAGAAATGTCATATTTATTCTGATCATAAAAGTTTGAAATATTTGATGACTCAAAATGATCTGAATTTATGACAGAGAAGATGGTTAGAGCTGTTGAAAGAATATGAACTTGTGATAGATTATCATCCGGGTAAGGCTAATGTTGTTGCTGATGCTTTGAGTCAGAAATCACCGTTTGCATTATGTGCTATGAATGCTCCTTTGGATTTTTCTGATGATAGTTCAGTTTTAGCTGAATTGAAAGCGAAACCGTTGTTCTTACAGAAATATGTGATGCTCAGAAAGTTGATAATTAAATGATGGTGAAACAAGCTCAGTGTGATTCAAACTTTGATTCTGAATTTCGAGTTGATGATGATGATTGCTTAAGATTTCGAGATCGAATCTGTGTTCTGAGAAACCCAGAGTTAATTCAGTTGATCTTGAATGAAGCACATAACAGTCATCTATCTGTTCATCTGGGAAGTACAAAGATGTACCATGATTTGAAAGCAAAGACTATTGGTGATGCAGTTTGAAACGAGACATCTCGACTTTGTTTGAAATGTTTAGTTTGTCGACAAGTTAAAAATTGAACATCAAGTGCCATCCGGTATTTTACAACCGATAATGATTGTCGAGTGGAAATGGGATAGAGTGACGATGGATTTTGTTTCGTTACCTTTGACTCAGAAAGAAAGATTCAATTTGGGTCGTAGTTGATAGATTGATGAAATCGGCCCATTTTATTCGAAGATGATCGATTACTAAACTTGATAAGTTAGGTGAGCTTTACATATCGATATTGTGAGATTGCACGCAGTGCCACCGTCTATTGTATCGATAGAGATCTGAGATTTACTTCACGATTCTGGAAGAAACTGCAAGAAGCTTTGGGTACTAAATTGCATTTCAGTATGGCTTTTCACCCACATACTGATGGTCAGTCCGAGCGAACCATTCAGATACTCGAGGATATGTTGAGATGTTGCATTCTTGAGTTTAATGGTAGGTGGGAACAATATTTACCATTGATTGAGTTTGCATACAATAATAGTTTTTAGTCGAGCATCAGAATGGCATCTTACGAGGCTTTGTACGGACGCAAATGTCGAACACCTTTGTATTGGTCAGAACTTAGTGAAAATAAGATACGCAGGGTTGATTTGATAAAAGAAACTGAGCAGAAAGTGAAAGTGATCCGTAATAGTCTGAAAGTCGCATTAGATCGTCAGAAATCTTATGCAGATTTGAAATGAAAAGACATTGAGTTTGAGATCGGTGATAAAGTGTTCTTGAAAGTATCTCTGTGGAAGAAAGTACTCCGATTCGGATGTAAAAGCAAATTGAGTCCGAGGTTTATCGGGTCGTATGAGATCATTGAACGAATTAGACCAGTTGCGTACAGATTATTGTTGCCACCTGAGCTAGAAAAGATTCATAATGTGTTTCATGTGTCTATGCTTCGTCGATATAGATCTGATCCGTCACATGTGATTTATCTATCTGAGATTGAAATCTGATCCGATATGACTTACGAAGAAGAACTGATTCGTATCTTGGCCCGTGAGATTAAAGAATTGATAAATAAGAAAATCTTGTTAGTTAAAGTACTATGGCATCGACATGGAGTGTAAGAGGCTACGTGGGAACCTGAAGATGCAATGAGACAACATGTAACATCCCAAGTTAAGGGGTTCTGTATTTCATGTTTCTATGGGTTGGCTTGTTCTACTTGCCATTTGGACGCGTTTAAGGGTCTTAGGAAGGCTCGGGTTCGAGCCAGAGTCTTGGTAAAATTTTTGTTTTAGGGCACTTTAAGGGGAAGCTTGTAGAGGTAGGTCTTATGTATATTAGTGTGTAATTGATGGCACAAAAAGGGGTGTGGAAGAGTGGTAAGTGACGCCTAGGGAGCAAGGGGGGAATGACGCCTCAAGGAGAACTTGGAGGAGAAGGGAGCAGGTTCGAGTCTCACAGCTTGCATTTTGGAGTTTCTTTTTGGCGCCAAGATGGAGGAGAGGTGGATTCGGCTAGGATTTTGGTGTGTGGGAGTTGAATGAGTCAAACATCTTGAATGGATAGACAAGAGGGGTTGTGGGTGGTTTGAAGGAGTCAAAGTTGTTGGGAGTTTTCAAATGAGGAGTGGAGAGTGAAAGGTCGAGAAATTCATGGGATGTGGTGAGAGGGAGAGTGTGACCGATTTTGGGAAGGTGGGAGGTGTGTGTGGACGGTTTAACTTAGTAGGTAGGGACCGAACCTTCTTTTGTAGCTCTTAGGCATTTTTGTTGTGCATGTTCGGTCATCTGGAAGTATAGTGCCGAAATTATTTCCAAGTAGGTGCTTGTGTGGGTTCTTTTTCATTTTCTTTCAATATCATTCTTGTAACACCCCAAACCCGGTCAATACACCACGACCGAATCTGGTATGTTACGGGGAAAACGTACTTGGGAGGTTTAGGTTTTTCGTTTAAAGCCAGGATGTAAACACTTCACTATCTAGTGTATTTGAGGAAAATTTGAGTAGGCTTGTTTGAAATCAGGTGGTGTATTCAGAAAACCCAAATCTGAAAGCTTAACCAAAAGATGTAATTAAAACGAGTTTATTCCATTTCATTATTCAAATAGTTTCTAATGCAAGTCATGGTGAGATACCCGATGGTATAGTTTAAAACACTTTGCGTTATAGTTTTTAAATCATTGTCTTTCCAAATTTTAATAAAATTCCAACCCACTTATTTTGTTAAGGCATATTAAAATCTATTTAAAGCATAAACATCATAAAACATAAATTAAAGGCCTTTTACAATCCAAAACCAAACCCAAATAATAAAAAAACAAGCAAAAGTACCCAAATTTATAAAGTCTGAGTAAAACTTTATTAAGCGTGGCATGAGCACCCCGAGTCCATCCGGCTCCATGTCGCGTCTAAGTGTCACCTGAAATGTCAAAGGAGAGGGTGAGTCGAATGACTCAGTGCATAAATCCCGCTCCCGATGAAACAACATGCTAACACACATCATACATAGCAACATGATTAATGCAACCCGATCCTAACCATCCATATCGCCTTTTCTACCCGTGTGGTACCAAACCACTGGTGGTGCCAAACCACCGGGTGACCCAAAGTCACGATATCCATAAGTGTGGTGCCAAACCACTTTGGTGACCCAAAGTCATGAATAATCCAATGATGGGGCCAACCCATCGTGTGATACCAAATCACTAGCGACGATCCCATATCTCAAAGTGGGGCCAACCCACGGTGGTGTTAACCACGAGGGGACGAGTCGCAATGAGGTGCCAAACCTCTGGTGTCCCAAAGACACAAATGTGATACCAAATCACTTTGGTGACCGCGATCACAAATCCGATGATGGGGCCAACCCATCGTGTGATACCAAATCACTAGCGCACGATCCCATATCTCAAAGTGGGGCCAACCCACGGTGGTGTTATCCACGGGGGCGAGTCGCAATGAGGTGCCAAACCTCTGGTGTCCCAAAGACACAAATGTGATACCAAATCACTTTGTGACCAGAAGTCACAAAATCAACTGTGGTACCAAACCACTGGAGGTGCCAAACCTCTGGTGTCCCAAAGACACGGTGTCCCAAAGACACGGATATCATCATCCTCCCTCCACTCATATCACCCATCATCATGCCATACTCATGTGATCATGCATCTCATACAAGTCATGCATATCATGCCAACATGCCAAGCATTATATCTCATAGCATACATAACATAGATCATAATATTGAGTATACATCAGTAGAACTCGTAATGCTACGGACTTACCCGGATCCGTACATATACCCCACTTGGGTACCAATTAATCCATCATACTGTTTTGGCTTTACAAAGCAATCAAAGTTATTAATAATATTACTAAGTGTGGGTGTGTTAGTTACACACCTGGTAAAGCGAAGGTTTTAATCCTAAGAACCGGTCTACAACCCTCGATCCTTTTGCTCCTAAAACAATCGGCCAACATGAGTTAATCACTTAGACCATTCGGCCATAGCCATTTAAACCAAAAAGGGTTTATCAAATAACCCTTACCTTGCAAATGTTTGGTTTCCTACCAAACCCGAACCAACTAATGGTCCCTTTGACAATCGGTCACCACCTAATAAGAAGAACAGTTAAACCATTGTCATCCTTGACTTAATCGAACTAAATAAATAAACCAATAATAACATAGCCACTTACCACGACTTACCAATCGGTCTCTAACGGTAAAGGCCTCCTTGATTCCCACCACAAATCAAAGATCCCAATACCAACTAAAATTCGGCCAACACCACACTAGAAGGGAATGGAGATTCGGCCTTACTCACAAAAGGGAACGCAAGAAAAGGTGAAGAAAGGAGGGGTTGATATTCGGCCAAGACTTCAAAAAAAGAAGGAAATTCGGCTTTAGGTGTTTAACACCCTTGGATTCGGCTTTGAGTGAGAAAAGAGAGGAAGAAGATTGTAAATGGGTAGAGTTTCGGCACAAAGGACAGTCAAAGAGAGCGGCTTGAAACAGGAAGAGAATAGAAGATGGATAGAGAGAGTACTTACGGTTTTTGAAAGAAAAAGAATTGTTGAAAGTGTTTTTGGAGGCTAGAGTTTCGGCTAACAAGGTGTTAATAGGAGAAGAAATTATAAGAACTCTTAAGAAATGGTTTCGGCTCAACTCAAATGAAAGAAAGAAGAAAGAGTGGGGAGAAGCATTCGGCTAACAAAGAGAGTTAGAAGAAAACAAGCAAAGTTTCGGCAACAAGCACATGGACTTTCGGTTTAAACAAATGAAGAAAATTGAGAGAAAACCTTCATAAAATTTCGGCTAACAAAACCAAAATGGACACTTTTGCTTTGGCACACCAAGACCGAATTTGCACCCCTAAAATTCAAAATGAATTTCGACACACCTCCTACCACTTACCAAAACCGACCAACCTCTCCCACAAGCATCCAAGTTTCGGCCAACACCTCCAACCACTCCCCAAAATTCGGCCACATCCCCCCAATTACTCCAAACCACACATTTCAAATGAGTTTACCAAGTCTCACTCCTACAATCACTCTCCACCCACCAAGCCGCCATTTGACCAAGTCCAAGGAGGAATTTAAACTTCATCCAACTCTTCCCTCCTATGCCGTCCAAAATGAACCAAAATGTGAGGTCTTTGCGGCTTGAACACAAGACCTCCACCTCATGCAATTGACGCCACACCTAGCTCCCAAGTAGCGCATGCCTTGCCACCTTGCCAGCTCCTCTTTTGTGCAACAAAACAACAAAATAAAATTCTTAAACCCAGCTCTTTCGGCTCCTCTCACCTAAGCCCAAAACTAAATTTTTCCCATTCACTCGAGGCATACTCCTAGCCTACAATTAAGCCCCTAAAACACAAAAATAGCAACACAACACACTAAACACATGCAATATCATGCAACAACAAAATAGCCCCAGGCAGGGATATTACGATTCTACCCCCTTAAAAATAATTTCGACCTCGAAATTACGATCGAAAGAGTTGCGGGTATTCTTTGTCTCATCATATCCTCGGGTTCCCACGTAGCTTCTTCCACGCCATGATTCCGCCAAAGTACCTTAACCAAAGGCACGAACTTCCTACGCGAGACCTTCGCTTCCCGATCGAGAATCGCACGAGTTCTTCTTCCATGGTCAAATCTGGATTTACCTCGATCTCTTCCATTTGCTACCACATGCGATGGATCCGAGCGATAACGTCGAAGCATCGACACGTGAAATACATCGTGAATCTGACTAAGCTCTGCTGGCAATTCCGGTTGATACGCCACTGGTCCCACTCGTCTCAAAACCTTATACGGCCCAATAAACCTCGGACTTAGCTTGCCTTTCTTTCCGAACCTCAAAACCTTCTTCCATGGCGAGACCTTCGTAAACACTTGATCCCCACGAAAAAACTATGTCTCTCTCGCTTAAGATCGGCATAAGACTTGCGCCGGTCGAAGCTTCCTTCAACCGAGCACGATCAACAAACCTTGTTTTCGGTCTCGACAACCAACTCGGGTCCTAACAAGCGGCGCTCACCCAACTCGTCCAACACGTAGGTGATCGACACTTCCTACCATACAACGCCTCATATGGTGCCATCTTGATGCTCGCTTAGTAGCTGTTGTTGTAGGCAAACTCGGCTAATGGTAGAAACTCTTCCCAACTACCTCTAAAATCCAGGACACAACCTCTCGGCATATCCTCTAAGATCTGAATAACTCTTTACATTGCCCGTCCCATTGCGGGTGAAAAGCCGTCTTTGAAATCCAACCGCGTACCTAGAGCTGATGCAACGCTTTCGGAACCTTGACGTAAATCGGGATACCTATCCGAGATGATCGAAGCGGCACACCGTGCAACCTTACTCTCTCTCAAACATACGGCTTTGCCAACTTCAAGTGAATAGTCAACCCTCACCTGGAATAAAGTGGTGATTTAGTCGATCGATCCACCACTACCCAAACCGAATCCTTCTTGCTTGGCGTAGCGGTAACCCACCGACAAAATCCATGGTTATCCTTTCCCACTTCCAGCGAGGAACCTTCACGGTGAAAGCAAACCCGACGGCAATGATGTTCGACCTTGACCTGGCGACAAGTCGAGGCACTTCCCAACAAACTCTGTCACCTCTTTCTTCAAGCCGAGGCCACCAAAAGCGCTCTCTAAGATCTCTATACATCTTGCTACCTCCGGGATGCATAGCATAAGGAGCTGCTATGTGCGTCTGAAGAATCTTCTGTCTCGACTCAACATCTTTAGGCATACAAGCCTTACCTTGAAACACGAACCTCATCACTAGACAAGTCAGTAACCCTCCAAACCACCATCACGCACTTGCAACCTTCGCGCACTCGAGAACCTCATCCCTAACTGTTTCTCTACGATCTGCTCAACCCAAGTAGGCTTAACTCGCAACTCTGCGCGAGAATACTCCCGTCGTCATACAAACTCAAGTGGGAAAACATCGCTCTTAAGTCCGAAACAACCTTGCGGCTCAACGCGTGCGCCACCACGTTAGCCTTGCCGGGTGATACTCAATCGAGCGATCGTAGTCTTTAAGCAACTCAACCCATCTGCGGCGCCTCAAATTCAAATCCTTACGAGTCAAGAGGTACTTGGACTCTTATGATCGGTGTAGACTATTGATCTCTCTCCGTACAAGTAGTGCCTCCAAATCTTCAACGCAAAGACTACGACCGCTAACTCCGGATCGTGCGTCGGATAGTTGACCTCATGTAAGCCACAACCTTACCTTCTTGCATCAACACACAACCCAATCCTGTATGTGATGCATCGCGATACTGTGAATTCCTTACCACCTCGAGTTGAATTAAAGCAGAGCTTGATCAAGATCTTCTTTAACTTATCAAAACTCTCCTGCTGTTTCTCGGTCAAACAAAGCGGAACTTCTTTCCTTATGACTTAGTCATCGGTACTGCTATCAACGAAACCCTCAACAAACCTTCTGTGAGTATCCGCCAAACCAGAAAACTCGAATCTCGACCATGCGACCTGGCGGCTTCCAATCCAAAACCTCAATCTTACGAGGATCTACTCGAATCCCCTCCGCCCGACACTACATGACCCAAGAAAGTCACTTCTCTAAGCGAACTACGCACTTCACCGAACTTAGCGTGAAGCTGCTTTTCCCTCAAAATCTGCGACACAACTCTCAAATCGCATCATGCTCTTCCTCTGTTCTTGAATACACCAAGATGTCGTCTATGAAAACCACGACGGGCCAGTCCCGATCTTCTTTGAAACACTCTATTCATCATATCCATAAATCTTTGCGGTCGTTAGTCAACCCGAGCGGCATTACGAAGTCGTAGTGCCCATCCGAGTCCGAAATCTTTGTCTTGTGAATATCCGCTTCTCTCACCTTTAATCGGTGATACCGGACCTCGAGTCAATCTTAGAAAATACCGCTTTGCACCCTTCCCGGATCAAACAAGTCATCTATCCGTGGCAGCGGATACTTGTTTTTAATCGTCGGCTTATTCAATCGGCGGTAGTCTATGCACATCCGCATCGTACCATCTTTCTTCTTAACAAAATCTGCGCACCTACGGCGAAACACTAGGCTGATAAAACCTCGATCCAATAATTCCTGAATCGAGCCTTAAGCTCCACCAATTCCTTTGGCGCCATCCTATACGGAGCAATAGACAGCGCGATTCCGAGATAACAGTCTATCCCGAACTCTACCTCACGATCGGCGGCAAACCGGAAGCTCCTCGGAAACACATCGGCCAAATTCCTTAACGATGCGGACCTTCTCTGGCGGACTCTTTAGCCTCCAAAACATACACATGAACCATATACGCCTCACGACCCTTCACGACCATCTTCTGCGCCTTGGAGCGGATACCACATTTGATAAGTAATCTCTCCTATTACCCATCATAGCCACTTCATCACCCTCGGTCGTCCTTAGAACCATAAACTTAGCGCGCAATCCAACCGCACAGTACTTAACCAACCGGTCCATCCCAAGAATCAAATCGAACTCCCCAAGCGGCGGTTCCATCGGATCGACAAACACTACCCTTGGAGTTCTAGAGTGCGTCTCTAAACGACTTATCTACTACCACAAAGTGACCTAAAGGGCTAATCACAGTCATCTGCCTAGAAGATATCTCAGAGTCTAGATCCATGGTCTCTACTATACTACTGGCAACATAAGAGTGCGTCGAACCCACATCAATCAAAGCAGTAAAAGGAGAACCAAAGATCAAGAACGTACCGGTGATGACGTCCGGTGCGTCGCCCTCCTCTCGGCGCCTCGCTGCATACACTAATCCAGGCTGTCTGGCATCAGAACTACCCGCACCTCTGCCCGGTGCTCCACGGCCCCGACCAGATCCATTACCACCTCTGCCATTACCACGGCCCCTCTGCGGTGGCGGTCCACTACTCTGAGAATGAGTATGGCCACGACTCTCGAGGCCGAATCTCAGCCAACTTACGCGGACGATTCTTCTCACACGGTGATCCGAGAACCACACTCAAAACAACCTTTTCCACCGGTCCAGCAGCCTCCCCAATGATATCTCCCACAATGGTTACACCGCGGCGGTCCCTGACTAGCAGCAACAACCCTACCAGACTGATTCGGCCCACTCTGTCTAGCCCTTTTACGAGGATTACCCGGCGATCCGAGAAGACCCAAAGCTCCTCTTATGCCCATCCTGTCCATACCCACGCCTCACGGACTCCTTAACACCCTCGGCTACCTTAGCCTTCTCAACCAGGACGGCAAACTCATGCTCCTACTGTGGAGCAATCAGCAGTCTCAACTCGTCTCTCAGACCATCCTCAAAACGAACACACCTCTCGTGTTCAGTCGCCACAATACCTCCGGCATTCGGCTCGGCCTCAAGAACTCGACCTCGTACTCAAAAAGCAGTTACTCCTGAACAAGCCTCGAAATGCCTTTCACGAGAGTCAATATAACTAGCTCCGATGTACTTCTTTTGATATGCGTACGAAATAATCCCATGTCGGATCCTCTGCGCCACCTTATCCCGAACCGTGAGCCACCAGCGATATGACTCATCCGGAGAAGCGTCGATGCCCTTCGGCTTCTCTTGGCGATCAAGTCGGATCATCCATGATCCGCTCGATTTGCCTCCAGCCAATACTCAGCGATCTTGGGAGCAACACGAAACACCTCGAAAGAATTCGGCCCCGTTTGCGGAGTCGCTCGAGAACAGATTTCCCTAACTCTGCACCACCACCTACACCAGCTACCCTTTCCAACACTCGCGGCCGCTTTGCGACAACTGCGTCATCTCGATCGATCTTGGAACTCACCACCTCCGGTGGTGGCGAGCGGTATCTCATTTTCGACCCCTGACGGATCCTACGGGTTGAAACCGTCATCCTACCACGACCACGTCCACCTCTAGCGCTCATGACTAAATTCTCTACGTATCGATTAAAGAGTTTTATGCATCGATATTTATTCCACTTTGTTTTAAAGCAAATCTTATGAATATTTAAGGAGATTTGTTCTCGCGAGTTCACGAGAATCCTACTCGGTTTCAATCTCTAAAGTAATGTACTATTGCTAATCATCAAATCACCTCACATCCAACAAATCACGAGGCAATAGTAAGGGTACTTACAGGCGGCCCGGTGCGGGAGACTTCGGTGTCATGCCCTTCAAACCATTTATTTCAAACAAAACACTTAAAAGCAGACTTTTGAAAGCATTTTGGTCCTCGGCCCACACCGAGCTTTTGAACTTGGCTCGATACCACAATCGTAACACCCCAAACCCGGTCAATACACCACGATGAATCACTGGTATGTTACGGGGAAAACGTACTTAGGAGGTTTAGGTTTTTCGTTTAAAGCGGGGATGTAAACACTTCACTATCTAATGTATTTGAGAAAAATTTGAGTAGGCTTGTTTGAAATCGGTGGTGTATTGAAAAACCCAAATCTGAAAGCTTAACAAAAGATGTAATTAAAACGAGTTTATTCCATTTCATTATTCAAATAGTTTCTAATGCAAGTCATGGTGAGATACCCGATGGTATAGTTTAAAACACTTTGCGTTATAGTTTTTAAATCATTGTCTTTCCAAATTTTAATAAAATTCCAACCCACTTATTTTGTTAAGGCATATTAAAATCTATTTAAAGCATAAACATCATAAAACATAAATTAAAGGCCTTTTACAATCCAAAACCAAACCCAAATAATAAAAAAACAAGCAAAAGTACCCAAATTTATAAAGTCTGAGTAAAACTTTAATAAGCGTGGCATGAGCACCAGAGTCCATCCGGCTCCATGTCCGCGTCTAAGTGTCACTGAAATGTCAAAGGAGAGGGTGAGTCGAATGACTCGGTGCATAAATCCCGCTCGATGAAACAACATGCTAACACATATCATACATAGCAACATGATTAATGCAACCCGATCCTAACCATCCATATCGCCTTTTCTACCCCGTGTGGTACCAAACCACCGGTGGTGCCAAACCACTGGTGACCCAAAGTCACGATATCCATAAGTGTGGTGCCAAACCACTTTGGTGACCCAAAGTCACGAATAATCCAATGATGGGGCCAACCCATCGTGTGATACCAAATCACTAGCGACGATCCCATATCTCAAAGTGGGGCCAACCCACGGTGGTGTTAACCACGAGGGGCGAGTCGCAATGAGGTGCCAAACCTCACGGTGTCCCAAAGACACAAATGTGATACCAAATCACTTTGGTGACCGCGATCCACAAATCCGATGATGGGGCCAACCCATCGTGTGATACCAAATCACTAGCGGACGATCCCATATCTCAAAGTGGGGCCAACCCACGGTGGTGTTATCCACGGGGACGAGTCGCAATGAGGTGCCAAACCTCTGGTGTCCCAAAGACACAAATGTGATACCAAATCACCGGTGACCAGAAGTCACAAAATCAAGCTGTGGTACCAAACCACCGGAGGTGCCAAACCTCACGGTGTCCCAAAGACACGATGTCCCAAAGACACGGATATCATCATCCTCCCTCCACTCATATCACCCATCATCATGCCATACTCATGTGATCATGCATCTCATACAAGTCATGCATATCATGCCAACATGCCAAGCATTATATCTCATAGCATACATAACATAGATCATAATATTGAGTATACCTCGGTAGAACTTCGTAATGCTACGGACTTACCGGATCCGTACATATACCCCACTTGGGTACCAATTAATCCATCATCTTTTTTGGCTTTACAAAGCAATCAAAGTTATTAATAATATTACTAAGTGTGGGTGTGTTAGTTACACACACAGTAAAAGCGAAGGTTTTAATCCTAAGAACCGGTCTACAACCCTCGATCCTCTTGCTCCTAAAACAATCGGCCAACATGAGTTAATCACTTAGACCATTCGGCCATAGCCATTTAAACCAAAAAGGGTTTATCAAATAACCCTTACCTTGCAAATGTTTGGTTTCCTACCAAACCCAGAACCAACTAATGGTCCCTTTGACAATCGGTCACCACCTAATAAGAAGAAACAGTTAAACCATTGTCATCCTTGACTTAATCGAACTAAATAAATAAACCGATAATAACATAGCCACTTACCACGACTTACCAATCGGTCTCTAACAGGTAAAGGCCTCCTTGATTCCCACCACAAATCAAAGATCCCAACACCAACTAAAATTCGGCCAACACCACACTAGAAGGGAATGGAGATTCGGCCTTACTCACAAAAGGAGCATAAGAAAAGGTGAAGAAAGGAAGGGTTGATATTCGGCCAAGACTTTAAAAAAAAGAAGGAAATTCGGCTTTAGGTGTTTAACACCCTTGGATTCGGCTTTGAGTGAGAAAAGAGAGGAAGAAGATTGTAAATGGGTAGAGTTTAGGCACAAAGGGCATCAAAGAGCGGCGGCTTGAAACAGGGAAGAGAATAGAAGATGGATAGAGAGAGTACTTACGGTTTTGAAAGAAAAAGAATTGTTGAAAGTGTTTTTGGAGGCTAGAGTTTGGCTAACAAGGTGTTAATAGGAGAAGAAATTATAAGAACTCTTAAGAAATGGTTTTAGGCTCAACTCAAATGAAAGAAAAAGAAAGAGTGGGGAGAAGCATTCGACTAACAAAGAGAGTTAGAAGAAAACAAGCAAAGTTTCTGACAACAAGCACATGGACTTTCGGTTTAAACAAATGAAGAAAATTGAGAAAACCTTCATAAAATTTATTCTAACAAAACCAAAATGGACACTTTTGCTTTGGCACACCAAGACCGAATTTGCACCTAAAAATTCAAAATGAATTTCGACACACCTCCTACCACTTACCAAAACCGACCAACCTCTCCCACAAGCATCCAAGTTTGACCAACACCTCCAACCACTCCTAAAATTCGGCCACATCCCCCAATTACTCCAAGCCACACATTTCAAATGAGTTTACCAAGTCTCACTCCTACAATCACTCTCCACCCACCAAGCCGCCATTTGACCAAGTCCAAGGAGAATTTAAACTTCATCCAACTCTTCCCTCCTATGCCGTCCAAAATGAACCAAAATGTGAGGTCTTTGCGGCTTGAACACAAGACCTCCACCTCATGCAATTGACGCCACACCTAGCTCCCAAGTAGCGCATGCCTTGCCACCTTGCCAGCTCCTCTTTTGTGCAACAAAACAACAAAATAAAATTCTTAAACCCCAGCTCTTTCAGCTCCTCTCACCTAAGCCCAAAAACTAAATTTTTCCCATTCACTCAGGCATACTCCTAGCCTACAATTAAGCCCCTAAAACACAAAAATAGCAACACAGCACACTAAACACATGCAATATCATGCAACAACAAAATAGCCCCCGACCCGGGATATTACAATTCTCTTTCACTTCTTTTGCATTTTTTTTCTTTCAAGCATTGATTCATCACTTTTCTACCAAAACTGCAACACCCTTACTCCATTTCATCTCCTTCTTGTTTCTTGAAAATAGCCGAATCTCCCTAGTACAATTGCTACTTGTTTCTCCTTCATAATCAAACTCGTAAGCACCTTAGCCGGATCTTATCCCTTACCTTTACTCTCTCTTTTCTCTTCTTTATTCTTATTTTGTGGAAGCCAAATCCCTTTTTACGGCAATTTAGGGCACTCTTTCTATTAATTTTGCTAATAGCCGAATATAGACTCTCCATTCGTCATACTCTTGTTTCAATGGGCGTATCTCCATTATCTCTTCTTCGTGTGGCCTGCTTTCGAGTGATCTTGGTAAGTTGAATGTTGGTCGAATATATGGAAGAGGGTCTTTATCGATTTGTTTGGCCGAAAGGCCACTTCCTTTGTTCTATTGGTGAGAATCGATTCTAACATGGTGATTATTTAGGGACTCATTCGGTTTCTTAGGCCAAGCCTTCTAGTATTCGGGTTCTGTTGATCAAGGTAAGAAATTTCTTTTTGATTTGGGTACCTATTCTTTCTGTCTTTCTCTTTGTCTTAACCTAGTTTTCTGATCAAGATCCTTTCATGGATACGAATGCCAGTCAAGTGAAGGAGGGGGTTGGACTCGTAGCCCTGCCCCTAAGTTTAAAAAATGTGCGGTATCGGCAGTACGAGACTTTCCTCCGGGTTGTGGTAGGGAACCGACATTTGCTTGGCATAGGCAGATTGCGATTGCTTCTTCTAGTGAAAGTATCGACAATATCGAGAGTATTATCCTTCGCGTTTATAGGTGTGTAATTTCCACACCTTCTTTTGTTTGATAAATATAAAAAGTATATGTGTTGCTTGAAAGCCGAAAACTCGGTAAGGGCTATTGAGTTACGCTTGGAGGGTAAAATCGAAACACAGGTTAGTTATTCTCCAATTACGTCTTATAAATATTATCGTTAACATGATTATGCATGTGCTTTAAACATCCTATGTATGTTGTCATATGTTATATTCATTTCACTATGATTGCATGTGCATGGGATTGGGGAAATGTTGATGATGTTAAGGGGAAGTGTATATCAGTGACTTTGTCACACTAATTTGATGGCTCGGTGCCATATAAGTAAATTGGTGACTTGGTCACATTGATTCAGTGGCTAGGCCACATCATATCGACTTTGAAGCGACATGGTATCGGCATGGGTGCCAAAGAGGAGTGTAGCGAGATGGAGGGTCGATTGTAGAAATCCCCACGAAGTGTTGAGGATGGACATTTGGGCGGAGTGTAGAGGTTGGAACACTAGGTTGAAATTTGGGTTATCATATTGCTTATACGGTATGTTATAGTGTTTGGGCTTCGGCCGATTGATATATGGGGGCTTAGGCCCGATTATGGTATGTGGGGTAATTGCTGCACCGAGTCTTTATGACTCACCCCTTCCCTTAACTTTGCGGTTGATTCTTAGTTCGATGGATTTGGGCCGGAGTGGACTTCGAGGTGGCCATGCACGGTTTCTATTAAAAGTTAAACTTTTCTTTTATTTATCATTTTTTTTAAATTTGGGGATTTTCTTTTGTAATAAGGCCACTAATAATTTCTGGTTTACTTTTGGTTTAGACTTTAGACACAATAATTATAATTTAATCGGTAAGATGTTTTCTTTATAAAATGCGAAAGAAAGCTTTTCTCACAACTTAACCAACAAATTTTCAAACGAAATAGACATCAACCTTAAGTTAACTTAAGGCAACATCAAGTGTTTCCAAACGTCACCTAAATGCAAGATTTGGGCTAATTCCAACATTTATAAAATGAACTACTGAACTGGAAGTTTTTGAAAGGAGTTTTCAAATTTTTAGACGATCACGAAGTCTTTTTTATAAGAATCTTTTATGTGACATACCAGATCCGGTCGTAGTGTTTGGGCCGGGTTTAGGGTGTTACATTTAATGGTATCAGAGCCCGGTTGCAAAACTCGGCTATGGGTTTTGGGTTCAAAACATTTTTCAAAATTGGTCCAAAAATGGGTTAGAAAAAATATATATATATATATGTACATGTTTCTGGAAGCATGGCACCTGAGTCTCTGGCACCAAGTCCGTACGGTAAGTTTTCTGGCTGAATTGGGTGATTTGCATGAAGTAATTATATTATGCTGTGAATGCTAGAATTAAGAAACTCGAATTTAGAGATTGAAACCTTAGGTATACGTATGTTCTGCGAAAAACTACTTCTAACTTTATTTTCATAAGACTACTCGTTAATAAACAGTGAAAAGAAATACTGATACATAAAATTTGTAATCGGATTAAAACGATTCGATAGACATGAGTGCTAGAGGACGTGGACGTGGTGCACGTGGCCGTGGTAGAGGCTGGAGTGTTGAGGCTGAGTTCTCGGAAGCAAGATATGAGCCTGATGGTGAAGCGCCAGCATCACCCGTGGCAGAAGCGGGGTCTCAAGACCGAACTGGTGGAGATGATGCTTTGTCCCAAGCGATGTTGTGGGTTCTGTGAGTTCTTTGGGGCAAGCCTTTGGTCGATATCTCGAAAGTCTATTCCTGAGCGACTTCGAGCAAATGGAGCTGAGATGTTTAGGGGTATTTCTGGTGTGGCCCCGAATGTAGCTGAATATTGGTTTGAGGTAGTCGAGCGGATTATGGATGATCTAGACTGCACAACAGAGGAGAAATTGAACGGAGCAGTGTCTCTTCTTAGAGATGAGGCATATCAATGGTGGCTCACGGTAAGAGAGGGTACTCCAGTGGACCGAATTAATTGGGATTTCTTCAAAATAACATTTCAGGGGAAATATGTTGGGGCAAGCTATGTGGATGCCCAGAGGAAAGCATTCCTGAATCTGGTTTAAGGGGGTAAATCTGTGGCTAAGTATGAAGCGGAATTTCTGCGCTTGAGCCGTTACGCCCGAGGGATAGTTGCAACTGATTATGAGCGTTGCGTACGGTTCGAAGATGGGTTGCGAGACGAGTTGAGAGTATTGATAGCTCTGCAGCGAGAGAGAGACTTTGCCATTATGGTTGAAAAAGCTAAAATAGCCGAAGAGGTAAAGCGGACTGAGAGGCAAAACAGGGATAGAGATAGGGGCAAAAATAAGAGGAGTGTTGGGTCGTCGGGATCATCTGGGGGTTTTCAGAAGAGGCCTAGGTTTGATGGGTCGGGTCGAGTTGTGATGTCGGTTGCTGGTCAGTCTCGACAGTGTGCTCAGTATGGGAAATCACATTCTTGGGAGTGTTGGGGAAGAGATAGAGGATGCTTCAGATGTGGATCTAGGGATCATCTAATAAGGAATTGTCCGCAAGAGGTAGCTAGGGTACGGACGGTAAGCCAGGGTTATGTGCAGTCGGGAAGAGGTGGACAACGGTAAGTCGAGGGGGTCGTGGTACGATCGGAGGGGGAAATGGTTTTGGCCTAGGTCGGTAGAGTGCAGGGCAAGGGTGTCGATGTCTGACGATGCAAGACAGTAGGGTTTAGTCTATGCGACCACGACAATGAGAGGATGGCGGCCTTGCCGGATGTCATAAGCGATGCGTTTCTTATAGGTGATGAACCATTTCTGCTTTGATTGATATTGGATCGACCCACTCATATGTTGCACATGCACAGTATCTAAGACTCTGAATTTAGAATCTGAAATTGCTGCTAGAGAAATGACTGTGGTTAGCCCCTTAGGACAATCCGTAGTAGTGAACAAGATGTTTAGGGATGTGCCTTTAGAAATTCAATGAGTAGTATTTCCGGTAGATTTGATGGAATTGCCATTCGGTGAGTTTGACCTTATCTTAGGCATGGATTGGCTGGTTAAGTATCGTGCTAATTTGGATTGTGCGACTAAGCGAATGGTGTTGAGAACCCCAGAGGATGAAGAGGTGGTTGTGATAGGAGAAAGAAGGAATTATTTGTCTAACGTGGTTTCTGCATTAAGGGCTATTAAGATGGTTCGTAAAGGGTGCAAGGCATTCCTAGCTTTTATTAGTGCCTTGGATGCAAAAGAAGTGTCTGTAAAGGAGGTTAGAACAGTGAAGGAATTTGAGGATGTCTTTCCTGAAGAGCTTCCGGGGTTGCCTCCGGATCGCGAGGTGGAATTTAGAATTGAACTACTTCCAGGTACGGCTCCGGTGTCCATCGCCCCATATAGGATGGCGCCGAAAGAGCTGGTAGAACTTAAGGCTCAGATCCAGGAGTTGTTGGGCCGTGGATTTTTTCGACCAAGTGTATCTCCGTGAGGAGCGCTGGTGTTATTCGTGAAGAAGAAGGACGGGTCGATACGTATGTGCATTGATTATCGCCAGTTGAATAAGTTGACGATTAAGAACAAATACGCGCTGCCGAGGATTGACGATTTGTTTGACCAGCTTAAAGGAGCCTCAGTCTTCTCGAAGATAGACTTGTGGTCAGGATATCATCAGCTTAAGGTCAAGGAGGCGGATATCCATAAGATAGCTTTTCGAACTCGTTATGGTCACTACGAGTTCTTGATGATGTTGTTTGGTTTGACGAATGCACTAGCTGCATTTATGGATACGATGAACCGAGTATTCCAACCCTATCTGGATCAGTTTTTCGTAGTGTTCATAGACGATATCTTGGTTTACACAAGAACGGAAAATGAGCATGATTCGCATCTTCGGGTGGTTCTGCAGATTTTGAGAGAAAAGCAACTGTATGCCAAGTTCAGCAAGTGTGAATTTTGGTTGAGGGAGGTTACCTTTCTGGGTCATGTTGTGTCTGCTGAGGGGATTAGGGTTGATCGTCAGAAAATTGAAGCCGTGTTGGAGTGGAAACCACCTAAGTCGGTGGTGGGAATTCGAAGTTTTCTTGGTTTGGCTGGGTACTACAGAAGGTTTGTTGAGGGGTTCTCGTTAATAGCTGCACCATTAACCAAGTTATTACGGAAAGGGGTACCATTTATTTGGTCTGGCAAGCAGCAGGAAAGCTTTGAGAAGGTTGAAGAGGATTTTGACGGAGGCTCCGGTATTGATTCAGCCTGAGGCTGGGAAGGAGTTCATTGTTTATTGTGATGCTTCGCACACAGGGTTAGGGTGTGTGTTGATGCAATAAGGGAAGGTAGTTGCGTATGCGTCTCGGCAGTTAAGACCGCATGAGATGAGCTGTATGGGGAGTTAGCTGCAGTAGTGTTCGCCCTGAAGATCTGGAGACACTACCTGTATGGGCAGAAGTCCATTATCTACACCGACCATAAGAGCTTGAAATATCTCCTTACCCAGAAGGAGTTGAATTTAAGGCAGCGGAGGTGGATTGAGTTATTGAAGGATTATGACTGCTCGATCGAGTATCACCCAGGTAAAGCTAACGTGGTGGTGGATGCGTTAAGTCAGAAGGTGATAGCGGGTTTGAGAGCAATGTTTGCTCATCTTAGTCTGTATGAAGATGGTAGTCTGATAGCCGAACTTCAAGTGAAGCCGACGTGGGTAAGCCATATTAAGGAGAAACAGTTATTGGACGATGTGTTAAGTGCTTGACTTTTGCAAGTACAGAATGGTGGGGTAGAGGATTATAGTTTGAACAGTGATGGGGTATTATGCTTTCGTGAAAGGGTTTGCATGCCGAAGGATAATGAGTTGAGACAGATAATTCTTCGGGAGGCACATAGTAGCCCATACGCTATGCATCCTGGCGGGAGTAAGATGTATCGGGATTTGTGTGAATAGTTTTGGTGGCCTGGATTGAAGCGGGAGATTATTGAGTTTGTGGGTAGGTGCTTGACGTGTCAATAGGTGAAAGCAGAACATCAGTTGCCTTCAGGGTTATTACAGCCGGTAAAGATTCCACAGTGGAAATGGGAGAGGATAACGATGGACTTTGTTAGTGGGCTACCTCTTACGCCTACTAAGAAAGATTCGGTATGGGTGATAGTTGATCGGTTGACGAAGTCCGCCCATTTCATACATGTTAAGTGTCGACTATACATTACGTGTAGCTAAGTTGTATGTGGCAGAGATTGTGAGGTTGCATGGGGTACCCGTGTCTATCATATCGGACAGAGACCCTAGGTTTACGTCACGGTTCTGGAAGGCTTTACATCAAGCGTTAGGTACAAGACTGGATTTCAGCATGGCGTTTCATCCATAGGCCCGATGGTCGATGCAGAGAGGTAATCGGATCTTGGAAGACATGTTGAGAGGTTTGTGTTCTTGACTTGAGGGGTAGTTGGGAGGATTTTCTACCGTTGGCAGAATTCGCATACAACAACAGCTACCAATCTAGTATTTATATGGCACCCTACGAAGCGCTGTACGGTCGTAAGTGTCGAACCCCTACCTGCTGGACAGAGTTAGGCGAGCGACAGTTGTTGGGTCCGGAATTGGTTTCAGAAACAGAGGAAAAGGTTAAGTTGATTCAGACTCGGTTGAAGGAAGCTTTCGACAGGCAGAAGTCGTATGCAGATCTGAAGCATAAGGAAATAAAATTTTCGGTGGGGGATCAAGTTTTCCTGAAGGTTTCACCTTGGAAGAAAGTTCTGAGATTTGGACGAAAGGGTAAGCTAAGTCCCAGGTTCATCGGGCCTTATCGAGTATTGTAACGTGTGGGACCGGTGGCGTATCAGCTTGAGTTACCTCTGGAATTGAGACAAATACATGATGTATTCCATGTCTCGATGTTGAGGCGCTACCGTTCGGATCCGTCTCACATAGTGCCAGTGGAGGAGATTGAAGTGAGTCCAGACCTGTCTTTTGAGGAGAAACCAGTGCAGATCTTAGATCGAGACGTTAAGGTGCTAAGGAGGAAATCAGTTCTGTTGGTCAAATTTTTGTGGCGAAATCATGGTGCAGAAGAAGCAACATGGGAGCCAGAGGATGCGATGCGACAGCAATACCCTCATCTCTTTTGATCAAGTAAATTTCGAGGCCGAAATTTCTTTAAGGGAGGTAGAACTGTAACATCCCAAGTTAGGGGGTTCTGCATTTCATGTTTCTATGTGTTGGCTTTTTCTGCTTGCCATTTGGACGTGTTTGGGGGTCTTAGGAAGGCTCGGGTTCGAGCCGGAGTCTTGGTAAAATTTTTATTTTAGGGAACTTTAGGGGGAAGCTTGTAGAGGTAGGTCTTATGTATATTTGTGTGTAATTGATGGCACAAAAAGGGGTGTGGAAGAGTGGTAAGTGACGCCTAGGGAGCAAGGGGGGAATGACGCCTCAAGGGGAGCTTGGAGGAGAAGGGAGCAGGTTCGAGTCTCACAGCTTGTATTTTGGAGTTTCTTTGTGGCGCCAAGATGGAGGAGAGGTGGATTCGGCTAGGACTTTGGTGTGTGGGAGTTGAATTAGTCAAACATCTTGAATAGATGGACAAGAGGGGTTGTGGGTGGTTTGAAGGAGTCAAAGTTGTTGGGAGTTTTCAAATGAGGAGTGGAGAGTGAAAGGTGGAGAAATTCATGGGATGTGGTGAGAGGGAGAGTGTGACCGATTTTGGGAAGGTGGGAGGTGTGTGTGGACAGTTTAACTTAGTAGGTAGGGACCGAACCTTCTTTTGTAGCTCTTAGGCATTTTTGTTGTGCATGTTCGGTCATCTGGAAGTATAGTGCCAAAGTTGTTTCCAAGTAGGTGCTTGTGTGGGTTCTTTTTCATTTTCTTCCAATATCATTCTCTTTCACTTCTTTTGCATTTTTTTTTTCTTTCAAGCATAGATTCACCACTTTTCTACCAAAACTGCAACACCCTTACTCAATTTCATCTCCTTCTTGTTTCTTGAAAATAGCTGAATCTCCCTAGTACAATTGCTACTTGTTTCTTCTTCATAATCAAACTCGTAAGCACCTTAGCCGAATCTTATCCCTTACCTTTACTCTCTCTTTTCTCTTCTTTATTCTTATTTTGTGGAAGCCAAATCCCTTTTTATGGCAATTGAGGGCACTCTTTCTATTGATTTTGCTAATAGCCGAATATAGACTCTCCATTCATCATACTCTTGTTTCAAATGGTGTATCTCCATTATCTCTTCTTCGTGTGGCCTGCTTTCGAGAGATCTTGGTAAGTTGAATGTTGGTCGAATATATGGAAGGGGGGTCCTTATCGATTTGTTTGGCCGAAAGGCCACTTCCTTTGTTCTATTGGTGAGAATCGATTCTAACATGGTGATTATTTAGGGACTCATTTGGTTTCTTAGGCCAACCCTTCTAGCATTCGGGTTCTGTTGATCAAGGTAATAAATTTCTTTTTCGATTTGGGTACCTATTCTTTCTGTCTTTCTCTTTGTCTTAACCTAGTTTCCTGATCAAGATCCTTTCATGGATACGAATGCCAGTCAAGTGAAGCAGGGGGTTGGACTCGTAGTCCCTGCCCCTAAGTTTAAAAAACGTGCGGTATCGACAGTACGAGACTTTCCGCCGGGTTGTGGTAGGGAACCGACATCTGCTTGGGATAGGCAGATTGCGATTGCTTCTTCTAGTGAAAGTATCGACAGTATCGAGAGTATTGTCCTTCGCATTTACAGGTGTGTAATTCCCACACCTTCTTTTGTTTGATAAATATAAAAAGTATATGTGTTGCTTGAAAGCCGAAAACTCGGTAAGGGTTATTGAGTTACCCTTGGAGGGTAAAATCGAAACACAGGTTAGTTATTATCTGATTACGTCTTATAAATATTATCGTTAACATGATTATGCATGTGCTTTAAACATCCGATGTATGCTTTTATATGTTATATTCATTTCACTATGATTGCATGTGCATGGGATTGGGGAAATGTTGATGATGTTAAGGGGAAGTGTATATCGGTGACTTTGTCACACTAATTTGATAACTCGATTGCCATATATGTATATCGGTGACTTGATCACATTGATTCGATGGCGAGCCACATCATATCGACTTTGAGCGACATGATTGTCGGCATGGGCGCCAAAGAGGAGTGTAGCGGATGGAGGGTCGATTGTAGAAATCCCCACAGGAGTGTTGAGGATGGACATTTGGAGCGGAGTGTAGAGGTTGGAACACTAGGTTGGGCTGGGTTATCATATTGCTTATATGGTATGTTATAGTGTTTGGGCTTCGGCCGATTGATATATGGGGGGCTTAGGCCCAGTTATGGTATGTGGGGTAATTGCACACTGAGTCTTTATGACTCACCCCTTCTACTTAACTTTTGCAGGTCATTCTTAGTTTAGTGGATTTGGGCCGGAATGGACTTCGAGGTGGCCATGCACGGTTTCTATTAAAAGTTAAACTTTGCTTTTATTTATCATTTTTTTTAAAATTTTGGTGATTTTGTTTTATAATAAGGCCACTAATAATTTCTGGTTTACTTTTATTTTAGACTTTAGACGCAATAATTATAATTTAATCGGTAAGACGTTTTCTTTATAAAATGCGAACGAAAGCTTTTCTCACAACTTAACCAGCAAATTTTCAAACGAACTAGACATCAACCTTAAGTTCACTTACGGCAACATCAAGTGTTTCCAAACGTCACCTAAATGCAAGATTTAGGCTAATTCCAACATTTATAAAATGAACTACTGAACTGGAAGTTTTTGAAAGGAGTTTTCAAATTTTCAGACGATCACAAAGTTTTTTTTTATAAGAATCTTTTATGTGACATATCAGATCCGGTCGTAGTGTTTGGGCCGGGTTTGGGGTGTTACACAACAATATCCAAATCTGTTTAACGGTAAGATTTTCGGGGACGAAAATCCCTAAGGGGGGAGAATTGTAACAGTTCGATTTAGACCCTATTCAGAATAGTGGTTTCAGGATCACAAATCTGAGTCAAAAAATATTTTTATATTATTTTCTGTTTCTACAGTGTGTGATTAAGCATGTGTTAAAGTTTCGTGAATTAATTTTGCTGTTTGTGTGCTTAGCTTGAGAAAAAGGACCTAATTGTGAAAGATGCTAAATTAGCATGCCATATGTTAAAAGCACCTATGTTTCATGTCTTTATAAATGTGAGGTCCTTATAAGGCAATTGGACCATTTGAATTATGGATGGACATTAATGCCATATGTTAATGGAAATTACATGTTAATATTAAAAGGTTAAAGTTGTAAAATGTATAATAATATGTATTATAATAAAACATAAATTAAAAACACATGCATTTAGTGATCATCCATTGCCGAATGTGATAGAAAAAGAAGAACATTTAGGTTCGGCCATTGAAGGGCTTATTTCCAGGTTAGTTTTTGTTCGGTTTTTGATAATTTCTACGTTTTTGTAATCGTTGCTTCGTGTTCTTCAAATCCCATGCTTCAATTTTGTGAATTGATGAAGATTTTGAAAAGTGCCATGGATGAATTAATAAGTTTTATGATGTTTGATGATAAAATATGAAATATATGTGTTAGATTAACATGTTTTGTCTTTGGATTTTTTGTGATTTTGAGTAATTTGGACTAAATTGAGAAAATAATATTTTTAGGGACTAAAATGTGAAATAAATGAAATATATGGACTTGTATGAGCATGGGTAATATTCAGCCTAAGCATGGTGTATGCAAATTTGGTGTATTTTGTGATTTTATGAAATAGGGACTAAAATGTCAAAATGTGAAAATATGAGGGCTAAATTGTAAATTGCCCTAAATATGTGTTTTTGGATTGAATTGAATGATTTGGTGAATAAATGGATTAAATTTGAATGTGTATAGATCAAGAACCAAAGAAAACGGATTTAGATCGAGGAAAGTCGAAAATAGTTGAATAGTCGTTCGTTTCCGTTTACACGAATCCGAGGTAAGTCGATATACAAATAAATGTATTTGAATTGGTTTATTTATGCATCTATGAAATTTCGATTGCGATGAATATGTTCGAGATGATTCGTATGTGAAATTCGAGGAAATATCGACAATGTATCAATGTCTGAGAAGTCCCGTACGAACCTAGGAATAGATAGGATTACATATGTCATGACATAGGTTTCCGATATGTGATATCGTGTAAGACCATATCTAGGACATTGGCATCGATTTGAGATTTACGTGTAAGACTATGTTTGGGACATTGGCATCGTATTTGATTCGTGTAAGACCCTGTCTGGGACAGTGGCATCGATATTTAGTTACATGTAAGACCACGTCTGAGATGTTGGCATTGTACGATTATTCTGAGTATTCCGAGCATCCTATTTGATTCCGAACGGTTCAACGGGCAAGTCCGAGAAATGAATGATTATGTGAATTGGATATTCGTTTCAGGTACGTTTGATGTATATGCTTTGAATAGGCATGAAAGGTGAGTAAATACGTACATAGATGCAATTAATAAAATGTGATATATGTATGCTTGACATATGAGAAAAAGAGATGCTTGAGGTATGATATGTTGGTAAGCAAAGGCAAACCAATTGATCCAAAGAGTAATCTATGTGTTTGAAATGAAAATATTAATGTATTTTAATTGCAATGC
The DNA here is from genome assembly GCA_025698515.1 of Gossypium sturtianum. Taxonomy (NCBI): domain Eukaryota; kingdom Viridiplantae; phylum Streptophyta; class Magnoliopsida; order Malvales; family Malvaceae; genus Gossypium; species Gossypium sturtianum. Next base: position 71,887,243 of record CM046943.1, on the reverse strand, counting down.
TTATAAATGATTATATGTTAAGTTTATTTGTATATGGCTTACTAAGCTTTTGGAAAGCTTACTTTGTGTGTGTTTGCTTTGTTTTATAGATCGTTAAAGCTACAAAAAGGCTCAGGGATCATCGAGGATTGTCATCACACTACTCAAATCATATTTTGGTATCTTTTGAATATATATATATTAAGTATGGCATGTATAGTCTAGTCGATATGGTTATGTTTTGAAAGGGTGTATAGTTAGTCATGTGATATGGCTAGATAATGACATTATATAAATGAGAAATCAAGCCATATGATGCTTAATTTGGTATGGTTTGTTAGCTAATGATATGGTCAAAATATTGGTAAGATTATTGATGCAAAGTTGGTATATCATTGATGATAAGATGTCTATTATTGTGGTAAGTTGTGGATGAATCATGCTTGGATTTACTTGTGATTTAGTTGGGCTAATTTGCATATAAAATGTTGTGATGAAATGTTCTTGAATGATGTAAAATAGATGGTCAATTTGGTATGCTTTTGGTTTCCGTAAGTGTTGGATTGATGCTTGTATGTGCTTGTAGGGATAGCCTAAAGTGTAGGTGGCATTTTGGCCTTGAAAATGGCCTATAATTGCCCACACGGATGAGCACACGGGCGTGTGGCTCAACCGTGTCCTTCGTGGTTGAATTTCAAAACAAGTCAGGCTCGACCACGGGCTGGACACACGGGCGTGTGACTGGCCGTGTGGTGCAAGTCAGGCTCGACCACAAGTAAGGCACACGGGCGTGTCTCAGGCCGTGTGGTCAAGTCAGTATGTATGCCCTGTTTTGACACGGCTCGGGCACATGGGCGTGTCTGAGGCCGTGGCAGGCACACGGCCTGCCCACACGGGCGTGTAACCTCTGTAACTTTGAAAAATGTTTAAATTTTTGAAAAATTTTGTATGATCCCGGTTTAGTCCCGACCCTTTTCTAATGCATGATTAAGGTATCGTAGACCTCTTTAAGGGACTATATGCTTGTATTCTGCTATGATTAGATGATGATTTATATTATGATGTGAAATGATCATAAAAGTTTCCGATTGTCCGGTAATGCCTCTTAACCCTAGTCCAGCGATGGTCACGGGTTAGGGGTGTTACACATGGCCTCGGCACCAAAGGAAGATCTCGTATAAGACCATGTCTAGGACATGGCATCGACATCGAGTTAAGAGATCCCGTGTAAGACCATATTTGGGAAATGGCATCGGTATCAAGAGGGGATCCCATGTAAGAGCATATCTGGGATATGGCGTTGTCATCGTGATACATGCATGATGAGATTGAGTATCCTCTGATATTCCGAGTAGTTCAACGGGCGAAAGAGCTAAGTATGCAAAGATGACAAAAGAACTAAGTATGCAAAGATGACAAAGAGCTAAGCTATACAAAGATGACAAGAGTTAGATTTAAGTTAAAGATGATAATGATTTAAGTCTATGTTCAAGATAGCATAAGTGCTAAATTATGTGATGAAGTGGCACAGGTACCATGAGTAAAATACGAGTTATGAAACCGTAAGGTGATATGTGATGGGTAAGCGTAAGTATGAGTAAGTATGTCAAAGTACTTGAGAACTTGTGTTGTTATTGTTCTATGAGATGAATGGATTTTACAATGAGTACTTATGTTGCTATTTTAATTCATGCAAACTTACTAAGCTATATGCTTACCCCTTTCTTTTCCTTTTTCCTTATAGTATCGCCAAGCTAGCTCGGGGATCGTAGAACGTCGGAGCTCGAATCACACTATCAATCATTCTCTTGGTATAGTAAAGTTGATTTATTTTGGGTATGGCATGTATAGGAACTTGGTGATCTTGTGTTATGTTATATTTGTTAACCTAAGTGTGGGCTTTTAAGGTCACTTATTAATTTTGTACATGGCCATTAAGAATTGGCCAATACTCGTTAAGTGTCATATATCCAATGATGATGATATTCATGAAGTGAAAGTTCATATAATTGATTGAGTAAAATGTGAAGTGAATGCATGATGAATTAGTGAATTCTTCATAGTATATTATTGCTATGTCACGTGTTGCTTTTGGTGGTATAAGTGTGTTTGTGTTTCAGGGTGGCAATTGGTTTGGTAAATAGCCTTCAAATTATCCATACAGGTAGGCACACGGGCGTGTGTCTAAACCGTGTGTGACACACGGTCAGTCCCATGGGTGTGTTGATAGGCCGTGTGTCCCCTGCATCAAATTTACGAGAATTCAATTCGTCACAGGGCCAGTACACGAGCGTGTGACTAGGCCGTGTGCTCCTTAAGTGTTTGCTGGAGGCTCGTGTGACTAGGCCATGTGCTCCTTAAGTGTTTGCTGGAGTCATAAATAGAATGCTAAGGTTTTCACACATGGGTGAGAACACGGGCGTGTCTAGGCCGTGTGAGGGACACGGGTTATAGACACGGGCGTGTGCCAGACCGTGTGAAAACCCCTGTAGGTTCAAAGTGATAAATAAAATCCACACGGGCTAGGAACATGGGCGTGTGTGACCACACGGCCTGCCCACACGGGCGTGTTCCACTTCACGCAGGCATGTAGCCCTGTTTTAAGAAAAAAATTTCTAAGTGCGTAAAAGTTTCCGGTTTGGTTCTGAATCATTCCGATTGTATGTTTAGGGTTTCGTAGACCCTTAATAAGGATGTTATGTATACGAATGCAAAAGTTTTAAATTGAAACGGAATTTTATAGCCCGATAATATACACTTAAGCAAGTTAAGTACGGTAATGCCTCGTATCTGGTTCCTGCGTGGAATACGGGTGAGGGGTGTTACAGGAGGTCCTTAAATGGTAATTAGACCATTATACTTCATAGTGGACAAAAATGGACATGGTTAGGTGAATTTCCAAAGTTTGGCATTAAGGGCATTTTGGTAAACTAGTAAATAAAGACAAAAATAACTGAAATAAAAGTGTCCATCTTCTCAAATTAGTCCCCCCTTGTGCTGAAAATTTGAAGGAAGCCATAGCTAGGGTTTTGGCCACTTTCAAGCTCGATTGTAAGTCCGTTCTTGTCTCGTTTTTTATTATTTTTATGTTTTTGAAGTTGTCTTAACCTAATCTAGCTATTTCAAGGACTAATTTGAAAAGATGTCAAAGTCTAAAATTTTACCCATGTAGAATATGTATATATTTTGATATTTAATGGTATAAAATGCATGTTTGTTGTTAGTTAAATAACATTTACAAAGTGATTTTTGATGAAAATGTCAAAAAGGGACCTACTTGTAAAAGGTTGTAAAATGTGTGTTAAAATGTGAATAAATGAAAAATGTGTGCTATTATGAGTATGAATAAGTTTCGGCTAGGCTTGGGTTTTTAAAAATTGGATGAAATTCATTTTACGAGCCTAGGGACTAAAATGTAAAATGTTAAAAATTTAGGGGCAAAAATGTAATTTTTGCCATAAGGTGTTTTTGGGCTAAATTGAATAATGTGATAATTAAATGAGAGGAATTTGATATTATAGATCAAGAAAGACGAGGTTCTAATCTAGATCGAGGGAAAAACAAAGTATTTGACGATTAGGTCCATTTCGCCATTTTGTACCAAGGTAAGTTCATATGTTAAAAATAAGCTTTAAAATAATTGCATTTAAATGCTTTAATATTACATAAACTGTAAGTTCGATTATGTGGATGAGTATAAATCTATGGACGAGTCCGACGACGATTCAACAAGCAAGAAATCTCGTTTGAACCTTAGGAATAGGTTAGGATACAAGTGACATGTCACTAGGGTTACTATGTGTTATGTGATTATGTGATCCGGGTGCTGGTCTTGTACGTCCTATCGGTGGCTGAGTACACCGTCATATGTTGTGGTTACTTGACAGCTTGTGTGAGCAGCACCGTATAGCTACATCTGTATTGACAACTTGTGTGAGCAGGCCCGTCGATAGCTCGAGAGCGAGCGATTATGTGATATGAGACTTAGGTAGCTTGGGCTACATATGTGGCACTTAGTGTGTAAAATTCCCGAGTATCCAACATTGTTATTTTGAGTGGTTCACGGGTATGTCAAAGACGAGAATATGTGTAATTTCATTTTGAAATGGTACAGGTATGTACATAAAACTTATGTTTATTGAATTTCGAGAAATGAAGAATTTAAGGTAAGGTTGTGAAGGAATAAATTGTAAATGCTAAACTTATGGTGATTTATATCATCTTATGTTATATCTCTTAAATGTTGATCACATGGTAGGGTTTGCTTATTTCTTGCATACGAGCTTACTAAGCTATATAGCTTACTCCGTTTATTTTCTATGTTTTTATAATGTCGCCAAGCTAGCTCGAATTGGAGATCGTCGAAGATTCGCCTCACACTATCAAAATTACCATTTTGGGTATTGATGAAATTTAGCAGTTTGAGTAAATGGCATGTATAGGGACTTGGTCATTTTGTTATATGTGTCATTATGATTTGGCCATATGTGTTGGCTTGTAATTGTTAATGCTTCATTTTGAGTATAGCCATGAAAGTTGGCTAATGTTGATTATGAGTATATTCGTACGTTAGTGCCTTTATGAATGTGTGAGTTGAATGACTTAATTTTGTAAAGTATGATGTCATAAGCTTGTTAAATGTTGGCAGGTGAATGTCATGTTATTGCCTTGGTTGTGGTGGTTTTGGTTGCATCTATATGCTTGGAATTGTGCCATGTGATGTTGTGTAGGTATGTGAAAGTGAGGGAGGCAAAATGGCTTGGTAAATAGCCTTATTTTTGTTCACATGGGTAGACACACAGGCCTATATCTAGGCCGTGTGTGACACACGGCCTGTCCCATGGGCATGTGTTTTGGCTGTGTGTCCCCTGCACCTTAATTTTGAGAAACAAAATGCTCAGATTTGAGCGCAGGGGCAGAGACACGGGCGTGTGCCTCAGCCGTGTGGACGGCATGGCCTCAAACATGGGCGTGTGCCCTGGCCGTGTGAAGTCTGCACCTATTTTTCTGAAAATTAATTTTCCACGCGGCCTAGCACACGGTCGTGTGACTTGGCCGTGTGACTTGGCCGTGTGACTCCAATTTGTTAATGAGTTACAAGTCAGAGAGTTACACGGGTTAGGGACACGAGCGTGTGTGACTACACGACCTGCCCACACGGGCGTGTCCCAAACCACACGGGCATGTGACCCCTATTTCTAGCAAAAATCTTCTAAGTTTTATAAGAATTCACTGAGTTCTCGGTTTGGTCCCAGGCCACTACCAAAGCATGTATTGGGCCTCATAGGCTCGTATTAGGGACTCTATGATTGAATATGAATGGTTTTAATTTGGATGCAAAATTTATGACTCGATTTGTATGATTGTTGTGATGAAAGTTCAGTAATGCCTCGAGCCTTGTTCTGGCGTTGAATACGGGTAAGGGGTGTTACACCACAATTAGCGACAAGTCAATCCACAAGTAAAAATCCACAAGGATTTCCTCTCAAGAAGGTAGATGCATATGGGTCCGTAATGGCAACTTGTGAAGATACAATTCGTAGGGATAATCCGCCATAAGGTCAAACATTTATCTATATTCTGATATTACATCAATGAAATCTCTCAATGGAAGCTTTATGTGTACAAGGCTTTGTATATTCGAATATAAAATTTTCTATTTTCAAATCGTTAGTAGTAGATCAAATGTAGTCGAGTAAGAAGAATTGTTCTCCGGGATGCACAAGTGACCGCCTATAAACATGTTATCATTTATAATAAAAATATCACACCAAAAATATAAGAAATTAAATTGGCGATATCCGTAAGTATATGGGTCAAATTGTAATATAGTAAATGTGTACAACGAAACACGAGAAGAATTCTGAGGATCATACCGAATAGAGGATGAAATAAATCTAAGGAAAATCTCTTTACAATAATAAGTCTAAATAGTAATAATTAAATCCTATATTATTGAAAGATCATAAAAGGGATTATTATTAAGAATCAAATAATTAAAATAAATTAACAATAAAATTAACAAATGACTGAACAGATAAAACAATCAAGAAGATTAGCTCGTTTCAGGGGTTGTAGTTAACTTAGGATTAGGGTTCTAAGGTGGATTAGCTATCAATTAACCAATTATTACCTCCTAGCCTCTAACTAATTAATCAATTGGTCGATACTCACTTATCTCCCGACCTCACTTTCTCAACCATGATAAACTAAAATTTAATAGGAAAAACTTATCTCCCGACCTCATTTAGCCTTTGATTACTTCCTAGGGTTGTCAAGCCTAGGGTGTAAGAACAGATAATTTAAACCAACTAATCCTATTGAGTAACCCTAAATACTCGTTTAATCACGTCCCCATCAACTCGTTAATCTCCCCTAAGGGATTTAGCCACTCATGATATTCTTAATCTCTAACTCAATTGAATTAAACATGTAAAGAACACGATTGAATCGAAAAAGAAAAGAGATTAGAACAATCCTAGAATTGATGTCGAATGGAGAATGGATTAGATAATCTCTCGATTGGAATAACAAATGTCGAAGCAAATAAACTAAAATACTTCAATTAAATAAAAAAAATTCTTGGATCGAAACTGATTCCATTAAGTAAGAACAAAGAGTTATGAAAACCTAAAGAAAACTTAATTTAATCCTACTCCTAAACTACTAGGATTTTTGGATGTGTCTAAGACGACTTAGTTACTGTAACATCCTGATTTAGGGCCTAGTCGAAATAGTGGTGCGAGACCACAAATCTGAGGTATATGAATGAGTTTTTGAGGTTTATGCTATGTATGCATGTTAGTGTGAAAGTTTCATGAAGCAATTTTGTGAAATTGCGGTTGAATTGTCCAAAAGGACTAAATTGCAAAAGTTGCAAAATGTGAGATTCTAGAAGCTATTTGTGTGAAATAGCTTTAGAATATTAATTAGAGGTCCTTAATAGCAATTTTCCCAATTTCTAATTTTTGGAAAAATTTGGGCATGGATGAGTTAAAATAGAAAGATTACAAAAAAGGGCATTTTGGTCATTTAACAATTAAGTTATTAAAATAGGAGAAAAGATGACAAAATTCATTCATCTTCTTCTCCAAGGCTGTCAAAAATTTGAGAGAGCCATTGTTAGGGTTCTTCAAAAATTTCAAGCTTGCTAGTAAGTGCATTTAGCCTCGTTTTTTATATTCTTTGTATTTTTGAAGTCCTTGTTGCATGAGTAAGCTATTTTTAGCTATTTGATGAGCTATGATGGATGTTCAAAAATATGGCCATGTATGACATGCATGTATTTTGATGTTTTATGGAAGATTATGAAAGCTTGATGTAGTAGAAACATCTTTTCCTAAATGAGTTTCCATAGAAAATGCATGTAGGGACTAGTTTGTAAAAATCTTGAGTTTGGTCATACATGTGTGTTGTGATGAGAATTGATGATTGCTTTAGTTGAGTAAGTGATTCGTCTAAGCATGAAAGGCTAGAAAGTTGAATAAAAATCACTTTACGAGCCTTGGGGGTAATAGTGTAATTATAAGAAAGATTTGGGGCAAAAGAGTAATTTTGCCAAAGTATGAGATGTGGATCAATTCGGTCAATGTTTGTATTGAATAAGCTGATTTATTCGTTATAGATCAAGAAAGACAAAGCCCGGAACGAAACCGAGGCAAGAGCAAAGTGGTGGACTAATTGCACGTTTCTATACTTTTGAGTATCGAGGTAAGTCTATGCACAAACAATGCATTCATACTTACAATTTGTTAATACTAGCTAGTGTATAGCATGGTTGAGAATGATTGAGAACCTACGTGGTTCAAGTGAAATGAATGATTAAGTAAGTAGATTTGTGAATGTGTTGTAATAATGCTAAATGGTGGGCTAAGTGCGATACCATCCTAATGCATATTGACGATGAACTGGCTATGTGCGATGCTATTGTTAGGTATATTATCTGGTGGGCTATGTGCGAAACCACTATGAATACCTTGTTGGTAGGCTAAGTGCGATACTACCTTATTAATTGATTGTGGTGGGCTTAGTGCGGAACCACCGAGAGATTTGTTGTGTGGATGTGATAGTGAGTAGCATACCTGTGTGGATGTATTATTGAGAAATAATGATGTGTTGTATATTGTGTAAATGTGATATCGAATGCAGGGGTTCATGTCAATGGTTATGAGTAAGTGACTCATGATGTGTCGGAAATGTGGTAAGGGATAGAAAGAGTAAGCATAGTTGTACATTATATGTTAGTATAATGCTAATTGTTGTTTAGCTTATACTATGTTGCTTAATTGTTTATGTGTAAACTTACTAAGCTCAAAGCTTACTCTCTTTCTTTTCCCTTGTCTTATAGAGCAAAAGTGTTGAATCGAGATACGAGGATCAATTGGAAGATCGCCCAAACTATCAGCACACTCTGGTACATTAGACTCAATGTTTTGTATATGGCATGTATAGGGGCTAGACAAGTTAGTGAATTTTGTTGTTTATGGCTATGATGTGTTGGCCTTTAGATGGATAATCTATTTTGTATAATGCCATAGTTGTTGGCACTTTATTATATGAAAAGATAAGGTTATCTATGTGAGATTGTAAGACTTTGAGTTGATTATGGATGTGTTGAATGAGTGTATGATTGTGTATGCTAGAAGGGTGAAAAGAACTTGGCAAATAGCTTTGTTCTTGTCCATGTGGGTAGACACACTGCAGGCGTGTGTCTAGGCCATGTGTGACACACCGTCAGCCCATGGGCGTGCGTCTTGGCCGTGTGTCCCCGCGATGTTAGTATTTTAAATCGAGAATAGACCACGGACTAGTCACACGGGCGTGTGCCTAGAATGTGTGTGTTAATCAGTGTTGGCCACGAGCTAGCTACACGGGCATGTGTCTAGACTCTAGGTCGTGTTAAGGTAGTCAGTGTGCACCACGAGTGGAGAGCACGGGTGTGTGCCCTAACCATGGGGTATTCGTAGAATGCTTGAGTTTTCATGCACGGGTAGTGACCATGGGCGTGTGTGACATCCACGGGCGTGCCAAATCTTACACGGGCGTGTGAGCCCTGTATAGACTGAAAAATTTTAAGATTGTAAAAGTTTTCGATATGGTCTCGAGAGCCCTCTTGTGTTTGAGAGAGGCCTCGTAGGTCGGAATTGAGGTTGTTGTGATGGCCAAAGAGAATGGTCATGTTGTGCCTAAGTGGCGATCTTGAGGTCTTTAATTCAGTAACGCCTCGTGCCTGGTTCCGGCGTTGAATACGGGTAAGGGGTGTTACATTTAGTGGTATCAAAGCTATGGTTTAGTCGGTTCTAAGAATACCGTAGTGGGTGTAAGAGTCCAGCTATACATGCCATAAGTGTACAATGATAGTGTGGTGGCTTCTGATGATTTTAAATCTTGTTTTATATAGAATATGGATTCTGATCCATTGACTGGTGATGAAGCAGCTAGTAATGCGCCGGCTCCTGCGCAAGAACCGCCGTGCTGCTCAAAGTGGACCCGAGGCTAGGGGTCAAGGGGAAGGGGCTCGGGAAGCCTTTCTCCAGATGATGTGCAATTGGTACTCAGATTATGTTCGAGTGAACCCTAATGCTCAACCTCCTCCACCTCCTCCTCCTATACCTCAGTCAATTCCTGTGGCTCCTCAAGGTATTGATGTAGTGAGGATATCGAAACCCCCGGTAGATAAGATTAGAAAACACGGGGCTGAGGAGTTTAGAGCTAAGGTTGGTGATGACCCTGAGAGGGTAGAGTTCTGGTTAGAGAACTCGATGAGAGTATTCGATGAACTCTCTTGTACTCTTGAAGAGAGCTTGAAGTGCGCCATATCCTTGCTGAGGGACTTGGCATACCATTGGTGGAAGACGTTGACGTCAGTGGTCCCGAGAGAGCGGGTGATGTGGGACTTCTTTCTGGAAGAGTTCCAGAAGAAGTATATAAGCCAGAGGTTTACTGATCGGAAAAGGAAGGAATTCCTTGAGTTGAAGCAAGGAAGAATGTCAGTAGCGGAATATGAGCGTGAGTTTGTTAGGCTTAGCAAATACGCTCAAGAATGTGTGTCGCACAGAGACCATATAGTGTAAGAGGTTTGAAGACTCGGATCAATGAGGACATCAAACTCCTAGTGGGTATTTTGGAGTTGAAAGAATTTGTAGTGTTGGTCGAAAGGGCAAGTAAGGTAGAAGAGTTGAGTACTGAGAAAGAAAAGGGTCGTGAGTGAAGCCCGAGATGCTAGAAAGAGGCCGATGGGCAAGTCGTATCAAGCCCAGTCGAAAAGGTCCAAGAAAGTGAGTCCTAAGACGTCAACACCAGTGGGCTATTCGCATCGAGACTTGGGCAATACTCGTTCGGGTTCGAGAGTCCAAGCTACCTCGATGGAAAGTGTGGGCAATCCGAAGAGTAAACCGGAGTGTCCAAGTTGTGGTAGATATCATACCGAGAGTGTTGGGGTAATAGTCGAAATCAAGTATAAGTGTGGTTCCCCAGGCCATTTTATCCGAAATTGCCCCGAGAGGGATGATAAGGAAGAGAAGCAAGAGATGAGATCCAATGATGTGTCTACAAGGGGTAGACCACCAAGGAACCCGAGAGGCAAGAATTGTGGTAGAGGTGCATCTAGAGACTCTGCTGTGAGACCGGAGGGTCGAGCACCTACGAGGACGTATGCCATTCGCGCTCGCGAAGAGGCATCCTCCCCTGATGTGATAACGAGTACTTTTTCTCTCTTTAACACCCTTATTATTGCTTTAATAGATCCAGAGTCTACTCATTCTTATATTTGCATGAGATTGGCATCTAGTTTGAGTATGACTGTTGAGTCTACGAACTTTGTGGTTAAGGTGTCAAACCCGCTAGGTAAGCATGTGTTAGTGGACAAGTTGTGTAAGAATTGTCCTTTGATGATTGAGAGTCATTGCTTTCTGGCAAACCCAATGTTGTTGTCGTTTGATAAGTTTGATTTAATCCTAGGCATGGATTGGTTGACTACCCATAGTGTCTTAGTGAACTGTGGTAATAAGTTTATTGATTTGAAATGTGAGAGTGGAGATGTGGTTCGGGTTGAATCAGGTGGATCGGATAGTCTACTATGATGATTTCTTCCTTAGTGGCTGATAAATGCTTGAAAAAAGGGGTGTGAGTCCTATCTTGCTTTTGTGTTGAATACTCGAGAGGTTGGAGTAGAGTTTGAAACAGTGCCAGTGGTTTGTGAGTATCTGGATGTATTCCCGGAAGAGTTACCCGAATTACCTCCAGTGAGAGAGGTTGAGTTTGGGATTGAGTTAGTTCCGGGAACGGCACCTATTTCGATTGCTCCGTATAGGATGGCACCTTTAGAGTTGAAAGAATTGAAGGTTCAGTGGCAAGAGTTGACAGATAAGGGTTTTGTAAGACCGAGCTACTCACCGTGGGGTGCTCCGGTATTGTTTGTGAAGAAGAAAGATGGGTCTATGAGGTTGTGTATAGACTATAGACAGCTTAACAAAGTGACGGTTAAGAATAAGTATCCTTTACCAAGGATTGATGATCTTTTTGATTAACTAAAGGGAGCTACAATGTTCTCCAATATAGACCTGAGGACTGGTTATTATCAGTTGAGAGTGAAAGAGCAGGATGTGTTGAAAACTGCATTTCGAACAAGGTATGGCCATTATGAGTTTTTGGTTATGCCGTTTGGTTTGACAAATGCACCGGCGATTTTTATGGATCTGATAAACCATATTTTTAGACCATATGTGGACAAGTTTGTAGTTGTCTTCATTGACGACATATTGATCTATTCTCGGGATGAGAACAATCATGAAGAACATTTGAGAATTGTCTTACAAACTTTAAAAGATAAGCAGTTGTACGCTAAGTTTAGCAAGAGTGAGTTTTGGCTCCATGAGGTCGGATTCCTAGGACACATTGTGTCGGGTGATGGTGTTAGAGTTGACCCGAGTAAGATATCGGCTGTTGTGGATTGGAAACCGCCGAGGAATGTGTCGGAAATCAGAAGTTTCTTGGGATTAGCAGGATATTACAGACGTTTCGTAAAAGGGTTCTCTGTGATTGCTACCCCGATGATGAAACTATTGTACAAAGATGTCAAGTTTGAATGGACTGAGACATGTCAACAGAGTTTCGAGAGACTGAAGACATTATTGACTGAGGCACCGGTTTTGGTTCAACCAGAATCAGGGAAAGAGTTTGTGGTTTAAGTGACGCGTCGTTTAATGGTCTCAGTTGCGTGTTGATGCAAGAGGGTAAGGTAGTAAACTTACGCCTCGAGATACGCTTGAAATCGCACGAGAAGAATTATCGACTCATGATTTGGAGTTGGCTACGATTGTTTTCGCGTTAAAGATTTGGCGACATTACTAATATGGTGAGAAGTGCCGAATCTTTACGGATCACAAGAGTTTGAGATATTTGATGGATCAGAAGGATCTGAATTTGCGATAGAGACGGTGGCTTGAGTTGTTGAAAGACTATGAGTTAGTCATTGATTACCACCCGGGAAAAGCGAATGTGGTTGCGGAGGCCCTGAGTAGGAAATCCTTGTATGCTCTAAGAGTTATGAGGAGGAGTTTGGCATTGTCTGATGATGGTTCTATTCTGGCAGAGTTGAGAGCTAATCCACTATTTGTTCAACAGATATGTGAAGCTCAGAGAAATGACAGTGAGATGTCAGCTAAGAGAGATAAGCGTGAGTCAGAAAGTGATTCCGATTTTCGAGTGGGCTCGAATGGTTGTTTGCTGTACCGTGAAAGAATTTGTGTACCTAGAGATGAGGAGTTAATCCAAAAGGTTTTGCATGAGGCTCACAGTGGATGTTTGTCAGTACATCCAGGCAGTACAAAAATGTATAATGACTTGAAGAAGTCTTATTGGTTACCGGGTATGAAAAGAGATATTTCAGAGTTCGTGACAAAGTGTCTGATTTGTCAACAAGTGAAAGCTGAGCATCAAGTGACTTGGGGATTGCTTCAGCCAGTGGTGGTACCCAAATGGAAGTGGGATCGGGTTACCATGGATTTTGTGACGGGGTTGCCGATGACTCCGAAAAAGAGAGATGCTGTGTGGGTTGTTGTGGATAGACTAACGAAGTCGGCTCACTTTATTCCAGTACGTGTTGATTATTCACTGGATAAGTTAGCTGAGTTGTATGTTGCAGAGATAGTGAGGTTACATGGTGTACATGTGTCTATAATATCGGATAGGGATCCGAGGTTCACTTCGAGGTTTTGGAAGAGGTTGCAAGAGGCTTTGGGAACAAAGTTGAATTTCAGTACTGCGTTCCATCCGCAAACCAATGGTCAGTCTGAAAGAGTGATTCAAGTTCTCGATGATATGCTTTGATGCTGTGTGTTAGAATTCGAGGGTAGTTGGGAGAGATATCTACCTTTAGTTGAATTTGCTTACAACAACAGTTATCAGTCAAGTATACGGATGGCTCCGTATGAGGCCCTGTATGGTCTTAGGTGTCAGACTCCTTTGTATTGGACCGAGCATAGTGAGAAGCGGATCCATGGGGTCGATCTAGTAAAAGAGACTGAGGAGAAAGTGAAAATAATCCGTAATAGTCTAAAAGTTGCTTCGGACCGACAGAAGTCGTACGCGGATCTGAAAATAAAAGAAATCGAGTTTGAAGTGGGCGACAAAGTGTTTTTGAAAGTGTCCCCATGGAAGAAGATTATGAGATTTGGACGAAAAGGAAAATTGAGTCCAAGATTCATAGGGCCGTATGAGATTACAGATAGAGTTGGGCAAGTAGCATACCGGTTGGCTTTGCCGGTAGAGTTGGAAAAGATTCATAATGTGTTCCATGTGTCGATGTTGCGACGGTATCGCTCCGATCCTTCACATGTGATTCCTTCGACGAAAACTGAGATAAGACCGGATATGTCTTATGATGAAGAGCCGATTAAGATCTTGGCTCGAGAAGTGAAACAGTTGAGAAATAAGAGCATAGCACTAGCGAAAGTGTTATGGCAGAAACACGGTGTGGAAGAGGCTACGTGGGAAACGGAGGAAGCTATGAGAGAGCAGCATCCAAACCTCTTTACTGGTAAGATTTTCAGGGGCAAAAATCTATAAAGGGGGGAGAGTTGTAACATCCTGATTTAGGGCCTAGTCTGAATAGTGGTGCAAGACCAAAAATTCGAGGTATATGAATGAGTTTTTGAGGTTTATGCTATGTATGCATGTTAGTGTGAAAGTTTCATGAAGCAATTTTGTGAAATTGCGGTTAAATTGTCCAAAAGGACTGAATTGCAAAAGTTGCAAAATGTGAGATTCTAGAAGCTTTTTGTGTGAAATAACTTTAGAATATTAATTAGAGGTCCTTAAATAGCAATTTTCCCAATTTCTAATTTTTGGACAAATTTGGGCATGGATGAGTTAAAATAGAAAGTTTATCAAAAAGGGCATTTTGGTCATTTAACAATTAAGTGATTAAAATAGGAGAAAAGATGACAAAATTCATTCATCTTCTTCTCCAAGGCTGCCGAAAATTTGAGAGATCCATTGTTAGGGTTCTTCAAAAATTTCAAGCTTGCTAGTAAGTGCATCTAGCCTCGTTTTTGATATTTTTTGTATTTTTGAAGTCCTTATTGCATGAGTAAGCTATTTTTAGCAATTTGATTAGCTATGATGGATGTTCAAAAATGTGGCCATGTATGACATGCATGTATTTTGATGTTTTATGGAAGATTATGAAAGCTTGATGTAGTAGAAACATCTTTTGCTAAATGAGTTTCCATAGAAAATGCATGTAGGGACTAGTTTGTAAAAATCTTGAGTTTGGTCATACATGTGTGTTGTGATGAGAATTGATAATTGCTTTAGTTGAGTAAGTGATTCGGCTAAGCATGAAAGGCTAGAAAGTTAAATAAAAATCACTTTACGAGCCTTGGGGGCAATAGTGTAATTATGAGAAAGATTTAGGGCAAAAGAGTAATTTTGCCAAAGTATGAGATGTGGGTCAATTTGGTAAATGTGTGTATTGAATAAGCTGATTTATTCGTTATAGATCAAGAAAGACAAAGCCCGGAACGAAACCGAGGCAAGAGCAAAGTGGTGGACTAATTGCATGTTTCTATACTTTTGAGTATCGAGGTAAGTCTATGCACAAACAATGCATTCATACTTACAATTTGTTAATGCTAGCTAGTGTATAGCATGGTTGAGAATGATTGAGAACCTATGTGGTTCAAGTGAAATGAATGATTAAGTAAGTAGATTTGTGAATGTGTTGTAATAATGCTAAATGGTGGGCTAAGTGCGATACCATCCTAATGCATATTGATGATGAGCTGGCTATGTGCGATGCTATCGTTAGGTATATTATCTGGTGGGCTATGTGCGAAACTACTATGAATACCTTGTTGGTAGGCTAAGTGCGATACTACCTTATTAATTGATTGTGGTGGGCTTAGTGCGGAACCACCGAGAGATTTGCTGTTTGGATGTGATAGCGAGTAGCATAGCTGTGTGGATGTATTATTGAGAAATAATGATGTGTTGTATATTGTGTAAATGTGATATCGAATGTAGGGGTGTATGTCAATGGTTATGAGTAAGTGACTCCTGATGTGTCGGAAATGTGGTAAGGGATAGAAAGAGTAAGCATAGTTGTACATTATATGTTAGCATAATGCTAATTGTTGTTTAGCTTATACTATGTTGCTTAATTGTTTATGTGTAAACTTACTAAGCTCAAAGCTTACTCTCTTTCTTTTCCCTAGTCTTATAGAGCAAAAGTGTTGAATCAAGATACGAGGATCAATTGGAAGATCGCCCAAACTATCAAAGACACTCGGTACATTAGACTCAATGTTTTGTATATGGCATGTATAGGGGGCTAGACAAGTTAGTGAATTTTGTTGTTTATGGCTATGATGTGTTGGCCTTTAGATGGATAATCTATTTTGTATAATGCCATAGTTGTTGGCACTTTATTATATGAAAAGATGAAGTTATCTATGTGAGATTGTAAGACTTTGAGTTGATTATGGATGTGTTGAATGAATGTATGATTATGTATGCTAGAAGGGTGAAAAGAACTTGGCAAATAGCTTTGTTCTTGTCCATGTGGGTAGACACACGGGCGTGTGTCTAGGCCATGTGTGACACACGGTCAGCCCATGGGCGTGCGACTTGGCCGTGTGTCCCCTGCATGTTAGTATTTTAAATCAGAATAGACCACGGACTAGTCACACAGGCATGTGCCTGGAACGTGTGTGTTAATCAGTGTTGGCCACGGGCATGTGTCTAGACTCTAGGCCGTGTTAAGGTAGTCAGTGTCCACCATGGGTGGAGAGCACGGGTGTGTGCCCTAACCATGGGGCATTGGCAGAATGCTTGAGTTTTCATGCACGGGTAGTGACCATGGGCGTGTGTGACATCCACGGGCGTGCCAAATCTTACACGGGCATGTGAGCCCTGTATAGATGGAAAAATTTTAAGATTGTAAGAGTTTTCGATATGGTCTCGAGAGCCCTCGTATGTTTGAGAGAGGCCTCGTAGGTCAGAATTGAGGTTGTTTTGATTGCCAAAGAGAGTGGTCATGTTGTGCCTAAGTGGCGATCTTGAGGTCTTTAATTTGGTAACGCCTCGTGCCCGGGTCCAACTTTGAATACGGGTAAGGGGTGTTACAGTTACATCAAACCCCTAAGGTTTTATTTGTAAGAGTGTTGGCAGCCCAAATTAAGTCTTCGGCACGTCCTAGGTCTTCCTATAAAGTTGACTGTGCGGACGAAAATAGCCTTGAAGTACTTGGGCACCACGCCAGGGCTATGTTGTGCCATAAAAGGTCTATGGCGCGACACGACAAGCAAAATGTGCCTCCTTTGGTTCATTTCATGCTTTGACAGCTCGAGAAGCTTGTGCATCACTTGTCCCAAGTTCCTACTTCAGTTGCACCTACAATTCTTCATCCTACACACCTAATTACAGAAATTAGAACTACCTAAGGCTCATGTTGGCCTAATAGGTCACAACAATCACAAAATGTGTTAAAAACACTTATTTTTACTAACTTTTAATACTAACTACTAAATACTCAAAATGTAATAATAAATACTAAAAGTGCTAGAAAACAATTTCTGTAAGTGCAGAAATAACCCAAAACCACTACTACATTTAATGTCAGGTGAAATTCCCCCACACTTAAGTCTTTACTTGCCCTCAAGCAAACTAAACAAAAATAAAATAAAACTTGAAAATAAATTAAACTAAAAACGACAAACAATGCAAGAAACAAAAAATGCACTTGAGCTAGCTTGATATAAGAAATTGGATAGAAATATATTAACAAGATAATGTAAATAAACATATAACTCTAGCATGATATACAATTGACTCACAATTTCTAAAGTTAGACAGGTTAGTTCATTAAATTACAAACCAAACAAATAAAAGAATATTAAGTATAGGTTTCCATCAATATATATATAATTATACAATTATGATAAAATGAATATAAGTAATAAAAACATCAAAACTCGGCACAACATCATCCATATCAAGTACTACCTAAGTCACATAGGACTTTTCGGCTTGTAACATTCTGCGGTTTAGGTTGTTTGGAATTCAAAGAATAGGCTCGACAAAATGGCTAACCATGAAAGTAGTTTGACACATTATATTGTCCCCAATACTCCCCTACTTTCAAATAATCTCACCACCTTATATCCACTTCTCTCACATTCCTTTTCTATCCATTTACTAAGGCCTAATATAGTATTCGTGAGTACAATCATTCGAGCTCGTAATATGTTTTTTTATTCAAGATTTTCTTGATTTGGCATTTGCCTTATTTTTCTACAAGCTCAAAAATCTTATACTCACTATACCATACAATTCCTTAGTTCACTCATTTTTTCTCTTTTGAAACCCATGTGATGTATCTACCTATTCACTCAATATCAATTACCGAATGTATCTACCTAATCCCTCTATATCTTCACGAAAGATAAATAGAATAAGAGAAGAGAAGAGATAAGAGAATGCTCATGAATAAATATATTGAAGCACGGATCCAGAGCAATCTCTACTCGCAAATGTCTTCAAATTGGAGTAGGATCTTTTGACGACGAAAGAATAAAAGAAAACTAAAACTAAAGAACTGAAGAAGTGTTTGATGGATGAATTCTCGATTGATGCCTTAATTTGTGGATAGAAGCATCTTATTTATAAGCTAAAAGATGTGCCTTTAATGCTTGATATACCCCTAATATGCCCCCGATACTTTGGGTGCAAGTAAGAAATAAAATCTTTGAGAATCTACCAAAAAATGGTTGTCCACATCATCCTTGCTTGTAGGCCACATTCAGGCTTTATGGCTCAACGCAGGTTGATGTCGCTTGCCACAGAGCTACTGTGGCTCAACACAAGGTTGTGCATTGCAACACACACATTGCGTGTCGGGCCATGCAAGCCATTTTGTGGCTTTGGATGTTTCTTGTGCTTTCACAGTCTGGGAAGCTTGTTCATCACCCACCCCAAGTTCCTACTTCAATTTAGCCTAAAATTAAGTCTCCTGCACACTTAAATACCCAAATTAAACCTACCTAAGACCCATGTCGGTCTAATAGGTCATCAATACTCAAAAATATGTTAAAAACACTTAATTTTATTAACTTTTAATCCTAGGTACTGACTATCGAAAATGTAATACTTAATTTTAAAAGTGCTAAAAAAAACTCGTTAAGTGCGGAAATTACCTAAAATAACTACTACAAGTGATGTCAGGTCAATATGCACAAGTATGATTCAACTTACCAAAGTTAACATCGTCAACCTCACTTTCATACGTGACCATATAAACATACCAAAATGGCAATTTCACAAGTTCAACATCAAGCACATATATACATTATACCTATTACATGCCACTTATAACTGAGCCAAGATGAACCAAAGATTACCAAAAGAGACGTTGAATAATGTGAGCTCTAGAAGTGATCCGATAGACAAGTTCCCCGAAGATGCAACTACAAAAGATAGGAAAATAAAACGGGGTAAGTATTGACATGCTTAGTAAGTTCATAGGTATATAAACAATAGTCTTACCTTAGATTCACATCTAAGTAAATTGAATTAACTAGTTTAAGTTACTTTCCTATCAAGACATTTTACAATAGCAAAGTGAGTATATCACGAATTAAATCATATAATCTTCCAAAATCCATTCAATACGATACTTAACAGTATTATTCAGTCAAAACAATAAAACTTATGAATCAAGTTAATCAATTCATCATATCCATTCATAAACACATTCTTCTCAACTCATCACATACACAATCAAATATCTTTTCCTTTTAAACATATAGCCCTGTCACTACATACCATATTTACAAAGCGAGTGTTTCATACATATAAACTATAAATTTTCCAATCATTTTGATATTGTTTCCAAACAACTTTTAAACACATACTTATCATTCATTAATTTCATCAGCTAACATTTCAATATTCGTACAAACATATCATTCCCAAGCAACTCATGAAGTTAATCAATATACTTTTCTTTAACAGTTAAACCAATGAATTGTAGCAAAATAATTTGGATACCCGGGTAAATACACCACACTAGCAAGCACCGTAGTGCTATCAAGGGCACCGAAGTGAAAATAGGGACCTCGAAGTGTGAGTAGGGGAACCAAAGTGAAAACAGGGGCACGAAGTGTAAAATATAACCACAGAAGTGCAAACCTGTACAAGCGCGCATTCTAACCCTATTGGCATGCCAATCGTAGCCTAATCATTTAGTACATTCAAACAGACATTTAACCAGGACTCGTAAAATTTATAAATCAAGGGCACTTCCATGTTCTTAGTACAAATGTTGTAAACAAGTCACATTTATTTTGAATCCATATGAATCATGTTTTACAAATATTCATCAGTTTTCAAATAAGTAATTTCTCACATTGGTATTAGTTTATAGCAATTTAAGTTTCAAACAATATAAAAAAATACAATTACACAATTCAACAACAATTAAATACATATATATACATTTCTATACCTTATTAACTTACCTAATATATTCAACTAATGAGTTGGTTCGTAGGGCCTATTCTGTAATTTTTCTTTTTTCCTGATTTTCCTTCGTACGATTCAGTGATTGATCTATATAATAATTCATTTCACATTATCATATTTTATCACTTTAAATTATCTAAATGCATGAATATAATATCTTTTATTCATTTTGCACAATTTACCTAATTTTTTTGCATTTTATTCAATTTAGTCCTTAAAAATGAAACTCTTATATCTTTCAAAATCAAGCTTTGATTTTTGATCCCATTACAATTTCATCACTGTACAGCCCTTTAAAAACATAATTTTCAGAAATTTCATAACAAATTTTATATTATTACAATTTGGTCCTTATACACAAAACTAACAAAATTTACTTAACAAATTAGTCCTATTTCATTTCTAAGCTTCAAAATCTACCATAAACATTCTAAAACTTCAATTAACATTAATGGAAACTTTAGAAATCTCTAACAGTTTTGAAAACTAAGATATGGGTTAGCTAAACCTAGTTGCAATGATCTCAAAAACATAAAAATTACAAGAAACGAGTTCGATTTACATACCATGCATGAGAAAGAAAGCTTGAAATAAAACTACCAAGTTTGGATATGGTGGTTTCGATGGAAGAAAAGAAAGATGAGGAAGATGACTAATTTCTTATGTTTTATCATATTTTAGTTTTTAATTAATTACCAAAATAAACTTAAAACCAAATTATATTTTCCACCAAAAACAAGCATAAACCATCCATGCTTGTTAGAATGTGGCTATTTGCCACATAAATCCTTAAACATGCATTAATTAAGAACTTTAGCTAATTAAAATCAATATCGATTAACTTTTACAATTTTTTATGATTTAGTCCTTTTTCCTTAATTAACTATCAAATCATCAAAATTTCCAAACCAAACTTCAACCCACTTATATTATAGCTCTGTAAATATTTAATAAAAATATTTATGAGCTCAGTTTATGAAAACGAGGTCCTGATACCTCATTTTTCAAAATCACTCAATTTCGATACGCACCACTTGTACTTCAACTAACTAACCAATTAATAAAATCTATCTAATCAAAATTCACCATAATACTATATTTAAATCATAAATATTAATTACTAATGTTTATGAACTCACTCGTCGAAATTGTGATACCAAAATCATTGTTTCCAACGCCACTAAAAAATGAGTTGTTATAGAAGCCATTATAGGCCATTAGGGGTTAAATCGAATAAGACATACCACACCTCCCTAACTAATCCTTCAGTTTGGGAGTCATGGACACACTTGAGCCCTTCTATCTCTCCATCGATTTTCATAATTAGCTCGTTTCTTTTGAGATCAATGGTCAATTTGGAAGTGGTCAGAAATGGCCTACCCAACAGAATGGGGATTTCCCGATCTTTCTCAAAGTGATGGACTACAAACACGACAAGGATTATGAATCCCTATACCTCAACCAATACATCTATGATTACACCTTTTGGGTGTACCAATGATCTATCGGCTAATTGTAGTATTATTGATGTATTTTTAAGATCCCCCTGTCCGAGTTTTCGATAAATCAATAAGGGCATTAAGTTTATGCTAGCCCCTAAATCGCAAAGGGATTTGCAAAAATGTCAATCCCCTATCTCAATTGGAATCGTAAAACTATCCGTAACTTTTAACTTCGGGGGTATCTTTTTAGAAATTAGCGCGCTACATAAGGCATCAATGTCAATTTGCTTGCCTTTTTTACATTTTTTATGTCGTGCCATCATTTCCCTTAGGTACTTGGCATATTCAGAAATTTATCGATAAATTCCAATAGTGGCAAATTGAAACTAAGGGATTTAAATAAATTAAGAATATTTATAAAATCTACCTGGTGCCTCTTTTTCTTGTCCTCTAATCTCATTGGGAATGGTACTTTCGTCGTGCTTGAATTTTTTATTATTGGCTCAGACACCGATTCAGCTATCTCCTCGATAAGCTCTTTGTGCTCGGGTTCCTCAATGGGTTCGTCAACATCTTCAGAAACCTCCTCCTTTTCATGGATGGGCTTGCTAGGTGTTTGCAATTCATTTCTCGATCACAAAGTGATCACTTTTACATGCTCCTTCCCATCTCTCCGAGGGCTGTTCTCCGTGTTATTGGGAATAATTTGACCATTTTGCTTTTGAAACATTGTCATTAATTGGCTTATTTGGGCATAAAGGTTGTCCAATCCAGATTTGAGTCGTCCATATTTGACTTGGACTTGTCGAATGTCCGTCTTTATCATTTGCCTCTCCCCTTCTAGTTGATTGAATCTTTGACCACATGTAGCATGGTCATTACTCACGGTTCTTTATTGTAATAGTGGAGGTTGGTAAGGAGGGTTTTGTCGGGTTTGAGTTTGAATTGCTCCTCCTTGGTTTCCTACACGTATGAGGTTTGGATGATCCCTCCAATAGAGATTGTAGGTATTTGAATAGGGATCTTGACCCCTATTACCTACGTAACTCGCTTCCTTAGATTTCTTTTCAAAGTATGGCTCCGCTCTCGTCGGTTTGACAGTCATCTCCAAACAGTTAAGCTTTTCTAAGATTCATTGGTATCGATCATCTTTGTTGTCTTCGTTTATAGCTTTTATTATTGGAGGCTTTGATTTGTACACAAATATTTTATTGTGTCATATGTACGAATTCATAGCCATGACGTCTATGACTTTGTAGGCTCGTTCATAAGTGTGGAACATGGAGATCCTTCGATTGCTCCATCTAGGCTAGATCTAATGTTATCGTCAACACTATTATAAAAGATTTGGATTTGGAGCCATAACTGCAATCCATGGTATGGGCACTTTTTTAGCATTGTCTTGAAATATTCCCATGCTTCGTACAGAGATTTACCTTCATATTGTTTAAAATTGGCAATTTCTCACCTGAGCTGAATGGTTTTATTAATCAAGAAAAATTTATAAAGAAATGTTCCCACTAGATCGTTCCACTTTGTAATGGAACCTGGTTCTAACAAGTCTAACCAATTAGCCGCGTTATCGCACAATGAGAACGGGAATAACTGGAGACGCACAACATTATCGGATATCTCATTGTACCTGAAGGTGTCGCAGAGTTGTAAGAACCGCTTCAAGTGTTGGTTTGGATCTTCCGGCATGTTTCCCTTGAATTGTAGTGTATTCTAAATCATCTGAATTGTGGTCGTCTTTATCTTGAAATTATTGGCGTTAATCGTTGGCCTATCTACGCTACTGCACACCGCATCGAGTGTAGGTAAGGCATACTCGCACATCATCCTTTGCTAAATTAGGACTTCTTCCCGGATACTCGCTTATCTCTCTCGTGGATCTTTAAATAACAGACTTCCCTCGGGTAAGTTAATTACCACAGGTGAAGTGGTGTTCATTAATTGACGATTGCGCTTGAATATCTGCTCTGGATATGGATATGGCTCGATTGGGGTGCTGGAGCTTCGAGTCACAAACAACCTAAAAAATTAAAAAGAAATTAAACAAAAAAATTAAATTAAATTAAAAAAATTTAAAGTATCATATCTATAGGTTTTAACATTCCTATTTATCTTATTAAGTGTAAAGATATTTTCAAGACTTAATGTCGAAACCTCTGTTGCAACAACACCAACAACTTGACCACCTATAAACGTGTTATCGTTTATAGTAAAAATATCACACACAAAATATAAGAAATTAAATCGACAGTTTCCGCAAGTATACGGGTCAAATTGTAATATAGTATATGTGTCAAACGGAACATAAGAAGTATTCCAAGGATTGTACCTAAGGGAGGATGAAATAAATCTAAGGAAAATCTCTTTACAATAATAAGTCTAAATAGTAATAATTAAATCCTATATTACAACAAATCATGAAAGGGATTAATATTAACAATCAAATAACTAAAATAAATGAATAATAAAATTAACGAACAACTAAATAGATAAAACCAATCAGGAAGATTAACTCATTTTAGAGGTTGTAGTTAACTTCGGATTAGGTTTCTAGGGTGGATTAGCTATCAATTAACCAATTATTACCTCCCGGCCTCTAACTAATTAATCAATTAGTTGATACTCGTTATCTACCGACCTCACTTTCTCAACCAGGATAAACTACGATTTACTCGGTAAAACTTATCTACCGACCTCGTTTAGCCTATGATTACTTCCTAGGGTTGTCAAACCTAAGGTTTAAAAATAGTAATTTAAATCAACTAATCTTATCCAGAAACCCTAAATCCTCGGTTAATCATGTCCCCTTCCACTCGTTAGTCTTCTCTAAGGGATTTAGCCACTCATGGTATTCATAACCTCTAACTCAATTGAATTAAACATGTAAAGAACACGATTCAATCGAAAGAGAAAAGAGATTAGGATAATCCTGAATTTGATGTCGAATGGAGAACAGAGTAGATAATCTCTCGATTGGAATAATGAATGTCGTTGCTCGCGAAAGCAAATAAACTAAAATAGTTCAATTAAATAAAATAACAAAGAGTTATGAAAACTGAAAGAAAACTTAATCTAATCCTACTCCTAAATTACTAGGGTTTCTGGATGCGTCTAAGACGACTTAGTTACATCAAACCCCTAAGGTTTTATTTATAGGAGTATTGGCAACCTGAATTAGGTCTTTGACACGTCCTAGGTTTTCGTATAAATTTGATTATGGGGACGAAAATAGCATTGAGTACTTGGGCACCACGTCATGGATATGTCACACCATAGAAGGTCTATGATGCGACACGACAAGCAGAATGTGCCTCATTTGGTTCATTTCATCCTTTGACGGCTCGAGAAGCTTGTGCATAACTCATCCCTTACTCCTACGTCAATTAGGCCTATACTTCATCATCCTACACACTCAATTACACAAATTAGAACTACCTAAGGCCCGTGCCTGCCTAATAGGTCACAAAACTCATAAAATGTGATAAAAACACTTATTTTTACTAACTTTTAACACTAACTACTAAATACTGAAAATGTAATAATAAACATTAAAAGTGCTAGAAAACAAGCTCTTTAAGTGCATAAATAATCTGAAATTTTTACTACATTTGATGTCAGGTCAGCAAGTAGAAAAGCAATGGTGTCATTTAGGATAATGAACCAAGTACAAGTGAGCCAATTCATGTGGTGTAAATACTATGGAAATGAGATCGATGAACCATCCTAATACAAACAAGACAAATATGAATGTTGAGCCATGAAGTAAAAGTTGGTTAACGTTGTGCTGATACAAGTTATAAAAACTCACTAAGATCATTTAAACTTACACATATGTTATTATGTATCGTAGGTAATAAAGAAAGTTCGAGAGTTTGTGGAGGTGTAACACCCCTAAGCCGTAACCGTCGCCGGATTAAGGTTAAGAGGCATTACCGAACTATCGAAACATTTCACATCCATTTCACAACACAAAGTCAATCATCGATCAAATATATTTAAATATAAACATATAGTCCCTTATTTAGGTCTACGAGACCTTGAACACATATCAGAGAGAGATCGGGACTAAAACGAACACATATAAAAATTTTCATAAATTTAAACATTTTCCAAATCTGCAGAGGTCACATGCCCGTGTGGGTAGGCCGTGTGCCTCACACGGCCTCGGACACGCCCGTGCGTCTAAGCCGTGTCAAAACAGGGCATACATACTGACTTGTCCACACGGCCTGAGACACGCCCGTGTGTCTAGCCCGTGGTCGAGCCTGACTTGTTTCACTTAGCAAACTTAAACAACACGGTCGAGCCACACGCCCGTGTGCTCAACCGTGTGGGTAATTATAGGCCATTATCAAGGCCAAACTTGCCTCCCACACCTTGAATCACCTACAAGCCTCAAATCAATACCAAATCATGCCTCAAAATGCATCCAAATATACTTATATTAACACCAATTCATCATCAATTATACCATCTCTAACCATACATCATTTCTATTCAAATAAGCCCATCCAAAACAAACAAATTCTCATTCCAATCATATAGGTTTAGTACCACATAAACCATACCACATATCACATTCAAACCACAATTTTCATCAACCATTTAAGCATAAAACATACCATATTCATCACTCATATGTTCATATACATTCATACTAACATTATTCAACCCTCAAGCCATATCACATGGAAAGGTTCATACCCTTCAAAACATGCTACATTAACTAGCCTATACATGCCATATTCAAATATACACATCATTCAAAAGTACCCAAAATAGATTTATTCTTTATCGTCACTTTGTTCAACTATCGGTAATCAATACAAATCCTCATAGTGCCGTCTTTCTTTTTCACAAACAACACGGGAGCACTCCAGGGCGAAAAACTTGGTCGTGCAAATCCTCTATCTGTCAACTCTTGCAACTGAGGCTCCAACTCTTTCAATTCAGTCGGTGCCATTCTATACGGAGCTATTGAGATAGGAGTCGTTCCCGACACTAAATCAATACCAAACTCAACTTCTCGTATCAGAGGTAATCCCGGTAAGTCTTCAAGAAACACATCAGGGAATTCACAAACCACAGGCACAGATTCCACTTTCTTTTCTGTCACTTTTGTATCAATCACATATGTGAGATAGGCTTCACAACCCTTTTTCACATAATTCAAAGCTTTCATCGCAGATACAATAGCTGGTAACCCATTCAAATCACTGGATTCAATTCGAACTATCTCACCATTCTGACTTCTCAAATCAATACTCTTCCGTTTACAATTCACAATAGCATGATTCAAAGTAAGCCAATCCATACCCAGAATGATATCAAATTCATCAAAAGGTAGCAACATCAAATTAGCCGAAAAGCATATATCTCGAAACATCAATGGGCAGTTTTTGCACACTTTATCCACCATGACACACTTGCCTAAGGGGTTTGATACTCTAATTACGAATTCAGTAGACTCAACAGGTAGAGTCTTACTTGATACTAGATTCACACACACATAGGAATGAGTAGAACCTGGATCTATTAATGCAATCACATCAGTATCAAATAGAGTGAAAGTACCAATAATGACGTCTGGAGATGACGCTTCCTCACGAGCGCAAATAGTATAAGCTCGGGTAGGTGCTCTCGCCTCAGAGCTCACAACTGTATCCGTAGTCCCTCTCTGACTTCCACTCACATTTCTGGTGTTTCAGGGTGGTCTACCCCTAGCCGTCATATTACTTGGGCGCATACACTGAACATTTTCTTCCTCAGCTAACTTTGGACAATCTCGAATGAAATAATCTCGTAATCCACACTTGTAACAAGTTCAATTATTGCCCCAGCATTCTCTGACGTGTCGTCTTCCACACTGTCTACACTCTGGCTTATTGCTTTTAACACTACCAACACTTGATTCAATTGGAGCTTGAGTTCTCGGTCCAACACTTTGTCTCGCACGATCTCTACCCGAATATCCAAACGAAGCATTTGAACGATTGCTCGCATCTTTAAATATCTTCGATGAAGTTTGAGATGACTTGCTCATCAATCTTTTTCTTTCATCTCTAGCCTCAGAATCGGCTTTCTTCTTTTCTTTGCTAAGCTCCTCGGCTTTGCAGGCTCTTTCAACTAATACAACAAATTCATTTAGGTCAAGTATTCCAACCAACAATTTAATGTCTTCATTCAGCCCTTCAATAAAACTTTTACACATAGTAGTTTCGGTTGAAACAAATTCCCGTGCATATTGACTCAATCTCACAAACTCCCGTTCATATTCTGTAACTATCATACGGCCCTGTTTCAACTCTAGAAACTCTTTACGTTTCTGATCAATAAATCGTTGACTGATATACTTCTTTTGAATTCAAATTTGAAAGAAATCCTGTGTGATTCTCTCTCTCGGAACCACAGATATCAATGTCTTCCACCAGTTATACGCGGTATCCCTCAACAACTAAACAACACATTTAATACATTCAGCAGGTGTCAACAACATCTCATCAAACACTCGAATAGTATTCTCAAGCCAAAACTCACCGCCAAAGATCATCATCACCGTGGCCCTAAACTCTTCGAATTTGCATACTTTCGAGATCTTATCTATAGGAGGTTTATTCAATCGGATCGGATCTGTCACTTGTGGCACAACAGGTACTGGTGGGGGTGGAGGTTGTGGAGCAACCGGATTCGTTCAAACGAACTCCGAAAACCACTCACTCATCATTCGGAAGAAGGCTTGCTTAGCCTCTCCTCCCTCACTACTATCATTCGACCTAGATGTGGCCAGTGCTGTCCCTTAAGCGGGACCAAGTGCATTACTCTCAACATCGTCAGCAACTGCTTGATCGGGATCCATTACTATATAAGAACACATTTTTAACTGTCAGGATTCATCACACTATCGCAATTATTTATATGGCATGTATAGCTAGACTCACACGTGCTACATTAGTCCGAGAATCAACTAAATCGTGGCTCTGATACCAATAAAATGTAACACCCCTAACCCGTAACTGTCGCCGGATTAAGGTTAAGAGGCATTACCGAACTATCGGAACATTTCACATCCATTTCACAACACAAAGTCAATCATCGATCAAATATATTCGAATATAAACATATAGTCCCTTATTTAGGTCAACGAGACCTTGAACACGTATTAGAGAGAGATCGGGCTTAAACCAAACACATATAAATTTTTTTAGAAATTTAAACATTTTCCATATCTGCATAGGTCACACGCCCGTGTGGGTAGGCCGTGTGCCTCACACGGCCTCGGACACGCCCGTGCGTCCAAGCCGTGTCAAATCAGGGCATACATACTGACTTGTCCACACGGCCTGAGACACGCCCGTGTGTCCAGCCCGTGGTTGAGCCTGACTTGTTTCACTTAGCAAACTTAAACAACACGGTCGAGCCACACGCCCGTGTGCTCAACCGTGTGGGCAATTATAGGCCATTATCAAGGCCCAATTTGCCTCCCACACCTTGAATCACTTACAAGCCTCAAATCAATACCAAATCATGCCTCAAAATGCATCCAAATATACCTATATTAACACCAATTCGTCATCAATTATACCATCTCTAACCATACATCATTTCTATTCAAATAAGCCCATCCAAAACAACCAAATTCACATTCCAATTATATAGGTTTAGTACCACATAAAGCATACCACATATCACATTCAAACCACAATTTTCATCAACCATTTAAGCATAAAACATACCATATTCATCACTCATATGTTCATATGCATTCATACTAACATTATTCAACCCTCAAGCCATATCACATGGCAAGGTTTATACCCTTCAAAACATGCTACATTAACTAGCCTATACATGCCATATTCAAATATACACATCATTCAAAAGTACCCAAAATAGATTGTCGATAGTGTCATAGAGATGCTGACGATCCCCGGATCCGAGCTAGCTTTACTGACACAGTAAAACAGAGAAACAAATCACACAGTAAGCTTTCAAAAGCTTAGTAAGTTCGTAATATAAGACATACTACTCAATAATACAACATCAATACATAATTAAATCATCACATAGATATATGCTCAATAAGATACTTTATCATCCTCAACCAAATGCTTGAATATCCATTCGTTTAACCATTAAAAATATCATCAACCACATAGGTTCAAACATACCTTTGCCAACACTTAGTTACTCACCAATCATGCTACTCAACCGCTCGACTTTACATTTCGATCAACCTTTGCTATTCTTTTGATTTATTCGCACACTTAGTGCCATTTCATAGTCGAAACATAATTTTCATCGCACACTTAGTGCCAATACGTTAAACCGAGCTTATATCGGTATCGCACACACAGTGCCAAATCAATAAGCCGAAGCTTCTATCGTTTCGCACACACAGTGCTAATCATCTTTGTCTCGTTTCTAATTCCGCACACTTAGTGCCTCAATACTCGATTTCATATATAACACATTTCTATTTCATTAATATACATTCATTCATTTCTCATCACACAGATATAAGTTTAATGGCAAGTATTATATCCGAACTTACCTCGGACGTTGAAATACCGAAACGGTCGATTAATCGAGCACTTTATCTTTGCCTCGATCTCGATCCGAACCTCTCCTTTCTTGGTCTATACACATTTAAATTTAACTCATTCAATCACCAATTCATTCAATTTAGTCCACACACACATATTTAGGGCATTTTGCAAAATAGCCCTCACATATTCACATTTCGACACTTTAGTCCCTATTTCATACAATCATCAAATTCATAAAATTTCTTTTCACACATGCCTAACCGAATTTTTCTTGTGTTCATACAAGCCCACATATTTCATTTATTTCACATTTTAGTCCCTCAATTTACACTTTTCTCAATTTAGCCCAATTTATTCAAATTCACCAAAAATTCAAAGACAAAGTATGTTAATCTTTCACATATCTTTCATATTTCATCACCAACTATCACAATGCTCAAACATTCATCAATGGCATATCTCAAAATCACCATCAAATTCTAAAATTAAAGCATGGGCTAGTTAGAGAACAAAGCAACGATCACAAAAACGTAGAAATTATCAAAAACCGAAACCAAATCATACCTTAATTGAGCTTAGTAAGGGCCGAATATTCAAAAGCTTTAAAACCCTATTTATTTCTTCTACATTCGGTGTAAAAAGATGAACAAAAACATGTATTTTCTCTTTATGTTTTGTTTAATAACATATAATAACATAATTACCTTTTTAGCCTTTTTATTAAACATATATAACCTTTATATACTAAGGTTATTCTAGTCCATTGCCACCCACTATCACTAATAATGGCCAAATTGCATTATGAAGCCTCCATGTTAAAAAGACAACAACAATTAGACACTTATAAACCAGCACACAGCTTTTGCATTTTATGCGATTAAGTCCTTTTTCATAATTCGACACACAAACAATAAAATTTTCACACCAAATTTTTACACATGCTCAATCAAATATTATAAACATAAAAAATAATAATAAAATATTTTTCCGACTTCGGATTTGTGGTCTCAAAACCACTATTCTGACTAGGGTCTAAATCGGGCTGTTACAGGAGGGACTAGGCTAGAATCCGCCGTTCTCAAGCAGATTTACTTCTTCATGGTAATATGTTTACAGTGGGGCGACCCAGAGGAGAAGTCTCAAGGTTAGAGTCGTACTTGTAATTAGCTATGATAAGAATATTATTTACAAACCAAGCAAATATTCAACATGTTTAAGCTACCTTATAAAATATTTTGTATCTTAGATTAAAGTCACATAACTGAAATGAATTATAGTATGTGGCGAAATAAAATATTTTCAGTTCTCTTTAAATTTTTTTTTTTGGTGAAAAAAATACAACTTAAAGATCAAACATTAAGAAAACTCAATAAATAATCTTTATCAATTAACCACAACCCAGGTTCCCTATCTCTCCTAAGCTTGACAATCTTGTCTGCAATTCCATTTTCTTCTCTTGGAATATGTTGAAGATTTCAATCACTTAGTTTCTTCAATATCAAAAGAATTCTCGTAACTAAAGCAGAATTAGAACCCTCACGAACTCCTTCATGGATGAGATTAACCGCTTCAAGATTGTTTGTCCGAATGAGAACTTTCTGAAAGCCACGATCCAGGGCAATTTGCAACCCATCGAGAATGCCCCATAATTCTGAAAGTTCTCTTTAATTTTAGTTGTTAAAGTCTTTTCTTGTAATGATAATATTATCCAATTTGATGAATTTTTAATTATCTTAAATTAGCGTAATTAAATTCTAACAAAATATACTCATTTTTTTAAACGCATGAAATTCAAAATTAAATCACTAATTTGGTGTGGTACCAAATATCCAAGAAATGGGCTTACCTTTGCAAATTTCAGCATCAGGGCATACAAAGTAGAATCAAAATTTAATATAAACTTTTAACAGAAGTAGTTGCCATTACAATAACAAATTTGACTTCGACCTCAATAAAAAATTTATTTATTCTTTCAATTAAAAGGTGTAAAGACAACAACAAAAAAAAGAAATTGATTAAAATGGAAAATTTTATTTCTCCCCAAAAAGATGTTAATAATTATTATTTGCATCGCAATCAAAGGAATCATGGGTGTCACCGGCAGCTGGTTTAGCACACCTTGGAGTAGTGTAGAAAAAGGTGCCGAGTTGATATTCAACCAAATCACGATATAGAACAGTAGGCCTGACCGGAAGATTGACGCCGGTGATTCCTCCGGCGAAGTTTGTCGGAATGTTGCAAGTAAGATGTGGGGAAGACACTAACCTAACCAAGCATGATTTTGGTTGCAATTCTTTCCCATTTATGTATTTGTTGACAGCCATATTGAAATTCCCTTCTTCATCGCTTTCATCACTTGCATAATATATGATTCTACTTCTATCATCCTTGCACGTCACTGATACTTTACCGCCTGCAAATCATTAATTTGAAATTTTCAAATATAGATTACATCCTTATTTCTTGTGAAATTATGATTTTCATTCATGTATTATATTCAACTTGGATTTAATTTTTCATAGGTCATTAGTAATGTTGCTTTAATCCAAGTCACTTTGTTAAAGAATTTTGTTAGTCAGCTTACGTGAATTTTTTTTTTTTAAAAAAATTATGAAGGTTGAAATTTTTTGTTATTTAAAAGATGAAGTTGTGCCGACTTAACATTAACTCGATCGACATTGTCATTATTACCAGTGCAGGAAAATGTAGGTTCAAGTGTATTGAAATGTTTTTATCTTTTTGTTTAAGAGTCTGAGAAGGATTATGGTAGTTCTAATAAAAAACATAAAGTTATGATAATTAAAATAATTTTCATTTTTAAAAGAAATTCAATTTATCCTCACAATTTAATATTTTTTTAAAAAAAATCATATTGAATAAGTACCAAAATTTTAATGGTATTAGTGATTTCAACTTACGAATAACATTAATAATAATATTACTAAAATATGCCAAATCCTTAAAGCATGTGTTCTAAATCTCCATTTTCAGTAAAGTGCACGGTAAACCAATCATTTGCAGCCTAATTCTAAAAGAAAAAAAAAATCATACCGAAATCTAAATTTGACCATGCTCGACTTCACTATCCATATATTATGAAATATTTAAAAATATTATACTAATATATAAATACATTATAATTAAAATATTGTATTATTTAATTTGAACTCAACCTTCCAGAGGTAAAATTTATTTTATCCAAGCTTATTTGGGCTATAGGGACTCGGATCAAGCAATAGAGGTTTAGTATTTGGATAAAAGAAATCAAACTTTGCCAAATTTGTTTTTGAAATTAGAAAGAAAAAAAAACAAAATATAATGTAATATGAAGTTTAAGAAATGAAAGAACCTTTGATGGGTTGAGAGCCATGAGTCCATTCTCCATAGCTTTTGGTGCAGTCTTGGCACATGACTTTCCCACCCAGATGTATAACTTGGACACCAGCAACCACCGTGCCTACTACTTCATTAAAGCTGCATCCCATTAAAAGTGAGGCCGCAATTAACATCATCAACACCTTCCTTGCCATCTTAATTTCTGTCTCCACTCTTATTTTTCTTTCTTTTGAACGCACTTCCTTTTGATATATATATATATATATATATATATATAGTTTAAGAGTAGGAATGGAACGGCACTACTTGAGACGTGCAATCCATTTTCCATTAGATTATTTTGGGTTGTTTATATAGAATATATTGAGCCAACATAATGATTGAATTTTTTAATTCATTACATATATTATACCACGGTTAGTCAAGTGCTTTTGATAGGAAACAATATCGCAACAATTCGAAGATATATATATATATATATATGTATATATATATAACACATAACAACCTACGTCAAGTGGCGCACTTAATTTTTATTTTTTCATTTTTTATCATATTTTTATAATCAATTAAAATTTATAAAATTATATAGAAATCCTATTTTGCAAATAACAATTATCCCAACATAAAAAAAAATTCTCTCAATAAAATTGATTGTATCTCAAAATTTAAATTGCTAGATGAATCAAACTTTTTTTTTAAAAAATTTTCTTATCACTATACTTTTGTATTAATACACAAAACTGACGCATGTATTATTTACACAAATAAACAGTAAAAAAATTAGTAAATATTTTCAATTACCACAGTCACGACATTAATTCAAAGATTGTATAATTCCCACTCTATAAATAAGTACATATTGTCAAAATAAAAAAGAAAAAAACAAAGCACTGCGTCACAAATCACAAATGCAATATTTGTTTCTACTTATTTTTAAGATTTTGTATTCAATATTTAATATTCAACCATCCTTGTTTAATTTCTTTCTTCAATCTTTTCTATTCAAATTCAGCATAATTTTTCAAAATGAAAAGCGAGAACTTTGAACAAATTATCAAACTTGAACCAAGGTTTGCCTTTTTTTTTTAATACATTACATTATTTTGATGTCTTGTATGTGCTTTTCAATATGAGTTACTGTTAAAGTTGTGTGACTCAAATTCTTGTTAAATAAAATAAGAGATTGTTTGCAAGTCAAGTTAAACAAAATATATTTTCTTTTTAGAAGATTTAGTGTTTATTAGTATTATAGTTAGTATTTATTAGCATTATTTATTTGACCTACGAATTTAGCCTATAAATAAATTCTTTTACAACATTAGAAAAACACCCATTAAAAAATTAGAACTCATAACTTTTTTGGAGAATTTTGTGTTTACGTTTTGAGGGTTCTTTGTTTTCGGGTTTCAGGGTTTAGTTTTATCTCCATCTTTTGTACTCTTCATTCATTTGCTATTATAGTAAAATTATCTTTGTCTGTGGTTTTTTATCCTCTTTGGAGGGGTTTTTTCACATTAAATTTCTGTGTTCAATTTCTCAATTTCTTCTGCTATTTTTACTTGTTCGTTGCTTAACCAGGTCAATCCCAACAAGTGGTATCAAAGCTAGTTCAAATTTCGTAGATCAGCCCGTTCTAATATGGTAGCAACAACGTTTGACATGAGAAGTTTGATGCTGTCACAAATTTCAATCTGTGGCAAGTTCAGATGATGGCAATTCTAGTTTATACCGGCTTGAAAAAGGTCGTTACCGAGAAAAAAACATGGGAATCTAGATTAGACAAAATGGAAAGAGCTTAATGAAAATGCGCTGTCTGCAATCTAGTTGTGCCTCGCGAATAGGATATTGTAGGAGGTATTGATGGAAAAAACCTCATCCACCTCGTGGAAAAGGTTAGAAACTCTTTATGCGACCAAGTCTCTGGCTAACTGTTTAGTGTTGAAACAATGTCTATTTACATTTCGCATGAACGAAGGTGAATTTCTTAGAGATCACATCAGTCAATTTATTACTCTTTTGAATGATTTAAAGAATGTTGAGGTTAATATTGACGATGAAGATCAGGTTATGCTATTATTGTTCTCTTTACCCTCTTCATATAAGTTTTACAGGGAGACCCTGATTTATGGTAAAGACAAACTCTAGTTCAAGGGTGTGAAGGGTCATTTGTTGAGTAAACACAAACTCGACAATGAGTTTGGTTCAGATAGCAAGTTAGATAGGCAAGCTTCGGTTTTGGTAGCATCAAAGAAGCGAGGCAAAATGTGTCGCTATTGTAAGAAATTAGGTCACATCAAAGAAGATTGTTATAAAATGCGAAATAAAAGAGCTGCTGAGAGTAACGAGGAAGATGTAGTTGGTGCTAATTTGGCCAACGAAAGCGATGATGATTTCTTGCTAGTGTCAACAAGCAATAGCTCTGAGCTTACGTCTGAGTGGATTCTAGATTCAGGATGTTCTTTCCACATGTGTCCCAACAGAGAATGGTTCTCCACATGCAGCTCGGTTGAAGGTGGAGTTGCGCGCATAGGAAACAATTCATCTAGTAAGGTAATCGGTATTGGTACGATGGGATGGTTAGGACACTCTCAAATGTCAAGTATGTATTTGATTTACGAAAGTATCTCATCTCCTTGAGTACTTTAGACTCGAAAGGTTGCAGAATCAACATCGAGTCGAGCGGCATTAAGGTGTCTCATGGAGCCTCGTTTTGTTAAAAGGTAAAAGGGTCGGTAGTCTTTATATTCTAAAAATTTCTATAGTGATCGGTGAAACCAAATGTCCCTTATTCGTTATGGAGTTGAAGTCAACTCTTTGGAGCGGAGGCAACTTGGTCGTAGAAGGGAAAAAGGTATGACCGTTTCATTGAAGAGAGGTTCTCATTTGGATGCAGGTTTTGAAAAGTTAGGGCACTGTGTTCTTGAAAATCAGACTCGGGTTAGTTTTGATTTAGCAGTGCAAATATAACAGCCCGTTTTTAGTCAAATCAGAACAGTGGTTTCGAGACCACAAATCCAAAGTTGAAATATTTAATTTATTATTATTTTAATGTTTACAGCATTAAAGTATGATTGTGTGAATTTTTCGTTAAGAAATTTTATCATTTGAGTGCTTAATTTGATAAAAAGGACTAAATTTCATAAAGCGTAAAACTTGAGTTCTAACAGCTAAAGGTGTCAAATAGCTATAGAACCTTAAATTTAAGGTCCTTATGTGGTAAATATACCATTAATTAGATAGTGGATGATAATGGCTTGGCATAATTGAAATTTTGAATTAATAATAAGATTAATTTTGTCATTTAGTAATTAAAGGTTAATTAAATAAAACAAAAGCCATTAATTTCATTCATCTTCTTCCTTAGCCGTTTCTAACATAAAGAATAGCCATTTTTAGAGCTTGATATTCGGCCAAGCTTTGTATGCTCAATTAGGTACGATTTTTGTTCCGTTTTTAATAATTTCTATGTTTTTGAGATCGTTGCAGCTTAGTCTAGCTAGCCCAGGGACTATTTTGCAAAACTGTTAAAGGTTTATGATGTTTCCACTAATGAATACATGTGTGCTTTGATGTTTGATGATTGATTATGAATGTTTGTTGTGAATTATAAAAGTTTTGTTAAGTGATTTTTAGTGAAAATGCAAAATAGGGATTAAATTGTGAAATGTGGAAACTTTGTGGTTAAAATGTGAAATAAATGAAAAATATGGGCTGCTAGGGACCTATTTGTAATTCGGCTTGCATGGGTTGTGGTTAAATTGCATTAATTTGTGTTTTTATGAAATAAGGACTAAATTGTAAAAGTTGTGAAATATTTGGGGCAAAAGTTTAAATGTGTTTTAATAAGTGTTTTGGATCAAACTGAATAGTGAGGTAATTAAATAAGTTCAATTTGATATCGTATAGATCAAGAAAAGCGAAATAAGGACTTAGATCGGGGGAAAGAACAAGGTTTTGGATTAATCGACTCGTTTCATCGTTTTTGCGTCCGAGGTAAGTTCGTATAGTTAAAATTTAATGTTTATTTATTAAACTGATGAATGGTATTATGTATTTATTCATATCTATTGTTGAAAATAAAATTATTGTTGAATTATGAAATTGAATTAAATGTTCAAAACAAGTACAACGCAGGATTGAGTACAATCGTTTTGTGAAAAAGGATGAATTAACGGATAAGACCATGGTTGGACCATGGCAATGTTTATATGTAAGACCATAGCTGGGCTATGGCATTTTAATTAAAAGACCATAACTGGGTTATGGCACCTTGAACGTAAGACCATGGTTGGACCATGGCAGTATTTATATGTAAGACCATAGCTGGGCTATGGCATTCTGATGATAAGACCATAACTAGGTTATGGCACTACGAATGTAAGACCATGGCAGGGCCATGGCAATGCATGTGTAAGACCATAGTTGGACTATGGCACAAGGAAAATGATGTACTCATATCCATAAGTTGTTCTTCGATTCGTAAAGACTTGGTAAGTGACATATAAAATTAATATTGAAATCCTTATGGTTATTATTAGTATTGATCTTGAATAAGTGTATCCATCAATATTTAAATGATTCAACGGGTAACTAAAAGACGTGATTGAGTATGACATTGATATGAGATGGTATAGGTATGTATATGAACCGTATAAGCTTTAAATAGAAGAAATTGTGAAGTTTGCATATAATCTTATGATTAAAGATGTGAAAGGTTTGTTAGATAATATAAGCTACATATTGATCTATTCAATTTGTTGAATTGTGTGTTTATGATTACATTGAGTTTATTTCATACGAGCTTACTAAGCTATAATGCTTACTTTGTTTATTTGACCGTGTTTTATAATGATTTCAAAGCTAGCTCAGATTCGGGGATCGTCGGAGACTTAGTCACATTATCCTACTATCATTTTGGTACTTTTGAGTTTATATTTTGGGTTATATGGCATGTATAGGATTAAGGTTGTTTTGGTTATGAGTTGATAAAGATTTTGGTCATTTGAAATGGCTTGTAAATGTTAAATGTTTAGTTTTGTATATTGCAATAAGAGTTGGCTAATCTGGTATGTTTGAATCATGAATATATATATGTATGCATGGCTTATATTATGAAGCTTGTGGATATAGATATGGTGGATGCTAGATGGTTGAAATTAGAGAACATATGTGTTTTTGAAATTGAGCACATTGATGCATATTTGGAAGTGTATAATTAGTTGAATTGCATATGTGATTTTGGTATAAATAGTATGGTCTATTTTGTGACTTGTGTGTATTGAGAAAGGTGGTATAGAATATGCATGAATTAGGCTTGAATTGGTTGGTTTAAATGCCAAATTATGCTATGTTTTGGTGCCAATTGGGTTGATGTTGGTGTGCACAAGTATGGGTGGCAAATTGGCTTGGTAAATAGCCTATTTTGTCCACACAGGCAGAGACACGGGCGTGTGTCTCAATCGTGTATGACACACGGTCATGTACACGGCCGTGTGTCCCCTGGTGTTGAATTAGAAACCAAGTCTGTAACAGTCCGAATTTGACCCTAATTGGAACGGTGGTTTCGGGACCACGAATCCGAGTCTAAAAAATTTTTAAATATTATTTTCTGTGTTTATTATATGTGAATTAATATGTGTGAAAGTTTCGTAGAAAAATTTTATTATTTGCATGCTTAATTAGAAAAAAAGGGCTTAATCGCGTAATTTATAAATTTGATAGTTTAATGTGCAAGGGCTAAATTGATGTTGTCTTTTTAAAAGGAAGCATTAAAGTGGAAATTTAGCCATTTCAAGATGTAGTGGACGGCATATGACATGAATGCCCATTAGTTAAAGTGTTTTAATCATTTTAAGTAATGGATAATTTAGTAAAATAATAATATGGCATTATAATATACATTATAACATAAAAAAATAAAGACATGCTCATCTTCTAAAGTGAAAGCCGAAACTAAGTAAAGAAAAAGAATTAGGGAAGCTTTGATTTTCGGCAACAAATTAGCTTGAATAAGGTATGTATAGTTTTCGGTTTTTGTTAATTTTTACGTTTTTGAGATCGTTGCTTCGAATACAAGTCGACCCATGTTTGAATTTTTGAATTTAAGCATGTTTGATATTCGGCCATTGATGGTTGTTTATGCTTTGTAATGTTTGATGGAAAAATATTAAAAGTATGTTTTGAATTAACATGTTTTAAATTGGAAATTTTGGTGAATTTGAGTATTTTGGGCTAAATTGAGAAAATAAATTTTTGATGGGTTAAAATGAAAAAAATAAATGAAATGTAGACGCTTATATGATCATATGGAAGATTCGGCCTAGCTATATTGTTGTGAGATTTTGCATATTTTTTGTTTTGTGCAAATAGGATTAAATTGTAAAAGTGTGAAATATTAGGGGCAAAATGGTAATTTGCCCATTTAGGTGTTTTTGGATTAAATTGAAATGAAATGTGCTTGAATGAGCTTAATTTGATTATGTTTAGATAAAGAACAAAAGAAAACAGACTTGGATCGGGGAAAAGCGAAAATAGTTGAATAGCCGGTCATCGTCGTCCATCGATAGTTGAGGTAAGTCTTTAAGCAATTTAATATTGTTAATATCGGTTATAACCTTGATTACATGCTGAATTTTGAATTTATAATTGTGAAATTGGCCAAAGCCGAATGTGATAAGTGATTTTAATAATGAAATGTAGTTAAATTTATTTGAATTTGATATGAGATAGTAATATGAATTATGTGTGATATATGTGATATTGGTAATATGTAATGTGTATGAAATGGTTTAATTATATTGATACTCGTGCTTGAGCCTAGCGTGCCTTGGCCAGCCTGAAGTGTATCGGGCTTATTGTCTAGCGTGCCTTGAGCCGGTGAAGTGTATCGGGCTTATTGCCTAGCAGGCTAAATGCTGGTGAATAAATTTCAGACCTCGGGTCTAGCAGGCTTAGTGCCGGTGAGTGTGTTTCAGGCTTTATGCCTAGCAGGCTTTATGTCGGTGATTATTCATAAGTATGTGTTTTAATGGATCGTTATAGTTGTGAAATATTGAGTACGATAAATGAGCTAATTGTTCAGTACATGAAAGCCTATTGGTTGTACGGGATAAGGTAAGTTAGTACATTACGACGATACTAATTTGGGTTTGTGATACAATTGAGGCATATTTGTAAAATTCTATTAAGGGTATTCGGCCTTATAAATGATGTGTATGTTATATTGAAAGTTGATTTGGATGTGAACATGGATGTGTTATGTAGTTTCAGCCAAAAGGGTAAATATACATATAATGTATATTGAATAAGTGAATTAACAATATGCTTTTGTATATTCGGCCTTATATATGCGGAAAAAAGAGAGGATATTATATAGATGATATAATTGTATACATGTGAAGATTAAAGGATATTATTACATGTGTATATTCGGTTATATGTGGTAAGTATGTACTTGGTACTTATTTAATTTTTTGTATACAGAAACATCCCTAATTATAT
The DNA here is from genome assembly GCA_025698515.1 of Gossypium sturtianum. Classification (NCBI taxonomy): domain Eukaryota; kingdom Viridiplantae; phylum Streptophyta; class Magnoliopsida; order Malvales; family Malvaceae; genus Gossypium; species Gossypium sturtianum. The sequence goes on along the minus strand of CM046943.1, from coordinate 71,846,403 downwards.
GGATTTGATAAGTGATAATTAAATTACTTTGTAAGGATGGTGGTATTCGGCCATGATGGCCCGATTGTGCGAAGAACTTATATTAAGGTTATAAAAAGATTGGTTTAAAATGTTTAAATATTTGATTAAATGGTTATATTTGCTTAAGGCTTACTAAGCTAAGTTAGCTTACTCTGTGTGATTGTTGTTCTATTTTATAGATCTTGATCAAGCTACGAGCTCAGAGGATCGTCAGTAAAGTCATCCACACTATCGACTCGTTTTGGTACTTTTAAAAGTTTGGGTTTGAACTTAAGGCATGTATAGGCTAGTTTATTACCTAATAGCATTTTGATGATGTAAGTAATGGCCATGCGAAATGGCTTAGTTTAAGTGCTAATAAGCTAATGCATAAATGACCTTGTTTGTAATATGTATATGTCTTGCTTGAACTTTGAATTTAGTGTTGATATGAGTTCATGTTTAGTGCTTACTTATATGAGTATATATATATATATGGTTTGGCATGAAGTCTACTTTTATGATTTATAATTACTGCTCTTGGGAAGTTGATATATGTGAATTTGAATATGTTTAGATTATGGATCGATGAAGGCTTACTATTAAAGTGATTAATTGAAACATGAATAAAGTGGAGATCATTTATATTGAAAATTTCATTTTCGATTAATAGAAGAAATCATAGGTTGACTAACTGGAAATGACATATTTAGTTGGGGATACGATTATGCATGTGTAAAAAAGTTCATTTTATATGTTTCGGCAATGGGAGAGATAATTGGTATTATGGTTCGGTTATGTTATTACAAATGAATTGGGGTTTACTTTGTTTGAATAAAATTATTTGATCTATTCGAATTTGGTTGAACAAGGTTCCATATAACTAGCTATAGATAAGTTTAGATTTTGTGTTTGTTATCTGGATTTAGGTAGTAATTATGAATATGTGCATATTTGGTTAATGTGGCCTAAATGACCAAATGAATATTATCCCTTGTTAATTGTTGAAATGGTTGCCATCCATATATACACATATATTGATGTTATAAATTATATACTTGGATTAAGAAATGATATAGGATTATTTATTAACTTGGTAAATTTGAAAGTTCATGCTCGTAATACATGTTTGTTTGTTTAAAGTCATGCTTATTAAAGAATGGTAGTTTAATTCGATGCATGTGAATTGGATGGCAAAGTTGATTAAACAAATGACTAGTATATGTTTGATGCCATGAACAGGTTTTATTTATATACTAGACGAGTTAATAGTAGGGAAGGCTTTTTGTTAGTCAAGTGTACTAAGAGTTGATTGATGATATGTTTGACTATGCCGAGTTGTGATATGTACAGTAATGCCTCGTAACCCTAATTCGGCGACGGATACGTGTTAGGGGTGTTACATTTGATTGGTATCAGAGCTTACAGTTTAGTCGATTCTAGGACTACCGTAGCGCGTGTGAGTCTAGCTGTACAAGCCTTTATTTTATAATACGATAGTGTGGTGACTTCTGACATTTAAATTGTGTTTTATATAGTAAATGGATCCCGACAGAGCCGTAGCTGATGATGTAGAGAGCATAGCGCCTGATCTCGCACATGGGTCAGCGCCAGTAGACTCTCGACCTATCTCGGGTAGCCATGAGGGGAAGGCTAAGCAAGCCTTCTACCAGATGATGAATGAATGGTTTACCCAATTTATTCAAACTAATCCGGATGTACAACAACCTCCACCCCCGAATAATCTAACTCCGATACCTTCAGCACCTCCGATGATAGATCCGATGAGATCTAGCAGGCCTCCAGTTGATAAAATCAGGAAATATGGGGTCGAAAAATTTAAAGCTAATGATGATGACGACGCAGAACGAGCTGAGATGTGGCTTGATAATACTATCCGAGTGCTCGATGAGCTGTCATGTACTCCAGACAAATGCTTGAAGTATGCTATATCCTTACTACGGGACACTGCATATCGCTGGTGGAATACACTAGTATCGGTGGTTTCGAAAGAAAAAGTGACTTGGGATTTCTTCCAGACCGAGTTCCGTAAGAAATATATCAGTCAGAGATTCATTGATCAGAAACGAAAAGAATTTCTAGAATTGAAACAGGGTCGAATGACCGTGACTGAGTATGAACAGAAGTTTGTCAGATTAAGCCGATATGCCCGAGAATGTGTGTCAACTGAAGCCATTATGTGTAAAAGGTTCGAAGACGGTCTGAATGAAGATATTAAGTTGCTAGTCGGCATACTCGAGATCCAAGAGTTCGTAGTACTTGTCGAACGAGCTTGCAAAGCCGAAGAGCTTGGGAAAGAGAAAAGAAAGGCTGAAATGGAAGCTAGAGACATTCGTAAAAGATCATCAAGTAAGACATTTCATTCGGTATCCAAGAAGTTCAAAGATGAATCTGGTCGACATAGAGCTACTTCAGACTTATCTTGACGAGATCGACCACCTGTGGGTTATCAAGCTACTTCGATGGCTAGTGTTGGTAATGTCTAGCAAAATCGGGTTGAATGCAAGCATTGTGGTAAATGGCATTCTGGGAGTTGTAGATTTCGTGATCGGTCCTGCTTTAAATGTGCATCGTCGGATCATTTTATTCGAGAGTGCCTGATGCTAGCTAAGCAAAATACGGCTCAGAATACAAGACCGAGTAATGTATCAGTGCAAGGCAGACCACCTAGGCCTTCGGGAAATGTAAGTGGCAGTCAGAAAGGAACCAAAGACACTGCAGTTCGATTAGAGGCTCGTGCACCTGCTAGAGCATATGTTGTACGTGCCAGAGAGGATGCTTGTTCCCCAGATGTTATCACCGGTACTTTCACTCTTTATGATACTACTGTGATTGCATTGATTGATCCGGGTTCGACTCATTCATATGTATGTGAAACTTTAGTATCCAGTAAGACTCTACCTGTTGAGTCTACTGAGTTTGTGATTCGTGTATCAAACCCCTTGGGTCGAAGTGTTCTGATTGATAAATTGTGTAAAAGTTACCCTTTGATGATTCAGGATTCATGCTTCCCAGCTGATTTAATGTTGTTGCCTTTCGACGAGTTCGATATAATTCTGGGAATGGACTGGTTAACTTTGCACGATGCTATTGTTAATTGCAAAAGAAAGACCATTGATTTGAGATGTCAGAACGGTGAAATTATCCAAATTGAATCTAATGACTTGAATGGGTTACCAGCAGTAATATCCTCGATGTTAGCTCGTAAGTATGTGAGAAAGGGGTGTGAAGCTTACTTGGCTTATGTTTTGGATAGTAAAGTGACTGAAAAGCAGATTGAATCCGTACCAGTTGTGTGAGAGTATCCAGATGTGTTTCCTGAAGAACTACCGGGTTTACCACCTGTTCGAGAAATAGAGTTTGGTATCGAATTAGTACCGGGGACGAATCTGATTTCAATAGCTCCGTATCGAATGGCACCTGCAGAATTAAAAGAGTTGAAAGCACAGTTGCAAGAGTTAACAGATAGAGGCTTTGCACGACCGAAGCTTCTCTCCTTGGGGTGCACCAATTTTATTTGTGAAAAAGAAAGACGGGACTATGCGAATGTGCATCGATTACAAATGCTCAACAAGGTAACTATAAAGAATAAATATCCGCTGCCACGGATTGACGACTTGTTTGATCAATTGAAAGGGGCTTCAGTGTGTTTTCAAGATAGATTTGAGATCGGGCTATTATCGGTTCATGCAGTCGAGATTCCGATGTGCTAAAGATCGCCAACGAGGTACGGACATTATGAGTTTCTCGTTATGCCTTTTGGGCTTACTAATGCACCTGCTATTTTTATGGATCTGATGAATCGGATTTTCAGACAGTATTTGGATCGATTTGTAGTAGTATTTATAGATGATATTCTGATCTACTCTAAAGATGAAACCGAGCATGCTGAGCATCTGAGACTGGTGCTACAAACTTTGTGAGATAAACAGTTATATGCAAAGTTTTGTAAGTGTGAATTTTGGCTGAATGAGGTCAATTTTCTGGGTCACGTTGTTTCGGCATCAGGTATTCGGGTTGATCCGAATAAAATATCGGCTATACTTGATTGGAAACCACCAAGAAATGTTTTTGAGATTCGAAGCTTTTTGGGACTTGTTGGTTATTACAGACAATTCGTGAAAGGTTTTTCTATGATAGCCACACCTTTGACAAAGCTATTACAGAAAGATGTCAAGTTCAAATGGACGAAATCATGTCAGAAAAGTTTCGATCAGTTGAAAGCTCTTTTGACCGAGTCTTTAGTGTTAGTTCAACCTGAATCGGGTAAAGAATTTATTGTTTATAGTGATGCATCTTTGAATGGTTTGGGTTGCGTTTTAATGCAGGAAGGCAAAGTAGTAGCCTATGCTTCGAGACAGTTGAAGCCACATGAAAGAAATTATCCGACACATGATTTGGAGTTAGCAGCCATTGTATTCGCGTTAAAGATTTTGCGTCATTATCTATTTGGTGAGAAAGGTCATGTTTATTCGGATCACAAGAGTTTAAAGTACTTGATGACTCAGAAAGATTTGAACTTGAGACAACGCAGATGGTTAGAGCTGTTGAAAGATTATGAATTAGTGATTGACTACCATCCGAGGAAAGCCAATGTTGTTACGGATGCCTTAAGTTGGAAATCATTATTTGCTCCTTGTGCGTTGAACGCACATATGGTTATGTCTGATGATGGTTCGATAATAGCTGAATTGAAAGCAAGACCGTTGTATATTCAACAATTTTGTGATGATCATAGAGTTGACAATGATATGATGGCAAGACGAGTTCAGTGTGAAAGTAATGCAGAGCCAGAGTTTCGAATTGATGAAAATGACTGTTTGAACTTTAAAGGCCGAATATGTGTTCCGAGGAATGTGGATTTGATTCAGATGATATTGAATGAGGCTCATAATAGTCGATTGTTTGTACATCCGGGTAGCAAAAAAATGTATAATGATTTGAAACAGTTCTATTGGTGGCCTGGTATGAAACGGGACATATCTGAATTTGTCTCGAAGTGCTTAATTTGTCGCAAGTAAAAGCCAGAACATCGTGTGCCTTCAGGTTACTTCAGCCGATCATGATACCTGAATGGAAATGGGATAGAATTGCTATGGATTTTGTATCCGGTTTGCCTACGACACCGAGCAAGAAAGATGCAATTTGGGTTATAGTGGACAGACTAACCAAATCAGCTCACTTTGTTCCAGTTCGTACGGACTATTCGCTCGATAAGCTTGCTTAGTTATATGTATCTCAAATTGTGAGATTACATGGTGTGCTGATTTCCATTGTTTCGGATAGAGACCCAAGATTCACGTCGCAGTTTTGGAAGAAATTGCAAGATGCTTTAGGTACCAAACTACACTTTAGCACAGCTTTTCATCCGCAGACAAATGGTCAGTCTGAACGAACCATTCAGATACTTGAGGATATGTTGAGATGTTGCGTCCTCGAGTTTGAAGGTACGTGGGAACGATACTTACCTTTGATTGAATTTGCTTACAATAATAGCTTTCAATCTAGTATCAAAATGGCACCTTACGAAGCTTTGTACGGCCGCAAGTGTCGCACACCATTGTACTGGACCGAGCTCAGTGAAAACAAGATACACGGGGTTAATTTGATTAAAGAGACTGAACAGAAAGTAGCGGTAATCTGAGATAGTTTGAAAGTTGCATCAGATCGCCAAAAGTCATATGCGGATATGAAACGTAAAGACATTGAGTTTCAAGTCGGAGACCGGGTATTTTTGAAAGCTTCACCGTGGAAGAAATTACTTTGATTTGGTAATAAAGGAAAATTAAGTCCGAGGTTCATCGGACCGTATAAGATCATCGAACGTATCGGGCCTGTTGCTTATAGATTGAAGTTGCCTTCTGAATTAGAAAAGATTCACAATGTATTTCATGTTTCGATGCTCCGTAGATATTGTTCAGATCTGTCACATGTGATTTGTCCGTCTGAAATTGAAATCTGATCTGATATGACGTACGAGGAGGAACCGATCCGTATTTTAGCTCGTGAAGTGAAGGAGTTGAGAAATAAGAAAATTTCGTTAGTAAAAGTACTATGGAATCGACATAGAGTAGAAGAGGCTACGCGGGAGCCTGAGGATTCAATGAGGCAACAATATCCAACTTTGTTTAATGGTAAGATTTTCGGGGACGAAAATCCCTAAGGGGGGAGAGTTGTAACAGTCCGAATTTGACCCAAATCGGAACGGTGGTTTCGGGACCACGAATCTGAGTCTGAAAAATTTTTAAATATTATTTTCTGTGTTTATTATATGTGAATTAATATGTGTGAAAGTTTCGTAGAAAAATTTTATTATTTGCATGCTTAATTAGAAAAAAGGGCTTAATCGCGTAATTTATAAATTTGATAGTTTAATGTGCAAGGGCTAAATTGATGTTGTCTTTTTAAAAGGAAGCATTAAAGTGGAAATTTAGCCATTTCAAGATGTAGTGGACGGCATATGACATGAATGCCCATTAGTTAAAGTGTTTTAATCATTTTAAGTAATGGATAATTTAGTAAAATAATAATATGGCATTATAATATACATTATAACATAAAAAAATAAAGACATGCACATCTTCTAAAGTGAAAGCCGAAACTAAGTAAAGAAAAAGAATTAGGGAAACTTTGATTTTCGGCAACAAATTAGCTTGAATAAGGTATGTATAGTTTTCGGTTTTTATTAATTTTTACATTTTTGAGATCGTTGCTTCGAATACAAGTCGACCCATGTTAGAATTTTTGAATTTAAGCATGCTTGATATTCGGCCATTGATGGTTGTTTATGCTTTGTAATGTTTGATGGAAAAATATTAAAAGTATGTTTTGAATTAACATGTTTTAAATTGGAAATTTTGGTGAATTTGAGTATTTTGGGCTAAATTGAGAAAATAAATTTTTGACGGGTTAAAATGAAAAAATAAATGAAATGTAGACACTTATATGATCATATGGAAGATTCGGCCTAGCTATATTGTTGTGAGATTTTGCATATTTTGTGTTTTGTGCAAATAGGATTAAATTGTAAAAGTGTGAAATATTAGGGGCAAAATGGTAATTTGCCCATTTAGGTGTTTTTGGATTAAATTGAAATGAAATGTGCTTGAATGAGCTTAATTTGATTATGTTTAGATAAAGAACAAAAGAAAACAGACTTGGATCGGGGAAAAGCGAAAATAGTTGAATAGCCAGTCTTCGTCGTCCATCGATAGTCGAGGTAAGTCTTTAAGCAAATTAATATCATTAATATCGGTTATAACCTTGATTACATGCTGAATTTTGAATTTATAATTGTGAAATTGGCCAAAGCCGAATGTGATAAGTGATTTTAATAATGAAATGTAGTTAAATTTATTTGAATTTGATATGAGATAGTAATATGAATTATGTGTGATATATGTGATATTGGTAATATGTAATGTGTATGAAATGGTTTAATTATATTGATACTCAGGCTTCGAGCCTAGCAGGCCTTGAGCCGGTGAAGTGTATCGGGCTTATTGTCTAGCAGGCCTTGAGCCAGTGAAGTGTATCGGGCTTATTGCCTAGCAGGCTAAATGCCGGTGAATAAATTTCAGACCTCGGGTCTAGCAGGCTTAGTGTCGGTGAGTGTGTTTCAGGCTTTATGCCTAGCAGGCTTTATGCCGGTGATTATTCATAAGTATGTGTTTTAATGGATCGTTATAGTTGTGAAATTTTGAGTACGATAAATGAGCTAATTGTTCAGGTACATGAAAGCCTATTGGTTGTACGGGATAAGGTAAGTTAGTACATTACGATTGATACTACTAGTTTGTGATACAATTGAGGCATATTTGTAAAATTCTATTAAGGGTATTCGGCCTTATAAATGATGTGTATGTTATATTGAAAGTTGATTTGGATGTGAACATGGATGTGTTATGTAGTTTCGGCCAAAAGGGTAAATATACATATAATGTATATTGAACAAGTGAATTAACAATATGCTTTTGTATATTCGGCCTTATATATGCGGAAAAAAAAGGATATTATATAGATGATATAATTGTATACATTTGAAGATTAAAGGATATTATTACATGTGTATATTCGGTTATATGTGGTAAGTATGTACTTGGTACTAATTTAATTTTTTGTATACGGAAACATCCCTAATTATATGGATTTGATAAGTGATAATTAAATTACTTTGTAAGGATGGTGGTATTCGGCCATGATGGCCCGATTGTGCTAAGAACTTATATTAAGGTTATAAAAAGATTGGTTTAAAATGTTTAAATATTTGATTAAATGGTTATATTTGCTTAAGGCTCACTAAGCTAAGTTAGCTTAGTCTGTGTGATTGTTGTTCTGTTTTATAGATCCTGATCAAGCTACGAGCTCAGGGGATCATCAGTAAAGTCATCCACACTATCGACTCGTTTTGGTACTTTTAAAAGTTTGGGTTTGAACTTAAGGCATGTATAGGCTAGTTTATTACCTAATAGCATTTTGATGATGTAAGTAATGGCCATGCGAAAATGGCTTAGTTTAAGTGCTAATAAGCTAATGCATAAATGACCTTGTTTGTAATATGTATATGTCTTGCTTGAACTTTGAATTTAGTGTTGATATGAGTTCATGTTTAGTGCTTACTTATATGAGTATATATATATATATATATGGTTTGGCATGAAGTCTACTTTTATGATTTATAATTACTGCTCTTGGGAAGTTGATATATGTGAATTTGAATATGTTTAGATTATGGATCGATGAAGACTTACTATTAAAGTGATTAATTGAAACATGAATAAAGTGGAGATCATTTATATTGAAAATTTCATTTTTGATTAATAGATGAAATCATAGGTTGAATAATTGGAAATGACATATTTAGTTGGGGATACGATTATGCATGTGTAAAAAAGTTCATTTTATATGTTTCGGCAATGGGAGAGATAATTGGTATTATGGTTCGGTTATGTTATTACAAATGAATTGAGGTTTACTTTGTTTGAATAAAATTATTTGATCTATTCGAATTTGGTTGAACAAGGTTCCATGTAACTAGCTATAGGTAAGTTTAGATTTTGTGTTTGTTATCTGGATTTAGGTAGTAATTATGAATATGTGCATATTTGGTTAATGTGGCCTAAATGACCAAATGAATATTATCCCTTGTTAATTGTTGAAATGGTTGCCATCCATATATACACATATATTGATGTTATAAATTATATACTTGGATTAAGAAATGATATAGGATTATTTATTAACTTGGTAAATTTGAAAGTTCATGCTCGTAATACATGTTTGTTTGTTTAAAGTCATGCTTATTAAAGAATGGTAGTTTAATGCGATGCATGTGAATTGGATGGCAAAGTTGATTAAACAAATGACTAGTATATGTTTGATGCCATGAACAGGTTTTATTTATATACTAGACGAGTTAATAGTAGGGAAGGCTTTTTGTTAGTCAAGTGTACTAAAAGTTGATTGATGATATGTTTGACTATGCCGAGTTGTGATATGTACAGTAATGCCTCGTAACCCTAATCCGGCGACGGATACGGGTTAGGGGTGTTACAAAGTCAGTATGCTCCACATGGGCGTGTGACTTGGCCGTGTAACATAAGTCAGTATACCCTACAGGTTTGGCACGACCTAGCACACGGCCTGGGACACGGGCGTGTGTGGCCACTTCGAAGGGTACACGGGCTAGACACACGGGCATGTGGTTAGCCGTGTGACCCAAGTCAGTATGCTCACTAGTTTAGACACGGGGTCAGACACGGGCTGGGACACGACCATATGCTTCCATTTCGAATGTCCACATGGCTTATGACATGGACGTGTCTTTGGCCATGTGAGACACACGGCCGAACCACACGGGCGTGTGTCCGATGTTTTTGAGAAAGTTTTCTAAGTGTTCTAAGGGTTTCCAAAGTTATCGGTTTAGTCCCGAACCATTCCCAATGCATGTTTAGGGCCTTGTAGGCTCGTATTAGGGACAAATTGATTGGTTGTGAATGAATTGTATTTGAAATGATTAATTTGTATGAGAAATGTATGTTTTAATGTGTGATAAGTTCGGTAATGCTCTGTATCCCTATTCCAGCATTGAATACGGGTGAGGGGTGTTACATTTATTGGTATCAGAGCTATGGTTTAGTCGATTCTAGGACTAACGTAGCGTATGTGAGAGTCTAGCTATACATGCCATATATGGCTTGTGATAGTGGGATGGCTCCTGACAATTTAAACTGTGCTTTCGTATAGTAAATGGATCCAAATCGAGCTGTAGTTAATGGTGTTGAGAGTAATGCGCCAGCTTCCGCTCAAGGGACAGCGCCGTCTGAATCTAGAAACGTATCGAGTAGTCATGGAGGAGAGGCTAAAGAAGCCTTTTTCCAAATGATGAACGAGTGGTTCACGGAATTTGTTCGAACAAATTCGGCTACTCAGCAACCTCCACCCCCACCTATTTCCCAACCAGTCCCCTTAGTTCCTCAAAGTTTGGAACCTTTACGTTTAAATAAGCCGTATGTGGATAAAATTCAAAAATATGAGGCTAGAGATTCAAGAAAGAGGTCAATGAATAAATCATCTCATTCTTCATCAAAGAAATTAAAGGATTTTCATAATCATTCTAGCGCTTTAGTGGGATATTCTGCTAGGGATCGTAGTAAACAACACATGAACTCAAAAGTTCAAGCCACTTTAGTAGCAAGTGTTGGTAGTGTCAAGTCAAATAAATCTGTGTGTAAACAGTGTGGTACATGACATCTTGGAGAATGTTGATGAGTACAAGAGCTTGTTTTAAATGTGGTTCACAGGAACATTTCATTCGAGATTGTCCTGAATTACCTGATAAGGATAAACTGCAGATTTCTTGACAGAGTAATACAACTGTGTGAGAGAGATCACTTCAAATTACTAGAAATATGAGTGGTAGTCGTGGCGCTACTAGAAATTCAGCAGCAAGATCTGGAGTACGACCGCCAGCCAGAGCTTACGCTGTTCGCGCTCGCGAAGACGCGTCATCACCAGATGTTATCATTAGTACATTTTCTATTTATGACACTAATGTGACTGCTTTGATTGATCCCGGATCAATTCATTCATATATTTGTATGAATTTGGTGTCTCATAAGAGTTTGCCTTTTGAGTCTGCTGAGTTTGTGATTAAAGTATTGAACCCCTTAGGCAAGTATGTGTTAGTTGATAAAGTTTGCAAGAACTGTCCTTTAATGACTCGAGGTTACTATTTTTCAACTGGTTTGATGCTATTACCGTTTGATGAGTTTGATGTAATTCTGGGTATGGATTGGTTGACTCTACATGATACTGTTGTGAATTGTAGACAAAAGACTATTGAATTGAAATGTCAGAACAATGAAATTCTTCGAATTGAATCAGATGAGTCGAGTGGGTTGCCTGTTGTGATTTTGTCTATGTCAGCTCAGAGATGTGTGAGGAAAGGTTGTGAAGCTTATTTTGCTTATGTTTTAGATACAAAAGTGTCAGAATCTAAGATTGAATTAGTGCCAATTGTTTGTGAGTATCCGGATGTGTTTCCAGAAGAATTATCAATGTTACCACCGATCAAAAAAGTTGAATTTGCTATTGAGTTAGTACCGGGAACTTCATCGATATCTATAGCTCCATACAGAATGGCTCCGATAGAATTGAAAGAGTTGAAATCTCAGTTGCAAGAGTTAACAGATAGAGGTTTTGCACCACCTAGTTTTTCACCCTGGGGTGCGCCAGTATTGTTCGTAAAGAAGAAAGACGGGTTAATGAGAATGTGTATTGGCTATAGACAGCTCAACAAGGTTACAATAAAGAATAAGTATCCGTTGCCGAGGACATATGATTTGTTTGATCAGTTGAAAGGGGCAACAGTGTTTTTGAAGATTGATTTGAGATCTGGCTATTATCAGTTGCGAGTGAAAGATTCAGATGTGCCGAAAACTGCGTTCAGAATGAGGTACAGACATTATGAATTTCTTGTTATGCCTTTCGGATTGACTAATGCTCCTGCAGTCTTTATGGATTTGATGAATCAGATTTTTAGACCGTATTTAGACAGATTCGTTGTTGTATTCATTGACGACATTCTGACCTATTCACGAGATGAGTCTGAGCACGCCGAGCATTTGAGTATTGTGCTACAAACTTTGAGAGATAAGCAACTGTTCGCTAAATTCAGCAAATGTGAATTTTGGCTCCGAGAAGTCAGATTTTTAGGACATATTGCTTTAGCCGAAGGCATACGAGTTGACCCGAGCAAGATTTCTATAGTTGTTGACTGGAAACCACCGAGAAATGTATCCAAAGTCAGAAGCTTTTTGGGATTGGCTGGTTATTATCGACGTTTTGTTAAATGATTCTTGATGATTGCTACACCGATGACCAGATTGCTACAGAAAGATGTAAAATTCAAGTGGTCAGAGAAATGTCAACAGAGTTTTGATCAGTTGAAAGCATTGTTAACTGAGGTACCAGTTTTGGTTCAACCTAAGTCGGGTAAAGAGTTTGTGATTTACAACAACGCGTCATTGAATGGTTTGGGTTGTGTTTTGATGCAAGAAAGAAAAGTGGCAGCTTATGCCTCCAAACAGTTGAAGCCGCATGAAAAGAATTATCCGACGCACAATTTAGAGTTGGCCGCCATTGTATTTGCATTGAAAATTTGGCGACATCATTTATACGGCGAGAAGTGTCATATCTTTACAGATCACAAAATTTTAAAGTATATAATGACTAAGAAAGACTTGAATTTGCGACAACGGAGATGGCTTGAGCTATTAAAAGATTACGAGTTAGTAATTGGTTATCATCCGGGGAAAGCAAATGCCGCAGATGCTTTGAGTTGAAAACCTCTATTTGCTCTTAGAGCGAAGAATACAAGACTGAATTTGTCTGATGATGGTTCGATTCTACCAGAGTTGAAAGCTAAACCGATTTTTCTTCAGCAAATTTGTGAAGCTCAAAAGTGTGATACCGAGTTACAAACCAAAAGAATGCAATGTGAGTCGACTAGTGAGTCAGATTATCAGATCGGGTCTGATGATTGCTTAATGTACCGAGGTAGAATCTGTGTACCAAAGAATTCTGAGCTTATTCAGAAAATTTTGCAGGAAGCACACAGTGGTTGTTTATCTGTTCACCCAGGGAGTACCAAAATGTACAATGATTTGACACAATTGTATTGGTGGTCGGGTATGAAACGAGACATTTCAGAATTTGTATCGAGATATTTAGTTTGTCAACAAGTCAAACCCGAACATCAAGTGCCTTCAGGATTACTACAGCCTGTGATGATACCAAAATGGAAATGGGATAAAGATCCAAGGTTTACATCGCGATTTTGGAAGAAATTGCAAGAAGCTCTGGGTACGAGGTTGAATTTTAGTACAACATTTCATCCGCAAACCGATGGTTAGCCAGAGAGAGTAATACAGATTCTCGAAGATATGCTTCGTTATTGTGTTTTAGAATTTGAAGGCAATTGGGAGAAATATTTATCGTTGGTTGAATTTGCATAAAGCAATAGTTTTCAATTGAGTATAAAGATGGCACCGTATGAAGATTTGTATGGTCGCAAATGACGAACTCCATTGTACTGGACTGAGCTGAGTGATAAAAAGATTCACGGGGTTGATTTAATTCGAGAAATTGAAGAAAAAGTGAAAGTAATTTGCGACAGTCTAAAAGCAGCTTCAGATCGACAGAAGTCATACGCGGATTTGAAACGTAAAGACATTGAATTTTAGATCGGTAATAAAGTATTTCTGAAAGTTTCTCCGTGGAAGAAAATCCTTCGATTTGGTCGTAAAGGTAAACTAAGTCCGCGATTTATCTGGCCGTATGAGATTATTGAACGAATAGGGCCAGTGGCATATTGGCCATCTTTACTGTCAGAGTTAGAGAAAATCCACAACGTGTTTCATGTGTCGATGTTGCGCCGATATAGATCAGATCCATCACATGTAATTTCTCCAGCAGAGATTGAAATTCAACCCGATATGACGTACAATGAAGAACCGATCAGAATTTTAGCTCGAGAGGTTAAACAGTTGCGAAATAAAAGCATAGCTTAAGTGAAAGTACTTTGGCAACGTCATGGGGTTGAAGAAGCTACGTGGGAACCTGAGGAAGCTATGAGAAAATAATACCCTAACCTATTCACTAGTAAGATTTCCGGGAACGATAATCCCCAAGGGGAAGAGTTGTAACAGCTCATTTTTAGTCAAATCAGACTAATAATTTATTATTATTTTAATGTCTACAGCATGAAAGTATGAATGTGTGAATTTTTTTTTAAGAAATTTTATCATTTGAGTGCTTAATTTGATAAAAAGGACTAAATCGCGTAAAGCGTAAAACTTGAGTTCTTGTAACAGCCAGGTTTAGACCCTAGTCGGAACAGTGGTTTTGAGACCACAAATCCGAGGTCAGAAAAAATATTTTAATGTTATTTTTGGTGTTTACAGTATGTGACTAAGCATGTGTGAAATTTCTGTGTGAAAATTTTATCGATTGTGTGCTTAATTTGAGAAAAGGACTTAATCGCATAAAATGCAAAAGCTGTGTGCTGATTGTAAAAGTGCTAATTTGTTATGGCTTATTAAAATGTGATTCCTTATGTTGATAATAGACCATTAAAAGAATGGATGGACAAAAATGCCTAATTTAGTGGAATTTAAATGTTATACATTAAAGGTTAAAATGGTAAAATGTCCATTAAGTTGATATAATTAAAACAAAACATTTGATGGCCGTTTTTATCATCTTATTCCACTGAAATTAGAAAAGAAAAGAGGGTTTATGAGCTTTAAAGGTTTCGGCAAGCTCAAGCTCCAACTGGTATGTGTTTTTAACTCGGTTTTTGATGATTTCTATGTTTTTGTGTTCGTTGCTTCGTGTTCTAGCTAGCCCATGTCTTAATTTTTGAATTTGTTGGTGATTTTGAGATAAGCCATTGATAAATGCTTGAGATTTATGATAGTTGATGATGAAATATGAAAGATAGGTGAAAGATTAACATATTTTGTCTTTGAATTTTTGATGAAATTAGCTATTTTGGGCTAAATTGTGAAAATGAGAAATTGGAGGACTAAAATGTGAAATAAATGAAATGTGTGGGCTTGTATGGTAATAAGGATAATTCGGCTAGGCATGGGTTAAATGAAATTATGTGTATTTGATGAATTTATGAAATAGGGACTTAAGTGTCAAAATGTGCAAATGTGAGGCCTATTTTGTAAAATGTCCTAAATATGTGTACTTGGATTAAATTGAATGATTTGGTGAATGAATGAGCTAAATTTGAATATGTATAGACCAAGAACGGAGAGATTCAGATCGAGATCGAGGCAAAGACAAAGTGCTTGATTGATCGGCTAGTCTCGGTATTTCTACGTCCGAGGTAGGTTCGGATATAATACGTGTTATTAAGTTTATGTTTAAGTGCTATGAAATGAATAATTGTGTGATTATTGGATTAGAAATGTTATATGTGAAATTGAGAAATGTAGCACTAAGTGTGCGTATTTAGAATTGAAACAGAGGTGAATGGCACTGTGCGTGCGAAATAAAGAAAGCTTCGGTAGTATTGATTGGCACTGTGTGTGCGATACCGAGATGAATTTGGTTCAATGAAATTGGCACTAAATGTGCGCTGATAATTATGCTTTGGCTATGAAATAGGCACTAAGTGTGCTATTGAATTGAAGGAATAATAAGGATCGATCGAAATGAGGTATTGAGTATTGAGTAGCATGAATGATCGACAACTAAGTGTTGGCTAAGGTACGTATGGAACCTATGTGGTTGATGAAATTGTAAATGGATTTATGGATGGATGAGTGAGCATATTAGCTATGGATGATATGGTGTATATATTTGTGAGTTGATCTATGTGATGGATTAACTTTGTATATTGTAATTGTATTATTGAATTAAATGTATTATATTACGAACTTACTAAGCACTAAAGCTTATTGTGTGAAGTGTTTCTCTGTTTTACAGTGTCTTTAAAGCTAGCTCGTATCTGAAGATCGTCAGTGACTCAACCACACTATCGGCTAATTATTTTGGTACTTTTGGAAGATATATATATATGGTATATGGCATGTATAGGCTAGTTGATATGGCATGTTTTGAAGTGTATAAACTTTGCCATGTGATATGGCATGAAGGTTGAATAATGTTAGTATATATATGTGGAATTATGTGAATGATGAATATGGTATGTTTCATGCATAAAATGGTTGACGAGAATTGAGATTAAATCATGAATTTGTGGTATGGGTTATATGATACTTGACTTATAGGATTAGGAATGTGGAATTCGTATTTTAGATAGACTTATTAAGTTGAATTTGAGCATAGGAATAAATGATGTAGTTGATGATTAATTGGTGCATATATTGGTATGTTTTGGTTGCCATTTGTGGTATAAATGCTTATGAATTGAGGCTTGTAGGTGATTTTAAGTGTGGGTGGCAAGTTTGGCCTTGTAAATGACCTATAATTGCCCACACGGTTGAGTACACGGGCGTGTGGCTCGACCGTGTCATTTGAGTTTGTAATTCAAAACAAGTCAGGCTCGACCACGGGCTAGACACACGGGCGTGTGACTGGCCGTGTGATGCAAGTCAGGCTCGACCACGGGTGAGGCACACGGGCATGTCTCAGGCCGTGTGAACAAGTTAGTATGTATGCCCTGTTTTAACACGGCTCGAGCATATGGGCGTGTCTGAGGCCGTGTGAGGCACACGGCCTGCCCATACTGGCTTGTGACCTCTGTAGCTTTGAAAAATGTTTGATTTTTCAAAAAAATTCTGTATGATCCCAGTTTAGCCTCGACCCTTTTCTAGTGTTTGTTTAAGGTCTTGAAGACCTCGTTAAGGGACTATATGTATATATGTTGATATGTTTGAATGATGAAATACTTTGTGTTGTAAAATGATTGTAAATGTTCTGGTTTGTTCGGTAATACTCCTTAACCCTAATCCAACGACGATTTTGGGTTAAGGGTGTTACATTTTATTGGTATCAGAGCTACGGTTTAGTCGATTCTAGGACTAACGTAGCGCGTGTGAGTTTAGCTATACATGCCATATATATAATTGCGATAGTGTGATGAATCCTGACAGTTAAAAATGTGTTTTTATATAGTAAATGGATCCCGATCGAGCAGTTGCTGATGATGTTGAGAGCAATGCGCCTGCTCCCGCTCAAGGGACAACGCCGGCCGAGTCTAGGCCGATTGCTGGTAGCCATGAGGGAGAGGCTAAGCAAGCCTTCTTCCGAATGATGAGTGAGTGGTTTTTAGAGTTAGTTTGAATGAATCCGGCTGCTCTACAACCTCTACCCCTTCAAGTGCCTGTAGTGCCACAAGTTGTAGATCCGATCCGGTTGAGTAAACCTACTATGGATAAGATCAGAAAGTACGGGGCTGAAGAGTTTAGAGCCACAGTTGATGACGATGCTGAACGAGCTGAGTTCTGGCTCGAGAATACAATCCGAGTGTTTAATGAGATGTCATTGACTCCTGATGAATGCATTAAATGTGTTGTTTCCTTGTTAAGAGATACGGCATATAATTGGTGGAAAACGTTGATATACGTGGTTCCGAGAGAGAGAATCACTTGGGATTTCTTTCAAGTTAAATTCTTGAAGAAGTATATCAGTCAATGATTCATAGATCAGAAATGTAAAGAGTTTCTAAAAATGAAACAGGGTCATATGTCTATTACTAAGTACGAGCGGGAATTTGTGAGATTAAGCCAATACGCGCAAGAATGTGTTTCGATTGAAACTACTATCTGTAAACGCTTCATTGAAGGGCTGAATGAAGACATCAAATTGTTGGTTGGAATTATTGACTTGAATGAATTCATAGTATTGGTTGAAAGAGCTTGTAAAGTCGAGAAACTCAGCAAAGAAAAGAAGAAAGCGGATTCTGAAGCTAGAGATGAAAGAAAAAGATCGATGAGTAAGTCGTATCAACCTTCGTCCAAGAGATTTTGAGATGCAATAAATCACTCAAATGTTTCGATTGGACATTCAAGCAGAGATCGAGTGAAACAGAATGTTAGTTTCAAAACACAAGTTCCAATTGAATAGAGTGTTGGAAGTGTTAAAAGCAACAAGCCTGAGTGTAGAAAGTGTGGGAGACGACATGTTGGAGAATGCTGGGGAAAGTATAATAATAGAGTTTTCTATAAATATGGATCACAAGATCACTTCATTCGTGATTGCCCATAGTTAGCTGAGAAAGACAATGTACAGAATGCGAGACCGAGTAATGTGAAAGCTAGAGGTAGACCACCCAGAAACACTGGGAATGTAAGCGGTAGTCAGAGAGGAACATTAGATACAGCTGTGAGATCGAAGGTGAGAGCACCTGCCCGAGATTACGCTATTCGCGCTCATGAAGAAGCGTCATTTCCAGACGTCATTACTGGTACTTTTACTCTACTTGATACTGATGTGATTGCATTGATAGATCCAGGATATACTCATTCCTATGTGTGTGTGAATCTCGTATCTAGTAAGACTCTGCCTATTGAGTCTACTGAATTTGTAATTAGAGTATCGAACCCCTTAGGCAACTGTGTTCTGGTCGATAAAGTATGCAAGAACTGTCCATTGATGTTTTGGGATGTTTGTTTTCCGGCTAATTTGATGCTCCTACCATTTGATGAATTTGATATAATTCTGGGTATGGATTTTCTCACTTTGCATAATGCTATTGTGAATTGTAAACAAAAGAGTATTGATTTGAGAAGTCAGAATGGTGAGATAGTTCGAATTGAATCCAGTGATTTGAATGGGTTACCGACTGTTGTATCTTCGATGAAAGCTTTGAATTATGTGAAAAAGGGTTGCGAAGCCTATTTTGCGTATGTGATAGATACAAAAGTGACTGAAAAGAAAGTTGAATCTGTACCTGTAGTTTGTGAGTTCTCAGATGTGTTTTTGAAACAACTACCGGGATTACTTTCGATACGAGAAGTTGAGTTTGGTATTAAATTAGTACCGGGAACGACTCTTATCTCAATAGCTCCGTATAGAATGGCACCGGCAGAATTGAAAGAGTTGAAATCTCAGTTACAAGAGTTGATAGATAGAGGATTTGGACGACCGAGTTTCTCGCCCTAGGGTGCTCCTGTGTTGTTTGTGAAAAAGAAAGATGGCACTATGAGGATTGTATTGATTACCGACAGTTGAACAAAGTGATGATAAAGAATAAATATCCTCTACCGCGAATCGATGATTTGTTTGATCAGCTGAAAGGAGCTACAGTGTTTTCGAAAATAGATTTGAGATCGGGCTATTATCAGCTACGAGTTAAAGAATTAGATGTGCCGAAAACTGCTTTTAGAATGAGGTACGAACATTATGAATTCTTAGTTATGCCATTTGGACTAACGAATGCTCCTGCAGTGTTTATGGATTTGATGAATCGGAGTTTTAGACCGTATTTGGATCGATTTGTCGTGGTGTTTATTGATGACATTTTGATTTATTCTTGTGATGAGACGCAACATGCTGAGCATTTGAGAATCGTGTTACAGACTCTGCGTAAGAAGCAATAGTATGAAAAGTTTAGCAAATGTGAGTTCTAGTTGCATGAAGTTGATTTTCTAGGACATATTGTGTCAGCATCTGGTATACGAGTTGATCCGAGAAAAATTTCAACTATTTTGGAGTGGAAGCCTCCGAGGAATGTGTCTGAAGTCCGTAGTTTTCTGGGACTAGCGAGATATTATAGACAGTTTGTGAAAGGCTTCTTGATGATTGCGACTCTGTTGATTAAATTACTATAGAAAGATGTTAAATTCGAGTGGTCAGAAAGGTGCCAGTAGAGTTTTGATCAGTTGAAAGCATTGTTGACAGAAGCACTAGTGTTAGTTCAACCTGAATCGGGTAAAGAATTTATAGGTTACAGTGATGCATCGTTGAATGGTTTGGGCTATGTGCTTATGCAAGAGGGCAAAGTTATACCTTATGCTTCGAGACAGTTAAAGCCGCATGAAAAGAACTATCCGACTCACGATCTTGAATTAGCTGCGATTGTATTTGCATTAAAGGTTTGGCGTCATTATCTATTTGGTGAGAAATGCCACATTTATACTGATCACAAGAGTTTGAAATATTTAATGACTTAGAAAGAATTAAATTTGAGACAGCGAAGATGGTTAGAATTACTAAAAGACTATGAATTAGTAATTGATTATCATCCGGAAAAAGCTAATGTTGTTGCTGACGCTTTGAGCCAAAAGTCTTTATTTGCTTTGCATGCAATGAATACTCAAATAGATCTGTGTGATGATGGTTCGGTTATGGTCGAGTTGAAAGTGAGGCCAATGTTTATACGTCAGATTTGTGATGCCCAGAAAAGTGATAATGAGATGATGACAAAACGAGCTCAATGTGATTTGAATTCTAATTCAAAATTTCGAAGTGATAATGATGATTGTTTGAGATTTCGAGATCGGATTTGTATTCTGAGAAATTCAGAGTTGATTCAGTTAGTTATGAACGAAGCTCATAATAGTCATTTAGCCATTCATCTGGGAAGTACGAAAATGTATAATGATCTG
Organism: Gossypium sturtianum; assembly: GCA_025698515.1. Taxonomy (NCBI): domain Eukaryota; kingdom Viridiplantae; phylum Streptophyta; class Magnoliopsida; order Malvales; family Malvaceae; genus Gossypium; species Gossypium sturtianum. Next base: position 71,825,794 of record CM046943.1, on the reverse strand, counting down.
AAATAGTTTTATTGGTGGCATGGTATGAAACGGGATATCTTAGAGTTTGTTTCGAAATGTATTTTATGTCAGCAAGTTAAAGCTGAACATCAGGTTCCATCTGGTTTGTTACAACCGATTATGATTCCTGAGTGGAAATGGGAGAGAATCACGATGGACTTTGTGTCAGGATTGCCTTTATCTTCGAGAAAGAAAGATGCAATCTGGGTGATAGTTGACAGATTGAAAAAATTAGCTCATTTCGTTCCGGTGAGAAAAAATTATTCTCTTGATAAATTAGCTGAATTGTATATTTATGAGATTGTGAGATTGCACAGGGTGCAACTATCTATTGTATCTGACAGAGATCCGAGATTTACCTCGCGGTTTTGGAAGAAATTACAAGAGGCTTTAGGCACAAAGCTGCATTTCAGTACTGCATTTCATCCGAAAACGGATGGTCAATCCGAGCGAATTATTCAAATTCTTGAAGATATGTTGAGATGCTGCATTCTTGAATTTGAAAGCACGTGGGAAAAGCATTTGCCGTTGATCGAATTTGCATACAATAATAGTTTTCAATCTAGCATTAAAATGGCACCGTATGAGGCTCTTTAAGGTCAAAAATGCCGAACTCCATTGTATTGGACTGAGCTGAGTGAGAATAAGATTAACGGGGTTGATTTGATTAAAGAGACTGAGCAGCAAGTGAAAGTGATTCGTGACAGCTTGGAAGCAGCGTCAGATCATCAAAAGTCTTATGAAGACTTGAAACGGAAAGATATTGAATTTGAGATCAGTGATAAAGTGTTTTTGAAAGTGTCTCTGTGGATGAAAATACTTTGTTTTTGTAGAAAAGGCAAGTTGAGTTCGAGGTTTATCGGGCCGTATGAGATCATTGAACGAATTGGGCCGGTTGCTTATAAATTGTTGTTTCCATCTGAGTTAGAAAAGATTCATAATGTGTTTCACGTATCGATGCTTCGACAATACAGATCCGATCCATCTCATGTGATTGCTCCTACTAAGGTCGAGATTCAGTCAGATTTATCATATAGTGAAGAACCGATCCGAATTTTGGCACGAGTGATTAAAGAGTTGAGAAATAAGAAAATTTCTTTAGTAAAAGTGTTGTGGCACAAACATGGTGTTGAAGAGGCTACGTGGGAGTCTGAAGATGTTATGAGAAAGCAATATCTGAACCTATTCACTGGTAAGATTTTCGGGGATGAAAATCCCTAAGGGGGGAGAGTTGTAACAGCCCGGTTTAGACCCTAGTCAGAACAGTGGTTTCGAGACCACAAATCTGAGGTCGGAAAAATATTTTAATGTTATTTTTCGTGTTTACAGTATGTGACTAAGCATGTGTGAAATTTCTGTGTGAAAATTTTATCGATTGTGTGCTTAATTTGAGAAAATGACTTAATCGCATAAAATGCAAAAGCTGTGTGCTGATTGTTAAAGTGCTAATTTGTTATGGCTTATTAAAATGTGATTCCTTATGTTGATAATAGACCATTAAAAGAATGGATGGACAAAAATGCCTAAGTTAGTGGAATTTAAGTGTTATACATTAAAGGTTAAAATGGTAAAATGTCTATTAAGTTGATATAATTAAAACAAAACATTTGATGGCCATTTTTATCATCTTATTCCAACGAAATTAGAAAAGAAAAGAGGGTTTACGAGCTTTAAAGGTTTCGACAAGCTCAGGCTCCAATTGGTATGTGTTTTTAACTCAGTTTTTGATGATTTCTACGTTTTTGTGTTCGTTGCTTCGTGTTCTAGCTAGCCCATGTCTTAATTTTTGAATTTGTTGGTGATTTTGAGATATGCCATTGATAAATGCTTGAGCTTTATGTTAGTTGATGATGAAATATGAAATATAGGTGAAAGATTAACATATTTTGTCTTTGAATTTTTGATGAAATTAGCTATTTTGGGCTAAATTGTGAAAATGAGAAATCGGAGGACTAAAATGTGAAATAAATGAAATGTGTAGGCTTGCATGGTTATAAGGAGAATTCGGCTAGGCATGGGTTAAATGAAATTATGTGTATTTGATGATTTTATGAAATAGGGACTTAAGTGTCGAAATGTGCAAATGTGATGGCTATTTTGTAAAATGCCCTAAATATGTGTATTTTTGATTAAATTGAATGATTTGGTGAATGAATGAGCTAAATTTGAATATGTATAGACCAAGAACGGAGAGATTCAGATCGAGATCGAGGCAAAGACAAAGTGCTCGATTGATCGGCTAGTCTCGGTATTTCTACGTCCGAGGTAAGTTCGGATATAATATGTGTTATTAAGTTTATGTTTAAGTGCTATGAAATGAATAATTGTGTGATTATTGGATTAGAAATGTTATATGTGAAATTGAGAAATGTAGCACTAAGTGTGTGTATTTAGAATTGAAACAGAGGTGAATGGCACTGTGCGTGCGAAATAAAGAAAGCTTCGGTAGTATTGATTGGCACTGTGTGTGCGATACCGAGATGAATTTGGTTCAATGAAATTGGCACTAAATGTGCGCTGATAATTATGCTTTGGCTATGAAATAGGCACTAAGTGTGCGATTGAATTGAACGAATAATGAGGATCGATCGAAATGAAGTATTGAGTATTGAGTAGCATGAATGATCGACAACTAAGTGTTGGCTAAGGTACGTATGGAACCTATGTGGTTGATGAAATTGTAAATGGATTTATGGATGGATGAGTGAGCATATTAGCTATGGATGATATGGTGTATATATTTGTGAGTTGATCTATGTGATGGATTAACTTTGTATATTGTAATTGTATTATTGAATTAAATGTATTATATTACGAACTTACTAAGCACTAAAGCTTATTGTGTGAAGTGTTTCTCTGTTTTATAGTGTCTTTAAAGCTAGCTCGAATCCGAGGATCTTCAGCGACTCAATCACACTATCGGCTAATTATTTTGGTACTTTTGGAAGATGTATATATATATGGTATATGGAAAGTATAGGCTAGTTAATATGGCATGTTTTGAAGTGTATAAACTTTGCCATGTGATATGGCTTGAAGGTTGAGTAATGTTAGTATATATATGTGGAATTATGTGAATGATGAATATGGTTTGTTTCATGCTTAAATGGTTGACGAGAATTGAGGTTTAATCATGAATTTGTGGTATGGGTTATATAATGCTTGACTTATAGGATTTGGATTGTGGAATTGGTATTTTAGATAGACTTATTGAGTTGAATTTGAGCATAGGAATAAATGATGTAGTTGATGATTAATTGGTGCATATATTGGTATGTTTTGGTTGCCATTTGTGGTATAAATGCTTATGAATTGAGGCTTGTAAGTGATTTTAAGTGTGGGTGGCAAGTTTGGCCTTGTAAATGGCCTATGATTGCCCACACGGTTGACCACACGGGCTTGTGGCTCGACCGTGTCATTCGAGTTTGTAATTCAAAACAAGTCAGGCTCGACCACGGGCTAGACACACGGGCGTGTGACTGGCCGTGTGATGCAAGTCAGGCTCGACCACGGGTGAGGCACACGGGCATGTCTCAGGCCATGTGAACAAGTCAGTATGTATGCCCTGTTTTGACACGGCTCGGGCACATGGGTACTGATAGCCCCACAACAAGAAAGGAATTTTGCCACACTTTTGGAGAAAGCCAAGATAGCTGAAGAGGCTAAGCACTCGGAGCGGCAAAACCGAGAAAAAGATAGAGGCAAGAGCAAGAGGGACTTTAAGTACTCAGGTTCTGCTAGAGGGTTTCAGAAGAGGCCCAGGAATAATGAGCCAGCTCGACTAGAGTACCAGCTGCTACAAATCAGATACAGCCATGTGCTGACTGCAAAAAATGACACCCGGGTGAATGCTGGAAGAGAACCGGTGGTTGTTTCAAATGTGGTTCCAAGGACCATCAATTCGAAAATTGTCCTCGACAGACTGCTCAGACTCAGGATGCTCGTAACTATGATGCACAACCAGCTAGAGGAGCTCAGCAGCCACCGAAAGGTCGTGGGCCAGGTCGAGGTGGTAATGACGTAGGACGAGGTCAGGGTGCACCGGGTAGAGGTACTGGTTTCAGGGGTAACGCGGAGGCGAGGCATCCAGGGTTGGTTTATGCGGTCAGACGCTGAGAGGATGGTAATGCACCTGATGTGATAACCGATACGTTCTTCATATCTGATGTAGCTGTTACTGCTGTGATAGATATCAGATCCACCCATTCGTATGTTGCTAGTGCTGTGTCTGGAAATCTGAACATTAGATTTGAGATTACTGCTAGAGAGATGACGGTAATTAGTCCTTTAGGACAGTCTGTGATAGTGAATAGATTGTTTAGAGATGTGCCCTTAGAAATTCAAGGAGAAACATTTTTGGCGGATTTGATGGAACTGCCTTTCGGCGAGTTCGACCTTATTTTGGGCATGGACTGGTTGGTGAAACACTGTGCGAACTTGGATTGTGCTGCAAAGTGGATGACGCTAAGAACTTTGGAAGATAAGGAAGTGGTGATGATAGGTGAAAGGAGAAACTATCTATCAAATGTGGTATCTACTTTAAAGGCAGAAAAGTTAGTGCTAAAAGGGTGTGGAGCATTCCTAGCCTTCATTAGTGCGTTGGATGCCAAGGAATTGTCGGTGGAAGGTGTTAGAATGGTGAAAAAGTTCTCGGACGTCTTTCCTGAGGAACTTCCTAGATTGCCTCCGGATCAGGAGGTAGAGTTTGGCATTGAGTTATTGCCAGGAACGGCTCCGGTGTCCATTGCTCCATATAGAATGGCGCCGAATGAGTTAGCAGAGCTTAAAGCTCAAATTCAGGAGTTATTGGATCGGGGATTCATTCAACCAAGTGTGTCACCGTGGGGAGCACCGGTCTTGTTCGTCAAGAAGAAGGATGGGTCGATGCGTATGTGCATCGATTATAGACAGTTGAATAAATTAAGGATCAAGAATAGGTATCCGTTGCCGAGAATCGATGACCTATTCGATCAACTGCGAGGAGCTTCGATTTTCTCGAAGATAGATTTGTGATCTGGTTATCATCAACTTAAAGTCAAGGAGGCAGATATCCATAAGACTACGTTTCGAACTCGTTACGGACATTATGAGTTCTTCGTGATGCCGTTTGGGTTGACTAATGCACCAGCTGCATTTATGGACATGATGAACCGGGTCTTCCAACCCTACTTAGATCGGTTTGTGGTGGTGTTCATAGATGACATCTTGGTATACTCGAAGAATGAAGAAGAGCATGATTCACATCTACGGGTGGTATTGCAGATATTGCGGGAAAAGCAACTTTATGCCAAATTCAGTAAGTGTGAATTTTGGCTGAAGGAAGTGACCTTCTTGGGGCATGTTGTGTCGGCCGAAGGAATTAGAGTTGATCCCCAAAAAGTAGAGGCTGTGTTGGATTGGAAACCACCGAATTCAGTGGCTGAAATTCGGAGTTTCCTAGGATTGGCTGGTTACTACAGGCGTTTTGTTGAGGGGTTTTCGTTGATTGCTGCACCTCTAACTAAACTGTTGCGCAAGGGAGTACCATTTGTGTGGTCAGATCAGCAGCAAGAGAGCTGTGAGAAATTGAAGAAGATTCTGACGGAAGCGCCAGTTTTGATTCAACCTGAGGCTGGAAAAGAGTTTATCGTTTACTGTGATGCGTCACACACGGGCTTGGGATGTGTGTTGATGCAAGGTGGAAAAGTGGTGGCTTATGCATCTCGTCAGTTAAGGCCGCACGAAGTGAATTATCCCACTCATGATTTGGAGTTGGCTACAGTGGTGTTTGCTTTGAAGATTTGGAGACACTACCTGTATAGTAAGAAGTCGATCATCTATATGGATCATAAGAGTCTAAAGTACCTCCTTACCCAAAAGGAGTTGAACTTAAGACAGTGGAGGTGGATAGAACTGTTGAAGGATTATGACTTCTCAATTGAGTATCATCCCGGAAAGGCTAACGTGGTGGCAGATGCGTTGAGTCGTAAGGTGATATCGAATTTGATAGCAATATTCGCTCATCTCAGCTTGTATGAAGATGGTAGTCTGCTAGCCGAACTTCAGGTGAAGCCTGCATGGGTAGGTCAGATTAAGGAAAAGCAGTTATCAGATGAAAAGTTGGGTTCCATACTTCAGCAAGTGGAAGGTGGTGTGATAGGGGATTTTGGATTGAATAATGATGGAGTATTGTGTTTCCGTGGAAGAATTTGTATGCCCAAAGATTCGGAATTGTGACAAATGATTCTACGTAAGGCGCATAGTAGTCCTTATGCTATGCACCCCGGGGGAAATAAAATGTATCGAGACCTTCGGGAGCAGTATTGGTGGCCAGGGTTGAAACGGGAGGTTACTGATTTTGTGAGTAGGTGCTTGACATGTCAGCAAGTGAAGACGAAACATCAATTGCCGTCGAGATTACTACAACCGGTGAAGATTCCATTATGGAAATGGGAACGGATAACGATGGACTTTGTTAGTGGGTTACCCTTATCGTCTACTAAGAAAGATTCCGTCTGGGTAGTAGTGGATCGGTTGACGAAGACCGCCCATTTCCTACCGTTCGTGCGGATTACTCATTGCGTGAAGTTGGCCAAGTTGTGCGTGCGAGAGATCGTGAGGTTACATGGGGTACCAGTGTCTATCATTTCGCATGAGGACCCTAGGTTTACATCACGGTTTTCGAAAGCCTTACATGAAGCTTTGGGAAAAAAGTTAAATTTCAGCACGGCATTTCATCCTCAGTTAGATGGTCAGTCGGAGAGAGTAATCCAGATTCTGGAAGACATGTTAAGGGGCTGTGTGATTGACTTCAGGGGTAGTTGGGAGGATTTCCTACCGTTGGCAGAGTTTGCTTATAACAATAGCTATCAATCCAGCATCTAGATGGCACCCTACGAGGCGTTGTATGGTCGTAGGTGTCATACTCCTACTTGTTGGACCGAATTGGGGGAGCGACAGTTATTGGGACCTGAGCTGATATCAGAGACGGAGGAAAAAGTAAAGGTAATTCAGGCACGGTTAAAGGAAGCTTCGGATAGACAAAAATCGTATGCGGATCTGAAGCGTAAGGATATTGAGTTTGCGGTGGGAGATCAAGTCTTTCTAAAGGTCTCACCTTGGAAGAAGATCTTCAGATTTGGAAGGAAGGGCAAGTTGAGCCCTAGGTTCATCGGACCGTACCGTGTTTTGAAGCGTGTTGGACCAGTGGCTTATCAGCTTGAGTTACCTCCGGAGTTGAGTCAGATACATAGTGTATTTCATGTCTCAATGTTAAGGCATTACCGATCGGATCCGTCCCATATAGTACCGGTAGAGGAAGTTGAGATAAGACCTGACTTGTCGTTCGAGGAGGAGCCAGTGTAAATTTTAGATCGGGATGTTAAAGTGCTGAGAAGGAAGTCAGTACCGTTAGTCAAGGTTTTATGGCGCAATCACGGATCGGAGGAAGCTACATGGGAGCCTGAGGACGCGATTCGGCAGCAATATCCTCACCTCTTTTAATCAGGTAAATTTCGAGGACGAAATTTTCTTTAAGGGGGTAGAATTGTAACATCCTAAAATTTGGAATTTTATGTGTTGCATTATTTTTTGTGCTAAGCTAGTTAGATTATTAATTGTGTATGTTTAGGAGGTCCTGAGAAGGCTCGGGGTTTATTTGGACCTAGTAAAATTTTTTGCCATTTATCACTTTAAGGAGATAGAGTAAGTGACCTTAAAGCTTATGGAAATAAATGAGTAAATAGCTAGCATAATTGAGCAATTGGTAAAAAGGATATGGCGCCACATGAAGTACTTTGAGGGAAAAGGTTCAAATCTCATTGTGTGCAAAATTTGACTATTATTTTTGCACTCTTTCCTTAAGTGTCGGCCAAGCATGTAAATAAGGCAAGGTGGACTTTTTTTTATTTTTGGCAAGATGGCTAAGGAAAATAGGAAAGAATGAAGGTGAGGAAAGAAATCAAGAAAAAGGGGAAAGTAAGGGGAACATATGGCCTTTTTCAAGGGAAGTGTTATAGAAAGTGTGGTTGGCCAATTTTTGACCATTATGGTCATGTATGTGGACGGTTTTGTGGTTAAAGGGAGGTAGCCGAATTTTACTTGGTGTTTTGGTAAAACTATAGTGTTTGTTTTGGTCAAAAATACCTTTGGCTTCAATAGTGTCATTTTCTCCAAATTGCTACTCTTTGTGAGTTTTAGTTTTTCTTCTTTCTTTCTTCTTTGTCGAAACCTCCTAGCACATTTGTACAATTTTTCTTCTCTTTTGTTTGGTCAAAACATTCACCTTATGTTCATCTCCCTTTGATAGCCGAATCACCTAGTATCCATCCAACCTTCCATCCTTTTCTTTTAACCATTCCTCTAATCTTTTCTCTTCTCTAAATCGACACCACCATAAAATCACATTTTATTGTTTGATTATCCTCCATAGCCGAATATCAATATTCATTTTCTTCTATAACCAAACCTTCATCTCTTTCCTATCTTTTCTTCTCATCCGTATTTACACTCAATCCTTGATCAATCGGTAAGTATTCTTCTCAACATTTTTATTTTCTTTCTCTTAATGCCGAATCTATGTTTTGGTTTGGGATGGTCATTTTGACCAAGACCATCACCTTAATTCTCTCTCAAACGAGATCACTTCTTCTTCGTAGTGATATGGTGGAAGGCCGAAACTCTGATTCTTCCGAAGTCATCGTATAATCGTTGGGAATCGGTCCTAAAATCTTTAAGGTAAGGAGTTCTTCGAGGATTCTATAAAATTGTTTTTTATTCGTTAAGATGATTATTGGATAGTGATGATTAACCGATTACAATTATAGGGATTAAATCGCTCGATCTATCCAACCGTTGATCACTTAGAATTAGTGGTAAGCCGATCTTTACCCTTTGTCAATCCATATTTCATCGTAATTTCGATCTATATAAGATCTAATCGAATGGAGGCTTGTGGTATCGATTCGAAAGGAAAGTCGAGTGGAGATCTCAAAAGGAGCGGATTAGCGATCCCTACTCCTAAATTCAAGCGAAGGGCGGCATCAGCGATTCGGGATTTTCCACCGGGTTGTGGACCGTCAACTGGGGAAAATCGACAAATCGTTGTCGTTCACGATTCCAAGGGTAAGCACCGTAGATCGTTCATTTTAGTGTTGATTAATAAATCGCGTATGTTTACTAATCAAGCGTTATAATATTTTAGGTGTCGACGATCAAGAAAGCTTAGTGCTTACCATAATCAGGTGTGTAATCTCACACCGTTTTTCGTGGGTTAAAGATTGATATCATATTGGTAGTAAATCGCTTGACTAAAATCGTATTATGGTGAAACCAGGAAAATTGGCTTAGATCTCACTGTTTTGATAAAATTGACAAAATCGGTATTAACACCGTGAAAGATTACGAAAATGCCCCTAATGGGCCGATTTGATAATTTGCTATATTGGCTGATCTGATAATTTGTTATATGGGACGATTTGATAATTTGTTATATGGGCCGATTTGATGATTTGCTATATGGGCCGATTTGATAAATTGCTATATTGGCCGATCTGATATTTTGTTATATGGGTCGATCGATATTTTGCTAAATGGGCGATCGATATTTTGCCATATGGGCCTAATTGATAATTTGTTATAATGGGTCGTCTTGTTGATAATGAATATCCAAATAAATTATCATTGTTATATTGTAAAAATCATGAATTGTTATGCATTATATACATGATTTTGCATGGGATGGGATAATATTGAAGAGAAGTTACGGTGGCTCGCCACAAATCAGTATAGTGGCAATGCCACGTAAATTCTCATTATTCTGGTGGCTTGTCCACAATTATTTTTGTTATAAATGGCTTAATGCTGCGATTGGTGTGTTGGCGGGGTGGGTTGACAAAAGATCCCCACAGGTGTGTTGGTTGGTACGGGTGGTGTGTAGCGGATAGATTACTAGGTTTGGTTTGGGAATTGCATTTCATACACATGTTATAATTGATACATTATTATCATTGTAAATGGGCTTAGGCCCAAATTATCACTTAATGGGATTTTGGCCCAGTGGACAACGTAAGTGGGTTATACACTTTGAGTTCTAGTAACTCACCCCATTTTTCCTTATCCCTTTCGTAATGATCAGTGATGGAGACTTGGGCCATGAATGACTCGGTGGAGGCCATACTACAAAAACGGTTTAATTTGGAATTTGGATTTCTTTTTAGTACTTTTAATTACTTTACTATTTTGAGTTAATATTGTAATAAGGCCTCTGGATTAATTTATGTTTTGTTTATTGTTTGACGAATTTATAATTTGCTCTAAGTACTTCAAATTGAGGTTTTTCTAAAAACTTAAATAAACGTTTTCTTAAAATGGATATACAAAAAGGGTTTCATAATAAACTTTCATAAATATATTTTTAACTCAGAAATTTCTCAAATAATTTTCATCAACATTTTTCGAAAATTATTTCCAAATTCTTCTCGAACTATTAACGATATTTCCAAAGTCATGGTTTTTTTAAGATTTTATCTCAAATTTATCGATTTATCAATCAATATTTATTCAATAATACTTTATTAAAAAATTTTAAATGGGATTTGTTTTAAATGATTTTAAATCTAAATCTTTTTATGTACAAATGAAAAAGGACTTAGTAGTATTTTTCTCATGTAACATGTCAGATCTGGCCTTAACGCATGGGCCGGGTTTGGGGTGTTACAAAGTGCTTACCATCTGCAGCAATTCAAAATGCAATAATTTATAACTTAGTTCGGATTATAGAAACACAAGCCGTGAATTATGAGCTATTCGACGTCAATTTTATCCTTCCCTTTTTTACTCAAGGATTCCAGTAGGATGTTAGCTACCGAATAAAACAATTAAATCACATTAATATTACACATTTTAATTTCACATAAAATTTCAATTTTCACACTATATTTTGCTTATTCATCAATTTAGTCCCTACATCGAGACTAGTTTTTAACCTTCACATTTAAATTTATATTTTTATACTAATTTCACTCTAACTAATTTTAGCTTCCTCTTTTCCAATTCAACCCCTTAATTTCAAATTTTTCACAATTTAGTCCTTATTGCTCAAAATCAACAATTTATTCTACAATTTAGTCCTTTTCCATTTTAAACTTAAAAATCTATCTATTTAATCTCTAACACTTAAACTATTTAACAATGTCAACATCTAAAATCTTGAACAATACTAAAAATTACAACATGGGTCGGGTAGCCCTAGGTATCATGATTCCAAAAACGTAAAAATTACAAATATAGGGACTAAATTGCACTAACTAGTTTGGATTTGAACTTCAAACCCCGTTAGGCCATGCGCTTCTTCTCCTTTTCTTTCTTTTTTTTTTCTCTCTTTTCTTTGTTTAAATTTGCATGCATCTCTCTTCCCACTTTCATTTCTTTTTCTTTTATTATGGTTTTATTTATTATTGTTATATATATACATTAAAGTTAACATATATATAACATATATAATATATATACATGAATTTTATTTAGCCCATGACCGGCCACCTATGTACAAACATTAATAAATAGTTTAATTGCTAATTTAGCCCCTTTAGTTTATTTTAATCTATAATTTAACTTTTAGCCCTTCTGCGATTTAGTCCTTGTACCTTAATAACTCCTAATTTCACAAAAATTTCTAATCCAAAATTTAATTCACTACTAAACTAACCTCATAAATATTTAATAATATTATTTACAGGTTTGTTTTATGGGACCAGAGTCTTGAATCTCACTTTTCGACACTCCTGACTATCGAGTCGTTACAGCTCAATTGAAGCTTACTTTGTTTCATTTTCCTATTTTTTGTAGTTATCAATTTGCGGAACTTGATTATCAGATCGACTTGTGAATATCACACTATCCAACCACCTTTTGGTAAACTTTGAAAACATTTTATTTCAGCTATGTCGCGTGTAATAGGAGTTGAATTGTATATAAATGTTTTGTAAAAGTAAAGTGTGTTTTGTGATTACATAAAGTATGTGTGATTGTAACACCCCAAACCAGGTCTATGCGTTAAGACGAGATTTGGTTTGTTACATCGATCTATCATTCATTTAATACTCTAATGTTTTAGGTAAACAGTTCTATAAAACCTTTCGAAAATGATGTTTAGTTGAAAATTTAGAAAAATGATTTAAAATTTGATGAATTAAGAAATACTAGTTTGAAATCTTATCATTTAGTACTTTAATTGTTTAAATCTTTAAAGTAGTTTTTAAAGAGTTCAAAAGGATTTAAAAACACGAATAGTTAAAGCATCTTCAACGTTTTAAAGGAAATTTAAATCCATCCACACACATAAAAATCCATAAAAGTATTAATAGAGGCCTTATTACATCATACCCAAAATAGTAATTAAAAGAAATTACTTAATAAAAGTTCATAGTTTATAAAACCCATATTCGTAGTATGGCCTCCATGAAGTCATCCTCGGCCCAAGCCTTCGTCAATTTCCATTACCTGAAATGGTTAAAAAGATAGAGTGAGTTACTCAGAACTCAGTGTGTAACTCACTTACCACGTTCATTGAGCCGGATAATCAAGGCATTGTTTTGGGCTTGAGCCCATTTACGAAAATAATATAATAAATTAAATGCATGCAAAATGAAATTTCCCAACCAAACCTAATTTCCATCCGCTACACACCCCCGTACCAACTAACACACACGTGGGGATCAAGTCAACCCACCCCGCCAACACACCAATCGTAGGCAATAAGCCGATTTAAATATATTGTGGTGCACCACCGAACTAGATTGTGACTAAGTCACCGAACTAGAGGCATTAACCCATTAAAATTTTGTGGCAAAGCCACCGAACTAGATTTTTGGCAACAGGCCTTTCTTCTCTTCATCAGTTATCCCAACCCATGCAATCAGGTATGCATAACAATTTATATCCATGTAATAATTTAACAAAAGGCCTACCATACATGTGAGTCTATATTACAAATTTTCATTTGAGCCCATAAGATAAAATAGCATTTAGCCCATTTAGCAATCTAGCTAACTTGGGCCCATATATCGATCTAGCAGATTTTCGGCCCATTAACGATCTAGCAGTTTTCGGCCCATTTAACGATCTAGCAAATTTTTGGCCCATTTAACGATCTAGCGGTTTTGGCCCATTTAACGATCTAGCAGTTTTCGGCCCATGAATTTAACGGTTTTCATACATTTACACAAAAGTGTTAATTACTATTTATTTTCTGATTTTGCCATCTTTACGATTTTATCCCAATATTTACGGTTTTAGTATCTAACCCGAGAGATAAGTGTGAAGTTACACACCGTTCTTGTGAGAACTAGACTTTCCGCTCAAATCGATACCTAAACGCATCACGATAAATTAGAACACTATAATTTATTCACATATCGAATCTTAGAAATAACGATCTAGACTTTACCCTCAAAATTTCGAACCACTTCTATTTGTGGTTTCTCCTCGATTGATGGTTCGTTACCCGATAAAAATCCACGAACAAACAAAGGTTCGGGAGTACGAACGATTTCAAACAACTGATTCTCCTCGGATGAGCGTCCACAACCCGATGGAAAATCCCGGATTGCTGGAACAGTCCTTTGCTTAAACTTAGGGGGAATAGCGGAACCACCCCTCTTCCGAACACTATTCACCACCCTTTTCGTCCCTATTTTGATTATTTCTAATGACAAAAGATCATGAGTCCGACTAAATATATCGAAATTATGACTAACGGTTACAAGGGTGAGATTGCCTTACCACGAAATATCCTTGTTCCACAATATGCGAATTGAGCGATATGTCCCCTAAATTGAAATCGAGTTATAATCCATCTATATCAAAATGACGAGTAATATGAGAATCTTTGAATAAACTCCTTACCTTAACTCTTTAGATCGATTCCAACGATTCACTATACTCACGAACACTTGAGTTTCGGTCCTCCAAAATCACACTATTGTCCACGATTGAAAAAGAAACATTTGAGAAGAATACCTATGTATAGTAGGAGATTCGGCTATGAATAACAAAGGAAGGGAAAAATGGTTCGGCAATGGAGCAATCTAGCATTTGGCCATGAGAGAAAATAATGAAGAAAATTTAGTTGAGAAGAAAGTAGAAGGATGAAGGAAGGAGATGATGTTGATTCGGTTTTCAAGAGAAAAAGAGAAAAGAAAAGAGATGAGTTTAGGAGTAAGGTACATTCGGCAATGGGGAAAAGGAGAAGGAAACGAAAATGATCTTAGCTTTGGTATTTCGCCAAAAGAGAAAATGTCTTGAGATGCTAAGCAAAAATGTGTCCAAATGGTAACATGAAATGGTCAAAAACAAAGCTTACCAAAAGCTCAAATTCGGCTAAAAGAAAGGTTGAGAAGAGAATTGCAAATTTTGCACAAAAATGCTAGAAATGACCAAAAGCTAACTCCTAATCCTAGCCAAGCTACTAACACATTCGCCAACCCCTTAGTCCACAATGCCGTCCCATGTTCATGGTCAAAATGGCCATGAAGAAGTTACCAAAACATCAACCTTGATTCAAGCCTTGCAATCCTCCATTTTCCTAAAGTTTGAGAATCTTATCCCCAAAATCAAGCAATTCCATCCCTTAAATCATGCTTGCCATAAACCTTAATATCCTTACCATAAAAATTTAGTCCATCTTATCCATGTTTGATGCTTGGCCGACACATGCTAGGAAAAACCAAAAATAAAAGCTCCTAAATTGCATGCTAGGAGATTCGAACCTCTCCCCTAAAGTCCAACTTATGGCGCCATCACCATTTTGCCAATTACTCATCTTATGCTAATTTTAGACACTTAAATTAACTTAAGTATCAGTGTCACTTGATCCACTTCAATAAATTCTCAATACTAAAAATTATTCTATACCAGAATACTTCTATGCCCTTTTCAAGGCTATAATAAACACGAAAAAGAAGAAAGGAAAATTTTCATTCATAAGCTAAACACCAAAACATGCAATATATCGATACTCGGATTTTTAGGATGTTACAATTCTACCCTCCTTAAAGAAAATTTCGTCCTCGAAATTTACACAGTTAAAAAGAGGTGAGGGTATTGTTGTCAAATTGCATCCTCGAGGCTCCCACGTAGCTTCTTCCGCTCCGTGATTATGCCATAAAACCTTGACCAACGGCCTTGTCTTCTTTCTTAGCTCCTTGACATCTCGGTCTAAAATTTCCACTTTGGTTCCTCCTCGAAAGACAAGTCCGATCTCAACTCCACTTCTTCTACCTGGTACTATGTGTGACGGATCGATCTATAACGCCTTAGCATGGAAACATGGAAA
This sequence comes from Gossypium sturtianum, assembly GCA_025698515.1. Classification (NCBI taxonomy): domain Eukaryota; kingdom Viridiplantae; phylum Streptophyta; class Magnoliopsida; order Malvales; family Malvaceae; genus Gossypium; species Gossypium sturtianum. Next base: position 71,810,481 of record CM046943.1, on the reverse strand, counting down.
ACATTATGAATTTGACTCAACTCCGGAGGTAATTCAATCTGATAAGCCACTGGACCAACACGCTTCATCACATGATATGGTCCAATGAACCTAGGACTCAACTTGCCCTTTCCTTCCAAATTTGAAAATTTTCTTCCAAGGTGAGACCTTCAGAAAGACCTGATCCCCACAAAGAAACTCGATATCCTTACGCTTCAGATCTGCATATGACTTCTGTCTATCCGAAGCTTCCTTTAACCGTGCTCGAATGACTTTTACCTTTTCTTCCGTCTCCGATATTAACTCCGGACCTAACATCTGCCGTTTGCCCAATTCAGTCCAACAAGTAGGAGAACGACACCTACGACCGTACAATGCCTCGTAGGGTGCCATTTGAATGCTAGATGATAGTTGTTGTTATACGCAAATTCTCCTATAACAGTAGAAAATCCTCCCAACTACCTTTGAAATCAATCACACATCCCCTTAACATGTCTTCCAATAACTAAATTACTCTTTCCGACTGACCATCTGACTGAGGATGAAAAGCCGTACTGAAGTTTAACTTTGTTCCCAAAGCTTCATGCAGAGCTTTCCAAAATCATGATGTAAACCTAGGATCCCTATCTGATATAATAGATGTTGGTATCCCATGCAACCTCACAATTTTAGATACATACAGCTTAGCCAACTTCTGTAATGAATAATCCGCATCTAACCGTAGAAAATGAGCGGTCTTCGTCAATCGATCAACTATTACCCAAACAGAAATTTTTTTAGTAGGTGTTAAAGGTAACCCACTAACAAAATCCATAGTTATCCGCTCCCATTTCCAAAGAGGAATCTTTACCGGTTGTAATAAGCCTGACGGCAATTGATGCTCCGCCTTCACTTGTTGACAAGTCAAACATTTTCCCACAAACTCAGAAATCTCACGCTTCAACCACGCCACCAATACTGCTTCACGGAGATCCCGATACATCTTATTTCCTCCGGTGCATAGCATAAGGGCTACTATGCACCTCCAGCAGAATCATTCGTCTCAAATCAGAGTCCTTAGGCATACAAACTCTTCCACGGAAACACAGCACTCCATCCGTGTTTATACCAAAATCCTCTATTTCACCACTCCCAACTTACTGAATTAAGGGTCCCAACTTTTTATCTGATATGTACTTTTCCTTGATTTGCTCTAACCACAGAGGCTTCACTTGAAGTTCCGCTAATAGACTACCATCCTCATACAAACTCGGATGAGCAAACATTGCTCTCAAATCGAGATACCACCTTACGCTTAACGTCGGCTACCACATTAGCATTTCCTGATGATACTCGATTGAGAAATAATAATCCTTTAACAGCTTCTATCCATCTTCTTTGTCTCAAGTTTAACTCCTTCTGAGTAAGAAGATACTTAAGACTCTTGTGATCCGTGTAAATGATGGACTTCTCACCGTAGAGATAGTGTCTCCAAATCTTTAAAGCAAACACTCTCTGCAGCTAACTCCAAGTCATGAGTGGGGTAATTTACTTAAATGCGGTCTCGGTTGACGAAAGCATATGCCACTACTTTTCCACTTTACATCAACACACAACCTAAACCCGTGTGAGACGCATCACAATAAACGATAAATTCCTTTCCAGCCTCAGGCTGAATCAAAACTGGTGCTTCCGTCAGAATCTTTTTCAATTTCTCGAAACTCTCTTGTTATTTTTTTTCAGTCCAAATATACGGTACCCTTTCCGCATATGAGCTTAGTTAGGGTGCAGCAATCGAAAAAACCTCAACAAAGCGTCTATAATAACCAGCCAACCCCAAGAAACTCCGAATCTCAGCTACTGACTTTGGCGGTTTCCAATCCAGTACAGCCTCAATTTTCCGAGGATCCACCCTTATTCCTTCAGCTGATGCCACATGACCCAAGAAAGTAACTTCCCTTAACCAGAATTCACATTTACTAAATTTGGCATAAAGTTGATTATCTCGAAGTAACTACAATACTATACGCAAATGCGAGTCATGCTCCTCTTCATTCCTTGAATATACCAAAATGTCATCTATGAACACCACTACAAACCGGTCTAAATATTGTTGAAAGACCCGGTTCATCATGTCTATAAATGCAGCTGGTGCATTGGTCAACCCAAACGGCATCGCCAAAAACTCATAATGTCCATAACGAGTTCGGAATGCCATTTTATGAATATCTGCTTCTTTCACCTTAAGCTGGTGATAACCCGATCTCAAATTAATTTTGGAGAAAACTGAAGCTCCTTTCAATTGATCAAACAGGTCATCAATTCTCGGTAAAGGATACCTATTCTTGATCGTCAATTTATTCAATCGCACAGAATCAATGCACATACGCATCGACCCATCCTTCTTCTTAACGAACAAAACCGGTGCTCCCCACGGAGACACACTCGGTCGAATAAAACCTCAATCCAACAATTCTTGAATTTGAGCTTTAAGCTCCGCCAACTCCTTCGGTGCCATTCTATAAGGAGCAATGGACACTGGAGCCGTTCCAGGCAAAAGCTCAATACCAAATTCCACTTCCCGATCCGGAGGTACACCAGAAGTTCTTCGGAAATACATCTAGAAATTCCTTCACTTTTTCTCACGTCCTCCATCGATAACTCTTTGGCATCCAAAGCACTAATAAAAGCTAGAAATGCTCCGCACCCTTTTCGCGCACCAACTTTTCGCCTTTAACGCAGATACCACATTTGCCAAGTAATTCTTTCGTTCGCCTATCATTACTATTTCTTTATCATCCAAAGTCCTTATTGACATCCGCTTTTCAGCACAGTTCAAAAGCGCCTGGTGCTTAACCAACCAATCCATGCCCAAAATTAGATCGAACTCGCCGAAAGGCAATTCCATCAAATTCGCCAAAAATATTTCTCCTTGGATTTCTAAGGGCACGTCTCTAAACAGTTTATTTACAATTACCGACTGTCCTAAAGGACTAATTACCATCATCTCACTATGGGTAATTTTAGATTCTAGATTCAAGTTTCCAGATATGGCGCTAGCAACATACGAGTGGGTAGAACCAATATCTATCAAAGCAGTAACAGGTACATCAAAGATAAAGAACGTACCAGTTATCACATCAGGTGCATTGCCATCCTCGCGGCGTCTAACTGCATATACCAATCCTAGCTATCTTGCATCCGTGTTACCTCTAGAACCATTGCCTCGACCCAATGCACCTTGACCATGTCCAAATTTCATTACCACCACGACACGATCCACGACCTCTCGGTGGTCTTTGAGTTCCTCTTGCGCGGTGTGCTTCATGATACGTACTTCCCGAGTCGTATCCATGCGTCGAGGGCAATTCTTATATTGATGATCCATTGAACCACATTTATAACAAGCACCCGTTTTCCTCCAGCACTCTCCGGAATGTCGTTTCCCACATTCAGTACAGTCTCGACTCTGATTATTAGCTACAGGTGCTCTTCCTTGAGCTGGCTCATCATTCCGAGGCCTCTTCAGAAACCTTTTTGAAGAACCCGAATACTTTATATCTCTTTTGCCTCTAACTCTTTCCGATTCGACGTTTCGAGCTCTTAGCCTCTTCGGCTATCTTGGCTTTCTCCACAAGCGTGGCAAAAGTTCTAACTTGTTGTGGGGCTATCAGAACCCGCAACTCATCATTCAACCCATCCTCAAAGCGTACACAACGCTCATGGTCCGTTGGCACTATTGTCCGAGCATAGCGACTCAGACGTAAAAACTCAGCTTCATAAGCTGCCACCGTCTTATTTCCTTGAATCAGATTCAAAAATTCCTTCCTTCGGGCGTCCACATAACTTGTGCCTACATATTTCCCCGAAGCGGCTTTGAAGAACTCCCAATTAACTAATGCGACTTGATTGCCTTCCCGGACAAGTAAGCCACCATTGATAAGCGTCCCCTTAGCAAGGACACCTCCTCTTAGTTTACGTTCTCTGATGCACTCGAGGTCTTCCATAATTCGCTCCACCGCCTCAAGCCAATATTCGGTAACATTTGGAGCTACACACGAGAAACCTCACGAAAACCTCGGTACCACTTGATTTCGATCGCTCCGATATCGACCCACGATTTGTTGGCCTAGCTCTAGGTCCAAATGACCCTTTCAAGGACTCGCGACATTGCTCGTGTTAAAGCATTATCTTCTTCCATATGATCATGTGATCCCGTCTCACTCTCAAGTGATACAGTGCATCCATTTCCGCACATGACCCGGCGCTTGACGCAAAGACCTGCGTCCTCTACCACGGCCACGTCTCACCGCGTCCACGACCACGTCCTCTAGTGCTCATAATAACTAATTCGGTTTATTCTGGTTTCAAGTTTTATGAATCAGAATACTATTTCAGTGTTTATTAACGATGTTTTATGAGATATAAGAGGTAAAGTTGTTTTCGCAATCACGTCCTATAGTCTCAATCTCTATTGTTTTCAACACCTAAAACTAGAAGTTCTAGAGTGTTCCTATGATCATATCACAATAATAACAATCAATATACAAATACTTACTTGACTTGGTGCCGGATGCTCGTGGTGTCATACTACCTTTAGAACATAAAGTTTAAAAATTTAAATTGTTTCTCAAACAAAAATTGTTGTTGAACCCAACCACAGCCGAGTTTTGAAACTGGCTCTGATACCATTAAATGTAACACCCCAAACCAGTCTCTATGCGTTAAGACGAGATTTGGTTTGTTACATCAATCTATCATTCATTTAATACTCTAATGTTTTAGGTAAACAGTTCTATAAAACCTTTCGAAAATGATGTTTAGTTGAAAATTTAGAAAAATGATTTAAAATTTGATGAATTAAGAAATACTAGTTTGAAATCTTATCATTTAGTACTTTAATTGTTTAAATCTTTAAAGTAGTTTTTAAAGAGTTCAAAAGGATTTAAAAACACGAATAGTTAAAGCATCTTCAACGTTTTAAAGGAAATTTAAATCCATCCACACACATAAAAATCCATAAAAAGAGGCCTTATTACATCATACCCAAAATAGTAATTAAAAGAAATTACTTAATAAAAGTTCATAGTTTATAAAAACCCATATTCATAGTATGGCCTCCATGAAGTCATCCTCGGCCCAAGCCTTCGTCAATTTCCATTACCTGAAATGGTTAAAAAGATAGAGTGAGTTACTCAGAACTCAGTGTGTAACTCACTTACCACGTTCAATGAGCCGGATAATCAAGGCATTGTTTTGGGCTTGAGCCCATTTACGAAAATAATATAATAAATTAAATGCATGCAAAATGAAATTTCCCAACCAAACCTAATTTCCATCCGCTACACACCCCCGTACCAACTAACACACCTGTGGGGATCAAGTCAACCCACCCCGCCAACACACCAATCGTAGGCAATAAGCCGATTTAAATATATTGTGGTGCACCACCGAACTAGATTGTGACTAAGTCACCGAACTAGAGGCATTAACCCATTAAAATTTTGTGGCAAAGCCACCGAACTAGATTTTTGGCAACAGGCCTTTCTTCTCTTCATCAGTTATCCCAACCCATGCAATCAGGTATGCATAACAATTTATATCCATGTAATAATTTAACAAAAGGCCTACCATACATGTGAGTCTATATTACAATTTTTCATTTGAGCCCATAAGATAAAATAGCATTTAGCCCATTTAGCAATCTAGCTAACTTGGGCCCATATATCGATCTAGCAGATTTTCGGCCCATTAACGATCTAGCAGTTTTCGGCCCATTTAACGATCTAGCAAATTTTTGGCCCATTTAACGATCTAGCAGTTTTCGGCCCATTTAACGATCTAGCAGTTTTCGGCCCATGAATTTAACGGTTTTCATACATTTACACAAAAGTAATAATTACTATGTATTTTTTAATTTTGACATCTTTACGATTTTATCCCAATATTTACGGTTTAGTATCTAACCCGAGAGATAAGTGTGAAGTTACACACCTGGTTACTGTGAGAACTAGACTTTCCCACTCGTAGATACCTAAACGCATCACGATAAATTAGAACACTATAATTTATTCACATATCGAATCTTAGAAATAACGATCTAGACTTTACCCTCAAAATTTCAAACCACTTCTATTTGTGGTTTCTCCTCGATTGATGGTTCGTTACCCGATAAAAATCTACGAACAAACAAAGGTTCGGGAGTACGAACAATTTCAAACAACTGATTCTCCTCGGATGAGCGTCCACAACCCGATAGAAAATCTCGGATTGCTGAAACAGTCCTTTGCTTAAACTTAGGGGGAATAGCGGAACCACCCCTCTTCCGAACACTATTCACTACCCTTTTCGTCCCTATTTTGATTATTTCTAATGACAAAAGATCATGAGTCCGACTAAATTTATCGAAATTATGACTAACGATTTACAAGGGTGAGATTGCCTTACCACGAAAATATCCTTGTTCCACAATATGGGAATTGAGCGTCGTCCCTAAATTGAAATCGAGTTATAATCCATCTATATCAAAATGACGAGTAATATGAGAATCTTTGAATAAACTCCTTACCTTAACTCTTTAGATCGATTCCAATGATTCATTATACTCACGAACACTTGAGTTTCGGTCCTCCAAAATCACACTATTGTCCATGATTGAAAAAGAAACGTTTGAGAAGAATACCTATGTATAGTAGGAGATTCGACTATGAATAACAAAGGAAGGGAAAAATGGTTCGGCAATGGAGCAATCTAGCATTTTGCCATGAGAGAAAATAATGAAGAAAATTTAGTTGAGAAGAAAGTAGAAGGATGAAGGAAGGAGATGATGTTGATTCGGTTTTCAAGAGAGAAAAGAGATGAGTTTAGGAGTAAGGTACATTCGACAATGGGGAAAAGGAGAAGGAAACGAAAATGATCTTAGCTTTGGTATTTCGGCCAAAAGAGAAAATGTCTTGAGATGCTAAGCAAAAATGTGTCCAAATGGTAACATGAAATGGTCAAAAACAAAGCTTACCAAAAGCTCAAATTCGGCTAAAAGAAAGGTTGAGAAGAGAATTGCAAATTTTGCACAAAAATGCTAGAAATGACCAAAAGCTAACTTCTAATCCTAGCCAAGCTACTAACACATTCGGCCAACCCCCTTAGTCCACAATGCCGTCTATGTTCATGGTCAAAATGGCCATGAAGAAGTTACCAAAACATCAACCTTGATTCAAGCCTTGCAATCCTCCATTTTCCTAAAGTTTGAGAATCTTATCGCCAAAATCAAGCCATTCCATCCCTTAAATCATGCTTGCCATAAACCTTAATATCTTTACCATAAAAATTTAGTCCATCTTATCCATGTTTGATGCTTGGCCGACACATGCTAGGAAAAACCAAAAATAAAAGCTCCTAAATTGCATGCTAGGAGATTCGAACCTCTCCCCTCAAGTCCAACTTATGGCGCCATCACCACTTTGCCAATTACTCATCTTATGCTAATTTTAGACACTTAAATTAACTTAAGTATCAGTGTCACTTGATCCACTTCAATAAATTCTCAATACTAAAAATTATTCTATACCAAAATACTTCTATGCCCTTTTCAAGGCTAAAATAAACACGAAAAAGAAGAAAGGAAAATTTTCATTCATAAGCTAAACACCAAAACATGCAATATATCGATACTCGGATTTTTAGGATGTTACAGTGATTGTTGCCTAAATGATGTGGTTGATCATGACTTGAAATAATAATCTTTAATGAGGTATTTGAGTTTTGTATGTGATGGAATGAGATAAGTATTTGGTAAGTTAGATTATGTTATGGAATAATTGGATAGGTGAGATTTTGGTTGGAGCATATGGCACAATGGTTTGATGTTGATTTGGAAGTTATAAATATGTTATTTGCATTGGTTGTTTTGGTGTCAAATGTATATATGGATATATTCGTACATGGTTATTGATAAATGATAGAAGTTTTGGCATTTTGGTGATTCCTATGACATTTTCATAGTTATGTTCTAACTTGGTATAAAATAGGACATACTTTGGCATTGATTATTATTTATGACGGTGCTTGTCACATCCCAAAAATTGGGTTAGTGGAATCGAGTTATTAAATCGAGGGTCTGATTCAGAAACTAGAAATTAGGGTTGTAAATAAGTAATTAAAGTATTAAAGTAACATAAGCAAGTTTTTATTTTATTAACTAGCTTAAAAGGAAACATAATTTTGAGGTCTAATGTGGAAATAGTGAGTTTTAATTGAGTTAGGACGTAATTTGAAAAGGGGAGAAACACAGAGTAACAAAAAGGGAAAATTATCCAATTTTTGAAATTAGTCTCCTACAAGGAGAAAACCCATCATCTTCTTCTTTTCAAAACCTAAACCTATTCAAACTTTCCCTAAATCCAAATAAGAGAGTTTTCCTCAAAATTAATTCATTCTTTCAGATTTATTAACCTCCCAAACACCAAAATAATCTCCAATTTCAAACGAAAATCGCATTTTCTTCCCAAATTCGTCATTATTCTTCTTGAGTTCAAATCCCGAATTAGAGTTTTAGATCGTTGTTTTCATCTGATTAAGGTAATATTATGACTTTTTAGGATTAAATGAAGAGTGTTGTTAATTCAAATTGAGTTTTAAATGATTATATGAGGATTTGATGTTTTTAAAGTAAGCTTGGATTAAAAAATGGAAAATCTCGTAATCTCGAGTAAGCTTGTGTTTTCAAATTAATTTTTGATTCATTCAAACCTAATTATACGGTATTTCTCTTCAATTTGGTAGTTCATAATCGACTTTTTAAGAAGCAAACATTTTCCCCTTTTTACATGTTCTTGAGAGCTTCAATTTTTAGAAAATTTTAGAACCACAGGTTTAGGTGAAATTAATAGTTTAAATATGAAATTAAATTATATTTAAGATGTTTGAACTCAAAATTGAGATTAGAAACGATATGAGAATGTCAAAACTTCAATTACGGCAAAACTAACTAGTTTTCAGTAATGAGAAAGGAGAGGCTTGAATTCTGTTTTCTTTGTTGTTTGGTTATGTTCAAGGTTGGTTTTAAGGATTTTGGAATGTGTCTGTTGTGTGTGCAAAGTGCCAGATCAATTGGGAGCCACTACGAACAAGTCTATAGGTAAAGAAAAACTTGTTTGAGATTTTGGCTAGTAAGCGGAAGTGTGATCGGTGAGTGTTTTGGAGTCACTGTTGGTATGTGCGATTCATAGTATTAATCAAGAGCTTAGGATTAGCCTAAACCCTAATCCTATGTTTTGATAGTTACATCTTTCCTATACTTGTTGCTTTTGTCAAAAAATAATGCTTAAGTAAGTTGGATTGTGTTGTGTGATGCTATTACAGTAGGTAATATGTGAAAATATTGGAATGTGATATGCGATATACTAATTTTAACGAGCACATATGAGATTTGAAATATGATAGCTCAATGAGCATTATTGTGGCACTTAAAGTGTAATTAAATGTGAATTCGATAAGCATGCATTGTGTATAAGATTGTGATATGAATTGATGAATATGAATAGAGGTTATGTGCTGTAACACCCCAAAACCCAGGCCAAAAGTTTCGACCAGAATTCGGAGGTTACATTGGTCACCGAAATGGCCCAAAACAAAATACTATTCAGATTACTAAATTCCTTGTCCAAAATCATTTTCTTCTTAAGCTTAATAAAATTCGGTTAAAACTTATTTTACGCTTCAAAAAATAGTGAGTAAATTTTGGACAAGATTAAAGTAAAACCAATTTGATGTCTCTCATTTGGTTTGCAAACACTTCAAGTTTTGCTAATCGAAAATTGAAATTTCAAAATTTCTGTAACAGCAGAAAATCTGTCTTTTACTTTTTAACAGAAAACCATAAATGATCACTAAAAAAAACGTACATTGAAATTATGATTTTAGTTCGGAAACCAAAAACTCAAAGCTTAACGAAAGTCCAATGGCAAAATTCATACCACAGTTCATATAAACTTATTACAAGTTGAAATAAAAACCACTAATTATATTTTATGAAAACTTATTAAAAATCAAACCGAGATGAGAAATTTTGAGACTTCTGCTTCGCCGAGTCCAACACCTAAACACGAGGGTTACCTTGAAAAGGAGAAACTAGGGGTCTGAGCTACGAAAACTTAGTGCGAGACTTTGGTACGAGTAGCTCAGTCCAATTCAAAGTTCATAATAGAGATGGGACTAGTTTCCCTCAAGGCCCAATCATGAGATCCAAATCCAAGCAACTAAAGTCAAAACCTCAACTTATTTGTTCAAGACTTTATCACAAAAAGAATTCGAAAACAAGAGTTGAAGCTTCAAGATGATGGATTTTGGAGCAAGGATGAATTAGAAGGGATTAATTTTTTTTGTGGGCCTAAACTCTCAACCTATGATGACAAGCCCATGTGGAGAATATTAACAAGCTTAGGCGTTGCATTACAAGCACCCTAATCAATCCCACGAGCTTAGGCGTTTCATATTGAGTTAGGGTTATAGGCTTAATTTTTATTATACATGAGCCTATTATTGTATTTATTATCTCTTATTATTTATTATTTTTTATTACGAATTTTTTTTATAATTATTAAGTATTTTAAGTTATTTAGGAGTTTTATGTTAACAAGAAAGTTTTTTTTAAAACTACTTATTGTTTAGATTAATTAGAGTTTTAGTATACTTTAGAGTTTTATTTGGATGTACTTAGCTAGCTTATATAAAGGCTTCTTCATTGTTCATTAAGCAGACAAATGTTTTCATTAATAAAGTTTTCAACTCTGGGAGTTTGTTTCTTGTGCAAGATTTCTTTCTTGTGGTTTCTAGAAGTAGTTTTCTTTTCGATTTTCTTCAAAGAGTCGTGGGAATCCATTCTTCATCCTTCAATTTGCCAAGGATTATTTCTTAGAGGGTTGATTAGAGCAATTCATTGAGTTTGTCGGGATTTATATCTCAAAGGGTTCAATTGGACATTTATCCTTCTATACATCGGTTTATTCAATCCATCTTCTACTTTAAATTTCGTCTATTTATTCATTTTGATAACTTTATTTTTATTTATTATTTGTTTCTTAAATTTCTTCTTTTACTGTTTTGGACTTCTTTATTACTAAATTTGTTTATTTCTTTTTTTTAGACCAGATCCAAATCTTTCCTTTTCGAGTCAAACAACCTGAATTTGATCCTTCTTCCGCTTCCTCCATTCATTCCGTAACATTTGGTATCATATTCAAGCGTTTTAGGTGTTCTTTGTGTTCTTATAAACTAATTCCCGACGAACAATCTCAAAACAATTTGTTTCCTTTTATCCAGAAAGTTTTCAAGAAAAAAATATTTTTCAGTGGGTAAACATTTTTCAAACGATTTGAAATTTTACATACTATTTCTTGGCTCTATTTTAGAGTATACAAAAATATTTTTCACAAAAAAAAGGTGATCGAGAAAAAAAAAGAAAATACGAAAAAAATATTAAAAATTTTGTGGGTTGAATTTTGTGCTGAAATTTTGCAGATTGGGTCTACATTATTTGAGGAGAATCCAGTTTAAATTTCGTGATTTTTGGAAATCAGGAACACCTCGAACGAAAAAATTCAAGTTGTTTTCCATTGTTTTGGGTTTTCGATTAGGTAGTTTATTTTTTTATTATTCTAGCATTAGGTTTTCTTTTGTTTTAGCTTTTTTTTATTCTATTACGAATTCTAACACATTTTCATTTCTTGTGTTAATCAGTACAAAAAGAGTTGTCTATCCTTTCTCCGTGCAACTTACTTACTTTGGAGTCGAGTTTTTCTTTGGCTTCTTAGAGCCTTAGGTCAACTTTGTTAGAGGGTGATCCCACATATTTTTTAATATTATTGAGTTTGATTACACTTTAAAAGCTACAAGCGAGAAAATCTTAATTTCTTTTCTTTGTCTGTTAGAGTTTTTTTTTATTGCGAGTGTATAACAGTGAGGTTTAATTTCTTTGATAAAACATTTTTTATGAGTATTTTTTATTTCAGCCTATAATAATGGTACGTACACGTAGTAAGGACGAGGAGCATGACCTATCCATGGTTACCATGGACCAACTTACAACAATGCTCGACGAACTTCATCAAGAATTCAAAGAGCCGCAACAATTCTTGGAAAATAAGTTCACCATATTGGAAGCTCAAGTTCTTCATCACAAAGCAGTCCAACGAAATTCCAGTCAAACATTAACTTGAATGGAAACTAACAATGATGATAATGATGAGCAACCTCTTCACTATGATGATAAGACTGATGATTATGATGATGGTTATGAGTTGCGATAGTCTTCTGGACGTACTAAACGTGGCTCGCGTACTCGTGATGCAGCCTCCGGTACTAGTTCTCATAGCCACTTTTCTGTGAATAAACCAAAATTCAGTGTTCCACCATTTAACGACAAGCATGATCTTGATGCCTATTGTGATTGGGAGAATAAAATTGAGTTGTTGTTTGAATATTGCAAATGTTCAGAGGAAGAGAAGGTTCCATTATCTACCTTGGAATTCTTTGACTATGCTTTAAGTTGGTTGACCCAATTATTACAATCCCAGCGAATGAACCATGAGAGATCCATTGACTCGTGAGGTGATTTAAAGCAAATCATGCAAAAACATTATGTACCACCTCATTACTATAGGGACAGCAAATGTAAGCTTCAAAATATTGTTCATGGTAATAAATCTGTGATGGAATATTTTCATGCGATGGAGATTTTGATGCAACGAGCTAATAAGGATGAGGAGGAGGAATATACTATAGCTTGATTTGTAAATGGGTTGAATGAAAATATCATTGAGATTTTAGATCTTCAAACTTTATTGATTTGGACGAAGCAATTCAAAAAGCTTGTACGACTGAAGAACGATTGAAACGAAAATCTAAGAATCATTCATGGGGTCGTGCATCTAATTGGACTACATCAACCTCTACCTTTCAAGGCTCGAAATCCATTCCGCCACAAGTGAATCGTCTACCTCCATCTAAAGATGAACCTAAGCAAATTAGTTGGAAAGATGGGGCGCCACCTAAAGGTACTTCTTCTATTATACAGGTACCTTCTAATACTTCTTCTAAACCTACTTCAAATAGTTCTCGTGATGTTAAATGCTACAAATGTAATGGAAATGGACATTATGCTCGTGATTGTCCAAATAAAAGGGTAATGTTGATGAGTAATGATGATACCCTTATTTTTGATTTTGAGAATGACGATTTAAATGCTACTAATGTTGTTCGTGACTATGATGACGAGGAAGAATATGAAGAGGTTTTGAAACCTCCTACTGATGGGGAGGATTTGCTTAAGTCCCATTGTCTTGTAGTGCAACAATTCCTTAGTATTCAAGTAAAGGACGATTCTGACGAAGTGCAACAGACTAACATATTCCACTCAAGGTGCTTGATTTAAGGAAAGTTGTATTCTCTTATTATTGATAGTGAGTTGTGCCAATGTGGTGAGTAGTTCTTTTGTGGATACTTTATCTTTACCTTGTCAAAGACACCCTAAGCCATATCACTTACAATGGCTTAATGAAGGTTCATAAGTTAAGGTAGTTAAATAGTCCTTAATTACATTCAAAGTTGGCCTAATCACGAGATCCAAATCCAAGCAGCTAAATTCAACCCTTAATTTATTCGTTCAAGACTTTATCACAAAAAAAATTGAGAAGAAGAGTTAAAGTTTCAAGATGAATTTTGGAGCAAGGATGAATCAGAAGGGATTAATTTTGTTTGTGGGCCTAAACTCTCAATCTATGATGACAAGCCCATGTGGAGAATGTTCACAACCTTAGGCGTTTCATTACAAGGACCCTAATCAATCCCACAAGCTTAGGCATTTCATATTGGGTTCAGGTCCTAGGCTTAATTTTTATTATACATGAGCCCAATATTGCATTTATTATCTTTTTTTATTTTTTATTTTTTATTACGACTTTTTATAATTATTAAGTATTTTAAGTTGTTTATGAGCAAGAAAGTTTTGTGTAAAACTATTTCTTGTTTATTATACCTAGCCTATATAAAGGCTTCTTCATTGTTCATTAAGCAGACAATTGTTTTCACTAATAAAGTTTTCAGCTCTGGGAGTTTGTTTCTTTTGCAAGATTTCTTTCTTGTGGTTTTTAGAAGTAGTTTTCTTCTCGATTTTCTTCAATGAGTCCTGGGAATCAATTCTTCACCCTTTAATTTGCTAAGGATTATTTCTTGGAGGGTTGATTAGAGTCATTCATTGAGTTTGTTGGGATTTATATCTCAAAGGGTTCAATTGGACATTTATCCTTCTATCCATCATAACCATCGGTTTATTAAATCCATCTTCTACTTTAAATTTTGTCTCTTTATTTATTTTTATATTTTTATTTTTATTTGTTATTTTTTCTCAAATTTCTTCTTTTACTATTTTTGACTTCTTTATTACTAAATTTATTTAGTTCTTTTATTCAGATCAGATCCAAATCTTTCCTTTTCGAGTCAAACAACTTGAATTTGATCCTTCTTCCACTTCCTTCATTCATTCTGTATCAAACTTAAATAGATGTAAATATACAATTCTATAATAATTAAACAAACAAACATGCAAAAACCAAATCCGTATCATAGTCGGTTATCAATTCAGAGCAAAGCATCATAAAACATTATTAGAGGTGTAAATGAACAGAACGTTCGATGAACTGTTTGTGAACCGTTCGTATAACGTTCGTTTATTAAGCTAAATAAACGAGTATGAACAAAAATTTTATGTTCGTTTAATAAATGAACGAACACAAACAGAGGTGTGTTCGGAACAAGCTCGTTTATTTTCACGAACAAGCTCGTTTAAAAGCTCATTTATTAGCTCATTTATAAGGTCGTTTATTGAGTCGTTTATGAATTGTTTATTTATTAATGATATTTTATTATAAAAATTCCATTAGTATATATTAATAAAATTATCTTAAAACTCATTTATTGTCCCATTAGTATATATTAATAAAATTATCTTGGTTTGTATTTCTTTTTATTTATAATATAATTATTAATATTTATATTTGACTATTTTATATCTAAACAATATATGTGTGTATGTATTTATTATTTGTTATTTATTAACATTGTTCATTAACATGTTCAATTATATGTTCATGAACATGTTCGTTTAATGTTCGTGAACATGTTCGATTAAATTAAATGAACATGTTCGTGAACATTAAACTAGCAAACATGAACACACATAATTTTAAATAAACAAACATGAACAAAAATTTGAAATTCTTAACGAACACAAACTGAACACAACAAGCTTAAAATAAACAAAAGAACATGAATAGAGGTTTGTTCATTCAAGCTCAATTCATTTACAGCCCTAAACATTATCATTGTGACGGATGTTCAAAAACAAAGTCAATGTCTAATCATATCGAACTACTCATCACAACCAAATCAGACTATGTTAATGCAATCCCTGCTCAAATAAAACCAATACCAAAGCCAACCTATCCAACCTCTACACACCATCTCCAAAAAAACCCACACACACACCATTAATGGTATACTATACCCTTTCCAACCTCTATACACCACTATCAGGTTATGGTGGACCCGTCCAACCAATTCACACCACAAAGAGGTCATTTGCCTCGTTATTGTTATGCAGTCAAGCTACTAACGAAATTATAACACAGTTTAACTACCGAATCAAACTTCCTTCTCTTCATAACCAAATCCCAACCAAAAATGCAAATGCAAATGCAAAAAATGTTATGCATTCAGATAAACAGAATCAGACATGCTCACTTTCAGTTTGCAAAATTCAATACATATATTCGCAGCCAGTTCCGTTTAACTAAGATCAGAATCAGACAAGCTCATATTTAATCAATAAATAGCGATAACAACAATATACGAAAATTTCCATTTATCACATCATATAAATACTTAAGCAAACAATAAAAATCTAATCTTATAAGCATACATAAATAAATCAATTCAAGCTGTAATCGTGTTCCAAACATGTCTACAGAGGCTTAAACTTGCAAAAATTCCACCAGGGACTAAAACGAATCAGTCTGCAAAAATCGTGTCAAAACTGCAAAATAGAGCTACAGGGCCGTGTGGCCAGGCCGTGTGGGAGGGTCCAGACCGTGTGACTGGGGTACATGCTGGTGTGACTGAGGGACACGGTCGTGTGGCTGAGAGACACGCCCGTGCAACTAAGGTACATGGCTGTGTCAGTAGACCGTGTAACTCTCTGACCTCGTGTGTTGAAATTTCATAATTTAGGAGCAGGGGAGACACGGGCATGTGGCTGAATAACACATCGTATGACAGAGGCACATGGCTGTGCGACTGGAAGACACGCTTGTGCGTGATTGAAATTTTTTTTCCCTGCAGCAGTCACAAGGTCCTGTGGCCAGCCCTTGTGACAGACCCTAGGCCATGTGACTTGCAAAATTTACCTAATCTCTAAGCGACACATGGTTGTTTGAACCGCCTGTGTGTGGACCACACCCCTATGGTTGCTTGTGTTGTAACACCCCAAACCCAGCCTAGACGTTATGGTCGAATCTGGTGATACAACATGATAGTGTTTTTGAAACCGAAGCCCCGCTCCAACCATTTCTCCCTTTTTTTTAAAAGTATTTCATTATTTTATGTTAATTCTAAATAGTGTCATTTGTTTCCAAAACGCTATCCGTTTTCCAAAACATTTATACTTCGCGGAAGCATTTAAAACATGTTTGCGTAATCGTGGTATTTTGGTAAAACATTTGTTTCTTTTGAAAACCCGCGCTTCCCTACTTCTAGCAGTAAAAACCATAAAACATTGCAAACCCTAAATTTAAACAAAAATCCGTAATGGCCATAATTACATAAAACTTTTCCCAAATATAATCAAAATCGTAAATAAGAATAAAAACCGTAAATCTATCGTGAGGCAGAAGCAGTGGTCACTGTCGAGTTCCTCTGCCGCACCGATCCGTCTAATGCTGGGGATTTGTAATCCCCACAGATATCAAACGTACAGAGTAATCACCAGAAATCAGAAATTAAAGACTGGGCTAGAGCCTGTTACAGAATCAGTTTGGGCCTTAGCCCACTCGGATGCAGAATCAGGTATATATATAATAAGGCCTTAGCCCAACCAGATAAAGAGTCAGATCAGAATATCAGAATATTAGAATCCTACCCACCAGCCTCTATACACCATCTCCGTCCAGCCCTACACACCATGTGGGGATATAATCAACACACCCATCCCTACACACTATACTGTACCAAAGTGCGGCACATAAACAGAATAATGCGACTGAGCTGCCAGATAACAGGCTTAAAGCCTTTCAGACACTTCCTCCGAAATATCAACCACCCTCCCCGATGCAATGCAACATACCAATTATGACATGCAACATGCAAATAATCCAGTTCAGTATAGATATCATGCTCAGTCAGACACCATTTAATCAGATCACATAAATAGGGGTCTAAGTAACGCTTACCGACCCTACAGTAGGTCCACAGTCGACTTGGGTGACCCGTGCAACCTTACAGATCATTTCAAAAAAATACGCTCACATGCCCATGTGGCCTGGCCGTGTGGCCCACACGGCCCAAATTGGCCTTGGCCATGTGGATCACATTGACTGGCCTAGAATTCCACACACCCGTATGGGCCCACACGCCCGTGTGGCCCACACGGCCCAATAGGTCCAGCCCGTGTGTCGCACACGGCCTTGCCCGGCCATCACACGGCCATGTCACTTGCGCATGGCCTAGCTCGTCCATCACACGGCCGTGTTGTGGCTTACAGCATTGTACACAACCTACCACACGGCTTACCACACGGCCGTGTGATATCGATAGAATTATTTTTTGGCTTTCGTCGATTCTCGTTTTCTATGTTTCCGGGTACACATCTGGTTTCGATTGAGGCTAAAACGATCCCCGAGCACTCCAGAACCTATATTCGATAACCCAAAGCCCGCGTTCAGCGGTATTAGCAAAAATTAACCGAAATTGTAACAGGATAAACATCTTTCGACAACCAAAAACCTTACCTCCGAACGAACAGCAGGGACTTTACAACCTCACACCGTTAATGGCTAATTTCCAGCCCCTTGATTGACTCCTAACAATCAAATGAACACTACCCTTAATTCACTTTTCCAAGAACACATTCAGGATAAAACATAGACAAAAACTTACCGAGCACGCCGACGTCGTACAAAACCAAACGAGTTAATGGAAAAGGGAAAACGAAAAAGGGAATAGATGGGGGAGAATTTCGGCAGCAAGGTAGAGAGGGAAAGGAAAGGGACAGTAGAATTTTGAAAAAAACAGAGTAATCAAAATTAGATTTTCTGGTAAACCCTAACTCAAATTCCCTTAATTCTCTCCACCAACTCCCCACTTCTCAGATTTTTAGTAAAACTCAAACTCTAGCCGAATTTCGTAGCAAAAATACTATCCCTTACTGCCCCAGAGAATCGAACACAAGACCTCCAACACACCAACACTCCACTTAACCACCAGACCAGTAGGCCCATTCTGATATGTTATTACACACTTTTCCTTATAAGCCTACTGGCAAAATATAGGGATTTATTCATATAAAAACAAAAATTTTGCCCAAGTCAAGACTTGAACCCAAGAATCCTCAGACACTCCCAGAACACTTAACCACTGAAGC
Source organism: Gossypium sturtianum (assembly GCA_025698515.1). Lineage (NCBI taxonomy): Eukaryota > Viridiplantae > Streptophyta > Magnoliopsida > Malvales > Malvaceae > Gossypium > Gossypium sturtianum. Next base: position 71,791,835 of record CM046943.1, on the reverse strand, counting down.
AGACAGATATTTGTGTCACAAAATTACAAAAGCCGGTATAAGAAAATTGGGGTGTTATAACTCTACCCCCTAAAAGAAAATTTCGTCCTCGAAATTTTACGTGATCAGAAAAGGTAAGGATACTGCTGACGCATCGAATCCTCCGGCTCCCAAGTGGCCTCGTCAGTGCTATGATTCTGCCACAGCACTTTCACTAAGGGGATAGACTTCCTTCACAGAACTTTAATGTCGCGATCCAAAATCTGGACCGGCTCCTCCTCAAACGTCAAATCTGGTCTAACCTCAAAGTTTTTAATAGGAACAACATGTGTGGGATCAGAGCGATACTATCTCAACATCGAAACGTGAAAAACATCATGAATGCGATCCAACTCCGGAGGTAGTTCCAACTGATATGCGACTGGCCCCACTCGCTTCAGAATACAGTACGACCCAATAAACTGAGGGCTCTGCTTACCCTTACGACCGAACCTCAAAACTTTCTTCCATGGCGAGACCTTGAGAAAAATAAGTCCCCCACAGAATACTCAATATCCTTCCTCTTCAGATCAGCATAGGACTTCTGCCTATCAGATGTCGTGTAACACCCCATACCCAGCCTTGAAGTTAGGCCCAAATTTGGTGTGTCACATTGAAGTGTTTTTCAAAAACCTTGTTTTCATTAAAAACCCTTCTTGTTTAAAAGCTTAAGTAAACTCTCAGTTACGTTAGTTTATTTTTAAAACGTGGTTCATTGAAAAATTATTAATTTTAGTCCCAAAATATCTTTTTAGTTACAGAAGCAAATATTGAAAGAAATTGATTTAAGAAAAAGATTAAGTCGCGAAACCATTTCAAAAATGTTGCGAAAATGTAGTGTTGTTTAAAAACAGTTAACATTTTGGAAATCCGTGATTTACTTCTAACGGATATAATTCAAACATAAATAAAACCCAAAGTTAAAATCCAGAAACTTAAAGAGGCCTTATTACAAAAATTAAAACCCAAAATAGAATCTAAAGCATAAATTAAATCCAAAGCCAGTCGTGTGGCCATCTCCGAGTCCCTCGCAGCACCAATCCTCCTAAAGATGGGGATTACTTGCACAGTTAAAAATGGGGTGAGTTTGCGAAAACTCAGTGTGTAATCCACTCCTAACTAAAACAGTTAGTAAAATAGACAGAAATCATAATCAGTCTGGGCCGAAGCCCAATTACAGTAACAGAACAATAAATGTATTTCTAAGCCCAGTACAAATTCACTTGGGTCTAAGCCCTTATCAGAATCAATTGGGCCTAGCCCATTCTCCATATCAGTAACAGTTGGGCCTAACCCATATCAGAATCAATTCCTTATGCATAATGTGTGATGCATGCTACCCATCCCATCCAACCCAGCACTTGCCTCCGTCCAACCCTGCACTACCTGCGGGGAATAAATCACCCACGCCATCCCTACACTCCAAATGTTAGTACCGATTGCGGCACTAACCAAAATCATAGCATAGCTATTAGTATTTATGCAACTTTAAGCCTTCAGTAACTGTCTCATGATTGGCACATAGCCATCGGTAACTGTAATAAGATCGGCACATAGCCATCAGCTACGGTAATATAATCGGCACACAACCTTGGGTAAAGATGATCGACACAGAGTCATCGATGTATATGTTAGGCACATAGCCACGGGTAAATACGATTGGCACAAAGCCATAATCAAGATAGCACAGAGCCATATTTAGGTTGGCACAGAGCCATAATCAGATTACGCAGCTTTAAGCCGTCTGTCGGTCCACAATCGTATCATACGACCCGTTCGACCTTAACAGATCAATACTGGATCCACAGTCGTCTCATGCGACCCGTGCGACCCTATCAGATCAATACTGGATCCACAATCGTCTCATGTGACCCGTGCGACCCTATCAGATCAATACTGGATCCACAGTCGTCTCATGCGACCCGTGCGACCCTATCAGATCAATACTGGATCCACAGTCGTCTCATGCGACCCGTGCGACCCTATCAAAACTTCCTCCATATCAATGTCCTAACCCCATGCAATATGTCATGTATGTCATGCTCAACCATTACACGTGTATGCAAAATGGCCATGCTCAGTAACAGTCATTTAGATCTATATTAAAAGCATATCAGTCACACGACCACAGTCAAGTCAGTTTAAACACATTCATACGATCACAGTCAAATCAGTCAATTCATAGCCTAAGTTAGTCATTTACCCACAAGGGTAAAATAATCATTTTACCCTATAAGGGTATTTCGGTAATCCTACCCTACAGGGGTATTTCAGTAATTTTGCAAACCGAGGGTATTTCAGTAATTTTGCAAACTGAGGGTATTTCAGTAATTTTGCAAACCAGGGGTATTTTGGTAATTTTGCAAATTAGGGGTACTTTGGTAATTTCGCAAACCGAGGGTATTTCGGTAATTTTACAAACCGGGGGTACTTCGGTAATTTTACAAGTCGAGGGTGTTGCAGTAATTTTGTAAACCAAGGGTATTTCAGTAATTTTGTAAACCAATGGTATTTCAGTAATTTTGTAAACCAAGGGTATTGTAGTAATTTTGTAAACCAAGGGTATTTCAGTGATTTTGTAAACCAAGGGTATTTTAGTAATTTTGTAAACTAAGGTATTCTAAACAGAGATAACGATGCGAATGGGCCTAGGGCCCATTCTCAGCCTAAATGGGCCCACACGCTCGTGTGGCCCATTTAGCCCAAATCTAGCCACAGATATGAGATTTACATAGTCCAGTCCAATATTTACTACACAATCATACAACTTATCCGAATGGGCCCACGGGCCCATTGGCCCCACATGGCCCCTTTCGATCCATCATGGCCCAAACAGCCTAAACCCACAAGAACAGTCATGATGGCCTCAACTATCGCGTCGAAGCTCTCACACGTGCGCTCGCACGCTCGTGTGGCTACCATTGTTGTGTGACCGGCATTTCGGCATTTGTCGCTCTACAGCTAGAGTAGTGCGAGATACACACCTGATAGGAATCTGGAGTTAATCCATGCTCCGAACACTCCTATGCCCAAACGCCAACCAAGGTATGCTTACTCTCCTCTAGATCGCTCTATTTAAAGCTAGCTTCTCGCCTACTCTCATGCTAGCTTCTCGATGTGGGATCCCTCCATCAATCCTCCAAAACCGTCCCAACTGCAAAATAAATATCCCTTTTTGCTTGCAATGGGATTCGAACCCTTGCCCTCTCCTATGCTCTAGACGCTACATGCCACCACAACACAAGCTCCTCTTGTGACTTAAAGCATGCGCAAATATTTATAAAACCTATGTGCCAGTGTCTAGATTCTTGTAAGAGCAAAAAATTAAAGAAATTCTGTAAGAGCCAGGATTTGAACCCAAGCTCCCTTACACCCTTAATGACACCACAACAACTAGGCCACATACTTCCTTGTATCATTTTTTTATCAAAACAATTTAAAAGGCCTACATCCAAGCATCCAGGGTTTTATTCACTTAAAACCAAAATTTTTGCTAAAGCCCAGGTTTGAACCCAGGACTTTTCCAACACTTCTCAGGACCCTTAACCACTTGAGCAGACATTTAATTGTGTCATTTCCTAGCACAATTAAATACCTATTTGCAGCCTCCTTACGGACCCATACTCAAGGCCCAATACTTCTAGGCCCAAATTCGGGGCGTTACATGCCGCTTTCAGTCGATCTCGAATCAATCGAACCTTATCTTCAGTCTCAGAAACCAGTTCAGGACCCAGTATACGTCACTCACCCAACTCAGTCCAGCAGAATGGAGTGCGACACTTATGACAGTACAAGGTCTCGTAAGGCGCCATCTGGATGCTAGACTAGTAGTTGTTATTGTAGGCAAACTCCACCAAAGGCAAGTACTCCTCCCAACTGCCTCAGAAATCGATCACGCAGCTCCTCAACATGTCCTTCAGTATCTGAATCACCCTCTCCGACTGACCATCTGTCTGAGGATGGAAAGCAGTACTAAAGTCCAACCTTAAACCCAGAGCCTCATACAATTTGTTCCAGAACCGAGACGTGAAGTGAGGATCCCTATCGGAGATGATCGAGACAGGAACCCCATACAGTCTCACTATTTCAGATATATATAGTTTAGCCAATTTCTGGAGAGAAAAGGTCATCCTGACCGGAATGAAGTGAGCAGACTTGGTCAATGGATCCACGATGACCCAAATAGAATCCTTCTTAGTGGGTGTTAAAGGCAACCCACTAACAAAGTCCATCGTTACTCGTTCCCATTTCCATCGGTAGTATCTTTACCGTGCAAGCAGCTCGAAGAAACTTATGCTCGATCTTAACTTGTCGACAAGTCAAACAATGAGCAACGAAGTCAGAACCTCACGCTTTAACCCTAGCCACCAGTATAACTCTCGCAAATCTCTGTACATTTTATTCCTGCCGGGATGCATAGCGTAAGGGCTACTATGCGCTTCACTCAGAATCGAATTTCTTAAATCATCATCACTCAGTACACAAATCCGACTGCGAAAACAAAGTACCCCATCACTATTAATCCCAAAATCAGTACCATCGCTAGCCTCAACCTGACGGAAACACAACTCAAGAGAGTTATCCCCCATCTGTTTACCTCTAATCTGATCAATCCATGTAGGCTTAACCTGAAGTTCCGCTAACAGACTCCCATCGTCAAATAAACTGAGTCGAGCGAACATCGCTCTCAGATCGGTCATAGCCCTACGGCTCAAAGCATCCGCCACCACATAGGCCTTACCAGGATGGTACTCGATGGTGCAGTCATAATCCTTCAACAGTTCAACCCATCTACGCTGCCTAAGGTTTAACTCTTTCTGAGTGAGGAGATATTTGAGGCTTTTATGATCAGTGTAGATAGTACACTTCTCACCGTACATGTAGTGCCTCCAAATCTTTAAAGTGAAGACTGCAGCAGCCAGTTCCAAATCATGAGTAGGATAGTTCACCTTATGCATCTTAAGCTGACGTGACGCATAAGCTACAACCTTACTATCCTGCATCAGTATGCAACCCAACCCCACATGTGACGCATCACTCAGATAATGACGAAATCCTTCCCGTTCAGTCAGACGTAACCGGGCTTGAGTCAAATAGATTTGAGCTTCTCGAAGCTCTCTTATTTCTCATCAATCAAGACAAAGGGAACTCCCTTGCGCAGAAGCTTGGTTAATGGTGCTGCGATCAAGGAGAACCCTTTTACGAAGCGTCGATAATAACCCGCCAGCCCTAGAAAGCTACGAATTTCAGACATATTCCTTGGATGTTTCAAATCCAAAACAGACTCAATCTTACGAGGATCAACATGAATCCCCTTCGTAGAAACCACATGTCCCAAAAAGGTTACTTCCCGGAGCCAGAACTCACACTTACTGAACTTTGCATACAGTTCTTTCTCACGAAGAGTCTGTAGTACCACTCTGATATGCTCATCGTGCTCGCCCTCAGTCTTAGAATACACTAGGATATCATCGATGAATACCACCACAAACTGGTCCAAATAAGGCTGGAACACACGGTTCATCAAATTCATAAATGCTGCTGGTGCATTGGTCAACCCAAAAGGCATAACCAGGAACTCGTAATGTCCATAACGAGTCCTAAATGCCGTCTTATGCACATCAACCTCTTTAACCCTCAATTGATGACATCCTGAATGTAGATCAACCTTGGAGAATACAAAAGCCCCTCTGAACTGGTCGAATAGATCTTCTATCCTCGGAAGTGGGTACCTATTCTTGATTGTCAGTTTGTTCAGCTGCCGATAATCGATGCACATCCGCATTGTCCCATCCTTTTTCTTAACAAACAACACCGATGCTCCCTATGGAGACACACTTGGACGGATGAACCCACGATCTAGCAGTTCCTGAATTTGTGCCTTAAGCTTTGTAATCTCCTTCGGTGCCATTCGGTACGGCACGATAGACACCGGAGTTGTACCCGGAATGAGCTCAATCCCAAATTCTACTTCTCGGCTCAGAGGCAGACCCCGTAGTTCCTCAAGAAAAACATCCAGAAAGTCCCTCACAGTTCTGATGTCCTTAACCGAAGAGTACCCAGAATCAGAAACACTAATGTAGGCCAAGAATGCCTCACATCCTTACCGTACCAACTTTTCAGCCACCAACGCAGAAATCACATTAGTCAGATAGTCTCGACGTTCCCCAATCACCACAACCTCGTTGTCCTCCTCGGTTCTCAAAACAACCCTTTTTGTCGCACAGTCCAGACTTACCCGGTGCTTAACCAGCCAATCCATTTCTAGAATCAAATCGAACTCCCCAAACGGAAGCTCCATCAGATGAGCTAGAAACACTGTCCCTTGAACCTCTAACGGAACGTCTCTATATAGTTTACTAACTCAGATAGAATGCCCCAACGGGCTCACAACAGTTACTTCACTCGAAGTACTCTCAACCGAAATCCCCATGGTTTCAGACACAATACTAGCTGCATAAGAGTGTCTAGAGCCTATGTCTATCAATGCCAAATAAGGTACATTATAAATTAAAAATGTACCCGTGATGACGTGCGAAACATCTTGGTCCTCACGGCACGGGCAACATAAACCAGTGCAGGCTGCCTTGCCTCAGTTGGTCCAGCACCTCTGCCTGGTGCTCTCTATCCTCGGCCCATGTCGTTACCACCCCTGGCCTGACCTTGGCCCCTAGGTGGCTGCTGAACTACTCTCGGTGGCTGCGCAGTACCAGTACCTGTAGCTGGCATCTGATCGGTTCTCAGTGGATAATCTCTGACACAGTGCTCAGTAGAGCCACATCTTAAACAATCCCCAGTAGTCCTCCAACATTCGCCTGGATGGCGTCTACTACAGTGCCCACAAAGGGCCACCCCAGTAGGTGCAACAGGAGGCCCAACTCTCACTGGCCCATCAGATCTGGCCTTTTTCTTAGGCCTCATCACAAAACTCGAGGGCTCTAAATCCCTCTTACCCTTTCCTCTCTCTCTATTTTGGCGCTCAGCGCCCTTGACCTCCTCGGTGATCTTCGCCTTCTCAACCAGTGTAGCAAACTCACACTCCCTCTGCGGAGCTATCAAAACTCGAAACTGTCCCTGAGGCCATCCTCGAAGCAGACGTATCTCTCATACTCGGTTTCCACCATGCCCCACACATAACGGCTCAATCTCAAGAACTTAGCCTCATACACGGCCACTGAACGGTCCCCCTGGGTGAGATTAAGAAACTCACGTCTCCTAGCATCGATGTAGCTGGCTCCCACATACTTACTCTGGAACACAGTCTTAAAGTAATCCCAAGTCAGTCGGTCAAGTTTAGTGCCCTCCTTAACTGTCAATCACCACTAGTAGGCTTCATCGCGAAGCAGATAAACAGCCCCCTTAAGCTTCTGCTCAGCGGTAAAATCCAGGTCGTCCATAATTCTTTCTGTGGCCTCCATCCAATATTCGACCACGTTAGGGGCGACTCCAGTGACACCCCTGATTAATTCAGCATCATTGGACTGGAGTTGTTCTGTAACCAACCCACGGCCCTCAGATCCGGTGTTGGGCCCAGTGACCCTCTCTAATATTCTTAGCATAGCCTAGGATAGTGTGTCGTCCCCAGCCATGTGATCTCGTGATCCAGTCTCTGTCGTAGGTGATACCGGTGTCTCACTAGTATCCAGATTAGGCATATTCCCAGATGATGAGGACCTAGCTTGAGCCCCTCTACGGCCTCTTCCACAGCCTCTAGTACCCCGTCCACGGATATATCGTGCGCTCATCATAAATTCAGAGTTTATCAGTGTTAATAGTTTTTATGCATTAGTTACAGTTCCGATATTTATTAACAGATATTTTATACAGAATAGTATTAGAAGTTCAGAGTTCGTTATTGCGAGTCTCAGTTTTACTATAGTTTTCAGTTTACACTACCTAGAGTGTTTTTAGTACAGCATACTACCTATGGCTGTTCCAAGCATGCTAGTAGTATTTTCAAACAAATCTAAACAGAGTTTTAGAACACTTACAGGATCGGCGCCGGAGACTCGGTGTACCACATACCCAATCTAAAAATATTTCAAATCACTCAAAAATCATTTCTTTAAAACCAATCTTTAAAACCCAATCCACAGCCGAGTTTTGTAACCTAGCTCTGATACTACTAAATGTAACACTCCAAACCTGGCCTAGATGTTATGGCCGAATCTGGTGATGCCAAATGAGAGTGCTTTTGAAATCGAAGCCCCGCTCCAACCATTTCTCCCCTTTTTAAAAAAAAAGTTTTTCATTATTTTATGCTAATTCTAAATAGTGTCATTTGTTTCCAAAACGCTATCAGTTTTCCAAAACATTTATACTTAGCAGAAGTATTTAAAACATGTTTGTGTAATCGTGGTGTTTTGGTAAAACATTTGTTTCTTTTGAAAACCTACACTTCCCTACTTCTAGCAGTAAAAACCATAAATGTAACACCCCAAACCCGGCCTAGAAGTTAGGCCCGAATCCGGCGTGCCACAATGAAGTGTTTTTTGAAAACCATGTTTTCATTGAAAACCCTTCTTGATTTAAAAGCTTGAGTAAAATCCCAGTTACATCAGTTTATTAATTTTTTTTTGAGGTTTATTAAAAAGTTATTACCTTCAAAACCTTATGGTTGCGGACGCTCAATTTAGAACAAATGATTTACAAAGACGTGATATTTACAAATTTAGTTACGAAAACGTAGTGTTTTGAAAACAATTATCGTTTTCAGAAAATTGCGTTCTACTTCTAGTAGATTTAAATCGAAATAAACTGAAAATCCCAAATTAAAAACCAAAAATTAAAAGAGGCCTTATTACAACCCAATAAGAAAACGGTTTAAATAAAATAGAATACTAAAATTCAAAGCTGCTCGTAGTGTGGCCATCTCCGAGTCCTCCAGTACGTCGAACTACTTACTGAGGATTACCTGAAAAAATAAAAAGAGAGGGTGAGTTTACGAAAACTCAGTGTGTACAACCCGCACCGATCATAAAGCGTGCATCACATCAATTCGGGCCTAAGCCCATTACAGTAATCAATGTGGGCCTAAGCCCAACACAGTAACGGTGGCAATTTGGCCTTAGCCCATAATAGCCTCAGTTGGGCCTTAGCCCATACCCAATGTCACAGATCACATCTATCTGGGCCTAAACCCATCTCAATAACAGAACAAATGTATGCAATGCATTAATGCCCACACCAACCCTGCACTCCGTCTCCTGTCCAACCCTGCACTCTTGTGGGGATTTAATCGACCCACCTATCCCTACACTCCTTATGTAGCACCGGTTGCGGCACTAACCAATATTGCAGCAGAGCTGCCAATCACATAATCGGCATAAAGCCATCGGTGGATCTACAGTCGTCAAGCGACCATGCGACCCTAACAATTCATATACTTCCTCCAGATCAATAATCCCATCCCCCATGCAACATAATATCCCATGAATGTAGACATACCATAAATAGCATACAATAACAATCATATAACAGGTAGGGGCATTTTAGTCATTTTTCCCTCTAGGGGCATATCGGTCATTTTACCCTCCAGGGGTATTTCGGTCATTTTACCCTTCGAGGGTATTTCGGTCATTTTACCCTTTGGAGGGTATTTCGGTCATTTTACCCTTCGAGGGTATTTCGGTAATTTTACCTTCGAGTGTATTTCAGTAATTTTACACTTCGAGGGTATTTCGGTCATTTAACAACCTTCCCGAAGGTCTACAGTCACCTCGAGCGACGCAGATAACATATATCATCAAAACGGTGTATTTGGGCCCAAAGCCCAATACTCAGCCCAGGTGGGCCCACACTCCCGTGTGGCCCATTCGGCCCATTTCCAATCACGACTATGTGAACATTATAGCCCAATTCAATTTTTGCCATTTTTTTGTAAATTAGTACGTGTGGGGCCCACGAGCCCATTGGGCCCACACGGCCCATATCGGCCCAAAGAGGCCCATAACGACCTAAGCCCATGAGAATGCTCATGGTGGCCTCAACAGTCTTATGCCCATATTCGTGGGCTCGGTCCACCACACGTGCGATCGCACGCTCATGTGGCATCATTCGTCGGTATTTCAGCTTTTCGGCATTTGCCGATCTACTTAGGGTGGTGTGTGTGTGAGTACACACCTGGTACGAAGCGCCCTACGAATCCCTAACACCGAACCTACAACATTTAAGACTAACAGTTAGCCATTTGATCCATACAATTATCCTGCTTTTCCAACTAAAAGTCGAAACCACAATATCACTTACCTTAATCGACCGAACCTTGTAAAACCCTCTCCAATGGTTAGCAAGTTTAAACCCCTTGACGGATTCTGCATTACATCAAGCCTTATTGAGAGAAACGAAATAACCTTGTGATTAAAACCACACTTGATCACTTACAAGCCATCAAGAGTATTCGGCCCTAACCCACAAGGCAAGAACACTCACCTTGGTGAAGAATTGAGAGTGGAATGTTCCTTACTCCAAGTCGCTTGTCCCTCTATCAATCCTCGAGAGGACACTTACCCACGCCAAAAAGAGAAGAAGAAAATGAAAGTGCAATCCGAACAATCGAAACAAACCCCCAATTTAAACCCTTCTGATTAAGGAACGAATGTGATTGGAGAAGAGGGTAGAAGAGATAGAGAGAATAGAAGATCAATTTTCGGAACAAGGAATAAGAACAGAGGAAGATGCAATCGGCCCAAGGAGAAATAGATATAAATGGTATGAAAATTGCCTAAATGGTAACACAAAATCGGCTAACAAGAAAGTAGGGTGAAACCAAGAAAAAAGAATGCACGAGAGGTCACTTTTATGCAAATTCTTCGAATACGTAAAAGAACAAAAGGAACTTCGGTTTTGGTAACCAAACTAACCCAAAAAAAAGAAAAGAAAAAACTCATCAAAGTCCAAAATATACCCCAAAACCCCTTTGGCCAAATTTCTAAAGATAAAAGACCCCATTTCAGCACCAACTCCTCAAGCCTTCAACTCCTTGAAAATCTCCACCTCCCTCTCCTTGATTTCCTCCATGATCCACTCCTTAAATCCCTCAATTGACTCATTCAAACTCTCCAACACAGTGTTCAATCCAACACCAACTCTTGCCCGCTCATGAGTAAAATAAATAATCCCTTTTTGCATGTATTGAGACTTGAACCTCTGCCCTCCTTGCCATACCTGTGACGCCACAACCACTCCACCACAGGCTCTCTTGTGTCTTCTTTTAACCGCAATTATTTATAAGGCTTAATACTAGGAGTTAGGGTCCCCTAATGCTAAAAAATAAAAATTTTCCAACTGACATGGCTTGAACCCAGGACTTCATAGAAGCCCCATAACCTTCCAAAATTACTCACCCAACAGATCTAACATGCAATTGTGCCATTTTCTTATTCTAAAAAAATTTAAACGCACCCATGCCCAAGGCCCAATGGCCCAATTCTACTAGGCCCAAATTCAGGGTGTTACAATTCTACCTCCCTTAAAGAAATGTCGTCCTCGAAATTTCCAACTATCTAATAGTCGCACAACACAGATTACAGTACTACGCTTCTGTTGCTCACTCTAATTCTAATTGCAAATTAGGTAAATGGTACACTATGGGTAAAGTACATACCAGTATTCGCATCTGGAGCGTCTCCGTCTTCTCGGTGACATGCTGCATAAACCAAAGCTGGCTGCCTCGCCTCCGCATGACCAGCACCTCTACCTGGAGCTCCACAACCAAAACCATTTCCACCCTTGGCCTGTCCACGGCCTCTAGGCAGCTGCTGTCCAACCCTCGGTGGCTATACATTACCCCTACCAAAAGCATGCATATGATCTGGTCTTCGAGGACACTCTCTGAGACAATGTTCCATGGAACAACAACTCAGACAAGCTCCCATCCTCCTCCAGCACTCTCCTACATGAACTTTCCCACAAAAAGCACAAGGTGGTAACCTAGTAGTAGCAACAGGGGGCCCAGCTCTGACTGGCCCATCCACTCTGGCCCTTCTCTTAGGTCTCTGATCAAAATTGGATGGCTCAGAATCCCTCTTGTTTCTGCCCCTTTCTCTTTCTCGGTTTAGGTGCTCAGAGCGCTTCACATCTTCAGCGATCTTTGCTTTCTCCACCAATGTTGCGAAATCCCACTCCCTTTGGGGAACAATCAGTACTCGAAGACTGTCTCTGAGGCCATCTTCGAACCAAACACAACATTCGTACTCCGTTGCCAATTCCTTGAGCATACAGACTGAGCTGCAAAAATTCTGCCTTGTACTCAGCCACAGACTTGTCACCCTGAACCAGATTTAGAAATTCTTTCCTACGAGCATTGACATAGCTAGCACCCACATACTTTCCCTGAAATGTGGACTTGAAGAATTCCCAGGTCAATCGATCAGACGGGGTACCCTCTTTTACCGCAAGCCACCACTGGTAGGCATCATCCATCCGCAAGGACACGGCACCCTTCAACTTTTGTTCTGGCGTGCAGTCGAAGTCGTCCATAATTCTTTCGGTGGCCTCCAACCAGTACTCCACCACACTTGGGGCCAACCCAGAAACTCCCTTGAAGATCTCTGCTCCATTTGACCGGAGTCGTTCCGTAACCAACCCACGGCCCCCAATAACGGTATTAGGCCCAACAGACCCAACAACTCTTTCCAAAATACGAAGCATCACCTGAGACAGTGCGTCATCCCCAGCAACTCGGTCGAACGACCCTATCTCGGTTACCGGTGAAGCTAGAGCCTCTCTCGCTTCAACGTTGGGCATATGGCCTGATACCGAAGATCCAGCCCGAGCACTACCACGGCCTCTACCGCGGCCTCTTGCACCTCTTCTAGTGTTCATTATCGCTTCGCGTATTATCTGAATTAGAAATTTTTTGAATTTAGCCCATAGTTTCAATAATTAAACAAATATTTTATGGAAGTAGTAGTATAGAGTTGTTTTCGCAATCGCAAGCTCACTACAGTTTTAGTTTCCTATAGTTTCTCAGTTTACTCTAGTTAAAGAGTCTCAGTATAGTCTATCATCTAAGGTAAGCCCAGTATCTATTTACAGTATAACAATTTAAAACAGATTCCAGAATCAGGAGAACTTACTTAGTTTAATGCCGGAGACTCGGTGTGCCACACAAAAATCTTTCAAAACTACATCAAAATCAAATTTGTAAACATATTTAAGATAAAAACTGAAGCCCACTTCACAGCCCGAGTTTTGCAACCTGGCTCTGATACCACTAAATGTAACACCCCAAACTCGGCCTTGAAGTTAGGCCCGAATCCGGCGTGCCACATTAAAGTGTTTTTCAAAAACCATGTTTTCAGTGAAAACCCTTCTTGAATTAAAAGCTTGAGTAAAATCCCAGTTACGTCAGTTTATTAAATTTTTTTTCGAGGTTTATTAAAAAGTTATTACCTTCAAAACCTTATGGTTGCGGGCGCTCAATTTAGAACAAATGATTTACAAAGACGTGATATTTACAAATTTAGTTGCGAAAACGTAGTGTTTTGAAAACAGTTATCGTTTTTAGAAAATCGTGTTCTACTTCGAGCAGATTTAAATCGAAATAAACTAAAAATCCTAAATTAAAAACCAAAAATTAAAAGAGGCCTTATTACAACCCAATAAGAAAAAGGTTTAAATAAAATAGAATAGAATACTAAAATTCAAAAATGCTCGTAGTGTGGCCATCTCCGAGTCCTCCAGTACATCGAACCGCTTACTGAGGATTACATGAAAATTAAAAAGAGAGGGTGAGTTTACAAAAACTCAGTGTGTACAACCCTCATCGATCATAAAGCATGCATCACATCAATCCAGGCCTAAGCCCATTACAGTAAACAATGTGGGCCTAAGCCCAACACAGTAACGGTGGCAATTGGGCCTTAGCCCAAAATAGCCTCAGTTGGGCCTTAGCCCATATCCAATGTCACATATCACATCTATCTGGGCCTAAGCCCATCTCAATAACAGAACAAGTGTATGCAATGCATTAATGCCCACACCAACCCTGCACTCCGTCTCCTGTCCAACCCTGCACTCCTGTGGGGATTTAATCGACCCATCCATCCCTACACTCCTTATGTAGCACCGGTTGCGACACTAACCAATATTGCAGCAGAGCTGCCAATCACATAATCAGCTTAAAGCCATCGGTGGATCCACAGTCGTAAAGCGACCATGCGACCCTAACAATTCATATACTTCCTCCAGATCAATAATCCCATCCCCCATGCAGCATAATATCCCATGAATGCAGACATACCATAAATAGCATACAATAACAATCATATAACATGTAGGGGCATTTTAGTCATTTTACCCTTTAGGGGTATTTTGGTCATTTTACCCTTCGAGAGTATTTCGGTAATTTTACCCTTTGAGGGTATTTTAGTAATTTTACCTTTCGAGGGTGATTCGGTCATTTTGCCCTTCGAGGGTATTTCGGTCATTTTACCCTTCGAGGGTATTTCGGTCATTTAACAACCTTCTCGAAAGTCTACAGTTGCCTCGAGCGACGCAGATAACATATATCATCAAAACAGTGTATTTGGGCCCAAAACCCAATACTCGGCCCAGGTGGGCCCACACTCCCGTGTGGCCCATTCGGCCCACACTCCCGTGTGGCCCATTCGGCCCACACTCCCGTGTGGCCCATTCGGCCCATTTCCAATCACGGCTATGTGAACGTTATAGCCCAGTTCAATTTCTGCCAGTTTTCGTAAATTAGTCCGTGTGGGGCCCACGAGCCCATTGGGCCCACACGGCCCATATCGGCCCAATGAGGCCCATAACGACCTAAGCACATGAGAACGCTCATGGTGGCCTCAACCATCTTACGCCCATATTCGTGGGTTCAGTCCACCACACATGCGATCGCACGCTCGTGTGGCATCATTCGCCGGTATTTCGGCTTTTCGACATTTGCCGATCTACTTAGGGTGGTGTGTGTGTGAGTACATACATGTTACGAAGCGCCCTATGAATCCCTAGCACCGAACCTATAACATTTAAGACTAACAGTTAGCCATTTGATCCATACAATTATCCTCCTTTTCCAACTAAAAGCTGAAACCACAATATCACTTACCTTAATCGATCGAACCTTATTAAACCCTATCTAAGGGTTAGCAAGGTTAAACCCCTTGACGGATTCTGCATTACATCAAGCCTTATTGAGAGAAACGAAATAACCTTGTGATTAAAACCACACTTGATCATTTACAAGCCATCAAGAGTATTCGGCCCTAACCCATAAGGCAAGAACACTCACCTTGGTGAAGAACTGAGAGTGGAATGTTGCTTACTCCAAGTCGCTTGCCCCTCTATCAATCCTCGAGAGGACACTTACCCACTCCAGAAAGAGAAAAAGAAAATGAAAGTGCAATCCAAACAATTGAAACAAACCCCCAAGTTGAACCCTTCTGATTAAGGAACGAATGCGTTTGGAGAAGAGGGTAGAAGAGATGAAGAAAATAGAAGATCACTTTTCGGCACAAGGAAGAAGAACAGAGGAAGATGCAATCGGCCCAAGGAGAAATAGATAGAAATGGTACGGAAGTTGCCCAAATGGTAACACAAAATTGGCTAACAAGAAGGTAGGGTAAAACCAAGCAAAAAGAATGCACGAGAGGTCACTTTTGTGCAAATTCGGCAACACAGAAAAGAACAAAAAGGAATTTCGGATTTGGTAACCAAACTAACCCAAAAAAGAGAAAAGAAAAAACTCATCAAAGTCCAAAATATACCCCAAAACCCCTTTGGCCAAATTTCTAAGATCAAAGACCCCATTTCGGCACCAACTCCTCAAGCCTTCAACTCCTTGAAAATCTCCACCTCCCTCTCCTTGATTTCCTCCATGATCCACTCCTTAAATCCCTCAATTGACTCATTCAAACTCTCCAACACAGAGTTTAAATCCAACACCAACTCTTGCCCGCTCATGAGAAAAATAAATAATCCCTTTTTGCATGCACTGAGACTTGAACCTCTACCCTCCTTGCCATACATGTGACGCCACAACCACTCCACCACAGGCTCTGTTGTGTCTTCTTTTAACCACAATAATTTATAAGGCTTAATACTAAGTGTCAGGGTCTCTTAATGCTAAAAACTAAAAATTTTCCAACTGACATGGCTTGAACCCAGGACTTCATAGAAGCCCCATAACCTTCCAAAATCACTCACCCAATAGATCTAACATGCAATTGTGCCATTTTCTTGTTCTCAAATATTTTAAACGCACCCATGCCCAAGGCCCAATAGGCCCAATTCTACTAAGCCCAAATTTAGGGTGTTACAATAAAACATTGCAAACCCTAAATTTAAACAAAAATCCGTAATGGCCTTAATTACATAAAACTCTTCCCAGATATAATCAAAACCGTAAATAAGTATAAAAATCATAAATCTATCGTGAGGCAGAAGTAGTGGTCACCGTCGAGTTCCTTCGCCACATCGATCCGTCTAATGCTAGGGATTACCTGAACAGATTAAACAGAAAAGGGTGAGTTTCGCAACTCAGTGTGTAATCCCCACAGATATCAAACGCGCAGTAATCAATCACGAAATTAGAAATCACGCATCGGGCGGAGCCGTTCACATAATCGGTTTGGGCCTTAGCCCAATCGGATGCAGATCAAGTATATATATATAATAGGGCCTTAGCCCAACCAGATACAGAGTCAGATCAGAATATCAGAATCCTACCCACCAGCCTCTACACACAATCTCCGTCCAGCACTACACACCATGTGGGGATATAATCAACCCACCCATCCCTACACACCATACTGTACTGAAGTGCGGCACATAAACAGAATAATGTAGCTGAGCTGCCAGATAACAGGCTTAAAGCCTTTCAGATACTTCCTCTAAAATATCAACCACCCTCCCCGATGCAATGCAACATACCAATTATGACATGAAAAATGCAAATAATCGATCACACATTCAGTTCAATACAGATATCATGCTCAGTCAGACACCATTTAATCAAATCACATAAATAGGGGTCTAAGTAACGCTTACCGACCCTACAGTAGGTCCACAGTCGACTTGGGTGACCCGTGAAACCTTACAGGTCATTTCAGAAAAATGGGCTCACATGCCCATGTGGCCTGCCCTTGTGGGTCATACACGCCCGTGTGGCCCACACGGCCCAAATTGGCCTTGGTCGTGTGGATCACACGGCCTAGCCCAGAATTCCACACGCCCGTGTAGTTCACCCGTGTGGGCCCACACGCACGTGTGGCCTGCACGGCCCAATAGGTCGAGCCCGTGTGTTGCACACGGCCTTGCCCGGCCATCACACGGTCGTGTCACTTGCACACGGCCTAGCTCGTCGATCACATGGCCGTGTTGTGGCTTATAGCCTTGCACACGGCCTACCACATGGCCTACCACATGGCCGTGTGGCGTCGGCAGAATAATTTTTCGGCTTTCACCGATTCTCATTTTCTATGTTTCTAGGTACACACCTGGTTTCGATTGAAGCTAAAACGATCCCTGAGCACTCTAGAAGCTATATTCGATAACCCAAAGCCTGTGTTTAACGGTATTAGCAAAAATTAACTGAAATTGTAACACGATAAACATCATTCGACAACCAAAAACCTTACCTTCTAACGAACAGCAGGGACTTTACAACCTCACACCGTTAATGGATAATCTCCAGCCCCTTGATTGACTCCTAACAATCAAATGAACACTTCCCTTAATTCACTTATCCAAGAACACATTCAAGATAAAACATAGACAAAAATTACCGAGCATGCCGACGCCGTACAAAACCAAACGAGTTAATGGAAAAGGGAAAACGAAAAAGGGAAGAGATGGGGGAGAATTTCGGCAGCAAGGTGGAGAGGAAAAGGAAAGGGACAGTTAAATTTTGAAAAAAAAAATAGAGTAATCAAAATTAGATTTTTTGGTAAACCCTAACTCAAAATCCCTTAATTCTCTCCACCAACTCCCCACTTCTCAGATTTTAAGTAAAACTCAAACTCTAGTCGAATTTCGCAGCAAAAATACTATCCTTTGCCGCCCTAGGGAATCGAACACAAGACCTCCAACACACCAACACTCCACTTAACCACCAGACTAGCAGGCCCATTCTGATATGTTATTACACACTTTTCCTTATAATCCTACTGGCAAAATATAGGGATTTATTCATATAAAAACAAAAATTTTGCCCAAGTCAAGACTTGAACCCAAGACTCCTCAGACACTCATAGAACACTTAATCACTGAAGCAGATAGATATTTGTGTCACAAAATTACAAAAGCCGGTATAAGAAAATTGGGGCGTTACACGTGTGGTTCATAAAACACCTCAAAATTAATTGAAAATCGTGAAATTCATCATTAATCCGAACACTAATTACATTAGTTTCAGAAACACACCTGATAGACGTTACCAAAGCACTAAGAATCAATAGCCTCGCATATACTCTTTCGACCTGAAACTCAATTTCACAACCAATCTAACTTATAAACAATTTTAGTCTAACCCTCATATCAAATTATCAAAGAAGCCAACATAAAACTGAAATAAAAATGACACATACACTCACCTGATTTGACGTCTGATTAAGCGAAGAATAAAAGCACAACAAAGACTTTGAAAACAATAGGTATCTACAGTAACAATGTTGAAATCAAAAACAAAAATTAAAGAATAAAAGGGAAAGGAGTTGAGGAAGTTGAAAACAAAAGTGCAAGAACCAAAAGAGTCAAAACCAAGTTTGCAAAAAAAAAAAAAAACAAAACAAAACAAAACAAAACAAAAAGAATGAGAGGAAACAGCATGAGTAGAATTAGGAGACATGAACAGAAATTTTGGAAGTATTTTTTTCTCAAAAATTAAATATAAAATAATAATAATAAATAAGATAACTAACATGTCATAATTTATTATCTAAATATATATAACAGAATTAAAGTAACAAAATAAAAAAAATAAACCTCCTCTAAGCTCACACAAGGACTCGAACCTAAGAACTAAGGGGAAAAACTGACGCTAAACCACTGAACCACTAGGCACATCGTTATCTCTCAAAAACAAAATAAAATGTAAAAATCTACCGGCAATCAATGACTCACTTGCAAACCTTAATTCTTCCGAGCCCAATTTCGGGGTGTGACATGTGCATTAAAAACAGTAATTAGATATGTGTAATTGTGGATATTTTGGCTTTGTGATCTCTTGAAACCGTTGGATATAGTTGGCATGCCATAGGATTGTGAGTACTCACCTTTGTGTTCTGTGATTTGGGTGTTAAGGCCCCATACAGGTTGGAGAGACAAGGGAATGTAAAGCTAAGTTCCATTCATTGAGACATGTTGATGTGTTGAAGAGTGTTTAGCTTTATACTACACTTGTGGGACATGTTAGACTCTTTGAGTCATTGGTGTGATGGAGATCCATTTATCCAATGTGTGCTGATAGAGTCATCTTCCATGCTTCATAATCACAAGCTGCCAAATTATCATCATTTGGATTATATATATA
The DNA here is from genome assembly GCA_025698515.1 of Gossypium sturtianum. Lineage (NCBI taxonomy): Eukaryota > Viridiplantae > Streptophyta > Magnoliopsida > Malvales > Malvaceae > Gossypium > Gossypium sturtianum. The sequence goes on along the minus strand of CM046943.1, from coordinate 71,772,325 downwards.
TGAGAAATGTTTTGTGAAAATGCATGTGAGATAATGAAGCATGAATACATTATTTTGACTTAATGAATTATGGTTGTGAATGTGCCTTAGTACGCTTTTGCTTGACTTATGTTGTTGTGTATGGTTTGCGGTAATTTTGAACATTAATCAAGTTTATTTAAGCTCACACACTCTCCATTAAAACCTTGCAAATAAGTAGCTCTTTCGGTGTGAGTGGAGCGGCAAAAGAAGTGATATAAACGAGGCATAATTTTTGAGTATGTGGTTTTGCAATTCATTTGAACATACTAAATAAAGGCAATTTAGGTTATAGTTATAATTATTATTATCATTATTTTGGGATTAGACTTATGAACTATTGATGTTGTTTTTGGACTTGAGATGTAGACAATTTTGATTCTTGATATTGATATTAGTAATGCATTCTACAGTTTGCTTGTTAAATGTGTTAATATGGCATGGAAAATGGTTAAAAGATTTTAGTAGGTTTGATTGAGTAAGCCATTACTTGTATCATGAGAAGGAATGTTGTTTCAAGCATGTAGAACGTTTTAACTCGTGAATTTTTAGCATTCTGGGTAAAAGTTTCGATACTCGGGACAAAAATACCGATACGATGAGAATGAAACATTTTCAAAAATCGATAGTAATCAAATTTGGTATCGATACCCAATCAGGAGTATCAGTATTCATGATAAAAACACCGATACCTCTGCAATGTATCGATAAAATGTTTTGAACTAAAATTTTGGCAAATAGCTAAAATGGTATCGATATTTACATTAGTATCGATACCTAACACATAAATACTGATACTTACTTGATTAGTATCGATACTCGCACTGGATTTTGAAAATGTTCAAAATGGTCCTTATTTCTCGAATAATTTTATTTCTATTATTTATTTAAATGTTTAATTAGTCAGGATTTCATCTTTATAGGTTGATAGTGGTAGTTGTTGCTCTTATTTGAAATTGTGTATACATGTGTATAAGTCTTGATAGTTGTTGTAGCATCCTATAACTCGTTTTCGACGACCGGATAGGGTGAGGAGTGTTACATTTGGTGGTATCAGAGCCTAGATTATCTAACACTCAGACCTAAGTTTGTCAATATTCAGGACTAGAGTAATGTAACCCCCTACCCAGATTTTCATAGTACTTGAATTGTTTAACTTGAATACTTTTGTGTAAAATTTTTGTGAAATTGTTTCTTTTTGGGGTAGGATTAGGAACACATTGTTTTTATTAAAATGTTTCTTTTCAAGAATAAGCCTTGGATCATTTCCACAACTCATACTCTTGGTTTGTTTATGTGTTTTAGAGTAGATACAATATGCCTCATAGACGTGTTAATGTGAATTCGAATGCTCAAGAGCATGTTACATCCTCTTCATGTAACACCCCAAACCCGGCCCAAAACACCACGGTCGAATTCGAAATGTTATCGGGAAAATGTTTGAAAAGAGTTCTGTCTTGAGGGTGAAAATAAGTGTTAAGTCTTAAAACAAATATTCACCTTATAAGGGGTTTGTCGTTTGAAAATAGTAGTTTGCCGGAGAGTAAAACTTCCAAATTTGAGTAAAGTTCAAGTCATTATTTTCGTGAAATTACGGGAAAACGAGTTGTTTGTGAGTAATTCGAATTTGAAAACTTTAATTTGATTTTTAAGTCGCAAATGTTTCAAAGTCATTTTTAATTATTAATCCACTAATAATTCTAACTTAAAACCATAATAAAAATCCCGAAACATTTAAAGCGGCCTTATTACAATAAAATATCCCAAAAAATAATTGAAAATCCAGAATGTATATTGAAACAAAAACGAAATTTCCTCGCATGGTCACCTCGAATCCTCCAACCCGGTCCAAAGTATCATGTGCTACCTGCATTGTTTGAAAAACAGGGTGAGTCATTTTGACTCAGTGTGCAATTAATCCACATGTGTCCACAAATGGGCTTAGCCCCAAACCACATCAAATCGATATACCACAGGTTATAGTGAATTATGCTAACCCAACCCAGCCTAGTATCCATCCGCTACAAACCACCCGTACATCCAACCACCACACACCGGGGGATTACTAAATCGACCCTCCATCCGCTACACACCTCTTTGGCAGAACACTGCTCAAAGTCCACTTAGTGGTCTAGCCACTGATCCACGTGATTACATCACAAATATCCACGATGAGACTCTCGGTCGTCATCAATCCACAATGAGGCTCAAGGCCATCATCAATCCACGTACATAAATGTACACACTTCCCCTTATTCAATATATCCCGAACCCCATGCACATGCAAAGATATTATAATGATATGGCAAGATAATGTATGAACATACCAGATAGGCACATATGACATGCTTACATGTATCCACAATATTTAACCACAACTACAACATAGGTAATATACTAACTCGTTACTGGGGTCACCCAAATTAGGTAATAGCATCACCGCACCACTATTTCGGCTACCACTCATAATACGTAATTTAATTAAAGCAAGTAAGTAAACAATTGTGTTAATTACGGACACGATAACTCGTAACACCACGCCCTCTATGTCGACACTTCGTCACTAAACGACACTACCACTATTTGCCTCACGATCCTGCTCGACGCCGCCCACACCCCGGTGGCCAATCCCGAACCAAAAATCGACCGCTTCTTAAATTTAGGGGTAGGGACTACGTGTCCAACCCGTTTCTCTCCTAGGCTGATACTCGCATCCATGAAACAAAGTCAAAGTCGACCTAAATCTCGAAGGCTCTCACTTGATCTTGAAGGTTGTCGAAATCCCTTGATTGACTAAATCCCGAAAGATCCCTTACTCCCTTAACGTTGGCCTACACATAGACCCCGAAACCAACCACGATTACTAGCAATCGATTGAGAGACTTGACAGAAAAATAAACGACGACACTTCCCTTAGAGATTATCAAACGAAGATGATCACCACCCTCAAGGAGATTCGGCTTTTGAAGATAAAGAAATCGATGGAAAGAAAATGAGAAGAGAGGGTTGAGGCTTATGGGGTTTTGGCCATGATGAAGGGTGAATTCAGCTTTTAGAGAGTGAGAGTCTAAGATTTATCAAAATGAGAAAGAAAAAGAGAATAAGAAGGAAATATGGTTTGGCCAAGAGAAGGAAATACAGAGAAAGAAGATGAATGAAATGCACCAAAATGACCACCCCAACTTTCGGCTTTTGACTGAAGAAAAAGAAGACAATGAAAGGCTTTGGATTTACAGTTTCGGCTAAGAAAACTAAGGAAGAGAAAATGCCCCAAAATGCACACACTCAAGTTACTAAACTCACACTTTCGGTACACCCCCCACAAAACCGAAAATGCCATCCCCCAACACCCCATATTCGGCCAACTCTCACACCACTCTCCTCATCCCCTCTTTTCTCTCCTAAATTTCCTCTACTCCATTCATTCAAACAATTTTGAATGGTTCAAACTTTTATCTCCCCTCCTAGCCGCATATTTGAGTTGTTTGACTCAACCCACACTTCATCCTTGAAGTGTCCTAGCTGATCTCCAACACCTCCCCTTTTGACGCAAAAACAAATCCCCAAAATGCTGCCCATGCTGCTCGAACCTCTCCCCCTTGATCTGCCCCCTTGAAACGCCAACCCCCTTGCTCCTAGGCGTCACATTGCCACTCCACCACTCCATTTGTTGTGTCAAAGAACACCACATTACATCCTTTAAGGCCTAGCTCCCCTAGCTCCCCCCTTATCAGCTTAAACCAGAAATTTCACTAAGGCTCCTTCCTAACCCCAAGGTTTCCCGAAGCCCCCAAACACATTCAAACAGCACACAAAGCATACCAACACATAGATAGGAATTAAAATGCAAGACCCCCAAATCCCGGATGTTACACTTCACCTCATGTGTCGCCTTGTAGAGTAAATATACCAGATAAGTGTTGGCCCTCTAATACAACCAATGATTAGGGCATTTCATAGGATTGCTAGTGCAAACCCTGCTCCTGCCAGTCGGGGTCTGCCACTTGAACGTTTGTGGGCATTGGGTGGTAAAGAGTTTAGTGGAGTAAAAGGAGCTGATTTGACTGTACTGGAATACTAGATTGAAAGTGTTGAGAGGATCCTCGATTATATGTCTTGCACTGACGAGGAGAAGTTGGGTTGTACCATGTCCCTACTCAATGATGAAGCCCATCGTTGGTGGAATATTGTAAAGATAGAACTACAGTGGTTTTTTTGACTTGGGATTACTTCCTGGAAGTGTTTAAAAGAAAGTTTATGGGCGTCTAGTACATAGAAGCCCGTAAACGTGAGTTTCTAGATTTGGTTAAAGGTAGTATGACTGCGGCTAAATACGAGTTAGAATTTGTGCAACTCAATTAGTATGCTCCAGAGATTGTTCAAAATACTGATATGTTCGACAAAATGGTTGAAAAAGCCAAGGCTGTTGAGGAGACTTTGGTTGAGCCGCCGCCATTAGTGGTGACTGAATTGGGGAAAAGAACCTCTAATCACTCTGGTGTGTTTAGACGAACGCCTAAGAGAGAGTGTGATACTCAGAGTTTTGGTAGAAGTAATAGGAGTGGGTTCTGGCCGAGTGTAACACCCCATACCTGAGTCCGAGACTAAGACTTGATACGAGACATTACCATGCTTGAACTCACTTAAACATGTACTTACGGGCTATAAAATTTCGTCCCGAATTAAAAACTTCTCTTTCTTAGTTAAAACAGACATTTCATGGGCCTACGAGGCCTCAGACTTACGTCCCGAAACTTTCAGAACTCATCTAGAAATTTCTCTCCAAATAGGGGTCACACATCCGTGTGACTGGGGACACGCCCGTGCACCCCTAAAACATGCCCGTGTCTTTCACCCGTGGTGGATGCTGGCAAATCGCACACGACCTGGACGCGCCTGTGGCCCCAAACCATGCCTAAAACCCCAGCATTCTGCCAATGCCCCACGGCCAAGGCACACGCCCGTGCTTACCACCCGTGGTGCACACTGACTACCTTAACACGGCCTATAGTCTAGACACACGCCCGTGTAGCTAGCCCGTGGCCTATCCTGACTTAAGATACAAAGGTGCAGGGTGCACACAGCCTAGACACATGCCCGTGTGTCCATCCGTGTGGGCACTTAGAGGCTATTTACCAAGCCAATTGCCACCCTGAAATCAAGACCAAACTCATGCTCAATTCAGCAACTCAAGTATTACATCTAACATGAACAAGGATGCATACTTCATTGATAGATTAAAACATACATACTTAATCATTCATGACTCGTCTCTTTGGCCATATACAAAAAGAATACTAAACTTGATAGCCAACACTTTGGCTAGTTTTAAAACATAACTCAAAATGAAATGTTTCCTATACATGCCATACTTAATATAAACAACTTGGCTATACCAAAATAGCGATTGATAGTGTGCTCCGAGCTCCGATGACGATGATCCACGATATTAGCTAGGCGGGACTACATGGAAAGAAAGAATAAAGGACGTAAGCATTTAGCTTAGTAAGTTTGCATGTAATTCTCATAGCAATATATTTGCTTAACATTAACCATTCATCATAAACAATGGCATTATGAATCTCAAGTATTTAAGTTTACTTACTCTTATCGATTCTTACATATCTCATGGTACTTACTATTCTCATGCTCAAATGCACGGTGAAACAATATACTGTATCACTTGATAACATAGATCAAGATACTTTACTATGATAAGTATAATCTCAACTTCATCATTCATATCATGAATAATACTCTTAACTAGCATAACTTGATAGTAACTTTACTTACTTAACTTTCTTACTATATCATTTGAGCTTTACTCTCTTGCTCGATGAATTTCTATGAATAACCGAGGATACTGAATCTCATCCCACATAACTCGATACCAAAGCCATATCCTCGATATGGTCTTACATGGGATCTCTCATCTTGGTATTGATGCCATGTCTTGACATGGACTTACTCAAGGTCTTCCTTGTGTGTTCCCCTGGGAACTTACCATTGACATGTCTTGACATGGTCTTACTTGGTATCTTTATTCATGAACTGGTCAATGCCGAGCCTTGGCTTGGAATTACATGAAATATTTCTTGTTACTCACCAATGCGATGCCTTGTCTTGGACTTACATGGAATCTCTAACTCATGATAGCTTTTCAATGCCAAGACTTGTCTTGGACTTACATGACATCTTTGCTTGGAGACTCACCAATGCCATGCCTTGGCTTGGGCTTACATGGGTCTTCATCTCATAATAACTCTTCAATGCCAAGACTTGTCTTGGACTTACATGATAACTTGCTTGATTGCCGATGTCATGCCTTGGCTTGGTCTTATACGGACTTTCTTATCTCGTGTGGTAGTTCGAGTATCCTAAATAATTCAACTTCAATCGGGACTTTCTCATGCTTAATCTCATTAATTTCTTTATTTAACATAGAAATAAGCATTTCTATGGTAATAATGTACATTATACTAAGCAATTCAATGATAATAATCATAAAGCTTAGAAATCATACAAACTTACCTCAATATATAAAATGTTTGTAGATATGCAATTTAGTCCTTGACTTTGTTCTTGCCCCGGTTTTGATCCGGGCTTCATTTTTCTTAATATATAAGAATAATTAGATCATTTAATACTCATATTGACTAAATTGACTCTTAACTCATACTTTGGAAAAATTACTATTTTACCCTTAAACTTTCTCTTATTTGCACTTTTGCCCCTAGGCTCGTAAAATAATTCTCATTCAACTTTCTTAAACATCATGTTTAGCTGATTCATTTTCTCTACTATAACAATCATCAATTCTTCCTATTTCTAATAGGTATGACCAATTTCATAACTATTACAAATTAGTCCATACTATCATTTTTCATGTAATTCACTAAGGAAAAGATGTTTATCTAACATCAAACTCCCATAATATTCCATAAAATATCATTTTACATGCATGATACACATGGGTAGATTTTTGAACATGCTTCTTAGCTCATCTTTTAGCTAAAAATAGCTAATTCATAATACGAGGACTCCAAAAATACGAAGAATATTAAAAACGGGGCTATGATGACTTACTTGCAAGCTTCAAAAATTTGAAGAACCCTAGCTATGGAGTCTCCCAATTTTCGGCACAAGGAAGAAGATGAATGAAATTTTTATCATCTTTTTTCCCATTTTAATCATTTAATTGGTAAATGACCAAAATGTCCTTCTCTTTAAAAATTTACAATTTACTAACTCATGTCCATTTTTGTCCAAAACTTATAATTTGGGAAAATTTCTATTTAAGGACTTCTAATTTATATTCTAAAGCTATTTCATACAAAAAGCTTCTAGAAACTCATATTTTGCAACTTTTGCAATTTAGTCCTATTTGATCATTCCATGTCAATTTCATAAAATTTCTACATGGAACTTTAATACTGTCATGCAAACATGTCATAAACCTTAAGAACTCAATTTACTAACTCAGATTTTTGGTCTCACACCACTATTCTGACTAGGCCCTGAATCGGGATGTTACAATTCTCCCCCTCTTAGGAATTTTCGTCCTCGAAAATCTTACCAGCAAACAGGTTTGGGTACTGGTTTCTCATGCTCTCTTCTGGTTCCCCCGTGGCTTCTTCCATTTCATGTCTTTGCCACAATACTTTTACCAGGGCAATACTTTTATTCCTTAGCTGCTTGACTTCTCGAGCTACAACCTTAATTGGTTCTTCACCATAAGTCATGTCGGGATGAATCTCTATGTCTGACGGGGTAATTACATGTGAAGGATCTGATCGGTAGCATCTCAACATTGACATGTGAAACACATCGTGAATCTTTTCTAACTTACATGTGAAGGATCTGATCGGTAGCGTCTCAACATTGACACGTGAAACACATCGTGAATCTTTTCTAACTCTGATGGCAAAGCCAATCGATAAGCTACCGGCCCAACTTTCTCGGTAATCTTATACAGTCCAATAAAACGTGGACTCAACTTGCGTTTCCGGCCAAATCTGAGAACTTTTCTCCATGGTGACACTTTTCAGAAAACTTTATCTCCAACTTGATTCTCTATCTCTTTTCGCTTTAAGTCCGAATAGGACTTTTATCTGTTTGATGCAACTTTTAAATATTCTCGTATCACTTTTACTTTCTCTTCAGCTTCTCTAACCAAATCAACCCCGTGAATTTCGTTTTCCTTGAGTTCAGTCCAAAATAAAGGCGTTCTGCACTTACGCCCATATAGAGCCTCATAAGGCGCCATCTTGAAACTCGACTAAAAACTATTATTGTAGGCAAACTCTACCAATGGGAGAAACTTTTCCCAACTGCCTCGGAATTCAAGAATACAACATCTGAGCATATCCTCGAGTAATTGAATTAACCTCTCCGACTGACCGTCAGTTTGAGGATGAAAAGCGGTACTAAAGTTCAACTTTGTACCCAAGGCCTCTTGTAACTTCTTCCAAAATCTGGATGTAAACCTCGGATCTATATCCGAGATGATTGACAACGGAACACTGTGAAGCCTTACTATTTCTGAAACGTACAAGTTTGCCAACTTGTCTAGTGAGTAATCAACTCGTATAGGTATAAAATGGGCTGACTTCGTAAGTCTATCAACCACGACCCATACAGCATATTTCCTGCTCGGAGATAATGGTAAGCCTGTTACAAAATCCATAGTAATATGGTCCCATTTCCACTCCGGAACCAAAATGGGTTGAAGCAAACCCGAAGGTACTTGGTGTTCAGCCTTTACTTGCGACAAATCAAGCATTTGGAAACAAACTCAAATATCTTTCTTAATTCTTGGCCACCAATCTCGTTGCTTTAAGTCATTAAACATTTTGGTACTACCTGGATGTACTGAGATAAACATCTCATTATGTGCCTCATGCAAAATTCTCTGAATAAGCTCGTCCTTTCTCGGTACACAAATTCTATCTTTGAACATCGGACTTCCATTGGGACTAATCCGAAATCGGACTCAACATCCGTCTCGCACCGAGCTCTCTTGACTTGCAATTCACTATCTTCCTTCTGAGCCTCAAAAATCTCTTGGAGCAATCACTGGTCTAGCTTTCAACTCAGCTAGAATAGAACCATCAGTGGATAAAGTCATCCGTGAATTCATTGCCCTTAATGCAAATAGGGACTTTCTACTCAAAGCGTCAGCGACCACATTCGCCTTCCCGGGATGGTAGTCAATGACCAATTTATAGTCTTTTATCAACTCTAACCATCTCTGTTGCCTTAAGTTCAACTCCTTCTGCGTCATCAAGTACTTCAAACTTTTGTGATCGGTGAAAATCCGACATCTCTCACCATATAGGTGGTGTCTCCATATCTTCAATGCGAAGACTATGGCAGCCAACTCTATATCGTGGGTCGGATAATTTTTCTCATGAGGCTTCAACTGTCTTGAGGCATAAGCAATCACTTTGCCTTCTTGCATAAGTACACACCTAATCCATTTAAGGATGCATCATTGTAAATAACAAATTCTTTCCCTGTCTCAGTTGTACTAAAGCGAGCTTCACAAGACGCTTTCAGTTTCTCGAAACTTTGTTGGCATCTTTCTGTCCACTCAAACTTAACATTTTTCTGTGACAATTTATTCATCGGGGTAGCAATAATAGAAAACCCCTTGAAAAATCGTCTATAATAGTCGGCTAGGCCTAGAAAACTTCTAACCTCAGAGACATTCTTCGGTGGCTTCCAGTCCATAATAGCTGAAATCTTACTGGGGTCTACTCGAACTCCTTCTCCCGAGACAATATGTCCCAGAAATCCTACTTCCTTGAGCCAAAATTCGCTTTTCTCGAACTTGGCATACAACCGATTTTCTCGTAGAATCAGAAATCGTATGCGTAGGTGCTCAAAGATGCTCATTCTCATCTCAGAATAAATCGATGTCGCCAATGAAAACGACTACAAAATTATCGAGGTATGGTCTAAAATGCGGTTCATTAAGTCCATGAATACCGCAGGAGCATTGGTCAAACCAAAAGGTATGACTAAAAATTCATAATGCCCATACCTCGTTCGAAAGCGGTCTTGGATACATCTCAATCCTTTACTCTCATCCGGTAGTACCCGATCTCAAGTCTATCTTAGAGAACACGGTGGCTCCCTTCAATTGATCGAACAAATCATCGATCCTTGGTAATGGGTACTTCTTCATTCTTGTCACTTTATTAAGTTGACGGTAATCTATGCACAATCTCATGGTGCCATCTTTCTTTTCACAAATAAAACGGGAGCACCCCAGGGAGAACAACTTGACCTAGCAAAGCCTTTATCATCACAACTCTTGCAACTGTGAATTCAGCTCCTTCAACTCCGTTGGAGCCATTCGTAAGGAGTAATAGATATTGGTACAATCACGGAGCTAGCTCAATGCTGAACTCAACCTCTCTAACTGGTGGTAGTCCTGGTAATTCTTCGGGAAAAACATCCACGTACACACATACTATTGGTACTGACTCAATCTTTAACTCTATTTCTTTATCATTCATCACGAAGGCCAAATATGCCTCATACCCCTTTCTTACGTATCTTTGTGCCATCATGTGAAAAATCATTGTCGGTGATTTACTTTGCTTATCTGATTCTATATGGAGAGTATCCCCATTCTCACATCTCATCTCAATATATTTCTTCCCACAATTAACTATTACATTATGAGTGGTCAACCAGTCCATACCAAGAATGATGTCAAACTCATCAAATGGTAGCAACATAAGATTTGCTTTAAAGTAATGACCTCTAATCATTAATGGACAATCTTTACATACTTCATCAACTAACACACTCTTGCCTAAAGGATTAGACACCTTAATCGTAAATTCTGTAGAATCTATAGGCATATTCATATTGGATACTAGTTTCATACAAATGTAAGAGTGTGTGGATTCGGGATCTATTAAAGCAATAACTTTGATATCATAAAGAGAAAAGGTACCCGTAATAACATCAGGAGAAGATGCCTCTTCGCGAGCGCGAATGGCATAAGTCCTCGCAGGCGCCCTACCCTCGGGTCTCGCAGCCTGCTCTCTAGGGTTACCTCTTCCACTTGCCCCACTTCCTGGGTTCCTCTGCGGTCTTCCTCTGACCACACTCCTGGATCTCGGGTTCTGAGCTCTATCTTCTTTCATTGTCTCTGGACAATCTTTTATGTAGTGGTCCTGGGAACCACATCTGAAACATGCATTTTCATGTGCTCGACATTCTCCAAGATGACGTCTGCTACACTGTGGGCATTCGGGTCTATTCGATCGGATGTTCCCCACACTAGCAACTGAGGTCGTCTGTGCCTTACTTCCCAAATACTGCTTACTCTTATCCCTCCTTGAAAACCCAGTGGAAGTAGTCGATCGGGTGGAGAAATCTCTTGACTTCTTGGATGAGGATTGGAATGACTTATTCCACTATCTCTTTTTAGAGTCACGAGACTCTACTTCAGATTTTCTCTTCTCCTTTACTAGTTCTTCGGCTTTACAAGCCCTCTCTACTAGCACAACGAATTCTTTTAGTTCTAGGACAGCAACAAACAATTTGATGTCCTCATTTAGTCCATCTTCAAATCTCTTACTCATGATGACCTCGGTGGACACGCATTCTCGAGCGTAGTTGCTGAGCCGTACAAACTCACGCTCATAATCAGTCACAGACATCTTGCCTTGCTTTAACTCTAGAAATTCCTTTCTTTTCTGCTCCACGAAACTTTGACTGATATACTTTTTCTTGAACTCTTCTTGGAAAAATTCCCATGTGATATTTTCCCTCGGTGCCACCAACACAAGGGTGTTCCACCATTGGTAAGCAGAATCTCTTAAAAGAGAGACTACACACTTCATGCATTCCTCAGGTGTGCATGAAAACTCATTAAATACCCTGATGGTATTTTCTAACCAGAACTCAGCCTTTTCCGGATCATCATCTTTTCTAGCCCGAAATTCCTCTGCCCCATGTTTCCTAATCCTATCAACCGAAGGCTTCTCTCCTCTTACCAACTCTACTACTCGAGGGGCTACTAGGATAGGTTGAGGAATAGGTAGGGTGGAGGGGGTTGTGCATTCGGGTTCATACGAATGAACTCCGTATACCATGTATTCATCATATGGGGGAAGGCTTCTCTAGCCTCTTCTCCTCCTTCTTGACTCACCGTAGTGGGTCTATTCTCATTCTCGTTCGACACTGTCCCTTCAGTGGGAGCCGGCGCGTTACTTTTTACGTCATCCGCCACAGCTCTATCGGGATCCATTTACTAAATGTATAAACATAATTTAAGTCGTCAGGAGTCCTCAGGAGTCGTCACACTATCATTATAAAAACATTCTTACGTATGGCATGTATAGCTAGACTCGTGCTCGAGCTACGTTAGTACTAAAACCGACTAAACCGTAGCTCTAATACCACTAAATATAACACCCCATACCCGAGTTCGAGACTAAGACTGGATACGAGACATTACCATGCTTGAACTCACATAAACATGTACTTACGGGCTATAAAATTTCGTCCCGAATTAAAAACTTCTCTTTCTCAGTTAAAATAGACATTTCATGGGCCTACAAGGCCTCAGACTTACATCCCAAAACTTTCGGAACTCATTTAGAAACTTTCTCTCCAAACAGGGGTCACACATCCGTGTGACTGGGGACACGTCCGTGCACCCCTAAAACATGCCCGTGTCTTTCACCCGTGGTGGATGCTGGCAAATCACACACGGCCTGGACACGCCCGTGGCCCCAAACCATGCCTAAAACCCCAGTAATCTGGCAATGCCCCACGGCCAAGGCACAAGCCCGTGCTTACAACCCGTGGTGCACACTGACTTCCTTAACACGACCTAGAGTCTAGACACACGCCAGTGTAGCTAGCCCGTGGCCTATCCTGACTTAAGATACAAAGGTGCAGGGTGCACACGGCCTAGACCCACGCCCGTGTGTCCATCCGTGTGGGCACTTAGAGGCTATTTACCAAGCCAATTGCCACCACTGAAATCAAGACCAAACTCATGCTCAATTCAAAGAACTCAAGTATTACATCTAACATGAACAAGGATGCATACTTCATTGATAGATTATAACATACATACTTAATCATTCATGACTCATCTCTTTGGCCATATACAAAAAGAATACTAAACTTGATAGCCAACACTTTGGCTAGTTTTAAAACATAACTCAAAATGATCTGTTTCCTATACATGCCATACTTAATATATACAACTTGGCTATACCAAAATAGCGATTGATAGTGTGCTCCGAGCTCCGGTGACGATGATCCACGATATTAGCTAGGCGGGACTACATGGAAAGAAAGAATAAAGGACGTAAGCATTTAGCTTAGTAAGTTTGCATGTAATTCTCATAGCAATATATTTGCTTAACATTAACCATTCATCATAAACAATGGCATTATGAATCTCAAGTATTTAAGCTTACTTACTCTTACTGATTCTTACATATCTCATGGTACTTACTATTCTCATGCTTGTACGGTAAACAATATACCTATATCTCTTAATCACATAGATCAGTATACTTTACTATGATAAGTATAATCTCAACTTCATCATTCATATCATGAATAATACTCTTAACTAGCATAACTTGATAGTAACTTTACTTACTTAACTTTCTTACTATATCATTTGAGCTTTACTCTCTTGCCCGATGAATTTCTATGAATAACCGAGGATACTGAATCTCATCCCACATAACTCGATGCCAAAGCCATATCCTCGATATGGTCTTACATGGGATCTCTCATCTTGGTATTGATGCCATGTCTTGACATGGACTTACTCAAAGTCTTCCTTGTGTGTTCCCTTGGGAACTTACCATTGCCATGTCTTGACATGGTCTTACTTGGTATCTCTACTCATGAACTGGTCAATGCCGAGCCTTGGCTTGGTCTTACATGCAATCTTTCTTGTTACTCACCAATGCCATGCCTTGGCTTGGAATGATAGCTTTTCAATGCCAAGACTTGTCTTGAACTTACATGACATCTTTGCTTGGAGACTCACCAATGCCATGCCTTGGCTTGGGCTTACATGGGTCTTCATCTCATAATAACTCTTCAATGCCAAGACTTGTCTTGGACTTACATGATAACTTGCTTGATTGCCGATGCCATGCCTTGGCTTGGTCTTATACGAACTTTCTTATCTCGTGTGTTAGATCGAGTATCCTAAATAATTCAACTTCTTCTTTATTTAACATAGCAATAAGCATTTCTATGGTAATAATGTACATTATACTAAGAAATTCAATGATAATAATCATAAAGCTTAGAAATCATACAAACTTACCTCAATATACAAAATGTATGTAGATGTGCAATTTAGTCCTCGACTTTGTTCTTGCCTCGGTTTCGATTCGGGCTTCGTTTTTCTTGATCTATAATAATATTTAGATCATTTAATACTCATATTGACTAAATTGACTCTTACCTCATACTTTGGCAAAATTACTATTTTTCCCCTAAACTTTCTCTTATTTGTACTTTTGCCCCTAGGCTCGTAAAATAATTCTCATTCAACTTTCTTAAACATCATGTTTAGCTGATTCATTTTCTCTACTATAACAATCATCAATTCTCACTATTTCTAATAGGTATGACCAATTTCATAACTATTACAAATTAGTCCATACTATCATTTTTCATGAAATTCACTAAGGAAAAGATGTTTATCTAACATCAAACTCCCATAATCTTCCATAAAATATCATTTTACATGCATGATACACATGGGTGGATTTTTGAACATGCTTCTTAGCTCATCTTATAGCTAAAAATAGCTAATTCATAATACGAGGACTCCAAAAATACGAAGAATCTTAAAAACGGGGCTAGGATGACTTACTTGCAAGCTTCAAAAATTTGAAGAACCCTAGCTATGGAGTCTCCCAATTTTCGGCACAAGGAAGAAGATAAATGAAATTTTTATCATCTTTTTCCCATTTTAATCATTTAATTAGTAAATGACCAAAATGCCCTTCTCTTTAAAAATTTACAATTTACTAACTCATGTCCATTTTTGTCCAAAACTTATAAATTGGGAAAATTTCTATTTAAGGACTTCTAATTTATATTCTAAAGCTATTTCATACAAAAAGCTTCTAAAAACTCATATTTTGCAACTTTTGCAATTTAGTCCTATTTGATCATTCCATGTCAAATTCACAAAATTTCTACATGGAACTTTAATACTATCATGCAAACATGTCATAAACCTTAAGAACTCAATTTACTAACTCAGATTTGTGGTCTCGCACCACTATTCTGACTAGGCCCTGAATCGGGATGTTACACCGAGTCAGTCTAGACAACAGAATAGTGTCATGGTAAGTACTGGTGGATCATCGGGAGGTTTTGATGGTTGCTTTTGTCGACACTGTGAGCATAGGTGTAACACCCCTCACCCATATTCAACGCCAGAATAGGGTTACGGAGCATTACTAGACTTACAACACATTTATACATACTTTTTCACATACATTTAATCAATTCATACAAATATCATTCAATCCCAATCAATTTGTCCCTAATAAGAGCCTAAGAGGCCTTAAACATACATTGGAAGTGGGTTGGGACTAAACAATTAACTTTTAAAACATTTGGAACACTTAGAAAAATTTTCTCAAAATAGGGGGCACACGCCCGTGTGGTCAGGCAGTGTGTCTCACACGACCCCCGGACACGCCTGTGTCACAGGCCGTGTGGATATTCGAAATGGGAGCACATGGTCGTGTCCCAGCCCGTGTCTGACCCTGTGTAACTCTCTGACTAGGGTCACACGGCCAACACACATGCCCGTGTACCCTAAAAAATGGCCATACACGCCCGTGTTCCAGGCCGTGTGCTGGGCCATGCTAAACCTATAGGGTATACTGACTTATTCCACACGGCCAGGTCACATGCCCGTGTGTGAGGCCGTGTGAAACATACTGACTTGATTTTCATTTCAACACCAAGGGACACACGACCATGTAATATAACCATGTGTCACACGCGGCTGAGACACACGCCCGTGTCTCTGCCCGTGTGGACAAAAATAGGCTATTTACCAAGTCATTTTGCCACCTAAACTTGTGCATACCTATATTAACACAAATGGCACCAAAACATAACATAAAAATGCATTTTAATCCACTAATTCAGCCATACCTCATGCACATTCTATTCTCTCTTTCTCCATGCATACAATCACAAATACAAGCTATACTATTTATACCAATTCACATTTATAAATCAACTAATTATACACTTCTAAACTTGCATCATTACGCATCAAAACCACAAGCATGTAACTACTCTAGTATCAACCACATAACATCCAAATCTTTATAACTCCCAAGCAATATATATATTCATTCATGGACTCATAACACAAAACATATATGCACATATTTATACATAACCAATTCAACCAAATTAAGCCAACTTTCATGGCTATATATATACAAACCAAAACATAATCATTCACAAGCCATCTCAAATAGCAAAACTCACTACCAAAATACACATCAAAATGACCATAATCCTATACATGCCATATGACCAAAACATAAGCTCAAAACTACCAAAGTGATGGTTGGATTGTGTGACGTTGTCTCTGGCGATCCCTGAATCTGAGGTATCTTTGAAATCACTATAAAACATGGAAAAATAAACAAAGTAAGATTTATAGCTTAGTAAGCTCGTATGAAATAAACTCAACAAATTATATATACACAAATCATCAATTTGAACAATTTAACATGTAATTCATGATAACAAACAAACCTTCCACATGTTTAATCATATGCTTATATGCAACTTCATTACTTCTTCTATTTAAAGCTCATACTTTCCATGTACATACCTGTACCAACTCGTAACGAACTCATACCTATTTGGAATACTGTCGAATACTCGAAATATTGCACACTAAATGCCAATACATAGCTGAAGCTATTTTAATCTCGCACACTAAGTGCCATTCATAGCCGAAGCTATCTTGATCTCGCACACTAAGTGCTATACATAGCCGAAGCTATCTCGATCTCGCACACTAAGTGCTATACATAGCTGAAGTTATATCTATCACGCACACTAAGTGCTATACATAGCCGAATCGTCTTCAAACATGATTGTAGTCTCGTATATACAATTTATGCAATATCAAAGCATTTAAAGCAAAATTATAACAATGCTTGTTACATACGAACTTACCTCGGATGTGAAAACGATGAAATAAGTCGATTAGTCGATAACTTTAGTTTTCCCCCGATCTAGATCCAAATTTCGCTTTTCTTGATCTAAATAAATTAAAAATTAACTTATTTAATCATCAAGCTATTCAATTTAACCCAAAATACTCATTAAGGCAATTCTACACATTTGCCCCTAATGTTTCACAACTTTTACAATTTAGTCTTTATTTCATAAAATCACAAATTCATGGAATTCAACACTAACCCATGCTAGCCGAATTACCATTATACCCCTAGCAGCTCATATTTTCCATTTATTTCACATTTTAACCGCAAAGTTTCAACATTTCACAATGTAATCCCTATTTTACATTTTTCTCAAAAATCACTTTACAAAACTTGTATAACTATTAACAAGCATTCATAATCTATCAAGAAACTTCAAAACACATGCTTTTTCATCAATTGCAACATCTAAAATCTTTAACAGTTTTGCAAATTAGTCCCTGGGCTAGCTAGAATAAGCTGCAACGATCTCGAAAACGTAGAAATCATTAAAAACGGGACAAAAACCGTACCTTAATAGACAAAAATGCTTTGGTCGAACCTAGGTCTTCAACTATGGCTTTCTCCCTTTTTATTTTCGGTGGAACAAGCTTAAGAAAGATGATGACTTTAAATTTTTATGTTATTTACTTAAGATTATTTACTAATTTACCATTTTATCCTAGATATTAAACTATTAAAATTCCATTAACCATGCACATAAATGTCCACCCACTTTTATAATGGTCTAATTACTACATAAGGACCTCTAAATTAAAATTCCATAGCTATTAGATACCTTTAGCTAATGGAACTCCACTTTTACACTTTACGCAATTAAGTCCTTTTTATCAAATTAACCATTCAAACGATAAAATTGCTAAATAAAATTTTCACACACTTACATATTCATGCTGTAAACCTTAATTTAATAATAAAATAAATATTTTGACTTTGGATTTGTGGTCCCGAAACCACTGCTCCGATTTGACTAAAAATGGGCTGTTACAACTCTTCCCCCTTAGGGATTTTCGTCCCCGAAAATCTTACCTGTGAATAGGTTAGGGTACTATTTTTTCATAGCTTCCTCAGGTTCCCATGTAGCCTCTTCAACCCTGTGTCATTGCCACAATACTTTCACTAAAGCTATGCATTTATTTCTCAGCTCTTTAATCTCTCGAGCCAAAATTCTGATTGATTTTTCGTTGTATGTCATATCAGGTTGAATCTCAATCTCTGATGGAGAAATCACATGTGAGGGATCCGGTCGATATCGACACAACATCAACACATGAAAAACATTGTAGATTTTCTCTAACTCAATCGGTAAAGCTAGCCGATATGCCACTGGACCTATTCTTTCGATGACCTCATACGACCCGATGAATCTCAGACTCAATTTGCCTTTACGACCGAAACGAAGTATTTTCTTCCATAGAGATACTTCAAAATCACTTTGTCACCGATTTGAAATTCAATGTCTTTTCGTTTCAAATTCGCGTACGATTTCTGACGATCTGAAGCTGCTTTCAAACAGTCACGAATTACTTTCACTTTCTATTCGGTTTCTCTAACCAAATCAACTCCGTGAATGTGTTTTTCACTAAGCTCGGTCCAGTACAATGGAGTTCAGCATTTTTGACCATACAAAGCTTCGTACGATGCCATCTTTATACTCGATTGAAAGCTGTTGTTATACTCAAATCCCACCAGTGAAAAATATTTCTCCCTGTTGCCTTCGAACTATAAATTACAACATCGAAGCAAACCTTCGAGAATCTGAATTACTCTCTCAGACTGACCGTCGATTTGTGGATGAAAATCTGTACTGAAATTCAACTTCGTACACAGAGCTTCTTGCAATTTCTTCCAAAATCGCGACGTAAACCTCGGATCTCTATCCAAAATAATCGAAACTAGCACCCCGTGCAATCTAACAATCTCAACAATGTACAATTAAGCTAATCTATCGAGTGAATAGTCAGTACGTACTGGGATTAAATATGTTGATTTTGTTAATCGATCGACGACAACCCAAATAACATCTTTCTTTTTCAGAGACAAAGGCAATCCCGATACGAAATCCATCGTAACTCTGTCCCATTTCCACTCTGGTATCATCACAGGCTGAAGTAAACCCGATGGCACTTGTTGACACACTAAACATCTCGCTACAAATTCAGAAATGTCTCGTTTCATACCTGACCACTAATACAGTTGTTTCAAATCATTGTACATTTTAGTACTTCTAAGATGAACGAATAAACAACCACTATGTGCCTCGTGTAAAATTTTCTGAATCAACTCTGGATTTTTCGGTACGCAGATTCTATCTCAGAACATCAAACAATCATTGAATCTGATTTGGTACTCTGAATCACTAGTCGATTTGCATTGCACTCTTTTAGCTTGCAATTCACTATCACATTTCTGAGCTTCGCAAATTTGCTGAAGAAATACTAGTTTAGCTTTTAACTCAGCTAAAATCGAAACATCATCAGATAATGTCAATTGTGTATTCATTGCTCTCAAGGCAAACAATGATTTTCTACTCAATGCATCCGCGACTACATTCGCTTTCCCCAGGTGATAATCAATCACAAACTCGTAATCTTTCAATAACTCGAGCCATATCCGTTGTTGTAAATTCAAATCCTTTTGAGTCATTATATATTTTAAACTTTTATGATCAGTAAAGATGTGGCATTTTTCACCGTTCAAATGATGATGCCAAATTTTTAATGCAAAAACTATAGCGGCCAATTCTAAATCATGCGTCGGATAGTTCTTTTCATGTGGTTTCAACTGTCTGGAGGCATAAGCTACAACCTTTCCCTCTTGCACCAATATGCAACCCAAACCGTTCAATGACGCGTCCCTGTAAATCACAAATTCTTTACCCGACTCAGGTTGAACCAACACTGGTGCCTCAATTAACAATGCTTTCAATTGATCGAAACTCTGTTGACATTTCTTAAGCCATTCAAACTTTACATCTTTCTATAGAAGTCTGGTAATCGGTGTAGCAATCATCGAGAACCCTTTTACAAAACGCCAATAGTAACCAGCCAAAACCAGAAAGCTTCTGACCTTGGATACATTTTTAGGTGGTTTCTAGTCAACAACTGCAAAAATCTTGCTCGGATCAACTTGAATGCCATCCGCCGAGACAATATGTCCAAAAAATTTGATTTCTCTGAGCCAAAACTCACACTTACTGAATTTAGCATACAGTTGCTTATCTCTCAAGGTTTACAACACAATCTTCAAATGCTCGACATGCTCAGACTCATCACGAGAATAGATCAGAATGTCGTCAATGAACACAACAACAAATCTGTCTAAATACTGTCTAAAGATCTGATTCATCAAATCCATAAAAATGGCAGGAACATTAGTTAGTCCAAAAGACATAACAAGGAATTCATAATGTTCGTACCTCATTCTGAACGCAGTTTTCGGCACATCTGAGTCTTTAACTCGCAACTGATAATAGCCTGATTTCAAATCAATCTTTGAAAGCACTATCGCACCTTGTTGAGCTTACTCTTTATCGATAACGGATAATTATTCTTTATCGTAACCTTGTTGAGCTAACAATAACAAATACACATTCTCATTAACCCGTTTTTCTTCTTAACAAACAATACTGGTGCACCCCAGGGCGAAAAACTCGGTCGTGCAAAACCTTTATTTGTTAACTCTTGCAACTGAGCTTTCAACTCTTTCAACTCTGTCGGAGCCATTCTATACGGAGCTTTAGATATCGGTGAAGTTCCTGGTATTAACTCAATATAAAACTCAACCTCTCTGACTGGTGGCAACCCAGGCAAATCTTCTGGAAATACATCCGGATATTCAGAAACTACATGCACTGATTCAATCTTCATTTCAGACACTTCGGTATTTAAAACATATGCTAGGTACGCATCACAACCTTTTCTCACATATCTTTGAGCTGACATCGACGAAATCACTATAGGCAATCCACCCGACTCATTAGGTTCAATCCGAAGAATTGCATTATTTTGACATTTCAATTCTATAATCTTTCGTCTACATTTCACAACAGCATCATGCAAAGTCAA
Source organism: Gossypium sturtianum (assembly GCA_025698515.1). Lineage (NCBI taxonomy): Eukaryota > Viridiplantae > Streptophyta > Magnoliopsida > Malvales > Malvaceae > Gossypium > Gossypium sturtianum. Next base: position 71,750,958 of record CM046943.1, on the reverse strand, counting down.
CCAATCCATAACCAGAATCACATCGAACTCATCAAATAGTAAAAGCATCAAATCAGCCAGAAAATAGTAACCCCGATTCATTAAAGGACAATTATTGCATACTTTATCAATTAGAACATACCTGCCTAAGGGGTTCAATACTTTAATTACAAATTCTGTAGACTCAATAGGAAATTTCTTACTATACACTAAATTCTCAGAAACATACGAGTGTGTCGATCCAGGATCAATTAAAGTAATCACATTAGTGTCGTAAAGAGAGAATGTACCAGTAATAACATCTGGGGACGACGCCTCTTCACGAGCGTGAATAGCATAAGCTCTAGCAGGTATTCTGGCCTCAGATCTCACTGTAAAATCTCTCCTAGTACCGCGATTACCACTCATATTTCCCGTATTTCTTGGTGGCCTCCCTCTAGCACCTGTATTGCTTGATCTTACATTCTGAGATTTATCTTTTTCATTTAACTCAGGACAACCTCGAATAAAATGATCTCGTGAACCACAACTGTAACAAGCTCTATTATTATTTTTCACCCAAAAATCTCAAAAATGTCATTTTCCATAGTGTTGACACTCAGGTTTATTGTCTTTCACGTTTCCCACACTCGATACTGATGTAGCTTGAGCTTTAGGACTAGAGTATTGTTTTCCGCGATCTCTATTAGAATACCCCACTGAAGTTGTCGATCGGTTAAAATAATCTCTAGATTTCTTTGATGAGGAATGATAAGGTTTACTCATCAATCTCTTCCTTGAATCTCTTGTCTCTGAATCAACTTTTCTCTTTTCTTTGCTAAGCTCCTCGGCTTTGCAAGCTCTGTCGACCAAACCAACAAATTCCTTCAGTTCTAAAATTCTGACTAGAAGTTTAATGTATTCATTCAATCCATCTACAAATCGCTTGCACATGATTTCCTCGGTGGAAACATACCCCCGAACATACTTGCTCAGTCGTACAAATTCTCTTTCATACTCAGTCACAATCATTTGGCCCTATTTCAACTCTAGAAACTCTTTATGATTTTGATCAAGGGATCGCTGATTTATATATTTCTTCCGGAACTCAGTCTGAAAGAACTCCCAGGTAACTCTCTCTTTCGGCACCACTGACACCAACGTATTCCACCACTGATATGCTGTGTCCCTTAGAAATGATATAGCACATTTTAAACATTCAACCAGTGTGCAAGAAAGCTCATCAAAAACTCGAATCGTATTTTCAAGCCAAAAATCGGCTCTCTTAGGATCATCATCAACGATAGCTCTGAACTCTTCGGCCTCGTATTTACGAATTTTATCAATCGACAGCTTACTCAGTCTTTGAAGTTCCACAACTTGAGGAGCTACGGGTACAGGTTGAGGATTAGGTGGGGGTAGAGGTTGTTGAACAGCCGAATTCGTACGAACATATTAAGTGAACCATTCGTTCATTATTTGGAAAAAAAGCCTCTTTAGCCTCTTCCCCGTGACTATTCGACATAGGTCTAGAATCAAATGGCACTGCCCCTTGAGTGGAAGCTGGTGCATTACTTTCAACCTCATTAGCTATAGCTCGATTGAGATACATTTACTATATGAAAACACATTTTTAAATGTCAGGAGTCATCACACTATCACAGTTTATATATGACATGTATAGCTAGACTCTCACTCACGCTACGTTAGTCCAAGAATTGACTAAATCATAACTCTGATACAATAATGTAAAACCCCTCACCCATATTTAATGCCGGAATAGGGTTACGGAGCATTACCAGACTTACAACACAAGCATTACCAGGCTTACAACACATTTATACATACATTTCCACATCCATTTAATCAATTCATACAATCATCATTCAATCTTAATCAATTTGTCCCTAATACAAGCCTAAGAGGCCTTAAACATACATTGGAAGTGGTTCGGGACTAAACCAATAACTTTTAAAACATTTGGAACACTTAAATTTTTTTTTTCAAAACAGGGGACACACGCCCGTGTGGTCAGGCCGTGTGTCTCACACGGCCACCAGACATGCCCATGTCACAGGCCGTGTGGACATTAAAAATGGGAGCACATGGCTGTGTCCTAGCCCATGTTCGACCCCGTGTAACTCTCTGAATTGGGTCACATTGCCAACACAGGCGCCCGCATGGCTAGCCCGTGTGCCCTAAAAAATGGCCATACATGCCCGTGTGCCAGGCCGTGTGCTGGGCTATGACAAACCTCTAAGGTATACTGACTTATACCACACGACCAGGTCACACGCCCGTTTGTGAGGCCGTGTAGAGCATACTGACTTGATTTTAATTTCAACACCAAGGGACACACGACCGTGTAATATAACCATGTGTCACACACGGCTGAGACACACGCTCGTGTCTCTGCCCGTGTGGACAAAAATAGGCTATTTACCAAGCCATTTTGCCACCTAAACTTGTGCATACCTATATTAACACAAATGGCACCAAAACATAACCTAAAAAGGCATTTTAATCCACTAATTCAGCCATACGTCATGCACATTCTATTCTCTCATTCTCCATGCATACAATCCCAAATACAAGCTATATTATTTATACCAATTCACATTTATAGATCAACTAATTATACACTTCTAAACTTGCATCATTACGCATCAAAACCACAAGCATGTAACTACTCTTGTATCAACCACTTAACATCCAAATCTTTATAACTCCCAAGCAATATATATTCATTCATGGACTCATAACACACAACATATATGCACATATTTATACATAACCAATTCAGCCAAATTAAGCCAACTTTCATGGCTATATATATATATACAAACCAAAACATAACCATTCACAAGCCATCTCAAATGGCAAAACTCACTACCAAAATACACATCAAAATGACCATAATCCTATACATGCCATATGACTAAAACATAAGCTCAAAACTACCAAAGTGATGGTTGGATTGTGTGACGTAGTCTCCGACGATCCCCGAATCCGAGGTATCTTTGAAATCACTATAAAACATGGAAAAATAAACAAAGTAAGCTTTATAGCTTAGTAAGCTCGTATGAAATGAACTCAACAAATTATATATACACAAATCATCAATTTGAACTATTTAACATGTAATTCATGATAACAAACAAACCTTCCACATGTTTAATCAAATGCTTATATGCAACTTCATTACTTCTTCTATTTAAAGCTCATACTTTCCATGTACATACCTGTACCAACTCGTAACGAACTCATACCTATTCAGAATACTGCCGAATACTCAAAATCTCGCACACTAAGTGTCAATACATAGCCGAAGCTATCTTGATCTTGCACACTAAGTGTTATACCAAGCATAAGGCAAAGATAGACTTTGAATTGAAGCAGATTACTTTGCAAAATAGTGATGGGTTGGAAATTGTAGTTGATGGGGACAGACTTGAATTTTTGTCTAATGTGGTTTCGACAACCAATGCCAAGAAAATGATGGGTAAAGGTCGTGAGGCGTATTTAGCTTATGTGTTAAAATCAATCAACAAGAAACTAAGGGTTAAGGATATCATAATGTAAAGGATTTTATTGATGTGCTTTTGGAAGAGTTACCTGGTTTATCGCCAGATCGTGATGTAGAGTTCAGCATTGAGCTCTTCCCTAGTACTACATCGGTGTCCATTGCGCCCTATCGCATGGCACCAAAAGAGCTTAAGGAATTGAAAATACAATTGCAAAAGTTGCTGGATCGAGGTTTCATTCAACCGAGTGTATCTCTATGGGTGTGCAAGTTTTGTTTGTAAAGAAGAAGAATGGTACTTTGACATTGTGCATAGATTATAGGCAGTTGAATAAGTTAACCATCAAGAAAATGTATTCCTTGCCTTAGATCGATAACTTGTTTGATCAGTTCCAAGGAGCAACTATGTTTTCAAAAATCAATTTCAGGTGAGGGTATTATCAGCTAAAGGTGAAGGAGTATAACATCCTAAAAATTATATTCAAGACTCGGTATGGGCATTATAAGTTCTTGGTCATGCCATTTAGTTTAACTAATGCTCCTGTCTCGTTCATGGACTTGATGAACTGTGTTTTCCATTTGTATCTAGATCAATTTTTGGTGTTCTTTATAGACGACATTCTAGTGTATTCGCGTACTGAGGAGGATCACAATCCACATCTGTGAGTTCTTTTACAAATATTGCGGGAAAAGTAGTTGTATGCGAAGTTGAGCAAATCTGAATTCTGGCTAAAAGAGGTGATATTCTTAGGCCATGTTGTATTGGAAAATGTAATCCGTGTGGATCCAAAAAAGGTTGAGGCAATTTTTGAATGTAAACCACCAAAGTGTGTTATCGACGTTCAGAGTTTAATGGGTTTAGCTAGTTATTATCGTAGGTTCGTTGAAGGGTTTTCCGTTATTAATGCACCTTTAACAAAGTTACTGCAAAAAATGTAGTGTTTGAATGGACGAATGAAAGGCATAAAAGTTTCAAACAACTTAAGGCAATTCTAACTGAGGCACCTATGTTGGTTCAACTAGAGTTTGAAAAAGATTTTATGGTTTTCAATGATACTTTGCACACGAGACTTAGTTGTTTGTCAATGTAAGCGTGTAAGGTTGTGGCATATGCCTCAAGACAATTGAAGTAACATGAGCATAACCCATGACTCGGAATTAGTTGTTGTAGTATTTGTGCTTAAGATTTGGCACCATTTTTTGTATGGTGAAAGATGTATTATCTATATGGATCATAAGAGCCTTAGGTACCTCCTCACCCAGAAGTTAAATTTAAGGAAAAAGTAGTGGATTGAACTACTAAAGGACTATAATTATGTGATTGAATATCATCCTGGTAAACTGAATGTAGTCGCTGATACATTGAGCAAGAAGTCAACCTTGCCTCAGTAGATTAAGGAAAAGTAATTAACGGGTGAGAATTTGGTAAATAGGATTCAATAGGTAGAACAAGGTGATAAAATAGATTTTCATTTTAATGCAAATGATATATTGAACTTTCAAGGGAGATTTTATGTGCCGGATGATGTGGATTTAAGGCCTGCATCCTAATAGTAGTAAAGTGTATCACGGTCTCCGAGAAATGTATTGGTGGCCTAGTTTGAAACGTGATGTTACGAATTTTGTGACTAGGTGTTTGGTTTTCCAAAAGGTGAAAGCAGAGCATCAGTACCCTTTGGGTTTGCTTCAATCGGTTAAGATTTCAAAGTGAAAATGGGAAAGAATCACAATGGACTTTGTTTCGGGTTTGCCTGTGACCCCGAAGAGTTTGCATGGGCTCTGTTTGGGTAACATTTGATCGATTTTCTAAGAGTGTGCATTTTCTGACAGTGCGTACTAACTACGCTTTAAAAAAATTGGTAGAGTTGTACATAATTGAGATTATGCGTCTCTACAAATTTCGAGTTTCCATTATTTTCAATAGAGATCCGCGTTTTACCTCTAAGTTCTGGAAGAGTTTTGCAAGAGGCTTTGGGTTCAAAATGTAATATCCAGGATTTAGGGGTTATGAATTTTTTCGCTTGAATGTGTGTATTATTTTGTTGTGTGCTCTTTGTATGAGTTTTAGGGACTTCGAGAATTTTAGAATATAGGAGAATGCCTTAGAAAAATATTAGATTTTTAGTTTTAGAAGGGGAGCTAAGCAAGTTTGGCCTTAAGAGAATTAATTTGAGGTTTAATCACAAGACAAGTCAATTAGTAAAGTGGTGATGGCGCATGGGTGAATGCATGAGGGTAGAGGTTCGAATCCCTTAGCTAGCAATTGGAAGGAATTTTAATTTTTGTTCTCTTTCCTATAGTGTCGGTCAAGCTTTATCTAGTATGGATGGATTCTTCTTTTATTTTTGGATAGTAGACCAAAGGAAAAAGGAAAGTTAGTAGTTAAGGTAAGGAATCAAGTTGTTATGGAATGTTTAGGGGACAAAAGGCTTGAAGAGTGGGTGATGTTTTGGAAGTTTTTCCATGGTCATTTGACCATGAACCTAGACGGCATAAGGGCTAAGGGGTTGGTTTAATTGTGATAGTGATTAAGGAGATGATAGGGAAGAAATGAGGAGGAAAAAGGGGGATTGTGTTGGCTTGTGAGTTGGCCGAATGTTGTATGGGATTAGGGGTGTTAGTTGGCCAAAATCTTAACAATTTGTGCATCTTTTCCTTTTCTCCAAATTTTTCTTCTTAGCGAAATTGTCATTTGCAATAGGTGAAAACTTTGTTTTGCTTTGGCTATCATATTTTGACCAAATTGGTACTCTTTTTCTTCTTTTTTTTTTCTCTCAAGCTTTTCTCTCTTTTTGGTACCAAAATATTACCACTTTTGAAGGCATTTTTCTTTCATCCTTTCTTACTTGACCATTACCAACAACTTTTTCTTTATTCAATTTCTTCCATAACCAAAACCCATTTATTCTCTTTGATCATTTCTCCTTTTCTTTTTCTTTTCCATTCTCTTCTAAAACCGAAAATTTCACTCCATTGACACCATTGAAACCGATTGCTTCTAAGCACCAAAAACCTATCATCTTTTCATTTGAATCTATTTTTCTATTTCATCTTGCCGAATTTTTTTTGGAGTTTAGAGACCATTTGCATTTTGGTCTTTACTTTTCGGTAAGAACCTCTTCTAGACTAATTTCTTTATCCCTTTCTTTTTTCTAACGATTGAAAAGCGAAACTCTAATTCCTTTTATTATCTTTGGCAAAACTTGAAGGAAGTTCGGGGTTTCTTTGTAGCCAACGTTTAGAGGGGGATCATTCGGGATTTGAATAATCCAAGGTAAGGAGATAATGAAATTCGGCCAAAGGCCATATCTTTTTAGTGATAATCGATTTCTCATATAAGTGTTATGTAGGTGCTGTCGACGTTGTAGGCAAGAGTCGGAAATCTTAAGTATTCTATTAATGTCCGTGTTTACAAGGTGTGTAGCTTACACTAAAATTCTAATAGATTAATAGTATTATTGATGAAAATGTGTTTATAAAGAAATATAAATGATTATGGCTTCGGGTATCATTTAATGGTACAGTGAATTCAGGTACATTATTCCTTAACATTTTGTATAAATTTTTTATATGAGACATATCCGATATTTGGTTATGATTTTGGGGTAATGTACAAGGAATGATATTTGCATCGTTAATAATGCTATAAGCATAAATATGAAATGTATATGATTCCGATATGATTTCGGGGATATATGGCATGGTATTGAAATAATATGTTATTGCATGGGCATATGGGTAATATTGAAAGGGGAAGTGTTCCTGTAACAACCCGAACCCGGCCCAAACATTATGACCGAATTTGGTTTGTTACGGAGAAAACTTTTTGAAAACCATTTTAAAACCAATTTAAGTTTTGTTGAAAACTTCTCGTTTTTGGTTATCTTGCCGAAACCATACTTAGGTTTAATTTGGAAATTTAATTGAGTCAGCTTATTATACAAATTTCAAATGTGCCCGATGGCACGATAAAACATTTTCGTGTAAATTTAAGAAAAACATGTGATTTTAATTTAATTTTAATAATATAGTTTAAAACAAAGTATCCAACATATAAGAAATAACAAAAGTAAAGTATATGGAGGCCTTATTACATCAAAAATAAAAATAAACCAATAATAAAATAAAATAGCTAAGTTTAAAGTTCAATTTATTCAAGTCCACCTCCATGGCCCCCTCGAGTCCAACCGGCTCTTCAACCGCCATTTACGAGTCACCTGAAAATTGTTAAGGAGAAGGTGAGTCACCAAGGACTCGATATGTAACCCTTCCCCGTATTTAAACAATTTCATACACAAAGATATAATCAATCATCATGTACTAAGTCATGCACCCGACCTAGCCAACCAAACGCCTTTGTCTACCCCATGTGGTACCAAACCACTTTGGTGACCGTAGTCACAATGTGTTACCAAAACACTGGTGGTGCCAAACCACTCGTGACATATAGTCACGTATGTGATGCCAAATCACCGGAGGTGCCAAACCTCGTGTCCGTAGACACAATTGATTGATGGGGCCAACCCATCGTGTGATGCCAAATCACCGGGCGTCAATCCCTTATGATAATCTGTGGGCCAACCCACCGTGGTGCTAAGCCATCGGGGCGAGACGCGATGAGGTACCAAACCTCTGGAGGTACCAAACCTCGTGACCGTAGTCACAAGCAGTGTTACCAAAACATCGGTGCCCGCTCGCACGAATATACTGCCCCCTCCACTCATCAACCCATATCAAGTATTTATAATACTCATGCCATCATATGTTTAATCACATATATCATATCTATCATTAATCATAAACAACATATCATGCTTTCCAAAAGCATCATAAAATCTCATAATAAATCAGGGACTTACTCGTATCCTTGCTTATGCCATTCATGGTATTAACATCTACATAGATCCAATTATCACATGCAAAAGATTTAGTACATTTAATTAACTATAAGTGTGTATGTACACACCCGTCACCACTGAATCGTCTAAATCCCGAAAAGAGATGTCGGCCACCTAGATCTATTGGTCCCTATATTTGGCCAAATACATGGGTTAGTACCATGGCCTATTCGGTCAAACCAATACAATTGAAAAGGGTTCCTTGTGAACCCAAAACATTACCCGAATGTCTTTGAACCCAAGCCACTATACTCCAATTGGTCTTGCTTCCCTGAAATCGGCAACTATTAGTAGCCTTTTAATAGCCTTCAGCTTTTCTTAATAAGAAGAATAATTTCTTATAAGCAAGCACTTACCACTTACTTACCCAAATCCGATTGTTAAGGAATGAAAGATCCGATCTCACTGCTTTGAGATCCCGAAGTACCTAAAAGGAATCGATTACCAAAGTGTTTAGGAGCCTTTCTGCACGAAATCAAGCACTTACTCTTGTAAAAGTCGACAGAATATGAATGAGAAGAACAATAGGCATTCGGCCTAGATACTTACTTTCTTAAATCGTTTGCCAAGGAAGATTCAAGAGATCTATCCTACCTTTATTGTTCGGCCAAGGTGTTTCAAGATAGGGAAAAGAAACTTCGGCACCAAGATGAGATGTATATTCGGCTAGTGTGGAAAAGAGAAGAAAAGGAGAGGGATTCGGCAAAGAGTTTTATGACAGAAAAATAAAAGAAAGAGAGGGATGAGGGGATAAGTGGTTCGGCCAAGAATCAAGAGAGGAAAGGTGAAAGCAAAAGGGGTTTTTGATTTTGAGAGAGGATAAAAGGGAAAAAAAAATGTTAGCCGAATTTGTCAGGTAAAAGACTAGAAAAGAATTCGGCTCCCCCCTTCACATAATCTCCATGCCGTCCACTCTACTCCAACAAGGAGTTTAAAATTCAGCAATTTCCTTGAATTGCTCTCGACCACACCTTTGAAGATATTCAAAATAATTTGAATTACTCACCTACCTATTTTTCCTCTGTCAACTACTAAGGATTTAATCAATTAAATCTACTTAAATAAAAAGAAATTCCTTATATTATCATCATTATCCCTTATTATCCCATCAAATAAATAAAAAAAACAAAGAATCCATGTGCTTGCCAAACTCCAGCCGAATGCAAAAAAACAAGGAACCAAAGACCCATGTGCCGCTCCATCGCTGCCCAAACCACTGCAAAATAAAGAAAAACCACCCACGCCCATAGGTCTCGAACATGGGACTGGGGAATCCAAAGCCAGACAAGTAGCGCCAGAGCCATTCGGCCAACCTGCGCTTTATGTCAAAAAGCCCCAACATTTATTTTTAAATCCTTCCTTCTTCACCCCATCACCACATAACAAAATTAAAACGCCAAAATGCCGCTCGTGCCCTCGAAACCGCGCCTCTCTCCCCTCCAGCCTAAGTGACGCACGCTAGCCACTCCGCCAATTGGACTTTCATGTCCACCAAGCCACACCATTAATTTTTAAGGCATACTTAGCCCAGTCCTTTGACGCACAAAAATAAAACAAAATTGCTGCCCAGAAAGAACCCCTGCTCCTCAAGGCGTCACCTTCCAAAGCCCCCAAGCAGCGCCTCCACGCCACTTTGCGGATCCTTTCTTGCGTTTTAAACTCCCCAATTTATTTTTAAGGCCTTCCCGCCCATTTTCCCTTTTATACCCTAAAAATCAAAAAATTTCCAAAGCCTTTCCCTTTCATCCAAGCATTCTTAGAACCTCTAAAACTCATCCAAGCACTCCCAAAACCTACTAACACTTGATTTATACCCAATATGCACAGCCCCTAAACCAGGGTGTTACAATTCTACCCCCATTAAAATAATTTCGTCCTCGAAATTACTTATTATCGCTCAATCGTGCATCCTTAACTCGTCATCCTACGTTCTTTCTGCGCGCACTCTGATCTTAAAGAACTATCATACTTTCTACACATTCCCTACGTTCATAATCCAGGTTCCATACTCTTTACTAGCAATCATAAGAATGAACTAACGTAACCATAACCAAGGCAATTGAGGGTATTCCCAAAATTAAGAAACTTACCCGTTGTCATGTCTGGCACATCTTCCTCCTCACGACAGCCAACTGCATAAACCAACCTTGGTTGCCTCGCCTCTGCACCTTCAAAGACACCTCGGCCACGCCTGCTACCATTTGCATTACCTCTAGCCGCACCTTGACCCTCTGTGGTGGTCCTTCATTTCTAACTCGCATGCGGTTCGACCCTCCTCGTTTGGTTCCTAGCTAGCCTTCGAGGACAATCCCTTACACGGTGATCGAATGACCCACATTCAAAGCACCCTTTACTTCCACCCAAACATTCTCCTCGAATGGGGTTTCCGCATCTAACACACCGAGGTGGCCACCGGCGGGCTTTGTGGTTCTTTACGATTCCCCAAATCTAGCCCTCTTTTCCACATTATCGCCGCCTCCAGCGATCCAAAGCCTCTCTTACGGTTGTTCCTATCATGCTTCGTCTTACGGTCTCCTTGATCCCTTCGGCTACCTTAGCCTTTTCCACTAGAGACGAAAACTCACGAACCTCTTTGTGGGGCAATCAAAGAACCTCAAATCATCTCTAAGCCCGTCCTCAAAGCGGACACACGCGCTCATGTTCGAGAGCCACAATGCCTCGAGCATATCTACTCAACCTTAAGAATTCCGCCTCATATTCGACACTCGACTTAGTTCCTTACACTAACCCCGAAAAGCTTTCCTCCGAGCATCGGTATAGCCGGTGCCCACATACTTCTTCGAAAAGCAACTCTAAAATAGTCCCATGTAAGATCATCTGCCGTGGCACCATCTCGAACAGTTGAGCCACCACTCGATATGCTTCATCCTTCGAAGCGACACGGCTCCTTTCACTTCTCCTCATTAGACAGTCAAGATCGTCCCATAATCCTTTCCGTAGATTCTAGCCGTGATTCTCACACCTTTGGGTGCTACGCCGGACACACCCCGAATACCTCGGCTCCGTTAGGCCCGACTTACGCGCCGGAATGCAGTTTTCGAGCTCCTAAATTTCCACCACCCGACCACAATCTCCGAACTCGCGATGCGACTTGCGATCGCCTCACCACCGGTCTGATCCTGCTCCTCAGCTCTAAAAGTAGGAGGTGGTGGCGGTGGTACTTAATTTTCAGAACCCTGTCCTGACCCGACAGGTTCTGACACGGTCATCCTACCCCTACCGCGTCCACGGCGTCCACGACCTCTAGAACTCATTCTTATCTACCGCGCTTTTAATATGATTAAGAAAAATTTTATGCATTAGCATTTGTTCCACTTTCTTATTTACGAAGAAATTTTATGGATAGAGTTTTAATCAGAGATTCTTTCGAGCAACCAAGGTTTCAGTTTCCTATCCTAGTTCGCACAAGGAAGTTCATGCATCCATTCCTTAATACTTTCCATACCTATTCGCTCATCGGACATTTCTGCCCATTTCTATCCCAGGGGTATTTTCGTCTTTTTCCTACAGGGGTATTTTCGTAATTTTCTAGAACCAAAATATTTTGCTGATGATTTCCAAAGCTAAGTTGTTGAATATTTGTAAAATAGTTGAAATTTTTGGGCAATACCATTGAACTGATATTTTATGAACCGAGGGCATTTTAGTAATTTTACCCCCCTAAGGGCATTTCTGTAACTTTCCACAATCAAGTTTTTCGAAAAAAACGTTGTAAAAATAATGTTCCCGGATTTAAAAAAAGTTATTGCACAAGTTTTGAAAACATTAGGGTTTGTTGTTTCATTCTTTTTCGAAAACATGGCTAATTCCCTTTTCGGGTTTTAATCATTATGTTTAGCCTATGACCGAGCCCTCCTAGTCAGGGTGAACCAAAGCTACGCACCAGCGCACTCGAGTGAAGAGGAGGTGGGTCACGCGGACCGCTTAAATACCAAGCTCTCACCGAACCTTTCTAGACATGCGCACAGAGGTTACCACACCACTGAGCCCTCTGAGTTAGGGTGAACCGAAGCTACGCACCAGGTAGGATACCTGCGAAGAGGAGGTGAGTCACGAGGACTACTTAAATACCAGGCTCTTCCGGATCCAATCCTAGACATGCGTACAGGGGTTACCACACCCTAGCTCATTGACTAAGTCATAGGTTGGTTTAGTTCTTTAAGTCTTATGTTCCGTTTGTGTTTGAGTAATCTAACCTTAGGGTCCAAGTCCTATAAGTCTATCTACGCCCATGCTTCCTACCCTTCTACGAATATAATTCACCAAGAGGTTTAGATGTACTTACATGGGCGGATTGGTGCCGGAGACTCGGTGCCATGCCGTTCCAAACCCAAAAATCATTCCCTAAGGCCTACCAAAACATTTTTGGGCCTTGGGCCCCCTCAGCCGAGCTTTGAACTGGGCTCTGATACCAATTTTGTAACAACCCGAACCCGGCCCAAACATTATGACCGAATTTGGTTTGTTCTGGAGAAAACTTTTGAAAACCATTTTAAAACCAATTTAAGTTTTGTTGAAAACTTCTCGTTTTTGGTTATCTTGCGAAACCATACTTAGGTTTAATTTGGAAATTTAATTGAGTCAGCTTATTATACAAATTTCAAATGTGCCCGATGGCACGATAAAACATTTTCGTGTAAATTTAAGAAAAACATGTGATTTTAATTTAATTTTAATAATATAGTTTAAAACAAAGTATCCAACATATAAGAAATAACAAAAGTAAAGTATATGGAGGCCTTATTACATCCAAAATAAAAATAAACCAATAATAAAATAAAATAGCTAAGTTTAAAGTTCAATTTATTCAAGTCCACTGCATGGCCACCTCGAGTCCAACCGGCTCCTCAACCGCCAACTACGAGTCACTGAAAAATGTTAAAGGAGAAGGTGAGTCACCAAGACTCAGTATGTAACCCTTCCCCCGTATTTAAACAATTTCATACATAGCATATAATCAATCATCATGTACTAAGTCATGCACCCGACCTAGCCAACCAAACGCCTTTGTCTACCCCATGTGGTACCAAACCACTGGTGACCGTAGTCACAATGTGTTACGAAAAACACAGTGGTGCCAAACCACCGGGTGACATATAGTCACGTATGTGATGCCAAATCACCGGAGGTGCCAAACCTCTGGTGTCCGTAGACACAATCGATTGATGGGGACAACCCATCGTGTGATGCCAAATCACTGGCGTCAATCCCTTATGATAATTTGTGGGGCCAACCCACTGTGGTGCTAAGCCACTGGGACGAGACGCGATGAGGTACCAAACCTCTGGAGGTACCAAACCTCTGGTGACCGTAGTCACAGTGTGTTACCAAAACACTGGTGCCCGTCGGCACGAATATACTGCCCCCTCCACTCATCAACCCATATCAAGTATTTATAATACTCATGCCATCATATGTTTAATCACATAGATCATATCTATCATTAATCATAAACAACATATCATGCTTTCCAAAAGTATCATAAAATCTCATAATCAATCAGGGACTTACTCGTATCCTTGCTTATGCCATTCATGGTATTAACATCTACATAGATCCAATTATCACATGCAAAAGATTTAGTACATTTAATTAACTATAAGTGTGTATGTACACACCTGTCACCACTGAATCGTCTAAATCCCGAAAAGAGATGTCGGCCACCTAGATCTACTGGTCCCTATATTCGGCCAAATACATGGGTTAGTACCATGGCCTATTCGGTCAAACCAATACAATTGAAAAGGGTTACTTGTGAACCCAAAACATTACCCGAATGTCTTTGAACCCAAGCCACTATACTCCAATTGGTCTTGCTTCCCTGAAATCGGCAACTATTAGTAGCCTTTTAATAGCCTTCAGCTTTTCTTAATTAGAAGAATAATTTCTTATAAGCAAGCACTTACCACTTACTTACCCAAATCTGATTGTTAAGGAATGAAAGATCTGATCTCACTGCTTTGAGATCCCGAAGTACCTAAAAAGAATCGATTACCAAAGTGTTTAGGAGCCTTTCTGCCGAAATCAAGACTTACTCTTGTAAAAGTCGATGAGAATATGAATGAGAAGAACAATAGGCATTCGGCCTAGATACTTACTTTCTTAAATCGTTTGCCAAGGAAGATTCAAGAGATCTATCCTACCTTTATTGTTCGGCCAAGGTGTTTCAAGATAGGGAAAAGAAACTTCGGCACCAAGATGAGATGTATATTCGGCTAGTGTGGAAAAGAGAAGAAAAGGAGAGGGATTCGGCAAAGAGTTTTATGAAAGAAAAATAAAAGAAAGAGAGGGATGAGGGGATAAGTGGTTCGGCCAAGAATCAAGAGAGGAAAGGTGAAAGCAAAAGGGGTTTTTGATTTTGAGAGAGGATAAAAGGGAAAAAAAAATGTTAGCCGAATTTGTCAGGTAAAAGACTAGAAAAGAATTCGCTCCCCTTCACATAATCTCCATGCCGTCCACTCTACTCCAACAAGGAGTTTAAAATTCAACAATTTCCTTGAATTGCTCTCGACCACACCTTTGAAGATATTCAAAATAATTTGAATTACTCACCTACCTATTTTTCCTCTGTCAACTACTAAGGATTTAATCAATTAAATCTACTTAAATAAAAAGAAAATCCTTATATTATCATCATTATCCCTTATTATCCCATCAAATAAATAAAAAAACAAAGAATCCATGTGCTTGCCAAACTCCAAATTAATGCAAAAAAACAAGGAACCAAAGACCCATGTGCCGTCCACTGCCTGCCCAGCTGCTGCAAAATAAAAGAAAAACCACCCGCTGCCCATAGGTCTCGAACATGGGACCTGGGAATCCAGCAGACCAAGTAGCGCCCGTGCCATTCGGCCAACTTTGCCTTTATGTCAAAAAGCCCCAACATTTATTTTTAAATCCTTCCTTCTTCACCCATCACCACATAACAAAATTAAAACGCCAAAATGCCGCTCCGGGCCCTCGAAACGCGCCCTCTCTCCTCCAGCGTCTAAGTGACGCACGCTAGCCACTCCGCCAATTGGACTTTCATGTCCACCAAGCCACACCATTAATTTTTAAGGCATACTTAGCCCAGTCCTTTGACGCACAAAAATAAAACAAAATTGCTGCCCCAGCAGCTCGAACCCTTGCTCCCACAGGCGTCACCTTCCAAAGCCCCAAGCGGCGCCTCCACGCCACTTTGCGGATCCTTTCTTGCGTTTTAAACTCCCCCAATTTATTTTTAAGGCCTTCCTGCCCATTTTCCCCTTTATACCCTAAAAATCAAAAATTTTCCAAAGCCTTTCCCTTTCATCCAAGCATTCTTAGAACCTCTAAAACTCATCCAAGCACTCCAAAAACCTACTAACACTTGATTTATACCCAATATGCACAAGCCCCTAAACCAGGTGTTTCTGATTCCGGTGGTTTTTACCACATTATCCAGTGACTTTGGTCACGATATTATGAATCCGGTGACTTCGGTCACGATATTATGAATCCGGTGACTCTGTCACAATTATCGAGTGGCTATGCCACGATTATAAGGCGATGTGCATGTTGACTGCGGCAAGCGCGCTTTCGATGGTGTGTAGCGGATGGAGGGTCGATTTAGTAATCCCCACGGTGTGATTGGTAGGTACGGGTGGTGTGTAGCGGATGGATATCTAAGTTGGGTTCGGGATTGCATTTCATTTATATGCATATGTGATTTAATCATTTATTATCGATTTGCTATATTATGGGCTTTATTACTATGATCGATTGGACTTTTAGTGTATTGTTACACATTGAGTCTGTTGACTCACCCTTCGATGGGATATCTTTTCAGTGATACTCAATGATTTGGACCGGGTCGTCAAAGGACTACGTGGTGGCCATTGCTCAACTCGATAAATTGGGTTTTCCTTTATATTAAACTTACTACGTTTTCTTATATATTTTGGGATTTAATTTGGGATATGTTTTTGTAATAAGGTCGCCATTAGCTATGTTACTTTTACGTTTTAATTTATATTCTACTGATCAATTTCAACTAAACAATTAAATATTTCGATAATCGTATGAAAATGTTTTGACATCTAAATACTTATGGTTTTCAAAATATTAATAATTCATAAATTTGGATCTTCTTTTGATAAAATAATTTTTATTAAAAACATAGATTTTAATGTTTATATATATATAAACAAATTTAAATTTCAAAATAATTTTTAACAAGTTCGTACTTCAAATCTATTCTTTACCACAAAATCACATCATTTTACAAAACGACAAAGCGAATTTTTCTTAAGAAGCATACCGTTTCGGTTGGGGGCTTGTGGGCGGGTTTGGGGTGTTTCAACTTGTATCGAGCCCGTTTTAAATACTCGGCCTTGGGTTTTGTAGTCCACAACGTTTTCAAAATTTGGCCCAAATGATTGATTTTGAAAATTTTTGGTTAAAAAAATGGTTTTTATAGAAGCATGGCACCCGAGTTCTCGACCCAAGTCCACACAGTAAGTTCTTTTGTTGATAAATCGATTTCAGTATGTTGATAAGCCTAAGGAAACTATACTTTAGAGACATGGACCCTAGGTATATGTGTACTTATACGGGAAAACCAACGATTAAAACTCATTTGCATAAAATTTTCTTTAAACAAGAAAGTGAAAAGACTCTAATGCATAAAATTTTCGTAAAAGCAGATAAGGCATTAAGTAGACATGAGTTCTAGGGGCGTGGTCATCGTGGGCCGCGGTAGAGGCGAGAATGGCTATGTCGAAACCAGATTAGATCCAGTCGGGGTTACGAAAATGAGGCACCGCCACTAGCCGTTGGAGCGAATTTCATGAGCAAAGCTGGAGGAGATATGACGCCATGTCGCGAGCTATGCTACGAGTCTTAGAGCGAGTAGCGAGGAGCTAGTATGGGTAATGGAGCACTAATGTTAGTGGCTGAGAGACTTAGATCTAATGGAGCCGAGGTTTTTAGGGGAGTATCTGGGGTAGCTCCGAATGTAGCGGAGTATTGGTTAGAAAGCGATCAAGAGGATCATGGACGATTTGGATCACCTTCTTGAGAGAAGTCGAAAGCGTTGTTTCATTGCTTCGTGACGAGGCATACCAGTGGTGGCTCACTGTCAAAGAGAGTATTCCTATGGATCGTGTGGATTGGGGGTATTTTAAGATTAGGTTTGAAGGGAAATATGTTGGAGCTGATTCTCAGAGAAAGGCGTTCCTGAATCTGGTACAAGGAAATAAGTCAATAGCTGAGTATGAAGCGGAGTTTTTGCGGTTAAGCCGATATGCCAGAGGGATTGTAGCTACTGATTATGAACGGTGTGTCAGATTTGAGGATGGGTTGCGAGATGAGCTGCGAGTGTTGATTGCACCGCATCATGAGAGAGATTTTGCAGTTTTAGTGGATAGAGCATGGATAGCTGAAGAAGTTAAGCGGACCGAGAGACAGAACAGAGATCGAGGTCAGAATAAGAATAAGAGGAGCTATGGGTCTTGAGGTCATCCAGAATTTTCAAAAGAAACCTAGAGTTGATGGGCGCGAGGTCGACAAGTTACTTCGGAGGACAATACCGTACTTGTGCTCAATGTGGAAAGATGCACCCGAGAGAATGTTGGAAGAAGACAGGAGGATGTTTCAAGCGCTGGTCCAAGGATCATATGATTAGGGATTGTCCATTAGATACGAGAGAGGAATCGTTCGATGAGGTCGAGTTTTAATTAGGGTGGCGGTGGATAGCGGCCGATGAGGGGTCGTGGTTCGAGTGGCGCGGTAATGGTTACGGTAGAGTCGCGAGACTCGGGCGAGGCGATGGTAGCACCGAGGTTAGACAGGCCCGGTTTGGTGTATGCGATTAAATCGGAGGGAAGATAGTGATGCACTGATGTTATCACTGCATGCGTTTCTTATTTTTGGGTTGCCCTTTATTGCTTTGATAGGTATAGGGTCGACTCATTCTTACATCGCTAGTGAAGTATCTGGAACTCTGCATGTGAACTCGAGAACTGTACCTAGGAAGATGACTATACTTAGTCCTTTAGGACAGACTGTAGTAGTAGATAAGCTCTTTAAGGAAGTGCCTTTAGAAGTTCAAGGGACGCAGTTTCCGGCTAATTTAATGGAGTTGCCATTTGGAGAATTTGACTTGATTCTAGGCATGGATTGGCTAGTGAAGTATCGTGCGAATGTGGATTGTGCTGCTAAGCGGATGTCACTAAGGTCTATGGACGATAAGGAAGTTGTGGTGTTGGGCGAGAGACGGAACTACTTATCAAATGTAGTATCTGCTCTTAAGGCAGAAAAGATGGTTATGAAAGGTTGTTTGGCTTTTCTTATGTTGGTCAGTGCCTTTGAGGCTAAGGAGGCAACTATTGAAGAGGTCTGGACTGTGAGAGAATTCGTGGATATCTTTCCGAAAGAACTTCCAGGATTGCCTCCGGATCGTGAAGTGGAATTTGGGATTGACTTGTTGCCTGGAACGGCGCCAGTATCTATCGCTCCGTATAGAATGGCACCAAAGGAGTTGGTTGAACTTAAGGCTCAAATTCAAGACTTTCTTGATCGTGGGTTTATCCGACCTAGTGTGTCACCATGGGGAGCACCGGTCTTGTTCGTGAAGAAGAAGGACGGGACTATGCGTATGTGCATAGATTATCGACAGTTGAATAAGCTGACCATCAAGAACAAGTATCCTTTGCCAAGGATAGACGACTTGTTCGATCAATTTAAGGGAGCTACGGTATTCTCAAAGATAGATTTAAGGTCGGGGTATCATCAGCTTAAGGTGAAGGAAGCGGATATCCACAAGACAGCTCTCTGAACAAGATATGGGCATTATGAATTTTTGGTAATGCCGTTCGGATTGACTAATGCCCCAGCTGCGTTCATGGATATGATGAATTGGGTTTTTCAACCCTACTTGGATCAGTTTGTTGTTGTGTTCATAGACGACATTCTTGTGTATTCCAAGTCTGAGTTACAGCATGATGAGCATCTTCGGATAGTGTTGCAAGTGTTGAGGGAGAAGAAGCTTTATGCCAAATTTAGCAAGTGTGAATTTTGGCTGAAAGAAGTTGCATTTTTAGGCCATGTGGTGTCTGCGGAAGGGATAAGGGTGGATCCTCGGAAGATTGAGGCGGTGATAGATTGGAAACCACCTAAGTCTGTAGCTGAGGTTCGCAGTTTCTTGGAATTAGCGGGTTACTACAGAAGATTCGTCGAAGGATTCTCCTCGATAGCGGCACCTTTGACGAAGCTGCTGAGAAAAGAGATACCTTTCGTGTGGGCGGATAAGCAGCAAGAGAGCTTTGAGAAGCTTAAGAGGGTTTGACCAAGCTCGGTTTGATTCAACTGAGCGAGGAAGGACTTTGTGGTGTATTGTGATCGTCTCACATTGGATTGGGATGTGTTTTGATGCAAGACGGAAAGGTGGTTGCGTGTGCGTCTCGGCAATTGAGGCCTCACGAGGTTAACTACCCGACGTATGACTTGGAGTTAGCGGCGGTAGTCTTGGCTCTTAAGGTGTGGAGGCATTATTTGTATGGAGAAAAATCAGTAATCTACACGGACCACAAGAGTCTTAAGTATCTGCTGACTCAGAAGGAGTTGAATCTGAGACAATGAAGATGGGTGGAGTTGTTAAAAGACTATGATTGCTCTATAGAGTATCACCCGGCAAGAGGCGAATGTAGTGGCGGATGCTCTAAGTCGGAAAGTGGTGTCGGATCTAAGAGCGATGTTCGCACATCTTAGTCTTTTTGACGACGGAAGTTTGTTGGCGGAATTACAAGTAAAGCCGATGTGGATGAGTCAGGTGAAAGAAAGATAGTTGGTAGATGATGATTTAAGTGTTAAGCTACGGCAAGTTCAAAATGGAAAGTTGGAAGATTATGGTGTTAACAAATGATGGAGTTTTGTGTTTCAAGGGTAAGATCTGTATCTTGGGAGGATGAAGAGCTTAGGCGGAGAATTCTTCGAGAATCGCATAGTGGTCCTTATGCGATGCATCCGAGAGGTAGTAAGTTGTATAGGGATCTTCGGGATCAATTTTGGTGGCCTAGTCTTAAGCGGGAGATTCACAAATTTATGGGGAAGTGCTTAACGTGTCGACCAAGTTAAGGTGAACACCAAGTTCCATCGGGATTGCTTGGTAGATAAAGATTCCGCAATGGAAGTGGGAGCGTATCACCATGGACTTTGTTAGTGGACTTCCCCTTACGCCTACCAAGAAAGACTCGGTGTGGGTGATAGTGGATCGATTGTGAAATCTGCACATTTCATACACATGCGAGTTGATTACTCTTTGCGAGAAATTGGCGAAGTTGTATGTGAGCGAGATTGTAAGATTGCATGGAGTGCCGGTGTCGATTATTTCGGATAGGGATCCGAGGTTTACGTCTCGATTTTGGAAAGCATTACATCAGGCTTTGGGCACCAGATTAGACTTGATGCGGCATTTCATCCACGATCGGCGGTCGATCTGAGCGAGTTATCCAAGTATTAGAGGACATGTTAAGGGGATGTGTGATAGATTTGAGAGGAAGTCGGGAAGAGTTTTTGCCTTTAGCGAGTTTGCATACAACAACAGTTATCAAGCCAGTATTCGGATGGCACCGTATGAGGCACTATATGGACGGAAGTGTCGCACTCCTACGTGTTGGACATAATTAGGGGAACGTCAGGTTTTGGGTCCAGAGATTGTGGCTGAATCCGAAGAAAAGGTTAAGGTAATTCGGGCTCGGTTGAAGGAGGCATCTGATAGGCAAAAGTCGTACGCAGATTTGAAGCGAAAGGAAATAGAGTTTGTTGTGGGAGACCAAGTGTTCCTAAAGGTGTCGCCTTGGAAAAGGTGATGAGATTTGGTCGCAAAGGAAAGTTAAGCCCCAGGTTTATAGGACCTTATCGGGTTTTGAAGCGGGTTGGACCAGTGGCATATCAGTTAGAGTTACCTTCGGAGTTGAAGCAAATGCATGATGTGTTTCATGTTTCGATGTTACGTCGTTACTGGTCGGATCCATCTCATGTAGTGCCCGATTGAGGAGGTAGAACTACGATCGATTTGTCCTATGAGGAGGAACCGATTCAAATTCTAGATCGGGATGTGAAAGTGTTACGGAGGAAATCAGTTCCTCTCGTCAAAGTGTTATGGCGTAACCATGGATCGGAAGAAGCTTCGTGGGAGCCGGAGGAAGCTATGCGACAGCAATACCCTCACTTATTCTTGTCAGGTAATTTCGAGGTCGAATTTTTTTAAGGAGGGTAGAATTGTAATATCCAGGATTTAGGGGTTATGAAATTTTTCGCTTGAATGTGTGTATTGTTTTGTTGTGTGCTCTTTGTATGAGTTTTAGGGACTTCGAGAATTTTAGAATATAGGAGAATGCCTTAGAAAAATATTAGATTTTTAGTTTTAGAAGGGGAGCTAAGCAAGTTTGGCCTTAAGAGAATTAATTTGAGGTTTAATCACAAGACAAGTCAATTAGTAAAGTGGTGATGGCGCATGGGTGAATGCATGAGGGTAGAGGTTCGAATCCCTTAGCTAGCAATTGGAAGGAATTTTAATTTTTGTTCTCTTTCCTATAGTGTCGGTCAAGCTTTATCTAGTATGGATGGATTCTTCTTTTATTTTTGGATAGTAGACCAAAGGAAAAAGGAAAGTTAGTAGTTAAGGTAAGGAATCAAGTTGTTATGGAATGTTTAGGGGACAAAAGGCTTGAAGAGTGGGTGATGTTTTGGAAGTTTTTCCATGATCATTTGACCATGAACCTAGACAGCATAAGGGCTAAGGGGTTGGTTTAATTGTGATAGTGATTAAGGAGATGATAGGGAAGAAATGAGGAGGAAAAAGGGGATTGTGTTGGCTTGTGAGTTGGCGAATGTTGTATGGGATTAGGGGTGTTAGTTGGCCAAAATCTTAACAATTTGTGCATCTTTTCCCTTTTCTCCAAATTTTTCTTCTTAGCCAAAAATTGCCATTTGCAATAGGTGAAAACTTTGTTTTGTTTTGGCTATCATATTTTGACCAAATTGGTACTCTTTTTCTTCTTTTTTTCTCTCAAGCTTTTCTCTCTTTTGGTACCAAAATATTACCACTTTTGAAGGCATTTTTCTTTCATCCTTTCTTACTTGACCATTACCAACAACTTTTTCTTTATTCAATTTCTTCCATAATCGAAACCCATTTATTCTCTTTTATCATTTCTCCTTTTCTTTTTATTTTCCATTCTCTTCTAAAACCGAAAATTTCACTCCATTGACACCATTGAAACCGATTGCTTCTAAGCACCAAAAACCTATCATCTTTTTCATTTGAATCTATTTTTCTATTTCATCTTGCTAAAATTTTTTTGGAGTTTAGAGACCATTTGCATTTTGGTCTTTACTTTTCGGTAAGAACCTCTTCTAGACTAATTTCTTTATCCCTTTCTTTTTCTAACGATTGAAAAGCGAAACTCTAATTCCTTTTATTATCTTTGGCCGAAACTTGAAGGGAAGTTCGGGGTTTCTTTGTAGCCAACGTTTAGGGGGGGATCATTCGGGATTTGAATAATCCAAGGTAAGGAGATAATAAAATTCGGCCACAGGCCATATCTTTTTAGTGATAATCGATTTCTCATATAAGTGTTATGTAGAGTCTTTATCGACGTTGTAGGCAAGAGTCGGAAATCTTAAGTATTCTATCAATCTCAGTGTTTACAAGGTGTGTAGCTTACACTAAAATTCTAATAGATTAATAGTATTATTGATGAAAATGTGTTTATAAAGAAATATAAATGATTATGGCTTGGGTATCATTTAATGGTACAGATGAATTCAGTCACGTTATTCCCTAACATTTTGTATAAATTTTTGATATGAGACATATCCGATATTTGGTTATGATTTTGGGGTAATGTACAAGGAATGATATCTGCATCGTTAATAATGCTATAAGCATAAATATGAAATGTATATGATTAGATATGATTTCGGGGATATATGGCATGGTATTGAAATAATATGTTATTGTATGGGCATATGGGTAATATTGAAAGGGGAAGTGTTCGGTGGTTTTACCACATTATCCGGTGACTTTGGTCACGATATTATGAATCCGGTGACTTGGTCACGATATTATGAATCCGGTGACTCTGTCACAATTATCACAGTGGCTATGCCACGATTATAAGAAGCGATGTGCATGTTGACTGCGACAAATCGCCTTCCGATGGTGTGTAGCGGATGGAGGGTCGATTTAGTAATCCCCACGGTGTGATTGGTAGGTGCGGGTGGTGTGTAGCGGATGGATATCTAAGTTGGGTTCGGGATTGCATTTCATTTATATGTATATGTGATTTAATCATTTATTATCGATTTGCTATATTATGGGCTTTATTACTATGATCGATTGGACTTTTAGTATATTGTTACACATTGAGTCTGTTGACTCACCCTTGATGGGATATCTTTTGGTGATACTCAATGATTTGGACCAGGTCGGCAAGGACTACGTGGTGGCCATTGCTCAACTTCGATAAATTGGGTTTTCCTTTATATTAAACTTACTACGTTTTCTTATATATTTTGGGATTTAATTTGGGATATGTTTTTGTAATAAGGTTGCCATTAGCTATGTTACTTTTACGTTTTAATTTATATTACACTTTCGATCAATTTCAACTAAACAATTAAATATTTACGATAATCGTATGAAAATGTTTTGACATCTAAATACTTATGGTTTTCAAAATATTAATAATTCATAAATTTGGATCTTCTTTTGATAAAATAATTTTTATTAAAAACATAGATTTTGATGTTTATATATATAAACAAATTTAAATTTCAAAACGATTTTTAACAAGTTCGTACTTCAAATCTATTCTTTACCACAAAATCACATCATTTTACAAAACGACAAAACGAATTTTTCTTAAGAAGCATACCAGATCCGGTCAGGGCTTGTGGGCCGGGTTTGGGGTTTTTCACAAAACTTAATTTCAATATGGCTTATCACCCACAGATAGATGCACAGTCGAAGAGGGTGATTCAAGTTTTTGAGGATATGTTACGCAGTTGTGTAACTAAATTCAGTGGTAGTTGGGAGTTGTAATAGCCCATTTTTAGTCAAATCAGAACAGTAGTTTCAAGACCACAAATTCGAGTTCGAAATAATTATTTATTATTATTTTAATGTTTACAACATGATAGTTTGATTGTGGAAAATTTCGTTATGAAATTTTATAGTTTGATTGCTTAATTTGATAAAAAGAACTAAATCGCGTAAAGTGTAAAACTTGAGTTCTATTAGCTAAAGGTGTCTAATAGCTATAGAACCTTAAAGTGGAGGTCCTTATGTGGTAATTAGACCATTAATGTGTTAGTGGGCATTTATGAGATAGGTTTTGTTGAAATATTATTAAATTTTAAAGGTTAATCTTGGTGTTTAGTAATTAAAGTTAAAATAAATAAAACGAAACAAAAGTTTCACCTATTATCATCTTTTCCAATCAAATTTTAGGGCTTGAGAAGCCATTTTTAAGCTTTCAAATTTTGGCAACTTCACTTTGCTAATCTGGTATGTATTTTTGTCTCGTTTTTAATGATTTCTATGTTTTTAAGATCGTTGTAGCTTAATCTAGCTAGCCCAAGGACTAATTTGAAAAATTGTTAAAGGTTTAGGGTTTTTCCATTGATGAATATAGGTGTATTTTGATGTTTTATGATAGAAAATATATGGCTGTTGTTAGATAAACAACATTTGCAAAGTGATTTTTTGTAAAATTGTCAATTAGGGACTAAATTGAGAAATATAGAAATTTTGTGGTAGAAATGTGAAATAAATGAAAATTTTGGGCTGCTAGGGACTTAATTGGTATTCGGTTGTGATGGGTTGAAATTGAATTTCATAAATTTGTATTTTTATGAGTTAAGGACTAAATTGTAAAAAAAATTGCAATATTAGGGGCAAAAGTGTAAAGTTTCCAAAATGTGATTTTTGGGCTAAATTGAATATATTGATAATTAAATAAGCTAAATTTGATTACATATAGATCAAGAAAAGTGAAATTCGGATTTAGATCGGGGAAAAACATAGTATTGGATTAGTCAATATGTTTCGTCGTTTTTGCGATCGAGGTAAGTTCGTATGTTAATGTGCATTGATATAATTGTATTTTAAATGCTTTATTATTGAATTAATTGTGAATACGACTTTACAGATACGTTCAACAAAGATCCGGCAATGAGAAATCCCGGTTGAACCTTAGGAGTAGATTAGGATACAAATGACATGTCATTAGGGGTTATGTGATTTGGGTGTTTGGTCGTCGTCCTCTGGTGGTGAGGTTATTCGGCATGTGTTGCGAATTCTCGTCGACTTGTGAGCGACACCGTGTAGCTACGTCATGACCGTCGGCTTGTGTATGCGGACCTTATGCTGACAGCTCGGTTTAGACCCTAATCGGAACAGTGGTTTCAGGACCACAAATTCGAGTCAAAAAAATATTTTAATATTATTTTTTATGTTTATAGCATGTGATAAAGTATGTGTGAAAATTTTATCGTTTGTGTGCCGATTTGTGAAAAAGGACTTAATTGCGTAAAATGCAAAAGCTATGTGCTAGTAATTAAAAGTGCTTAATTGCCATGGCTTATTAAATGAAAGGTCCTTATGTTGATATTAGACCATTGATAGTGGAATTTGACATAAATGGCCATTAAATGAATGATTTTATAATGTTTTAATTAATGGATAAAATAGTAATTTGGTTATTAAGTTAATATTATTAAAACAAAAACAATTTGATGGCCATTATCATCTTCTTTCACCGATTTTAGAAGAAAAAGAAAGAAGCTTTGTTTCATTCGGCCATCAACAATGCTTAATTGAGGTATGATTTTGATCCATTTTTGATAATTTATACGTCTTTGTGATCGTTGCTTTGTGTTCTATAAAGCCCATGCTTAAATTCATGAAATTTATGATGATTTTGAGTTATGCCATTGTTGATTTTGTGAGCTTTGTGATGTTTGATGATGAAAACTAAGTGTTTGATAATTGATATACATATTTTCTAAAGTGATTTTGAGTAAAAATGCATTTTTGGGATTTAATTGAGAAATGTGAAAACTTTGTGTTGAAATGTGAAATAAATGTGAAATATGGGCTACTAGGGGCACTATGGTAATTCGGCTAAGCATGGATTAAATTGGATTTTATGAATTTGATGTATTTTTGAAATAATGACTAAAATGCTAAAGTGTGAAATTGTAAGGGCTAAAGTGCAAAATGCCCTAATTGTGTGTTTGTGAATTTAATTGAGTAAGGATGAGATTGGATGAGTTGAATTTGATATTATATAGATCAAGAAAAAAGAAATTTGGACCTAGATCGAGGCAAGAATAAAGTGCTCGATTGATCGACTAGTATCGTTGTTTCTACGTCCGAGGTAAGTTCGTGTATAATACGTATTGTTTGAATAATGTTCCTATGTGATGAAATGAATGGAAATGTGATTGTGGAGTTTGGTAATGTGAAATGTGAGTTCGAAGATATGTGGCACTAAGTGTGCGTAAATAGAATCGTTACAGTGATGAATGGCACTAAGTGTGCGAGATAAAGAAAGCATTGGTTGCATTATTTGGCACTGCGTGTGCGATACCAAGACAAATTCGGTTAAATGTGATGGCACTAAGTGTGCGATATTACTATAGCTTTGGTTAATTATTTGGCACTAAGTGTGCGAGTTAATCAAACGTTTAAAGAGGAGCAAATGAATTATATCATCAAGCATTGAGGTGATAAATGTGATAGAAAAATACGTAATGGTACAGGTATGTACAGAACCTATGTGGTTGATGATATTGTGTATGAGATAATGGAAGATTATGTGAAGGAATGATGTAAAGAGTTGGATTGAGTAGCATTATAAATGCTTGTTTATGAAATTATAGATATAGTATGAAAGTGAGTAATAGCCTTGGATGAGATTGAGTAGTTGTAACACCCCAAACCCTGTAACACCCCTATCCCATATCTGTCGCCGGATTAGGGTTAAAGGTGTTACCAGACAGATCGGAAACTTATTCAGACAATTTGTAATATAAATCATCAATCACCATCATTATGTCCCATCTATAGGTCAACAAGACCTTAAACATACTTTAGAGTAGGGCCGGAACTATGCCGAACTCTTATGGAATTTCTCAGAAATTTAAAACTTTTCTAAGTTATGCAGGACACACGCCCGTGTGGGCAGGCCGTGTGCCCCCCACGGCTACTAGACACTCCCATGTGTCTTCCCCGTGGTTGAACCTGACTTAATTACACGACCACCAAGCACGCTCGTGTACCTTGGCCATGGTCGATTCTGACTAAACCACACGACTACCAAGCACGCCCATGTGCCATGGCTGTGTACCCTTAGCTAAATACTGACTTACATCCACGGTCATCAAGCACGCCCGTGTGCCACAACCGTGTGGCAAAAAAGGCCATTTGCAAGGCCAAAATGCCGCCCACATTAGGGTCAAACCTAAAAGCATATGACCAAAGCAACTCATGCACATTTGAAAACCAAGAACCTATCAAAATACCCATCCAAACTCTACAATCAAAACCAATTCCAATCATGCCAATTTACAAGACTAAAACTCATGCAAACACAAGCATAATTCATCCATACATTTACCATAAACTTAACCATTTCATATGCTATCAAACCAAACCAAAATATGCACCCTTTATCATATTCATTAAAGCATATTACCAACACATAACTAGCCAAATCACATGGCTAAGTTCATACATCAAACTTACACCAAAATACTAGCTTATACATGCCATATCTAGCTATATACATTTCCAAAAGATACCAAATTGAGTTTGCGTAGTGTGATGATGATCCTCATTGTCCCAGAGCCTTGATGGCTTTGACGATCTATAAAACAGAGAAAACACACACAGAGTAAGCTTTCCAAAAGCTTAGTAAGTCATATACAAATAAACTTAACTTAAAATGCACATAGCATATTTATACAATGACAATAATGGTTCTCATAGCATATACATCTCACTTAGAGTTTAGCTCAATTGTTTAGCCATAATTTATCACATACTTAAACTCATTACCACCTATACACATAGCTCATCTCAGCATAATTTCACATATCATCTCATCATTCCATTGCACATATTCATTTTAGTAAGTTCTTATAGATACTTACCTTTCATACACACCTTGTGTACTTATTAAACGTACCTAAAACGAATTTATAATCCACGTAACCTTTCGTATCAAAGACTTGCCCGTTGAACCGTTCGGAATCTAATAGGCTGTTCAGAAACCTCGGAATAGTCGTACAATGCCAATGTCCCAGACGAGGTCTTAGAAGTATTCAGATAACATTGCCACTGTCCCAGATAGGGTCTTACACAAATCTATACGATGCCAATGTCCCAGACATGGTTTTACACATAAATCTCATATCGATGCCAACGTCCCAGACGTGGTTTTACACGAAATCACATATCAACGCCGACGTCCCAGACGTGGTCTTACATGATATTTCAGAACAGACACCTATGTCTTGACATAGCTAATCCAATCTATTCCTAGGTTCATACGAGACTTCTCAGACATTGCCACTATGTCGTTCTTATAT
This sequence comes from Gossypium sturtianum, assembly GCA_025698515.1. NCBI lineage: Eukaryota > Viridiplantae > Streptophyta > Magnoliopsida > Malvales > Malvaceae > Gossypium > Gossypium sturtianum. Next base: position 71,721,936 of record CM046943.1, on the reverse strand, counting down.
CGAAATTCACGTACACAACATCTCATAGACATTCATTGTTATCAATAGTTATGTGAACATGCTCAATTCAATACAAATACGTTTATTTGCATAATGACTTATCTCGGATTCGATTTAACGAAAATGAAAACGGCTACTCGGTTACTTTCGCTTTCCCGCGATCTAAGTCCGTTTTCCTCGGTTCTTGATCTAAACATATTCAAATTTAACCATTTTATTAACCAACATATTCATTTCAATCCAAAATCACACATTTAGGGTTATTTGCAACTTAACCCTCACATTTGCACATTTTATCAATTTAGTCCATTTTTCTCAAAACATCAAATACACAAAATCATCACATGTTCATGCTTAGCCGAATGCTTATGTATATCATACAAGCCCATATTTTTCATCAAATTTGCAATTTAGTCCCTCAATTTACTATTTCCTCAATCTAGCCTTAATTAGCTAAATTCATCAAAATTTCAAGAACAAAGCATGTTCATCTAACACATATATTTCATTTAACAATTAAGCTCATCAAAAAGCTTACCATTTCATCAATGGCACATCTCACAAATATCATGAATTCTTCAAATTACAACATGGGCTTTAGAGTATACTAAGCAACGATTACAAAAACGTAGAAATTATCAAAAACCAAAGTCAAAACTCACCTTAATCAAGCTCAAAATCAACTGAAACCTAGCTTTCTTTTTCTTTTCTTCTTCTTCTTTGATACTTTCGGCCAAAGATGATAACTTTGGCTTCCATTTCATGCTTTTATTCATTATAACATATAATCTATTCATTTACCAAATTAGCCATTTAATAAACATTTGAAATAATTAAACAATAAGGACATATTCGTCCAACTACTATCCACTATCTTAAAAGTGGTTTAATTGCCATATAAGGCCTTCACCTATTAAAAGCCATCACAAATAGGTACTTTTCATAAAGCATACACATTTTGCATTCAATGCAATTTAATCCTTTTATCAAATTAAACATACAGACGGACAAATTAACTTACGAAAATTTAACACATGCTTAGTCACATATCAACGGCACAGAAAATAATATTAAATAAATTTACTGACTCGAATTTGTGGTCTCGAAACCACTGTTCCGACTAGGGTATAAATCGAACCATTACAATTCTCCCCCTTAGGGATTTTTGTCCCCGAAAATCTTACCGTTAAACAGATTCAGATATTGCTGTCTCATTGAATCTTCAGGCTCCCACATAGCCTCTTCTATTCCGTGTCGATGCCACAACACTTTCACTAACGGAATTTTCTTGTTTCTCAGTTCTTTCACTTCACGAGCTAAGATATGGATCGGTTCTTCCTCATATGTCATATCAGATCGAATATCAATCTCAGAAGGAGTAATCATATGTGACGGATCAGATCGATATCTACGGAGTATCGAAACATGGAATACATTATGAATCTTTTCTAACTCAGAGGGCAACCTTAATCTATATGAAACAGGCCCAACACGTTCAATAATTTCATACAGCCCGATGAACCTCGGACTTAACTTGCCTTTATGTCCGAAACGGAGTACTTTCTTCCATAGAGATACTTTCAAAAACACTTTGTCACTGATCTCAAATTCTATATCTTTTCTTTTTAAATCCGCGTAGGACTTCTGACAATCAGATGTTGCTTTTAGACTATCTCAGATTATTTTCACTTTCTGTTCAGTATCTTTTATCAGATCAACCCGTGTATCTTATTTTCACTGAGCTCGGTCCAATACAGAGGTGTGCGACATTTACGACCGTACAAATCTTCATAAGGTGCCATTTTAATGCTCGTCTGAAAACTATTATTATACGCAAACTCAATCCATGACAGATATTGTTCCCACGTACCATTAAACTCAAGGATGCAACATCTTAACATATCCTCAAGAATTTGAATGATCCGCTCGGATTGACCATCCGTTTGCGTATGAAAAGCTATACTAAAATACAGTTTCGTGCCTAAAGCTTCTTGGAATTTCTTCCAGAATTGCGATGTAAACCTCGTTTCTCTATCTGACACAATGGATAGTGGTACCCCATGAAATCTCACAATATCAAAAATGTAAAGATCGACTAATCTATCAAGTGAATAATCAGATCTCACTGGAATGAAATGAGCAGATTTTGTCAATCTATCAACTATGACCCAAATCGTATCTTTCTTTCTCGGAGTCAGAGGCAGTCTAGAAAAAAAATCCATTGTTATCCCATTTCCAATCGGGAATCAGAATCGGTTGTAACAACCCAGACAGAATCTGATGTTCAGCTTTTACTTGCTAACAAATTAAACATTTCGACATATAGTCAGAAATATCTCGTTTCATACATGTCCACCAGTAGTGTTGCTTAAAATCGTGATACATTTTAGTGCTTCTTGGATGAACAGATAAGCGACTACTATGAGCTTCACTCAGAATTAGCTGTAACAACTCAGAGTTTCTCAGAACACAGATACGATCTTGAAATCTCAAGCAATCATTAACAACTCTAAATTCAGAATCAAAATTCGAAACACACTGAGCTCGTTTCGCTAACATTTCATTGTCAACTTTCTGAGCATCACATATCTGTTGTAAAAACAACGGTTTAGCTTTCAATTCGGCTATTACGGAACTATCATCAGGCAGGTCTAACTGAGCATTCAAAGCACGCAATGCGGACAACGATTTCTGACTCAGTGCATCGGCTACAACATTAGCTTTACCCGGATGATAATCTATCACAAGTTCGTAGTCTTTCAACAACTCTATCCATCTTCTCTGTTGCAGATTCAAATCTTTTTGAGTCATCAGATACTTTAAACTTTTATGATCCGAAAATACGTGAAATTTCTCACCAAACAGATAATGGCGCCAAATCTTTAGTGCGAACACAATCGCAGCTAACTCAAGGTCATGTGTCGGATAATTCTTCTTATGAGGCTTTAACTGTATTAAGGCATAAGCTATTACTTTTCCTTCCTGCATCAATACACATCCCAGACCATTCAACAAAGCATCACTGTATAATACAAACTCTTTTCCCGATTCCGGTTGTACTAACACTGGAGCTTCAGTTAACAGAGTTTTCAACTGATCAAAGCTTTTCTAACATTTATCGGACCATTCAAACTTTACATCTTTCTGAAGCAATTTGGTCAACAGAGTAGCTATCGTCGAAAAGCCTTTTACAAATCTGCGGTAATAACCAGTAAGTCCTAGAAAAATACGAATTTCAGATACATTCTTCAGAGGTTTTCAATCCAGTATAGTAGAAATCTTACTCGGGTCGACTCTTATTCCAGAGGCCGATATAATGTGTCCCAAAAAACTGACTTCACGCAACCAGAAGTCGCATTTGCTAAATTTAGCATACAATTGCTTTTCTCTTAGAGTTTGTAACACGATTTTCAGATGTTCAGCATGTTCAGTTTCATCTTGTGAATAAATCAAAATGTCGTTTATAAACACAACGAAAAATCGATCTAAATACGATGCGAAAGATTACATTCATCGGATCCATAAAAGCAATGAGGAGCATTGGTTAGTCCAAATGGCATAACTAAAAATTCATAATGCTCGTACCTCGTTCTGAAAGAAGTTTCCAGAATATCTGAGTCTTTGACTCGCAACTGGTAGTATCCCGATCTCAGATCAATCTTTGAAAAAACAGTGGCTCCTTTTAGTTGATCAAACAAATCGTCAATCCTGGGTAACAGATATTTGTTCTTTATAGTCACTTTATTCAACTGACGGTAATCAATGCACATTCTCATCATGCCATCTTTCTTTTTCACAAACAAAACAGGAGCACCCCAAGGTGAGAAACGTGGTCTAGCGAACCCTCTGTCAGTCAACTCTTGCAACTGTGACTTTAACTCTTTCAACTCTATTGGTGCCATTCTATACAGAGCTATCGAAATAGGTGTCATACCAGGCAACAATTCAATTCCAAATTCAACTTCATGAATCGGAGGCAATCCCGGTAATTCTTTAGGGAAAACATCAGAGAACTCACAGACTACTGGCACCGATTCAACTTTCTTTTCAAACACTTTTGAATCAATCACATAAGCAAAATATGCCTCGTAACCCTTTTTCATATAACTCTGAGCTTTCAATACAGATATCACAGCAGGTAATCCGTTCAAATCATTAGACTCAACTCTGACTATTTCATCATTGAAATCTCAAATCAATAGTTTTTCTCTTACTGATTCAATGACATCATGCAATGTCAACTAGTCCATACCCAGAATTATATAAAACTCATCAAACGGTAATAGCATCAGATCAGCAGGGAAACAGATATCTCGAAACATTAACGGGTAATTCTTGCATACTTTGTCAACAAGGACACTTTTACCTAAGGGGTTCGATACTTTTATAACAAACTCGATGAGACTCTACGGAGCAAAGTCTTCTTTGGATATTAAATTCATGCATATATACGAATGAGTAGAACCAGGGTCTATCAATGCAATCACAGAAGTATCATAAAGTGTAAAAGTACCCGTTATAACATCAGGAGACGAAGCTTCCTCACGAGCTCGGATAGCATATGCTCTGGCAGGTGCTCTAGCTTCAAATCTCACAATGGTATCTCTCGTAGTTCTCTGACCACCACTGACATTTCTGACATTACGCGAAGGTCTACCTCTCGTTGAAGCATTATCAGATCTCGAGTTCTGAATAGTCTCTGGCTCAACAGACTCTGGGCAGTCTCGAACAAAATGATCTAACGATCCACATCTGAAGCAAGCCTTGTCATTCAATCTACAACTTCCTGGATGCCTTTTTCCACAATGCTTACACTCGGGTCTTTCAGAATGGACATTTCCAACACTTGCTATTGAAGTTGCCAGAGTTTTGGAGCTCAACTTTCATCTAGCTCGATCTATATTCGATTGTCCCACATTAGCCTCTGAACGACTATGCTCATCTCAGAATTTCTTCGGAGCAGGCTGAAATGATCTACTCTGAAATGTCTTTCTCACATCTCTAGCTTCAGACTTAGCTTTTCTTTTATCTTTCCCGAGTGCTTCAGCTTTGCACGCTCGGTCAACTAGCACAACGAACTCTTTTATCTCTAAAATCCCGACTAATAAGCGGATATCTTCATTAAGTCTGTCTTCGAATGTTTTGCACATTGTTTCCTCCATGGATACACATTCACGAGCATATTGACTCAGTCTTACAAACTCTCGTTCATATTCCGTAACAGACATTCGGCCCTGTTTCAGTTCCAGAAATTCCTTTCTTTTCTGATCGATGAATCTCTCATTGATATATTTCTTTCGAAACTCAATCTGAAAGAAGTCCCATGTCACCCGTTCTTTCGGAACAACAGAAATTAGGGTTTTCCACCACTGATAAGCTGCATCCCGTAATAGCGAAACAACACATTTAATGCTTTCATCTGGGGTTAAAGACATTTCATCGAATACCCAGATTGTGTTTTCTAACCAAAACTCAACCTTTTCAGCATTATCATCATTAGTAGCCCTGAACTCTTCAGCCCCATATTTACGGATCTTGTCAACTGGACGCTTATTCAACAGACTCAGATACATAACCGGTGGCTGGCTTGTAGTCCGAGGAGGATTAACAGGGAAGCGAGGGTTGTGAAACAGTCGGGTAATTTCTGACAAATTGAGTTAACCACTCACTCATTATCTGGAAAAATGCTTGTTTAGCTTCTCCCTCTTGACCGCTCGTAGCCGATCTTGGAACAGAGGGCGCTGTCCCTTCACAAGGAGCAGGCACATTACTTTCTACATCGTCAGTTACGGCTCTTTCGGGATCCATTGCTATACGAAAATCACATTATATACGTCAGGATTCATCACACTAACACAGTTTAGAAATATGGCATGTATAGCTAGACTCTGACACGCTACGTTAGTCCGAGAATCGACTAAACTGTAGCTCTGATACCAACCAAATGTAACACCCCTATCCCATATCCGTCAACGGATTAGGGTTAAAGGTGTTACCAGACAGATCGGAAACTTATTCAGACAATTCGTAATATAAATCATCAATCACCATCATCATGTCCCATCTATAGGTCAACAAGACCTTAAACATACTTTAGAGTAGGGCCAAAACTACGCCGAACTCTTACGGAATTTCTCAGAAATTTAAAACTTTTCTAAGTTATACAAGACACACGCCCGTGTAGGCAGGCCGTGTGCCTCCCACGGCTACAAGACACGCCTATGTGTCTTCCCCGTGGCCGAACCTGACTTAATTCCACGGCCATCAAGCACGCCCGTGTACCTTGGCCGTGGTCGATTCTGACTAAACCACACGGCTACCAAGCACGCCCATGTGCCATGGCCGTGTACCCTTAGCTAAATACTGGCTTACACCCATGGTCATCAGGCACGCCCGTGTGCCACAACCGTGTGGCAAAATCGGCCATTTGCAAGGCCAAAATGCCGCCCATATTAGGGTCAAACCTACAAGCATATGACCAAAGCAACTCATGCACATTTGACAACCAAGAACCTATCAAAATACCCATCCAAACTCTACAATCAAAACCAATTCCAATCATGCAAATTTACAAGACTAAAACTCATGCAAACACAAGCATAATTCATCCATACATTTACCATAAACTTAACCATTTCATATGTTATCAAACCATACCAAAACATGCACCCTTTATCATATTCATTAAAGTATATTACCAACATATAACTAGCCAAATCACATGGCTAAGTTCATACATCAAACTTACACCAAAATACTAGCTTATACATACCATATCTAGCTATATACATTTCCAAAAGATACCAAATTGAGTTTGCGTAGTGTGATGATGATCCTCGACTATCCAGAGCCTTGATAGCTTTGACGATCTATAAAGCAGAGAAAACACACCTGAGTAAGCTTTCCAAAAGCTTAGTAAGTCATATACAAATAAACTTAACTTAAAATGCACATAGCATATTTATACAATGACAATAATGGTTCTCATAGCATATACATCTCACATAGAGTTTGGCTCAATTGTTTAGCCATAATTTATCACATACTTTAACTCATTACCACCTATACACATAGTTCATCTCAGCATAATTTCACATATCATCTCATCATTCCATTGTACATATTCATTTTAGTAAGTTCTTATAGATACTTACCTTTCATACACACCTTGTGTACTTATTAAACGTACCTGAAACGAATTTATAATCCACGTAACCTTTCGTATCATAGACTTGCCCGTTGAACCTTTCGGAATCTAATAGGATGTTCAGAAACCTCGAAATAGTTGTACAATGCCAACATCCCAAACGAGGTCTTACAAGTACTCAGATATCGTTGCCACTGTCCCAGACAGGGTCTTACACAAATCAATACGATGCCAATGTCCCAGACATGGTCTTACACATAAATCTCATATTGATGCCAACTTCCCAGACGTGGTCTTACACGAAATCACATATCAACGCCGATGTCCCAGACGTGGTCTTACATGATATTTCAGAACAGACACCTATGTCTTGGCATAGCTAATCCTATATATTCTTAGGTTCGTACGGGACTTCTTAGACATTGCCACTATGTCATTCTTATATCGAAATTCACGTACACAACATCTCATAAACATTCATCGTTATCAATAGTTATGTGAACATACTCAATTCAATACAAATACATTTATTTGCATAATGACTTACCTCAGATTCGATTTAATAGAAATGAAAATGGCTACTCAGTTACTTTCACTTTCCCGCGATCTAAGTCTGTTTTCCTCGATTCTTGATCTAAACATATTCAAATTTAACCCTTTTATTAAACAACATATTCATTTCAATCCAAAATCACACATTTAGGGTTATTTGTAACTTAACCCTCACATTTGCACATTTTATCAATTTAGTCCATTTTTCTCAAAACATCAAATACACAAAATCATCACATGTTCATGCTTAGCCGAATGCTTATGTATATCATATAAGCCCATATGTTCCATCAAATTTGCAATTTAGTCCCTCAGTTTACTATTTCCTCAATCTAGCCCTAATTAGCTAAATTCATCAAAATTTCAAGAACAAAGCATGTTCATCTAACACATATCTTTCATTTAACAATTAAACTCATCAAAAAGCTTACCATTTTATCAATGGCACATCTCACAAATATCATGAATTCTTCAAATTACAACATGGGCTTTAGAGTATACTAAGCAACGATTACAAAAATGTAGAAATTATCAAAAACCAAAGTCAAAACTCACCTTAATCAAGCTTAAAATTAACCGAAACCTAGCATTCTTTTTCTTTTCTTCTTCTTTAATACTTTCGGCCAAAGATGATAGCTTTAGCTTCCATTTTATGCTTTTATTCATTATAACATATAATTTATTCATTTACCAAATTAGCCATTTAATAAACATTTAAAACAATTAAACAATAAGGACATATTCGTCCAACTACTATCCACTATCCTAAAAGTGGTTTAATTGCCATATAAGGCCTTCACCTATTAAAAGGCACCACAAATAGGTACTTTTCATAAAGCATACACATTTTGCATTCAATGAAATTTAATCCTTTTATTAAATTAAACATACAGACAGACAAATTAACTTACAAAAATTTAACACATGCTTAGTCACATATCAATGGCATAGAAAATAATATTAAATAAATTTACTGACTTAGATTTATGGTCCCGAAACCACTGTTCCAACTAGGGTATAAACTGGACTGTTACAAACCCAGTCTAGAAGTTAGGCCCGAATTTGGCGTGTCACATTGAAGTGTTTTTCGAAAACCATGTTTTCATTTAAAACCCTTCTTGTTTAAAAGCTTTTGTAAAATCCCAGTTACGTTAGTCTATTTTTAAAACGAGGTACATTGAAAAATTTATTAGTTTTATTCCCAAAACATCTTTTCAGTTGCAAAAGCTAATTTTTAAAGTAATTGATTTACGAAAAAGAGTTAGTCGCGAAACCATTTCGAAAATGTTGTGAAAACGTAGTGTTGTTTTAAAAATAGTTAGCATTTTGGAAAACCGTGATTTACTTCTAACGGATATAATTCAAAGTAAATAAAAACCCCAAGCTAAAATTGAGAACCTTAAAGAGGCCTTATTACAAAAATTAAAACCCAAAATGGAAACTAAAGCATAAATGAAGTCCAAAGGCAGTCGTGTGGCCATCTCTAAGTCTTTCACAGCATCGATCCTCCTAATGCTGGGGATTACCTGCACAGTTAAAAACGGGGTGAGTTTGCGAAAACTCAGTGTGTAATCCCCTCCTAACTAAAATAGTTAGTAAAGCAGGCGAGTCGAGAATCGATGCGAGTGGAGCCCAATTCGATAATGAGAACAATGTGTGTGAGTTTAAGCCCAGTACAATTTCACTTGGGTCTCAGCCCTTATCAGAATCAATTGGGCCTAGCCCATTCTCCATATCAGTAACAGTTGGGCCTAGCCCATATCAGAATCAATTCCTTATGCATAATGTGTGATGCATGCTAACCCATCCCATCTAACCCTGCACTTGCCTCCTTCTAACCCTGCACTGCCTGTGGGGAATAAATCACCCACGCCATCCCTACACTCCCAATGTTAGCACCGGTTGCGGCACTAACCAAAATCACAGCAAAGCTGCTAGTATATATGTACGGCTCTAAGCCTTCAGTAACGGTATTATAATTGGTAAAAAGCCATCAGTAACTGTGTTATGTTTGGCACATAGCCATCAGCGACGGTAATATAATCGGCACACAGCCTTGGGTAAATATGATCGACACAGAGTCATCAATATATATGTTAGGCACATAGCCACGGGTAAATATGATTGGTACAAAGCCATAATTAAGATGGCACAAAGCCATATTTAGGTTGGCACAGAGCCATAATCAGAGTACGCGGCTTTAAGCCGTCTGTCGGTCCACCGTCGTCTCGGGCGACCCGTACGACCTTAACAGATCAATACTGGATCCATACTCGTCATGCGACCCGTGTGACCCTATCAAAACTTCCTCCGTATCAATATCCCAACCCCATACAGTATGTCATGTATGCGAAATGTCAGGCCCATAAACAATCATACATACACAGTCACAAGAGTCAATTACTGTCAAATCAGTCCAATCGTACCTCATGTGAGTTAATTACCCACGAGGGGCAAAACGGTCATTTTACCCTATAAGGGTATTACGGTAATCCTACCCTATAGAGGTATTTCAGTAATTTCTACCCTACAGGGGTATTTTAGTAATTCTACCCTATAGGGTTATTTCACAAATCAGGGGTATTTTAGTAATTTTACAAATCAAAAATATTTGGTAATTTTGCAAATTGAGGGTATTTCAGTAATTTCATAAATTAGGGGTATTTCGATAATTTTAAAAATCGGGGTGTTAGGTAATTTTACAAATTAGGGGTACTTTGGTAATTTATAAGCTGAGGTATTTTGGTAATTTTTCAAATTAGGGTATTTCGATAATTTTGCAAATCGGGGTATTTCGATAATTTTCCAAATTGAGGTATTTGATAATTTTGCAAGCCCAGGGTACTTGGTAATTTTACAAGTCAAGGGTGTTTGATAATTTTGTAAACCAAGGGTATTTTAGTAATTTTGTAAACCAAGGGTATTTGATTAATTTTGCAAACTAAGGGTATTTCATTAATTTTGTAAACCAAAGGGTATTTCAAGTAATTTTGTAAACCAATGGTATTTGATAATTTTGCAAACCAAGGGTATTTGATAATTTTGTCAACCCATCGAAGGTCTCTGATGCGCCTTGAGCGACTCAAGTATTCTAAGCGAGAGATAATGATGCGAATGGGCCTAAGGCCCATTCTCGGCCCAAGTGGGCCCACGCGCTCGTGTGGCCCATTTAGCCCAAATCTAGCCACAGATATGAGATTCACATAGACTAGTCCAATATCTACTACACAATCATACAATTTATTTATATGGGCCCACTTGGCCCAAAGCAGCCTAAACCCATGAGAACACTCATGATGGGCTCAACTATCACGTCAAAGCTCCCACACGTGCGCTCGCACGCTCGTGTGGCTACCACCACCGTGTAACCGGCATTTCGGCATTTGCCGCTCTACAGTTTGAGTAGTGCGAAATACACACCTGATAGGAATCTGGAGTTAATCTGCGCTCTAAACACTCCTATGCCTAAACGTCATCCAAGGTATGCTTACTCTCCTCACAGATCGCACTATTTAAAGCCAGCTTCTCGCCTACTCTCATGCTAGCTTCCTGATGTGGGATCCCTCCATCAATCCTCCAAAACCGTCCCAAATTAGCAAAATAGTCACATTTCGCATGCAAGGGGTTTCGAACTTAGGCTCCCCTGTAACTTAATCCACGCAGCTAGCCACCCTACCAACTAGCTCCTTGTGACATGTTTTCCCCAACAATATTCTTAAAGCCTACTCACTTACATCCAGGGTTTTATTCACCTAAACCAAAATTTTTCCTAAAGCCCAGGTTTGAACCCAAGACTTCATGGAAGCCCCCTAACCTTCCAAAATCACTCACCTAATAGGTCCAACTTGCATTAGTGCCGTTCTCTTGTTCTTAAAAATTTTTAAACGCTCCCATGCCCAAGGCCCAATAGGCCTAATTCTACTAGGCCCAAATTCAGGGTTTTACAGTAGTGATGTGAATTAAACTAAGTGTTAGTTAATTTTTCATATTGAATTTGAATTGTTGAACTAATTGTGTTATATTACAAACTTACTAAGATTTATAGCTTACTGTGTGAAGTCTTTCTCTGTTTTACAGTGGTATTTAAAGATAGCTCGGATCCAGGAATCGTCAGTGACTCAATCACACTATCGGACATTTATTTTGGTACCTTTTAAAAGTTATATATATATGGTATATGGCATGTATAGGTTAGTGAAGTTATGGAATGTTTTGAGATGTATAAATCTTGCCATGTGATATGGCTTGATAATGGATGAGACTTTGGATTGATTTTGGTATATGTTTTGCTATGTGAAAATGGTGTATGTGAGGTGTATATATGGTCTTGTGTGAATGGCCATTATGGTATGTTTTGGTGAAATAGAAATGGTATGTTTCATATTTGATTTGATATTTGAGATGGTGAATGATTTGTATGTTATTTGATGTTGGAATTGAACATGTAGGGATGAACCAAAATTGGGTGGTAAATTGGCCTTGTAAATAGCCTATAATTGCCCACGCGGGTGAGCACACGAGCGTGTGTCTCGATCGTGTCATTCAATGTCCCAATTCGAAGCAAGTCAGACTTGCACACGGGCGGAACACGGTGTGTGACAGTAGTGTGATTCAAATCGATGTTGTACAGGAGTCGAGACACCTGCGGGCGTGTGATAGGCCGTGTGACCAAAGTCAGTGTTGCACATGGGGTAAGACAAGGTGTAAGGCATGGCCGTGTGAGACACACTACCTAGCCACACGAGCGTGTGCCTTGTTTTGAAGAGAAAAATTTTCAAAGTTTCGTAAAAGTTTTAAATGTGATCGGTTCAGTCCCAAACCACTTCCAAAGCATGTTTAAGGTCTCGTAGACCTTCTAAAGGGACTTTGTGTTATTTATTAACTATGATTTGCTGATTTGTGAGCAATAGTTGTTTATATGTTATGATTCGACTGGGAATACCTCGTAACCTTAGTTCATCGATGGATACGGGTTAGGGATGTTACACAGACCCGTTGATAGCTCGAGAGTGAGCATTATATAAGATATGAGATTGAGATAGCTTCAGCTATGTATTGGCACTTAGGGTGCGTGATTCTCGAGTATCCGATATTATTCCAAATGGTCTAACGGGTATATCGAAGATATGAAATGGTGAGATATAGATACGTATCAGTACAGGTATGTACGAAAACTATATGAGCATTGAACCTATGAAAAATGTGAATTCATGATTACTAATGTGATTGAATATTTGTTAATTTTATGATTTAATGACTTTGTTGTATATTATGTTCATACTACTTGACTTGTGAATGAATGGTGAGCTTTACTTATTAACTATACGAGCTTACTAAGCTTTATAGCTTACTCTGTTTACTTTACCATGTTTTATAGTGTTTATCAAAGCTAGCTCAGATTGGGAGTCGTTGGAGATTGCATCACACTATCAAGCTTTCACTTTGGTACTTTTGAACTTATGTATTTGGTTGTATGGCATGTATAGGAGTTATGGTCATTTTGGTATATATGTTAGTAATGAATTTAGCCATTTGATTTGGCTTGTAAATGATGAACGGTAAGTTATGTGTATAGCCATGTGATTTGGCTTATTTTGGTTTATATGGCTATGTATATATATGTGCAAATGGTTTTTGTTATGTGATTGGTAATTGCTAAATGAATGCTTGTTGTGAATTGGTTTGATGAGTACTACATGATTGAAATTTTAGTTATGGTATGCATGTGATTTTAGGTAAGAATGTGCATGTATGAAGTTAACTAGTTAAGTGAAGTGTGAATGTGAAATTGGTATGTTTTGAATTGGCAAAATATGATGTTATGAGCCATATAGTTGTTGGCATGAAAATAACATAAATTAGGCTTTGTTGAGATTGGTTGGAATGCCTATTTATGCCATATTATATGCCATTTGGTTTGTGTAGGTGATTGAAAGTTTGAGTGAGAAATATGGCTTAGTAAATAGCCTATTTTTGTCCATACGGGCAGAAACACGGGTGTGTATCTCAGCCGTGTGTGACACACAGTCAGGTGACACGGCCGTGTGTCCCTTGGTATTTAATTAAAAATCAAGTCAATATGCTCCACACGGCCCAGCATACGGGCGTATGACTTGGTCATGTGGCATAAGTCAGTATACCCTACAAGTTTGGCACGGCCTAGCACACGGCCTGGCATACGAACGTGTGAGGCCATTCCGAATGGCACGCGGGCTGGTCACACTAGCGTGTGGTTGGCCGTGTGACCCAAGTCAAGGAGTTACACGGGGTCAGACTCAGGCTGGGACACGGCTTTGTGATCCCATTTTGATTGTCCACACGGCCTGTGACACGGGCGTGTCTTTTGCCCTGTGAGACACATAGCCGGGCCACACGGGCTTGTGTCCCCTGTATTTTGTAAAATTTTATAAGTTTTCCAAAAACTTCCTGAGTTATTGGTTTAGTCCCAAACCACTTCGAATGCATGATTTGGGCCTTGTAGGCTCATATTAGGGACAATGTGATTGATTATGGATGATTTGTATTTGATATTGATAATTGTATGAGAAATGTATGTTCAATTGTGTAATAAGTCTAGTAATGCTCCGTAACCTTATTTTGGCAATGAATACGGGTTAGGGGTGTTACATTTATTGGTATCAGAGCTACGATTTAGTCGATTCTAGGGCGATGTAGCGTATGTGAGAGTTTAACTTAACATGCCATATATAACTTTGTGATAGTGTGATATCTCTGACGGTTTAAAATATTTTTTCTTAAAGTAAATGGATCCCAATCGAGCAGTGGCTGATGACGTTGAGAGTAATCTATCAGCCTCCATTCACGGAGTAGCGCAATTTGAGTCAAGACCCGTATCGGGTAGTCTTGGAGGAGAAGCAAAGGAAGCCTTCTTCCAAATGATGAACGAATGGTTCACTGAGTTTGTCCGAACTAATCCGGCTACTCAGCAACCTCCACTCCCACCTATTCCCCAACCTGTTCCCGTAGCTCCTCAAGGTTTGGAACCTTTACGATTAAGTAAGCCACCGGTTGATAAAATTTGAAAGTATGGGGCTGAAGAGTTTAGAACTACAGTTGACGATGATCTTGAGAGAGCCGAGTTTTGGCTTGAGAATACGATCAGAGTATTCGATGAACTATCCTGTATGCCAACTGAATGTGTTAAATGCTCTGTATCACTTCTGAGAGACAATGCATATCAGTTGTGGAATACTTTGATATCCACGGTAGCGAGAGAAAGAGTCACGTGGGAATTCTTCGGATCGAGTTCGAAAAGAAATTCATAAGTCGTGAGTTTATCTACCAAAAGCGTAAAGAATTTCTAGAAGCTGAAACAAGGTCAATTTCTATGACCAGTATATGAGAGGAGTTTGTGAGACTCTGTAAATATGCTCGAGAATGTGTTTCCACTGAGGCAATTATGTGTAAGAGATTTGAAGACGGGTTGAACAAAGACATTAGACTTCTAGTCGGGATTCTAGAATTGAAAGAATTTGTTGTGTTAGTCGTCAGAGCTTGCAAAGTCGAAGAACTTGGCAAAGAAAAGAGAAAAGCTAATTTCGAGGTTAGAGATTCGAGAAAGAGATCGATGAGTAAACCCTATCACTCTTCGTCAAAGAAATCACGAGATTCATATAGTCGTTCGAATACTTCAGTGGAGTATTCTAATAGAGATCGTGGGAAGCAATACGCGAGTCCTAAAGCTCAAGCCACTTTAGTATCAGTGTTGATAGTGTGAGAAACAACAAACCCGAGTGTGAGCGATGTGGAAGGCGGCATTTTGGAGACTCTTTGGATGAATAACAAAGCTTGTTTCAAATGTGGCTCGCTAGATCACTTTATTGAGATTGTCTGAGTTAGCAGAAAGATAAATTTCAGAATGCAAGATCGAGTAACAGAGCTGCTAGAGGGAGACCACCTAGAAATACGGGAAATGTGACCAGTAGCAAAGGAACGACAAAGGACTTTGCTGTGAGATTCGAGGCTAGAGCACCAGCTAGAGCTTACGCTATTCGCGCTCGCAAAGATGCGTCATCACCAGATGTTATCACCGATATATTTTCTCTCTATGACACTAATGTAATTGCCTTGGTTGATCCTGGATCGACTCATTCATATATCTGTATGAATTTAGTGTCTAGTAAGAGTTTGCCTATTGAGTCTACCGAATTTGTGATTAAAGTATCGAACCCCTTAGGCAAGTACGTCCTAGTTGATAATGTTTGCAAGAATTGTCCTTTGATGACTCGGGGTTACCGTTTTCTGACTGATTTGATGCTTTTACCGTTTGATGAATTCGATGTGATTTTGGGTATGGATTGGTTGACTCTGCATGTAACAGCCCATTTTTCAGTGAAATCAGAACAGTGGTTTCGGGACCACAAATTCGATCCAAAAATAAAATTTATTTTTATTTTATTACATGGTTAGTAATATGTTAGAAATGTCATGTGAAAATTCTAATAAGAAAATTTTACTGATTATGTGCTGAATTACGAGATGGACTAAGTCGCATAAAATGCAAAAGTTGAATTCTAGTAGCTATAAGGATTAAATAGCTATGGAATTCAAAACTTGAGGTCCTTATATTGTAATTAGACCATTAAAGAAAAGTATGTAGATATTTTGGTGACTCGTCCATGGAAATTTAGAAAAACGGCAAGGACTAAATTGAAAATTAGAAATAATTAAATTAATTAAAAGATGATAAAAGATATCATCTTATTTTTATGTCATCTTCAACTTAAAACACATGGAAACCCTAGGAGAGAGAGAAGACACTTTCATGGCTTAATTGGATAAGTTTCCTTGTCCCGTTTTTAGTAATTTTGATATTTTTGAAATTGAGATAGCTTAATCTATCTATTTAGGGGATCAATTTGAAAAGTTATTAAATTATGAAATTTGGGTCATGGATGAATATGCTAAAAATTAGAAATTTATGGTAGAAAATGAAAGGTTGTTGATAGATAAACAACTTTACAAAGTGATTTTGATCAAAACATGATTTAGGGACTAAAATGTAAAGTTGTGAAAATTGATGAAAAATTCTTAAATTTATAGAAAATATGTGCTGTAAATTCTATATTGAAATTTTGGTTAGGCTTGGAATAGGGAGTAAATTGCATAAATTTCTTTTTCCGAGCCTATGGACGAAATTGGAATTTATGGAAAAGTTAGGGGCAAAATGGTAATTTTTCCTAGGACGTAAATTGAGTCCAAATGAATATGAAATGTGTGAAATAGATGATAAAGTTCTTTATATAGATCCAGAAAACACAAATTTGAGGTTAGGCAGGAAAGAAAATGTTTAGGATTAGTAGATTTTATCTGCTGAACAAGTGTCGAGAGTAAGTTCGTGTAACTTAATCGAACATGTAATTATATTAAATTAAATGTTGTGTTGTATGAAATGTGATTATTATTTATTTGAATTGTTTGGATGTTCTGATATAAGAATGAATACATGCTTGAAATGATTGAAAAAGGGTTAAGTTCCCGTTTGAATATTGAATTCCGATGATTATATGTGCTTTCACGAAATGCATGAGGTCCTGCATTTGTTGCTGTCAGATTTAGCTCAGACGAGTAATCCTTTTAACCTCATTATAGAAAGTATTTAGCCCGGATGGGTAATCCTGATATAATACCTCTCGAGTATACGTTACGATTAGGATTTAGCTTTGGGTGGTAATCCTAATTAAGCTCTTCGAGCATCGTTAAATAAAGGATTTAGCTTAGACTGGTAATCCTGTTATACGATATGTGGCTCGAGAGTGTGTTCCTTGATTAAGTGCCTTAATGGGTACTCTTGAAAAAGAGTGGATGGGTTTTTGAATCGTACACCTCGAGTGTACCACTATTCAATGGTTCAACGAAAAATACTCTTGGCAAGATGAAAGAATTATGAGATGGAATGATAATGTCTTGAAAGAATAAGGCATGATGAGCTCATCTATGTTTACTTGATGTATATGAAAATTTTGTGACTAACATGTTTGATTGAATGTTTGTATTTAGGTAATTTTGCCAAGTTGATTAAAAACATGTTATTTATGCTTACATTTAATAAACAGGACCGGTAAGTTTAGTTTTCCGTTATACGAACTTACTGAGCATGTAATGCTTACTCTATTTTATTGTCCCCTGTTTTATAGTGCTCGGAAGATCGCGAAGATTGGAGATCATTTGAGCATCATCACACTCTCCACTAGCTTATTTTGGGTATATGTATAGTAAATCATTTTGGTATAATGGCATGTATAGGTTAACTTGGCATTAATCAGCTTGATAATGATGTTTTGTATCCTAGCCATTGGAATGGCTAGTAATGGTCTATTTTGGTATTATGAAGTACATTATTATGTTAATCATACATGTGATTTAAGTGAATGTGATAAAGATGCTAATGCTTAGTTTAAATAAAGGTAAGAATATAAACATGTATGCAAGTAATGGTATGTTATGTTGAATGATGGAAATTGCTTAATTTAAATGCCTCAATCGGTTAGTACTTTGATGTAAGCATTAGTTCAGGTCATTGGTGTGATTTTTGGGTGAGAAATGAAGCTAGGAATGGCTTTACTTTGTCCACACGGCTAGACACACGAGCGTGTGTCTTGACCGTGTGTGACACACGGCTTGGTACATGGGCGTGTGGTTAGGCCTTGTGTCCCCTGCACCTAAATTTTGAGAAACCGAATGCTCAAAATTGAGCATACGGGCAGAGACACAGGCGTGTGTCTTAGTCGTGTGTGCTACACAGCCTGGAACATGGGCATGTGTCTTGGGCGTGTGAAACCTGCACCTAATTTTGAACGAATTTAATTAACCACACGGCCTAGCACACGGGCGTGTGGCATGGCCGTGTGCACAAGTCAGAGAGTTACACGGGGTCAAACACGGCCTGTAGCACGTGTGTAACCTAGGGTCACACGGGCGTGTGAGCCTTGCAACTTGGAATTTTTTTTTAAATTTAGCAAAAAAATCTTAGAGTTTCCGATTAAGTCCCGACTCGATTCTAATGCTTGTATTGGGCCTCGAGGGTCTATCTAAGGGACTATATCAATAATCTCGGTTAGTGAATAGTAATTTACATGAATTATTTGTAAATGTTCTAAAAGTTCTGGTAATGCTCCATAACCCTGTTCTGGCGATGGATACGGGTTAGGGGTGCTACATTTAATGGTATCAGAGCTACGGTTTAGTCGATTCTCGAATTGAACGTAACAAACACGAGTTTAGATAAACATGCCATTATATAAATTGTGATAGTGTGATGTCTCCTGATCATTTTAAATGTATTTTTCATATAGTAATGCCATCCAACCGAGCTAGAGCTGAATCCGAGGAAGTTGAGAGCAATGCTTCAGCTTCAGTTCAA
Source organism: Gossypium sturtianum (assembly GCA_025698515.1). NCBI lineage: Eukaryota > Viridiplantae > Streptophyta > Magnoliopsida > Malvales > Malvaceae > Gossypium > Gossypium sturtianum. Next base: position 71,702,854 of record CM046943.1, on the reverse strand, counting down.
AGAGTTGCGTCTACATCTGGTAGTGATATGCCCGTATCTGAGGGCCAAAGTGAGGGGGAAAAACAAGCCTTCTTTCAAATGATGAATGAATGGTTTACATAGTATCTGAGAACAGACCCTGCTGTACAACGACCTCCCCCACCTGTTCCTCAATCGGTTCCTGAGGTACCACGGGTGCTGAACCCACTAGAACTAGTAAGCCTCACAGTAGATAAAATTCATAAATATGGGCGGAAGAATTTAGAGCTCTTTACGTAGATGATGATCAGGAAGGGCTGAATTTTGGTTGGAAAATACCATCCGGGTTTTGATGAATTATCTTGTACACACATCGAATATACAAAATGTGCGATATCTCTGTGAAAGACCACGACTTACCATTGGTGGAATACCATAACTTTAGTGAGTGCGAGGAGAATGTTACATGGGAATTCTTCGGTGAATTTAGAAAGAAATATGTTAGTCAGAGATTCATGGATCAAAAAAAGAAATAATTTTTAGAACTCAAGCAGGGAAATATGACTGTATCCAAGTATGAACCAGAATTTGTTCAATTGAGCAAATACACGAAGAATGGGTCGATCGAGGTCGAGATATTAATAAGCGCTTTGAAGAGAGTTTAAATAAAGATATCAAATTCTTGATTGGATTTCTCGAAATAAGGGAATTTGTGGTACTGGCCGAACGAGCACACAAAGCTGAAAATTAAGTAAAGAGAAGAAACATGCTGAAAGAGAAGCTCAGGTTTCTGGAAAAAGAACTATAAGTAAGTCACAATCATTTGCTTCTAAGAAATTAAAGAAGTATTATGATCATGTTACCACCTCTATGGGATATTCTGGAAGAGATCGGGGCTCTCAACGTTCTAACCCGAGGTCTTCATCTCCATCTGTGACTAGTGTGGGTAGTGGTGGTAATCCCAAATCGAAATGTAAACATTGTAACAAATTTCGTCATGGGGAATGTCAGTCTAGAAGTGGAGCTTGTTATGGATGTGGTTCACTTGACCATTTTCTCAGAGATTGTCCAGAAAGAGATGAAAAAGAAATAGAACCCGCTCCAAAGCCTAGTAATCCTGTCTCGAGGGCCAGACCACCCCGTCACCCTGGCAATGTTAGTGGTAGTCAAGGTACTACCAGGGATACAACAGTTAGATCTGAGGCACGAGCACCTGTAAGAACATATGCTATTAGTGCTAAAGTAGATGCCTCTGCACCAGACATCATTACTGGTACATTTTCTCTACTTGATACTGATATTACTGCATTGATTGATCCTGGTTCCACACATTCATACATATGCACACGCTTAGTGTCTGTTAAAAAATTACCTGTCGAATTCACTGAACTTGTGGTTAAAGTTTCAAACCCCCTGGGCCAATGTGTTATGGTGGATAAAGTCTGTAAAAACTGTTCGTTGATGGTAAAAGGTTATTGTTTTTTGGCTGACTTGATGTTATTGCCATTCGATGAATTTGATGTGATTTCGGGAATGGATTGGTTAACCCAATACGATGTAGTGGTGAATTGTAAACAGAAATATATTGTATTGAAATGTCATAGTGGTGAATTACTTCATGTTGAATCTAATAAAATGGATGGATTACCTAATGTGATTTCAGCAATATCAGCACAGAAATATGTCAGAAAGGGTTATGAAGCTTATCTTGCATATGTGTTGGATACTAAAGTATCTGATTCAAAGATTCAGTCATTTCCAGTCGTATGTGAATTTCCTCATGTATTCCCAAAAGAATTACTTGGTTTACCACCGGATAGAGAAGTGGAATTCTCTATAGATCTTGTTCTAGGTACAACACCTATATCCATAGCACCTTACAGGATGGCTCCTACTGAACTAAAAGAGTTGAAAGCACAGTTGCAAGAATTGATTGACAGAGGTTTTGCTTGACCTAGTTTCTTACCTTGGGATGCGTTGGTTCTATTTGTAAAGAAGAAAGATGGATTGTTGAGGCTGTGTATTGATTACAGACAGCTCAACAAAGTTACAATAAAGAAAAAGTATCCATTGCCTCGTATTGATGACTTGTTTGACCAGTTAAAATGTGCCACTGTATTTTCAAAGATTGATCTCAGATTACAGTTACTATCAACTACGGTAAAAGATTCGAGATGTACCCAAAATGACTTTTAGAACCCAGGACATGGACACTATGAGTTTCTTGTGATGCCATTCTATTTGATAAATGCACATGCAGTATTTATGGACCTGATGAACAGAATTTTCAACCCATATTTAGACAAGTTTGTGGTGGTATTTATAGATGATATTTTGGTTTACTCCCGAGATGAAAATGAACATGCTGAGCAATTGAGAATAGTGTTGCAAACTCTGCGAGAGAAACAATTGTATGCCAAATTCAGTAAATGTGAATTTTGGCTACGGGAAGTTAGTTTTCTTGGGCACATGGTATTTGTTGAAGGTGTTAGGGTAGACCCGAATAAAATTTCAGCCATTGTTAATTGGAAGCCACCAAAGCATGTGTCTGAAGTTCGAAGTTTTCTGGGACTAGCTAGTTATTATCGGAGGTTTGTAAAAAGCTTTTCAATGGTAGCTTCTCTGATGACTCGTTTACTACAGAAAGATGTAAAGTTTGAGTGGACTGATAAATGCCAGCAGAGTTTTGATAGATTAAAGGCTTTATTGACAGAAGCACTAGTGTTAGTTTAGCTTGAATCGAGTAAGGAATTTATAATTTACAATGATGCATTGTTAGAAGGTTTAGGCTGTGTTTTGATGCAAGAATGTAAAGTAGTAGCCTATGCTTCAAGACAGCTAAAGCCACATGAAAGAAACTACCCGACACATGATCTCTTGAATTGGCAGCCATAGTGATTGCATTGAAAACCTGGCGGCATTATTTATTTGGTGAAAAATGTCATATATTCATTGATCATAAAAGTTTGAAATATTTGATGTCACAAAAAAGATTTGAATTTGAGACAGCGCAGGTGGCTTGATTTTTGAAAGATTATGATCTTGTTATTGACTATCATCCGGGAAAGGCCAATGTAGTGGCAGATGCTTTGAGCAGAAAATCCCTATATACCTTGCGAGCAATGAATACCCGATTGTCATTATCTGATGATGGTTCAATCATAGCTGAGTTAAAAGCTAGACTAATGTTTTTGCAACAGAGTTTACGAAGCTCGAGAAAATTGATAGTGAGTTGCAAGCAAGACGGATGCAAAGTGAATCGACTCGACTTAGAATTTGGATCGGGACTGATGGTTGTTTGTTATTTAGAAGCGATATGTGTGCAGAAATGTTCGAGAACTAGTCAGAAAGATTACGAATGAAGCTCATAATGGTAAAATGTCTATTCATCTAGTAGTAATAAAATGTACAATGATCTAAAAAGATGTCTTGGTGGCCGAGAATGAAGCGAGATATTTCTGAATTTGTATCCAAATGTTTGATATGTCAGCAAGTAAAAGCTGAACATCAGTTGCCTTCTGGGCTATTATAGCCAGTTACGATACCAAAATGGAAATGGGAAAGAATTACCATGGACTTTGTATCGGGATTAACCCTGTCTCCAAAAAATAAAGATGCCATTGGATTAATTGTTGATTGGTTAACAAAGTCGGCACACTTTATTCCGGTACGTATGGATTTTCCTTGGGCCATTAGGTTTGAATTATATGTTTACGAGATTGTCAGAATGCATGGAGTGTCTGTCTCCATTATTTCAGATAGAGACCCTCGGTTTACATCTCGATTCTGGAGCAAATTGTAAGAAGCTCTGGGTACTCAGTTACACTTTAACACTGCATTTCATCCCAGACGGATGGTCAATCAGAATGGGTATCTGAATTTTGGAAGATATGCTTGATGTTGTATACTTGAATTTGAAGGTAAGCTGGGAAAAGTATTTGCCTTTAGTTGAATTTCCTTATAATATGATTATCGATCCGATATAAAAATGGCACCGTATGAAGCTTTGTATGGTCGCAAATGTAGAACTCCATTGTATTGGGTGAACTCGGTGAGAAAAAGTTACCTGAGTTGACTTAGTGCTGTGAAGCCCAGGAAAAAGTGAAAATAATTGAGAGCAGTTTGAAAGTAGCCTCACGATCGTAAAAAGTCTTTTCTTGATCCTAAGCGAAAAGAAATAGAATTTCAGTCGGTGACAAGGTATTCTTGAAAGTATCACCTTGGAAGAAAGTTCTGCAGTTAAAGTAAAGCGAGTCCACAATTCATTGGGCCATATGAGATTATAAAAATAATTAAATCGGTTTCATATCGGTTAGCTTTACCAGTGAGAACTTATTTGGATTCATAATGTTTTCCATGTGTCTATGTTACGATGGTATCGATCGGATCCTTCACATGTTATTTCTCCAACTGAAGTTGAGATCCAGCCTAATATGACTTACAGTGAGGAACCGATCAGAATCTTGTCACGTGAAACAAAAGAATTAAGAAATAAAAGGTAGCATTAGTAAAAGTTCTTTGGTAGCATACGGTATAGAAGAGGCTACCTAGGAGCAGGAGGATACTATAAGGAAGCAATATCCGAATCTCTTTCTTTGGTAAGATTTTCAAGGACAAAAATCCTTAAGGGAGAGTTGTAACAACCCATTTTTCCGTGAAATCGGAGCAGTGGTTTCGAGGACCACAAATCCGATCTAAAAATAAATTTAATTTTTATTTTATTACATGGTCAAAGTAATATGTTAGAAATGTCATGTGAAAATTCGATAAGAAAATTTTCTTGATTATGTGTAATTACGAGAAAGACTAAATCGCATAAAATGCAAAAGTTGAATTCTAGTAGCTATAAGGATTAAATAGCTATGGAATTCAAAACTTGAGAGTCATTATATGGTAATTAGACCATTAAAGAAAAGTATGTAGATATTTTGGTGGTGACCCATGGAAATTTAGAAAAAGGGCAATGACTAAATTAGAAATTAGAAATAATTAGATTGATTAAAAGATGATAAAAGATATCATCTTATTTTTATGTCATCTTCAACCTAAAAAAAATGGAAACCCTAGGAGAGAGAGAAAAAAGTTTCATGGCTTAATTGGGTAAGTTTCCTTGTCCCGTTTTTAGTAATTTTGATATTTTTGAAACCGAGATAGCTTAATCTATCTATTTGGGGGATCAATTTGAAAAGTTATCAAAGTATGAAATTTGGGTCATGGATGAATATGCTGAAAATTAGAAATTTATGGTAGAAAATGAAAGGTTGTTGATAGATAAACAACTTTTACAAAGTGATTTTTTATGAAAACATGATTTAGGGAATAAATGTAAAGTTGTGAAAATTGATGAAAATTTTTGAAATTTATAGAAAATATGTGCTGTAAATTCTATATTGAATTTTGTGTTAGGCTTGGAATAGGGAGTAAATTGCATAAATTTCATCTTCCGAGCCTAGGGACGAAATTGGAATTTATGGAAAAGTTAGGGGTAAAATGGTAATTTTTCCTAGGACGTAAATTGAGTCCAAATGAATATGAAATGTGTGAAGTTGATGATTAAAGCTATTTATATAGATCTGGACAACACAAAATCAATGTTAGAAACGAGGAAAAGAAAAGATTTGGATTAGTAGATTTTATCTGCGAACAAGTGTCGAGGAGTAAGTTTGTGTAACTTAATCGAGTATGTAATTATGTTAAATTAAATGTTGTGTTGTATGAAATGTGATTATTATTTATGTGAATTATTTGGATGTTACAATATAAGAATGAATACATGCTTGAAATGATTGAAAAAGGGTTAAGTTAGTTTGAATATTGAATTTCGATGATTATATGTGCTTTCTGAAATGCATGAGGTCACGCATTTGTTCTTTGTGGTTAGCTCGGACGAGTAATCCTATTGACATCATTATAGAAAGGATTTAGCCCAGACGGGTAATCCACAGGTATAATACCTCTCGAGTATCACGATATAATTAGGATTTAGCCTAGACTGGTAATCCTAATTAAGCTCTTCTAAGCATACGTTAAATAAAGGATTTAGCTTGGGTGGTAATCTGTTATACAATATGTAACACCCCATACCCTAGTCCGAGACTAAGACTGGATATGAAACATTACCATGCTTGAACTCACTTAATCATGTACTTACGGGCTATAAAATTTTGTTCCGAATTAAAAACTTCTCTTTCTTAGTCAAATCGGACATTTCATGGGCCTCTGAGGCCTCGGACTTGCGTCCCAAAACTTTGAAACTCATCTGAAACTTTCTCTCCAAAGCGGGGTAACACGTCCAGTGTGACTTAGGACACGCCCGTGCACCCCTAAAACATGCTGTGTCTTTCACCCGTGGAGGATCTTGCGGCAAATCACCTACGGCTGGACACGCGTGGCCCCAAACCGTGCTTCAAACCCGACGATACGCCAATGCCCCACGGCCAAGGCACACGCGCGTGTGACTAGTTAAGTGGTTTATTACGACTTAAGATACAAAGTGCGAGGTGCACACGGCCTAGACACTGCGCCCGTGTGTCCATCCGTGTGGGCACTTAGAGGCTATTTACAAGCCAATTGCCACCACGAAATCAAGACCAAACTCATGCTCAATTCAGACAACTCAAGTATTACATCTAACATGAACAATGATGCATACTTCATTGATAGATTAAAACATACATACTTAATCATTCATGACTCATCTCTTTGGCCATATACAAAAAGAATACTAAGCTTGATAGCCAACACTTTGGCTAGTTTTAAAACATAACTCAAAATGAAATGTTTCCTATACATGCCATACTTAATATAAACAACTTGGCTATACCAAAATAGCAATTGATAGTGTGCTCAGAGCTCGGTGTGATGATCCACGAGATTAGCTTGGCGGGACTACATGGAAAGAAAGAATAAAGGGCGTAAGCATTTAGCTTAGTAAGTTTGCATATAATGCACATAGCAACATACTTGCTCAATATAACCCATTTAACATAAACAATGGTATCATAATTTTCAGCTATTTAAGCTTACTTACTCATATTGATTCTTACATATCTCATGATACTTACTAGTCTCATACTCGTGAGGTAAACTAGGTACCTGTATCACTTGATCACTTAGATCAGCATACTCTACAATAATAATCATAATCTCTAGTTCATCATTCATAATATGAGTAATACTCATTTCTAACTTGATAATAGCTTTTCTTACTTGTCTTTCTTGTTATCATTTTAACTTTACTCATTTGCCCGATGAATTTACTGCGATTAGCAGGAATCTTGAATCTCATCCCACATAACTTGATGCCAAAGCCATATCCTCGATATGGTCTTACATGGGATCTCTCATCTTGGTAATGATGCCATGTCTTGACATGGTCTTACTCAAAGTCTTCCTTGTGTGTTTCCTTGGGAACTTACCAATGCCATGTCTTGACATGGTCTTACTTGTATCTTTACTCATGAACTGGTCAATGCCGAGCCTTGGCTTGGACTTACATGAAATCTTTCTTGTTACTCACCAATGCCATGCCTTGGCTTGGACTTACATGGAATCTCTACCTTATGGTAGCTTTTCAATGCCAAGACTTGTCTTGGACTTACATGACATCTTTGCTTGGAGACTCACCAATGCCATGCCTTGGCTTGGGCTTATATGGGTCTTAATCTCATAATAACTCTTCAATGCCAAGACTTGTCTTGGACTTACATGATAACTTGCTTGATTGCTGATGCCATGCCTTGGCTTGGTCTTATACGGACTTTCTTATCTAGTGTGGTAGATCGAGTATCCTAAGTAATTCAACTTCAATCGGGACTTTCTCATGCTTAATCTCATTAGTTTCTTTATTTAACATAACAATAAGAATTTATATGGTAATAATGTACATTATACTAAGCAATTCAATGATAATAATCATAAAGCTTAGAAATCATACAAACCTACCTCAATATACAAAATTTATGTAGATATGCAATTTAGTCCTCGACTTTGTTCTTGCCTCGGTTTCGATTCGGGCTTCATTTTTCTTGATCTATAATAATAATTAGATCATTTAATACTCATATTGACTAAATTGACTCTTAACTCATACTTTGGCAAAATTACTATTTTGCCCCTAAACTTTCTCTCATTTGCACTTTTGCCCATAGGCTCGTAAAATAATTCTCATTTAACTTTCCTAAACATCATGCTTAGCTGATTCATTTTCTCTACTATAACAATCATCAATTCTCACTATTTCTAATAGGTATGACCAATTTCATAACTATTACAAATTAGTCAAACTATCATTTTTATGAAATTCACTAAGGAAAAGATGTTTATCTAACATCAAACTCTCATAAACTTCCATAAAATATCATTTTACAAGCATGATACACATGGGTAGATTTTTGAACATGCTTCTTAGCTCATATTATTGCTAAAAATAGCTAATTCATAATCTGAGGACTCCAAAAATCGAAGAATATTAAAAGCAGGGGCTAGGATGACTTACTTGCAAGTTTCAAAAATTTGAAGAACCCTAGCTATGGAGTATCCCAATTTTCGGCACAAGGAAGAAGATGAATGAAATTTTTATCATCTTTTTCCCATTTTAATCATTTAATTGGTAAATAACCAAAATGCCATTCTCTTTAAAAATTTACAATTTGTAATATCCCGGGTTAGGGGGCTGTTTTGTGGCTGCATGTTATTGCATGTTTGTAGTGTGCTGTGTTGCTATTTTTATGTCTTAGGGGCTTAATTATAGCCTAGGTGTATGCCTGAGTGAGTAAGAAAATTTTGGTTTTTGAGCTAAGGCATTAGGAGCTGAGGAAGCTGGGGGCTTTTAAATTTATTTTGGGAGTTTGTTAGCACAAGAAATTAATTGGTGGAGTGGCAATGTAGGCGCCACTAAGGCTTGGAGTGGGTAACGCCTAAAGCAAGGTGGAGGCCTTGTGTTCAGAGCTTGAGTGGCCACTTTTGGCACTCATTTTGTGGCATGGAGGAGGAGTTTGTAGGTAGTTCAAACTCGCCTATGACTTGGTCTCCACTTTCAAATGGAAGGTGTGGAGTGAAGATAGGAGTGTGACTTGGTCCACTCAATTCAAATGAGTGTATGGGAGCTTTTGGGGATATGGCCGAATATTTGGGAGTTTTGGGGAGTGGCCGGTTGTGGTAGTAAGTGGGAAGGCTAGGCCGAAATTCTATTTGGCATTTTGTTGTTTCGGTCAAAAGGTAGGGAACAAAATTTCTTCTTTTGTCAACACTTAAACTGAAAATTCAAGAGAGTCTCTTATTCTTTTCTTCTTGGAAAAACAGAAATACCAAACCTCTAAGGCTTAGAATTTGTTTCTTTTCTTCCAACCTTCTTGTGGCCAGAATGCACTCTTGCATTTTCTCTTCTCCTTCACTGCATAAGTCGAAACTAGTACCAATTGTCTTCTTATTCATTTTCTTCTCTCTCTTCTTGAAAAACACTAGTGCCGAAACACACCATTTCCCCAACCGATTTCTCCATTTCTTCTTGTCTATCTTTTTGGGTGTGCCGAACCCATATCAACTTGCAAAACTTTCTTCTATTTTCTCAAATCCTAGTGCCGTAATCTCCATTTCTTCTCACCTACGTTCTTTCTTTCTCTTTTAATACAAAACCAAAAACAAGAGTGTTAAACACCTTGTGCCAATTTTCTTCTTGCTATTGTTCGGCATGGCCAGAATATTCTCTTCTTCCCTAGTAGTCTCCTTTGGCGAATATCGGTGGTGTTTTGGAAGCTTTGGCTTTGTCGTTGGTGGTGGTAAGTCTAGGCCGAATGGCCATATCTCCCTCTTTTGGTTCTTTATTTGGTTGTGTTTTGGTTAAGGGTCGATTATGGTCGAGTTTGGAAGGGTGTTAACCTTTGGTTATCATCTTGTGTTAGGGTCTTGGATATCAGCGATCGGTGGAGCCTTCTCTCTTTGTGAACCGATTAGGTAAGTGATGGTAAGATATCATTGCGATTATTCGTTTAAATCTGATTAAGTCAAGGTGACAAAGGATTAACCATTCTCTCTTAAGGTGTAGCCAGATTGGTGATCAAAGAAGGGGCTATTAGTTGGTTCGGGTTTGGTAGGAAACCAAACTTTTGCAAGGAAAGGGTCCAACGCTAACCCTTGTGGTTCATTTGGTTATGGCCGAATGGTCTTGAGTGCCTAACCCTATGTTGGCGAATATTGTGGTTGCCTAATGGTTTACTTTTGGCGATTCTAGGGCCGGATAGTCAAGGGACTCGAGTGATTCGTAGGGATCTTTAGACTCGTAGCTATCGGTGTGTATACTAACACACTTATATTTAGTAATATCGTTAATAACACGTGCAATGACTAATGAAAGCAGTGGTGACTATTATGATACCCTCATGGAGTGCAGTTTGGACTCGGGTAAGTCGAGTGCTATTATTATGAGTTATTGATGATCTGTATGATATCATGGTTATGGATATGTGACATGGGGTATGAGATTAGACATATTGGCATGATATGCATGATAGTATGATATGCATGATAGCATGATATTCATGATTACATGAGTTTGGCATGTTGATGGGTGATCTGAGAGGAGGGAAGCGGTGATGTATTGTCTTGTGAGCACGAGTGCTTTAGTAGCACACTTTGTGACTTTGGGTCACGGAGGTTTAGCACCTCGGAGGTTTGGTACCTCGGCGTCTGCGTCCCGATGGCTCGATACCACGATGGGTTGGCCCCACAGATGATTATCTGGGGTAGCGCGATGTTTGGTAACACCACGATGGGTTGGCCCCATCACGGTTGTGACTACGGTCACGGTGCTTTGGTAGCACATTGTGTCTTTAGGACACGGAGGTTTAGCACCTCATTGCGACTTGTCCACAATGGTTTAACCACCGTGGGTTGGCCCCACTTGAGATATGGGATGGAAATGCGCTGAGTGTTTTGGTAACACCACACGATGGGTTGGCCCCATCATCACTTGGATTACGTGACTTGGTCACGGTGCTTTAGTAGCTACTGATGTCTTTGGGACACGATGCTTTGGTAGCACATTGACGGATATTGTGTCTTTGGGACACGGTGCTTTAGTAGCACATTGTGACTATATGTCACCGGTGGTTTAGCACCACCAGGTGGTTTGGTACCACCACGGGTAGAAGAAGCGATATGGATGGTTAGGTTGGGTTGCATTAATCATGTTGCTATGTATGATGTGTGTTAGCATGTTGATTCTTTGGGGCGGGATTTACACAGCTGAGTCACTCGACTCACCCTCTCCTTTGACATTTGGGTGACTCGTGAAGCGCGGACTTGGGCCGGGATGGACTCGAGAGTGCTTATGCCATCTTTGAATAAAGTCTTTACTCGGACTCTATATTTTGGGTACTTTAGTTATTTACTTTTATTTGGGTTTTTATTTGGGTTGTAAAAGGCCTCTAAATTTATGTCTTAAGTTGGTTGATGTTTTAATTAGATTTAATATGCCTTAACAAAATAAGCGGTATAAGTTTTACTAAAACACGGAAAGATAATGTTTTCAAAATTATAACTTGCGACGTGTTTTTAACTATACCATCGGGTATCACACTAAGTCTTTTTGACAAACAAATACAATTGGTTTCCAAACAAGACTACTCAAATTTGTTTCAAACACTTTGTATTTTCACTCCACTTTTAAGCGAAAAATCTAGTTTTCCCAAGACGTTTTCCCGTAGCATACAGTTCGGACGTGGTGTCTTGTCGGGTTTGGGGTGTTACATTTTGTGATATCAGAGCCAAGTTCAAAGGCTCATTTTGTGGGCTGAGGCCCAAAATGTTTTCAAAAGTACATTTTAAGTGTTGTTTTGGAATATATGATTTTGAAAGGCATGTACACAGAGTCTCGGCACACGATTCGCGGTAAGTACCTGTACTATTACTTGTGATTTGATTGGATATGAGTCGATGAATAGCTATAGCATGCTACCTTAGAGATTGAAAGCGATAGGATTTTGTGAAACTTGCGAGAACAATCCTCTTTAATTCATAAGACTTGCTTTTAAACAAGTGGAATAAATCTTGATGCATAAAATTCTTTAATCGAGATCGTTAGGAAGATTAGTCATGAGCACTCGAGGCGGGCGTGGTCGTAATACTCGTGGTAGAGGTAGGGGTAGAATGACGGTTTACGAGCCGTAGGATGCAGGCGGGGTTGAGAAAATGAGATCTGGGTTCCGCCACCACCGTGGAGGTGGAAGTTCCAAGATCGGAGCGGGAGGCGGCCCAGGTGTCACGAGCGATCTTTGCGAGTGTTGGAAAGGGTAGGCTGGGGCTAGTGGTGGTGCGAGGAGTTAGGAAATCGGTTCTGGCGACTTGGGCTACTTGGGCGAATTTTTCCGAGTGTATCTGGTGTTGCTCCTAACCTTTGCGAATATTGGTTTGGGAGGCAAGCGGGCGGATCATGGATGATCTGGACTTGGCAGCGAAGAAGAAAGGCTGAAGGGTATCGTATCGCTTCTCGGGATGAGTCATATCGATGGTGGCTCACGGTCGGGACGATGTGGCGTGCGGAGGATTTGACATGGGATTATTCAGGCATATCAAAAAGAAGTACATCGGGGCTAGTTACATCGACTCCCGGTGAAAGGCGTTTACGAGGCTTGTTGAGAGTAAATGCATTGCGGAGTGCAGGTGAGTTCTGAAGTGAGTAGGTATGCCGAGGGCATTGTAGCCACTGAGCATGAGAGGTGTGTTCGTTTGAGGATGGTGCGAGGCGAGTTGAGGCTGCGATTGCTCCTCGCGGGGCGCGAGTTCTTGTCTTAGTTGAGAAGGCTAAGGTGGTGAGGGTGTTAAGAGTCGGTGAGGCGAGTATGGGCGGGGAGTAGGCTTAAGAGGAGCTTTGGGTCTTACGGTTGCGTCGGCAATCCGCGAGAAGAGGGCTAGGCCAAGTGGGCGAGAATCGATGCTGCTAGGTTTGTTCTTTGCTAGGCGAGGGACCGCCCTGATGTAACCGATGTGGGAAATCTCATTGGGGTGGTTCTTTGGGTGGAGGTAAAGGTTGCTTCAGTGTGGTTCTCTGGAGCATCGCATTAGGGATTGTCCCGCGTAGGATGGCGAGGATTGATCGAGAGTCGGGCGTGTCGATTCGAGGTAATGGACCGCCACGCGAGAGGGCGTGGTAATGGCGAGTGGTTATGGATCAGTCGGGGCCGTGGAGCAGGCGAGAGGTGCGAGTAGTTACGAGGCTAGGCGGCTGGATTGGTGTATCTTTGCGAGGCAGGAGAGGAGGCGGCCTGCCGGGCGTCATAACCGAAGTGCGTTTTGATTTTTGGTACTCCTTATCTTGCTTTAATCGATGTGGGTTCTCGCACTCTTATGTTGCCCGATAGTATAGTAGAGACAATGGACTTAGACTGCACGAGATATCTTCTAGGCGGATGGTGTGATTAGTCCTGCAGGTCACTCTGTAGTGGTAGATAAAATTTTTTTAGAGAGGTACCCCTAGAACTCCAAGGGGTAGTGTTTCTTCTTGTCTGATGGAGCTGCCGTTTGGGGAGTTCGATCGATTCTCGGGATGGATTGGCTAGTTAAGTACCAGGCGAGGTTGGATTGCGCGGCTAAGCGTATGGTTCTTAAGGCGGTTGATGGCGTTGAGGTGGCTATGATAGGTAATAGGAGGGATTACTTATCAAATGTGGTATACTGCTCTGAAAGCGGAGAAGATGGTCGGGAAGAGTGCGAAGCGTATGTAGTTCATGTGTATGCCTTGGAGGCTAAAGTGCTGCTGTTGAGGAGGTTCGTCTTGTTAGGAATTTCTTGATGTGTTTCTGAAGAGCTTAGGGTTTGCCGCCGGTCGAGAGGTAGAGTTTGGGATTGATCACATTGCAGGGACGGCGCCGGTGTCTATTGCTCCGTATAGGATGGCACCAAAGGAATTGGTGGAGCTTAAGGCTCGGATCCGGGGAGTTATTGGATCGAGGTTTTATCGGTAGAGTGTTTACGTAGTGAGTGCGCGGTACTCTTTGTTAAGAAGAAAGATGAGTGCGATGCGGATGTGTATAGACTACAGCCAATTGAACAAGGTGACGATTAAAAACAAGTATCCGTTGCTGCGGATAGATGACTTGTTTGATCAAATTGAAGGAGTCTTTGCGGTATTCTCGAAGATCGACTTGAGATCTGGGTACCATCGATTGAAGGTTAAGGAAAGAGTTCCGTTTGTTTGGGTGAGAAACAACGAGAAAGCTTGATAAGTTAAAGAAGATCTTGGTGAGGCTCGGTTCTAATTCAACTTTGAAATTTTGGTAAGGAATACAGTCTCTTTGCGATGCATCACATGCAGTGCAGGTTGTGTCTTGATGCGGGAAGGTAAGGTTGTGGCTTACGCTTCTAGCGGTGAGGCCACATGAGGTCAACTATCCGACGCCTTGCGATCTGGAGCTAGCGGCGTAGTTTTTGCCTTAAAGATTTGGAGGCACTACTTATATGGAGAGAGATCGATAGTCTACGGGATCATAAGAGCTTGAAGTATCTCTTGACTCGGAAGGATTTGAATTTGAGGCGGCGTAGATGGGTTGAGTTCTTTGAAGGATTACGGCCCATTCTATTGAGTATCATCAGGGCAAGGCTAACGTGGTGGCGACAGCGTTGAGCCGTAAGGTTGTTTCGGTTAAGAGCTTTGTTTGCCCATTTGAGCTTGTATGGCGGCGGGAGTATTTTGGCGAGAGCGCAAGTTAAGCCTACTTGGGTTGGCGGTCGAGAGAAAGCTTGATTAGAGGATGAGGTTACGGAGTGCGCGAAGGTTGCAAGTGCGAGAATGGTGGTGTGGATGGTTTCTGACTTGTCTAGTGGCGAGGTTACGTGTTTTTGAGGTAAGGCTTGTATGCCTAAAGATGTTGGTAGGCGAAAGATTCTTGGGGCCTTTTATAGCATGATCCTCATGCTATACATCACGGAGGTAGCAAGATGTATAAGGATCTTAGAAGCGATTTTGGTGGCACAGTGCGAAGAAAGAGGTAGCGGAGTTTGTTGGAAAATGTCGACTTGTCGTAGTCAAGCCCGAACATCGATTGCCGTCGGGTTTGCTTGACTGTAAAGATTCCTCGATGGAAGTGGGAAAGGATAACCATGGATTTTGTCGGTGGAGTTACCGCTTCGCCAAGCAAGAAGGATTGATTTGGGTAGTGGTGGATCGTCGACTAAATCAATCACTTTATTCGGTGAGGTTGACTACTCACTTGAAGCTAGCAAAGGCGTATGTGTCGGAGATAGTGAGGTTGCGGTGTGCGGTTTGATAATCTCGGATAGGGATCGGAGTTTACTTCAAGGTTACGGAAGGCATTGCATCAAGCATTGGGTACTCGTTTGGATTTTAGCACGGTTTTCACCCGCGATCGCGGCGGACAATCGAAAGGGTTATTCGGATCTTAGAGGACATCTTTGAGGGGTTGTGTCACGGATTTGAGGTAGTTGGGAGGAGTTTCTACCGTTGGCGAGTTTGCCTACAACAACGATTACCAAGCAAGCATCAAGATGGCACCGTATGAGCGTTATATGGTAGGAAGTGTCGCTCACCTACGTGTTGGGCGGAGTTGGGTGAGCGTCAATTGTTGGGACCAGTTGGTAGGCGAGAGCGAGAAGACAAGGTTAAGTTGATTCAAGCTAGATTGAAGGATGCTTGAGGCCGGCGAAGTCTTATGCGATCTTAAGCGAAGAGATATAGAGTTTCTTTGTTGGGGATCGAGTGTTTACGAGGTCTACGCCTTGGAAGAAGATGCGAGGTTGGAAAGAAAGGCAAGCTTAGTCAGGGTTCATTGGGCGTATAAGATTTTGAGGCGAGTTGGACCGATAGCATATCGGCTTGAGTTGCCAGTGAGCTTAGTCGATTCACGGCGTCTTTCATGTTTGATGCTTGGAGTATCGTTGAGATCAAATCGCATGTGGTAGCGATGGAAGAGATCGAGGTGAATCGGACGACTATGGAAGAAGAACATGTCTGATTCTTGATCGAGATGTAAAGGTTCTCATTAGGAAAATCTGTGCCTTTGGTTAAGGTACTTTGGCGGAATCATGGCGTAGAGGAAGCCACGTGGGAACCCGAGGATCTGATGAGGCAGACAATACCATAACTCTTTTGATCGAGGTAATTTGAGGCCGAAATTATTTTTAAGAGGTAGAGAAGCGTAATATCCGGGTTAGGGGCTTGTTTTGTGGCTGCATGTTATTGCATGTTTGTAGTGTCTTTGTGTTGCTACTTTTATGTCTTAGGGGCTTAATTATAGCCTAGGTGTATGCAGTGAGTAAGAAAATTTTGGTTTTTGAGCTAAGGCATTAGGAATTTGAGGAAAATTGGGGGCTTTTAAATTTATTTTGGGAGTTTGTTAGCACAAGAAATTAATTGGTGGAGTGGCAATGTAGGCGCCACTAAGGCTTGGAGTGGCTAACGCCTAAAGCAAGGTGGAGGCCTTGTGTTAGAGGCTGCGGGTGGCCACTTTTTGGCACTCATTTTGTGGCATGGAGGAGGAGTTTGTAGGTAGTTCAAACTCTGCCTGTGACTTAGTCTCCACTTTCAAATGGAAGGTGTGGAGTGAAGATAGGAGTGTGACTTGGTCCACTCAATTCAAATGAGTGTATGGGAGCTTTTGGGGATATGGCCGAATATTTGGGGGAGTTTTGGGAGTGGCCGGTTGTGGTAGTAAGTGGGAAGGCTAGGCCGAAAAATTCTATTTGGCATTTTGTTGTTTTTTGGTCAAAAGGTAGGGAACAAAATTTCTTCTTTTGTCAACGACTTAAACTGAAAATTCAAGAGAGTCTCTTATTCTTTTCTTCTTGGAAAAGCCAGAAATACCAAACCTCTAAGGCTTGCCGAATTTGTTTCTTTTCTTCCAACCTTCTTGTGTGCCAGATGCACTCTTGCATTTTCTCTTCTCCTTCACTGCATAAGTCGAAACTAGTACCAATTGTCTTCTTATTCATTTTCTTCTCTCTTCTTTGAAAAACACTAGTCTTAGAAACACACCATTTCCCCAACCGATTTCTCCATTTCTTCTTGTCTATCTTTTTGGGTGTGCAGAACCCATATCAACTTGCAAAACTTTCTTCTATTTTCTCAAATCCTAGTGCTTGTAATCTCCATTTCTTCTCACCTCGTTCTTTCTTTCTCTTTTAATACAAAACCGAAAACAAGAGTGTTAAACACCTTGTGCCAATTTTCTTCTTGCTATTGTTCGGCATGGCGAATATTCTCTTCTTCCCCTAGTAGTCTCCTTTGGCGAATATCGGTGGTGTTTTGGAAGCTTTGGCTTTGTCGTTGGTGGTGGTAAGTCTGGGCCGAATGGCCATATCTCCCTCTTTTGGTTCTTTATTTGGTTGTGTTTTGGTTAAGGGTTCGATTATGGTCGGTTTGGAAGGGTGTTAACCTTTGGTTATCATCTTGTGTTAGGGTCTTGGATATCAGCGATCGGTGGAGCCTTCTCTCTTTGTGAACCGATTAGGTAAGTGATGGTAAGATATCATTCGCGATTATTCGTTTAAATCGATTAAGTCAAGGTGACAAAGGATTAACCATTCTCTCTTAAGGTGTAGCCGATTGGTGATCAAAGAAGGGGCTATTAGTTGGTTCGGGTTTGGTAGGAAACCAAACTTTTGCAAAGGTAAAGGTCCAACGCTAACCCTTGTGGTTCATTTGGTTATGGCGAATGGTCTTAGTGCCTAACCCTATGTTGGCGAATATTGTGGTTGCCTAATGGTTTACTTTTGGCCGATTCTAGGAGCGGATAGTCAAGGGACTCGAGTGATTCGTAGGGATCTTTAGACTCGTAGCTATCAGGTGTGTATACTAACACACTTATATTTAGTAATATCGTTAATAACTTTTGTGCAATGACTAATGAAGCAGTGGTGACTATTATGATACCCTCATGGAGTGCGAGTTTGGACTCGGGTAAGTCGGTGCTATTATTATGAGTTATTGATGATACATATGATATCATGGTTATGGATATGTGACATGGGGTATGAGATTAGACATATTGGCATGATATGCATGATAGTATGATATGCATGATAGCATGATATTCATGATTACATGAGTTTGGCATGTTGATGGGTGATCTGAGAGGAGGAGCGATGATGTATTGTCTTGTGAGCACGGTGCTTTAGTAGCACACTTTGTGACTTTGGGTCACGGAGGTTTAGCACCTCGAGGTTTGGTACCTCGTCGTCTGTCCCGGTGGCTCGGTACCACGAGTGGGTTGGCCCCACGAGATGATTATCTGAGGATTGGCGCTTGTGTTTTGGTAACACCGATGGGTTGGCCCCATCACGGTTTGTGACTACGGTCACGGTGCTTTGGTAGCACATTGTGTCTTTGGGACACGGAGGTTTGGCACCTCATTGCGACTTGTCCACAATGGTTTAACCACAGTGGGTTGGCCCCCCGCCAGAGATATGGGATAAATGCTGCTAGTGTTTTGGTAACACCACGATGGGTTGGCCCCATCATCACTGGATTAAGTGACTTGGTCACGGTGCTTTAGTAACTACTTGATGTCTTTGGGACACGGTGCTTTGGTAGCACATTGGCGGATATTGTGTCTTTGGGACACGGTGCTTTGGTAGCACATTGTGACTATATGTCACGGTGGTTTAGCACCACCGGTGGTTTGGTACCACCACGGGGTAGAAGAGCGATATGGATGGTTAGGTTCGGGTTGCATTAATCATGTTGCTATGTATGATGTGTGTTAGCATGTTGATTCTTTGGGAGCGGGATTTACACACTGAGTCACTCGACTCACCCTCTCCTTTGACATTTGGTGACTCGTGAAGCGGACTTGGGCCGGGATGGACTCGAGTGCTTATGCCATCTTTGAATAAAGTCTTTACTCGGACTCTATATTTTGGGTACTTTAGTTATTTACTTTTATTTGGGTTTTTATTTGGGTTGTAAAGGCCTCTAAATTTATGTCTTAAGTTGGTTGATGTTTTAATTAGATTTAATATGCCTTAACAAAATAAGCCGGTATAAGTTTTACTAAAACTTTGGAAAGATAATGTTTTCAAAATTATAACTTGTGACGTGTTTTTAACTATACCATCGGGTATCACACTAAGTCTTTTTGACAAACAAATACAAGCTGGTTTCCAAACAAGACTACTCAAATTTGTTTCAAACACCTTTGTGTTTTCACTCCACTTTTAAGCGAAAAATCTAGTTTTCCCAAGGCGTTTTCCCAGTAGCATACAGTTGGGACGTGGTGTCTTGTCAGGGTTTGGGGTGTTACACAATTTACTAACTCATGTCCATTTTGTCCAAAACTTATAATTTGGGAAAATTTCTATTTAAGGACTTCTAATTAATATTCTAAAGCTATTTCATACAAAAAGTTTCTAGAAACTCATTTTTGCAACTTTTGCAATTTAGTCTATTTGATCATTCCATGTCAATTTCACAAAATTTCTACATGGGCTATAATACTATCATGCAAACATGTCATAAACCTTAAGAACTCAATTTACTAACTTTCAGTTTGTGGTCTCGCACCACTATTTAACTAGGCCACTGAATCGGGATGTTACACAATATGTGGCTCAAGAGTGTGTTCCTTGATTAAGTGCCTTAATGGGTACTCTTGAAAAAGAATTGTGGGTTTTGAATCGTACACCTCAGTGTACCACTTGAGCATCCATCGGAACTTCAATGGTTCAACGAACAAAACTCTTAGTAAGATGAGAGAATTATGAGATAGAATGATAATGTCTTGAAAGAATATGACATGATGAGCTCATCTATGTTTACTTGATGTATATGAAACTTTTGTGACTAACATGTTTGATTGAATGGTTGTATTTAGGCAATTTTGCCAAGTTGATGGAAAACATGTTATTGTATGCTTACATTTAATAAGCGGGATCGGTAAGTTTAGTTTTCCATTATACGAACTTCTTGAGGCATGTAATGTAATCATTTTATTTTCCCTGTTTTATAGTGCTCGGAAGCTCGCGAAGGTTGGAGATCTTTGGAGCATCATCACACTATCCACTAGCTTATTTTGGGTATATGTATAGCAAATCATTTTGGTATAGTGGCATGTATAGGCTAACTTGGCCTTAATGTCGGCGATGATGATGTTTTGTATCCTAGCCATTGGAATGGCTAGTAATGGTCTATTTTGGTATTATGAAGTATATTATTATGTTAATCGTGCATGTGATTTAAGTGAATGTGATAAAGATGCTAATGCCTAGGTTAAATAAAGGTAAGAATATAAACATGTATGCAAGTAATGGTATGTCATGTTGAATGATGGAAATTGCTTAATTTAAATGCTTGAATTGGTTGGTACTTGGATGTAAGAATTAGTGCAGGTCATTGGTGTGATTTTTAGGAGGGAAATGAATCTAGGAATGGCTTTATTTCGTCCACACGGCTAGACACACAGCGTGTGTCTTGGCCAGTGTGTGACACCTGACACAGTACATGGGCGTGTGGTTTGGGCGTGTGTCCCTGCACCTAAATTTTGAGAAATCGAATGCTCGAAATTGAGCACACGCAGGCGAGAGATACGGGCGTGTGTCTCGGTGTGTGTGCTACGACCTAGAACACGGCGTGTGTCTTGATCGTCTCAAACCTACACCTAATTTTGAAAGAATTTAATTAACCACGACCTAGCACGCAGGCGTGTGGCATGGCGTGTGCACAAGTCGAGAGAGTTACGGGGTTGAACCACGACACATGCACGGGCGTGTCCTAGGATCACTGCAGGCGTGTCCCTCGGACCACACGGGCTTGTGAGCCCTACAACTTGGAATTTTTTTTGAAATTTCGCGAAAAATTCTTAGAGTTCCCGATTAAGTCCCGACTCGATTCTAATGCCTATATTGGGCCTCGAGGGTCCATCTAAGGGACGATATCAATAATCTCGGTTAGTGAATTGTAATTTACATGAATTATTTGTAAATGTTTTGAAAGTTCTGGTAATGCTCTGTAACCCTGTTCCGGCGACGGAAACGGGTTAGGGGTGTTACACTGCATGATGCTATTGTGAATTGTAGACAAAAGACTATTGAATTGAAATGTCAGAATAATGAAATTCTTCGAATTTAATCTGATTAGTCGAGTGAGTTTCCTGTTGTAATATCGATGATGTTAGCTCAGAATTATGTGAGGAAAGGTTGTGATGCTTACCTTGCGTATGTACTAGATACAAAAGTGTCTGAATCGAAGATTGAATCAGTACCAGTGGTTTGTGAATATCTGGATGTGTTTCCAGAAGAATTGCTTGGGTTGCCATTGATCAGAGAAGTTGAGTTTGCTATTGAATTAGTACCGTGAGCATCAGCGATGCTCGATAGCTCCGTACAGAATGGCTCTAATAGAGTTGAAAGAATTGAAAGCTCAGTTGCAAGAGTTAACAGATAGGGGTTTTGTGCGACCTAGTTTTTCGCCATGGGGTGCACTAGTGTTGTTCGTAAAGAAGAAAGATGGATCGATGAGGCGTATGCAGACTATAAATCGACTTAATAAGGTTACAATTAAGAATAAGTATCCTTTCTGAAATTGATGATATGTTTGATCATTTGAAAGGGGTAAAAATATTTTCGAAGATTGATCTAAGATCTGGCTATTATCAGTTGAGAGTTAAAGATTCGGATGTGCCGAAAACTACGTTCAGAACAAGGTACGGGCATTATAAATTTCTTGTTATGCCTTTGGATTAACTAATGCTCCTGCGGTTTTTATGGATTTGAGAATTGAATCTTTAGGCCGTATTTGGGCGATTTGTTGTTGTATTCATTCATGACATTACGATCTATTCAGAGATGAGTCAAGAGCATCTTTGAGCGTTTGAGAATTGTATTACAAACATTAGAGACAATCAATTGATTGCTAAATTCGATAAATGTTAGTTTTGGCTCACGAGAGGTTGGATTTTTGGGACATATTGTTTTATTGAAAGGTATCAGTTGATCAAGTAAGATTTGCGATTGTTGATTGGAAACCACCAAGCGTATCTGAAGTTAGAAGTTTTTGGGATTAGTGGCTACTATCGGCGTTTTGTAAAAGGATTTTCAATTATTGCTACACAAATGATGTAACACCCCAACCCGTGTAAAATCGCGAGCAGGGTTCTGAGCTTTATCAAAACCTTTGAAACATTTTCGGATAAATCATGTCAATCACTATTCATTAAGCGAGATCATTTATAACGCCCCTTAAATGGACCCTCGAGGCCCAATCCCGAGCATTAGAATCAGTCGGGACTTAATCGAAACCTCTAAGAATTTTTGCAAAATTTTAAAAATTTTGCAGGTCTGCGAGACTCACTGCGCTTGGTGTGGTCTAGGGACACGCCCGGTGTGGTCGGGGCCGTGTGGTCTCACTGCGCTGTGTCCCTAACCGTGTAACTCTATGAATTGCAAGCATGAAGAAATTGAAGTGGCGATGCCAAGTCACACGCGCCCGTGTGTTAGGCCGTGTGGCGAATTTTTATTTTCTAAATTAGGAGCGGTTTTCACTGGCGTGTAACATGCGTGTTCAAGGCCGTGTCAACCACATGGTGAGACACTGCGCTTGTGTCTCTGCCCGTGTGCTCAATCTGAGCATTTTGTTTCTCATTTTTAAGATCACGGGGATGCGGTCGGACCACATGCCCATGGGAATTGGCCGTGTGTCACACACGACCTGACACTGCGCTTGTGGGTCTACGTGTGGACAAAATTAAGCCAAACATACCAAGTACAATTCAACCATTCCAAGCATTCAATTTAAGCAAATTCCATCATTCATCATGGCATACCATTACATACATATGTGTTTATAAACTTACCTTGGATTAACTGAGGCTTTAATATCATTTGATCACATATACTTGACATAACACATGAATATATCATAATAACCTACTTAGTCATACCAAAATGAACCATTACTAGCCATTCCAATGGCTAGGTTACAAAACATCATTTTCAAGCCACCTATGGCCAAGTTATCCTATACATGCTGTAACACCCCAAACTCGGACAAGACACCACGCCCGAATCTGGTATGTTACGGGGAAAAACGTCTTTGAGTGATCAGATTTTTTTTTTTTTTTTGTTTAGAAGTGGGGTGAAAACATAGTGATTTTGAGGAAAGTTTGAGTAGGCTTGTTTGATTAGATTTTGAAAACTTATCCAAGTATATAGTTAAAACGAGTTGATTTCATTTAGGACTTCCAATAGTTTCTTAGTGCCATTTTGAAACTTTTAGACTTAGCGACAAATCGAGTTTGATTTGAAATTCATTTGAGTTTATTGAATAACAAAACATAGCGAGATACCCGATGGTATAGTTTAAAACACATTGCGATATAATTTTGAAAACGTTGTCTTTCCAAGTTTTAGTAAAATTTCATGCCAAGTTATTTGTTAAGCAGGTTGAGAATCTAATTAAAACATAACCATCAAAAAACATAATTTAAAGGCCTTTTACAAATCCAAATTAAAACCCAAATAAAAGTAATTAAATTAAAGTACCCAAATGATAGAGTTGGAGTAAAACTTTATTAAGCATGGCATGAGCACCCGAGTCCATCCGGCTCCATGTCGCGTCTCTACGAGTCACTGAAATGTCAAAGGAGAGGGTGAGTCAAGTGACTCGATGCATAAATCCGCTCCCGATGAAACAACATGCTAACACACATCATACATAGCAACATAATTAATGCAACCCGATCCTAACCATCCGTATCTCCTTTTTCTACCCGTGTGGTACCAAACCACTTTGGTGGTGCCAAACCACCCCAGTGACATATAGTCACAATGTGTTACCAAAACAACGGTGTCCCAAAGACACAATCACGCTACCCAAGCAGTGGTGGCCGTAGTCACGATAATCGAATGATGGGGCCAACCCATCGTGTGATACCAATCACTAGTGACGATCCCATATCTCATGTGGGGCCAACCCACGGTGGTGTTAACCACGGGGACAAAAGTCGCAATGGTGCCCAACCTCTGTGTCCCAAAGACACAAATGTGCTACCAAAGCACTTGGTGGCCGTAGTCACAATAATCGAATGATGGGGCCAACCCATCGTGTGATACCCAATCACTAGCGAGGCGATCCCATATCTCAAAGTGGGGCCAACCCACGGTGGTGTTAACCACGAGGACAAGTCGCAATGAGGTGCCCAACCTCTGGTGTCCCAAAGACACAAATGTGCTACCAAAGCAACTGGTGACCCAAAGTCACAAAGTGTGTTACCAAAACAACTTGGTGCTCGTCGGCACAAATCATCACTTGCTCCTCTACTCATATCACCCATCAACAAACCAACTCATGTAATCATGCATATCATACAAATTATGCATATCATGCTAATATGTTTGACTCATGCCCCATATCACATACATACATAGTCATGATACCATATAAATCATCGGTAATCTAGTAACAATCTTGACTTACCGGATCACGTACCGTACCGTTTGGGTATCAATAACCATCATCTTGTCATGATTTTAATAGGCAAAGCAGGTTTAATAACAATATTACTAAGTATAGTGTGTTAGTTTACACACACAGTAAAAAGCGCAACCTTTAATTCTAAAAGAAAGCGATCTAAAGCTCCTTGTATCCTTGATCCTACAATCGGCCAAATAGGAGTTAGACATCTAACATTCGGCCAACAATAATTAACCAAAGGGTTTGTCGAATCACCCTTACCTCTAAACTCGATTTGGTTTCCTACCAAATCCCGAACCACAATGGTTCTTCTAAGATGATCGGCCACCACCTTGAAAAGAATAGCGATTAATCTTTTGCAACTCGATTTAGTGAAACAACGGAATAGCCTAATAACATCACTCTTGCCACCACTTACCAACGATCAACCAACGATGTTGCTTCATTGATCGCCACCAAAAATCTGGAGACCTAAAGCGAAATAATTAACTCCTTCCAGCAAAACCAAAATAGACTTTAATCAAATCGAAACTACAAGCACTAGAGAGAAAAGAGAAATGGCCATTCGGTCCAACACTTACCAATACCACCCAAAATTCGGCCACAAGAGGACTTCCAAGAGAGAAAAGATTAGGCTAAGATGCACCCCAAAAGACAAGAAGATTCGGCCTAAGTGTTTACCACACACCTATGTTCGGTTTTTGAATGGAAAAGGAAAGAAAAGAAGATAGGAGATGAGAATGAAGTTTAGGCAATAATGTATAAGAAAAGAAAAAAATAAAAGTCCGAGATGCAAGTGATTGTGGTTTGGCACTTGAAGAAATGGGAAGATGAATAATGGAAAGATTCGGTTTGAAGCAAGTGAGAGTTTGGCACAAGTACTTTAGGAGAAGAGAATGGATTATGAGAAGGAGAGAAGAGAGTGTTAGGCTATCAAGGTTCAATCAAGGAAGAAGAATATGACAAGAAAAGACTTTTACTTACGGCTTACCCAAGTGAAGAAAGAAGAACACACAACAAAAAATGCAATAATGCATTCGGCTACACACAGAGACTAAATGAAGCAAAACAATTTCGGCAACTAAGGGACTAGGTGTTTGGTTTCAAGAGGTGGAAAGAATGAGAGAATTTCTATGGAAAAATCGGCTTGTTTGACAAAATGAGGAACTTTGTTTGATACCAAAAGTGACCAGAAAAAACACCCAAAATGCCAATTGAATTTGGCACACTCTTTCCCCCACACTAAGCCGTCCTCCCCTCCAACTCCCCTAAATTCGGCCATAATCCCCAAACACACTCACCACCACTCATTTCAAATGAGTGGACCAAATCTCCTCCACATTTTGCTCTCCACCTTACATTTGAAAGTGAAGACCAAGTCCAAGTAGAATTTCACTAGCCTTCTACCTCTCCTCCATGCCGTCCCAAAAAGAAGCCAAAAATGGGGACTCTGTAGCTCGAACTGGACCTCCACTCCATGTAGATGGCGCCACACCAAGCTCCCCATGTAGCGCATGCTTTGCCACTAAGCTAGCTCCTTACTTGTGCAACAAAACAACAAATTATTTTCTTAAACCCCACTTCCTCGGCTCCTTCACTTAACACCCAAAAAACCAAAATTTTCCCATTCCCTCAAGCACACTCCTAGACTACAATTAAGCCCTAAAACACCGAAATAGCAACCTGACACACTAAACACATGCAAAAACATGCAACAACAAAATAGCCCTTAACCGGGATATTACGGTTCTACCCCCTTAAAAATAATTTGACCTCGAAATTACCTAATCAAAAAGAGTTGCGGGTATTCTTTGTCTCATCATATCCTCGGGTTCCCACGTAGCTTCTTCTCGCCATGATTCCGCCAAAGTACCTTAACCAAAGGCACGGACTTTCTCACGGGACCTTCACATCCCGATCAAGAATGCGCACGAGTTCCTCCTCCATGGTCAAGTCTGGATTTACCTCGATCTTTTCCACTTTGCTACCACATGCGACGGATCGAGCGATACCTCGAAGCATCGAAGCGTGAAAGACATCGTGAATCGACTAAGCTCTGGCGGCAACTCAAGGCGTCGCCCGCTGGTCCAACTTCGTCTCGGTAC
This sequence comes from Gossypium sturtianum, assembly GCA_025698515.1. Lineage (NCBI taxonomy): Eukaryota > Viridiplantae > Streptophyta > Magnoliopsida > Malvales > Malvaceae > Gossypium > Gossypium sturtianum. The sequence goes on along the minus strand of CM046943.1, from coordinate 71,676,373 downwards.
CTTATCACGGTCCAATAAACCTCGGACTTAGCTTGCCTTTCTTCCCGAACCTCAACACCTTCTTCCAAGGCGAGACCTTGGGAATACTCGATCCCCACAACGAACTCTATATCTCTTCGCTTAAGATCGGCGCCAAGACTTACGCGGTCGAAGCTTCCTTCAATCGAGGCCCGAATCGAATTAACCTTGTCCTCGGTCTCGACAACCAACTCGGGTCCTAACAGCGGCGTTCACCTAACTCGAGTCCAACACGTGGGTGGCGACATTTCCTACCATACAACGCCTCATACGGTGCCATCTTGATGCTCGCAGTAGCTGTTGTTGTAGGCAAACTCATTAATGGTAGAAACTCCTCCCAACTACCTCACGAAATCCAAGATACAACCTCTCGGCATATCCTCTAAGACTGAAATGACCCTTTCGATTGGCCGTCGATTTGCGGTGAAAAGCCGTCTTTGAAATCAAGCAGCGTACCCAAAGCACGATGCAGCGCTTTCCAAAACCTTGAGCGTAAATCTAGGATCCCTATCCAGATTATCGAAAGCGGCACACCGTGCAACCTTACTATCTCGACACATACGACTTCGCTAACCACGAGTGAGTAGTCAACCCTCACCGAATAAAGTGAGGTGATTTAGTCGATCGATCCTACACTACCCAAAGCTGAATCTTTCTTGCTTGGCGTGGCGGTAACCTTGGCCGAAATCCATGGTTATCCTTTCCCACTTCCGAGGAATCTTCACGGTGAAGCAACCCCAAGCGGCAAGCGATGTTCGACCTTGACTGCGAGCAAGTCGGACACTTCCCAACAACCTCTGTCACCTCCTTCTTCAAGCGAGGCCACCAAAAGCGCTCTCTAAGATCCCTATACATCTTGCTACCTCCGGGATGCATAGCATAGGCGCTATGTGCGTCTGAAGAATCTTCTGCCTCGGCTCAACATCTTTAGGCATACAAGCCTTACCACGAAAACACGAACCTGCGTCACTAGGCGGTGTAACCATCCACACCACCATTACGCACTTGCAACCTTGGCGCGCTTAGAATCACATCCTCTAAGCTGTTTCTCTCGGTTTGCTCAACCCCAAAGTAGCAACACCTTTCTCTGCGAGAATACTCCGTCGTCATACAAACTCAAATGGGCAAACAATGCTTTTAACTCCGAAAACAACCTTACGGCTCAGCGCGTACGCCACCACGTTAGCCTTGCGGATGATACTCAATCGAGCGATCGTAATCTTTCGACCTTCGACCCATCTGCGCGCCTCAAATTCAAATCATACGAGTCGGTAAATACTTGAGACTCTTGTGATCTATGTAGACTATCGATCTCTCTCCGTACAAGTAGTGCCTCCAAATATTTAAAGCGAAGACTACGGTTGCTAGCTCCAAATCGTCGTCGGTTAGTTGACCTCATGTGGCCTCGGTTGCCGAAAGCGTAAGCCACAACCTTACCTTCTTGCATCGGCACACAACCCAAGCCGTATGTGATGCATCGCAATAAAGCGTGAATTCCTTACCGACCTCGAGGTTGAATTAAAGCCAGGAGCCTCGGTCAAAATCTTCTTTAACCTATCGAAACTTTCTGCTTTGTTTCTCGGTCCACACAAGCGGAACTTCTTTCCTCGGCAACTTGGTCATCGTGTTTGCTATCAACGAAAACCCTCAACAAACCTTCGGTAGTATCGGCCAAACCAGAAAACTCGAATCTCGACCAGCGACTTAGCGGCTTCCAATCCAAAAGCGCCTCAATCTTACGAGGATCTACTCGAATTCCCTCGGCCGACACTACATGACCCAAGAAAGTCACTTCTCTAAGCGAACTTCGCACTGCGAACTTAGCATGAGAGGCGCTTTTCCCTCAAAATCTGCAACACCACTCGCAAATGCTTATCATGCTCTTCCTCTGTCGCCCTTGGTACACCAAGATGTCGTCTATGAAAACCACGACGGGCCCGATCCGAATCTTTGTTGAAACACCATATTCATCATGTCCATAAGCAGCTGCGGTCGTTAGTCAACCCGAGCGGCATTACGAGAAATTCGTAGTGCCCATCACCCGAGTCCGAAGCGGCTGTTTTATGGATATCGGCCTCCTTAACTCTTAGCGGTGATACCCGGACCTCAAGTCGATCTTGAGAATACGCGGCACCCCTCGGTGATCAAACAAATCGTCTATCAGTGGCAGCGGATACTTATTTTTAATCGTCGGCTTGTTCAAGCTGGCGGTAGTCTATACACATCCGCATCGTGCCATCTTTCTTCTTGACAAAAATGCCGGCGCGCCCCATGGCGAAACACTTGGCACGATGAAACCTCTATCCAATAACTCTGGATCTGAGCCTTAAGCTCCACCAACTCCTTTGGCGCCATCCTATACGGAGCAATAGACAACGCGCGCGATTCAGGGTATGAGATCAATCCCGAACTCCACCTCGCGATCTGGCGGCAATCACGGAAGCTCCTCGGGAAAAACATCGATAAACTCCTTAGCAGTGCGAACCTTCTCCACGGCCAGGACTCTTTAGCCTCCAAGGCATACACATGAACCACATAAACTTCCACGGCCCTTCGACCATCTTCTGCGCTTTCCAGCGGATACCACATTGATAAGTAATCTCTCCTATTACCTATCATAGCCACCTCTTCACCCTCGACCGTATTAAGAACCATGCGCTTGCGCGCAATCCAACCTCGCTGGTACTTGACCAGCCAATCCATCTCAAGAATCAGTTGAACTCCCCAAGCGGCGGCTCCATCGGATCGGCGGCCGAACACTACCCTTGGAGTTCTAGGGTACCTCTCTAAGCAGGTTTATCTACTACTCTGAGTGACCTAGAGGCTAATCACGGTCATCTGCCTAGAAGATATCTCGAGTCTAAATCCATGGTCTCTACTATACTCACGGCAACATAAGAGTCGCGTTGAACCCACATCAATCAAAGCGGTATAAGGAGAACCAAAAATCAAAAGCGTCTGCAGGTTATGGCGTCCGGTGCGTCGCCCTCCTCTCGGCGCCTCGCGGCATACACTAATCCGGTGTCTAGCATCGAGCTACTCGCACCTCTGCCGGTGCTCCACGGCCCGACGAACCATTACTACCTGCTGCCATTACCACGGCCCCTCTGCGGTGGCGGTCCATTACCTCTGAGCGATTACGGCCTGCCTCTCGGGCCAGAATCTGGCCAACCTCGCGGACAATCCCTCACCACGATGCTCGAGAGAACCACACTCGAAGCAACCTTTTCCTCGATCCGGCCCACCCCAATGAGATTTTCCTGCCCGATCACCTTGCGGCGGTCCACGCCTCGCGACAACAAACCTAGCGGTGATTCGGCCCACTCGGTCTAGCCCTCTTCTGCGGATTACACGGCGATCGGAAGACCCAAAGCTCCTCTTATGCCTATTTCGGTCCATACCTGCCTCGCGGCTCCTTAACACCTCGGCTACCTTAGACTTCTCAACTAAGGCGGCAAACTCGCTCTCTGGCGAGGAGCAATCAGCGACCTCAAGTCGTCTCGCGGACCATCCTCGAAAGCGAACACACCTCTCATGCTCGGTGGCCACAATGCCCACTGGCATACCTACTCGGCCGGGAACTTCGGCCTCGTACTCGAAAGCAGTTTACTCCTGAACAAGCCTCGAAATGCCTTTTATTTGAGAGTCGATATAACTAGCCCCGATGTACTTCTTTTGATATGCGACCACGAAATAATCCCATGTCAAATCCTCTGCGCCACCTTGTCCCGAACCGTGAGCCACCAGCGATATGACTCATCCGGAGAAGCGATGCGATGCCCTTGACTTCTCTTGGTGTCAAGTCGGATCATCCATGATCCTTCGGTTGCCTCCGGTAATACTCGGCGATCTTGGGAGCAACACGAAACACCTCGGAAGAATTCGGCCCCATTTGCCGAAGTCGCTTAGGAACAAATTTCCTAACTCCGCGCCACCACCAACACCAGCTACTCTTTCTAACACTCGTAGCATCGCTGTGACAACTGCGTCGTCCCGATCGATCTTGGAACTCACCACCTCCGTGGCGGCGGAGCCGGTATCTCATTTTACGAACCACGACCCGGATCCTACGGGCTCGAAAGCGGTCATCCTACCACGACCTGCGTCCACGACCCGTCCACCTCTAGCGCTCATGACTAATCTTTCTACGTATCGATTAAGAATTTTATGCATCGATATTTATTCCACTTGTTTAAAAGCAAGTCTTATGAATATTTTAAGAGGATTTGTTCTCATGAGTTCACACAAAATCCTATCGGTTTCAATCTCTAAAGTAGTATACTATTGCTATTCATCAAATCATATCACATCCAATCAATTCACAAGCAATAGTGCGGGTACTTACAGGCGGCTGTGCAGGAGACTCGGTGCCACGCCTTTCAAACCATACTTTAAGAATAAAGACTAACAAAACAATCTTTTGAAAACATTTTGGGCCTCGGGCCCACAGTAGAAACCTTTGAACTTAGCTCACGATACCACAATTGTAACACCCCAAACTCGGACAAGACACCACGCTTGAATGCGGTATGTTCTGGGGAAAAACGTCTTTGAGTGATCAGATTTTTTTTTTGTTTAGAAGTGGGGTGAAAACATAGTGATTTTGAGGAAAGTTTGAGTAGGCTTGTTTGATTAGATTTTGAAAACTTATCCAAGTATATAGTTAAAACGAGTTGATTTCATTTAGGACTTCCAATAGTTTCTTAGTGCCATTTTGAAACTTTTAGACTTAGCGACAAATCGAGTTTGATTTGAAATTCATTTGAGTTTATTGAATAACAAAACATAGCGAGATACCCGATGGTATAGTTTAAAACACATTCGCGATATAATTTTGAAAGCGTTGTCTTTCCAAGTTTTAGTAAAATTTCATGCCAAGTTATTTGTTAAGCGGTTGAGAATCTAATTAAAACATAACCATCAAAAAACATAATTTAAAGGCCTTTTACAAATCCAAATTAAAACCCAAATAAAAGTAATTAAATTAAAGTACCCAAATGATAGAGTTGGAGTAAAACTTTATTAAGCATGGCATAGGCACCCCAGAGTCCATCCAGGCTCCATGTCGCGTCTACGAGTCACTGAAATGTCAAAGGAGAGGGTGAGTCGGTGACTCGATGCATAAATCCAGCTCTCGATGAAACAACATGCTAACACACATCATACATAGCAACATAATTAATGCAACCCGATCCTAACCATCCGTATCTCCTTTTTCTACCCAGTGTGGTACCAAACCAGCTTTGGTGGTGCCAAACCAGGTGACATATAGTCACAATGTGTTACCAAAACAACGGTGTCCCAAAGACACAATCGCTACCCAAGCAGCGGTGGCCGTAGTCACGATAATCGAATGATGGGGCCAACCCATCGTGTGATACCCAATCACTAGCGAGACGATCCCATATCTCATGTGGGGCCAACCCACGGTGGTGTTAACCACGGGGACAAGTCGCAATGAGGTGCCCAACCTCTGGTGTCCCAAAGACACAAATGTGCTACCAAAGCAACGGTGGTGACCGTAGTCACAATAATCGAATGATGGGGCCAACCCATCGTGTGATACCAATCACTAGCGAGACGATCCCATATCTCAAAGTGGGGCCAGCCCACGGTGGTGTTAACCACACGGGGACAAAGTCGCAATGAGGTGCCCAACCTCTGGTGTCCCAAAGACACAAATGTGCTACCAAAGCCTTTGGTGACCCAAAGTCACAAAGTGTGTTACCAAAACAACGGTGCTCAAATCGGCACAAATCATCACTTGCTCCCTCTACTCATATCACCCATCAACAAACCAACTCATGTAATCATGCATATCATACAAATTATGCATATCATGCTAATATGTTTGACTCATGCCCCATATCACATACATACATAGTCATGATACCATATAAATCATCGATAATCTAGTAACAATCTTGACTTGCCCGGATCATTACCACGTACCCGTTTGGGTATCAATAACCATCATCTTGTCATGATTTTAATAGGCAAAGCGGGTTTAATAACAATATTACTAAGTATAGTGTGTTAGTTTACACACACAGTAAAAGCGCAACCTTTAATTCTAAAAGAAAGCGATCTAAAGCTCCTTGTATCCTTGATCCTACAATCGGCCAAATAGGAGTTAGACATCTAACATTCGGCCAACAATAATTAACCCAAAGGGTTTGTCGAATCACCCTTACCTCTAAACTCGATTTGGTTTCCTACAAATCCCGAACCACAATGGTTCTTCTAAGATGATCGGCCACCACCTTGAAAAGAATAGCGATTAATCTTTTGCAACTTTCGATTTAGTGAAACAACGGAATAGCCTAATAACATCACTCTTGCCACCACTTACCAGCGATCAACCAACGATGGTGCTTCACTTGATCGCCACCAAAAATCTGGAGACCCTAAAGCGAAATAATTAACTCATTCCAACCAAAACCAAAATAGACTTTAATCAAATCGAAACTACAAGCACTAGAGAGAAAAAGAGAAATGGCCATTCGGTCCAACACTTACCAATACCACCCAAAATTCGGCCACAAGAGGACTTCCAAGAGAGAAAAGATTAGGCTAGATGCACCCAAAAGACAAGAAGATTCGGCCTAAGTGTTTACCACACACCTATGTTCGATTTTGAATGGAAAAGGAAAGAAAAGAAGATAGGAGATGAGAATGAAGTTTAAACAATAATGTATAAGAAAAGAAAAATAAAAATCTGAGATGCAAGTGATTGTGGTTTCGGCACTTGAAGAAATGGAAAGATGAATAATGGAAAGATTAGGTTTGAAGCAAGTGAGAGTTTCGGCACAAGTACTTTAGGAGAAGAGAATGGATTATGAGAAGGAGAGAAGAGAGTGTTAGGCTATCAAGGTTCAATCAAGGAAGAAGAATATGACAAGAAAAGACTTTTACTTACGGCTTACCCAAGTGAAGAAAGAAGAACACACAACAAAAAATGCAATAATGCATTCGGCTACACCTGAGACTAAATGAAGCAAAACAATTTCGGCAACTAAGGGACTAGGTGTTTCGGTTTCAAGAGGTGGAAAGAATGAGAGAATTTCTATGGAAAAATCGGCTTGTTTGACAAAATGAGGAACTTTGTTTGATACCAAAAAGTGACCAAAAAAACACCCCAAAATGCCAATTGAATTTGGCACACTCTTTCCCCCACACTAAGCCGTCACTCCCCTCCAACTCCCCTAAATTCGGCCATAATCCCCAAACACACTCACCACCACTCATTTCAAATGAGTGGACCAAATCCTCCTCCACATTTTGCTCTCCACCTTACATTTGAAAGTGAAGACCAAGTCAAGTAGAATTTCACTAGCCTTCTACCTCTCCTCCATGCCGTCCCAAAAAGAAGCCAAAAATGGGGACTCTGTGGCTCGAACACTTTGGACCTCCACTCCATGTAGATGGCGCCACACAAGCTCCCCATGTAGCGCATGCTTTGCCACTAAGCTAGCTCCTTACTTGTGCAACAAAACAACAAATTATTTTCTTAAACCCGACTTCCTCAGCTCCCTTCACTTAACACCCAAAAAACCAAAATTTTCCCATTCCCTCAAGCACACTCCTAGACTACAATTAAGCCCCTAAAACACCGAAATAGCAACACAGCACACTAAACACATGCAAAAACATGCAACAACAAAATAGCCCTTAACCCGGGATATTACACATGCCATTATGGTATTATCCTATACTTGCCATTATACCATAATTGATTTACCATACTGTACCATCATGAGTCGATGGATAGTGTGAGTGATCTCTGCCAAGCTTCCAATCTAACAAGCTTCCGATTTACTATAAAACAGGGAAATAAAACTAAGTAAGCATAAAATACTTAGTAAGTTCGTAAAACATGGTACTTAACTTACCATTCATTCTATTTTGAGGTAACTATGTAAGGCACATTCATTCAATTTGACCTCAAGCCTTACACATATCCTCATTGCCCTTGTTAGTCATATATTCCATAATAACATCAAAACATGTTTAGGCTCAACAACAATCAAGTTTCCAGGCACATATGCATTCCACAACATGTGTTCATTTAACATGCATAAATCATTTCTTTATATTACAAGTTAATTTCATAATAGTTCATCTCAAATTCAGATTATTTCATATCAGACCTTTACTCATATTACTCGAAATATCAATGTCACACGAGTAATAGTACACTCAAAGTATACAAGTCTATAATCAAGGATGAACATATTCATAAACTAAATTCCTTATTCAATTATCATCCTCTCATGTTTTCGTACAACAAATTTCATATATCATCATTGTAACACCCCAAACCCAGCCAGACGTTATGGCCGAATCTGGCAATATTACATTGAAGTGTTTTTTGAAAACATCGTTTCTTTAGAAAATCCATGCTTATTATTAAACATCGTTTATGTATCCTAACAGGAATTTAGGGTATCTTGTTCTTTTAAAACTCAAGTTATTTTAGTAGAACATTGATCATATTAGTTTGTTACTATACTTTAAAACCAAGTTTGGTGCGGAAGCTTTTATTATAAATTCTGGCGTGGTGTTTTGAAAACCAATTATCTTTTGAAAAACCGCGTTCTACTACTACTCAGTTGTGAATTAAAATAAGTAAAATCCCCAAATTTAAAAGTTAAAATAATTAAAGAGGCCTTATTACATAACGAAAACCCAAATTAAGTTTATAGAAAATAAACTCAAAATATATAAATATGTGCGGTTGTGTGGCCACCTCCGAATCCCTCGCGACAGTCACCTAAGCGGGGATCACTTGTGCGGATAAGCGAGAGGTGAGTTTACGGAAGCTTCGATGTGTAACCCCATGCCAGTAAATAGCCAATCATGCCATAGGCAAGTACAATCTGGGCCTAAGCCCAAATCAATAACAATTCGATTCGATTGGGCCTCGGCCCATTCTGATGTCGATATCGGTGTGGCCTTAGCCCATAATAGTATCAGTGTCAATTTAAGTATGCAATCAGAAATCCTACCCATCAAGCCTCTACACTCCACTCCGTCCAGCCCAACACTCCATGTGGGGATAAAATCACCCACCAATCTACACTCCAAAAATTAGCACCGGTTGCGGCACTAAGCGATATTTCAGTAATTTGCGATCTGATACACTTCCTCCAATCATAATAATCCCATCCCATGCAACATATCACACATGAATGCAACATACATATATATATCATGGCATGCTCATATATGGTCATACATAACTTAGGGGCATAACAGTCATTTTACCATAGGGGCATAACAGTCATTTTATCAGTTTGGGGTCTAGGTGTACTTACCGGACCCATCGATGAGTCTGATCATCTCGGGTGACCCGTGCCGCCCTAACAGTCAAAACAGTGCAAATGGGCCCAAGGCCCATAATGCGGGCCCACACTTAGCCCAAAAAAATGGGCTTAGCCATGTAATTTACACAGCTTGGCCCAAAATCCTCTATACCTTTGTGCAGTTTACCCGTGTGGCCCCCACAAGCCCGTTGGGCCCATCACGGCCCATTCCATTAACATGGCCCAAAAGCGGCCCAAGACTACAAAATCACTCCACGATGGCCTCGGTAGTCGACGCCCGCGTTTATGCATTCAATTTACCACCTGCGGCGCTGCGCTGCGTGTAAGCGTCAATGTCATACTTTTGGCTTTTGCGGCTTACGATTTGGGCGGTGTTTACACACCGGCATTTCACGATACCATTTATTAAATCTTTATTGCACACGGATCGAAAAAGCGCGAGATAGTCCCCGATCACTCCAGAACCTATGTTCACCCATACATTCGGTTACTCACATTTCAATTGAATTTAAAATGAACCCAAATCAGTATACATATCCACTTAATCACCAACCACTTACCTTGATTGAACAACCGAATCCCTACGCACTTCACTCACTGGAAAACAATGATCACTAGAACTCAGGGTTATTACCTGCAATCCAATCGAAACCCCTTATTATCAAGTATCTACAAGCACGTTTTAAGCCAAGACGAATATCAACTTACCGAAAGTAACAAACCGTAGACTAGCAATGAACACTAAATCGGCAGAGATCAAAGAAAAAGTCGACATAGTGAGGGTAGAGGAAGAGAAAATCGGCCAGGAAGAAGAACAACAAGCTTCATAATTATTTGGAAAAGAAACGAAGAAGGGGTAGGGAAGGGAAGAGGGTGTATTCGGCCAATAGTAGGAAAAAAGAGAAAAGGGAAGATGAGAAGAAGAGAAAAGGGTATATTCGGCCAACACAAGCAGGGTGTTAGGAAGAAGCGATCCAAAATAGCCGAGAGGAGACTAGGAGAATTTGGCGTGAAGGGGAGAAAAAGGAGGAAAGCGGTTTAGGGGAGGAGAGGTTTGGCGGAGGAAAGAAAGAAGAAGAAAAAGATGTAAAGGGAGGAGAGGAGGTTTGGCGGAGGAAAAACAAAGCGAGGCGAAAATGAGAAAGCACCCCTCTAGCCGAATTCTTGAGTGCCTTAGAGTCCCAATTCGGCACACCCCTCCCTCTCTCCTCTCTTCCCTTGATTTTCTCCTCAAATCCCTCCTCAAATCACTCCACACGATCACCTCTTTCCCTCAACCACTCAATTTGAATTCACTTCAACCACTTGATGTTCAGTCAAACTCCACCACCTCCACGACACATGACAAAATAACACTCCTTTGCCTTGACAAGATTCGAACCTTAGACCACTTGCATAGATAACCACCACCTACCCCTAGATCGGCAAGCTCCTTATGTCATGCTTTACCCACATTTATTTAAAAGCCTACTAACCAAAGGCAAGAGTTTTATTCCCCAAAAACCAAAATTTTGCACAAGCCCAGGCTCAAACCCAGGACTTCTCAGACACTCCCAAACACACCCAAATCATTTAGCCACTAAAGCAGATAGGTATTTATGTTAAAAACATGCAGAAATAAATACCTAAGTTTTGGGCGTTACAACTCTACCCCTAAAGAAAATTTGGCCAGAAATTTGCAGTCAAAAGCAGATGAGGAGTCTTGTTGGCCTTTGCCTCTTCGGGCTCCCATGTGGCCTCCTCTGAACTGTGATTGCGCCAAAGTAACTTTAGTAGTGGGATAGAATTCTTCCTCAAGACTTCCACATCACGATCTAATATCTGAACCGGTTCCTCCTCAAATGTTAGGTCGGTCTAACCTCAATCTCCTCGATTGAAATCACGTGCGTGGGATCGGGCGATAGCGCCTTAGCATAGAGGCGTGGAACACATCATGAATCGATCCAACTGCGGAGGTAACTCAATTTTATAGGCAACGGTCCACATTTCGATATGCGATAAGGCCCAATGAACCTAGGGCTCAACGCATACTGTCCAAATCTCAATACCTTCTTCCACGGTGAGACCTTAAGAAAGAAGTTGTCCCCCACAGAATACTCAATCTCCTTGCACTTCAAATCTGCATACGACTTTCGTCTATCTGATTCCGCCTTTAATCGATCCCAAATTAATCTGAATTTGTCCTCAGTATTAGAAACAAATTCAGGGCCCAAAACATGCCGCTCGCCCAACTCAGTCCAACACGAAGAGTCGACACCTACGGCCATATAATGCCTCGTAAGGTGCCATCTGTATGCTATACTGGTAGCTATTGTTATACGCAAAGTCTGCCAATGGCAAGTAGTCTTCCCAACAGCCTCGGAAATCCATTACACAACACCTTAACATATCTTCAGTATTTGAATCACCCTTTCTGATTGACCATCGATGCAGGAGTGAAAGCGCGATCTTGAAGTCGATCTTAATACCCAAAGCCTCGTGTAACTTCTTCTAGAACCGAGATGTGAAATGAGGATCTCTATCTAATATGATGGAAACCGGTACCCCATGCAGTCTCACTATCTACGACCACATCTGATTTAGCTTGACTTCTACAAAGGATAATCGATGCTGACCCAGTATGAAATGGTGACTTGGTCAACCGATCTACTATGACCCATCTTGCATCCTTCTTAGTAGGTGTTAGGGGCGGCCCACTAATGAAATCCATAGTTACCCTCTCTTACTTCCAAAGTGGAATTTTAAGCTGGTGAAGCAACCACAGAAGGTAGCGATGTTCGGCTTTAACCTGCTTGCAAGTCAGACACTTACCCACAAAGTCGGTAACTTCACGCTTAAGACCTGGTCACCAATATAACTCTCGAAGGTCTTTGCACATTTTATTCCCGTCGAGATGCATAGCATAAGGACTACTATCGCGCCTCTCGCGGTATAAGCGCCTCAAATCGGTATCTCTTGGTACCTGAGACTCTCCCACGGAAACCACAGTACCCCTTAAGCTATTCAGTCCAAAATCTGAAGTTTCCCTATTCTCAATCTGTCGGAATCAAGGACCCAAAGACCCATCCTCCAACTATTTACCCTTAATCTGTTCAATCCACGACGGTTTAACTTGGAGTTTGACCAACAAACTACCATCATTAAATAAGCTGAGACGAGCAAACATCGCCCTCAGATCCATCATAGCCTTACGACTCAGTGCGTCAGCCACCACATTGGCCTTACCAGGATGGTATTCAATCAAACAGTCATAATCCTTAAGCAGCTCAACCCATCTACGCTGCCTAAGATTTAGCTCCTTTTGGGTGAGGAGGTACTTGAGGCTCTTGTGATCTGCGTAGATGATACATTTCTCACCGTATAGGTAATGCCTCCAGATTTTTAGTGTGAATACCATCGCGGCCAAATCCAAGTCATGCGTCGGATAATTCGCCTCATGAGACTTAAGCTGGCGAGACGCATATGCCACTACCTTACCCTCTTGCATCAACACACACCCCAAACCGACATGTGATGTATCGCTGTAGACAGTGAATTCTTTCCCAGGCTCTGGCTGTATCAAGACAGGGGCCTCTGTCAGAACCTTCTTAAGTTTTTCAAAACTCTCTTGCTGCTTATCAGTCCAGACAAACGGTACCCCTTAATGCAACAACTTAGTCAGAGGTGCAACAATCAACGAAACCCCTCAATAAAACGTCTATAGTACCCTGCCAAACCGAGAAAACTTCGAATCTCAGATACCGTCTTAGGCAGCTTCCAATCCAAAATAGCTTCAATTTTCTGAGGATCCACTCTAATCCCTTTAATAGATACCACATGGCCCAGAAATGTTACTTCTCGTAGCCAGAATTCACACTTGCTGAACTTAGCATATAACTGTTTCTCCCTCAGAATCTCCAGAACAACTCGGAGGTGTGCGTCATGTTCATCCTCAGTTCTCAAATACACCAAGATGTCATCTATAAACACCACTACGAATCAGTCCAAATAAGGCTGGAAGACTTGATTCATCAGATCCATAAATGTTGCCGGTGCATTCATCAGTCCAAACGACATCACAAGAAACTCGTAATGACCATAACGTGTCCTAAACGCTATCTTGTGAACATCAGCCTCTTTGACTCTCAGTTGGTGGTACCCCGATCGGAGATCAATCTTAGAGAAGACCGAAGCTCCTCGAAACTGGTCGAATAGGTCATCAATCCTTGGTAGGGGTACTAATTCTTAATAGTCAGTTTATTTAGTTGCCGGTAGTCGATGCACATACGCATGGATCCATCCTTCTTTTTCACAAATAACACCGGTGCTCCCCATGGAGACACACTAGGGGCGGATGAACCCTCGATCCGGTAACTCTTGAATCGAGCCTTAAGCTCCACTAGCTCCTTGATTGCCATTCTATAGGGAAGCGATGGACACAGAAAGCTGTACCCGTAGGAGCTCTATCCTGAATTCAACTTCACGGTTTGGGGGCAATCCGGGTAGTTCATCGGAAAAACATCGAAAAATCTTTGGTATTACGATATCTTTATGAGATGGAACCTCGGAACACTGTAACACCCCTAATCCGTATCATGCGCCGGATTAGGATTAGAAGCATTACCGATCAAACACGACTTAGAACATACATTTATTTCTTATCATGCTTTGTAACTAACCACATTAAAATAATTTTCCTATTCAAATTTGAAATTTAATACACCTATATTCATCTCATTTACACATTAAATAAATTACATTACATTACAAAACATATAGCGAGCATATCTTAAACATCATAGTCATATCGCTTTTTTTACAAGATCAAAAATGAGCCTAATTAACTAACTCCTCAAGCATAATACATATATATATTTATTTGCCAAGTCAAACCAAGTCAAAATAACCAATCCACAAACAATTACATCATATGCATATACATTTAATTCACTAAAGGTTAACCATTATAAACATGCATTGTATAACCTAATTCTTATCTCACGAAATGACTAAAACAATTACATATTCATAAGATATATACATTACCTAACTAATATATTACATGCCATGATTTAATCATGTATCCATCATTTATCCATTGCTTATGACCGAATGATATACTATGCTTACCATTTCCTAATGCGAATTCATATGGATTCAATACACTCCATCAAACCAATGTACACCTAATAAATTTGCATGCACATAATCGAACTAAAATGATCATATAACTTATTCATTAGTCAACATTCACCATCTTTCCAAATTAGCAAACCAATCGGCATATCATGTGCGCATACATTCCCTTTACAATTGAATCGAAACATCCAAAACAAAATTTAATCTATAATGTTCATGTTTATCCCATTAACTAAGTGAATTTATACCATACTCAAAGACAAAACCGTACTAATCATCAAGATCATCAAAAATACTCTAGTCATAAACTATCCACATCATTTCCAAATCAAAGCCATATAAGCAATATATTATACCACATGCTATGTAATGTAATTACCCAAAGAGCTTATAACATGACCGAATATGTATATACCAAACTAGCACCATATTCAAGCCATTTTTAGCATGGCTATATATATATATACAAGAACAAATTCATAGCTCAAAACATAGTCTAGCCTATACATGCCTTTAGTTCAAAAATCCAAACTCAAAAGTACCAAAATAGGTTGATAGTGTGGATGACTTAAGTCGACAATCCACAGAGCTCGTAGCTTGATCAAAATCTATAAAGCAGAATGATATACACACTGAGTAAGCTAATTTAGCTTAGTAAGTCTTAAGCAATTAAAAGTGATTCAATTTAACACTCAAACACTTCAAATCATATACTTAATAACAATTAAACTTTAACAAACACATATGGTATCTCATTGCGAACTTCAATACCTTATATTTAACACTTGTTCCTTATCTTACCTTCAACAAATAAATCACTATCTCAGTTCAAGATTCAAATGGTAAATATTAATTTCCAATCATACACTCATTTCATATACACTTCATTCATTAGAACCACATACAAGAACATCTATATACATTTACACTTATCCATTACACATTTCATAACTCTAAGTATTCAATATCCACATAATAATAATATGATCACATAACTAAAAGGGTGCATATACATATATAAACCATGAATCACATTCTTGTCCCCTGAGCTCACATATATGCTTTCCTAATTGATCATTCATAGAAACTCAATTAATTAGTTCATAGGCATTTACCTGTACGGCCAAGTAAATTAATTCACATAAATAAACTTTAGTTGGTTCTTTTGTCACCATAACTCCAGCATTTTATATGCATAAGCTGATATTAAAATCAGGCATTAAGCACGCTGGGCCGAGTGCGAAATTTTTAATCACCCAGGCATTTAGCACCTGCTGAGGCAAAAAGCGATACATTTCAACGGCACAAGGCTTGCTGGGCAATAAGGCGATGCATTTCACGGCACAAGGCACGCTGGGCAATAAGCCGATACATTTCACGGTACAAGGCATGCTAGGCTCGAAGCCGAATATTCATATTACAGAGCCAACTCATTCACATTACACATTAGCAATATCGCATATCTCACATATAATTCACATCGCTTTACGCATAGTGGAATCAATTAATTCAACTACATTTCATTTCTAAATTACCTTAACATATTCGGCTTTGTCATATTTCAATTCACAAACTCATAATTCAGCATGTATACTAAGTTATAATCGATAATTACGGTATTAACTTGCTTAAAGACTTACCTCGGATATCGTCGGACGACGAAGCCAAATATTAAGTAATTTTAAGCTTTTCCCAGATCAAATTCGATTTTCTTTATTCTTGATCTAAACATATTTAAAATAAGCTCATTCAAGTACATTTCATTTCAATTTAATCCAAAAACACCTAATCAGGCAAATTACCAATTTGCCCTAATATTAACATTTTTACAAATTAGTCCTATTTGCACAAAACACAAAATACACAAAATTTCATTACATAACCCAAGGGCCGAATATTCATAGGGACTATACAAGTCCATTTCTTTAATTTATTTTGCATTTTAACCCCTCAAAAATTTATTTTCTCAATTTAGCCCTAATTACTCAATTTCACCAAAATTTCAATACAAAACATATTAATCTAACATATATCTTTCATAATTCATCAACTATCATCATAAAACTCATGAACTCATAAATGGCACATTTCAAAATATTCATCAAAATAAAAAAAATTCAAGCATGGGTCTTGAAGTATTTGAAACAACGATTGCAAAAGCGTAGAAATTATCAAAAAGCAGAAAGCAAAACTCACCTAAATTTTAGCTTGCAAGTGTCGAATGCCTAGCTAATTTTTTCTTTCTTTTTCTTTTATGGTTTCGACAGAGAATGAATAATATGAAACCACTAACCCATTTTCTTTTATTATAAACTAATAGATTATAAAATACATATAATATAAAATATAATATACATTATCATAAAAATATTAAACATTATTTTAACATATAAAACTCATTCCATTTATTAGCTTGCCGTCCACTAACCATAAAAATGGCTTAATTGCCATGCAAGGCCACAATTTTTAAAAGCCACAACACTTTGATACCTCAATAACTAGCATGAAACTTTCACATTCCATGCAATTTCATCCTTATATCAAATTAATACACACGAGACGAACAATTTAACTTACGAGAATTTACCACCGCGCTTAATCACATATTTACGGCCACGAAAAATAATATTAAAATATTATTGGACTCAAAATTGTGGTCAGAAACCACCATTCAGATTAGGGTCAAATTGGTTTATTCTGAGAACCAACCCCATGAAAGGCTAAATCGCTTCCACAACCCTTACGGACCAACTTCTCCGGCCCTCAAGCGAAAATCACATTTGACAAATAATTTTGGCGTTCCCCTATTACCACCACTTCATCCCCCTCCGCAGTTTTCAGTACCACCCGCTTAGCAGCACAATCAAAATTCACTTGATGCTTAACCAGCCAGTCCATGCCCAATGTTAAGTCGAATTCACCAAAAGGTAGTTCCATTAAGTCCGCGAAAGAGATGGTTCCTTGCACCTCCAAAGGTACATCTACGAATAGTCTTTACTTTAATGAAGCGCCTAAAGGACTCAACACGGTAATTTCACTCGCGATGGTTTCAACCATTATACCCAAAGTCTCAAACACAGAGCATGCTATATACGAATGCGTAGACCCAACATCAATCAGTGCAGTATAAGGTGCATTATGGATAAAGAACATACCAGTAATAACATCTAGGGCATCTCCGTCCTCTCGGCGACGTGCAGCATAGACCAGAGCTGGCTGCCTCGCCTCAGTATGACCAGCACCTCTGCCCGATGCTTCATGACCACGACCCATACCATTTCCATCTCTGGCCTAGCCACGGCCTTTCGGTGGCTCTCACGAACACCTCTCGTGGTGAGCGGTGCCCGACACAGTAGCTTGCATCTGCTCGGGCCTCTGTGGACAATCTCTGGTACGGTGCTCTAGTGATCCGCACCTTAAACATGCCCCAATCTTTTTCCAGCATTCGCCCTGATGACGTCTACCATAGTCAACACATGGCTGCGGTCCAGTAGCAGCAATAGGGGCCCTAACTCTGACCGACCCATCCACTCTGGCCTTTTTATTCGGCCTCTGAACGGAACTTGAGGGCTCAGATCCCTCTTATTCCTACCATTTTCTCTGTTGGGCCTTTCGATCGCTTCACCTCCTCGGTGATCTTTGCCTTATCAACGATGTGGCAAAATCTACGCTCCCTTTGTAGAGCTATACAAACTCTCGGACTATCTACGGTAGTCCTCAAAAGCGGACACAGCGCTCATGTCGATTCCCATCATCCAACGTGCATAGCGACTTAATCGCAAAATTCGATGCTGACTTATCCCCACAGAGTCAAATTTAGAAATTCCCTCCTCAGGGCATCCACATAACTAAGCGCCCACATACTTTCCTTGAAGCGAGTCTTAAGAAATTCCTATGTTAATCGGTCGGCTGAGTACCCTCTTTAGCGTAAGCCACCAGCGATAAACCGTCTCGGAGCGAGGACACTACACCTTTTAGTTTCTATTTGGGGAGTGCGATCGAGGTCATCCATGATCCTCTCTGTGGCCTTAATCAATATTCAACCACGTTAGGGGCAACTCTGTGATACCATTAAAGATCTCGGCCCCATTAGGCGGGAGTGGTTACGCGGCCGACCCACGGCCTGATACCCGATATTGGGCCCAACGACCCTCTCGAAATTCACAACATAGCTTGGGATAATCGTCGTCCCCTAGCGCTCGATCGTGAGACCGGTCTGACCACGAGTGGCCGGTGCTTTCCTAGCTTCAGCGTTAGGCATGTGGCCCGATGATGAAGACCCAGCCCGAACACCTCTACGACCTCCGCCACGGCCTCTTGTACCCCTTCTACGAGTACCTCTGGTGCTCATTATCTATTTGTGTATTATCTGTTTAAAAATTTTATGCATCAGTTTACAGTTCCAGTGTTGTTTAACAGATGTCTTATGTAAAGTAGTATCAATATTTAAGAGTTTGTTTTCGCAAAACATAGTCTTACTACAGTTTCAGTTTTCCCAAAAATAGAAAATTTTAGTATAGTTTACTATTTATAATAGTATCCATATCTCACTCTAAGAAAATGGAGGTTTCAGAGGACTTACAATATCGACACCAGAGATTTGGTGTACCACACATCAGAAAAATACTGCCAAATTGCTTGGGACAGTTCTTTTAAAAATTTTGAGTTTTTAGAAGAATCCTAAAACCACAGCTGAGTTTTTGTAACCTAGCCCTGATACCACTAAATGTAACACCCCAAACCCGACCCAGACGTTATGGCCAAATCTGGCAATATCACATTGAAGTATTTTTGAAAACATCGTTTCTTTAGAAAATCCATACTTATTGTTAAACCTCGTTTATGTATCCTAACAGGAATTTAGGGTATCTTGTTCTTTTAAAACTCAAGTTAGTTTAGTAGAACATTGATCATATTAGTTTTTACTATACTTTAAAACCAAGTTTGATGCGGAAGCTTTTATTATAAGTTACGAAAATGTGGTGTTTTGAAAACCAATTATCTTTTGAAAAAGCGCAATCTAATACTACTCAGTTGTGAATTAAAATAAGTAAAATCCCTAAATTTAAAAGTTAAAATAATTAAAGAGGCCTTATTACATAACAAAAACCCAAATTAAGATTATAGAAAATAAACTCAAAAATATATAAATAGGTGCGGTTGTGTGGCCACCTCTGAATCCCTCGCGACAGTCTGCCTAAGGCCCGAGGATTACATGCGGATAAGCAGAGAGGTGAGTTTACAAAAACTTCGATGTGTAAACCCCAAGCGATAAATAGCCAATCATGCCATGAGGCAAATGCGATCTGAGCCTAAGCCTAAATCAATAACGATTCGATTCGGTTGGGCCTTAGCCCATTCTGATATCGATATTAGTGTGGGCCTTAGCCTATACTTGATGTCGATGTTAGTTTAAGCATGCAATTAGAAATCCTACCCATCCGGCCTCTACACCCCTCCGTCCAGACCCAACACTCCATGTGGGGATAAAATCACCCACCCATCCCTACACTCCAAAAATTAGCATCGGTTAGGCACTAAGCGATATTTGCGGCGGAGTTTGCGATCTGATACACTTCCTCCAATCATAATAATCCCATCCCATACAACATATCACACATGAATGCAACATACATATATATATCATGGCATGCTCATATATGGTCATACATAACTTAGGGGCATAACAGTCATTTTACCATAAGGGATAATAGTCATTTACCAGTTTGGGGTCTAGGTGTACTTACAGAGCCCATCGATGAGGCCCGCGGGCGTCTCGGTGACACTGTGCAACCCTATGATCAAGCGATGCAAATGGGCCCAAGGCTCATAATGCGGGCCCATGTGGGCCACTTAGCCCAAAAAATGGGCTCGGCCATATAATTTACACAGCTCGGCCCAAAATCCTCCACACGTTTGTGCGGTTTACCCGTGTAGGGCCCACAAGCTCGTTGGGCCCACACGACCCATTTCAGCCCAACATGGCCCAAAACGGCCCAAGACCACGAAATCGCTCACGGTGGCCTAGGTAGTCTAACACCCACATTTTATGCGTTCATTTTACCACAAGAGCGAGCGCACGCTCGTGTAGCGTCAATGTCATTCTTTTTAGACTTTTTGAAACTACGATTTGGGAGTGTTTACACACTTTTTAGCATTTCACGATCTGGTTTATTGGAAATCTTGTTACATACCTGGATCTAAAAAGAAGCGCAGCCAGTCCCTGATCACTCCAGAACCTATGTTCACCCATACATTCGATTACTCACATATCAATTGAAATTAAAACAAACCGAATCGGTATACATATCCACTTAATCACCAGACCACTTACCTTGATTGAACAAGCTGAATCCCCTACGCACTTTACACTCCTTTGGAAAGCGATGATCACTAGAACTTCGGGGCTATTACCTATAATCCAATGAAACCCCCTTATTATCAAGTATCTACAAGCACATTTTTAGCCAAGACCAATATCAACTAACAGAAAGTAACAAACCATAGACTAGCAATGAACACTAAATCGGTGAGATCAAAGAAAAATTCGACATAGTGAAGGTAGAGGAAGAGAATCGGCCGGGAAGAACAAAAGCAAGCATCGTAATTATTTGGAAAAGAAGCGAAGAAGAGGTAGGGAAGAGAAGAGGGTGTATTCGGCCAATAGTAGGAAAAATTGAGAAAGGGAAGATGAGAAAAGAAGAGAAAAGGGTATATTAGACCCAACACAAGCGGGGTGTTAGGAAGAAGCGATCCAAAATGGCGAGAGGAGACTAGGAGAATGTGGCGACGAGAAAGGGAGAAAAAGGAAAAGCGATTTAGGGGAGGAGAGGTTTTGGCGAGAGGAAAAGAAAGAAGAAGAAAAAAAGATGTAAAAAGGGGAGGAGAGGTTTCGGCAGAGGCAAGTTTCGGTAGAGGAAAAACAAAGCAGAACCGAAAATGAGAAAGCACCCCTCTAGCCAAATTCTTGAGTACCTCAGAGTCCCAATTCGGCACACCACTCCCTTTCTCCTCTCTTCCCTTGATTTTCTCCTCAAATCCCTCACCAAATCACTCCACCTGATCACCTCTTTCCCTCAACCACTCAATTCGAATTCACCTCAACCACTTCAGTGTTCCAGTCAAACTCCACCACCTCCACGACACAGCAGTAAAATAACACTCTTTTGCCTTCATCAAGACTCAAACCTTATACCACTTGCATAGATAACACGCCACCTACCCCCTAGACCAGCAAGCTCCTTATGTCATGCTTTACCTACATTTATTTAAAAGCCTACTAACCAAAGGAAAGGGTTTTATTCCCTAAAAACCAAAATTTTGCACAAGCCCAGGCTCGAACCCAGGACTTCTCAGACACTCCCAAACACACCCAAATCATTTAGCCACTAAAGAAGATAGGTATTTATGTTAAAAACATTCAAAAATAAATACCTAAGTTTTGGGGTGTTACAATCATTCTCATGTATTTCAGAAAAATACGTGTAACAACTCATGTCTTATTCATATTATCTCATGTCAAGATTTTTACTCGTTGAATTTATTCGCAATATCGATGGATACACAGGTAGTACACTCGAGGTGTACAAATTAGGATCTTTCAATTCATATTCAATGGTACCCATAAGGTACTATTTTAGAGAGTACACTCTCGAGCCACATATATATAGACAACAGGATTACCAGTCCAAGATAAATCCTTTTTATGACATATGCTCTAAAGAGCTTGATGCGGATTATCCGTGCAGGCTAAATCAATCCATAACATATGCTCGAGAGGACTTATATCGGGATTACTAAATGCGGTCTAAATCCTTTCTTAAATGAGGTCAATAGGATTACTCGTCCAAGCTAAATCTTATCGGCAACAAATCACGGGACCTCATTAATTTCGGAAGTCACATATCCATCGATTTTCATTTATTCAAGCGGGTTTAACATTTTCAAGCATTTCCTAGCATGTAGTTATTTCATACATCTCTCACATCCATATGATTCAAATGATCACATTCCATATTCATTCCAAGCATAAAAATAACTTTTTCGTCGTTTATCCTTAATCGGGCATTATCGTGGATCGGGCTTTGTCAGAAACATTTTCACTATCACATATATATATATGATATTTATACAATTCACAACACAACATTTAATTCAAACATATAAACATACACAATTTAGTTACACGAACTTACCTCGACAAAGGTTCGTGTACAAACATCTACTAATTCGACATTTTCCCCTTTTCTTCGTTCTAACTCTGAATTTGGTCTATCCGGATCTATACTAGTAAATTTAACACCAATTTAATACATTCCATATCCAAGTGGACTCAATTTACATCCTAGGTAAAATTACCATTTTGCCCCTAACTTTTTCATAAATTCCCATTTTGTCCCTAGGCTCGGAAATTGAAATTCAAGAAATCTGACCCTCTGCCCGAGGCCTGGCAAAATATACATACAACTTTTCTGCACATACATTTCAAAAATTTTAGAATTTTCCATGGGTTTTCACCATTTTCATTTTAGTTCTAAATCATATTTTCATAAAAAATCACTTTGTAAAAGTTGTTTATCTATCATCTATCTTTCATTTTCTACCATAAATTTCAAATTTATAGCATATACATCCTTGGCAAAGTTTCTACACTTTGTTATCTTTTCAAATTGAACCCCAAAATAGATAGATTAGACTATCCCGGTTTTAAAAATATAAAAATTACTAAAAACAGGACTTGGAAACTTATCCAAATAGGCCATGAAAGCTTGCTTTATCTTTCCTAGGGTTTCCATGGAATATTTTGGGGAATAAGATGAGAAAATATGATGATATTTTCTTTTCATCTTTTTAATTAATTTATTTAATTCAATTCCAATTTAGTCCCTACCCTTTTCTAAAATTTCCACGGATGATTCATCTCAAAATATCTACTAACTTTTAATTAATGGTCTAATTACCATATAAGGACCTCTAGTTTTGAATTCCATAGCTATTTAATCCTTATAGCTACTAGAATTCAACTTTTTTGCATTTTATGCGATTTAGTCCTTCCCGTAATTAAACACATAATCGGTAAAATTTTCGTTCCAAAATTTTCACGTGACTTTTCTAACATAATACGGTCCATATAATAAAATAAATATAAATTTTCTTTTAGACTCGAATTTGTGGTTCCGAAACCAATGTTTCGATTTCACCAAAATTGGGTTATTCTGAGATGACTCAATTGCTCTGAGAAAGATGTGAAGTTTGAGTGGTCCGAGAAATGCCAATAGAGTTTTGAAAAGCTGAAAGCATTGTTACCTAAAGCACCAGTTTTAGTTCAGCCTGAATCGGGTAAAGAGTTTGTGATTTTTAGAGACGCGTCATTGAACGATTTGGGATGTGTTTTGATGCAAGAGGGCAAAGTGATAGCTTATGCTTCCAGACAATTAAAGCCGCATGAAAAGAATTATTTTACGCACAATTTAGAGTTGGCCGCTATTGTTTTTTGTAACACCCCAAACCCGGCCTAGACGTTACGACCGAATCTGACGTGTCACATCGAAGTGTTTTTCGAATTCAGGCTTGTTGAGAGAAAATCATTTTCTTATCGATTACCATGTTTGCTAATGTTGGTTTCTTAGTTGGTTAAAAACCCGCGGAAGCTACTCTAATGAATGTCATTTTGAAGTTTGAAAATGTGTGTATGTCTTTTAAAACAGTTATTATTTTTGAAAACTTGTTTGTATCAGTTTGGCATTTTCCAAAATAAGTAATTAAACCCAATTAAAAGAAATTAAAATCACCAGAGGCCTTATTACATAAATATCAACCCAATATAAAAATTTAGATAACTAGGGCTAAAATAAAAATATTAGCGAACGTGTGGCCATCTCAGATTCCTCGCAGCTCCAAATCATCTAAAGTGAGGATTACACATGCGATTAAAGAAAAGGGTGACTTACGAGAACTCCTTTGTGTAATCCCCTATCATGCGATAACGATGCAGGGCACAGGCCCTATTTAGTAACAATACAATGTGGGCCTTAGCCCATCTGATGTCGATATGGTGCACATATGCAACCCACCCCAATCCAGCCAACACACCACCTGTACCAACCAACAACCATGTGGGGATAAAATCGACCCACCCAGCCAACACACCAATATTGCAGCATAGGCGCGATAATAATAACGTGCGAGCGCGATAGCGATTATATGTTGCAAAGCCACGATATGATATTGCGTGAGTGCGATGCTCGATATCGCGGCAAAGGCGCGATGCGATATTGTGGCAAAGCCACGATGTGATACACTTCCTCTATAACAGAATCCCAACACCATGCTGTATGCCATGTCATAAATATCTTGTGTATGTAGTATGTCCTACTCAGTACAGTCATATAATAATATACATTCATCAGTCAACTTACCTCTAGGGGTAAAATGGTAATTTCCATCTATTAGGGGTAAAATAGTAATTTTACCCTTTAGGGGTATTTTTTGGTCATTTACCTATTTTAGGAAGTTTAAACCTGATAACGACCTTTCCAACGGTCCACAGTTGCCTCGAGCGACACAGATAACCTATATGGTCAAAATGATGTAAATGGGCCCAAAGTCCAATATTCGGCCCAAGTGGGCTCACACGCTCGTGTAGCCCATTTAGCCCATATTCGATCCACGGCTATCACGAATGATATAGCCAGTCTAGTATTTTCCACTTATCGTGGATGTATTCCGTGTGGGGCCCACGAGCCCATTGGGCCTACGACCCATTCGACCAACGAGGCCCATGCGGCGAGAGCTCGAGAAACGCTCGTGGTGGCCTCTACATTCTATCGCCCATAATTGTGGGCTTGGTTTACTACAAGAATGTTTGCACGCCCATGTGGCCTCAATCGCCGTGTTTTTGGCTTTTCGGCTTTTATCGTGTTCTGATCGGATCGGTGTGTACACACACACGTTTGCTGAACACTTGCAAAAACTCTGAGCACCAACCTACATTCATTCCAACCTTCAGTTAGTCTCTTACTTAACAGTGTTCATAGTCATCTAATCCCCAAACAATACTCCTTCTTACCTTGACCAAATGGAGTATGGCCAAATATACTTAGATCGTGGCTAGAATCAACCACACGTATCCTGGCGCTTAACTGCACACATGACAGATAGATAGATAGAACCGATTAAAATGTAGCCCAAAACCTTATACATAACAGTTCCAGAATCTAAGAGTAATTGGCCTATACCCAAAAACAAGGTGTCAAAAATACCATAATTATATATTGGGAGACAGGGTTTCGACACTCGAGAACACTTGCACCTTTCACTCCTCGGTAATACCTGGAATAATAGCGAACTAGAGGAGGAACGTACAAATGCCAATCGATTTCTCTGAAGTCTTGTAAAACCGAGACCAAAATACCAAGGAGTAGTCGGCTTATTATTTAAGAGGGAAAAATAGAGTTCAAGGGATAAGAGAGGAGGAGAATTGACTTGTAAAAGAATAGAGGAAACAAAATAAGAATAATAGAAGAAGAGAGATGTTAAGTTCGGCCAAGACAAAGAGAGGTATTGAGAGGAGAAGAAAGGTGAATAAAGAGGGAAAGAATAATAGTCTAGTCGACTTTGATTGTGAGAGAAGAAGGACAAGGGTTCGGCCAAATGAAGGATTAAGATCGAGTAGAGAGACAAGGTTCGAAGCAAAGAAATAAAGTAAAGAAAATGCCCAAAAGCAATTTGATCACCAAGGTGAGAGCACGAAATCGTAAAAAGGAGAAAGTAAGAAAATTTGGCACTCGGAAAACCAAGACTAGTTGTCACAACACCCCAAAACTTCAGCGGCACAAGAATAATATCCCAAAAATGCTCTCAAATTACCGAAATGCACACAAAAGATACCCCTAACCGAATTTGCATACACAAGCTTCCCCAATCAGCTACAACTCTCCAAGTTTTGAATTCTTTGATTTCCTCCTCCTAATTCTCCTCCAAATCACCCAACTACCAACTACATCCCCTGATTCTCTTCTCCTTGACCAATGCAAACCTCATCTAGTAGAGTTTCAGTCAAACTCCACCTCTCGCACCACAAAGAAATAAAATAAATATCCCTTTGCATTCCATGGGATTCGAACTCGAGCTCCCTTGCACCCTTCAACACGCTACTTACCACTGGACTACAAGTTCTTTTGTGACATAAATCTACCACATTTGTTTATAAGGCCTATAGTCCAGAGTCAAGGTTTACTTAAGAGGAAAAACTAAAACTCTGCTAAAGCCTAGGTTTGAACCCAGGACTTCCCAAACATTCCCATACACTCCAAACTCACTTAACCATTAAGGCAAGCATTCAATTGTGCCATTTTCTTGCACAACTAAATACTTATGTGCGATCTAAATGCTTTGTTCCTTGTTTCAAAACCCATTTCTCCTAGGCCCAAAATTCGGGGCGTTACAACTCTACCTCCCTTAAAGAAATTTCGTCCTCAAAATTTCCAACTATCGAATAATTAGCATATATAGACTACCTTTGCTACGCTCCATTGCGTACTCTAGTTCCAAATTAGGTATATAGTACATTATGGATAAAGAACGTATCGGTATTCATATCTGGGGCGTCTCCGTCCTCTTGGCGACATCGACATACACCAAAGCGGCTGCCTCACCTCGCATGAGGTGCTCCACGACCATGGCCCATACCATTTCCACGGCCTCTGGGTGACTGCTGCCCACCCCTCACTTGGTTGAACATTACCTGTCTGCGGCTTGCATCTGAGCAGGCCTCTGGGACAATTCTTAACTTTGATGATCCATGGACCACTTGCATCACGAAGCACGCCTCAATCCTCTTCCGGCCTCACCACCTGGTGAGCTCTCCCCTGTCGGCGTAAGGTTGCGGTCTAATAACGACAACGGAACTCGGCCAGGCGGCCCATCAAACTGGCCTTCTTTATAGGCCTTCGAGGAAGAACACGAGGGCCCGAGTCCCTCTTATTTCTATCCCTATCTTTCTCGCGGTTCTGGCGCTCAGAGCGCTTCACATCCTCAGCAATATTTGCCTTTTCTACAAGGGCAGCAAGGTCTCGCTCCCTCTGTGGAGCTATCAATACCCTTAACTCGTCTCGAAGGCCATCCTCAAAATGCACATAACGTTCATACTCAGTTGCTACTATCCCTCGAGCATACCGACTCAACCGCCAGAATTCTGCCTCATATTCCGCCACTGTCTTATTCCCCTTCACAACAATAATATCCCAAAAATGCTCTTAAATTGCTGAAATGCACACAAAAAAGACCCCTAGCTGAATTTGCATACACAAGCTTCCCCAATCGGCTACAACTCTCCAAGTTTTGAATTCCTTGATTTCCTCCTCCTAATTCTCCTCCAAATCACCCAACTACCAACCACATCCCCTGATTCTCTCCTTCTTGACCAATTCAAACATCATCTAGCAGAGTTTTAGTCAAACTCCACCTCTCCCACCACAAAGAAATAAAATAACTATCCCTTTGCATTCCATGGGATTCAAACTCAAGCTCCCTTGCAGCCTTCAACACACCATTTACAATTGGACTACAAGTTCTTTTGTGACATAAATCTACCACATTTATTTATAAGGCCTACAGTCCAGAGTCAAGGTTTACTTAAGAGGAAAAACTAAAATTTTTCTAATGCCTAGGTTTGAACCCATGACTTCCCAAACATTCCCATACACTCCAAACTCACTTAACCATTAAGGCAAGCATTCAATTGTGCCATTTTCTTGCATAACTAAATACTTATGTGCAGTCTCGTAACTGTTCCCTTGTTTCAAAACCCATTTCTCCTAGGCCCAAAATTTGGGGCGTTACATTTTTTCTTTGAAAATTGGGCGACATTATTTATTCGGTGAGAAGTTTCATATCTTTACCGACCACAAGAGTTTGAAGTATATAATGAATTAGAAAGATTTGAATTTGTGACAACGAAGATGGCTCAAGCTGCTGAAAGACTATGAATTAGTGATTGATTATCATCCGAGAAAAATGAATGTAGTCATGGATGCTCTGAGTAGAAAATATTTGTTTGCGTTGCAGGCGATGAACACACAATTAACTTTGTCTGATAATGGTTTGATTTTAGCTGAATTAAAAGCTAAGTCATTATTTCTTTAGCAAATTTGTGAAGCTTAGAAATGTGACGATGAATTGCAAGCTAAAGAGTGTTGTCTTGAAGTCGACTCTTTGACTTAGAGTATCAAATCGGATCAGATGATTGTTTAATGTTACGAGGTAGAATATGTGTGCGAGAAATTCTAAACTTATTCAGAAAATTCTACTTGAAGCACCACGGTGGTTGTTTATCTATTCATCCGGGAAGTACTAAAATGTACAATGATTTGAAACAATTGTATTGGTGGTGGGCATGAAGCAGAGACATTTGAGTTTGTGTCGAGATGCTTAGTTTTCAACAAGTCAAAGCCGAACATCAAGTGCCTTGAAATTACTACGACTGTGATGATACGAGTGGAAATGGGATAAAGTTACAATGGATTTACGTATCGGGATTACCTGTCTCGAAAAGAAAGATACTATTTGGTTTATCGTTGATTGATTGTGAAATCTGCACATTTCGATTAAGTGCGTATAGACTTTTCACTTGATAGATTAGTTGAATTGTACATCTCTGAGATTGTTAGATTGCACGGAGTGCCAGTTTCTATTATTTCAGATAGAGATCCGAGGCTTACATCGCGATTTTGGAAGAAATTGCAGAAGCTTTGGGCTGCGATTGCACTTTAGTCTTTGCATTTTATCCTCAAGCGGCGGTCGATCTGAGGAGTAATTGATTCTCGAAGATATGCCGTTCTTGTGTTTTAGAGTTTGAAGGCAACTGGGAGAAATATTTACCGTTAGTTGAGTTCGCGTATAACAACAGTTTTCAATCGAGCATAAAGATGGCACCGTACGAAGCATTGTATGGTCGCAAATGTCAAACTCCGTTGTATTGGACTGAGCTTAGTGAGAAAAAGATTCACGGGGTTAATTTGATTAGAGAGACCGAAGATAAAGTGAAAGTAATTCGCGACAGTTTGAAAGCAGCTTCAGATCGACAGAAATCGTATGCGGATTTGAAACATAAAGACATTGAATTTCAAATCGGCGATAGAGTATTTTTGAAAGTATCTTCGTGGAAGAAGATTCTTCGATTTGGTCGCAAAGGCAAAATGAGTCTACGATTTATCGGGCCGTATGAAATTATCGAAAGAATAGGGCCAGTGGCATATTGACTACCTTTCCCGTCAAAGTTAGAAAAGATTCACAATGTATTTCATGTGTCAATGTTACGACGGTATCGATCGGATCCATTACTTATTATTGCTCCGTCAGAGATTGAAATTCAACGATATGATGTATAACGAAGAAGATCGAGTTACGGCGAGAGATTAAAGAGTTGAGAAATAAAGCATAGCTTTGGTGAAAGTACTTTGGCAGCGACACGGTGTCGAAGAAGATGCGTGGGAACCGAGGAAGCTATGGGAAAATAGTACTAACCTATTTTACGGTAAAATTTTAGAGGACAAAAATTCCTTTAGGGGAGAGAGTTGTAACAACCCATTTTTAGTCAAATCGAGAATAGTGGTTTGGGACCACAAATCGATGTCGAAATAATTATTTTATTATTATTTTAATTTTTACAACATGATAGTGTGATTGTGTGAAAATTTCATTAAGAAATTTTATAGTTTGATTGCTCAATTTGATAATGTACGCCCCAAATTCGGGCCTAGAAGAATTGGGCTTTGGGCTTTGGGTCTCGAGACAATTTTTAAGTGGCGAGAAAATGATAATTGGCATGTGGGCTTTGAGGTTAATGAATTTGGAGTGTCTAGAGGTGTTGGAGATGTCACAGGATCAAGTAAGGGTATAGGAAAAATTTTGGTTTTAGCCCAAAGGCGCTGTGACTTGGTAGTAGGCCTTTTAAATAAATGAAGAAGAAAAATGACACAAAGAGCTTGTCTTTGTAGTGGCAAAGTGGCGCCACTTAGGGAGCGGGAGGTGGCGTCATTAGCGAGCAAGAGAGTCCAAGGTTCGAGTAGTGGCATGGTATTTTGTTGAGGATTTAATTTTTGCCTTCTAGATGGTTAGTAGTGGCGTTGGATGTGAACTCTGAAGGAAGTGTTCATAAGAAAAAATTAAGGAAGGGATAAATGAGCTTATCTTAGAAAATTTAGGATGAGATTGAGGAGTTATCGGGGAGAAAAGTTAGGAGTGAGAAGTGTGAAGAGTTGGTGCCGTTTTGGGAAGTGGGAAGTGTATAAATTCAGATTAGGAGGGTAAATGAGTGCCGTTTTTGGGTCTTTTAGGGGGTATTACGAATTTTCATTGTGGCTTTCGGCATTTGGAGAGTTTTGGAAATAGGTCGAGTCTTTCTTTTCTTGGCCAATATCACCTTAGTTACCCTCATAAGCACATTTGATGTTTTCTTTTCTACCCCTCATTACATTTCTTCTATTATCGAATTCTTCCATTCTTGAAAAACCATCATTCCTTTTTGCCGAAATCCTTATTGGTGTTATGTTCTTCTTCTTTCTCTGAAAGTCGAATACTCCATTATAATCGAATAGCCCTATCTTTTTGCTGATTCCTTGTTGTTTTTCCTCCATCACAAATCGGTTCTTTGTTATCTACTCTTAACGAAGTTTTAAAAAGCCGAATTTAGGCGCGAGGATCAAAAGTGGATTTGGTAAATGTCGGTTAACCTCTTTTGCACATTTTGCTAAAAGCGAAAGGCCATCTAAGCTGTCTGTCGTTAACTCTGTGATACTTGAGGATAAGGTTCAAAGATCATAAGCGTGGTAGGATCGTTAGCAAGGGTAAGTGTACTCAACTTCGATTGTGGTTTAAGTGAATGGCCGAATGTGAGTTTGATCTATAGGGGTGACTTGTGTGGATTGTGAGTCACTCGAATCTTGATGGTGTGTGTGTGAGTGCGGATCTAGGGGATACTCTGATTAGTAGCTAAGGAAGAGCTATTTGAACACAGTGGCACATGGTAAGGTTCTGTAAGGTTTGACTTTTGGTAGATATTTTGTTTAAGTACGGGTGATTGATTGAAGGTTGGTTGGTTGTAGGTTCAGGACCAAGGATAGTATAGCACGTCGCATTAACCAAGTGTGTACAAACACTACACACACGATATCGGCAATGCAGAAGCGGAAAGCCAGAAAGGCTAAAGGGCCGGTGGGCCCTGAGGCTAAGTTTGATGAAATTGTTTGGTTTGGTCATACGTATTGAGTTAGTCATGCATGTTACATGATTTGGAATTGTTTTGGGTCTAATAGGCAATATGGATGAGATTTGAGCCTAATGGGCCGTAAGGATGTGATTTGGGCTTGATGGGCTGCATGGGGACGTAGGAAAGTATGCTAGGGTTTAATGGACTTTAGGCCTAAATCTGAACAACTCTTAATCCACATAAGACTTAATCTAATAATTAAACATGTCCGTGGACAAGTTTCTGGGTTAGAGTGTGGCAATGGACATATGCATGTCTAGGATTGGATCTAGGGGAGAGCTTGGTACTTAAAGCGGTCCTAGTGGCCCCACCTCCTCTTCTGCAAAATCCTACAGGTGCATAGTGTCTGTTCACTTTAGTCGCAAGGACTTGTTAATGGGCCAAAGTTCATAACTAAAACCGAGAGGGAAAAAATACCCTTAGATTTGTAAAATTATTAAAATACCCCTGATTTGAAAATTACCAAAATACCCTTAGTTTGAAATTTACCAAAATACCCTTAGATTTGTAAAATTACTAAAATACCCCTAATTTGAAAATTACCAAAATACCCTTAGTTTGAAAATTACCAAAATATCCTTAGATTTGAAAATTACTAAAATACCCCCAAATTGTGAAATTACTAGAATACCCTTGATTTGCAGAATTACCAAAACATCCCTGATTTACAAAATTTCCAAAATACCTCTATTTTGAAAAATCACCTAAATACCCCTATAGAGTAGATTTACGGAGATACCCCTGGGTAGTGAAATGACTAAAATACCCCTAAGTGTCGAATGGGTGGAAATATGTATGTTGCATTCATGGAATATATGTTGCACTTGGGTGGGTTTTGATGAGTGCGGAGGAAGATTTGAGGATCGCATAGTCGCTTGATGCCGTGGATCCACCGTGGCTTTTAGCCCACTATAATAGCTTTTTCTTTGCATCGTTTGAGTAGTCTGCATTCTTTGGTGCTACCTTTGGTGTGTAGGGATGGGTGGGTTGATATTTATATCCCCACGGTGTGTAGGGTTGGAAGGAAATGGTGTCTGAGGTTGGATTTGGGATGGATGCATTGCATTCATGTGACTACGATGTGGTATGAGATCATTGTGGGCTAAGGCCCAAGACCACTGATTTTAATAGGGCTTAGTCCCAATGTAATATTTGTATGTTGATTTGGTTGCCAAGGGTCGTACACACTAAGTTTTGAAATTCACACCCTTTTTATTAAATGTTTGGGTGATCCTCGATGCGGCTTGCGTGGGAGAGGAATCGGAGATGGCCACACTACAAGACATTTAGAAGTTTTATTTATTTGTTTCAAAAGACATGATTTTAATTGCTTTATTTTCATTAGATGTAATAAGGCCTTGTACTCTGTTTTGAGTTTGGATTTTGAGTTTTGTTGTTTCAACTGTTTACTTAATTATTAAACCTGAGTAATTTCTTATGTTTAAACATTGTTTTCGGGATACTTAAAATAATTAAATGGGATTTTATCGCTACTTAACAAGGTGTCAAGGATTTTGGGCTTTTAGGCCTTAAATTTTAACTAAGTAAAATTGTTTGAGATTGTGTCTTTGATGTGACATTCTCGAATTCAGCCATAACGTCTGGGCCGGGTTTGGGGTGTTACATTTAGTGGTATCAGAGCCCGATTGCAAAGCTCAGGCTGTGAAATGGGCCTTAGATTTTGGGTTTTAAAATAAGTAGATTAAAAAGTTTTTGCGAGATTCTTGAAGTGTGGTTCACCCAGGAGCCCTCGACGTCGAGCCAAGTAAGTTTTTACATTATTGCACTTGTTTAAATTACTAAAGCGTATTTAGATATTGGGCTACTTTAGATGATTATACTAAAGTTTTTTTAGTTAGAGTGAAACTAAAGCTGTAGGGAACTTGAAGCTGTAAAGGATTTCTGAAAACAACCTCTTTACTTAATACTATCATAAAACATCGGCTTAATTCTGAAACTAACTAAAACTTCATAAAATTCCTAATTTAGATAATCTGAGAATCAACGATGAGCAGGGGAGGCAGGGATGCCCAAATATGATAACGAGTATGTTTTGTGTGGATCACGATATTTTGGGGTATAAGAGCGTGTGCATGCAATGTTTATCTACTCTAGTGGGTAGGTTTTTTTGGGAGTAAGTGTAAAGGGTTCAATTAGAGTTAAAGTGTGTTAGTGTTATTAAAATCAGTGCATAGCAGAAAGCATAATGGTGTGACTTGAGCGGTGCGATTAATAGTTAGTTGGAAATTATGAGAATGAAATTTCTTTAAGGGTAGAATTGTAACACCCCCGAATTTGGGCCTAGAAGAATTGGGCTTTGGGCTTTGGGTCTCGAGAAAATTTTTAAGTGGCGAGAAAATGATCATTGGCATGTGGGCTTTGAGGTTAATTAATTTGGAGTGTCTAGAGGTGTTGGAGATGTCACAGGATCAGAAATGCGGGTATAGGAAAAATTTTGGTTTTAGCCCAGGGAGGCTGTGACTTAAGGTAGTAGGCCTTTTAAATAAATGAAGAAGAAAAATGACACAAAGAGCTTGTGGTGTAGTGGCAAGTGGCGCCACTTATGGGGCGGGGAGGTGGCGTCATTAGCGAGCAAGGGAGTCAAGGTTCGAGTAGTGGCATGGTATTTTGTTGGGGATTTAATTTTTGCCTTCTAGATGGTTAGTAGTGGCGTTGGAT
Source organism: Gossypium sturtianum (assembly GCA_025698515.1). Lineage (NCBI taxonomy): Eukaryota > Viridiplantae > Streptophyta > Magnoliopsida > Malvales > Malvaceae > Gossypium > Gossypium sturtianum. Next base: position 71,641,963 of record CM046943.1, on the reverse strand, counting down.
GTGAACTCTGAAGGAAGTGTTCATAAGAGAAAATTAAGGAAGGGATAAATGAGCTTATCTTAGAAAATTTAGGATGAGATTGAGGAGTTATCGGGGAGAAAAGTTAAGAGTGAGAAGTGTGAAGAGTTGGTGCCGTTTTGGGAAGTGGGAAGTGTATAAATTCAGCTTAGGAGGGTAAATGAGTGCCATTTTTGGGTCTTTTAGGGTATTACAATTTTCATTGTGGCTTAGGCATTTGGAGAGTTTTGCAAATAGGCGAGTCTTTCTTTTCTTGGCCAGAATATCCACCTGTAGTTACCCTCACGCAAGCACATTTGATATTTTATTTTCTCCCCCTCATTTTGTTCTTACATTTGTAGAATTCTTCCATTCAGAAAAACCATCATTCCTTTTTTCCGAAATCCTTATTGGTGTTGCGTTCTTCTTCTTTCTCTAAAAGCTGAATACTCCCTTATAATCGAATAGCCCTATCTTTTTTCCGATTCCTTGTTGTTTTCCTCCATCACAAATCGGTTCTTTGCTATCTACTCTTAATCAAGTTTTAAAAAGCCAAATTTAGGTGCGGGATCAAAAGTGGATTTGGTAAGTGTTAGTTAACCTCTTTTGGACGTTTGGCTAAAAACTGAAAGGCTATCTAACTGTCCTACCATTAACTCTGTGATAACAAGGATAAGGTTCAAAGATCGCAAGCGTGGTAGGATCGTTAGCAAGGGTAAGTGTACTCAACTCGATTGTGGTTTAAGTGAATGGCCGAATGTGAGTTTGATCTATATGGGTGACTTGTGTAGATTGTGAGTCACCCGAATCTTGATGGTGTGTGTGTGAGTGCAGATCTAGGGGATACTCCTGATTAGTAGCTAAGGAAGGGCTATTAGAACCCAGTGGCACGGTAAGGTTACGGTAAGGTTTCGACTTTTGGTAGATATTTTGTTTAAGTATGGGTGATTGATTGAAGGTTGGTTGGTTGTAGGTTCAGTACCAAGGATAGTATAGCACGTCGCAGTAACCAGGTGTGTACAAACACTACACACACGATATCGGTAATGCCAAAAAGCTGGAAAGACGAAAAGGGCTAAAGGGGCCTGGTGGGCCTTGAGGCTAAGTTTGATGAAATTGTTTGGTTTGGTCATACGTATTGACTTAGTCATGCATGTTACATGATTTGGAATTTTTTTGGGTCTAATAGGCCATATGGATGAGATTTGAGCCTAATGGGCCGTAAGGATGTGATTTGGGCTTGATGGGCTGCATGGGGACGTAGGAAAGTATGCTAGGGTTTAATAGACTTTAGGCCTAGTTCTGAACAACTCTTAATCCGCATAAGACTTAATCTAATAATTAAACATGTCCGTGGACAAATTACTGGGTTAGAGTGTGGCAACGGACATATGCTTGTCTAGGATTGGATCTAGGGAGAGCTTGGTACTTAAGCGGTCCTAGTGGCCCACCTCCTCTTCTCTAGAATCCTACAGTGCATAGTGTACATTTCACTTTAGCCACAAGGACTTGTTAATGGGCCAAAGTTCATAACTAAAACTCGAGAGGACCAAAATACCCTTAGATTTGTAAAATTACTAAAATACCCGATTTTAAAATTGCCAAAATACCCTTAGTTTGAAAATTACAAAAATACCCTTAGATTTGTAAAATTACTAAAATACCTCGATTTGAAAATTACCAAAATACCGTTAGTTTGAAAATTACCAAATTATCTTTTGATTTGCAAATTTACTAAAATACCCCGAATTGTGAAATTACGGATGCCCTTGATTTGCGAGTGCAAAACATCACTGATTTACAAAATTTCCAAAATACCTCTGTTTTGCAAAATCACCTAAATACCCACATAGAGTAGATTTACGGAAATACCTACAGGTAGTGAAATGACTAAAATCCCCTAAGTCTTGAATGGGTGGTGATCGTTGTTTTGCGATGTCAAACTCTTAAAATTTATAAAAAGAATGATCGAACACAGAAACTAACTATGACAACGATTTGAGGCAAAGCGCACCTATCGGACGATGGTATAAGCTTAGGCAAGATCGGATTATCGAACCAGGAGGAACCAAAAGTACTAATACTAGCTTTCTTTTTATTATCTAGCCTAAAATAAGTGAAGTTGTTATTTAATCTAAATTTAACTAACTACTAAGCTAAAGGCATAAAGACAAAAAGAATGAATTGAAAAATCTGTTGGAAAAACTCGGTTGATTAAGGCGATACCCTTAGGAAGAATCCACCTAGACTTCACTTGTTATCTAACTCTGAACGAGACGATTTATTCACTTGACTTGATCAAGTAAGACTCCTAATGTATATTAAACCCTTTCTCGAAGCGAATAACGTCTAACCTAGGTTGATTAATTGAAATCTCTTTCTAATTAAAACCCATAGAATTGCATTAACACGATATATGGACTCCCATATTAGGTTCCACCTAATCCAGGCAAAATCTCGTCACCTATCTCTAGGCGTGCGATCATCTCAAACAATTATGCTAGATCTACTCTTAAGCGGGGACTTTTGCTCCTCCATCTAAGCACATCAAACTTGAATCAATATCTCGGAAATATCAACACAATAATTAAGAACACATAATTAAGAACAAGTCAAATATTTATCATATAGTTAAATAGCGATAACAAGATTCATCTAAGTTTCATCCCCCTTAGGTATCTGAAGGGTTTAGTTCATAACAATAAAAAAAACATCTCGGAAGAAAAGATAAAACAAAACATAAGAAATCCTAAAACCCCTGAAGGAATTGAAGGAGAGATCAAGCCGTCTTGAGTAGAATTAAAAGCTTGAGATGGATCAAGCGGCTATATTGAGTGTTTCCCATAAATCGACCTTTTATTTCTCGGCTCCTTGGCCTAGCTCACCGCCCCCTTCAAGGTTATACTTAGGGTGTTTATATAGGCTTTTGAAATAGGTTTTTGCCCCTAAGTATCCTTTTAGTGAAATTGCTCTTCTGCTGCGGCGGGGACACGGCCATGGCACATGCCGTGTGAATCATCTTTAGGCGTGTTCGGACTTTAACAAGGTGACACGCTCGTGTAAATCGTGATCAAGCCGTGTTCTAGTCTATCGGGAACACGACCGTGTTTGGCTCAAGTCGAGTAGTGTCGATTTTCACTTTGGCCCGATTTTGATGCATTTTAAGCCCGTTTCTCATTCTTTCCATCCTCGGTGCTTTCTAAGTATAAAACATGAAAGAAAGGATTAAGAGCACCTTTTACATAAATCAAGGATAAATCATCCAAAAGTATGCTAAATGTGGGATTAAAATATGTTACTTTTACGATTTATCACATACCCCACACTTAAGCTTTTCTTGTCCTCAAGCAAAATTCTCAACTTACAATTAAAACGAACTTTCCATTATTCAATATTCCTATCAACAATGTCTCATCATAATTCATAGATAATTTATACATGGATAATTTAACTCAAAGAGTCCTAAAGATTCAAACAATATAAGTCATACATTTGTAGCACAAAACATAGGTGTTTCCCTTCATTTAAATAATTACCTGCAGTTCAAAACCAGACAAGGATTGACATCCTCACTAAAGATTCTCTCAAATCACTCGAAGTGTTTAAGGTTCAAAATTAAGCACTCAAATGTCAAACCTAAAAAGTTAATCCTATAGGCTTGCATGAAAATCAAATCTCCACCATTGTAATATGAGATGATGCACAAATCAAAAGGTCTTTAAAAGAGGTTATGCTTGGCTTGGGTTAAGGTGTGGATAAAGGTGAATTAGAGAGTTAGTGTAATATCACAGGTTAGGGGCTATTTTGATTATTGCATTGTTTGCATGTTTTTGGCTTGCAATGTTGTGTTTCAATTGTTTTGGGGGCTTAGTTGTAAGCTTGGTGTAAGCTTTGAGTAGTTGGGAAACTTTAGTTTTAAGCTTTAGGTGGGGAGCTGAATGAGTGGGGTTTATAAATATTTTTAGGAGAATTTTAGCACAAGAATTGAGCTAGTAGAGTGGCAAGTTAGGCGCCACTTGGAGCTTGGGTTTGGCGTCACTTGCGGGGAAGGAGGTCACGTGTTCAAGGCTGCGAAGTCTCATATTTTGCTTCCATTTTGTGGCGGGAGAAGAAGAAGAAGAAGTTGTGGGCGGTTCAAACTCTGCCATAGACCAAAATCAAATTGTTCAAATGGTGGGTGGAGAGTAAATTGTGGAGGTTGACTAGTTCAAACTAGTTTGAATTAGTGGTTGGGAGTGTTTGGAGGTAGTGGCCGAGATGTTGGAGTCTTCATGGGAGTGGCGGTTTGGTAGGTGAATAAGTGGGGAGTGCGAATGCACTTTGGTGTTTTTAGGTCAACTTTAGTCTAGTGCACCTAACCAAATTTTGCAAACTAAGTTCTCTCATTTTTGTTCCTTGAAACCAAAACCCCAAGCAACCTATACTTGCCAAAAATTAGCACTTGTTCTCCTAAATTTTGCTATTAGCCGAATGTTCTCTTGAATCCCTAAACCTTATTTTGTTTACTTCTTTTTCTTTTGTTCTTAGCCGAACCATCCCTCTTCCACTTCTAATCTCCCATTGTCGATTTCTCTTTTCTCCTTGAATCACATTTCTTTTGTTTCTACCTTCAAGACTCTAGCCGTACCTTCTCCCTTTGTTGCTGAAACTTCCCCTCTCCTATTGGTTTCACCTTGGCCGAATATTGGTGTGGTGTGATCTCTCTTGTGTGTGGTGTTCAATCGGGTTTAGAGCAAGGTAAGTGGTTGGCGAATGTTCATTTCTCTTCTCCTTGTTCTTTGTCGATTTTAGTTTTGTTAAAGCCGATTTTGGCCTTTGTTGATAGGAGTTAATCTTTTGTGTTGGAATCGATTTTATCATAGGGCATCCGAGGATTTTGGAAGCAAGCAAGAGGAGCCGTTTTCCTCTGATGTCGATTGGTGAGTGGTGGTAAGGGATGGTTCTTTTAGTCCACTCTTTTAGTTTAGTTAAGTCAAAGTTTCAAAGGATAAATCTTTCCTCTTAATAGGGTGTGCCGTGTGCATAAAGAAGAACCATCGTTTGGTTCGGGATTTGGTGGGAAACCAAATCAAGTGTAAAATAAGGGGTTCAAGCGTTAGCCCCTTTGGTTTAATGGTTTTGGCCGAATGGCTAGGTGCTAATCTCATATGTGGCGATTGTAGGAGCAAGATAATCGAGGGTCTTAAATCGGTTCCTTGGGATTAAAGCTTGCGTTTTAACGGTGTGTAAACTAACACACTCTTTGCTTGGTGATATGCTTAATAATCGATTGTTTAATAAAGCGAAACAATATGGTTGATTGATATGATACCCGTTGGGTATGTGCGCGGATCCGGGTAAGTCCGTTCCATTACAAGTTCTATTGTTGATATACTTGAGATCATGACCTATGATGTATGTGTTATGAGATGCAACATTAAACATGTAGCATGATTTGCATGATTTGTATACTTTGCATGAGTCGGTATGATAATGGGTGATATGAGAGGAGGAATATGATATCTGTGTCTTTGGGACACGGAGGTTTAGCACCTCGGTGGTTTGGCACCACAGTTATTTTGTGACTTTAGGTCACGGAGGTTTGGCACCTCATAGCGTCTGCGTCGGTGGCTTAGCACCACGATTAGGTTGGCCCCACGATTGATATCTGGGATTGGCGCCAATGATTTGGTATCACGATGGGTTGGCCCCATCACTTGATTAAGTGACCGGTCACGGTGATTTAGTTATCACATTCGTGTCTTTTGGACAACGAGAGGTTTGGCACCTCATAGCGACTCGTCCACGTAGTTAACACCACCGTGGGTTGGCCCCACTTTTGAGATATGGGATGCGTCGCGGTGATTTGGTATCACCGATGATGGGTTGGCCCCATCATTGGATTCTTCGTGACTTTGGGTCACCCGGTGGTTTAGCACCACCGGTGGTTTGGTAGCACATGGGGTAGAAAAGGTGTTGTGGATGGCTAGGATTGGGTGCATTAATGACATTGCTCTGTATTGTGTGTGTTAGTATGTTGTATTAATCGGGAGGATTTATGCCTTTGAGTCTTGCGACTCACCTTTTCCCTTATCATTTGGGTGACACTTAGATCGCGGACATGGGTAGGGTGGACTCGAGGTGACCATGCCATGAATAACGTCGGTTTTGCCTTTGATTTAAGCACTTGGTACCTTATTTCATTTATTTTCGTTTGGTTTTGTTGGGATTGTAAATGGCCTTTTAAAATTATGCTTTGATTATTTATATGCTTATAATTTGATTTCAATTTAGCCTTAATAAAATTCTTTGGGTTAATAATGGATTAAAATTGGAATGAAACGGGTTTTCAAGACTACAAGCGATATGTTTTAAACTTTACCAACGGGTATCACATTAAAATCTTTAAATGAACACAACTCAAATATTTTCTAAACACATGATCTTCCACACTAAGTTCAAAATGTTTTTAAGTAACTAAAAGGAATATCTCGGCCTTCTAAATGATAAAAACTTACTTTTCAACTAAGCTTTCAAATTCCGGGTCTTCAAAATTTTCCCAGTAACATACAGTTGGTCGTGGTGTCTTGGCCAGGGTTTGGGGTGTTACATTTGTGTATCGAGCCAAGTTCAAAAGCTCTCATTTGTGGGCTCGAGGCCCAAAATGTGTTAAATATTGGTTTTAAGTGTTTTGCTTTAAAGTATATGGTTTGAAAGGCATGGCACGAGTCTCAGGCACCAATCTGCCCGGTAGGTATCTCTTACTATTTCTTGTGATTGGTGGGTGTGATATGATTGAAAGACTAGCAATAGTGGATTACTTTAGAAGCTGAAATTGATAGGACTCTGTGGACTTGCGAAAACAAAACTTCTTTAATAAGAAATATTCATAAGACTTTGCTTTAAAAGATAGTGGAAAAATCTTGATGCATGAAACTTCAAATCGGATAAGTCGAGATTTTAGTCATGAGCACTCGAGTCGGGTCGTAATACACATGGGCCAGCGTCGGGGTAGGATGACAGGTTTACGAACACAGTAGGGTGCAGTCGAGAAGTCGAGAGAATGAGATCTGGTACCACCACCGGTGGAGGTGGTGAGTTTGAGATCGGGCCAGGGGATGGCCTTGATGTCGCGAGCGATCTTTGCGAGTCTTTGAAAAGGGTAGGCTGGGCGGTGGAAGCGCGGTGTTAAAATCGTGGCCGAGCAACTCAGAGCAAATGGGCGGAAGTATTTGAGGTGTTTCTAGTGTTGCTCCCAGCCACGGTGAGTATTGGTGGAGGAGCGGAGGCGGATCATGGATGATCTGGACTTATTTCTTGAAGAGAAGGCCCAGAAAGGGTAGTGCTCGCTTCTTCGGGATGAGTCATACCGGTGGTGGCTCACGGTTCGGAGCGATCTTTGCGATGAGGATCTTACTTGGGATTATTTCAAGTGCATATCGAGAAAAAAGTACATTGGATCTAGCTACATTGATGAGCAACGAAAAGCATTTACGAGGTTTGGTTCGAGAGGAGCAAGTGCTGTGTCGGTCTGGCGGAAATTCTTGAGGCGAGTAGGTATGCTAGGGGCATTGTGGCTCTTGAACCACGAGAGGTGTGTTCGATTTGAGGATGGTGCGAGATGAATTAAGGCTGCTGATTGCTCCACGGCGGGAGCGTGAGTTTGCCGTCCTAGTTGAGAAGGCTAAGGTAGCCAGAAGGAGTGAAGAAGTGCGTGAGGCAAAACATGGATAGGAGCAGACATAAGAGGAGTTTTGGATCTTACGGGTCATCGGGTAATCCTCGAGAAAAGGGCTAGATAGAGTGGGCCAAATCGATGCAGTAGATGCATTGCCGCTAATCGAGGACCCGCCGCAGTGCCACCGTTGTGGGAAATCTCATTGGGGAGGATCTTTGGGTGGTGGAAAGGATGTTTTGAGTGTGGCTCATTGGATCATCGTGTGAGGAATTTGTCGCGTAAATTGGCTGAGATTCGGTCAGAAATTGGGCGTACTCGATTCGGGAATAATGGACCGCCACACGCAAAGGGGCGTGGTAATGGCGAGAGGAGGCAATGGTTACGGTGGGGCGCGGGCACCGGCGAGAGCGCGGGTAGTTACGAGCAAGGCGGCTGGGTTGGTGTATCGTGGCGCAGAGAGGAGGCGGCCTTGCCGGGCGTCATAACCGTGCGTTTTTATCTTTGGTTCTCCTTATCTTTGCTTTGATTGATGTGGGTTCAAGCGCATTCATCGTTGCCCGATAGCATAGTAGAGACCATGGATTTAGACTGCGAGACTACTTCTAGGCGGTGTGATGAGTAGCCCTCTAGGTCACTCTATAGTTGTGGATAAGCTATATGAGAGCGTACCCCTAGAACTCAAGGGGTAGTGTTTGTGGTGTCTGATGGAGCTGCCGTTTGGGAGTTCGATCGATTACGGGGATGGGTGGTTGGTTAAGCACCCGAGCGACGTTGGGCTAGCGGCTAAGCGCATGGTTCTTAAGGCGGTGAGGGTGATGAGGTGGTCATGATAGGTAATAGAAGAGATTACTTATCCAGCGTGGTATACTGCTCTGAAGGTGAGAAGATGGTCGGGAAGAGTGTGAAGCATATGTGGTTCATGTGTATGCCTTGGAGGCTAAAGTGCTGCTTTGTAGAGGAGGTCAGAGCGGTTAAGGAATTTGTTGATGTGTTTCGGAGAAGCTTAGGGTTTGCCAGGATCGCGAGTGGAGTTCGGGATAGATCTGCTGCCGGAGGCTGCGCCGGTGTCTATTGCTCCGTATAGGATGGCGCCAAAGGAATTAGTGGAATTAAAGGCTCGGATCCGGGAGTTGTTGGATCGAGGCTTTATCGAGCCAAGTGTTTCACCTTGGGAGCGCCCGATACTCTTTGTCAAGAAAAAGGGCGATGCGATCACGAATGTGCATAGATTATCGCCAATTGAATAAGGTGGCGATCAAAAACAAGTATCGTTGCGCGAATAGATGATTTGTTTGATCGGTGAAGGGTGCTTGGTATTCTCGAAGATCGATTTAAGATGCAGGTATCACCAATTAAAGGTAAAGGAGGCGGATATCCACAAGGCGGCGTTTACGTACTCGGTATGGGCACTCTGAATATTTGGTAATCTGCGTTTGGGTTGACTAATCGCGGCGGCATTCATGGATATGATGAATAGGGTGTTCGGCGATGTTTGGATCGATTCGTTGTGGTTTTTATCGGCGACATATTGGTGTACTCAAGGTCGGAAGAGGAGCATGATGCGCATTTGCGAGTGGTCTTTGCAGATTTTGAGGAGAAGCGACTTTATGCTAAGTTTAGTAAGTGCGAGTTACGGCTTAGGAGGTGACTTTCTTGGGTCATGTAGTGTCGGCCGAGGGATTAGGGTGGATCCTCGGAAGATTGAAGCGATTTTGGATTGGAAAGCGCCTAAGTCGGTGGTTGAGATTCGGAGTTTTACGGGTTTAGCGGGATACTACCGAAGATTTGTAGAAGGATTTTTAGTTGATTGCGACCAGCGATGACTAATTTTTAAGGAAAGGAGTTCCGTTTGTTTGGGTGAAAGCAATGGAGAGTTTCGATAAGTTAAAGAAGATTTTGGTGAGGCTCTGTTACGATTCAACTTTGAGCGGGAAAGGAATTCGCGATGTATTGTGATGCATCACATACGAGATTGGGTTGTGTCTTGATCACGGAAGGAAGGTTGTGGCGTATGCATCTAGGCGGTGAGGCCACATGAGGTCAATTATCGGCCTTACGACTTGGAGTTAGCGGCGGTAGTCTTCGCCTTGAAAATTTGGAGGCACTACTTATGCGGAGAGAGATCGATAGTCTACCACAGATCATAAGAGTCGAAAGTACCTTTTGACTCGAGAAAGATTTGAATTTGAGGCGTATGAGATGGATTGAGTTGCTCAAGGACTCGACTATTCGATTGAATATCATCAGGGCAAGGCTAGCGTGGTGGCGACGCGTTGAGCCATAAGGTTATATCGGACTTGAGAGTAATGTTTGCCCATTTGAGTTTGTATGATGGCGGAAGTATTCTAGCGAGCTGCGAGTTAAGCCTACTTGGGTTGCGCGGATCAAGGAGAAAGCGATTAGTGGATGAGGTTACGAATGCGCGGAGGTTGCAAGTGCGGGGTGGTGGTTTAGAAGGTTCTGGTATGTCTAGTGATGGGGTCTTTGTGTTTTCAAGGGAGAGCTTGTATGCGAGAAGGATATCGAGTTAAAGCGGAGGATTCTTGGGGCGCCCATAGCGGCCGTCGCTATGCATCACAGAGGTAGCAAGATGTATAGGGATCTAGAGAAGCGATTTTGGTGGCAGTGCGAAGAGAGGTAGCGAGTTTGTTGGAAAGTGTCGACATGTCGTGCCCAGTCAAGTGAACATCGATTGCCATCGGGGTTGCTTGACCGGTGAAGATTCCCGATGGAAGTGGGAAAGGATAACTATGGATTTTGTCGGTGGATTACCTCTTCTGCCGAGCAAGAAGGACTCGATTTGGGTAATTGTGGATCGTCGACTAAATCAGCTCATTTTATTCGGTGAGGTCGATTACTCCCTTGAGAGGTTGGCGAAGGCGTATGTGTCGAGAGATAGTGGTTGCCTTTGTGTGCGATGTCGATCATCTCGGATAGGGATCGGTTTACATCAAGGTTACGGCGTTGCATCGGGCTGCGGAGTGCAGCGGTTGGATTTCGACATGGCATTTCACCTGATCGGCAGAGCGATCGGAGAGGTTATCTGAATCTTAGAGGATATCTTTGAGAAATTGTGTTTTGGACTTGAGTAGTTAGGAGGTTTTTACGCCATTAGCGGAATTAGCCTACAACAATAGTTATCAAGAAAGTATCAAGATGGCACCATATGAGCGTTGTATGGTAGGAAGTGTCGCTCACCTACATGTTGGGCGGAGTTAGGTGAACATCGATTGATGGGACGAGAGTTGGTTGCGAGAGGCGAAGACAAGGTTAAGTTGATTCGAGGCTCGATTGAAGGAAGCTTGGACGACGCGAAGTCTTATCACCGATCTCGAGCGGAGAGATATAGAATTTCTTTGTGGGAGATCAAGTTTTTACGAAGGTCTCGCCATGGAAGAAAGTGTTGAGGTTCGGAAAGAAGGGCAAGTTAAGTCCGAGGGTTTATTGGGCGTATAAGATGCTTGAGGCGAGTGGGACGATGGCTTATCGGCGAGTTACCCAGCGAGCTAAGTCGATTCACGGCGTATTTCACGTTTGATGCTTAGGCGCTATCGTTCGGATCCATCGCATGTTATAAGCGGTGGAGAGATCGAGAGTAAATCGGTTTGACCATGGAAGAAGAACGGTCACGATTCTAGGCCGAGATGTGAAGGTTACTGCGTGAAAGTCGATTCCTTTGGTAAAGGTGCTATGGCGGAATCATGGCGTAGAAGAAGCTACGTGGGAACCGGAGGATATGATGAGCGACAATACCCTCAACTCTTTTGACCAGGTAATTTGAGGCGAAATTATTTTTAAGAGGTAGAAGCGTAATATCCGGGTTAGGGGCTATTTTGATTATTGCATTGTTTGCATGTTTTTGGCACGCAATGTTGTGTTTCAATTGTTTTGGGGCTTAGTTGTAAGCTTGGTGTAAGCTTTGAGTGGTTGGGAAACTTTAGTTTTAAGCTTTAGGTGAGAAATTTGAATGGTGGGGTTTATAAATATTTTTAGGAGAATGTTAGCACAAGATTTGAGCTAGTAGAGTGGCAAGTTAGGCGCCACTTGGAGCTTGGGTTTGGCGTCACTTGCGGGGAAGGAGGTCACGTGTTCAAGCTCGAAGTCTCATATTTTTGCTTCCATTTTGTGGCGGGGAAGAAGAAGTTGTGGGCGGTTCAAACTACGCCATAGACCAAGTCAAATTGTTCAAATGGTGGGTGGAGAGTAAATTGTGGAGGTTCACTAGTTCAAACTAGTTTGAATTAGTGGTTGGGAGTGTTTGGAGGTAGTGGCGAGATGTTGGAGTCTTCATGGGAGTGGCGGGTTTGGTAGGTGAATAAGTGGGAGTGCAGAATGCACTTCGGTGTTTTTCGGTCAACTTTAGTCTAGTGCACCTAACCGAATTTTGCAAACTAAGTTCTCTCATTTTTGTTCCTTGAAACCAAAAACCCCAAGCAACCTATACTTGCTTAGAAAATTAGCACTTGTTCTCCTAAATTTTGCTAGTAATTGAATGTTCTCTTGAATCCTAAACCTTATTTTGTTTACTTCTTTTTCTTTTGTTCTTAGCCGAACCATCCCTCTTCCACTTCTAATCTCCCATTGTCGATTTCTCTTTTCTCCTTGAATCACATTTCTTTTGTTTCTACCTTCAAGACTCTAGCCGTACCTTCTCCCCTTGTTGCCGAAACTTCCCCTCTCCTATTGGTTTCACCTTGGCCGAATATTGGTGTGGTGTGATCTCTCTTGTGTGTGGTGTCCAATCAGGTTTAGAGCAAGGTAAGTGGTTGGCCGAATGTTCATTTCTCTTCTCCTTGTTCTTTGTCGATTTTAGTTTGGTTAAGAGCTGATTTTAGCCATTGTTGATAGGAGTTAATCTTTTGTGTTGGAATCGATTTTATCATAGGGCATCTAGGATTTTGGAAGCAAGCAAGAGGAGCCGTTTTCCTCTGTTAATCGATTGGTAAGTGGTGGTAAGGGTTGGTTCTTTTAGTCCACTCTTTTAGTTTCGTTAAGTCAAAGTTTCAAAGGATAAATCTTTCCTCTTAATAGGGTGTGCCGTGTGCATAAGAAGAACCATCGTTTGGTTCGGGATTTGGTGGAAACCAAATCAAGTGTAAAATAAGGTTCAAGCGTTAGCCCCTTTGGTTTAATGGTTTTGGCCGAATGGCCTAGGTGCTAATCTCATATGTGGCGATTGTAGGAGCAAGATAATCGAGGGTCTTAGATCGGTTCCTTGGGATTAAAGCTTGCGTTTTAACAGTGTGTAAACTAACACACTCTTTGCTTGTGATATGCTTAATAATCGATTGTTTAATAAAGCGAAGCGAGTATGGTTGATTGTTATGATACCCGATTGGGTATGTGCGGATTCCGGGTAAGTCAGTTCCATTACAAGTTCTATTGTTGATATACTTGAGATCATGACCTATGATGTATGTGTTATGAGATGCAATATTAAACATGTAGCATGATTTGCATGATTTGCATACTTTGCATGAGTCGGTATGATAATGGGTGATATGAGAGGAGGGGAATATGATATCCGTGTCTTTGGGACACGGAGGTTTAGCACCTCCGGTGGTTTGGCACCTGAGTTATTTTGTGACTTTGGGTCACGGAGGTTTGGCACCTCATAGCGTCTCGTCCCGGTGGCTTAGCACCACGATAGGTTGGCCCCACGATTGATATCTGGGATTGGCGCGGTGATTTGGTATCACATGATGGGTTGGCCCCATCACTTGATTCGTGACTTTGGTCACGGTGATTTGGTATCACATTCGTGTCTTTGGGACACGGAGGTTTGGCACCTCATAGCGACTTGTCCACATGGTTAACACCACCAGGTGGGTTGGCCCCACTTTTGAGATATGGGATCGTCGCGCGGTGATTTGGTATCACATGATGGGTTGGCCCCATCATTGGATTCTTCGTGACTTTGGGTCACGGTGGTTTAGCACCACCGGTGGTTTGGTACCACGGGGTAGAAAAGGTGTTGTGGATGGCTAGGATTGGGTGCATTAATGACATTGCTCTGTATTGTGTGTGTTAGTATGTTGTATTAATCGGGAGGATTTATGCCTGAGTCTTACGACTCACCTTCTCCTTATCATTTAATGACACTTAGATCGCGGACATGGGCGGGTGGACTCGAGGTGACCATGCCATGAATAACGTCGGTTTTGCAGATTTAAGCACTTGGTACCTTATTTCATTTATTTTCGTTTGGTTTTGTTGGGATTGTAAATGGCCTTTTAAAATTATGCTTTGATTATTTATATGCTTATAATTTGATTTCAATTTAGCCTTAATAAAATTCTTGGGTTAATAATGGATTAAAATTGGAATGAAACGGGTTTTCAAGACTACAAAGCGATATGTTTTAAACTTTACCAGCTTGGGTATCACATTAAAATCTTTAAATGAAGCATAACTCAAATATTTTTAAACACCAGTGATCTTCCACACTAAGTTCAAAATGTTTTAAAGTAACTAAAAGGAATATCTCGGCCTTCTAAATGATAAAAACTTACTTTTCAACTAAGCTTTCAAATTCGGGTCTTCAAAATTTTCCACAGTAACATACAGTTGGTCGTGAATGTCTTGACCAGGTTTGGGGTGTTCTGATTAAATCGAGATCGACACTGAAAAATTACCTAACTAGAAACAACAAACTGAAAAATAAATAATTACATGAATTGAAACTTTGAAACTAATATCTGAGCTTCTTCTTCAATAAATAGGCGCTAAGCGTACAAGCTAAGCTTTTCATCATACTAATCTTGAATATACTTGATTTTTAAGAATAAATAATCAAATATTTAAAATAATAAGAAATTACTTTAACAACTAAAATATAGAACATAGTTAGGCAAGCTGCTCAAAATCAAATCTCGACAAAAGGGTAGTCAAAAGGATGGTGATAACAAATACAAAGGGTTTTGGGTTAATATTAGTGGGTGAGTCAATAAAAAGGTTGTTAGGATCAAAGGGTTCACTAGGGGATAATTATGAAGGTAGGTTTTTTTGGAGTAAGTGGGTTAAATCCTAGGTTGCCTTTATCATTTACGTATATCAAATCAAAGATGTGGTCTCAACATGTATAATTGATGCAAGTTCTAGAATAACAGTTCAATGTTGACACACTCATAATCAAAAAGTGAGCATGAAAAATGATATATGCTATTATAAGGCTCAAAATCTCACAAAAATTATGGGTATTTTGATATCAACCTCGTAAATTTCAAATTTCAAAGTAATATTCAAATTCAGGTAGAAAACCTAGAAAAAATTTTTATTTCTGAAAGATAGACTTATCATGCTTGATTCTCTAGTATCTTAGAATTTAATTATCAATGGCTTAATCTAAAACATATCAATAAAGATCATAAATCATCAGAAATTTCATCCTAATTAGTAATATGAGAAAATTACTTAAAAACAAAGCATAATTCAGGGATTTGAGAATAATGCAAAAAGTTAAGCACTTTTAATATTCAGCCCCCCATACTTAAGATGTAAATTGCCCTCAATGTACAAAGATAGATAATATCATTATACAATCATAATATATGGGGAGAAGTGAAACTCCCTGAATTTTCGGATGGCTTCCTTAAGTCGGAGGTGACAGATGACTTATGTAGTAGTGAGTTATTCCTAGTTATTTGTTCATTATTTTGGAGTGTGCAATTGAAGCTGCGATTCATCGGTTAGATGTCTCGGTGAGATTAAATAAGTGTTAGCAATACGCTAAGGTTAGGTAGCCAATGATAACATAAAATAAAGGTTTGAAATATAAAAGCAAAGAGTTTAAAATAAGGCAAAATTAAAATGAAAGAACTAAAAATAAAGAAAAGAAAACTAAAAATAGGAAAGTAAAAGGACTCGAAGTCCTCATCATCAGTGGAGTCTGCGGTGGTGTCGGTAAAGAAATGTGGAAGTGATGACAAATCTCTTTGGAGGGTGGCCTCGATCTTGATCAAAGCGTCAGTTGTGCGATGGTTCTGAGTCTGATCTTTGCTCGGCCCGAGTAAAGCATGCAAAAATGTTTGAAGCGAAGGCTGCTTTGCATGGGAGGGCCTTAGCTCGGAAGTGGTGCCTCTGTGGTGGTGGGACATCATCGATGTGTCCTCGGGCTCCTCCTTGTCAGTGAGGAGGGCTAATCGGTATTGAGAAGGGTCGGTCCCATGTCGACGCTGGATCATCCTCATATGGAGCATCATCTAGATGCCTTGTGGGGCCATCTGCCCTATTAGTGTGAGTGAGGAGGTTTGTGCGTCGGTGTTGAGTAGCAGAAATGCAGGAGCTAAGCGTGTGATATAGGGACCTATAGATATGATCCCTCGCCGATGCTGCTCCGTCTAATGTTGAATAGCTCGGGCTATAAAATATGCTTAGTCGACTTGACATGCACCATAGGTAATAGGCGTCATGAGTATTTATGACGCTGGTGCTCTCTCGTTGACTTGTCAAAGTATGAGCCAAAAGAGCGTGTACGTACCTCAGAGACGGTGCCAGGGCCGTCGCTTTTGGCGGCCCAGGGTCATGTCGAAGGAGTGGGTAGCTATCTTGTGCCAACATTGGGTGGGGCTGAAATGTATATGGTGATGCAACTCCGAAAGGTCATTTTTTGCTACGAAGTCGTCTGTATAATTCCTAAAGCAGCTCCGAACTGCGGCACATTCAGCTGTCGTATAGTGCCACCGAGATGAAATTGTATCGTAACGGCTCATCACTGTTTGAAGTTGAAATGTTGAGGCGAGCTCCAAAGTGAGCTCTAGGTATGTGTGCTTTCGGCGATGTTGAAGAATCGCTCCCACGGATCGGTGGTCGGAGAGCCCGTATACCTTTGTCAAGATGGACTGCTCTCGCGGCCAGTCAATACATGCATGCATTACGAGGGTCGCATGCATAGTAATTTATAACGGTCCTCTTGGACCCACAGGAGAAATTGAAGGAGCAGATGGCGGACTTGGTGGATGCGCTTGCGGATGATGATCAGGTCCCTTTACGCTTTTTTTCGAGCTCGAGGTTGTTGTTCTCTTTCCTCGAGACGATGACATTTTACACGAGAGTATGAGTTATTCAAGTAATATTTCTATCACATATAATTTGGTCAATGATCACAATAGACTAAGACTTATAATAAGATTTTGCAATCATAAATGCGAGTAAACATAATGAACAATTCTTATTTATCTAGAGTAATCGGGATAGTACTTCAAAATGAGAAAATCCTAAGGATTTAATCATTACTAATTCATAATAATAATGAATATAAACTAAACTAAATGAAATTCTCAATGAATAATTAGTTGAAAAAAATGGAAAAGAAATAGTGAGTTTGTGACCCATTGAGTGGAGTTTACGGGCGTGGATAAGCGGAACACGGGCATGTAACGAAGGAGCACGGGCGTGTGCTGTAAAAATTTCTAGGTACCACGGTGGTGGAGCGGACGTGGACTCTGCTAACTTTCGGGCATGGCCGGATTCTTTTTTGTGTTTATGTGAAAGGAAGAGGGTTGAGGAGGTGGTGGGAGGCAATGGGGTGAGTTTTGTGAGTGGTGGCGGGAGTGGGGTAGGGATTTTGGGAGAAATTAGTTTAGGGTTATGAGATTTGGGAAGATGAGTGTCATGTTCTATATATAGGGGATCAAAGTGCTCGATATTTTTCAGCCCGTGCTTTTAAGTAATTTTCAAATTTTGGGCGCGTTCAAGATGTTAGCCACGCGCCCAGTGGTCAAGGTGCCACGCTCGTGTTCTTCTTCACCTGTTGTTTAGAATGGCGTGTTTGGCCCGTGTTCAACAAGTCGATATAGTCCACGGTTTGCTCGGCCGCGGGCGTGTCTTGCTCATGTTTGGTAGGTCGGTATAGTGCATGGAAAGTCGACGCGGCGTGGACTATTATCGCGACCGTGTTGGGAAAAAATATCTTCTTTGTAGTGCACGCGGCTACTATGCGCCCAGTGGTTTGT
Organism: Gossypium sturtianum; assembly: GCA_025698515.1. Classification (NCBI taxonomy): domain Eukaryota; kingdom Viridiplantae; phylum Streptophyta; class Magnoliopsida; order Malvales; family Malvaceae; genus Gossypium; species Gossypium sturtianum. The sequence continues at coordinate 71,624,356 of CM046943.1, read as the reverse complement.
CCCACAGCTTCCACACGACCACGCGCGCTTGTGTGCAAGCCGTGTGGTCTAAAACTGTGCTTTATTGGATTAATTAGTATGAGATTAAATGCTAAAAATTAAGAATCTAATGTTAGTGAGGTTAGTGCTCGGGTTGCCTCCCAAGAAAGCGCTCGTTTAAAGTCTTAAGCTAGACTTACCACATTTTCATTTCTAGAAGAAAGTTCACGGTTGAAGCTCCTCTCTCATATCCTAAAATTTTCACCATTATAGATTTTGAGTGGTGACCATTTACCTTGAATGTGCCTTGAGTGGGATGAGTTACCTCTATTGTGCCATAGGGAAAGATTGTTTTAATCATGAATGGGCACGACCATCTTGATTTGATTTCCCAGAAACAATTTAAGCCTTGAGTTGTATAGCAAGACCAAGTCCCCTACTTGGTTGTTTGATTTCTTTGAAGCGAGCATCATGGCGTCACTTTGTTGCCTCCTTGTATAACCGAGTTCTCGTGGCGTCGAGCTCTCCATTCGTTTAGCTCGTTCATCTGCATCATTCTCTTCTTTTACGTAGCTTTAAGATCGTAATTTAAAAATTTTATAGCCCAAAAAGCTTTGTGTTCTAATTGAATGGTAGATGTGAGTTTTCCAGTAGACAAGTTTGTATGGGGATATTCCTAAAGGGGTTTTAAAGGATGTTTTATAGGCCCATAAAGCGTCATCTACTTTTATTGCCCAATCTTTTACATTTGATTCAACCCGTTTTTTCTAGGATGCGTTTAAGTTCTCGGTTTGCTACTTCAACTTGCCCTTGGTTTGAGGTGATATGGGGTAGCTATCCTATAGTGTACTCAATATTTTTAAGACTTTGTCAAATTGAGTATTACTGAAATGAGTGCCCTATCACTAATGATAGCTCTAGGTGTTCCAAATCGAGAGAAACAGTTTCTTGGGAAACTTAACTACTACTCTAGCATCATTGGTAGGTAAAGCTTGACTTCCACCCATTTGACATGTAATCAAGCGCCACTAGGATGTATTTATTTCCAAATGAACTAGGAATGGACCCATAAAATCAATACCCCATACATCAAATATTTCACATGATAGCATATATGTTTGAGGCATTTCATCACGTTTAGAAGCATTACCTATTCTTTGGCATTTATCACCGAGCGACATACTGTTGGCATCTTTGAAAAAGTGGGCCAATAAAAACTGATTCGAGTATTTTATGTCTTTGTCTTAATACCAACTGTAGTGTCCTCTGAAGGTCTGAATGGCAATGTTCTAGGATTTTGCTTGCTTAGCCCTTATAGCATCTACGAATTACTTGATCTGCACATATCACGGAAAAGAAAAGGATCTTCCCAAAAATAGTTTTTAGCATCAATCGTTTCTTTTGATGATGTGTTAACCTTTTAGGTAAGATGTTAGCCGCTAAATAATTACGCAATATCGCAAACCATGGTACCTCGAAGTTGGTTATAGAAAAGAGTTGTTCTTGAGGAGCAGAATCATTTATTTCTCTTTAAATCGAGCTCTTGATATGTGGGTTCTCAAGCTGGGAGAGGTGATCTGCTGCAAGGTTTTGACTCCCTTCTTATCTGTATTTCCAAATCAAATTCTGTAAAAGTAAAATCCATCTTATGAGTCGAGGTTTTGCATCGAGTTTAGTTAAAAGATAACGAAGAAGCGGAGTAGTCGATTATAGCGACAACTTTAGATAATACTAAATATTATGCGAATTTATCAAATGTAAAGACCACAACTAGTAATTCTTTTACGGTGGTGGTATAATTTTCTTCTTGTATTTGTTAATGTCTTCTTTGGCGTAATAGATTGGTTGGAAGTGCTTGTCTCTTATTTGTCCTAAAGCTGCACCTACTACAAAATCACTTGCATCACACATTAGTTCAAAGGAAGATTCCAATCGGGGGCAATCATAATTGGGGCATTTATTAACTTCTCTTTAAGGATATTAAATGCATCTAAACATTCTGATTGAAATTAAGCGGTACATCTTTTTCTAGTAATTTCGTTAGAGCTTAGCTATTTTAGAAAAATCTTTAATAAATCTTCTATAAAATCATGCATGTCTAAAAGCTTCTAATAGCCTTAAGCTGAACTAGGAGGAGGTAATTTTTCTATGGTTTAGACTTTTGCTTTATCTACCTCGATTCATTTACTAGAAATTTTATGTCCCAATACAATTCCCTCTTGTACCATAAAGTGACATTTTCCCAATTTAAAACAAGGTTTGTTTCTTCACATCTCATTAGCACTCATTTTAAATTTTTAAGGCAAAGTTGGAAAGAATTACCGAATACTAAAAAATCGTCGATAAATACCTCCATAATGTCTTCCACAAGTTCGTCAAAGATTGCCAACATGCAGTATTGAAAAGTAGCGAGAGCATTACATAATCCAAAAGGCATTCTCGATAAGCAAACATCTGAAGTATGGGCATGTGAATGTTGTTTTCTCTTGATTTTCAGGAGCTATTGGGATTTGGAAATAATCGGAAAGTCCATCTAGGAAGCAATAGTACATATGCCCAGATAACCTTTCTAACATTTGATCAATGAAGGGCAGAGGGAAGTGATCTCTTCTAGTGGCATCATTCATCTTTCTATAATCAATGCAGACTCTCCAACCTGTGACTGTTCTAGTGGAAATTAGTTCATTCTTTTCGTTGGCTACCACCGTCTTGCCTCCTTTCTTTAGAACAACACACTGCAGGACTTACCCAATTCTTTGTCAAAAATAGGATAAATTATTCTAGCATCTAGAAGTTTAATTACCTCAGCTTTCACAACTTCTTTTACGTTGGGATTCAATCGTCTTTGAGGTTGCACACATGGCTTGTATTCCTCTTCCATTAAATTTTTGTGGGTGCAAAATGATGGGCTTATTCCCTTAATGTCAGAGATTTTCCAAGCTATGGCTCTTTTATGTTCTCTTAGTACCTGTATCGGCTCCTCTTTTTCCTTGGGTTCTAGTGCGAAGAGATAATTATCGGTGAGTGCGAGGTGTCCAGAGAAATGCATACTCTAGGTGTTTCGGCAACTATTTTAATTCTAATTTGGGCGGCTCATCAATGGAGGGTTTTTATTTTAGTTCGTCATTGACCTTAATGCTCTCTTCTTTCGTATGTCTAGATGAAGATGTATTCAAATTTAGCTCGTCAACTTCATCTTCTTCCCCCTCTTCTTGAGTCAGGCAGAGTTCCATCGTGTCATCATGTATAATTTCCTGTAATGAGTTTTGAATGATATGATCAGCGGTATCAACAAAATAACAGGAATCATCTTGTTCTCTAGAATATCGCATGGCGTCATAAATTTGAAAAATAATTTCCTCCTCGCCTATCCTTAATGCAAGTTTACCATCGCCTACATTGATAACAGCCCTAGCAGTAGCTAAAAAAGGGCGCCCTAAAATTAAAGGAACTTCAATGTCCTCATCCATGTCAAGCACAACAAAATCAACAGGGAAAATAAATTTATCAATTTTTAGCAAGACGTCTTCGATAACTCCTCTAGGATATTTAATAGATCTATCAGCTAACTGAATACTCATCCTAGTGGGTTTTGGTTCCCCCAGATTTAGTTGTTTAAGCATTTTATAAGGCATTAAATTAATACTGGCACCTAGATCAGCTAATGCTTTCTTAATATTTAAACTACCAATTAAGCAGGGGAATAGTAAAACTTCACAGGTCTTTTAATTTGGTTGGTAACTTGTTTTGGAGGAAGAGTGAACATTCTTCATTAAAGCTCCTTTGTTGATATTTCTTGAGCTTCCTTTTATTCATCGAGAGTTCTTTTAAGAATTTTGCGTACGTCGGCATATGTGAAATGGCTTCAACAAAGGGTAAGTTAATATGTATTTGTTTAAAAAGTTTAAGAAATTTACCGTATTGGGCATCTAATCGGTCTTTCTTCAACTTTGCTGGGTATGGGATTGGTGGTTTACTTTCTTTGCGCACTTGAGTTACATCCTCAACTCCCTCATCCTTTGCTTTGTCATCTTCATGTGGTATTTTTCTTTGGTTAACTAACTCCTTTCCATTTCTCGATTATAACAGCTTTTACATTACATTTCCTTTAGAAAAAATCTCTGATCGAATTTCAGAAACCATCTTAGTAAGTTGTCCAACTGTCTTAGTAAGTTCATCGACTTGATTCTCGATCCCTTTGATCGATGCTTGTTGATTCTTAAGGGTGGTTTCAGTGTATTGGAGACGGTTATCACAGAGTGCCATGAATTTTGTCGACATCTCTTCAAGGTTCGGCCTCTTTTCTTGTGGATAGGGCTGATTTTGGAAATTTTGAGGAGGTTGTTGTCTCTGAATTCCTTGATTTCCTTGACCTCCCCATGAAAAATTTGGGTGGTTCCTCCACACTGGATTATAAGTATTACTATAAGAGTTATTATTAGATCTGAAATTATTACCTATATAGTTCATCTGTTAGCTACTGTGCCGGTTGGTAGGGTGGGTACTCGAGGATTAAGCCACGATTTCACTTGCGTCGTCTTTGCATTCTTTGGATGTACTGCGAAGAACAAAAAATATCAAGCTTTTATTCATCATCTCTACTTGTGTTGATAGCATGGTTCTTTGCGTCGAGGTTGAAAACTCGGTTGATTTACGTTGGTTTTTGTCCTTGTAACACCCTTGCGATAGTTATTGGTGACATCTCTTCAATAAACTCGTAAGTTGCTTGGGAGTGCATTGTTGGGGTTCCACCAGTAATTTGAATCAATTAGTTGCCTCGTTGAGGGGTTTACAGTTATAGAAAGTTTGGACTTGGAGCCACAAGGGTAAACCATGGTGCAGACACCTTCTCAAGAGATCCTTGTATCTCTCCCATGCGTCGTATAATGTCTCTAAATCCATCTGCACAAAGAAGAGATATCATTTACGTAATTTGGCGGTTTTGGCGGTGGGAAATATTTTAATAAAAAATTTTAGCTCATTTGATCCCATGTAGTGATTGACCCTCGTGTAGCAGTTTAACCACGATTTGGCTTTATTCCTTAAAGAAAGGGAAATAGCAGAAGGCGGATGGCATCATCGAAGCGCCATTTATTTTGAAGGTATCACGAGACTCTAAAAAATTAACTATATGAGTATTTGGGTCTTAAATCACGCAAACCATCAAATTGAAGAAATTGTTGAATCATTTGTATAGTGTTAGGCTTTAATTCAAAATTATTAGCGACTATAGCGAGCCTAACAATACTTGATTACTGCTCTGTTAAATGAGGTTTAGCATAATCATACATAGTGCTGGGAGCATTATTTTACGCCACATCTTGTGGTGGTGGATTATTCTCGTCCATCCCTTGGTAGGATTGGATCGCCTTCTCGCTCTTTTACGTGTAATTTAGGGCTCGCCTAATTTCTCTGCGATTCCTGACGGTAGCTTCAATATCAACTTTGTCGTATACTAGTAGTCCTCTCGGGTTCCTTCTAGTCATAAACTAAAGGTACACTAGGAAAATAAAGAAAGAAAATTTTAGCAAATTAAAAAAACAAAATAAAAATAAATTGTGGAAAATAATGGCTAGAGTAATAAAAATAGAGCTTTCTTAATATTTTAGTTCCCAAACAGCGGTGCGAAAAACTCTATCATTGTTTTGCGATGTCAAAGTCTTAAAATTTATAAAAAGAATGATCGAACACAGAAACTAACTATGACAATGATTTGAGGCAAGCGCACCTATCGAACAATAGTATAGCTTAGGCAAGGCCAGGATTATCGAACCCAAAGGAACCAAAAGTACTATTACTAACTTTCTTTTTATTATCTAGCCTAAAATAAGTGAAGTTGTTATTTAATCTAAATTTAACTAACTACTAAGCTAAAGCGCATAAAGACAAAAAGAATGAATTGGGGAAATCTGAGTTAGAAAAACTCGGTTGATTAAGGCGATACCCTTAGGAAGAATCCACCTAGACTTCACTTGTTATCAAACTTTGAAGCAGACGATTTATTCACTTGACTTGATTAAGTAAGACTCCTAATGTATATTAAACCCTCTCTCGCGAATAACGTCTAACCTAGGTTGATTAATTGAAATCTCTTTCTATTTAAAACCCCTATAATTGCATTAACTTTCGATCTATGGACTCCCATATTAGGTTTCACCTAATTCGACAAAATCTCGTCACCCTATCTCTAGGCGTGCGATCAACTACAACAATTATGCTAGATCTACTCTTAGCGAGGCACTTTTGCTCCTCCATCTAAGCACATCAAACTTGAATCAATATCCCAGAAATATCAACACAAGAATTAAGAACACATAATTAGAACAAGTCAAATATTTATCATATAGTTTAGCAAGCGATAACAAGATTCATCTAAGTTTCATCCCCTTGGTATCTGAAGGGTTTAGTTCATAATAATAAAGAAAACATCTCGGAAGAAAAGATAAAACAAAACATAAGAAATCCTAAAACCCGGAAGAAATTGAAGGAGAGATCAGCCATCTTGAGTAAATTAGGCTTCTTGAGATGGATCAGCGGCTATCTTGAGTGTTTCCCAATCGACCTTTTAGGCTCGGCTCCTTGGCCTAGCTCACGCCTCCCTTCTAGGTTATACTTAGGGTGTTTATATAGGCTTTTGAAATAGGTTTCTTTGCCCCTAAGTATCCTTTTACAGTGAAATTGCTCTTCTGCGGCAGGGACACGGCCATGGCACATGCCCATGTGAATCGTATTTAAGGCTGTGTTCGGACTTTAACGGTGACACAGCTGTGTAAATCATGATCGGTGTGTTTTAGTCTATCGGGGAGACACGGCCGTGTTGGCTCAAGTCGGTAGTGTGTCGATTTTCACTTTGGCCCAATTTGGTCCGTTTTAAGCCCATTTCTCGTTCTTTTCATCCTCGGTGCTTTCACGAGTATAAAACATGAAAAGAAAGGATTAAGAGCACCTTTTACATAAATCAAGGGATAAATCATCCAAAAGTATGCTAAATGTGGGATTAAAATATGTTACATTCTGATTTATCAGGTGGAAATATGTATGTTGCATTCATGGAATATATGTTGCACTTGGGTGGGTTTTGATGAGTGCGGAGGAAGATTTGAGGATCGCATGAGTCGCTTGCGATCGTGGATCCACCGGTGGCTTTAGCCCACTATAGCGACTTTCTTTGCAGCGTTTGAAGTAGTGCCCTTGCTTTGTGCTACCTTTGGTGTGTAAGGGATGGGTGGGTTGATATTTATATCCCCACGGTGTGTTGGGTTGGAAGGAAATGGTGTGCGGGGGTTGGATTTGGGATGGGTGCATTGCATTCAAGTGACTACGATGTGGTATGAGGTCATTGTGGGCTAAGGCCCAAGACCACTTGATTTTGATAGGGCTTAGGCCCAATGTAATATTGTATGTTGATTTGGTTGCCAAGGTGCGTTACACTGAGTTTCAAAACTCACACCCTTTTTATTAAATGTTTGGTGATCCTCGATGGGAATTGCTCGGCGTGGGAGAGGACTTGGAGATAGCCACACTACAAGACATTTAGAAGTTTTATTTATTTGTTTCAAAGACATGATTTTAATTGCTTTATTTTCATTAGATGTAATAAGGCCTTGTACTCCGTTTTGAGTTTGGATTTTGAGTTTTGTTGTTTCAAGCTGTTTACTTAATTATTAAACACAGGTAATTTCTTATGTTTAAGCAGGGTTTTGGGATACTTAAAATAATTAAATGGTCTTTTATCGCTACTTAACATGGTGTCAAGGATTTTGGGCTTTTAGGCCTTAAATTTTTACTTAGAAAAATTGTTTGAGATTGTGTCTTTGATCGACATTCCGGTTGGCCATAGCGTGCAGCGGGTTTGGGGTGTTCTGAGATAAAAAGGACTAAATCGCGTAAAGTGTAAAACTTGAGTCCTATTAGCTAAAGGTGTCTAATAGCTATAGAAACTTAAAGTGGAGGTCCTTATGTGGTAATTAGACCATTAATGTGTAAGTGGACATTTATGAAATAGGTTTTGTTCAAATATTATTAAATTTTAAAGGTTAATCTTGGTATTTAGTAATTAAAGTTGAAATAAATAAAACAAAACAAAATTTTCACCTATTATCATCTTCTCGAACCAGATGTTAGGGCTTGAGAAGCCATTTTTAAGCTTTCAAATTTTGGAAACTTCACTTTGCTAATCTCGTATGTATTTTTGTCTCATTTTTAATGATTTTTATGTTTTTGATATCGTTGCGACAATCTAGCTAGCCTAGGGACTAATTTGCAAAAGCTGTTAAAGGTTTAAGGTTTTTCATTGATGAATATAGGTTTATTTTGGTGTTTGATGATAGAAAATATATGGTTGTTGTTAGATAAACAACATTTGCAAAGTGATTTTTGGTAAAATGGTTAATTTGGGATTAAATTGAGAAATATAGAAATTTTGTGGTAGAATTGTGAAATAAATGAAAATTTTTGAAATGCTAGGCACTTAATTGATATTAATTGTGGTGGGTTGAAATTGAATTTCATAAATTTGTATTTTTATGAGTTAAGGACTAAATTGTAAAGAAATTAAAATATTAGGGGAAAAGTGTTAAGTTGCCAAAATGTGATTTTGGGCTAAATTGAATAGATTGATAATTAAATAAGCTAAATTTGATTACATATAGATCAAGAAAAGCGAAATTTGGATTTAGATCGAGGTAAGTTCGTATGTATATAAGCATTGATATAATTGTATTTTAAATGCTTTATTATTGAATTAATTGTGAATCGACTTTACGGATACATTCGCGAAGATTCGGCAATGAGAAATCGATTGAACCTTAGGAATAGATTGGGATACAAATGACATGTCATTAGGGGTTATATGATTTGAGTCTTTGATCAAAATGCGTCCTATCGGTGGCTAAGTTATCGACATGTCTTTGCGGATTCTTGTCGACTTGTGTGAAGACACGAGTGTAGCTACATAATGATCGTCGACTTTTGTGAAGCGGACCAGTTGATAGCTTCGAGTGAGCATTATATGAGATATCAGTTGAGATAACCCGGCTATGTATTGGCACTTAGGGTGCGAGATTCCCGAGTATCAATAGTATTCCAAATGGTTCAACGGGTATATCAAAGATATGAAATGGTGAGATATAGATACGTATCGATCTGGTATGTCACGGAAACTATATGAGCAGACACACAATGAAAAATATGAATTCATGATTACTCATGTGATTGAATATTTGTTAATGTTATGATTTAATGACTTTGTAGTATATTATGTTCATACTACTTGACTTGTGAATGAATGGTGAGCTTTACCTATTAACTATACGAGCTTACTAAGTTTTATAGTTTACTCTGTTTACTTTACCATGTTTTATAGTGTTTATCAAAGCTAGCTTTCGTATTGGGAGTCGTCGGAGATTGATTATGAATGACTTGTATTTGATATTGATAATTGTATGAGAAATGTATGTTCAATTGTGTAATAAGTGCAGTAATGCTCAGTAACCTATTACGACAATGAATACGGGTTAGGGGTGTTCTGAGGCGATATTGCCCTTAGCGAGTTTACCTACAACAACGGTTTCGGATGAGTATTCGGATGGCACCGTTTGAAGCGTTATATGGTAGGAAGTGTAAGACTCCTTGTGTTGGAAAAAGTTTGATGGCGAGTTGTTGGGCGCATGCTGGTTCGAGAGGCGAAGAGAAGGTGAATTGATCTGTGAGAGGTTGAAGTTAGCCTCAAATAGATAGAAATCTTATCTTTTGAGTTAAAGCGTTGTGGTATCGAATTTGAGTTGGTGATAAGGTGTTTTTGAAAGTTTCAACTTGGAAGAAGGTACTAAGATTCGAATGGAAGGGTAACTTGAGTGCGAGGTTTATTGGACCTTATGAAGTCATTGAGGCGATTGATCCGGTAGCTTATCGACTCAAGTTCTTTGCCATAACAGAGCGTATCCATGGTGTCTTCCATGTGTCCATGTTACAGAAGTATCAATTGGACCCATCTCAAATTGTGCCAATAAAAGAGATTAACATTCCACTTGATCTCACTAATGATTAGGAGACAATTGAGATTTTGGCTCGGGAGGAAAAGGTTTTGTGGAACAAAATAGTTCTGTTGGTTAAAGTTTTATGGTGTAACCACAAAGCGAGAAGAGCTACATGGGAAGCCAAAGACATGATGAAAGCGTCCATATCCTTATTTGTTGATTCGGAGTAAATTTTGAAGACAAATTTTTTTATAGGTAAGAGTTGTCACATCTCAAAAATTGGGTTAATATAATCGAGATATTAAATAGAGAGTTTGAGTCGGATGCTAGAAATTAGAATTAAGTAAATAAGTAATTAAATTATTAAAGTTTTATAATCGAGTTTTTATTTTATTAACTACCTTAAACCACAACTTAATTTTGAGGTCTAATGGGAAAATAATAAGTTTTAAATGAGTTAGGACCTAATTGCAAAGGGAGAAATAAGGAGTGATCAAAGGGCAAATTGCCCAATTTTTGAAATTAGTCTTCCACAAGAGAACACCTACAGTCTTCCCCTTCTATTCAAAACCTAAACCTATTCAAACTTTCCCTAAAACCAAATTAGAGTTTTCCTCAAAAATTAATTCATTTTCCAAATTTATTAACCTCCCAAACACCAAAATAACCACCAATTTCAAGCGAAAATCGTGTTTTCTTCCTAAAATTTATCATTATTCTTCTTGAGTTCAAATCTGAATTATTGTTGTAGGTCATCGTTTTCATCAAATTAAGGTAATATTCTAACTTTTTAGGATTAAATGAAGAGTGTTGTTAATTCAAATCGAGTTTTAAGCGATTATATTTGGATTTGATGTTTTAAAGTAAGCTTGGATTCAAAATGGCAAATCTTATAATCTCGAAGTAAACTCGTGTTTTCAAACTAATTTTTATTCATTCCAACCTATGTAGAAGGTATTTCACTTCAATTTGATAGTTCATAACTGAATTTTTAAGAATCAAACATTTTCTCCTTTTTCATGTTCTTGAGAGCTTCAATTTTTGAAAATTTTAGAACCATGGGTTTAGGTGAAATTAATGGTTTAGATATGAAATTAAATGATATTTAGGATGTTTGAAATCAAAATTGAGTATTAGAAATGATATTAGAATGTTGAAACTTCAATTCACGACAAAACTAGCAAGTTTTCGATAGTGAAAGGAGAGGCTTGAATTGTGTTCTCTTTGCTATTAGGTTGTGTTCATGGATTTTTAATGATATTTGAATGTGTTTGTTGTGTGTGAAAAGTTTTGGATCAATCGGGAGCCACTACAAGCAAGTTTAAAGACAAAGAAAAGCTTGTTTGAGCTTTGGCTAGTAAGTGAAAGCGTGATCGGTGAGTGTTCGAAAGTCATTCTTTGGTATGCATGATTCATAGTGTTAATTAGGAGCTTAGGATAAGCTTAAACCCCTACATGTACTAAGTTAGAGAGTAAGTCTTTCCTATACTTGTTGCTTTTGTCAAAAAGTCATACATGACTAAGTTAGGCGTGTTGTGTGACGTTATTACAATGAGTAAAATGTGAAAATATGTGCATGTTATATGTGATATACTATTTTTAACATGCACATATAAGATTTGGAATATTATAGCTCAATGAGCATTATTGTAGCACTTAAATGTAATTAAATGTGAATCGATAACCATGCATTGCATATGATATTGTGATGTGAATTGATGATTATGAAAAGAGGTTATGTGCATTAAAAGCAGTTTATTAGATATGTGTAATTGTTGATATTTTGACCTTGTGATCTCTTGAAACTGTTGGATATATTTGGCATGCCATAGGATTGTGTGTACTCAACTTTGTGTTTTGTGATTTGGGTGTTGAGACCACAGGATAGGTTGGAGAGATAAGAGAGTGTCGTGCTAAGCTCCATTCATCAAGACATGTTGGTGTGTTGGAGAGTTTTTAGCTTTATGCTACACTTTAGTACATGCTAGACTCTTTGAGTCATTGGTGTTGATGCGAGTCTCAAGCCCCAATTTTAAACCCATGGATGTGATGGGCTAACACTACCTCAAGGCTCATTAACAATGTCAAAGGCTAAGAAAAATCAAACCAAGGTTCGATCAAAAACAAGATTCAAGGATGTATCTTTTAAATGAAAGGGGAATGATACATGCATGGATGAGGTAAAATTTATTAAATTTCGTTTACCAAAGTTGCCAATTTTCAAGTTTGGGAAATCAACATACTTGTGATGAATTTTTGGATGGAATACAGACATTTCTAGGTTCAGATGTCTGCTTGGCATTCGGAGATCAACCTCTTAGCTTCAAAATGCACTTTGAATCACTTGATTTTTAGTTTGAGAGCTCAAGTTATGACAATTTTAGTGAAGACTACCACGAGCAGAATTTACGGATGGGATTAAGGCAGAAATTACGAGTTTCAAGCTTTTCATTCGAGTTTAAATCATATTGGTTTTGGGGTTTAGGCTTAATTTTTATTTTCTTTGAGTCCAATATTGTATTTATCAACTCTTATTACTTTATTATTTTATTATTCAGAATTTTTAATAACTATATAGTAGTATAAGTTATTTAGGCGTTTTATGTCAATAAGAAAGTTTAGTTTAAAATTACTTCTTATGTATATTAATTAGAGTTCTAGTATACTTAAGAGTTTTATTTAGATTTATTTAGTTAGCCTATATATAGGTCTTTGCATTTACACAAATGAATCAATTGATTATTATTCAGCTTCACTTTTGAGTTAATAAATTCTCTTTGAGTTTTTCTTTTGAAGAATTTCTCTTAAGTTTTCTTTTAGAAGAGTTTTTAACAATATTTTCAGATTATGGGGATCATCTTCAAACTTTTTATTGCCAAGTTTTCTATCTTGGAGGGGAAATTAGAGCCGCTTGAAGGGGTTGTGAATTCTTCGTGTTTCCAAGGTTTCTTAGGACTTCTACATGTCACGTTCTATCTTTTTCATCTATCTTCTTTATTGTTCCAATCTTTGATTTATTGTTCTATGTGTTTATCTTAGTTATTTATTTTTTATTTGTTTTATTTGAATTGGATTTGATTGTGTTTCAGGTTGTGTCAAAATCCAAGTTTCTTTTCTAACGTCTAGAGTCCTAAGTCAAATCTGCAACTTGAACAAACTTTACGAACAGCCTCAAAACAATTTTTTTACCCAGAAAGTTTTCGAAAAAAATATTTTTCAATGGTTAAACGTTTTCCAAATGGCCTGAATTTTTACATACTGTTTCTTGGCACTATTTAAAATATAAAAAAATATTTCCCAAAAAAAAAGTGATTTAAAAAGTACAAAAAAAAGAAAAATATGAAAAAGAATAAAAAAATATTTCATGGGTTTAATTTTGTGCGAAAATTTCATGATCAAATATCGTTTCTTCTCATTACTATTAAAGGTCAAAGCGAAACTTGATGCCTTTTTCAAGGTAATCGATCTGTTGATGAGTACTTTAAGGAGATGGAGATGCTTATGCAAAGAGAAAATGTGCAAGAAGATGAAGAGACTATCATGGTGTGGTTTGTAGATGGCTTGAACATTTCACGATAGTTGATGCTCTTAATCTTCAAACCTACATTGATCTTGAGGAGGTGGTACACAAGGCGTTTAGATTGAGCAACAATTTCAACGACGTCAATCTCATCCATTTGGTGCATCACAATATTATAAGTCTGAGTTCTAATTTTACTTTCAAGAATTTGAAACCTCCTTATGCTACTAATAAGTTGCTGCCAAAATGTGATGAGACTAAACCTTTTGAGTGGAAAAGTGGGGCACCTACAAAACCTTCTTCTACATCTTCTAAGCAATTCACTTCTACTAATTCTTCACCAAAACGACAAAGAGCTCGTGAAATTGAATGTTTTAAGTGCAAAGGGCATGGGCACTATAGTCGTGATTGTGCCAACACGAGGCTTTTCTTGATAAAAAAAGATGATAGTGAGAATTTTTTCCTCGAATCTATGGAGTTAGATGAGATAGAAACGTCATGTTTTCCTACTAACATGTATAGCACTGAATTGAATATTCAAAATACTTTTGAGGGGGATATGGGAAGTGAGGAAAATTCATCTGAAAAGACCGATTGAAAAGAGACCTTGAGTGATAAAAGTCTACTTGATGGTCCAAATTAGGTGAGTGAAAATCCATATGAGGTAAAATTAGAGAGTTTTTAAGTGGAAAAAGAAAAAGAAAAACAAGAAAATACCCATACAAAAGTAAGGAATGATTATATTTTAACTAACCCTAACTGTAACACCCCAAACCCGACCCAAACATTCTGTATAGAATTTGGTTTGCTCTGAGAGAAAAGATTTTAAAAATCATTTTAAAATCGATTTTGAAATTAGTCGAAATGCCTTTCAATTTAAATTTTCTTTGTTAAAAACCAAACTTAAAATATTTCTTTGAGTCGAGTTGTTTACAAATTTCAATGTACGATGGTACTTTAAAACATTTTGCGTTTAATTTGAGAAAAACATGTGCAACCGTTTTAACATCATCAAGTAGTTTAAACCAAACATTCAAACCACGCAGCAATAATGAAATCATACTAGGAGGCCTTATTACAAATAGCAACATAAACCTAAAAGAAAGATAATTAAAATCCAAAATTTATTTATTAAAAGTCTCCTTTGCATGGCCACCTCGAGTCCATCAGGCTCCTCACCCGCGATCTACGAGTCACTGAAAAATTAAAGGAGAAGGTGAGTCACCAAGACTCAATGTGTAACCCTTCCCGATTTAATGCAATAACATACACAAATTATAACCAATTAACATGCATAAGTTTAAATGCACCCAACCTAACCATCCATCGCCTTTTTCTACCCCTTGTGGTACCAAACCCTTTGGTGGTGCCAAACCAACAGTGACGTATAGTCACAAATGTGATACCAAATCCTTTGGAGATGCAAATCTCGGTGTCAGAAGACACAATTGTGTTACCAAAACAACTGGTGACCAGAAGTCACAAATAGATGATGGGGCCAACCCATGCGTGTGATACCAAATCAGCGGCGACAATCCCATATCTCAAAGTGGGGCCAACCCACGGTGGAATTAACCACGAGGGACAAGTCGCTATGAGGTGCCAAACCTGCGGAGTACCAAACCTCTGGTGGCCGTAGTCACGATGTGTTACCAAAACAACGGTGTCAAAATCGACCACGAATATCACTGCCCCCTCCTCTCATCAACCCATAACAATCATTTATATGCATGTACCACAAATCATGTTGATAGATTTATTTAACAACATCAATCGATTTATCATAAGCCATATATCAAATAATACACATACCAAATGTGTCATGCTTCCCAAAAGCATCAAATAATAATCACATAGTAATAGGAACTTACCCAAATCCTTGTTAATACCATGAAGGTATTTCATCCATGTCTACACAAAACGTTTAGGCATAAAATAACATAGCATATTAAAAAGTTATAAGATGTGTATGTATACACACACAGCACCAAAAAGAGTTCTAAATCCGAATAGACAAATCGGCCACACAAGTATTCTTGCCCTATATTCGGCCAAAAATGAATATTAGAACCATGGCCTATTCGGCCAAACTAAAATAATTGAAAAGGTTCCTTGTGAACCTAAAATCTTACCAAAGCCTTGAACACTTATCCAACACACTCCTAAAAGAATCGGCCTCACTTCCCTACAATCAACCATCATCAATAAGGTTTATTAGCCTTGGCTTAAGCAGAAACTTAAAGAGCAATCCTTTGAAATAAGCCCTTACCACTTTACAAAACCGATTTCTAGAAGTCCGATGATAACTATCTTACCTTCAATATTAGGCCAAAGTTGATCAAGATAGGAGAAGAAAATTTGGTATACCAAGAGAGTGGATTAGGCTATGATTTGTTCAACACAATCAACCAAGGTTCAACTTGTATGAAAAGATGAAGTAAGAAAGTGAACTAATAGTTTATTTAAGTGCTTTTGAGAAAGAAAAGAAAGAAATAGATAGAATATTATGGTATAGGAGATTCGGCTAAGAAAGAAAAAAGAAAATGGACAAAGAGATAAGTGTTTGGCAATGGTTGAAGAAAATATTCAAGTTTAGGTTTGAGAGAATGAAAAGGAGAAATAGAAAATGAGCCAAAAATGACCAAATGGTCAAAAAGTATTAGGCTTATCAAAGGTGAAATTCGGCTAACAAGAAAAGAGTTTGAGAGAGAATTGTTTTGTACTTTTGCACCAAATGAAAGAAATGACCAAAAAGAATTCCTAAGCCTTACCAAGACTAGCATATTAAGCCAAAACCCCTCTTAGCCACATTGCCGTCCAAGTTCATGGCATAAAGGCCATGATTTTGTTTCCAAAACATAATCCTTGATACTAGCCCCATGTCTCCATATTTTCCTTAATTACTTGATTCCCTTCCATATGTTAACACTTGCCTTAAACCTATAGTCTACTAACCAAGAATAACATGGTCAACCCTTACTTTAATTATCCTAGTAGACACTTACCATACCAAAGCAAAAATAAAAAGTTGTCCCAATGCTATTTAAGGGATTGAACCTCTCCCCTCAAGCTAAACTCCATGCGCCATTACCAACTTGCCATGCACTCATCTTGTGTCACTTATTGCTACTTAAATTAACTTAAGTGCTAAGCTCATTTAATCCTCTTCTTTAAATAAGCCATACTAAGAATTATTCTACTAAACCAGGCTTACTCAAGACCCCTAATTAAGCCTTATATCATCACGAATAATATCACGAAATTCAAATACAAGAAAAATAATTCGATCACAAATAACCCCTATTTTGGGATGTTCTGATTCTACCCCCTTAAAAATAATTTCGACCTCGAAATTACGATCGAAAAAAGGTGAGGTATTCTTTGCGCATCACCTCCTCGAGGTTCCCATGTCGCTTCCTCGTACCATGGTTTCGCCATAGCACTTTCACTAAAGTGCGACTTTCTCGCAACACCTTGACATCACGATCTAAAATGCGAGGCTGGTTCCTCCTCGAATGATAAGTCGGAGTTAACCTCAATCTACTCTCTTGTACGATGTGCGATGGATCGACCTATCTGAGTCTAAGCATCGACACATGGAAGACATTGTGAATCGACTCAACTCTGCTTTGGCGATTCGGTGATAAGCTACTGGTCCTACTCGCTTCAACACGATATCTGGTAGATGAACCTTGGACTTAATTTCCCTTTTTGCCCAAAGCGCAACACCTTTTTCAAGCGACACCTTGAAAAGACTTTATCTCCTACCTCGTATTCCATCTCCTTGCGCTTGAGATCGGCGTAAGACTTTTGCCTATCCGATGCTTCCTTGAGGCGAGCGAATTACCTTAACTTTGTCCTCGGTTTAGTCACCAGTGCGGACCCAAGACATATCGTTCACCTAGTTCCGTCCAACACGTAGGAGTGCGGCATTTTAGTCCATCTGATTACTTCATATGGAGCCATTTGGATACTAAACGATAACTATTGTTATAGCGAATTCCGTGTGATAGATACTCCTCTCCCAGCGCCCTTTGAAGTCGAACACAACCTCTGAGCATATCTTCTAAGATCTGAATCACTCTCTCCAGTTGTCCATCGGTTGCGGATGAAAAGGCGTCTTTGAAGTCAATCTCGTACCCAAAGCTTGATGCAACGCTCTCCAAAACCTCGATGTAAACCTCGGATCCCTATCAGAGATAATCGATCTTGGCACACCATGCAATCTCACTATCTCGGCTACATATAACTTAGCTAACCTGCAGGCGAATAATCTACCCTTACGGTGTGAAATCGTTGATTTAGTCGAACGATCCACAATCACCCAAAGCCCGAATTCTTCTTGCTAGGCGTAGAGGTAATCCAGCGACAAAGTCCATGGTGATCCTCTCCCACTTCCCGAGGAATCTTCACGGTGAAGTAAACCGGATAACTTAGTGATGTTCAGCCTTGACTTGTTGACCGTCGGGACACTTACCCACGAACTTCGATTACTTCCGTTTGGACACAGGCCACAAAATTGCTCTCTCAAATCCGATACATCTTGCTACCTCTAGGATGCATAGCATATGAGCTGCTATGTGCGTCGAAGAATCCTTTGTCTCAACTCCACATCCTTGGCATACAAGCTCTTCCTTTAAAGCACAAAACTCCATCAACTGGGCCGGACTAAAATCCTCTAATCCACCATTACGGACTTGCAACCTCCGATCATTCAAACCATCATCCTCTAGCGCTTCTCCTTAATCGATCTAACCAAGTCGACGACTTGCAGTTACGCAAAAAGACTCCCATCATCGAGCAGGACTAAGTCGAGCAAACATCGATCTTAAATCAGATACAACCTTACGACTCAGCGCATACGCCACCACGTTAGCCTTACGAGGATGATACTCGATCGAGCGATCGTAGTCCTTCAGCGGCTCAATCCATCTCTGTTGCCTCAAATTCAAATCATACGAGTCAAGAGATGCTTAAGACTCTTGTGATCCGTATAAACTATCGACTTCTCTCGTACAAATAGTGCCTCCATATCTTCAAAGCGAAGACTACGACCGCTAACTCCAAGTCATGAGTCGGATAATTAGCCTCATGTGGTCTCAGCTGCCCGAGATGCATAAGCCACTACCTTCCCTTCTTGCATCAGTACGCATCCCAAACCAATATGTGATGCATCGCAATAAGCCGTGAATTCCTTGCACTGCCTCGAGGTTGAATCAAAGCGGAGCTTGATCGAAATCTTCTTCAATTTGTGAAACTTTCTTGCTGCTCCTCGGTCCACACAAATGGAACTCTTTTCCTCAACAACTTGGTCATCGGTGCGGCAATCAAAGAAAATCCTTCCACAAATCTTGGTAATACCCTTGGACCTAGAAAACTCAAATTTCAGCCCACAGTTTGGCGGCTTCAATCTAACTGCTTGCCTCAATCTTTAGGATCCACTCTAATCCTAAGGTGAAACAAGCGTGACCCAAAAGTCACCTCCTTAAGCGAGTCGCACTTACTAAATTTAGCATCTGTTTGCTTTTCCTCGAGAATCTGCAACACCACTCGCAAATCGCATCATGCTCCTCTTACGACTTGAATACACCAAAATATCATCTATAAAGACCACAACAAAGCTGATCCAAAAGCTGATTTGAAATACCTATTCATCATGTCCATGAAAATTTCTTTGGTGCATTAGTCAAACCAAGCGGCATCACGGGGAACTTCGTAGTGTCCATCACAGAAGTGCAAATGCCGTCTTATGGATATCGACCTCTTTCACCTTGAGTTGATGATATCGGATCTTAAATCAATCTTAGAAAACGCGACCCTTTGGTGATCAAACAAGTCATCTATCCTCGGCAAAGGATACTTGTTTTTAATCGTCGACTTATTCAGCGGCGGTGATCTATACACATCGCATCGTACCATCCTTCTTCTTGACAAAAATGCACAGGCGCTCCCCAGGTGAAACACTTGGTCGAATGAAACCTCGATCCAACAACTCTTGTATCGAGCCTTCAATTCCAACAATTCCTTGGTGCCATCCTATCACGGAGCTATGAGACCTTTGGCGCGTTCGAATAACAGATCTATACCAAATTCGACTTCACGATCGGAGGCAATCCGGAAGTTCTTGAAATCGTCGGCAAATTCCTTTCTGATTTGAACATTTCCCACAGAGACTCCTTAGCTTTCAAAGCACACACATGAACTCTGAGCGCCTCCACGGCCCTTCGACCATCTTTCTGCTTTCAGCGCGGATACCACGTTGGATAGATAATCTCTCCTATTACCTATCATGACCACTTCTTCACCTTCAACGTCTTCAAAACCATGCGCTTAGCGGCACAATCCAAACTTGCTTGGTACTTGACCAACAGTCCATCCCAAGAATCGGATCAAACTCCTCAAGCGGCGGTTCCATCGGATCGGCTACAAACACTACCCCTTGGAGTTCTAGAGGTATATCTCTATCGACTTATCTACTTCTCTGAGTGACCTAAAGGACTAAAATGCAGTCATCCTCTTAGAAGCGATCTAGGGAACTAAACTCATGGTCTCAACTATACTACTAACTTAGCGTAAGAGTCGTCGAACCCACATCTATCAAAGCGGTAGATGGAATACCAAAAATTAAAAGCGTCTGGGTTATGGCGTCGGTGCGTCTCCTTCCTCACGGCGCCTCGCGACATACACAAACCAGGTGCCTAGCCTCAGTGTTGCCAATACCTCTGCCCGGTAGCTCGCGACCTCCACTAGAGCCATAACCACCTCTACCATAACCCACGACCTCTGCGGTCTTGGTCCCTCCTTTACGAGGCCCAGGCACGACCTTGACCTTGGTGATTCCTAACTTGCTTCTGCGGACGAGTCCCTCACCACGATGTTCTAGCGAACCACACTCGAAACATCCTTTCCCTCGGTCCAACATTCACCTAATGATATTTCCCACGCCGGTTACACGGGCGGTCTCGATTAGCGATTGTGGACCTCTGCTGATTTGACCCACTGCCCTAAATCTTTTACGAACATTACCACGACCCGACGATCCAAAGCCTCTCTTGACTTGCTCCTATCATAACTTTGCCTCGCGGACTCCTTGATTCCTTGGCTACCTTCGCCTTCTCCACCAAGGCGGCAAACTCACGTTCTTCTTTGTGGAGCAATCAGCGACCTTAACTTTCGTCTCTAAGTCCGTCTTCAAAGCGAACACAACGATCATGTTCGATGCCACTATTCCACGAGCATAACGACTGACCTTAGGAATTCCGCTTCATACTCAGAGACGGACTTATTCCTTGCACTAACGCGAGAAAAGCTTTCCTTTGGCGTCAATGTAGCTTGATCCAACATACTTCTTACGGTATGCGGCTTTGAAGTACTCCCAAGTGAGATCATCTGCCCGTAGCACCATCTCGGACCGTGAGCCACCATCGATATGACTCATCCTTGAGAAGCGACACGCTCCTTTCGGTTTCTCCTCATTTGTCAAATCTATCTCATCCATGATTCTTTGGTCGATTCGGTAATACTCGGTAGTATTGGGCGCTACACCAGACACACCTCGGAAAAATTCAGCTCAGTTGGCTCGAAGTCTCTCGGGGCACGACTTGAGAGCTCCTCCACCTCCACCAATTCCGGCTACCCTTTCCGGAACCGTAGCATCGCTTGTGACCTGTCGTCGTCACCCGTCGATCCTACTCTTGACTCCAAAGATTGGGGGTGGTGGTGGCGGTATCTCATTCTCGAGATCCTTGACCCGGCCAAGCGGGTTACGTCGGCCATCCTACCCCTTCGGCGTCCACGGCGGCCCGTCCTCTAAAGCTCATTCTAACTATCGGCTTTAATCGATTAGGAAATTTTTATGAATTAGTACATGTTTCACTTGATTATCATGAAGAAATTTTATGAAAAGAGTTTAATAGAGATTCTTTCGATCAAACAAGGTTTTAAGTCTTCTATCTTGGTTTACAGAATAATACATCCATTTCCTACACCTTTCATACCTATGCACTCTTGAGGCATTCTTGTCAGTTTCTAACCGAGGGTATTTTCGTCATTTTTTTAAAGAGGTATTTTGGTAATTTTGTCAATCAAGAATATTTTGAAAATTTTGAAGATAAATTTGTCCTACCATCTAAAAATAAATTAATGATTTTAAAACCAAAGTTTTCCTTAAAACATGGCTAATCCCTTTAGGGTTTTATTTAGGATTTACTTTATGGCCAGGAGTCCTCTTGGTTAGGGTGAGCCAGAAACTCACGCACAGGTAGGAATCCCATGAAGAGGGAGGTGAGTCACGAGGGTTGCTTAAGTACCAAGCTCTTCCGGATCAATCCTGAACATGCGCACCAAGGTTACCACACCTAACTTCGTGACTTGGTCACGGGTTGGTTTAATTAGGCTCTTAAAGTCTTATGTCTTTGTTTGGAGTAAACTAGTCCTAAAGTTTAAAATACTATCACTATCTCACGTCCCATGCTTCCTACCCTTCTCACGATAAATAATTCATACAAAAAGTTAGTGGTACTTACAGGCGGATCGGTCTTGGGAGACTTCGGTGCCATGCTTATTCAAAACCATAATATTTCAAATAGACCTACCAAAACATTTTTGGGCCTTGGGCTACAGTGAAACTTTGGGCGGGCTCACGATACCAATTTTGTAACACCCCAAACCAGGCCCAAACATTACGACCGAATTTGGTTTGCTCTGAGAAAAAGATTTTAAAAATCATTTTAAAGCCGATTTTGAAATTAGTCAAATGCCTTTCAATTTAAATTTTCTTTGTTAAAAACCAAACTTAAAATATTTCTTTGAGTCGAGTTGTTTACAAATTTGAATGTACCAGATGGTACTTTAAAACATTTTTGCGTTTAATTTGAGAAAAACATGTGCAACCGTTTTAACATCATCAAGTAGTTTAAACCAAACATTCAAACACGCGACAATAATGAAATCATACTAGGAGGCCTTATTACAAATAGCAACATAAACCTAAAGAAAGATAATTAAAATCCAAAATTTATTTATTAAAAGTCTCCTTTGCATGGCCACCTCGAGTCCATCAGGCTCCTCACCCGCGATCTCACGAGTCACTGAAAAATTAAAGGAGAAGGTGAGTCACCAAGACTCAATGTGTAACCCTTCCCAGATTTAATGCAATAACATACACAAATTATAACCAATTAACATGCATAAGTTTAAATGCACCCAACCTAACCATCCATACGCCTTTTTCTACCCCTTGTGGTACCAAACCACTTTGGTGGTGCCAAACCAGTGGTGACGTATAGTCACAAATGTGATACCAAATCACTTTGGAGATACCAAATCTACGGTGTCAGAAGACACAATTGTGTTACCAAAACAACTGGTGACCAGAAGTCACAAATAGATGATGGGGCCAACCCATCGTGTGATACCAAATCAGCGGCGGCGACAATCCCATATCTCAAAGTGGGGCCAACCCACGGTGGAATTAACCACGAGGACAAGTCGCTGTATGAGGTGCCAAACCTCTGGAGGTACCAAACCTCTGGTGACCGTAGTCACGATGTGTTACCAAAACAACGGTGTCAAAATCGACACGAATATCACTTTGCCCCTCCTCTCATCAACCCATAACAATCATTTATATGCATGTACCACAAATCATGTTGATAGATTTATTTAACAACATCCAATCGATTTATCATAAGCCATATATCAAATAATACACATACCAAATGTGTCATGCTTCCCAAAAGCATCAAATAATAATCACATAGTAATAGGAACTTACCCAAATCCTTGTTAATACCATGAAGGTATTTCATCCATGTCTACACAAAACGTTTAGGCATAAAATAACATAGCATATTAAAAGTTATAAGATGTGTGTGTATACACACACGGCACCAAAAAGAGTTCTAAATCCAGAATAGACAAATCGGCCACACAAGTATTCTTGCCCTATATTCGGCCAAAAATGAATATTAGAACCATGGCCTATTCGGCCAAACCAAAATAATTGAGAAAGGTTCCTTGTGAACCTAAAATCTTACCAAAGCCTTGAACACTTATCAACACACTCCTAAAAGAATCGGCCTCACTTCCTACAATCAACCATCATCAATAAGGTTTATTAGCCTTGACTTAATGAAACTTAAAAAGTGCAATCCTTTGAAATAAGCCCTTACCACTTTACCAAAACCGATTTCTAGAGAAGTCCAGATGATAACTATCTTACCTTCAATATTAGGCCAAAGTTGATCAAGATAGGAGAAGAAAATTTGGTATACCCAAGAGAGTGGATTAGGCTATGATTTGTTCAACACAATCAACCAAGGTTCAACTTGTATGAAAAGATGAAGTAAGAAAGTGAACTAATAGTTTTACTAAGTGCTTTTGAGAAAGAAAAGAAAGAAATAGATAGAATATTATGGTATAGGAGATTCGGCTAAGAAAGAAAAGAAAATGGACAAAAGAGATAAGTGTTTGGCAATGGTTGAAGAAAATATTCAAGTTTCGGTTTGAGAGAATGAAAAGGAGAAATAGAAAATGAGCCAAAAAATGACCAAATGGTCAAAAGTATTGGAAGCTTATCAAAAGGTGAAATTCGGCTAACAAGAAAAGAGTTTGAGAGAGAATTGTTTTGTACTTTTGCACCAAATGAAAGAAATGACCAAAAAGAATTCCTAAGCCTTACCAAGACTAGCATATTCGGCCAAAACCCCCTCTTAGCCACATTGCCGTCAAGTTCATGGCATAAAGGCCATGATTTTGTTTCAAAACATAATCCTTGATACTAGCCCCATGTCTCCATATTTTCCTTAATTACTTGATTCCCTTCCATATGTTAACACTTGCCTTAAACCTATAGTCTACTAACCAAGAATAACATGGTCAACCCTTACTTTAATTATCCTAGGCGACACTTACCATACCAAAGCAAAAATAAAAGTTGTCCCAATGCTATTTAAGGGATTGAACCTCTCCCCTCAAGCTAAACTCCATGCGCCATTACCAACTTGCCATGCACTCATCTTGTGTCACTTATTGCTACTTAAATTAACTTAAGTGCTAAGCTCATTTAATCCTCTTCTTTAAATAAGCCATACTAAGAATTATTCTACTAAGCCAGGCTTTACTCAAGACCCTAATTAAGCCTTATATCATCACGAATAATATCACGAAAATTCAAATACAAGAAAAATAATTCGATCACAAATAACCCCTATTTTGGGATGTTACACTAACTTAAATTTGTTTAGTGGTGTTTCTTTATTACAAGATTTCAAGGATCCATTGGCGGATTTCCAATTATATTAGTTACCATTGATGAAGCGATTTTACTTATGGGAGAGAGGTAAGTTGAACATTGATACTTCTCCACAAGTTGAACATACCTTGAATGTTTTTATAAGTGTTATTGATTTTGTTTTCCTTACCACATGCTTTCTCGTTGGTCAAATTTCATTAAACCTTTGTTTGAAAGTTCAATTGATTTTATGGGTTTATCTAGATTTGTAAAGATTAAAACTAGTAGATGCATGTCGCACTAGATAGGTTTATTAAAGCTTTTTATATATTTTACCTTGCAACAAAATTTTCTATCTTAACCTTTAATGATGAATTTTACATAATCTTAACCTTCTTGATTTTTATAATTATGTGAAATTCTTGACTCATCGTTGGAAATTCTTATGGATGACCATGTATATTCAAATAAAGTTACAAGTTATTTTTACTTGAACACTCATGTGCCTAATATTTCTTTATTTAGTGTTGATAGTATATTTTTGAATGGGAGATACTTGATTCTTGTTGATTTGGAAGATCAAAATCATATCTTTGATCTGGAGATAGTTTTGGCCTTTAAGAAAGCTTAGGTAAGTATTTTTCATGTTATTGTTATTTATTCTAATTCCTTTTCTTTTTGTGCAGCTAAATATTAGAAACGAATCTTGTTGAGGAAGGGAGAATGATGTGAGTCTCAAGGCCCAATTTTAGACCCTTGGATGTGATGGGCTCACACTAGCTCAAGGCTCAACAAAAATGTCAAAGGCTAAGCAAATCAAACCAAGATCACGATCAAAAACAAGATTAGAAGGAATCTTTTTGAGAACAAATCTTAATCGAGAAAGGGAATGATACATGCACACGGATGGGGTAAAATTTATTAAATTTCATTCACTTGAAGTTGCCAATTTTCAAGTTTGGGAAAACAATAGACTTGTGGCGAATTTTTGCATGGGATCAAATGTATTCATGGCATTCGAAGACCTATCTCTTATCTTCAAAATGCACTTTGAAATACTCAATTTTGAGTTTGAGAGCTCAAGTAATGACCATTCTAATGAAAGCTGCATAAAGTAGAATTTTTGGGCCAGGGATTATGATGGAAATTGCGAGTTTGAGTTTTTAATTTGAGTTTGAATCATATTGGGTTTGGGTTTTTGCTTAATTTTTATTATATATAAGTCAATATTTTATTTATCAGCTCTTATTATTTTATTATTTTTAATTTTTAATTATTATTAAGTAGTTTAAGTTATTTAGGCGTTTTATGTCATTAAGAAAGTTTAGTTTAGAATTACTTCTTATGTAGATTAATTAGAGTTCTAGTATACTTAAGAGTTTTATTGATTTATTTAGTTAGCCTATATATAGGCCTTTGCATTTACACAAGTGAATCAATTAATTATTATTGACTTCTCTTTTGAGTTAATAATTTCTTTTGAGTTTTTCTTTTGAAGAATTTCTCAAGTTTTCTTTTAGAAGAGTTTTTAACAATCTTTTTTGATTATGGGATCATCTTCAAACTTTTGCTTGCCAAGTTTTCTATCATGGAGGAAATTAGAAGCTGCTTGAAGGGGTTGTGGATTCTTCATGTTTCCAAGGCTTAGGACTTCTACATATTACGTTCTATCTTCTCCATCTATCTTCTTTATTTTCTTCTTTATTGTTCCAATCTTTGATTTATTGTTCTATTTATTTATCTTAGTTATTTATTTATTTTATTTGTTTTATTTGAATCGGTTTGATTGTATTTGAGGTTGTGTCAAAATCCAAGTTTCTTTCTGAGCGTCTAGAGCCCTAAGTCAAATCACAACTTGAACAAACTTTACGATCAACTTACGCGTTCATCACCCTCATTCGTATCAAGTGCGATAGAGATCCGTTTATCAATGTGTGGTGATGAGTCCACTTCTATGTTTCATAATCTTAAGGCTGTCAAATTATCATCATTTGAATTATATATATGAGATATGTTTTACGAAAATGCATGTGAGTATATACTAGACTTGTGAGATAATGAAGCATGAATACATTTTTGACTTGATGAATTACAGTTTGTGAATATGCCTTAGTATGTTCTTACTTAACTTATGTTGTTGTGTTTGCTTTGCGATCATTAGAACATTCAGACGAGCTTATTGAAGCTCACACACTCCCTATTAAAACCTTGCATATAAGTAGCTCTTTCGGTGTGAGTGGAGGCGACAAAGCAATTGATCTAAGCAAGGCATAATTTTTGAGTCGGTGGTTTCGCGATTCTTTTTAACATCTTTGAATAAAGGCAATGTGGGTTATAATTATAATTATTATTATCATTATTTTGGGATTATACTTATGAACTATTAATGTTGTTTTTGGACTTAAGATGCGGACAATATTGATGCTTGATATTGATATTAGTAATGCATTCTATAGTTTGCTTGTGAAATATATGTTGTCGGCATGGAAAATGTTTAAAAAGATGTTAGTAGGTTTGATTGAGTTAGTCATTACTTGTATCATGGCGGGAATGTTTTTGAGCATGTAGAATGTTTTAACAAATGAATTTTTAGCATTACGGGTAAAAGTATCGATACTCGTGACCAAAATATTGATACCCAATCACGAGTATCGATACTAATGATAAAAATGCGATACCTTGGCAAGGTATCGATAAAATGTTTTGGACCAAAATTTTGGCAAAAGTTAAAATGGTATCGATTTTTACATTTTATATCGATACCTAAAACATAAATATCGATACTTTCTTGATTAGTATCGATACTCATGTTGGATTTTGAAAATTTTCAAAATGGTCCTTATTTCTCAAATAATTTTATTTCTAATATTTATTTAAATGTTTAATTAGTCAAGATTTCATCTTTAAAGGTTCATAGTGGTAGTCGTTGCTCTTATTTGAAATTTTGTATGCATGTGTATAAGTTAGATAGTTTTTAGCATCTTGTAACTTTCAAGATCGGCATTGCACCAGGTGAGGAGTGTTCTGATTGCCTTATGCCATATTGTTTAGAACTACAGAAAATGACATATTTTGGAATGCTTAGGTGTATTTTGTATAGGTCTAATGAATGGTTAATGGCATACTTATAGCATAAGTAAGTATTTGATGTTGTGACTTGCATTATAAGACACATTTTTGCACACACGGGCTAACACTGCGGTCGTGTGTCACACATGGGCAAGTGACACGATCGTGTGCTCTTTATGATTTAGGAGGTTTTGGTTAAACCACGATCTTAGTCTCTCCTGCGGCCCGACCACATGGCCATGTGAATGTTTGTAGGTTTTACATTTAGTCCACACTTCCTCGATTTGTTACGGCACAGTAACATGGTGGTTTTGACTTCTAGTTACGGTCTCGATGTTAACACGGTCTATCCACGGTCATGTGGCCTTGTTTTGATTTTCCTAGTTGTTTAAAAGATTGTAATTCGAGTCCTTTTTTGTACTCGAGTCAACTTAAGAGCTTTACGTAAGCTCGATTAAGAATCTAATTTGTTTATAAATCATATTAACTATGCATGGTGACTTGTATTTGTTTATTTATTGAATGTTATAAATGTTAAATGCATGTGACTTATCATGTTAAGCTTGTTGTAGCATCTTGTAGCTCGGGTTCGATGGCCGGACCATAAAGGGGTCTTACATTTATTGAGTATCAGTCGAGTTTAGTCAATTCTAGTACTTGAGCGTAGTTTTTATTGGTTCTAGAAATTACATGTCACATAAACCTATGATAGTGTGATATTATTTGATCAGATCTAACCTTGTTTTCTTATAGATTAAAAGATGTCAACTAAGTCCAATCATTTTGTAGTTGATGAAGTAGGCGATAATGTTAGGCTTACGAGCGAGGAAGTGAGTCCACGATCTTTTGATTACGCAAATATACACGAAAACAAAGTGAAAAATGCCTTTTTCAGCATGATGGGTCAATGGTTTTTAGTAGGCCTTAGTCACACATTGAACAAGAGGTGTATCCAAGTGTCAAGGACACCAATGAAACATCATTTGGAGGTGAGGCTGATTTCCCCAAGTTGCATTTTTAATTTGTCGCATGTGGCAAGGGAACCCAAAAATTTATAAATAATTAAATGTTTTGAGCATGGACTCCAATTATTTTTTCATGTAGTGTAGGATTTTAATTAGTAGTTGTTTGTCTTTTATTATTGTTAGGATATAATTTATAATTAATTAAATGATTTTGGGATTGTTTAGTGAAATCGCGATATCTAATGGGGGATATTGCGGTTTCTAGAACTATTTCAATAGGGGAACAAAAATCTTTTTGGTATCACAATATCAGACCCCTGATATCACGATACCCCTGAAATTTCAAAAGTCAAAATTTTGGTTTTAAAAAGTGGTATCGCGATACCCAACCCTCAGTATCGCAATATCTTAGACAGGATGGATGTGAAGTGTCCAAAATTAGGGAATATCGTAATATCAACCTAGGTATTGTGATATCCATGTTGGGTCGAGCGATACCCAATTTTTAGTATAGTGATCTACTGTGTTTTGGAGGTTTTTAAACCTCCAAACACCTAAAACATTCCATTCTCTTCATTTTTCCCCAAATCTTAAACCTCGAACCCCTAAAAACTCTCCCCCTCTATATTTTCTCTCAATCTCACTTGTTAGTTTCTTCCATTTTCTTGCAATTCTATTTTCTTGTTGTTTCATTTTGGTTACTTCTAATCTACTTTCAAGTATTTCTTTTTTTCCATTACTTGGGGAACACGACACTTCTCAAATAAATCCACTCATTTCGACAATCAAAGTTTATCTAAGTTTTCTTTTCCTTTGTTTTCTTATAATTATTCTTATTGTTTTCATCATTTCAAATTTCAATTTTAGTTTATTGATTGATTGCTTGTGGCTAGTTGGTTAGTTGGTTTTCCTTGTTTAAAATTGAAAAATTTAAAAAAAATTATCCTCGAGACAAAGAAAATGGTCTCGATCCCAAATTACCTCGGTTCAGTCATTGGGATTTGATGGCATTAATTTTTCCCAAAAAAAGAGGCGCGAATTTCTATCAAATTATCGAGGATAGACATTCATCCACTGAATACAATTTTGATTCGGCCTCCTCTTGTAACAATGAAATTCGGGGATGAGGTCTACTTTTACGATGGGGCGATTTTTACATATTACACGACTGCTATCGTGCACTGTAGCTTTAGAGTTTTACTCCAATTTGAAAATTTTTAATGTAAGCGAGTGTACATCGGGAAGCCTAAGCGTAGATATTTCCCCTATAACCATTTGGGAATATTATGACCTACAATGTTCTGAGGGAGCACGATCTGTTGTCCCTTGATTTAAACCACTTTACTAATGTCAACACGGACACAATTTTAAACTACCTTCTGAAGGTAGAGGGGAATGGAAGCAAGAAGCTTCATCGGGGTGACTCTCTCTTTTAAGAAAACAATCGTGATCCCTATTGCAAAAACTTGGGTGCAATTTATATGTTCTCGTCTCTTCTAAGCACACAATACTAATAACATTAATGTGTTTAGAGCAACCTATTATATTCTTTTTGCGGCGTGAAAGAATTTGTGTGAGGCACATGATCAATCAATAATTGAATCGTTGCATTGTGGGCAACAAAGGGAGTATCGATTTCCCACATTTGGTCACTAACCTATACTGCATGAGGTTAGTATAAACATCGCATCCACCGAAGCGGACTCATCGTCCATTCACGACATCATCAAAGATTCCTTGCTCCAACAATTCCAGAGCTTCATAGAAAGCGGTTCGGGAGTTGAATCAAAGGCGTGAGGACACAATGGATGTACCACAAGTAGCGAAAAGTCAGTGCCAAAAGAAGGCGGGGTGTAACACCCGAGTCTATGAGTCTAACGTTTTGGCTATAGTAGTAAGATAGTTTTTACGGTGAAGTGAAATCCACCCAATTTCATATTATAGGCGTATACATATAGGTGTATAGTAATACATAAGTAAGGATTTTATTTCATAATACTCTACTATATTAAGAGAAGTTTGTGTTAAGCGATAAAGGGCATCTATGGTATGAGTTTTTAAGCCAAAGGTATATTACGTCTTGTTTGTCTAAAAGTATTGTGCTAGTTAAAAGTAATCTGGTTAGAAATTAACTTGATAGCCTAGCAAATGATAATTGTGAATGCAGAGGGTACTTACTTATGTTTCTTTTGGAAATTGTAGACCATTAAGAAGGCAAATTACAGAAGCGTGTGGCGCTTGTTAAGTTCCACTAAGTAGGTTAGGTCATATATATATGAGTGAGATGGGTTACGAAAGAAGTTCATATTCTTCCTTAAATGTTGTTCTCTGATTCTTTTACTTAAATCAAATTGTATATCTTCCTCCTTAAGTTGAAGCTATGGTTACAGGTTTAATCGATGGTTATTCCATCTTTGGGTAAAGTATTTATTTCTGCATGTTAAGTTACGAAAAGTAAGATTGTAAGAGTTATTTGAATGATAAAGCATTAAGTACAAAGTTTTGCATAAGGATGTCGTGATTGAAATGATAAGTAAATTGTATGTATAAGAGTTATAATAGTGAAATTATGTTTCTAAGTAGTTGTTGATCTTTGGTTCAGAGAGGGATGTCTAAGTCTGGAGCTTAGAAGCTGCGATGAGTGAGAATTAGGTGAGTCTTCATCTTAACTATTTTACATGAAGTATTCATGCAGCTTGCTTGAATTGGGCCTAGTAGATTTGGGCCTATTGGGTTTAACGCCCCAAAATCCTGAAACTTTAAATTTTTGTGCCTTGAGGTTGGTATGTATGAGTAGCACTTAGAATATTAATTTTAAGGTATTATCGGGATTATTTGAAGTCTTAAAGAAGGGGAAGACCATAGGGAAAAATTTATTTTCTTGCTTTAGTGGACCCTAGTCTCGGGCATTAGGCCTCTTAAGCGATTAAGGGAAAATAGGACACAAATGGGATTGTGGTCTAGTGGCAAGGTGGCGTCACTAGGGGAGCTACAAGGTGGCGTGGAGGTCAAAGGTTCGAGTAGTGGTAAAGTGTTTTTGGAGTGTTTAATTTTGCATAGTGGGCGGCGAGTTGTGTGGAATTTAGACTCTTTCGTTGAAGTGTTTGAAGTGGTCTTGTGAGCTGATAAATGAGGAATTTTGATAAGATAAGGGAGATATCATGGAGAAAAATTAGGAGATGAGAGGTGAGAAGAGTTGGTGCCAAATTGGACTATGGGGAAGGCGAGGATTCGGCTTTTGGCTATAAATGGAGTCTTAGAATTCCTTTGAGAGGTTCCTTGGGTTCCATTACTTTTCTTTTCTCTCTAGCGAATTCCCCACCTTCACTTCTTAAATTTCTTTTCTTGTTCACCTTTAGTTCTAGCCAGATCACTTCTCCTCTTCTTCTCCTATTGGTGCGAATTGTCTCTACTGTCACCATACTAATCTCAAAAGCCGAATTTAGGCATGAGTTGAAAGTGGATTTGGTAAGTATTCGATTAACCTCTCTTATATGTTTTGCTAAAATCACGAAGGCTATCTAAGCGACCTATCGTTAACTTTGTGGTAACAAGTATAAGATTCAAAGATACATAGCGTGGTAGGATCGTTTGCAAGGGTAAGTGTTCTTTACTTGGTTTAAGGGTTGGCCAGAATGGTCATATATGTTGTGAGGTGACTTGTGTTGGATGCAAGTCATCTATTATTAGCTCTAATGTTTAAGTTGAGTACAGATCTAAGGTCTGTCGCGGTTGGTGTTAAAGCAAGGAGCTATTAAGGCTTGTCGCGCACAGTAAGGCTACGGTGAGTTTCGGTTTTGATAAAGTTTGTATTTAGCCTATGATTAATGATTAAGGAATATCGAATGTAGGTTTGTGACTAAGAGGAATTCCACGGCCATGCGCTATTACTAGGTGTGTACAAACACTACACACACGATATCGAAGCAATGATGGGAAGCGGAAGTGGCTAAAGGGCCCGATGGGCCACTAAGGCTAAGTTTGATGAAATTGCTTGGTTTGGTCATACGTATTGAGTTAGTCATGCATGTACATGATTTGGAATTGTTTTGGGTCTAATAGGCCATATGGATGAGATTTGAGCCTAATGGGTGCGTAAGGATGTGATTTGGGCTTGATGGGTGCATGGGGGCGTAGAAAAGTATGCTAGGGTTTAATGGAGTTTAGGCCTAGTTACAGAACAAATCTTAATCCACATAAAACTTAATATAATAATTAAACATGTCAGTGGACAAATCATTTGAGTTAGAGTGTGGCAGCGGACATATGCATGTCTAGGAGTTGGATCTAGGGGAGAGCTTGGTACTTAAAGCGGTCCTGGTGGCCCCACCTCCTCTTCTCTAGAATCCTGCACGGTGCATAGTGTCTGTTCACTTTAGCGCGAGGACTTGTTAATGGGCCAAAGTTCATAATTAAAACCGAGAGGGACAAAATACCCTTAGATTTGTAAAATTACTAAAATACCCACGATTTGAAAGTTACCAAAATACCACTTAGTTTGAAAATTACAAAATATCCTTAGATTTGCAAAATTACTAAAATACCACAAAATTGTGAAATTGCGAGAATACCCTTGATTTGCGAGGAATTACAAAAATATCACGATTTACAAAATTAACTAAATACCCTTGTAGAGTAGATTCTGGAAATACCCTTGGTAGTGAAATGACTAAAAATACCCACAAGTGCTTGAGATGGGTGGAAATATGTATGTTGCATTCATGGAATATATGTTGCACTTGGGTGGGTTTTGATGGTACGGAGGAAGAATTGAGGATCGCATAGTCGCTTGCATTGTGGATCCACCGGTGTCTTTAGCCCACTATAGCGACTTTCTTTACAACGTTTGAAGTAGTGCCAGATTCTTTGGTGCTACCTTTGGTGTGTAAGGATGGGTGGGTTGATATTTATATCCCCACGGTGTGTAGGGTTGGAAGGAAATGGTGTGCGAGGCTTGGATTTGGGATGGGTGCATTGCATTCAAGTGACTTCGACGATGTGGTATGAGGTCATTGTGGGCTAAGGCCAAAGACCAATGATTTTGATAGGGCTTAGGCCCAATGTAATATTTGTATGTTGATTTGATTGCCAAAGGAGTCATTACACACTGAGTTTGAAACTCACAATATTTTATTTAATGTTTGGTGTGCCTTTCGATGAGTCGGCTTTCGGCGTGGAAGAGGACTTCGGAGATGGCCACATTGCAAGTTAATTAGAAGTTTTTGTTTATTTGTTTTGAATGACTTTAGTTTAAATCCTTTATTTTCATTGGTTGTAATGAGGCCTTGTATCTCAATTTGGCGTTACTTATGGGTTTTATTATTATTTGCATTTGCTTAATTTTTATTTCAACAAATAAAATTCTAAAGTTTAACAAGGTTTTCAAAATAACTATAAGCTATGGGCTTTTCTTTTTTAACATGGGCTTTCTTCTTAACTTAACAAGATTCAAGGATTTTGGGATTTTGGCCTTAGATTTTAACTTAGCAAAATTGTTTGAGATTGTGCCTTTGATGTGACATTCGAATTCGGCCATAACGTGCGGGCGGGTTTGGGAGTGTTACAATTCAAATAAGAGTATAAATATGTATATACATACATAAATGGGATGATGATGTCTCTGAAAAATGGTATTGAGTATAAGCTGTGTAGTAAAAATGATAGATGTGTTGTAATAAAATTTATAAAGTTCCATTAACAAAATGATGTTTGATAAGAGCGTAGGTAAATTTTTGTATCACGATGTGTATTGGATAGCAAGAAAGTGATTGTCTAGGTAAGTTGATGCTAAGCTAATGTTCCATTGTGAAGCCTCTGGTAGAGGTAGTTATATTGCTAACTTGGACTAGCATGTCACAAATTGAAAATGAGTGTAAGACCATAAGGTAGATGCCCATGGCGATTGAACAAACTTTACATGAATATGTGGTTAAGACTATACATGAAAATTGAATGGCAAAACCACGATACATGAATATGGTTAAGACCCATGGGATGATATGATATCTCTGTATGTATTATTCATGGTGTAGCCTTACGATAATGTGTAAATCGAAATGGAAGGTCATGATACGTGAAATTTTGCATAAGTCCATGAGGGAGAAACCCATGGAATCCTGCGTGAAGTTAAATCGGGATAGTAAAATGAGATTCTATATGATGCCTTTTGGCATTTTACTGTTTAGCCCTTGTGGCGTGATACATCATGTATGTGCAGTAAGATGTGTATATGTAACACCCCCAAACCGGCCCAAACATTACGACCAGAATTTGGTATGCTCTACGGAGGAAAAACCTTTGAAAATCCCTTGTTAAGTCGTTTTAAATTTTGATAAAAGATATTGTTTTGATTTAAAACAATTGAGGTGTTATGAAGAAAGCATTACTTAATGTCATTAAAAAAATATACTAAGTTAGGTTATTCTGATTTCAAATGTACGAGATGGTACTTTAAAAACATTTTTGCGTTTAATTTGAGAAAACATGTGCATCCGTTTTAACATCATCAAATAGTTTAAACAAAACATGCGGCAATAATAAAATAATCCTAGGAGGCCTTATTACAATTAAGCAACATAAACTATGAGAAAAAATAGATAAAATCCAAAATTCATTTATTAAAAATCTCCTTTGCATGGCCACCTCGAGTCCATCAGGCTCCTCATCCATGATCTACGAGTCACTGAAAAATTAAAGGAGAAGGTGAGTCACCAAGACTCAATGTGTAACCCTTCCCCGATTTAATGCAATCACATACACAAATTATAACCATTTAACATGCATAAGTTTAAATGCACCCAACCTAACCATCCATCGCCTTTTTCTACCCCTTGTGGTACCAAACCCTTTGGTGGTGCCAAACCAACCCAGTGACGTGTAGTCTAAAATGTGATGCCAAATCCTTTGGAGATACAAATCTCACGGTGTCCAAAGACACAATTGTGTTACCAAAACAACTGGTGACCGAAGTCACAAATAGATGATGGGGCCAACCCATGCGTGTGATACCAAATCAGCGCGACAATCCCATATCTCAAAGTGGGGCCCAACCCGCGGTGGTATTAACCACGAGGGACAAGTCGCTATGAGGTGCCAAACCTGCGGAGGTACCAAACCTCTGGTGAGTGATCACGATGTGTTACCAAAACTTGGGTGTCAAAGTCGACACGAATATCACTGCCCCCTCCTCTCATCAACCCATAACAATCATTTTTATGCATGTACCACAAATCATGATGATAGATTTATTTAACAACATCCAATCGATTTATCATAAGCCATATATCAAATAATACACATACCAAATGTGTCATGCTTCCCAAAAAGCATCAAATAATAATCACATAATAATAAGAACTTACCCAAATCCTTGTTAATACCATGAAGGTATTTCATCCATGTCTACACAAAACATTAGGCATAAAATAACATAGCATATTAAAAAAGTTATAAGATGTGTATGTATACACACAGCACAAAGAGTTCTAAATCCCGAATAGACAAATCATTACACAAGTATTCTTGCCCTATATTCGGCCAAAAATGAATATTAGAACCATGGCCTATTCGGCCAAACCAAAATAATTGAAAGGTTCCTTGTGAACCTAAAATCTTACAAAGCCTTCGAACACTTATCCAACACACTCACAAAAAGAATCGGCCTCACTTCCTACAATCAACCATCATCAATAAAGTTTATTAGCCTTAGACTAGCGAAAACTTAAAGAGTAATCCTTGAAATAAACCTTACCACCTTACCAAAACCAATTTCTAGAAGTCGATGTATTAACTATCTTACCTTCAATATTCGGCCAAAGATAAATCTAAAAGAAAGTAAAGATTAATTTATATGGTTATGGAAAATGAAGAATATGTGAAAGAAAAGAGAATTGAAATGAGAAAATTCGGTTTAATCAACAAAAGAAAAGAGAGCAACAAAGAGAATGGTTAGCCCAAAAGAAAGAGAAAGAGAAAGTGGTTGAGCAATATTGAAAGAAGAAAAAGAGAAAAGGGAGTAAGAGTTTCGGCCAACACCTAGTTATCAAAGAAGAAAAAAGATGCACAAAAGTTCCCATGTTGTTTCGGTTTCAAAAAGGACAAATGAAAGAAAAGAAATGGTATTTGGTTCACATGAAATGAGGGTATTTGGTTCTACGAAATGAGGCTAAAAACCAAAAGAGAAAAATTGCACCAAAATGCACAAGACACTTTCGGCCAAAGAGGAATTTTGGAGAGAAAGAAAAACAAAGCAAAAGATGTTCAAATGACAAAAATTGGCCAACTATTCCTTCCCCAAAGCTACCTATCAAAGTTCGGCCACCCCACAGCCATACATGCCGTCACATTCATCCACTAAAGGCTTAGGAAACTTTCCAAAACATCCTCCACCCTTCATGCCTTTTGTCCCCTCATCATACCATAACTTCAGATTCTTATCCCTACTATCAAGCTTTCCTTAATCATATATTCAACTTACCAAAAGAAATAGTCAACCTATCATAAATAAGTTTGACCAGTCCATCAAAGCAAGGATATAAAAATAAACCTTCAAATTGCTAAACATATGCTACTCAAACCTCTAACCTCAAGCCAAACTCCATGCGCCATTACCAACTTGCCATGCACTCATCTTGTGTCACTTA
This sequence comes from Gossypium sturtianum, assembly GCA_025698515.1. Classification (NCBI taxonomy): domain Eukaryota; kingdom Viridiplantae; phylum Streptophyta; class Magnoliopsida; order Malvales; family Malvaceae; genus Gossypium; species Gossypium sturtianum. The sequence goes on along the minus strand of CM046943.1, from coordinate 71,586,971 downwards.
TTGCTACTTAAATTAACTTAAGTGCTAAGCTCATTTAATCCTCTTCTTTAAAATAAGCCATACTAAGAATTATTCTACTAAGCACAAAGCTTACTCAAGACCCTAATTAAGCCTTATATCATCACAGAATAATATCACGAGAGAATTCAAATACAAGAAAAATAGATTGATCACAAATAACTATTTTGGGATGTTCACAGTTCTACCCCCTTAAAATAATTTAGACCTTCAGAATTACGATCGAAAAGGTGAAATATTCTTTGCATCACCTCCTCACGGGTTCCCGTACGCTTCTTCCTCAGTACCATGGTTCAGCCATAGCACTTTCACTAAAGTGCGACTTTCTCTGCTAACACCTTGACATCACGATCTAAAATCGGGCGGAGTTCCTCCTCGAATGATAAGTCAGATTAACCTCAATCTGCACTGCTGACACGATGTGCGATGGATCGACCTATCACCGTCTAAGCATCGACATGGAAGACATCGTGAATCGACTCAACTCTGCCGCGATTCGGTGATAATACGGTCCTACTCGCTTCAACCACGGTATGCGGGCGATGAACCTTGGACTTATTTCCCTTTTTGCCCTAGCGCAACACCTTTTTCAGGCGACACCTTCCGGAAAGACTTTATCTCCTACCTCGTATTCCATCTCCTTGCGCTTTGAGATCGGCGTAAGACTTTTGCCTATCCGATGCTTCCTTGAGGCGAGCGAATTACCTTAACTTTGTCCTCGAGTTTAGTCACCCGTGCCGGACCCAAGACATATCGTTCACCTAGTTCCATCCAACCGCATTAGGAGTGCGACATTTTAGATCCATCTGATTATACTTCATATGGAGCCATTTGGATACTAAACGATAACTATTGTTATAAAGCGAATTCCGTAACGGTAGATACTCCTCCCAACGCCATTCCGAAATCGAGCGCCAACCTGCAGGCATATCTTCTAAAATCGAATCACTCTCTCAGAGTTGTCCGTCCGGATTGCGGATGAAAAAGGCATCTTTTGAAGTCAATCTGCGTACCCAAAGCTTGATGCGCGGCTCTCAAAACCTCGATGTAAACCTCCGGATCCTATCAGAGATAATGATATCTTGGCACACCATGCAATCTCACTATCTCCGGCTACATATAACCTAGCTAACCTGCAGGCGAATAATCTACCCATACGGTATAAAATCGCTGATTTAGTCGAGACGATCCACAATCACCCAAGCTGAATTCTTCTTGCTAGGCGTAGAGGTAATCCATACGACAAAGTCCATGGTGATCCTCCGCTTCACTTCCGAGGAATCTTCCAGCGTTGGTGAAGTAAACCGGATAGCTTGCTGATGTTCAGCCTTGACTTGTTGACCACGTCGGACACTTACCCACGAACTCCGGTTACTTCCACGTTTGGACACGGCAGCCACCAAATTGCTCTCTCCAAATCGATACATCTTGCTACCTCCAGGATGCATAGCATATGAGGCTTGCTATGTGCGTCGAAGAATCCTTTGTCTCAACTCCCATCGCCCACGGCACTTCAAGCTCTTCCTTTAAAGCACCGAAACTCCATCGCTTGGGCCAGACTAAATCCTCTAATCCACCATTACGGACTTGCAACCTCAGATCATTCAAACCATCATCCTCTAACTGCTTCTCCTTAATCTGATCTAACCAAGTCGGCGACTTGCAATTACGCCAGGCTCCATCATCGAGCAGGACTAAGTCGAGCAAACGCCGATCTTAAATCAGATACAACCTTTTGCGACTCAGCGCGTGCGCACCCGTTAGCACACGAGGATGATGCTCGATCGAGCGATCGTAGTCCTTCAACAGCTCAATCCATCTCTGACTGCCTCAGTTAAATCATTACGAGTCAGAGATGCGCGGGAACTCTTTGTGATCCATTATAAACTATCGACTTCTCTCATTACAAATAGTGCCTCCATATCTTCCATGAAAGATACGACCGCTAACTCCAAGTCATGAGTCGGATAATTAGCCTCATGTATGGTCAGCTTCAAGATATAGCCTACTACCTTCCCTTCTTGCATCAACGCGCATCCCAAACCAATATGTAACGACGTCCATAATAAACCGTGAATTCGCTTTGCCCTCAAGGTTGAATCAAAACGGAGCTTCGGTCAGAATCTTCTTCAATTTGTCGAAACTTTCTCTTGCTGCTCCTCGGTCCTAATCATGGAACTACTTTCCTCAACAACTTGGTCAGCAGTGCGGCAATCAAAGAAAATCCTTCCACAAATCTTCATTAATACCCCATGATTCCTAGAAAACTCCAATTTCAGCCACACAGTTTGGCGGCTTCCCAATCTGCTTTCTTGCCTCAATCTTTCGGATCACTCTATTCCTAAGCTGAAATAAGCGTAACCAATCATCTCCTTAAGCGAGAACCGCACTTACTAAATTGTAGTAAAATTTGCTTTACCTCGAGAATCACGCAACACCACTCGCAAATATCGCATCAATACTTTCTCTTACGACTTAGAATACGCAAAATATCATCTACTAAAGACCACAACAAGCGATCCAAAAAGCTGTTAAAATGCCCTATTCATCATATCCATGAAATTCTTGGGTTGCATTAGTCAAACCAAGCGGCATTCGACGGAACTCGTGATCCTGATACAATGCCGTTCTTGGATATCGAAGCCTCTTTCACCCATGATTGATATCAGGACCTTAAATCAATCTTAGAAAACTGCAGCCTTTCAGCTGATCAAAACAAAGTCATCTATCCTCGTAGAGATACTTGTTTTTAATGATAAACTTATTCAAGCTGTGATGAATCTGCACATCCATAACGTAGTACCATGCTTCTTCTTGACCAAAAGTGCAGCGCTCCCCAAGGTGGCTTGTAATGTGATGAAACCTCGATCCAACAACTGCTTGTATCAGCCTTCAATTCCAACAATTCCTTGATTGCCATCCTATAGAGCTATAGACGGCGGTGTGAATTAACGAGATCTATACCAAATTAAAACTTCACGATCCGAGGCAATCCGGAAGTTCTTGAAATGTCGTTGTGCAAGATCCTTTACAGTTTGAACATTTCCCAGAGAAGAATCCTTAAACTTCCAAAGCACACACATGAACTCCCGAGCATACTCACAGCCCTTCGAGCCATCTTTACCTACTAACAAGCGCGAGATACCGCGTTGGATAGATAATCTCTCCTATTACCTATAGATGTACTTCTTTACCTTCTGACGATCTTCAAAACCATGTGCGCTTAGTGGCACAATCCAAACTTGCTTGGTGCTTGACCAACCAGTCCATCCCAAGAATCAGATCAAGCTCCTCAAAAGCAGCAGTTCCATCAGATCGACTACAAACACTACCCCTTGGGTTCTGAGGGTATATCTCTATACATTATCTGCTTCTGGAAATTTAAGGACCAGTGCAGATCATCCTCTTAGCGATCTAGGGAACTAAACTCATGGTCTCAGCACTACTGCCTGTAACGTAAGAGTCGTGAACCCGCCTATCAAGGCGGTCTCAGCGGTGCGAAATTAAGCGTGCAGTTATGACGTCAGGTCGTCTCCTTCCCTCCTGACGCCTCGACGCCACCAAGCAGACTGCTGCCTCCGTGTTGCCAGCCTCACTGCCAGCTGCTCTGCGACCTCCACTAGAGCCATAACCACCTCTACCATAACCCGACCTCTCTGCTGGTCTGCAATTTTCCTTTGAACTGGGCGACCTTACTTGACCTTGGATGATTCCTAACTTGCTTGCAGCGGGCCGGGTCCTCACCGATGTTCTAGCGAACCACCTCAGAAACATCTTTCCTCGTTCAACATTCACCCAATGAAACTTTTTCTACTTCTTGATTCTGCCCAGGCCGGTCTTTGATTAACGTGTGGGCTCTGCTGATTTGACCCACTACTGCCTAAATCTTTTACGAACATTGCACGATAGTGATCAAAGCCTCTCTTCAACGCTCCTATCATAACTTTGCCTACGCGGACTCCCTTGATTCCTTCGGCCCACCTTGGCCAGCCTCACAAGACAGCAAACTCACGTTCTTCTTTGTGGAGCAATCAACAGCCTTAACGATCGCCTAAGTCAGTCTTCCAGCGAACACAGATCATGTTTAGATGCCACTATTCCCGAATATATGACTACATTGCCAAGTTCCTTCATACTCCGAGAGCGGACTTATTCCTTGCACTATGTAACTTGAGCTTTCCTTTGGCGTCAATGTGGCTTGATCCAACATAGCTGTTGATATGCGGCTTTGAAGTACTCCCAAGTGAGATCATGCGGCGCACCATCTCGGACCGTGAGCCACCATCGATATGACTCATCCTTGGTGACGACACGCTCCTTTGGTTTCTCCTCATTTGTCAAATCTATCCATCCATGATTCTTTGGTGATTCCGGTAATACTACATTGCGTGTTAGGCGCTACGGACACACCTCGGAAAAATTCCGCTCGTTCAGCTGAAGTCTCTGGCGGGAACCGACTCAGGCTCCTCCTCACCAATTCCAGCTACCACACCGAACCATGCCAGCGACACAGCGTCGTCACCGATGCGATCTGCTCTTCGGCTCAAAGGTTGGGGTGGTGGTGGCGGTATCTCATTCGAATCCTTGACGGGCGAAGCGGGTTACGTCGGCCATCCTACCCTTTACGTCCTGACGTACGTCCTCAAGCTCATTCTAACTATCGCTTTAATCTGATTGAAAATTTTATGAATTAGTATGTTTCACTTGATTATCATGAAGAATTTTATGAAAAAGAGTTTAATAGAATTCTTTTCGATCAAACAAAGGTTTTAAGTCTTCTATCTTGGTTTTACAGAATAATACATCCATTCCCTATACCTTTCCTTACCTATATGCACTCTTGTTCTGTAGTTTCTTGAGGTATTTTCGTCATTTTTTTCTAAAGATTATTTTTGTAATAGCAGAAGAGAATTTGAAAACTTTAACAAATCGAGATATTTTGAAAATTTTTTGAGAGATAAATTTGTCCTACCATCTAAAAAATAATTTAATGATTTTAAAACCCGAAGTTTCCTTAAACATGGCTAATCCCTTTGGGTTTATTTAGGTTTACCTATGACAGATCCTCTTGGTTAGAGTGAACGGCTTCCCCTTTCAGGTAGAATCCACGCGAAGAGGGGTGAGTCACGAGGACTGCTTAAGTACCAAACTCTTCGGATCAAATCTGAACATTCACTTTTAGGTTACCACACCCCTAACTCGGCGACTTGGTCATGGGTTGTTGATCGATGTTAGTCTTATATCTTTGTTTGATAAGCTAGTTCTAAAGTTTAAATACTATCTATCTCGTCCTTCTTCTACATCTCGGAATATAATTCATACAAAAAATCGGGGCTACTTACTTGGGCGGATCGATTGCGGAGACTCAGTGCCATGTATTCAAAACCATAATAACAAAATAAGACCTACCAAAACATTTTTGGGCCTTGTTCTGGCCGAGCTTTGGTGAGCTCGATACCATTTTGTAACTTTTAAACCCAGCCCCAAACATTACGACCGAATTTGATGCTACGGAGAAAAACCTTTGAAAATCCCTTGTTAAGTCGTTTTAAATTTTGATAAAGATATTGTTTCGATTTAAAACAATTGAAGATATTATGAAACGATACTTAATGTCATTAAAAAAATATCTGATTAGTTATTCTGATTTCAAATGTACCCGATGGTACAAACATTTTGCGTTTAATTTGAAAGCTTATGTGCATCCGTTTAACATCGTAAATAGTTTAAACAAAACATGCAGCAGCAATAAAATAATCCTAGGAGGCCTTATTACAATTAATAACATATTATGAAAAAAATAGATAAAATCAAAATTCATTTATTAAAAATCTCCACTGCATAGCGCCTCAGTCCATCCGGCTCCTCATCGCGATCTACGAGTCACTGAAGAATTAAAGGAGAAGGTGAGTCACCAAGACTCAATATTAACCCTTCGATTGTGCAATCACATACACAAATTGCAAATTAACGTATAAGTTTAAATGCACCTTCTAACCATCCATACGCCTTTTCTGCCTTGTGGTACCAAACCGCGGTGGTGCCAAACCACACTGGTGACGTATAATCACAAATGGCGATACCAAATCACCCCGGAGATGCCAAATCTCTGGTGTCAGAAGACGTTGTGTTACCCAAAACAGTGACGAAGTCACAAATAGATGATGGGGCCAACCCATCAGTGATACCAAATCACTGGCAGACAATCCTTATCTCAAAGTAAGGGCAACCCACGTTGAGTGATAACCACGAGGGGACAAAGTCATTTATGAGGTGCCAAACCTGCGGAGTAAACCTCTGTGGCGTGATCACGATGTGGTACAAAACACTGGTGTCAGTGGAAACACGAATATCACTACCCCCTCCTCTCATCAACCCATAACAATCATTTTTGTATGTACCACAAATCATGATGATAGATTTATTTAACAACATCCAATGATTTATCATAAGCCATATGTCCAAATAATACACATACCAAATGTGTCATGCTTCCAAAAGCATCAAATAATAATCACATAATAATAAGACACCCAAATCCTTGTTAATACCATGAAATATTTCGCTCCATATCTACACAAAACATTAGGCATAAATAACACTTAGCATATTAAAAAGTTATAAGATGTGTATGTACTTTACACGGCACAAGTTCAATCGGACCAGACATTAATACAAGTATTCTTGCCCTATATTCATTAAAAATGAATATTAGAACCACATTATTCAATGAAACCAAAATAATTGAAGAAAAGGTTCCTTGTGAACCTAAAATCTTACCAATAGCGAACCTTATCAACACTCTGAATGACCTCTTTGCAATCAACCATCATCAATAAAGTTTATTAGCCTTAAATATAACAAAGAAGTAATCCTTGAAATAAACCTTACCACCATACCAAACCAATTTCTAGAAGTCCCGATGATATCTACTTGCAGCTAATGTGTAAGATAAATCTAAAGAAAGTAGAAGATTAGGCTATATGGTTATGGAAAATGAAGAATAATGTGAAAAGAAAAGAGGAATTGAAATGAGGAAAATTCGGTTTAATCAGCAAAGAAAAGAAACTAACAAGAGAGAATGATTGCCAAAGAAGAAAGTGGTTGAGCAATATTGAAAGAAGAAAA